>OZ010788.1:117852513-119150513 GCA_963932465.1 Maratus speciosus | reverse complement strand
AGGAAAAACGACAAAAGTAGCGATTACTCAAAATGTTACAAGTAGATTTTAATAAAACTGAGCCACAATGTACAACACATTGCAAGGTATAAAATAACAATAAAAGAAATTACCAGACGATTGTGGTGTTTCAGAAATTAACACAATTATAAAATAAAATAAATAAATGTGTCAATTTGGTATAGGAAAAGTACACTTAATATGGAGTATGATCACCCCTAGAAGGAACACAGCACATACAGCAATGTGTGATACCGCCAATAATGCGATCGATAAGTTCGCTGGGAAGTGCGAGCCATTGCTTTTGTAAAGCAGTTGTAAGCGTGGCATGAGCCTGAGGAGGGAGATTGAGAGCAGTGACACATCTTCCTAAAGCATCTCAAACATGCTCGATAGGATTCTAGTCCAGAGATAGCACTGGCCATTCAATGCGCTGAATTGTTTGGTGCTGAAGATAATCTTCTACGATGTGAGCCCTCTGTGGTCTGGCGTTATCGTCCTGTAACAGGAAATTATTACTTATTGCACCGGCGTAAGGGCGCACATAAGCATCAAGAATGTCATCTCTATAGACGTGAGCATTCACAGTTCCACGTCGAAAGCCATGTAGGCCTGTTCGTCCACCCAAAGAGATACCATCCCAAACACAGACACTGCCTACTCCATACGAATCTCTTTTACGAATGTTTGTTGGTTGACAATGTGTTCCCCGTTCTCTCCAAATCAAACAATGCCTACTATCGCTTTGGAGGCTAAACAGGAACTCATCTGTGAAAAGAACACGCCTCGATTGATCAGCCGTCCAGTGGACATGTTGACGTGTCCGCCTTAAACGTTCCCTCCGGAGACATGAGGTGAGCGTCACACAAATGTCTGGTCACCTCGCATAAAGACCACCTTCAGGACGTATTCAACGCGCAGTAGACGTTGATACTAACCTTCCAGTGCCTGCAGCAAGGGAAGCTCTAAGACGAGAGGGGTTTCTGTTCTATTCCTTCGTACACATAACCGCAAATATCGGTCATCGATGCTCGTCGTAGCTCTTGACCGTCATTGGCTAAACCTTCTGGC
Organism: Maratus speciosus; assembly: GCA_963932465.1. Classification (NCBI taxonomy): domain Eukaryota; kingdom Metazoa; phylum Arthropoda; class Arachnida; order Araneae; family Salticidae; genus Maratus; species Maratus speciosus. The sequence continues at coordinate 119,149,442 of OZ010788.1, read as the reverse complement.
GGCCGAAAATGTGGTTTGAAATTGTCTCCAAAGCCTATGAACAACAGAAGGACTCAAATTTAGCCATCTGGCTACCTTTGTCTGACTTTGGCCTACATCCAATCTTCCAATAGCTCTATATCGTAGTTATGCGGACAAATGATACCTCAAGGTCATACTAATGAATTGGCTATCTCAGTTTTCTTGTGTCATAATCACAGCGCCACCTGCAGCCGTACTCTCTAACATGCATTTTTATGCTCCTCACAGATGACGTAATTCATTTGCAGCACCACTAAGTTGCATTTTGTAATTTCATTCAGCATCTTTTAGTTAACAACACATGCAAATTTCATATGGATACGTCCATTTTTGAACGAGTTATCGCTCTTTTTGTGATTTTTCCTTAATTTTTGGAAACCGGTGTATTTTAAATCTTCGGTTCAAACTTTGCCTAGAAACGAAATTTCTAGTCATTTGAATGATAAGTTTTTGAATTATAAACATTCAAAATTTAGAGCTTCTAATATTAAATTAAATTTTCATATTTTTATTAATATCTCCTGATGCGATAATTTTGCGTGTTGTTATAATACTTAAAAACCCAAACATAAATGCATTGAATTTGTAATTTTTAAAATTTTATAATATGAATTATGAAATTATTATTCGAAAAAAAAAATAGGAATTGCAACCTACATTTTTTTTTTTTTTTTTTTTTTTTTTTTTTTTTTTGATAGATTTATATTTATTATGTACTGCTTTTTGCAAATTCTCGGTTTCAATTTTTTCTTTCAAGTAGTTTTTAAATTATCACTAAAAAACGTCAAAATGGTGGTTTAGGGGGCCGTCTAGAATGTGCAGAAAAGCACAATTTGAAAAAATACATTTTACTCCTTCTATGGAAATATTTGGGCTCGTAATAGTCGAAACATATCAAAGTAATGAAATGGTCATATTGGTAAGAAATAATACATTAATAGAAGTGACACAGTCATTCTGTAGCATTCGAACAATCGAGTACCGAACTTCAAGTTGGATACAGCGCCTAAAATATGCTCATTTTAAATATAATTAATTTCCCTGAAACTAATCATACGAATTTCATGAAATTCTGGATTTAGGCCAATTGAAGGGCGTAGAATTTATTTATGGTGTCAAACTTGGGTATTGCTATTGGGGAAAAAAAACAAAGTTTGGATTCGTTTTGATATGTAAATGACCCCCAGAGCAAAGTTTATATGCATCATTTAAAAGTCGACTTTATTTCCAATCGTTTGGTACTCGTGACTTTCTTCTAGGATTTAGCAGGGGTGTTTACTTTTTTTCCCACGACTGTGCATAAATGTAGTAACATATACTAGATGATTCAGTACAGCAAGTATAAACTTTTGTGAGGAATAGGATGATCAAAGCCAAATGAGTGTTCGGAACTGATAGGTTAAGAGGGCAGAGGACATTTTATAACATAATGTTATTGGCAAAGAAAATTCATAATACAAAAATTTTAAACACAAGAACAACACTAAAAAAAAAATTATTTAATTTAGGACTAATTCAAGGCAACATGTAAATGAAAAATCTGGGTCGTTTAAAAGAAAACTTTTTAATTCCCTAAAGTTTGAATTGAAGAGGTTTATTTTCAGCATTTGAGGTAATTTTTAAGCTAACTGCAAGCGCCTGTGAAAAAAATTAATAGAATAGGTATTTCTCGCGAGTAACTTTTTAAACATTTAACTGTAAATTAAGCGTATTTTATAATTTTCTGTTCCCTTTAGTTGTTTTTCTGTTTCATGTTAGTATTTTTTTTTACTTAGCAACTGTATAGAAAATAACACGATTTTTCCCCCAATGAAAAAGCCTCCCCTCTAGCGCATTAACGTTTGTCCCGACCACTTATTACTAGGGTGACCCCACCCCGCCAGTAGTTGATATCCCTCCAGTAGTTGATCAAATTTTTTAAATATTACGCTATTTCAGGCGGAAATGAATTTTATGCGTGGCACTAGACTTAATATTTTTATTTGAATGTTAGAGCACCTGTTGTCCTATTGTTGTCAGCTGCCTGCTCTAAGAGAAGCCATTTTATGAATTTTTCTTATTAGATAATATAAAAATTTAGTTTTTGATTAGTTGGAGGCAACTACGGAAAGTTAAAATACTCCACTTCCACCTTGCCTATTTCAACTAATAGTTTTATATGAATTATTGTTAATCACAGCTTATGCATGATATTTTAAATATAATTTTTTTGAATTTTTGGTTGATTTCTTCGATTGATCAACTTCTGGGAAAATGGCAATTAAAGAAACTAGTTACTTATAATTTTGTTGCTATTTAATTTCAGCAGATTTCATTTTTGTCCATTATAGGACATTCATGAAGGGTTGTAGCAATCCTGTTAGTTTCCTTCTAAAACTTAAAAGGAAGGAAATGTAATAAAAACTCCGTAGCACTGATTAACTACTGGTTCAGTCAGCCTATAAGATTCCGATTTGTCATTATGCAACTTAACCAACCTTCAAATCTGTATAATGATACACTGGGGGATCCAACTCGTTTCAGAATTAGTTCTTGATAAGTCGGAAGCTACGAGTGGAAATTCCCGGTACTGATATTCGTGTCAAGTTTACATAACATTTCGGCTATTCCTTTATGTTTCGCAATTGTGTATGCAACACTTACTATTACTTTTAAAGCAATGGACGAAAGATAATTCCGTGTTTGATTAAATATTAATTTTTTAGTGAAAAAAAAAAAAAACAGTCCAAACTCGAGAACAGCTTGGAAGTATTGCGGCATATTTGACCCGTTGAAACCAATCATTTGTCGATGGTTTAGTGAATTTAAATACGGCCGTACCAGCACGAAAAGGTCTTATAATTGAGGCATCACCTTGAGAAAATACTAAAAAAAATTCACCATATTGTTTCCGATAACCGTAAAGTGAATGTGAGGGAGATAAGAAATATCGACAGAATGTGTGAGGAATATTTTGTATGAAAATTCGCATTTGAAGAAGCTTTTTGCAAGATAGGTGCCACGATTCCTAGAAAATACCCCAAAACAGCAATGCGTCGATGATTCAGAGACCGATTTGGTAATATTTTAATTCAGCGTAGTCCAAATGCAATTTTGCACCGATTCGTAACAAAGGATGAAACATGAAACTATGACTAGATGTTTATCTATTTTTACCACATTCAATACAAAGGTATAGACCTAAATTATAATGTTATTTTCAATAGGCAATTACACGAATAAATGAACTGGAACCAGAAAAAAGCAGCCCAAGGGCTTAGGGGGCTCTCTACATATTAAAACGAACCATAACTTTGTTTTTGTCAATAGAAGTACACAATTCTGACAGCATAAATGAACTCTACACCCTTCAGTTAGCCTAAAAACAATTTTTTATGCAATTCCTACGATAAATTTCCGAGAAATTAATTATTTTAAAACGAGCGTATTTAAGGGGCTGTATCCAAATTGTAGTTCGGTACTCGATTGTTGACCGAGAGAGCACACTTCTTGATCAAGGCATCTTAATTGCTACTCAAGCAGTCATTGAAGATTCCTAAATTACAGGATAGAAAAATTTCAAAATATCTAGTCACGTCTATTGTAGACGGTCCCTAAAACCATTATTTTGCCGTTTTTTAAGCATAATTTGAAAACTACTTGGAAGAAAAATGTGAAATTTTGTATTTCCATAAAGCACGACTTAATAAATCTAAATCCATCAAAAACATTGTAGGTTGCAATTCATAATTTTTTCGAATATTAATTTCATAAATCATAATTCATATCATAAAATTATAAAAATTGCAAATTCAACGTATTTATGTTTGGGTATTTTAGTATTATTGCTACACAAAAAAATATCGCAATTAGAAGTATAATTTCAGGAGATATTAATAAAAATATGAAGATGTAATTTAACATTAGAAACACTCAATTTTGAATGTTTATAATTCAAAAACTTATCATTCAAATGACTTGAAATTTGGTGTCTAGGCATAGTTCGAACCGAAGATTTGAAATATCTTGTAAAAGTGGGTATTGCCATTAAAAAAAATGAAGTTTGGGTTCGTTTTAATATGTAGATGGGCCCTAAGAAATTTTTTATATACATCGTTTAAAAGTTGACTTTATTTCCAATCGTTTGGTACCAATAACTTTCTTCTACGATAATTTGTTGAGGAGTTAGCAAGGGGTGTTTACTTTTTTTTCCCACGACTGTACATTAATTGGATTTTTTGGAGTCGGTGTTAGCCAAGACAAGTTAAATATAATTATCCAATAGACACACATACATAACACAAGAACAAAAATATCTACGAGTTTTTTTACGATTTAATATTTAATTAAAAGAATTTTATATTGCCATTTTTGAAACATTTCATCTAATGTTATAAATGTGTATTTTTAATCTTTTATATGTGTGCTGAATTATTTATATAACAAGTTTCCGATCGAGTTCAAATATCGACATCGTGTTTCACAGTTGCTCTTGCATCCAAAGATACAGTATATATACTCTGTAAGACGGACTCAGTGTAAAAAGGAAATCTGTCTAACTCGAAAAGAATTCCAAGCCCCTGCGAATCCATTGACATAGAGTAAAATTTGTCTAAGGCGGAATATTGTCTACTACGGAACATTTTCTTGGTCCCGGCCGATCTGCCTTAAGGGGTCAGGTAACCTTTAAAGCGTCCAAAAATCGAATTTTTTTTAAATAGCTTATAATTAAATATGATTCTTTGGGAACATTTAAGATCAAACCCCATACAAAAATTCGTCTAAAACACTTTGAGCTTTTGCTATATGATCAACGGGTTTTTCAATCTTTAAAGCCAATTTTCTCAAAACAGCGATTTTGATCATTGCGCGCACGATTTCTGAAAAACGGTTGCCTAGAATTTCACGAAATTTTTGGTGGATGTATTGAACGTACAGAAGAACAAAATAATCTATTATTATGTTTCTCAAGTAAGAAGTTTAGAATTCACGGCTACTTTTGTATATAAAAAAATCTCGATATTTCGAATTTCTCTAAAAAAAAATTATTTTCTCGAGATCTACAAGTTTTATTTTTTTCATTGTAGGTCATTTTGAAAACACTTTATATCTGTACTCATTAAAAAAATCTTGGCTTGTTTCAGCCATTGAAATGGGAAAAATCATGCGCGCAATGCATGCAGGAATAATTCTTTTGTAAAAATTGTATTATCTTTAAAAATAAATTTTAAAAACTATATATGTGTATACCTTTTCTAAAAACTTTGACTGATAAAATAAATCGTTCCTAACATGTGTTTTCAATTTTATAATTAAAAGTTTATTAGTTAAAGAATGTCTGCAATTCTTACAGAGGTCACTTTTCCATGTACTTTATTGGTTCAAAGATTACCTGACCCCTTAAACAGAGTTTACTGTAGTTCGTTTGTAATCTTGGGTGTCACGGTTTTTCCTGCATCAAAAGACATTTCGCAAGTTGAATTAGAGGTCTGCACGGGCCGACATTTCCAGGCCCGGGCCCGGCCCGACGCATAGAAAAAAAAAATTCGGCCCGGCTCGAAAAAAAATTAAAAGTTCGGCCCGGCCCGAGTGAATTTCTACAAAACATTGATTTTTACGTCGAATTGGTTAAAAATTTGTCTCGTACGAGGAGTTCTGACCAAAAATATTTATCTTAACTTTTTTTTCATGTCATCTTCATTTATCATTTTTTCATATAATCTTCATTTTTATAGAAATGCCACAGGCTGCGATATTTATTTTTTTAATAAACCTCTATTTCTTGTATGTAAATGTTTCAGTCATCATTAATATTGTTAATCCATATATCATGTATAGAAGTGTTAAAAATCTGAAAAATGCTATACAGTAAAATTTTTCAAGACGGAATTGCATAGGAAAGAAAAAAAAATGCGTTATAGACAAGTTCCCTTCTTATAGCAAGTGTAAATGTATTATATATTCTTTTCTTACTTATTAGTGTATTAATTTTGTATGGATCAACACGTTTTTCACTTTAAAACAGGGTTCCGTCATAGGCAGGTTCATATTCACACATTTTATTATATTTTAATTTAGCTATATTTTAATATGCGTAGAAATCTACTATTCTTTAAAAATAATAAATTTTAATGTTTAAGTGTAGAATAATGGCAATTTAAAAATGTATGCATTTTTTGCAAAAATTTTTAGGCCAGGCCTAATTTAACTGACCTTTAAATTGACCAGGCCACGCTGAGACAATAATTTTCCTACGGGTTGCCTCAAAATTAGGACTGAAAATTTTGGGCCGTGAAGACTAGGAATGAAACCAGGCCCGGCTCTGTACAGAAAAATTAAGTTAGGCCCGTCCCGTGCAGATATCTAAGTTGAATGTTACGTTTTTCTCTTGTGTTAACAAGCAGAGTATTTATCAATGCAGATTTTATATTTACAAGTATTAAAGCGCCGAGTTAATATAAAATCAATGCGTTTATTACAGGCTATTACGAAAAAAAAAAAAAAAAAAAAAATCCCTGCCGGCCCGGCCTACAGGCGGAGGTAGATTTTGAAGGTTAAGTATACTAATTTCACCAACAAAAACCAAATCATGATTAGAGATAAACCCACTTAAACAATTTTATCTGGCCGATTTTGACGAGTTTTTATTTCATTTTTAAATAAGAACTGGTTTTATCAGAATCATGTTAAGGCGGTATTCAAAAAATTACTTTTCCAGGCTCAACAACTCGAAATTTTCTGGCACATTTTCAGATTAATTTTTAATAGAAAAAATATGAAACTTGCTGGCGTGATTTTTGAAGAGATTTATAAGTGACCCGTGTTTTTATTTTTCGTTCAAATAATTAAAACTTGATTTATAAACAATTATTTTCTCAGTAGGACAATATTTTCGTTTCTAACACAATCGCTTCGGGAAATTCGGTTCAAAATACCCACTTTGACATAATTTTTGAAATATATTCTGCCTATATCAAAAAATCGATCATTACGGCACATTATATAGTTTCTGAATAAGAGAATCTACCAATCTGATGCGTTTGAGAGCAAAAATGAATTTAAAAATGAGTCAGAAAATAAGCAGTTTGGATTTGAATACTCTCTTAATACGATGATTTTTTTCTTCAACCGCTATGCATTTTAATTTGTTTTTGCTGTAAGAATTGGTCCTATCAAAAACTTGTCAATGTAAATGTTGTAGATAATATTAAGAAGAGATATAATAAAATCATGCGGATTTTATATTTTGTGAATTGACGAAATTATGGATTTTTCTTCTTACACTCCCCCTTTTTGTTTTCGTTTTTAATTAATTAATTAATTAATTAATTTATTAATTTTTGCTGTACGAATTGGCCCTATCAAAAACATGTCAATATAAAAGTTGTAGATAATACTAAGAAGATTTATAATAAATTTAATTGGATTTAATATCTTGAGATTTGACGAAGTTATGAATTCCCCCCCCCCAAAAAACCCCCTATTTTTGCGCCCCTTGAGCCCATTTTTAATTTTATGAAAAATTTGTGATACATAAATTTTTGTCCCAATTTTTAGAAGTAATAAAAACTTTAAACTGATTTGATATGTACAAAAATTAAGAAGTTATGGGTTTTTTTCGATTTTCACAAAACTCCTCTTTATTTCCATCCCCTTAGTCCGATTTTGCCCGTTAACGAACTTGACCGAGATTTTATGGCCTTTGATTTTATGTATCAATTTGGAAGAGATTTGTGCAGAATTAGGAGGGTTATCTTGTCCAGAAGAAAGTGATACATACATACATACATACATATATATATATATATATATATATATATATATATATATGTGTGTGTGTAAAGTTTTTTACTGAGTGTGGTTTTGGATTCTAGGGGTCATGATCGGTGTAGATCTGCAAAAATTTTCAGAAATTCCGACATAAGGGAGAATGTAATAGGTAGTATTTCATACGAAATCTACCTAAAATCGTAGCCAACCACAGATTTTAAAATGCAAGATGCTGTCAGAGTTGATTGATAGAGAATAGGATTTTTCTTTCGAAACGTTTTTGCTGAATCTTGTTACGATTTATATTGGATAATTAATTTTAGTTTTGAACTTGGTTTGACTGGCGTCCACTCCAAAAAATCAAATTAATGTACATAATATTAGATTAATTTTTAATACAATAATTCAATTGGTAAATAAATCTTAACAGTTGTAAATTTCCAAGTGGGTGAAAAAAGTCCGGGTTAGAATTCGTACCAAGGATGTCTTGGCTGAAGCCACCGATGCTGTACCAACTGAGTCATCCCGGACGAATCTGGAGGACCAATTCACCCATAACTAAACCATTAACTAAACTTTAAGGATCACAGCATCTCATTTGATATCGGAATCATGGGATACATACCCGTCTCAATGTATACTAAAATGCATACGCGTCGAACTGATAACCTCCTCCTTTTTAGGTGCGTTCGTAATTATATAAATACGTAGCCACAGTCGTCGTTCAGCCCGTCTGTCTGTCTGTCCGTCCGCATATAACAGAGCAAAAACTACCCAACCGAATGGTCTGAAATTTTAAATATATAATTGTTGCAAAACTTTGTCGAGTCATTTAAAATTTCATGAAAATCGGGTGTATAGTTTAATTACAGGGACAGTCAAAAATTCTCCGTTACATTACGGCCAATGGGAAAAAATTATTGCAAGTGCATTTTAATGATGTTACAGCCTTCCGAATGGTCTGAAATTTTAAATATATAATTGTTGCTAAATTTTGTCGACTCCTTTCAAATTTTATGAAAATCGGGTGTATAGTTTAATTACAGGGACAGTCAAAAGTTCTCCGTTACATTACAGCCAATGGGAAAAAATTATTGCAAGAGCATTTTTTTTATGTTAAAGCCTTTCGAATGGTCTGGAATTTTAAATATATAATTGTTGTAAAATTTTGTCGAGTTATTTCCAATTTTATGAAAATTGAATGTATAGTTTAATTACAGGGACTGTCAAAATTTTTTTGTTACATTAAGGCCAATGGGAAAAATTTATTTCAAGTGCATTTTAATGATGTTACAGCCTTTCGAACAGAATGAAATGGATATACACTTATAAAGTGCACTAAAATATACATTCAGTACAATATGCGGTACAATTGTAATTATTTATAAAACTAGTTATAGTACGAACGCACCTCATTTGCAACGTTTCACGAGCAATTTCCAGCTTTTTTTTTTTAAGTCTGTTAAAAGGGCATCCAAATGTTATAGGACCGTTTGATCAAGTTCATCCTCTTGAAAGAATATGTTATATTGAAAAACAAAATCCATTTCTGACCTCCCAAAAATGGATTTTTTCATTGCTAATCCCGGGGTTTTTCACTTCATGGAGTATCAATGGTTTGTTACGGATATTTTCTAGATTAGGATGTTCTAAAATGTACTGACGTTTTTTAAAATTTAATAACAGGTAAAGAGTGCATATGTTGAAGTTAATCTTGCAGGAGATTAATGTGTGAAGTCGAGAATTTCTTTACTACGCTTTCTTATTTTAGCTCCAAACATCAGCGTTAGATGGTTCTGCACTGTCTGAAACTGTAATAATGCTCAAAATGATCTTATAAATACAAAACGCAAACATTTTATTTTATTTTATGTTTGCGTTTCAACAGCTAAATAGAATGAAGAGTAAAACTCAGTGAATCTGGATCCATCGTTATATACCAGGCATGTCAAACTCGTTTACACCCGAGGGCCAAACACACAACTGTATACAAAGCCACGGGCCACATTCCTACATTAAAAAAAAAACAACAATAACGACAACAAATATATTACATTTCACAGAATCAAATTTGTCCGTATAAAATGCAACTTTTATAAAATGCAATTTTAGTTTTACGAGCTTTCGTTATTCTGTAACATTAAATATAGCAAGGATATCGTACTAAAGTGAGCTGCCAAACAAAGTTAAAAATACATTCAGATAAAAATAAAAAGATCTTTAAACACATAACAGGTATTTAAAAATTTATATCACGATCAGAATGTTAGAAAAATGTATTATTAAGTGCGTTATCCTGATCTTTGCATTTTTTTCTGTTGGAATCGCTCGCGAAGATTACTATTCTGAAATAGAGGTAGATATTTTGAATAGAAAGATTCTCAAACTTGGTATCACTGCATCTACGGTCAGTGCAGGGGTATTCATGAAAAATAGATTTTCTGCATGGTATATGAATTAAATCAAAACAGTGGAAATATCAAAGGCTTGACGGGCCACTCATAAGTTGTCGGCGGGCCACTCATAAGTTGTCGGCGGGCCACGTGTTTGACATGCCTGTTATATACATTAGTTTTATCACTCTAGCCAATTGCGGCGGCACCCCGCCATCTGTCGCTAATATTTAGAATTAAACAAAGAAGCGTAATAAAGACATCCCCTACTTCATACTACTTTAATCTCATGCGTAAGAGGCTCCTTCAGTCAGGCGAAAATACTCGTTCGCTATTGCTAACCCAACGGAAGAAATTTTTTAAGATATCTCGTTTGCATTTTAATATTTTTAAATGATTTTTTTTTTTCATTGGATAGCTGAAGTAAATGACTGTACGAAGGCCGTTTTGAACTTTTTTTGAATTTGTTTACAGGTATTTTTAATTAAGGCACTTTTACTTTCGGAACCGGTTTCGATAGTGAAAGCATCCCCATGAAAGAAAATCTGCAACCAACATCGAAAAAGTAAAAAAACGATCCCTGTACAGATCTATCTCAGCTATCAATGAAAAAAAATCATCTAAAATATTAAAATGCTAACAAAATATCTTGAAGAATTTTTCCTTTTGGATTAACACTAGCGAACGGGTGTTTTCGTATGACTGAAGTAGCCCCTATCGCACGAGCAATAAATAACGCGTTTCTAAAGCGCCGCCGTAAGTAAAGCTATAGCTTTTCCTCGACGCTATAGTTACTCGTCTACTATTCTGGTATTTTGGGGTCTCTGGTTTGATTCTTGCCATCATAGCACACATCGCCTCAAACATCAAGGGCTGCCATAACTTAATTGTTATTGAAATTTCAACACCATCGGCTTTTTAGGGCACCCTGTATTTACAAAAATGTTGTAATAATAAATAAAGATAGAAAATAAAAATAAAAGTGAAATCTTATATCATAAATAATGGCTAGTATTTAGTGACCACAAAGAATAAACTCATAAAAGTTAGACAACACCTTCATTAGATAACAAATCCCAATCGCTGCTCGCAAATTGTATTTCATTTCATTAATGACATGCTGTGAAATCTTGAAAATCGATGCATAAAAATACCACTTTCACCAGATGAAATATTATAACCCATAAAAATTTTCATTTCCTGATTATCCCTATGAAAACTCGGCAATTTTTATACAGAGCAAGGCTATCTAATATGATGTATTACCGTTTTCCGTGTAATTTACAGCATAACTTAAAATATCAGACTCAATACTAATGACGACCTGTGCTGAGTAATATGAATTTGAATCGTAATTACAAGTGCAGAGTATCTTGATCATGTAATGATAGTAATTGCATGTCGACTGCACGCATACGTAAATGTTGAGATCAGCTTTAGTTGTGGTTTTAAATCTTTTAAATTACCGGTTAAGGAATGATGCATGCTAGTAACAATTTATGCCCAATAATTGAGATATCTTAAAATGGTTGTCAGGCTACTAATTAATTAACTGTAATACTGAATATGTTTAAGTAATAACGGTCACGTATTTTTCAATAATTATAACATAGAGGTGAAACTTATTACTAAATATGTATCTGTTGGTTATAAGGGAAGTTAATTTGTTAATTTCCTCTCTTTAAAGAGTAAAAACAGTTAAACATTTATATACAGGGCATTTCATAAAGAAAATTCAATAATTAATTATAATAAAGATATAGTTTTTACTTATTCCATCTATAATAGAAGAAAGTATTGTAATAGAAATTTTTTCGACTTCCAGTTTTTAACGGATTTACCCCTTTTAGTGGTCAGAGATCCCGAAAAACACGTTTTTACAAAATGTGTGCGCGTCCTCTTTGTCTCATTGAAAAGTGTATGAAGTTATCCGTAGAACAGAACTGAACCAAACTTCATATATATATATATGCTTTTGGCTATGGCCATTAAGTCCCAGTTGAAATTGGGGATATTCCACTGGAAAAAGTCGCTGGAATAGAGATTTTTGTGCGATTTTCTCGATTTTTTTCGTTTAAGTGAAGAATTTATGACTATTTTTCGACGAACTTTTATATATGTAATGTCATATGCCGAGCTTTGTATAAAATTTTAGAGAAGATCGGGCTGAAAGTGGCGCTGTGATATCAAATTTTCTAGACGAGTGGTGTTAAAAAAAAAAAAATACTAAATTGTACAATTGTTCAATCTAGGTTTAATTTGTATTATTTCTAATAAGTAAAATTTTTCACTTTTTTCTTTTTATAGCTTACTTGTTGATTACACTTCATTACCAAATTTGTTTGCCTCCTCCCACATGGTTTTAAAACATTTATTGTCAAAAACTTGAAGTATAGTAAAAAGAATTACACTTTTTGAAGTACTATTAACATGTAGGAGATGGAAGAAAGTTAAATTTTGGAATTAGCACACCTGACTAGTTTCTGAAAGCATTTACTATCTGAACCTGTGAACCCATTTTCATGCCTCTACCGCATACTCTTTATAAGGGTAATCTAGCACTAATACAAATTTACAACTTTGTGACACCAAATCTCATGAAAAGTATTGTTTCGGCGTAAATGCCCTCAAATTTATTTGTTTATAATTTAACTCTGTTTATCTTTCATATTTGAAACATAATTATAAAACTGATTTCTTTTGACAGAAAAAATCTAATCTGTTTATCTAAATTGTTTATAACCCTGAATCAATATTTATGAGTAGCATTATGATTTCAAGGTCATGTAATATAGATTTATTTACTTTATAATAATTTTGAATTGATGGTGATTTATTAGTTTTATAATTACTTGGATGTCATTTAAATTAATATTATAGCTATTTAGAAGATTTATAACTGCATATTGTAATTTTTATTTTGATGTTTATTTTATATAATATGTATCATTTTTAAAATGGTCAGTCTTGACTCTGTAACCAAGCAGAGAACATGTAACATGTCCTGACTCTGTAATCAGAGATGCCAATTGTTAAATCATGGCTCTGTTTAATACAGAGTGTATAATGGAAGTCCTGACTCTGCAACCAAGCAGAGAACATTTTTTTTTTTTTTGTATTGGCTCTGTTAAATACGGAGAATTACTATTATGGAACAATTATTAACTTCTAATGATGAATAGAATTTACATACTATTTCAGTTTTATTTAATAAACTATTTAATCTAATTGCTCTCCCATCTCACTTGGATTTTGAAAATTTATTTGTCAGATGAATTTCGGCGCCACCATTATTTTTGGTGCCTCGTAACCCGCGAAACATTTTTTGGAAAGAATAGTGAGCTATTGTGAAAGAGATTTGTGATTAACAACTGTGATTTATCTTTCAACATGTGATTAGTGTGTGATTTATCTTTCAACCTGTGATTAGTGTGGAATTATTATTGTGCCATTTGGATTACGACATGCCATCTACATTACCTGGAATTAACAGGTAAGAAAATATTTTTTTCATTTTCTATGAATGGTTTATGTTTTAAAATAAGAATTATTCTTTATTTAAAATGGAAAATCTTGAAAAGCTGAAAGCAAAACGTTCTGTTGAACGAACGAGTTTCACGAAATTAATTACAAAATTAGAAACATTATTAAATGATGACATTGATAATACGAAAACCGATGAATTATTAGAGCTTCAAGAAATATTCCTCTTAAAAGAAACGGCTTTCCAAAGTTTGAATCGTGATATTGAAGCTCAAATATCCGACTTAAAAGAATATGAAAAGGACATTGCTAATAGTGAAAAGTACACTGACCAATTGATCAGTGCTAAATTTAAAATTAAAAATAGATTAAGAAAATGTAAAAAGGATAATGTTTCTATGATAGCAACTAGTCGTGTAAATTCATTGAATGGTTCTTCTAGTGGAACAGAAACGAGTTCTGCCATGAAATTGCCTAAATTAAATGTTCCAAAATTTTCTGGTGAAATCGAAGAATGGGTCGAATTTTTTAACTGTTTTGAAACATCGATACACCAGAATAAATCACTATCTAAGATAGAAAAATTCGCTTATCTAAAATCCTTGTTATGTAATCGGGCCTGTAATGTGGTAGAAGGGTTTCCTTTGACAGAACAAAATTATGATACTTGTATTGATTTATTAAAGGACCGTTTTGGTAAGGTTGATGTTATTATTAATAAACACATGACTAATTTATTAAATATGGTACCAGTTAAAAATTGTTCAAATTTAAATGCATTAAGAAGATTGCATGACATGTGCGAAGTTAATATTAGAAGTTTAAGAAATTTGGGGGTAACATCCAGTTCTTATGGACAATTGCTAAATCCTATTTTGCTAAAGCTATTGCCCCATGAATTAGTGATTGAATATCATAGAAAACGTGATACTAGCAAAGAGTCAGATGTAACCGATCTAATTGCCTTTCTGAAATGTGAAATAGAATGTAGAGAAAAGGCTTTGTCAATGACAAGTTCTAAAAATGATGCATCCTCTTCTTTTGTACATAAAAATAAAACTGAATTTCGTGAAAAGAAAACATCAAATAAATATCAACATGCTAATACCTTAAATGCCAATATTAAAGTTTTTTGTGTATTTTGCAAAGGTAATGATCATTTATCTTCCGAGTGTAAAAATTTAGCTGATGATAAGAAAAGATTAATGTTACGTAAGGAGGGTAGATGTTACAAATGCTTTTTGAAATCGCATTTATCTTTGCAAGGCCGCATAAAATTAAAGCCATGTCTAAATTGTAAAAGCACTGAACATAACAAATTATTTTGCTTTAAGAAAAGTTTGAAACCAGAAATTAATGAAAATCAAAATCAAACAGTTGTATCTAATTCTCATTGTAATTTTAGAAATTCTAAGCATGCTGTTTTATTGCAAACATGTTGTGTAACTGCTCAAGGTAATTCTAAATCAAAGGTAGTTCGATTATTACTTGATTCTGCAAGCGAAAAAAGCTTCATAACAAAAGCATTAGCTCGTGAATTAAATTTGCCTGTTTTAAGAAAAGAACATTTAACTGTATTCGCTTTTGGCATGGATCAAGGTCGCGAAGAAGAATATGATGTTTTTAAAATTAAATTGCGAAGTAAAATGAATTATCATCGTTTTATAGATGTTGAGGTGTTAGCTACCGATTTGATAAGTGCAACAACATTGAAGGTTCCCAATTCTGACCCTCTAGTTATAAAATACATTGAAAGTAAAAGATGGAGGTTAGCCGACCCTACGCCCGAGGAATCCGAAGTACAAATTTTACTTGGAGCTGATTATTTCTGGAATGTTCAGAGAGGTGTCGTTGAAGAAATTAATGACCATTTATATGTAGCTAATACACTTTTTGGGTACACAATAGTGGGAAAAATAAACTCTAAAGGTAACGAAACAGTTAATGCTCATTTTGTATCTGTTAATGAAATAGAAAATTTTGATTTGCAAAAGTTTTGGAAACTAGAGTCTTTGGGTATTTGTGATAGTAAAAATGAATTATTTTCACAAAAGGATTTAGATGCTCTTGATTTATTTAATGATAATTTAAATTTTGTAAATGGAAGATATGAAACTAAACTTTTGTGGAAAGTAAATAAAAATGAATTGGAATCCAATTTTGATGTAGCTAAACATAGACTTTGGGGATTAAAATCAAAATTGTGCAAAAATGAATGGTTACTTAAGGAATATGAGAAAATATTAAATGAACAATGTGGTTTGGGTATAATTGAAGAATGTGAGTTTAATAAAGATGAAATAAACACGTATTACATGCCTCACAGACCAGTAATAAGGGAAGATAAATCGACAACTAAAGTAAGAATTGTTTTTGATGCGTCATCCAAAGATAAGGGGACAAAATCGTTAAACGAGTGCTTATTTCCTGGGCCCAATCTAAATCCTAACATATTGGACATTATTTTAAAATTCCGTCTCCACAAAATTGCTTTCTCGGCAGATATAGAAAAAGCATTCTTGCAAATCCAGATACAAGAAGAAGATAGAAATTTTTTGAGGTTCCTGTGGTTTGACAATATCACTAGTAACAATCCCATTTTGAAGGTTTTTCGCATGACCCGTGTAACTTTTGGTGTAACAACTTCACCCTTTTTCCTTTCTGCAACCATCAAACATCACATTGAGGGGTATAAAGATTTGTTTGGAAAAATAGTTAATATGCTGGATACTTCCTTATACGTTGATGACCTGTTTCATGGAGCTGATTCAGTAAACGAAGCTTTTGTTTTATCAAACGGTGCAGAGAAGATATTGAGTGAGGCCAATATGAAACTCAGAAAATTTAAAACCAATTCTTCCGATTTAAAATTTTTATGGAAGGAACATGGAATAAACTTTGAGGAAGACACTCTTGAACAAAATCTTTCGAAGGTATTGGGAATTATATGGATAACAGAAAGTGACACCTTGAAAATAGATATACAACCACTTTTGGTAGAATTTGACCATAAAATTATTACCAAACGTATTGTTTTACAAACTGTGGCAAAAATTTATGATCCTATTGGACTCATTTCCCCTTTCGTGATAAGAATTAAATTTTTAATGCAAGAACTCTGGGAACATGGAATTGACTGGGATTCTACATTACCAGATTCTTTAAGTGGAAAATTCAGAAAATGGCATAATGAAATAAAAGGCTTGGTAAATTTTGAAATTCTTAGAAAATATTTTGTAACTATCCCAAAATTAAATCCTGAAACCGCTCAACTTTTCATATTTTCTGATGCTAGTTTAAAGGGGTATGGGTCAGTAGCTTATCTACGTGATTCTTCTTCTTGTGAAACTTCATTTGTAATAGCAAAGTCGAGAGTAGCGCCTCTCAAGAAAATTACATTGCCGCGCCTCGAACTTCTTGGAGCACTTACGGCTGCAAGATTAGCGAATTATTTAAAGGAAATATTTAAAATTGTGAATGAAAATATATTTTGTCTAAGTGACTCCCAAATTACCTTGCACTGGATTAAAGGAAGTGCTAACAACTGGAAGCCCTTTGTGGCAAACCGCGTACGCGAAATTCAGGAACTTGTTGCTCCTGTACAATGGAAATTTTGTAAAGGAAAGGAAAATCCTGCAGATGTTCTCTCTCGTGGTTGCTCTGCATCTGAATTGATTAATAACGAGGTATGGTTACATGGTCTTAGCTGGCTGAAGGAAGAATCGTTACCAGTATTTCCCCCTGAAACTCAACCTAATCTACCTGATGAAGAGGTCTTGCAAGAACAACGTAAAACGCTTGTTTGCTCCATATCCCAAAATATTCCAGAATTTGAGCTTTTATTTAAATTTTCATCCTGGACTAAATTAAAACGAATTACGGCTTGGTGCCTCAGATTCATCAAAAATAGTACATGCCCATCTGAACGAGTCTATGGTTTTTTGACTGTTCCAGAACTTGAAAGGGCAACAAATGCTATTGTGAAATTAATTCAAAACCATGAATTCGGAGACGAACTGAAAATTCTAAAATCCAGAAAGATTCTAAATTCTAAAAGCAAACTCCTTCCTTTACATCCATTTATTGACGAAAATGATGTTCTTCGTGTTGGAGGTAGGCTAAAAAATGCAAACTTGTCTGAATATTAAAAACATCAAATCATTCTCCCTAAAAGGCATCATGTTACAGACGTGATAATAAAGTATTTTCATGAGAAACATCTTCATAGCGGGACTCAATTGACAATTTCAGCAATTCGATAAAAATTTTGGATAATTAATGCTAAAGAAGCTGTGAAAAGAGAAATAAGGAAATGTATGAAATGTTTCCGAAATTCATCACACCTTTCATCTCAGTTGATGGGAAATCTGCCATCAGCACGCGTGACACAAGCTCGAGTATTTTCAAGAGTAGGAGTCGACTTAGCCGGCCCCCTTTTGATCAAACCTCGTAAGGGACGTGGTGTGAAACCCTTTAAACATTATGTTTGTCTGTATGTTTGTTTCGTAACAAAAGCTATCCATCTTGAATTAGTCACTGATCTTACAACTGTAACCTTTCTAGCCTCATTGAAAAGATTCGTGGCTCGACGTGGAAAACCTCTAGAAATATTTTCCGACAGAGGTACAAATTTTGTAGGGGCAGACCGCGAAATAAAGAGAATGATGTCTCAAATTGCTTCTGATGAAAAATTGCACAAGTATCTTACTGACGAAATAATAGTATGGAAATTCAACCCACTTTCCGCCCCTCACTTTGGAGGCCTTTGGGAAGCGGGAATAAAACAAATGAAAAATCATTTGAAGAGAACAATTGGTGATCAGATTTTAACTTATGAAGAATTTTTTACCTTAATTGCACAAATTGAGTCATGCTTAAATTCAAGACCGCTTGTCGCTGAGTCTTCTGATCCAAATGACTTTACGGCTCTGACCCCAGGACATTTTATTATAGGAGCACCCTTGACCTCCTTACCTGAGCCTGATATCTCCTCTACCTATGCAACTCCTTTGGAACGTTGGAAATTGCTACAAAAGATTTTTCAAAGTTTTTGGAAAAGGTGGTCGTCAGACTATCTCTCACAATTGCAGCAACGTACAAAGTGGTTTAGAAGCAACCCGAACTTAAAAATCAATGACTTGGTGTTGATAAAGGAAGAAAACCAGCCCCCATTAAGGTGGAAATTGGGCAGAATAATTGAACTATTTCCTGGTGATGATAATATTGTTCGTGTTGTCAAATTAAGGACTTCTACTGGTGAGCTGAAACGCCCTATCACAAAATTGTCTCCTCTACCGATGGACATTTAATATAATAGAATTTTACTTTATTTTAACTAACTTTATTATTATTATTTTTTTCTATGTCTAATTTTTGTAACTTTCTGAACTATTTTGTATATTAATGTCTTTTTCTATTTTTAGTTGTTCCAGAAACTGTTTTTTTTTTTTTTAGAAGTAGTAGGATTTAATTGCATTTCATTTTAGTTATACTTGACATTTAAGGTAATATTTTAATTTTGTATTTAATATTTGATTATTTAGTATGTGATAGTGGAAATTTGGTAAGTTATAATTGTTTGATGAACTTCGTTCATGGAGGCGGAGGATGTTTCGGCGTAAATGCCCTCAAATTTATTTGTTTATAATTTAACTCTGTTTATCTTTCATATTGTGAAACATAATTATAAAACTGATTTCTTTTGACAGAAAAAATCTAATCTGTTTATCTAAATTGTTTATAACCCTGAATCAATATTTATGAGTAACATTATGATTTCAAGGTCATGTAATATAGATTTATTTACTTTATAATAATTTTGAATTGATGGTGATTTATTAGTTTTATAATTACTTGGATGTCATTTAAATGAATATTATAGCTATTTAGAAGATTTATAACTGCATATTGTAATTTTTATTTTGATGTTTATTTTATATAATATGTATCATTTTTAAAATGGTCAGTCTTGACTCTGTAACCAAGCAGAGAACATGTAACATGTCCTGACTCTGTAATCAGAGATGCCAATTGTTAAATCATGGCTCTGTTTAATACAGAGTGTATAATGGAAGTCCTGACTCTGCAACCAAGCAGAGAACATTTTTTTTTTTGTATTGGCTCTGTTAAATACGGAGAATTACTATTATGGAACAATTATTAACTTCTAATGATGAATAGAATTTACATACTATTTCAGTTTTATTTAATAAACTATTTAATCTAATTGCTCTCCCATCTCACTTGGATTTTGGAAATTTATTTGCCAGATGAATTTCGGCGCCACCAAGTATGATACAGATTTTGTTACTTTCTAAAGTTACAATTCTTTTGATAATTCGTAAAATGTAACAGTAAAGTACAGTAAATTTTCCTGACACACTTGTCGTCCTCTCACGGCAGATGAGTGTGCCACGGTGCGCTGGTTGAGAACCACTGTTTAAAATGGGAGGATTGAAGTTTGTGCTGTTATATTAAGCCTTTAAGCGTCTGGCAGAATTTTTCATGTATGTTTAACGATTCAGAAAATACTAACTATGAAAAGAATTGTTATGGGAATTTGTATTTGATTACCTAATATATTTATTTATTTTGTCCAGTAGAAAAATGTAATATTAATGTCAAAAAATTTTTAAAGGAGCCTTTCATCTAGAAATTATATGACGGAAAAACATGGTTAGGACGTTTAAAGGGTAAGAAACAAACCGACAACGTGATATGTATGTACAGTGTTGAATTCAGACTCTTTTCTCTGGGAGGGATTTCTGTGGCTCCGGGAGGGACATTATTGAGTTCCGGGGGGGAAATTGCACTTTTTGACCATTGAAAACACAAAATCTCAAATCTTCCGGGGGGGGACATCTCATTGCTCCGGGGGGGAATGTCCCCCCCGGGCCACCCCCTGAAATCAACACTGTGTATGTACCAAGTGTGTGTGTGTGTGCGTGAGGAGGGGAGGGGGGCAGACATATGTTTCGAAACTTTTAAAGCTCCATCTTTTATATTTTTACACACTTACCTCTAGTAATTTTAACTATTGCACTGACGATGGAGCCTTAGAAGCTCCGAAACAGTTGCCCCCCCCCCCTCTTTCTACATACGTATTTTCATTTGTGCTCTTACCACGTTATCCATTTAATTTTTAATGAGAACTGCAGGTTTAGCTCTTCAGAAGAGAATTATTCATGCCATCACGACCTATAAAACAATCGCAGTGTGACTTCAAAAATCCGGCATCAAAGTCATCTTCCTCTCCATCATTTTTACACTTCCAACTTACGACACAAAGAAAATTAATTATTTTTACATATTAAAAATAATGAACATTTAGCGGAAAACGAGATTGCTGACGTTGTGGTAAATGAAATCACAGATAACACTGGGGAACACACATTTTGTTGACTTAGATCTGGCACTTGTTTTTGGCTAATTATTGGCATCTAAATCCAAAAACAACCCCAGTTTTTTCTATCACGTCAACTTTACATCACTTCAACTTCACCATCACGCTACAGGATACCCCCAAAATCATACTTAATGTGGATACAAAGGAAAATAAAGAAAGAATTACCAAATATATTATCCTTACAACGGCTGTATATACTTACTATACACTACAATGTGTTCATACGAGTAGTAAAATCCTTTTACAAAACGAAAAAAGTACATATTAAGGTAAAAATTTTCGCTTGTAGCTTTTCCTGGAGTGTTCAATTTGTGGAAAATCTCACGTGATGCTTCAACAATAGTCAGCCATCATATGTTCATCCCATCCGTCTTGATACCGTTCTTCCATGAGCTTCAAATCTTGGTGGAATCGCTCACTCTGCTCATTACTGATTGCACCAAGATTTCCCGGGAATTCATGATGATGGCTATGCAGAAGATAAAGTTTGATGCTCATGTTGCAACCAAACCTTTTGAAGCTCTCTAAAAGTTGCTGGACAATTTCGGTGTAATTTTCTACTCGCGTATTTCCAAGAAAGTCTTTGACAAGGTTTTTGAATGACAACTAAACTTCTTTTTGATTTCTGCCATTGCTCCGATGCAATGTTCATCTCTGAAGAGCTGACGAATCTGTAGGCCGTCAAATACGCTTGCCTTTATTATTTCAAAAGCAGGGTTTTGGAAATTTCGAAATGAAATACCTGAAACAGTCTCCTTCAATCGACAAAGCTTTCAATAACTGCTTCATTAGATGCAATTTTATATGCAGAGGTGGAAATGTGATATTCTTTCTGTCGGCAAGTGGTTTATGCAAAATATTTGAATCTCCAGGTATGAGGTGAGATCTTGGAGGTCAATTCGACTGGAAGCAATGCTTTTCATGAGCTCTGCTGTCCCACATACACAAAAAACATGGATACTTGGTATATCCACGTCGCTGGCCAAGAAGGAAGCACACAATTTTGAGGTCAACACAGGTGATCCACTCGTGAATGTGATAGTGCAATAAATCAATGACTCTCTTTATGTCCTCATATTCTTCGCGCAAATAAACTGAATAGCTTATTGGGACTGCTCCAAATAAATTTCCGTTGTGAAGGAGTACGCACTTCAAGCTCTCTTTGAGCTATCGATGAACAGTCGCTATTCAGTTGCGGTATAGGAAGAAATTCCCAACTCCTTCATTAAACCATATACGCTATGGCAAAAATCAAATCTACCGTTATTTCGAAAGTATTGAAGAAATTAACTTTCTCTTGATCGAAAGTAGGATACATACATTAGCTCCATTTTCAAGCAAAAATTTCTTCTGCAGTCTTGATATTAAGTGTTCTGAAGTTTTTTTCTTCCTATGACTCACGCCCGATTCAGCATAGAGTGGTCACATTAATGTAAGCTGTAGAGAAAAAACTTGACGTGATAGAAGAAAACTAATTGCAGTTTTGAAATCAGCACGCATTTTTGACTTAAAAACAGCTGAAAAATCGAAGTCAACAGAAATTGAGTTAAAAATTGTTCACCAGTGTAATGCTAAATAGTTGGGAGGGCGATGACGAGGAAACGACAGAAGAAAAGGTTTGAATGGAAAATTTTACAAATTTGATTAGAGAATTAATATCTGTTTTAGAGCAAGAAGACTGTTTTTTCGAAATAGAAATTCTTCACTTGCATAAAATACAAGAAAAATTTGTTAAAGAACGGCCGAAAAAATTGAAGCAAATAAAATTGACATCGATGTTTCGGAAATTACACGGGAAGAAATGACATCAGTGTTTATTAGTTGTTTTTTTTTTTTTTTTTTTTTTTTTTTGTAACATAAAAGTAAGTTTCTTTTTTAATATTTAATATTCTTTTTTTTACATAATGATCACTTGGTTAGGAAATAAATTATGACTAAAGGCGCCATTCAGAATATCGGAAGTACTTTTGATATTCTTTCAGAAATCCGAAATTAAAATAAAATCCGGCTTAGCCTCAGTCCCGACGATGGCGGATTTTCGAGGCTATACTGTATTTTCTTTCGCATGATCAGGAAACTTGCATTTTCCCAATGCTAATAAGATTCTTTTTACGCACATCTTAAAGAGGTTTCTTGTTGTTTGTCTCAAACTGAAATATGTACTGCTTCAATGTCTTTCAAACGACGGCGAATTTAGCATCTTAACTGTTGCCAAATTGTATTTCTTCTTAAAGTCACACGTTATCTGTCCATAAAGATTTTCCTGCAACTTATCTATCATCTGCTAATCTTCTGAAAATAAGCATTTGTCACATTATATATCAGGCCGAATTGCGCTATCGAGGCTATATCTGTTGGCTGTCTTTTGGGAGGATGCCAATTTAATCTGGACTTCTAACAAGTGTTCAACATCAGTAGTCTGAAAAGAAAAGAGTTAACTAAAGAATAAATATAGAAACTATATAGCAATTATTATGTTTTAATTAAAAGGGAAGAAAAAAAGAAGGTGATCAATCAAGCAGTCAAGCATCTAAGAGATTAGTTGCTGCAAAATCTTTTTAGACGTTCAGCAGCTTACGCTTAAGGGGAAAGAAAATTTGATTTAACGAATTTTTGCAAAATGAGCTTAGTATATAAAATAATTGTAATATGGACGCTAAGACTGAACCTAGAGATCTGCTGCGGCCTATTCTTATTCACGGCACTCGGGCCGGGCCGGGACCATACTTTTTCTGAAGGCTCGAGCCGGGCCTAGTGAATACTCTTTACGGGCCGGGCCTAACTTATTTTTTCTGTACAGAGCCGGGATTGCTTTCATTCCTAGTTTTCATGGCCCTAAATTTTCAGAGCTGGTTTTGAGCCAGCCCGTATGAAAATCATTGTCTCGGCGTGTCCTGTCTTTTCAAAGGTCAGTAAAATTAAGCATGGCCCAAAGACTTTTGCAAAAAGTGCATACATTTTTTAAATCGTCATTATTCTACAATCAAACATTAAAATTTATTATTTTTAAAGAATGATAGATTTCTACACTTATTAAAATACAGTAAACTCTGTCTAAGGCGGAATCGATTGGGACTGAGAAAAATTTCCGCGGTAGACAATATTCCGGCTTATGCAAAAAGCTCTCCCTCCCCTCCCCTCCAAAAAAAAAAAAAAAAAAAAAAAAAAAAAAAAAAATCTCGATCTTTGACTATCTTTCATTGATTTTCCTGACTCGAAAATCGATTGAAAACTGAAATTCTGAAAGACCCTTTGTCTTTATAGATAAATGAGAAACGCTATTCAATTTCTTAGTACTGCATGCGAATTGGAAGTTTACACACACAAAAAAAAAATAAACTTCGAGAATGAGACAGAACTCTATTATTTTGAATTTGAGTACAGCTTTAAAATGTAATATATTGTACTTTAGAAAATATATATTTTCATAAATTTGCATTCTAATAGAAATAATAACTTTTAAATGTAATTTTGTATAGGAAAAAATGGCATAAGCAAGATTTTCTTAAAATTTAAACAGTTTTTTTTTTTTTTTTTTTTTTTTTTTTTTTGAGTTAACTTTTTTAAAGTATTACGGAATTTAACTAACATCGACGACATTCAGGATTTTGACTTAACAGTTTTAAAGTTTTATAAACGAAATGCCTTTCATTTTTAAAATATCCATTTTTCCGCCTTATGCAAAATTTTGGTTTCGGTGGGACCTTAAAATCCTTTCCGTTTCCGCGTTAGACAAATTCCGTCTTATGCAGCATGAATTAATGTTATTTTCTATGTCTTCGCCGGGACTTGAAGAATTTTCCGCGGTAGACAAATTTCCGGCTTACACAGAGTCCGCCTTAGACAGAATTTACTGTATAGCTAAATTAAAATAGAGTAAAACGTGTGAAAAAGAACCTGCTTATGACGGAATCTTGTTTTAAACTAAAAAACGTGTTGATCCATGCAAAATTAATATACTAATACGTAAGAAAAGAATATATAATACATTTACACTTGCTAAGAAGGGAACTTGTCTATAACTCCTTTTTTTTCCTTTTCTATGTAATCGAGTTTTAAAAGATATTACTGTACAGCATTTTTCAGATTTTTAACTCTTCAATACATGAAATATGGATTAACAATATTAAGGATAACTGAAATATTTACATTAAAAAAAAACGATTCGTTAAAAAAAATAAATATGGCAGCCTGCGGCACTTCTATAAAAATGAAGATTATAAACCTGAAAAAAAAAAGTTCATATAAATATTTCTGTCAGAACTCCTCGTACGAGACAAATTTTTAACAAAATCGACGTAAAAATCAATGTTTTGTAGAAATTCACTCGGGCCGAGATTTTAACATTTTTGGGGCCGAATTTTTAGCTGCTATATCAGGCCGGGCTCCGGCCAAACTTTTAACTTTTTTACCGGGCCGGGCCAATATTTTTTTGTACTGGCCAGGCCCGGGCAGGAAATTTCGGTCCGTTCAGACCTCTAATTGAACCTCCCAATGTAAATATATCAATGTCTTTTTTATATAAAACATGTTGAAAAAACTGAGTCAAAGGGTAAAAAAAGAAAAGAAAGAAAAACAAGAAAGTAATAAAAAAATGCCTTATTTTCATTTTTTATTTGTGTGCCACTGATATTATAGATTAAAAAAAATTTTTTTTAGGAAATATATTTTGGTCACTCTGATGCATAAATAAAATTTCAGATGATAAATACATTTTTATTGATTTCTTTTGAAAATCTCTAATTTTTCTGGTATTCATCTTCGTTGCCTTTCCATGATCAGGATGTCTGTCCCTTTTCCATGATCCGGATTTCTTCCCGTTCTATGGCGCATTATGAAAAATATTCCTTTTAAAATAAGGAAGATCCTTAATTTTTCCCTTGATGTGTCGGGCTAGCAATTTGATTTGTAAAAATAGTAATAGCGATAAAAGAAAAAAAAAACTTCTGTTAACGGAATCGTTGAAAATATACTTTAATAAATTAAAAGAAATATTTTCCAAAATCTACTTTTTTTATTATACAAATTCAAAAGTTATAAGTTATTACTTGTTTTCTTTTATTCTAAACTGCATTCATTTTTTCTAAATGATCATTCATGTTGCTGTTCTGTATTCAATGGTCTGCGGACGTACAGTCTGAAATGTGCTTTAACCCTTTATGTGCCAATTTATGAAATAATGAAAATTTCATCTTCTAAAGTATTTTTCCTGAATTTTTGAAAATTCATTAGAAGATTTACACAATCAATAATTAAATTTTAGAAGGATATTGGAAATTAAAATTAATCAACGAAATATTAAGTTATAGGGATATTGTGGAACATTTACAACTCCACGCAAATCTTTCTTATAAAATCTTTTTTACAGTATTTTACTGACTACAATTAATTCAAACACAATAGTTAACCGACTACAATTGAATCGGTTTTGAAGTCTTTGCGTATTAGTTTTCGATAACTTGGTCATTTGGTAATCTGTTACCGAGTACATTGCAATATGATATGATCTTTTGCCGATTAGCTAATGATATCGAATAGAAGAATTTGTGCGACGCAAAAATAGTATTTAAAACTTAAAAAAATTCGTTTTAATTCAAAAAGTAAATAGTGTTAATTGGTAATATTTTCCTTTATAAGAAACAAAAATATTTGATATGAAACACCAAAATATTGATATGAAACATTTTCGTATTTTACAGAGAAAAATATACCTATTTAACAATATTTACTGTTTGAATTAAAACGAAATTTCATACATTTTAATTATACAGTTTTTGCATCTTAGAATTAATCCAGGCAATAGAGACCGTATAGGGACTCTACCTAGAAAAATTAATGGTAGTACTGGAAATCGGCTTTCTAGATGTTTTTTGGGTCGCTGAATCCGAATTTGTAACTTCCCACCAAAATTTCCTCCGGCAACGCCACCCCCCCCAAATTTTGGTAAAAAGCTCCCCCAAAAAAGGTTTTTATTAAAAAATTCCATTTTTTTATTGTTTTAGGGGAAAAGTAGCTAGAAATTCAGAAAGTAGACAAAATTTGCAACAAATTAGATACATGACATTATGACTTGGGATGAAGGGGAAGGGGGGATCTGCCTCGGAACATGCGCCGCAGTGCTGCGTGGACTAAGTTGCGCAATTTCACTTAACCACTCACACGTTTACATTAGCCCTCCCATCTTCCCTCCGAACTTTTTCTATAAGGTTTACTTTAAGTTTTTTGGGTCGCTGAATCCGAATTTTTAACTTACTCCAAAATCCCCTCCCCCCCCCAAAAAAATAGTTGTTTTTAACTTAAATTTCTTATTGTTTTAGGGGAAAAGCATTACGAAATTCAGAAACTAGACAAAATTTGCAACAAATAGGATATATGACATTATGACGTAGGATAAACAGGGGGAGAGGGGGCTGCCTCGGAACATTCCCCGCGCGCTTTTCTCAAAAACCAAATTTTTTCAAAAAATCAATTTTTTGGGGGGTTGCCGGGTGAAATTTTGGTGGGAAGTTACAAATTCGGATTCAGCGACCCAAAAAACATCTAGAAAGCCGATTTCCAGTACTACCATTAATTTTGCCAGATAAAATATCCTATTGCCTGGACTTCATCATTTAGTGCACGTAGCCCCGCAGTGCATGTTCCGAGGCAGCCCTCACCCTCCCCATTCATCCTAATTCATAATGTCATATATCCTATTTGTTGAAAATTTTGTCTAGTTTCTGAATTTCGCAATGCTTTTCCCCTAAAACAATAAGAAATGTAAGTTGAAAACAACTATTTGGGGGGGTGGGGTGGGAAATTTTTGGGGAAAAGTTAAAAATTCGGATTCAGCGACCCAAAAATCTTAAAGTAAACCTTATAGGGAAAGTTCGGAGGGGATATGGGAGGGCGAATGTAAACGTGTGAGTGGTTAAGTGGAATTGCGCAACTTAGTTTACGCAGCACCGCGCGCATGTTCCGAGGCAAATCCCACCTTCCCCTTCATCCTAAGTCATAATGTCATATATCTAATTTGTTGGAAATTTTGTCTACTTTCTGAATTTCTAGATACTTTTCCCCTAAAACAATAAAAAATGGAATTTTTTAATAAAAACCTTTTTTGGGGGGCTTTTTACCAAAATTTGGGGAGGTTGCCGGGGGAAATTTTGGTGGGAAGTTACAAATTCGGATTCAGTGACCCAAAAAACATCTAGAAAGCCGATTTCCAGTACTACCATTAATTTTGCTAGGTAAAATTCCCTATTGCCTGGACTAAATGTAAAATATTCCCATTTAACATTGCGCGTCCTAACGGTGAAAATCATTAGTTGAAACTTCTCATTATACTCTTGTTATGTATGAAAATATATATACATCGTTTTCTCTTACTTTTAATATCTAAATAATTATTTTAATAAAAAAATTGTTCAGTCTTTTTTTTTTCTTTTTACTTTAAACGGTATGCAATTAAATTTTTCACTATCTGAAGAAAAAAGATAATCTACTTCTTTATAATACAATTCATATAGTAACATTATCTGAATAATTTCCAAATAAATTTATTTTTAAATCAGAAATTTCTAATTTATTATTGTCAAGATACATTTAGAACAAATAGTTTGTTGCTGTAATAGTCTAAATTTCATATATTATCATGATATAATATAAATTTCAGATATTATAATTTTCAATTTATTTATCTAAATCCGCAAAACAGCAAATATTTCTAACCTTTTATCAAAGTATAATTTTAAGTACGAATGTCTATGCGTAATTATTAAAAAAGAAAGTGCGAAAAAACAAATGCTTTTAAAAATTGTTAGTTTGCTATTACACTAATTGTCCTGCTGTCTATAAGTTTTAAAGAGATTTAAATTTACTGATTTGCGAATAATTATTTATTCTCACCAAAGAACATTTCTTGGAAAGTATTTTTCTCTCTGTATTCCTGTCCGTTTACAAATGATGTTCTTGAAACGTGAAACAGCATTTTGAGTGGCAGTGAGATAAGATATTGCAGGGGATTGGAGAGTTTTATTCACGTGACACACATCACCTGTCATTGTTGCAGGGGGATTTTTACTGCGAAAACAAACAATGACACCCCAGTAAAAGGATTCAATTTTCATAACTTTCTGATTACGGGCCGATTACATACATGCAAATAATTTGCCGATTAATTGACTTGTAATATTAATCCAATATCCTCCGGACTTTTGCAGTCGACATTATCTAAATAAATCTCTGAATTTTGTTCAGAAGATATAGTGCCAAACCCTCAATTCGACTACTGCTCATTTACCGACATTTCTGGTATTAGGCCAAAATTTAGCCGGTATCTCTTGCTATTGGGGAAGTGACGTCATATTTACTAGATTATTATTTGTTTCTTGAAATCGAAATGTTTATATTATATTAGATATTTTAACTTTAACAGCATTATCTGAGAAATCCTTTGGATTTATTCAAAAATAGAAAACGCGGCTTGATTTCTTTGTTACTTGTTAACTCCATGCGTTTCAAATGACTTCGTGACTGTGTTAGAAATTTTTGAAGACCGAAGAACTTGAGAACCGCCGTAATCCTAATTTCCAATTTATGTATTTGATTATATATTTTTACTTTATAATGAAGAGAACGAATATTTTTTCCAACTGGATTAAATCATATTCAAGACAGGAATAGCACAATTGAAGATTATTTGAACAGAGCGAAGTCGAAAGTTTGGCCGGAGTACCGTCCGGATAGCTTAACAGGTAAAGCACTGGCACGACAGGCCAAGTATACAGGTTCGATTCCGGGTCTGGGCATTTTTCGCTCTGTTGGAATAAACTTCAGCTGTGCTACTCCAGCCTTGAATATGAAAATATATTTCTACTTTTTCACCCATTTTTATTGTTTAAAATTTCTTCTGGAATTTTAGTATAGCTTATAAAATTTCATATCAGAATAGCTTTAAAAAATACAACGCTCTTTTGGCAAAATAAAATGCTTCTTTTTTTAAATGCTTCTTTTCTTAAATTTTATTTTACAATACCTACGCCTTTTATTTTTCCTCTATTTTTTTTTTTTTTTTTAAATAATGTGCGAGGAACTTTGAAGCTACTGACACATTATTCGGGTGAATTAGAAAAAAAAAGAAAGAAACAGTAAGAACGTTAGCAACTTTTTCTTGCCAGAAGTTATAAATCAAGCAGTAAATGAAGTACTTTTTTATTCAACTTTAGATTATTTTCCCTCCCAAATAATTTTCCTGCTGGTTCTATCACTTGCGCAACAAGAGGATAAAATAAAAACTTTTTTTTTTCTCAATATATATTTTTTAAATCATGCCATAAATATGTCTTGTTTATTCAAAAGTAAGAATATCTCAAAGTAAGCTTTAAACACTTGGCATTGAGACTGAAAAATTAGACATAGAATTTATATGCTGTCGAAATGTCAGTTTAAATTCACTGTTCAGACTGCATGGAGTTATTTATACTTCTTTAGCGATACAGATATGTGTATGCATTTGTCTGTGTATCCATATCTAACACCACAAGTTAAAACAAATATTCTGAGTGACAGGAATTTTCATGAACAGATTTTCTTGAAGCCAAAATAAATTGCATAATTTATTGTTAGCAATGTTGATCTGTATAGAAAAAAAAAATCGCTTAACTCTTTGATCCCTCCTTCTTCTTTCTTTATTCCAGTTTTTAGTTTTATTAAACTAGATGTAAAATACAATAATCATTCTGATTTTTTTTTTCAACTGTTTTGATGAATTGAGGGACTCACAACCATAATAAACCAAGTCCATTTTGAAAAAAATGAGATAGTCCATTTAGAAGATGTATCAAATCTGTTTTATCCACTCCCACAGTGAACCAAGTGTGTATTTACATACCGTCAACCGGGGTTACATTGGTCCTTGCGGGGTTACTTTGGCCCATCACATAAAAAAAGTGTTTATTCTTTGTATTGAACAAACAGTACACGATAATTTGGAGTTTTTGCCCTTGAAAAATATTTTATACTCTATTATAGGGTATTTGAATAGTTTGGGTGCAATTTAAAAATTTTTAGTGGCAACATTGGATGTGTTTGTAAACAAATGTTTTCCTGTATAAATTTTCACCCTCCAAACTTTCTATAGTGAAACAATCTGGATAAGAGCTACAAATAAAGTAAGTGTCAAAATATTATCTTTAGTAACCTGTAACCCATGTGTGATCATAGTTTTTCCTTTAACTTTTTATTTTGAGAGGAAATGTTCGCGTTTTCATAAAGCTAACATGAAAACTAGTATTTCGGGGTTACTTTGTGCCAGGCCAGCCCCAATTACTTAGAATAGCCTTTTATATAACCAAATCTGTTAAAACATGTTTTAAGTAACATTTTTTTCAAGTGTTATTGTAGCAAAATGTTACATAAATTGTTTTTGTTCTAGTTGCTGAGGATAACATGACGAAAACTGTTTCTCGTTTAATATTAACAATTGTTTTATTGCGTTTAAATGTAAAAAAAAAAAAAAAAAAACATTTGTTTCTCGAGTTTGCAGTGTTAATTTATTAGCAAATACTATTGCAAGGGAGTTTCAATAAAAATGTATTTCAAGGGCGTAGGAACCGGGGGAGCTGTGGCTCCCCCTGGAATATTTTAGACAGGCTCAGCTCCCCCGGGAGCAATTCTCGCACCACATCTGTTTATGATACATTTCTGAATTAAAAAATAAAGTATACGTTTTCTAGGAAATTCACACTATAAACAACAAACAGAAGAAAAAGAGGGGGTGGTGAGCACACTTGTTTGTGCTTTCACCCTTTTTCTCACTGTTTACAACCCTCCCGATTTCCAGAATAAAACGGGATCTTATATAGGTCTACTACAAATTACCTGCACCGATAACATATTTATAAAGAGGAGGCCTTTAAAATTGGTTTGGAAGAGATTTGTAAAGAATTTGTAAGCAAAACAACAGAAAGCACTTTAATTTTTGGTAAATGGAAGTGGGAGAAGCCTTAGATTTGAATACTGTATTCGGGATCGCACATAAATTAAGTTTCTATGTATCAAGTATATCTATTAAAAATTATTTTAACTGGATTAAAGAGTTGATGATCTTTTGATATGCTTCTATTTTATATTTCTGTTTGTGAAACGTGCAACTCTATGAAGGACCCTCCAAAATTAACGAAATGATCCGCGCCACTAGCTTTCCGCAATATGCCCAGGCTCCCCCTGTTTGTACAAAGTTCCTACGCCACTGAATGTATTCATTTACATATGAAATGTATTCATTTTATATAAAATCAAGTGAATGGATCACAGAAGCCCCCAGCAGGGGCTTCCAAAATTTAAAAAATAGTTAAAAAAATAAAAAAAATAAAAAATTTCCCCTTTAAAACCATACAGTTTGTTTCATTGTTTCATGTTAATTGTTTACAATTCCATTTCGACGTTGAAAAATCACATATAATATGTTTTAATAATGGAAATTTGAGTGGAACCATTAAAAAGTGACCGAAAGTAAACAGGCCCCAGTTGGCGGTACTTTATCATAATATGTCATCTGTTTGCAGATTGATATACTGTGGGAGTGGATAAAACAGATTTTATGCACACCTTCTAAATGGTT
The DNA here is from genome assembly GCA_963932465.1 of Maratus speciosus. NCBI lineage: Eukaryota > Metazoa > Arthropoda > Arachnida > Araneae > Salticidae > Maratus > Maratus speciosus. The sequence goes on along the minus strand of OZ010788.1, from coordinate 119,116,789 downwards.
TATCTGATTTTTTTTTTCAACATGGACTTGGTCTACTACGGTTGTGAGCCCCTCATTTAATAATCCCAATATTTGATGAGATTATGATGCTTACAGGTGAGCTATTTCAAAACTTTCTTTGAGAAGAAGGTCAAAAATTTACTCTCGCTTTTCATCAAAATGTGCATTATTTAACTAAACTGTCACAAACGATATGACTTGCTGCTTTTGATATACAGTCGAACCTCGTTATCCCGACGCACTAACGAGCAGAAAAAATGTGTCGTAATAAGCGGAGTGTCGCGGTAACCGGAGTAGGAGAAAAATATGTTTATAAAAAGCTGTATTTTTAATTAATTTAAGAGCATTTTAAATTCATAACTGTTCTTGTAGTTTTAAGCAATAAAACATTATTATTAAACAAAATAAACAAAAAAATAAAATAAAATAAAATAAAATAAAAAGAATGAAAATCAGATTTATGATGACTTGTTTTTTTATTGTTACATGAAGTATTGATGAATTAAGGTTTGCTTATTCCTAGATGTGCTTCCTATAACCCTTTTCCAATATTATTCAGAAGTGGATGTTAGATAATTTCTGATCATTTTAATGCAAAGCAATGCTTCGGATTAATTTTAGTCGGATGAATAACGCCGTGTAACCACAAGAAAGCGCCGCCTGACCAGAACAAAAAGACCGCGAGTAGAGTGTATGGGTTTATTTATTCAGATAAAGGATTGAAGTAAAATTTCTCATTCATCTCAATGGGTATTATGGACAGACATTCCTTACCGCTTAATTTCCGTCCTTATAGGATGGATTATGATTAATGGACAATTTTCCTAAACCGTCGGGATATCCGGAGTTGAAAATTATTCAACGACGTAAAATCCGGAGTTTATTTACATTAAAATCATACACAGAAAATCGGGACTTTGAAAACCTGACGTGATAAGTGGAGTGACGTGAAAACCGGCTGTCGGGATAACGAGGTCCGACTGTATTCATGTTACTGATTGTAATTTATCCGAGAGATTATATGTTAAACCTAAAATGTGTTCAAATATGCACACATACATTATATAGATATAGGAAATTTCAGGAAACACTACGTTACTTAAATATGGGCACTTTTATTAGATTAGATAGAATAAGCATAGGACTAAGAAACAAAACACATATTCTGCTGGTCGTGGCTGGGATGGACGAAGAACATAAACTAGAGAACAGAATTCTGCTTTTTCAGAATTTAGTATCGCCCCCCGACATTTGCATTACTTCATTTTCTTCTGGTGGACTGGTGGTTTCTATTATTATGAAACAGCCATTATAAATGAAACGTTTAGATGAAGATGAAAGAGCAGTCGTAAAAAGTTAGAACTCTGATTTTCTGGTCAGAATGGGAGAAAAAAATGGCCATAATTATTTTTGCAAAAAAAAAAAAAATAAATAAATAAAAAATAAAAAAAAAAATAAAAAAAAAATATGGCCATTTATAATGGTTGTTTCATAATAATAGAAACCACTAGTCCACCAGAAGAAAATAACTTGGTTAAGCGGGACCCGGATAATCGGGACTCTACTGTAGTGTAAAACATATTTCAATTTTAAGACTTAAAGCACACGCTTTTATTTTATGTAAAATGACGTCATTTGCATTAATATAGATACTTAAAATTAAATATAGTTTATAATAGCTGCATGTTTTATCATAAATCATTCATTTATTTTTCTCAAAATAGCACGTATTTTAATTACATTTTTTTCAGTTTTTATGGGAAAATGGCAACAAGAAAATATAATTGTTATTTTTCAACTATTTTTTCTTTACTTTCTACAGAAATGGAGTACTTGAACTGCCAATATTAAGCAAATGGCTCCAAAAACTACAAAAAAATTAATATTACAAAAATAAATGGAGATCCAGTTTTCAAACAAATTGCGTTAAAAAGTACTTTTTTTCCCCAATACGACGATATAAACATTGAAAATGTGCGATGCTCAGAGTAAAAAAAATTGCTATAATTTAATCGTACAATGAAACATCGGCTTTTGTTTTACGGCTGGCTTATACAAGGTAACGTTATTGGAGACGACACAAAATAAGCTGGGAGAAAGAAATAGCATGCCTGGGGCTAACAAAACCAATTCGTCGAACGCCGATTAACTTAACTAGCACACCACGACCACATACTTAAGTCTGGTCGTCCCTCACTTTCCGAATTCCCCCCTGTAATGTTAAGTGTATGGGCGTTTGATACATTCTTAAATTTAAAATATCTTCTCAGGATATTAAAATTTTTAGGGTTTCGTTCATCTGACGAAACCCTATTCGTCTCGCTCCTCTGTCTGTCTGTCCGTCACAGAGCCCGTTCTCAGAAACTACACATGCTGGAGACTTGAAATTCTGCATACTTATAGATGAACACCACACATCATACGACAAATCATAAAATTTTGAAAAAGTCGTACATTTAACCCTTTGGGCTCACACATGTGTATTTTAAACAATTCTTTCTAAGTGAGTCCCTAATTAGGTTGTAGGCGTGAAATCTTGCGTACTTATAGATGGACACCTCAGATCAAACAACAAATCATAAAATTTTGAAAAAGTAGTACATTTAACCCTTTGGGCTCCCACATGCGTATTTTAAACAATTCTTTCTATGTGACCCTCTAATTAGGTTGGAGGCGTGAAATTTTACATACTTATAGCTGAGCACCTCACATCAAACGACAAACTATAAAATTTTGAAAAAGTCGTACATTTAACCCTTTGGGTTCCCACATGTGTATTTTAAACAATTCTTTCTAAGTGAGTCCCTAATTAGGTTGCAGGCGTGAAATTTTGCGTACTTATAGATGGACACCTCAGATCAAACGACAAATCATAAAATTTTGAAAAAGTCGTACATTTAACCCTTTGGGCTCCCACATGTGTATTTTAAACAATTCTTTCTAAGTGAGCCCCTATTTAGGTTGGAGGTGTAAAATGTTACATACTTATAACTGAGCACCTCGCATCAAACGACAAATCATAAAATTTTCAAAAAGTCGTCCATTTAATCCTTTGGGCTCCCACATGTGTATTTTAAACAATTCTTTCTAAGTGAGCGCCTATTTATGTTGGAGGTGTGAAATTTTGCATACTTATAGCTGAACACCTCACATCAAACGACAAATCATAAAATTTTCAAAAAGTTGTATATTTATCCCTTTGGGCTCCAACATGTGTATTTTAAGCAATTCTTTCTAAGTGAGCGCCTATTTATGTTGGAGGTGTGAAATTTTGCATACTTATAGCTGAACACCTCACATCAAATGACAAACCATAAAATTTTGAAAAAGTCGTAAATTTAACCATTTGGGCTCTCACATGTGTATTTTAAATAATTCTTTCTAAGTCAGCCCCTAATTAGGCGTGAAATTTTGCATACTTATAGCTGAACACCTCACATCAAATGACAAACCATAAAAGTTTGAAAATGTCGTACATTTAACCCTTTGGGCTCCCACATGCGTATTTTAAGCAATTCTTTCTAGCTGAGCCCCTTATTAAATTGGAGATCTGAAATTTTGCATACTTATAGCAGAACACCTGAAGCCAGGCGACAAATTATAAAATCTTGAAAAAGTCTTACGTTTAACCCTTTGAGCTACTACATTTATATTTTAAGCAATTCTTTCTAAGAGAGCCCCTAATTAAGTTGGAGACATGAATTTTTGCATACGTATAGCTGAATACCTCAGACCACACGACAAATCATAAAATTTTCAAAAAGTCTTATATTATTTACTTCTCCGGGCTCTAACTTGTATATTTTAAACAATTTTTCTAACCTCCGCCCTTTTCACCCGGGGAGCACTTTTCCAACTTTTGCCGACACCCCTTTGACCATTCTTTCATATTATGCACCATAGCCTTACATATTTTAGTTCCCTTTTTACCGCCAGAGGCGCTTACTTATCTCGGGTGCTATGGGCCCAATCCTTTCGACTAATATATCTACGGATAGTATGTAAAACGGAGTTTCGTTCGGATAGAGGTTTGTTTAGAATAGAGTGCGCCCCTGGTTGCGAAATGTGGAACTAACAGATTTTTCAAAAGGATAAAGTGTTTTGAAATGAATATTAAACGAAACCCTCTGTGCGATCTGTGATCACACTTACCCACTTGTTTATTTATGTTTTCTGTGTGCCCTTCTTAACCGTTTGAGGGCAAGCAGTAATGTCTCTGTAATCTTGAATTCTCACCGGAATAATATACATATATTTTTTTTAAATAAGGAAAAGCAATTTTTCAACATCCCTCCCCCCCCTCAAAGCTAAAAATAAAAAATTTAGTTAAAAGTTTCTGGTGTGAATCTTGTTTAAATTAGGTGTGATATAATATATCCCACCGTTCCTCAAATGTTTAAAGGATGTCGCTTTTTAGGTGCGTTTTCGCAATTATATAAATACGTAGCACCTATAGTCTGTCTGTCTATCCGCATATAACAGAGCAAAAACTACCCAACCGAATGGTCTGAAATTTTAACTATATAATTATTGCAAAATTTTGTTGAGTCATTTCAAAATTTATGAAAATCGGATGGATAGTTTAATTACAGGGACAGTCAAAAGTTTTCCGTTACATAACAGTCAATGATAAAAATTATTTCATGTGCATAATAATGATGTCACAGCCTTTCGAACAGAATGAAAATTGATATGCACTTATGAAGTGCTCTAAAATATACATTCAGTACAATATGCGGCGCAAAAAAAAAAATTATAAAACTAGTTATAGTACGAACGCAACGTTTGACATGCAATTTCCAACTTGTTTTCACTTCGTATAAAATGAATCATAGATTTTAGAAATATTTTGACAACTAACAAGGAAGGTCTCCATACTGGGCATACTCAGAATATTTTGAAAAAAATACCACTTAAACTACTTATGTATGTAATAAAGAATCAGTCAAATTTAGCGGCGGAATTACAGTAGAAAGTCTGTAAAAAAATAAAATACTTTCGAGTATTCGGCTTGAAAAGACGAAAGCGTCACGCGATTTGGTGAGCAGTACTTTTCCTCGCCAAAAGCAAACTATTTTAATGCATCTGAAAATTGTTTGTTAATTGATTTTTAGAATGCGTGTAAAAAGTATTTAATGGATTTAAACATAAACAATGGGAGAGTTTAATAAATACATTTTTTCGTATTGCATATTTATGTTGCTTGTTACTTAATTTTATAACTTTAAAAACAATTTCATCTATAAAAAATACTTTCATATATTTAAGCGTATTCCAAAATAAAGGCAAGATTCATTTAGCAGTTATTCATTTCAAACCAAGGAATTCGTCGTTTCCATAGCAACAAAATTGAACCGACAGGCTCAATTGGACTTAATTTTGAGATATTGAAACAATTTAAATTTTGTTTTAATTCATAAAATTTGATATTTAATTTTCATTATAAATACATATATGACAAAACTATAGCTAAATCAAACTAAAACTGGGAAAACTACAGTTATTTAAGTTAAATTTATTTAAACAAGTTCAATATGAAATATTTTTATCTTAAAGAGTATTCGACATGAAAAAGTATTTTTCGAAATTTCATTTCATCGCCAACCGATGATAAATCGCCAAAAAAAACGAAAATTTTATTATTTTTTTACGAACGTTCTATCGGGGTTCCGCCAAAATTTTTTTATAAACATATATATCCACATGAGACGAACACTCTGTAATTTTTTCAGATTTTTCTGAATATGCCCGTATGGAGACCTTCCTTGTAAGAAAAAAAGAGACATCCTTTAAGAAGTGTACACATAAAAAGAAGTTAAAAATATCAATTTCCAGAGGAGATATTTTAAATACAAGAATGCATCAAATACTCATAGACTTAACGTTATTGAGGGGAATTCGGAAATTGAATGACGGGCAGCCTTAATCGTCTTTTAATAACTTGAAATTTTTAGAACCGGAATCACGTCAAAGGCAAACTTTCCACTGAAGCTTGTTCCCTCCAATCTCGACGAATGGCTTCGATTCATGGGAGTCTGACTCTTGCGCCGTCCACACGTTCGTTGTCGCTTACAAGTAGCGACTCGATAAAATGATATCTATCCGATAAAACTTTACCGTCATAAAAATCAGCGCGTGAAAATAATTTCTTTACTTAGAAGGAAAACGAAAATCATTTTAGGTAAAAATCAACAACATTTTATTTCCGCTTTCGTGCCGAGACGTATTTCGACACATCTTCACCGCACACTCATAATTTACAGACTGCCACAGAGAGAGGGCGCGGGGGGGGGGACATATTCTCTTTTCATTTAATCATGTACATCTCTGCATTGTGCCGCCCTCTGTCTGTGAATATTAATAAACATTAATCAAATTCACGACAACCTCCCACCTTGAGTTTTCGTCAGACAAACTCAACAATGGGTTCAACAAAATGCTAAATCAAATAAAATGTGACCAATACTTACAGTACACAGCCAAAACATAGAATTCTAACATTACTTTTTTCAAAACAGGCAAATAAACATTTTCTTCTGCAAAATTCAAAATAAAATTAAACATATTATTACAGATTCAAATTAACACAGTGAAACATATGAAATATACTAAAAAATAAAAATAAGGTCTACACTAAATAATAAAAATGAAGGAAAATGTCTATTCAGTTCAAAGATATTTAAAGTTTGTAGCGAATTGGAACAGTCACTTTTCTGCCACTTCTTGTTCGCACCACTGGATCATTAGATAGTTCTTTTGGGATCTCTAAATTATACAGTTTTTGCACAGGTCTTAAAAGTTCACCACTTTCAGTTTTTATCCGTGCAACTCTTGGATGACCATCTTTTCCAGCAAGTTCTTGCACACGGGCTAGAGTCCAATATGCACGTTTTTTATCAGATTCTATGAGTACTACATCACCAATGGTTAGTTGCTTGATTGACTCATTCTTTTGTATAGAACTTTGTTGGCGTAATTGCCCTAAGTACTCAATACGGAATCGTTTTCGAAGGTGTTCTCGAACGTTTTGCCTATACTTAACTCTTCTATTTAATTCTTGTGCGTCAATTGCATCAAAATCTACCACATCTGAAGATCTTATTTCCTGTAGGAACATTGATGGTGTTAACGGTGCTAGATCGTTCACATCTTCTGTAACATACGTTAATGGTCTAGCATTCACAACTTGTTCACAATCACAAAGAATAGTGATCAGTTCTTCATAAGATAATGAAGCTCTACCTAGGACTTTTCTCAAGATGCGTTTCACCATTTGTATCAATCGCTCCCACCAACCACCCCACCAGGCAGCGGTAGGCGGGTTGAATTTCCAGCGAATCTTTTGTGTTGCTGCTACGGCAGAGATTTGCTCCCAATCTATTTCTGAAAAGGCTTTGTCTGCACCGACGAAATTTCGGCCGTTGTCAGAATACACTGTGGTTGGTCTTCCTCTTCGGGCTATAAAACGCCTGAAAGACTGGAGAAAAGCATCAGTTGACAATGATGTCACTAATTCTAAGTGTATGGCCCTATATACCGCACAAGTGTACAGCACAATCCACGCTTTTTTCTCATTCTTTAAATATAATGGACCGGCTAAATCAACTCCAGTTATTTGGAACACTGCAGCGTCTTGAACTCTATCGGCTGGTAATGCAATAGGAATTGACTCTGTCTTCTGAGCACTAAATCTTCTGCATCGCACACATTTCTGAACTACTGCTCGAATAGTTTTCCTGGCTTTCAGGATCCAGTAGTCTTCTCGTAACGATGTCATCAAAAGAGCCACTCCAGCATGTAAAAGTTCTTGGTGTTTCCAGGAGATCAGTCGGTGGACTACAGGATGGTCAGAAGGCAAAAGAACTGGATACTTAAAATTGATAGTATCTTCTCTATAAATAACTTGCGTTTTCACTCTTATGATACCATCTTCATCTAGAATTGGTCTTAAACTACGAATCTTCCGATTACTCTTCTCATCGAATCTGTCTCTCTGGATCAAAATCACCAATCTTCTTTCAGCTTGTTCTAGTTCAAAACACGTAAGTTCAGACACTTCTTTTGAATTCGGTTTTCTTGCATTGTTTATGAATCTTAGGATCCAAGCGATCAATCTTATGATTTTCTTGTATGACGAAAACCGTCGATAATACCAATCATCAGATTTTATGTTCTTGTTCATTGCTGAAATGACACTCTTCCGTTTTTCAGCATTAATAACTTCTTCATCTGGAGCTTCGACACTTTGTGGCCAAGTAAATTCTGGTTCAGCCAACCAGGCTGGTCCCTCCCACCATCTTAGCTGTAAGAATTGTTCTACGGAACAACCTCTAGAAGGGAGATCAGCCGGGTTAAATTTTCCTGAAATGTGTCGCCATTGGTCCTTTTGAGTTAAGGATCTGATTTCTTCTACACGGTTCCAAACGAATGTTCCCCATCTTTCGTCTCGTTTTATCCAGCTTAAAGCGGTGGTTGAGTCAGACCAATAAAATATCTTCAAATTTGGAATTCGTAAATCAGATATGACCCGACTTCCCAACCTGGCCCCAATGCAACATGCTAACAGCTCTAAACGTGGTACAGTTAGGTTCTTAAGGGGTGCTACTCTTGCGCGTGACTGTATAAAAGTCACCAGAATTTTATCTTTGGTCTTTACTCTCAGAAAAATGCAAGTAGCATATGCATGTTTACTGCCGTCACAAAATATGTGAAGACCTACATCATCACGTTCATAATTATCAAAATTCATCCAGCGCTGTAATTTGATGTCAGAAATCAGTTTCATTCCCTGCACCCACTTTAAAAATTGTTTAGCTAAATTTGCTGGCATTAACTCATCCCACTTAATTTTTAACTTCCAGCATTCTTGTAGAATAAGTTTAGGGAGCAAAGTCACAGGTGAGGTAAATCCAAGAGGATCAAAAACCTTCTGAGCCAATGAGAGTAGAGCTCGTTTTGTAGGAACAATCTGTTCTTCCTCAATAGGGCCGATTTTGCAAGATAGGGTATCGTATTTCAGATCCCAGTTTAAACCTAATACTGGTGTCATCTTTACTATTGAATTTTCAGAAATAATTGGAATGGGATAATTTGACAGCCATCCCCTTAGATTAAATTTTGCAGAGGATAGTAACATTTGAGACTCAAATATAAACTTGTTTAATTCTTCAACTGTATTGAAACTGTAAACACAATTGTCCACATACATAGATTCATTCAAAGTCTCTGCTGTAGAAGCAAAGTCATCAGGAGCACTTTCTAAGTGATGTTTCAATGTAGCCGCTAGTAAAAACGGGCTGCAATTGATCCCAAAAACTACACGTTTATGTCTATAAATTATATCATTTTCCCATAGAAATCGCAGAAAGTCTCTATCCTTTTCTTTAATACCAATTTGTAGAAATGCCTTCTCTATATCAGATACTGCACCAATAGGAAATTTCCGAAAACGGTGCAAAATTGAAGGAATCATTTCAATCATATTTAATCCCTTATCCAGGCAATCATTTAGAGAGGGGGAGCCTTTAACATGAGCCGAAGCGTCGAAAACTGGTCTAACTTTAGTAGTTTCACTCGATTCTTTAAATACAGGCCTGTGTGGCAAATAATGTACTTTAGTTTGTTTATTATCAACCACCTTTTCAATTATTCCTGCATTTATCCATGAATCAAATACTTCGCTATAAACCTCAGTTTTATTCAAATTTGATAACTTTTTCTTTGTTGTGGCAAGCCGTTTTTCGGCCAATTCTCTGTTACTAGGTAAGCGAGCATTATCTAGCACCCAAGGCAATGCTACTTCGTACCTCCCTTCTGAATCTCTTCTTATGTTATTCTTAAAATGCTGCATAGTTTCTTCATGAATCTCAGATTTAGTTTTAGATTCTACTGGATCAGTTATACCGATAATATCCAGTTTCCACAAATCAGCAACGGAACTATCGTTCCAAAGTGATGAAATAACCATAAGAGAATCATTTGTTTCAGATTTAACACCTGGAATTTTTCCCATTAGAGTCCATCCCAAATGGGTTTTTACAGCAACCGGACCACTTTTCAAAATTTTAATATTTCCGGTGAGTAATTTTCCCGCCACATCAGAACCAATTAATAATTTAATTTCATTTTCGGTTTTACATACACTATTTTCTACATCAGAAATCTTAATAGCACATTTATTCAGTTCTGATAACCAAGGCCCATTTGGCACTTTTTTTATTTTAGAACAAATAACAGGAACACCTAAAACATGCATATCACATTTATAACTATTATCCATACTACTCAAGTGAATTCTATATTTACTATGCTTTGTTTCATTTGTTTCAACTCCACCAAATAATTTGTGAATTAAATTAATTTCACCAATACTTTTATAATTCAAATACTTAATTACATCTTCTGATAAATACGAACGTTCTGATCCAGTGTCGATAACTCCACGCACTATTTTCTCTTTACCATCGTGCTTTACACGTACATTCAAAGTTTGGAGTAACACAGTTGGATCCGAACCTTGAGTAGTTAAAACAGTATTACTGCTCCCTGACTCATGTTTGCGACTTTCAAACGCCGCATTACCTTCTTCATTAAAAACATTTTGACATAATATAAAATTATGTTTTTTCCCACAATTTGTACATTTAATTTTAGCTCTACAGTTGCGTGAAATGTGATTCTTCTTCAAGCAAAGGAAACAAGCCCCCTTTTTCAAAATTAAACTACGTTTTTCATCAAAAGAAAGCGAATTAGCTTTAAAACATTTTTCTGATAAGTGACACTTGTCACAAAATATACATGTGTCCTCACACTTTTTGACTAAATTTTTATCCTTAGACTTATTACTTATAAACAAATCATTAGCAGTTGGCACAGAATTGCTTTCATTGTTTAATTTATTAAATTTCTTAGTGTTATCAAAGCCAAGACTAGAACGCGCTAAAAGAACACGTTCTTCTGAAATTACTTCGTTTTTCAAAAAGTCAAGAATAGAATTTAATTCACTCTTACCTTGAGCAGTCTTCTCACGCTGTCTTTCCCATATACGCAACACATCATGAGGCAAGCAGGATTCCACAAGGGGAAAAAGAATACTGGCGTACTTGTCTTCTGTAACGCCTAGAGATTCCAAAGACCTAAGTTTTGTCTCTAGGTTATCATATAAAGCTGATAAATTAAATTCTCTTTTTGATGCTCTATTATTGGTCAACACTAGTTGCAATAAGTCTCTCACGTATATTTGGATTAGTGTGTCTTCTCTTCCAAATCGTTCTTTAAGATGTTGAATTACTTTCGGATAGTTGTCCGCGGAAACCGGATAACTATTCACGATTTGTGAGGCTTTAGATTTCGGCGTTATCGCCTGTAGAAGATAAACAAACTTTGAATGGTCATCTAAAACGTTATCCTCATGGATTTTTCTAAAAGAGTTCCAAAAATTCAACCATAGTCTTGCATCGCCATCAAACGGCTGTAGGTTTATTTCGGGTAGGCGCAGAGGTCGGGACGTCGTTCTTTCACCATCTGTAAAATTCTGTAAACGCTGTTCTTCGATAGGCTTAGTAAAAATTTGCTTCACCTTTTGCTTTATTGCAATCAATTTTTCCGTATACTCTTCACAAGCTTCAAATTCTTTAGAGTAATCTTTTTCAACAGCATTGTTATTTAACATAAAATTTAATATTTCTTCATCCACCGCACGCAGTCTAACACTTTTGTCTTCTAGCTGATTTAAAGCTTGCTCAATCAAATTTATATCAGGGCTTGAATTATTTAAAGCATCATTTAATGCATTATGAGTCTTCGTAAATGCGCTTCTAAGAGGAGTTCTCTTTATTTTTAACGCATCCATAATTTGTGTTTTAAAAAGTTCTGGTTTGAATCAAAACTAATTAATTACTTCACGCGTCCGTTGTTCGGGCGCCAAATGTCGCTTACAAGTAGCGACTCGATAAAATGATATCTACCCGATAAAACTTTACCGTCATAAAAATCAGCGCGTTAAAATAATTTCTTTACTTAGAAGGAAAACGAAAATCATTTTAGGTAAAAATCAACAACATTTTATTTCCGCTTTCGTGCCGAGACGTATTTCGACACATCTTCACCGCACACTCATAATTTACAGACTGCCACAGAGAGAGGGCGCGGGGGGGAAACATATTCTCTTTTCATTTAATCATGTACATCTCTGCATTGTGCCGCCCTCTGTCTGTGAATATTAATAAACATTAATCAAATTCACGACATTCGTATTCAAGTGCAGCGTCACGACCTACACGCGATCGTCCAGACATTAAGAGCTGTCTCAGCCACATGGTAGCAAAGAGTCAGTAATCTGAAAAATAAAAATAAAAACCATTAACTGTTTTTAATAAACATTATCTGAACATCGAAAAACATCGAAAGAACATCGCGGGATTGTTCGTCAGAGTCAGTACCATCGGAAACTATCACAATACAGTCAAGAGAAAAGGTAGAAAGAAACATATATAAAGTCAGTTCAGTAAATCACAAAATTGATCTTCAAAAGGCGGGCGAAAGCTTCTTATACTACTCAGCACAGACGATAGTCTTCATCGGTCCATCGCAGTAGGTGCAATTTTCTCAACATTTTAAGTGTCGTTGAACTTGATTTTAGTCACTTTATAAGGGTTTAAGAATCTAGATTTCAACTTTAGTTCTGGTCTTCCTTACTGGTATGTAGTAAAAGGTATACGGTGGTATACGGCATATGTCTTCTGGATAACTCCGTATACCCTGCATAGTTATAGCGTATACAGTGTACTCTCTGGTTTATACCCTCTGCCTATAGCGTATACCTTCTAATTTGTTTTACGACTACACCTTTGGCTTTTTGAGTTCTCTTATAATAGCGACAAGGTAACTTATAGTTCGGTTTCGACGTCATAAATTATATTGTTTTTGAGTTTCTTGTTGAATTTTAATAATATTCTTCTTAGCTTCTTTACATAGATCTTCTTGATCTTTCATGAATTGTTCTTTGATTATACTGCATAAAAGATCAATGATTCACAAAGAAAATGCGCATTCTGCTGTTTAAAATTGAGGGATTTTACTATGCTTGCGACATAGTAACGTCATATTTTCTTATTATATTTTTTATCTTTTATTGACAAGAACGCACAAAGCTCCATTATTGTGATCGCCATATTATTTCATTTTACTTTATTTTACCTGGAAGGCCCTTATGTTTAACACGGGCAAGCCGGGTAATTCTGCTAGTATATATATATATATATATATATATATATATATATATATATATATATATATTTAAAACCACAAACGAATATCAAACTTCATCACTCACCATAATTAAACTGAAACTCTACATCAAAAATATTAAAACAACCAACATAAACATTAATACTTAAAACCAAACTTTAAAACCAAACTAAGGAAAATATTTATAACAGCATATATATATATATATATGTATATATATATATATATATATATATATATATTACCATTAATTAAACATAACCTACCACCGTCAATTATTATGAATTAAAGCTGTAAGTATTAAAAAAAAAAAAAAAAAAAAAATATTATAAGAATTATTATGGAAGAAAAAAGAAAAAAGTGGACACCGACAAAAATTGAAAAGCTTATACATTGAATTACGTTATCAAGGGCACAGAATTCAATGATATAAGCAAAATGGTTGTTTTCTGTGGGAAAAATAAGCTAAAGGTAAAATTAATTTTATATATATATATATATATAAGAGAAAAAGAAAATTCGTTTTATTACCACCGCTCAGAATGATATTTGTACTTTAAAAATAAAATAAAACTTTGTTTCTTTTTTTTCTTGAAAAAAAAAGCAAGATTCCAAAGTTAAACACCGGGAAAAAAAATGGTACTCAACTAAAAATTTTAAATGAAGTATTTTTTAAGTAAAATATTTTGTAAAATTGACAATAGCGAGCTATCGCGTGTGTCAGCACCAGTTTGATCCCTCTGCTGTTGTTTTACAAAGTCGAAGCCTCGCGCTCCGGGTCTGAGTTTGTTGCATCCAGGAATGGTATGAGCCATTCTTCTATCTGTATTTTAGCTTCCAAGGACTGTCCCTTTAAACGAGGTTCCTTCAAGGACGCAAAATATGACTATGCTAAGAATCTATGGCGACGAATTGCAAGTTTTAACCAATTCCTAGTTAATTGAGATGTGTGTAATATGGATGCATATGAAAAAACTTTTGGCGTTAGATACTTAAACCAAGGCATCGCAACTACGTTGTCGGATGCTATTCAACTTATTATTAACAACTAGCGAACTTGCCCGGCATTGCCCGGGTACGTCAAAAAACAGCTCGAATTGCGAAAAAGCTCTGAAAATCACAATAAGATATCGCAAAAAAATTTTAAATCACTGCACAAATTTCGAAAAGAGAAAAAAAAATTATAAATTGTGTTCGAAGATTAAAAGTTGATTCCTTTCACTAAGATGGAAAAATGTTAGGAAATCGCTAAAATACACTAAAAATCACATACAAAATTCCCGAAAAATTCGAAAATTGCTATACGAAATCTGAATAAACTTTATTGAAATGAGGGCAGAATGTACTTTAGGTCAAAAATGGAATGTCAAAAAATTGCAGCAGATCGCGAAGAAACGTAAAAACCGCATTAAAAATCACAAAAAGTTCAAAAATCACGAAAGTCAAAATTTACTATAATTGGATAAAAATTTCAAATCTAATTCCTTTGACCCGTGGGCTCTATTTAAGTTTATGTTTGGGAAATCATGCTAAGCACGTAATATTAATTTTTGTTGCATTAAAATATCTCAATTTGTTGATTTTCTGTAAGCAAGGAAACCCTGTTAATTTACAATGGAAGTCTATGGGAATTTGGCGAAGTATTAGAGATATCGCCAAGTTGGCATAACTTTTGGCCACTAATTTTGGTCGCCAAATTTGGCGGCATTTGGCGAAAGAACTGGGTGCCCCTGCGGTAACCTCGCTTATAGGTATGTAGATGCATTAAATGCTGTTCAATAATCGCATAAAATATTCGCTAAAAATTCAAAAATTGCTGTACGAATGCTGAATAAACTTATTTGAAAAGAGAATGAAATTTACTATATTGGGTTAAAAGAAAGAAGCCGCATTATTTTCACTGATGTGGAAAAATCACCCCAAAACTTAAAAAATCGCTAAAAATCGCATAAAAAATCAAATAAAAAAAATCTAATCAAAAAATTGAAAATCGGGCTTCGAGGTGCAAAACTTCATATATAGACGTACCTTTTCCCCAAATTTTGTAGCTCTGCGTGCAGCGGTCTCTTCAGAACGCCGTCGACACACTCACTCACACACAAACTTCTTTCCTTATTATTATAGATAAATTTAAAGATGGTAGCGTTGCTTTTTTGGACACTGATGAGAACTTTACACTTGTAAAAAAAAAAAAAAAAAGTAAAGGTAACAACAACATAAAGTTGCTTACCAAAAAAAAAAAAAAAAAAATCCTGCTGCTAATGACATTGAAAATATGGCAGAGTCTGAGAAAGAGGACTCTATTATTAAAGAGGTCTATATCCCTTCCCAAAATCCAGCTAAAACCTGCTAAAACCTGTTATGGTTACTTAAATTCCAAATATCATTGAATTTACCGATGAATTGTCATCAAATGACAAATTCAGTTTTGAAGCTAAATCAGTAGGAAATTATGTTAGAATTTCCCCTGCCAGCATCATTCGAGACAATTTGTCTCTTCATGAACATTTCAAGCAAAATAATATTCAGCATTATTTTATTCCTGACATAGAAATTCGTATGAAAGCAGTCGTTAGAGGTCTTCCTAGATCACTAAATATGAATTTAGTTAACACGTTAATTGCCAATCACGCGATATCAGGTGATGCGAGTTCTCATCAAACGGCCGATCACCCGTTATCACGTCAACGTCGCTATCAAGTTTCTAAGCGGAATAATATAGCGGCCACAGCGAAACGGCGCGTAATATTTATATTGGCGACTAGGGAAGGGATCGACTTTCGTGGATTGGTGATGGCTAATTCCAATTTTCAGCTTGGTAATGAACGTGTTAAGAAACCCCTTACTTGTAGAGGTTTTACTGTACTAAACATTTCCCAGATGAAAAGCTGAAGAATTGGGAAATTACTCCCATTATACCTCCTTGAACTTCTCCAAAACGAAACTGCTTCCGAAAACTATAATATACGATATATTTTCAAACTACGTGTTGAAGTAGAAAAATTCAGACCGTCAAAAAAGCCCCGCATAGTTATAGATGACAACAGTTCTTTTCTCTTTGCCATAAATAGACACATTAAATCATTAAAACCGGTTGGAAAGAAAATCTGCCATGTAAGGCGAACAAAACTTTTAAATTCGAATACCAGTATTTTAATTTGGGAATTTTCACATTATCTAATCTCAGATTTTGAGTGTTTAAATCAAAATTACAATGTGGAAAAAACCGCTGTCGAAGAATTAAAAGAAATGTAAAAGATGCTCATCCTTAATGGGTTAATCAAGACCAAGATTATTGATTGCAAATACAGAGACTTTTCAAAGTCCATTGAGTGCCTGCATAGTAAATCTTTAATACTTTCTTAAAATTCGAAAACGTTTAACTGAAAAAGAAAAAAAAAAATGCCAAATCTCCGAAATGCTAATTTTAAACCTATGATCGAATTGTTTCGATAAAAATTAGATTTTATTAATAACGTAAATCAAAATAAAGAAAAGAAATTAAAAATTAAACAATGAGGGAAATTGTTAAAAAATAGAATTTTAATTGCTTTTTTTGTGAAAAATTAATTAATTTTTAAGGAAGCGTAAATAATGTTGCTAATTATACTGCACTTATTTTCCCAAAAAATTTGTCGTCCCTAATGTTAATGAATAATTAAATTTTAAAGTAATATTTAAAGCATTTTTTTAATGAATACCATTTCTTTTGTATCGAGTGAGTTTTTTTCTAATTGCCTACATATTTGAAAAATTTTATAGTTCTCAACACCGAGTTTTAAGGAATTATGTGATCGCATTAAGTTTTGGTCGATATTCTAAAAAAAGCAATAATTTTAATAAAATAATGCACATTCAAGTATTTGTTTTTAATATAAAATATTCGATCTTTTGTTTCTACAGCCCTGATTTTCTATTATATTTTATCATGATACTTTTTTGAGATTTTTTCGTAAGAGATACTTCAACAAATGCTATAGTAAAAATAAACGGTCAAGTACGAGTATTATTCGCACTCTGACAGTTCCGTACAATAAATATATGAATTATTAACTGTATTTTTAAAATAATTGCTGCTAAAAGAATAATAAGGCTTTGTAAAAAACAATACAACGTAGGGTTGGATACAGCTGTATATACTAGAAAAGTATGAATGGGTATACCATAAAAGTTAAAAGAGATATAAAGCCTAAGTAATATCAAATATTGCTATTCTGTATAACTCTTTTTTTAATCTTATCCTAATCTGTTTATGATGAACTTAATTTGGTAAAAACAATAAAAGTAGTGCATATTTAAACGTCTTTTGGCATTGCATGAAACTAAATTCAGCGTAGAAATAATCTTTTTTTTTTACAGTGTATCTAAAACAAAAGTTTGAACAACCTTGTTCAAAGTTTAAACTTAACATTGTGCTAAGCGCGCTTCGAAAGGAGGTCGCAAAGTTGCAATGCCGCCTTGGTCCGTGTCGCGTTTTTCGAGATAGGTTTTCAATTACCTTTTAAAGACATGGGAGGGTATAGAGATATCCACCCAATGCAAACTAGTCGCGAATCCCATAGTGTTTATGTGATTAATTCTAATTAAATAAGTCTGTTTATAACAATTTGACTTTACTGATTGTATACTGCTACTGGGCATTGCATAACAAAAATTTATCAATAAAAGTTGTTATCTGCGCTTTAAAAGCCGATGGCACATAGAGTACGCCGCCCCTGTCATTATATATGTCCAAACCTTCCGTGTCTTTAAGGGTTAATATCTCGGCTAATTATCGATGATTTTTTTTCGAAAATCATTACCAACAATGCTTTTATACTTCTGCTACGAAAGGGTACCATCAGCGCTCCTCAACACCGTAGCCGAATGTCCGCAAATCGAAATTTGTGTGTAACAGAAAAATGCACTTTTCTCAAAAACTATGTGACATAGGGTAATCGCTATAACTGTCCTGCAAAGTTTAAGTTAACGTCTACTACCTCTAATTTTTTCATAATTTTAGTTTGAGTGGATTCGGAAATAAAAGGGGGCATTTTTTTGCACTACATTTGCAACGATATCTCTGCAACTATAATACCTAAAATTAAAAGAAATGTATTTTTGAGTTCAGCGTTACGAAATCTTTCACACGATACCCCCACACGATGTACAAAGAAAAGATTTTTTTCTTTTTTTAAAGTACGTATATATTTTTCCTTAATATATTTGTAAATACTTAATAATCTGTAAATATGTTGGTCAATAGTCTTTATTACTTCCCTCAATTCGAACTTTCCACTTCCATAGTTTACGAGTAAAATGGCTGTGACAGACGGAGAGACAGACACAGAAGTGATCTTATAATGGTTCCGTTTTTACTTTTCAAGTACGGAACCCTAAAAAAAAACTATCCACCAAATTGTATATCGGATTTCTATTAAAATAACCAGGCGATCCAATCCGGCCTACCTGCGTTAAAGATGCTTTCTAATATACATCACTGAGATGAAATGCAAGATGCTTACTATAAGGAAAGGACATGTTTACAAACAAAAATTTCCGTCAACCAATCTATCATTACATTTTTGTTTGTAGCGATCATTGCAGAAATCGTCTTGGCGACATAGGCCAATCATATCATAAACCTTTTAAACGTAGAGCAATCAAATTGCCTAACACATGTGTACAGTAGGAGTCCTAAAGAACAGACAGGTGTTTCTTACTAATCCTTAGAGTAATTTGACCAACAGTAACGTCAGCTGCCCTTTCCTTATAGAATATGGTGTGCATAGAATTCATCGTTCATTTACAGGGACACAGAACAGAATTGTCTATGGACAATAACTGCTGAAAGAACGTTTTCAATTGTGATATGCGTTTTTAAATTTAATTGTTTGCTTATTACTTGGTGTATAAATTCTATAGATCATATACAGGGCTGCACAAAAGATCTCGAGTACATTTCCGTTTATTGATGGAATTTTCAGCTGTGCTACGCGTTTCCTAACTGAACTACACTCATGTCCAAAAATTAAGGGTAAGTGACTGGACGCTATCGGTTTTACACATTTTGTCGGATACCTACTGGAATTCGTGATGAATTGCTCTTGAACTTCTATGATGTAAAGAACATGTTTGACTTCATATTTCTCAGTAACGATTTAGTCGGGAAGACAATTAGGGGGCTAATAATAAATTTAATAATAAAATAATATTTGTGGTCACCTATGTAACAGAAAATGCTGATAATGGTCTGTCACTGTGTTAAATGATTATTTGGGTCCTGTTCAATGTTTGTGATCTTTTGTGTAAGCATAGCATACATATTCGTGAAGATGTTAACTTGTCTGTTGTGATAACTGTATTCATAACTGTATCCTACTTAAATGAATCGTAATCGTTTGCATTATTCTTAAGTTTGTTTATGTCAATAAATGTCGTATGTGTTCTAAGCTTCGGCTATTATTAATTACTTAGATTACAAGTTATGACATGGTGTCAGAATTACTATTTTAACTTGTTTTAATTTCAAATACGAATCTGTTTGCATTCGATAATGTCTGAAGGAGGATTACGTCCACCTAAGCCGTTGCAAATTACTGCGGATACACAAGAACAATGGGAAGATTGGCTCCAAAGCTTTGAATGGTACGCGGATGCAGTTTCGCTTAGTTCCAAAAGTAAAACAGTTCAAGTGGCTACTTTCATGTCATGTATAGGCCGTGATGCACAACAAATTTTCAAAACATTTGCCTTAGGAGCTGATGAAAAAGAAAATTTACAGGTTATCAAAGACAAATTCCAGGGATACTTCACCCCGAAGGTAAATTATACTTTTGAGAGGTATAAATTCAACCAAATACATCAAAAGTCAGGTGAGTGCTTTAAAGATTATTTAACTCGTCTTAAAATACAAGCATCTCGCTGTAAGCTAGGGGTTATGGAAGAAGAGTTGATTTGTGATAGAATTGTTGTCGGAATTGAAAACAACGATGTTCGTGAAAAGCTTTTAAGCGATGCTGATTTAAGCTTAGATAAAGCTGTACAAATTTGTCTTGCTTCTGAAAATGCTTCAAAGCAATTAAAAAATATTGTTGATGATAATAAATCGCAACCTATAATTTCTGCAATATCGAAAAAATTCACTCAGTCGCATAAGCTTGGTTCACAAATAGATAAGCCTAATTCTAATACTAAATTCTTTAAACTGATAAATGATTGTAGAAATTGTGGTAGTACCCATAAAATTAATGAATGCCCAGCATTTGGCAAGAAATGTAATGTTTGTCAAAAACAAAATCATTTTGCAAAGAAATGTAGGTCAAAATTCCGGAAAAAGTACAAAGTGCAAGAAATTGAAAATGTTGACACGATTACGGAAGATGAAAATTTCCTGATCGCAAGCGTCAATGCTAATAAATCAGATTGGTGTGAGACCGTCATAATTAACAATAAGGCTATTCCTATGAAACTTGATACCGGTGCCCAGTGTAATGTTATACCATTTCGCTTAGCAAAAGAATTACAGTTAAAAATAAAACCTTCAAATATCCGCAAACTCCTGTCATATTCGGGTCATGCTATTGATGTAGCAGGGGAATTGTTAGTTCCATGCAAAATTAAAGATAAGCGTGTGCAACTTAAGTTAATAATAGCACATGGAGGAATCAGTCCAGTCCTAGGTCGAATTACCTGTATCGAGGCAGGATTAATTAAGAGAATTGAACTAGTTAACGCGGTGGATGAAGAATTTCAGGATTTGTTTCAAGGAATAGGGTGTATAAAAAATTTTGAATACACAGCTGAATTTTCAGAAGAATGCGCTCAAAAAGAGATCAAACCACCTAGAAGAGTTCCGTTTAAGATAAGAAAAATTGTGAAACAAGAGCTTGATAGAATGGTTAAGGATGGGATTATTAAGAAAGTAGATGAAGCTACACCAATATGTAACCACATGGTTATTGTGAAACAGAACGGAAAAATAAGAATTTGCATAGATCCATCCGATTTGAATAAAATACTTTTGCGAAGACAATTTCCATTAAAAACTTTAGAAGAAGTTACAGCTAATGTAGGCGGATCGAAATATTTCACGAAATTAGATTTGAAAAAGGGCTTTTGGCAGTTAAGAGTTTCGCCTCATACCCAGCCATTCTTAACATTTAGTACCCCATGGGGAAGATATTCCTTTCTTCGAGTTCCATTCGGTATTAAATCTGCTCCAGAAATTTTTCAGAGTGAAATAGCAAAAATTCTACAAGGCATACCAGGAGTTGAAAACTCAATGGATGACATCTTGATTTATGCGCCTGACATTAATACCCTCCGTTCAAACACTCGATTAGTCCTACAAGCACTAAGAAATGCAGGAGCAAAACTTAATAAAGACAAATGTGAATTTGAAGTTCAGAAAGTAAAATATTTAGGGCATATCCTCACTAGTGATGGTATTATGATTGACCCAGAGAAAGTTGAAACCATAGACAGAATTAAAGCACCATCTAGCAAAAAAGAGTTACAAAGATTACTTGGCATGATTCAGTATCTGCATAAGTTTATTCCTAATCTTTCGGAAAAGACACATAATATGAGGTTGTTATTGAAGAAAAACACAGTATGGAATTGGAATAATGAATTAGATAGAAATTTAGCAGAGATAAAGGAATTATTGAAGAAAGCGCCTTCACTTAAATACTACAATCCAAACAAAAGTACTACAATTTCAGTCGATGCTAGTTCTTTCGCATTAGGTGCTGTGTTACTCCAAGATGGAAGACCCATAGCTTTCTCATCCACAGCTTTGAATGAAGCTCAGCAATCTTATCCTCAGATTGAAAAGGAAGCCCTGGCAATGAAATTCGGATGCCAGAAATTTCACCAATATATCTATGGAAATGATGTGATCATTGAGACTGATCACAAGCCTCTGGAATCTATTTTTAACAAATCTATAGATCGAATTCCACCACGACTTCGAAAAATATTCCTAGAAGTTCAACAGTATGCACCAAAAGTTGGTTACAAACGAGGGAAAGAAATGTATATAGCTGATTTACTTAGCAGAGATTGTAATAATGAAGATTCGCTTCAGGAGAGCAACTACCAAATTCTATTTTCAATTCCAACTACAGCAGCAGGCTTAAAAATCTTACAAGATCTCACAAATACAGATACAGAACTCATATTGTTGAAACACTTCATATCTACTGGTTGGCCTAAAGACAAAAATGCAGTTCCAGATCTATGTAAGAAGTACCTACCATTTTTGGATGAACTCTCAATTCAAAATGATTTAATTTTGAAAGGCCTTAATTTGATTATCCCCAAGAAATACAGAGCAAAGGCATTAGAAAATCTTCATAAAGGACATTTAGGCATAACAAGTTGTCTTCGAAGAGCTCGAGAATCCATGTTTTGGCACGGCATGTCGCAAGACATAATTTCCATGATAGAAAGCTGTGAAACCTGTCAAAGAACTCAGAGAGCTCAACCAACCGAACCTATGATTCCAAAAGAAATTCCAAAGCTGCCCTGGGAAATTCTCGCGTCCGATGTCTTCACATTTCAAGGTACAGACTATCTACTTATTACTGACAGCTACTCAGGCTATATAGACTTTAAACCTCTGAAGGACTTGACAAGTAAATCCACCATCGAGATTCTGAAGGATTGGTTTAGTGTACATGGTATACCAAGAATTCTAGAAACTGACAACTGTAAAAATTATGTATCTTGGGAGTTTGAAACATTTTCTAAACAGTGGATGTTTCACCATCAAACATCTAGCCCTTTATATCCTAAAGGAAATGGTTTAGCTGAACGTGCAGTCCAGACAGCAAAGAACCTCCTCAAAAAATGCAAACTATCTGGTCAAGATGTCCACATGGCTCTCTTGAACTTTCGAAACACACCTAGAGGTAATCTTGGCTCGCCTGTCCAAAGATTGTTTAGCAGAAGAACTAGAAGTACAATTCCTATAAGCGAAGATCTCCTGAAACCAATCCTCTTAAAAAATACAACAGAACATCTTGCTGAAGCTCGTTTAAAGCAAAAGTATTATCATGATGCTCGTGCGAAACCATCAGAACGTGCCCCACTCCAGCCAAACCAAAACGTAATGTTGCAAAAAGCACATAGGAATTGGATTCCTGCTAAGGTAGATTCTCAAGCTGCTCCTAGGTCCTACAACGTGATTACTCCATCTGGCACATTCAGGCGCAACACTAGTCACTTAAAGCCAACTCAGATCAAAGTCAACATAGAGAGGAAGAGGAGTCTACCTCCGAATGCAGATCCACCACTGAATGCAAATCCACCACCGAATGCAGAACGAGCCATCCTAGACGAACCACCCAAACCTCCCCCCACACCTGAATCGTCCAGTTCTATCGCACACGATGCTAAATACCATCCCGTCACAGTCACCACAAGATCTGGCAGAGTCGTCAAACCTGTAAAGAGACTTGACCTGTAAAATGGACACAAAATGATGGATACGAACTTAACTTTCTAAAGAAGGGAGATGTGATAACTGTATTCATAACTGTATCCTACTTAAATGAATCGTAATCGTTTGCATTATTCTTAAGTTTGTTTATGTCAATAAATGTCGTATGTGTTCTAAGCTTCGGCTATTATTAATTACTTAGATTACAAGTTATGACATCTGTGAAAAATTGAAAAGTTTTTTGTTTATAGCATACAGAGTTTTTAATCAAATTTAACACCACTTTCCGAAAACCTGACAGGCTATATTTTATGTGTAAAGCTGAAAATTGCGTTAGTTTAAGTCGACCATTAGCGTACAAAATGTTCTTCCACAGTGATCTAACCTTTAACTAAATACCCTCATCCTATTCTCCTGAGACCTGGCACAAGATAAACAAGCAATTTACGTCATATTCTTATGTATGTGCATACCGTTATAAGCGCTTGACTTATGTAAGAGATTTTTTGCTTATATTCTAAAAACAAAAACTGCTAGCTAAACGCAATTATCTTTTTCTTATTTATTTATTACTATAATTTTTCAAACTTTATTCTTAGAGTTTATAAGATATACTTTCGCACAATGTTGAAATGAAACATTTTTCTTCGGAAGAGATTTCTGTGACTTCGGAAAGGAGGGGGAGGCGGTACATATTCAGGGGATACACTTTCACCCTTAGTAAACACAAAACTTAAAATTTCTTGGTGGGAGGAGACTGTAAAGTTCCGGATATAATCCATAGCACTCTGACAATAGATGCAGATGTTATACCTTCCCCTCTAATATAAGACCGATACATTTGTGTATAAAATCTTTAACATACTAATTAAACTTGAAATAAAGTCCACTTCAGAACTCTCCATCTCACAGTATAAAAAGCATATTTTAGGCCAAGATCTTAACTTTTACAGTTTCTTAGACAGCTGGAATATAATAATTCTTACAATACTTGAAATGCCCTCTTCAAACTCTCAAAGAGCGGCGGTTATATAAAAAAACAACATCCCAGATACATGCAACAACATCTGGGTCCTTTCAGGGACTTTTTGATCGCATGGCATTCTACGAAGAGCAGATCATTTTCTGTGCCCTCTGGGACAGTACGGTCCCGATAGATGAAGTCCTCATGTGGCGAGAAGATAATTCTCCCGGACAATCTCAACGGAGATTAACACTTCAAGGAGGTATACTGATGTACTTGGCCCGAACCCATACGGTATTACTAAAAATTCTGCGGATAGAGCTAAGTCAAGCTCTTAATTGTGAACTTACTTCTAAAATTTCCAATTTTCTTCTAATGTGCTTTATTGTAACTGTGTCTCTGTAAAAATAAAGCTTCTTTGGCTAAATACCATCCTGAAATTATTTCTCATGACGGTACAGGACATTCCGAAGCTTCAGGGTATCCCCAACGTGTCACTTCTAAACTTCATCACTGCTTTCGCAAATCGCAAGGAGAGAGAAGAGAAATATGAATTATCAAGAAAGAATATTTTTGCGATCACAAATAACAATATTATGTAAATTGCCATGGATCATGTTTTCTTTGGGGATTTTGTTCAACCCTGGACCAGTAGCCTCAGTAATTTATTTCTATCAGATTTCACCTCGGAAAGAGAGATTTCAAAACCATTTATATAGATTCGTTATAAAAAAAATATATCGTTATATAAAGAGGGAATTTACTTCAATTTTTTTATGCGAGGTTTTAATTTTAAGGATTTAATTTGTACAAAAGTTTTCGCATAAATCTTTGAAAACAAGCGACTTAAAGTTTTCAGGTTTGTTCAAATGATTTCATAAAAACATTGCGAATTGCATTATTCCGCATCTTCGATTTCACTTCAGAGCAACACGAGAGAATAAGTTAATAAAGGCTTGCATAAATTAACTCTTAATAAAGCAATATTTTAGGAGCATGTCAGTGCATAAAGTGGCAATTAATGCCAGATATTTTTTGTGCATATAAAAGTTTGACTTAGGCGAAAGGTTTCTCATAAACGCTCCGAAAACACAAATTACAAGTCGGAGATAATTTTCAGGTTTGTTACATTTTCGTTGGCAGCTGAATTTTTTTTTTACTCATATTTTCCCTGTTGCTTTATTTCTTTACATAGTTATAAAGTAAACAAATTTCCTTCACTCAATTATTGATCTTCTTCACGAGGCGCAACATTTTAACTTGGACCTTTTCCAAATCGCACTCGTCTTGGCCGCTTTTCTTTTTTTCTTTCCCTTTTGTTATTTTCTTTCTTGTCACTGTTTAATACAAGATTCCAAACGGAAAACAAAGAAGAGAAAGTAATTTCGTGAATGAAGAATCAACGGAAATGAAGGAACGGATTAAAATCGTAATTTGTTGTTTCGGCTATCTTGAGAGATACTTCATCTTTCACGGTTATTTGTTATGAGAGTTTTCGGGTAATTGACATTTATGATCCTACAAGAATTGTTTTTCGATAATATGGTTTAAATAGCATCGGTATTTTTTCTCCCCACATTGTCAATTTTTGTTTTCTGGAGGAAAATAAATGTTCCTCCTTAAAACAAGATTCGAGAATTTGAAAACGTTCTTTGATAAATATTCTTTCGTGATAATTTTCTTTATTCGCATCTGTTAAAGTTAGGGAGATAACAACTTATACATAAAATACATTTTCTTAATTATTGAAAGGCACAGTCAAAACGTAATAAATTGAATGGTTCTAAAAATTGGACTGAAATTGCTTGGAGATACAAAATTCCTTCAATATATTTGTCGGAAAAATTTAAATGGAATTTAAATTCAATAATTGATTGTTACCATGAATCTCTTAATTCCATTACTTTTTTAATTTACATTAGAATTACCGAGGCGGGTCATCTGCAAACAAGGACAGGATTTTTCACTCATATCACTGTTGTTTTTCAAACTAAAATTATGATTTTTTAAAACTTTTCCCAGATATTCAGTACAGTGTCTTAACACGAATTTAGTTGAAAACCAACAATTTCTGTATCTTCCATACTAAACAAAAACAGAGCCGAAACTAGCATTTTTTGCACCCAGGACAAACATGGATTTTGGTGCCCCCTCCCCCCCCCCTTCCACAAAGTATATTTACAAACAGAATTTTAGCCCAGTTATTTTCTTCTGATGGACTGATACCTTCCATTATTATGAAACACACATTATAAATGAATTAGGTGAAGATGAAAGAGCAGCTGTAAAAAGTTAGAACTCTGATTTTCTGGTCAGAATGGGGGGGTGGGGGATGGCCATAATTTTTTTTAATTATCCATTCCAAAGATGTAAGTTCGATTGAAAAAACTATTCAATACTTTGAGCAGAAAGAAGAGGCTACACCTGCAATTTTCATGGCACTAATAGAATCCCATAGGCTAAAGTGTACGGTTTAGTTACTAATTTAATACAAATTTTTGCCATATTTAATCGTTGACAATTGTTAGATTTTTAAACAGAATTTAGGAAGTGAAGCCAATTGTTCCCTTGCGACGACATTTCTGTGGCTCTCAATTCGTAAAACTTGGCTAAAAATGCTAACTTTGACAACATTTTCTGAATAAATCTTTGCCTTTATAAGAAAATGGGAAACTCTTTAATTTCTTGGTATCGGAACAAAATCAGTAAATTTTATATATTTACGAATATTAATGCAATTTTTTTGTATTTATTATTATTTATTACATTAAATTTATTAATTATATTTTGTATTATTATGAAAATGACTTCGCGAAAGTATCAGAAAAGTAGGTAGTTTGGATTTGGGAATAGTTTTCAATATAAAAAATTCTCATAACGAGATGTGATCCTCTCCTACCCAAAAAAAGGAAATCCATGACCGTCCCTTGGCTTTGTCAAATATTGATTGATTAAAATCTTGAAAACGGAATAGAAAAGAATAGAAAAAAAATCCGCTTGATACAGGATCTTTATGCCATATCATCTTTAGATTCTTCTATGCTTTGTCATACGTCAGACGGGATGATTTTAACAATACCGTGCTAAACATAGATGTGAGAAAAATCGACAAACAATATCTTCATTTGGTGCCTCTTCGTTCTCGCGCCCCGGACACATGCCCCCTCTGCCCCCCACCCCTTAGTTTCGGGTCTGAACAAATATAACATCATTGAAGTTCATGGTCAGCTATGACCCACCCCGATAGTTCAAGGTATAAATAAAACATGGTAGTTCAACTGCTAAAAGCACAAGGAGATTCCAAAAATGTGGCTATAGTTTTCTTGTTAAAAATTGCTACATTAATTTTCTTAAATCAAATTGGATGAAAAATTTACTTAAGAATTGATGTTTACTCAAATTATAAATATTGACTGATACTTATTAATCCTGGTATGTAGCTTTTCAATGAAAAGCTCTTTCTTATATTTTTCTCTGAAAATTACTGCCATCTGTTTAATTTAGTTTTATCACCGAAAGTAACGTGTGGTTTCAGCTACGACTATGGCTAAGGTTGCTGCTTTAGAAGCAGTGTTGGGCACGCTCACACACACACAAAAAAAGAACTAATTCAAACTCAAACTTAATTTTCAAAAGTCCTTCCGGCCAGTGCCGGGAGGAAGAGGTAGCTTTCATATTCCTTATTTTAAAAAATCCAACTTATATTATTCAAACACACGAAGCTCAATTTAGTGGAAACAGAATATAGGAGATTCAATACTAATTTTTATCAATACTAAAACATTATGAATAAGAATTTCGCGAAATTAGTCAGCTTTATCCGAGCTGCTTTTATTTAAAGTAACTTATATTTGGCTGCCAAATTCGGCGATTTCTTAAAGTGCCTGCCATTTTAAGAGAACACGGTGGATGAGGCTAACCAGTGAACTTGGTCGAGACCTTAGTAATTGCTGTGCACATGCTCACTCACATCGGAATCGATTGATATATACGAGTGCTGCCGCAGGCAAAAATTCAGATTTTTCAAAATGTCACCCACATTAGATATTGAAATTGTTATATCTGAGCCCTTTTTGAAGATAAAGACAAACAAAAAATGCTCCTGAATCCTTATATCAAGGTGAAATACTTAAGAAAGAAACCTTTTTCAATTTCTAATTTTTTTGCACCTCACTTTAAATATATATATTTTTTTAATTTAATGGCCGCCATTTTGAAACAAGATAGCTGATGAAGCTGGCCAGCGAACTTGGTCGAGATATTGATGTATACTATCCACATGCCTTCTTACATCGAAATAGGCGAATACGTGTGTTATCGCGTGACAAATACAAGATCGTTTCAAAATGTTAGCCATGATAGAAATTCAAAGTGCTATAATTCAACCATTTTTTAAGATATAAACAAAAGAGCAAATTTTCAGAAACAAAAACTGCTCCGGAATCTTTGTATCAAGGCCAAACACATAAAAAAAAAATCTTTTTCATTTTCCAATTTTTAATATCTCATTTTAAATTTATTTTTTTTAAATGGCAACCCTTTTGAAAAAAGATGGCGAATGAAGCTGGCCAACGAACTCGGTCGAGACATTGGTATGTACTATGTACAGACCAAGTTACATCCAAATCGGTTCATAAATACGCCTGTTATCGCATGACAAAAATTAGGTCGTTTTAAAATATCAGCCACAATAGAAATTAAAAATGCTATAACTCAGCCATTTTTTTAGATATAGACGAAACAAAAACTGTTCCGGAATCTTTGTATTAAGGTCAAACACACATGAAAAAAAATCTTTTTCATTTTCCAAATTTTTGGTATCTCATTTTAAATTTTAAATTTTTTAAATGGCCACCATTTTGAAACAAGATGGCGGATGAAGCTGGCCAACGAACTCGGTCGAGACATTGGTATGTACTATGTACACACCGAATTACATCCAAATCGGTTTATAAATACGAGAGTTACAGTGTGACAAAGGTCAGATATATATATATATATATATATATATATATATATATAACCATTAATTAAACATAACCTACCACCGTCAAAAACCGTAATATTATGAATTAAAGCTGTAAGTATAAAAAAAAAAACTGCCAAATAATTTATTATAAGAATTATTATAGAAGAAAAAAGAAGAAAGTGGACACCGACAAATAATGGAAAAGCTTATATATTGAATTACGTTTTCAAGGGCACAGAATTCAATGATTTAAGCAATATGGTTGTTTTCTGTGAGAAGAATAAGCTAAAGCTAAAAATTATCCTTCTCTGTGCCCGAACAACCTTTATAATCAAGTGAATAAATTAAAAATGAAAACAGAATAGAAACAAATATTATGAAATGGAAAAATCAATAAAACCTGTTTAAATATTTATAGGATACAAAATAGAAATAATACACAACATACCGATTAATATTTCAGTATTTTTCAATATATCCACTCGCACATGGCTACCAAAATATCGTAAAGATTAAGGTGAATAAAACAGTTAATAAATCACAGTAATAGATACCAAAGGATGCAGTTAATACATTTTGAAATACCATGATAAAAACAATCAATATAATATAAAATAAAATAAATAGAAAGTAATTACATTATTTAAAATAACTAAAATGCACTATTAAATTAATTAATTACTATTTAACAATATCGTCAAAATTTAGCTAAAACAAAAAAACACCTGGTGTAGGAAATTATAACTAAATAGGAGCTGCAAAAGATAAAATTTATAACTTAACGTCAATAGACAAATTTTGGTGCTGCCATCTAGTAGTATTTTTATTATTCAAATGTCACAAGATAAACAATTGAAAGCCTTTGAATGTAAAAAATCTAATTAACAGCAAAACCAAACAAATCGTTATATATAGATAATTATAAACCTAATATAAACCACACTATATATTTTTTTAAAAACTATTGTTAATAAAATTTTAAAAAAAGCATTCAAAATATTCTATTATCTTACTCATTTAAACTACACTAAGAATTTGAATAATTCTATAACATTGATAATATATAGCATATAGCTATATGCTATAAAATAAAATAAATTCAATAATAATTAATAAAAATATATATTAAAAATAATATAAAAATCGTTAATAATAATTATTATATATAAGATAATTATAAAATGAACAGGAAATAAAAAACATATGTAAGTATATAGAAGATTATCAAATACTTAAATTCCCATTGCCTAAAAATCTCAAATATAGTGTGTGGATTATTTTCATACAGCCATTGGATATATAATTTATTTCAAAATTAATGAAAAATTACCGCATGACTGGCGCTATAGCAGCACATATCAAATGCAATAAAACATACTTCACCATTTCAAAATGCCAATTTTTGCATTTATATTTATAATTCAATTTTTGTATTTATATTCAATTTTTGTATTTATATTCAATTTTTGTATTTATATTTATAATTTTTGTATTGTTAATATTATGCTTTTTTGTTTTAATTTGAGTTATTTTAGTTTTTTATGGAATTTGGATAATGAAATGACAATAGTTTTTCAGTATTGAATGCGGGATGGACGTGTGTTCAGAAACCTGCAAATTTTAAAAGTGGGGGTGTAGTTAGTTTTTTGTCTGTCCTCCCACTGAAGAAGAACAGACTGTTTTTGTTTTTTACCAGTCTTTCTTGTTTTTTTTAAGTATTTTATAGTTAAAAAATTTTTGCAGATATACACCTTCTTTTTGGAGTTATGGTGGTTTGGCATTTTGAAATGGTGAAATATATGGATATATATATATATATATATATATATATGTCAATTTTGAACGGAGGGTGGTTTCGGGGTCTGGAGGTCATGATCGATGAAAATATACCAAAATTTTTTTTAATCGCTTTCCTCCGAACGGCTGCAATAGGTAGCTTTTTGTAATGAAAGCTACCTAAAAATGAGTCAAGTTTACGCTCAAATTCAAAAATTTTCAAACGGACTCACTCAACTCAAACTCATTTATGAAAGCGAGCGAAATGCACTAAAAACTCGCTTTTTTATGTTATAGTTAAGTTCCTTTTTTTAACAGGTCTGTCGTCTCTTGCAAATGTACCAGTATTTATTTTAAAACGGATTATTATATCCATTTTTCACTGATCAAGAACTTTTTTCGTTTAAAACAGGGATTTCGTCATACACAGATTCTTATAACAGGCTTTACAGTACTGTAGCCGCCCCCCCCCCCCTAGAAACGCATATGTACTATTTTTTAAAGAGAATTTTGATTGTAGAATAATAGTAATTTAAAAATATATGTATTTCGGCAAAAATTGTGGACCCAAGGAGGTTGTTCCTCAAACAGTTTTTTGCACGAGTCAAACAGGGACGTGACAATGATTTTTACAAACATTGTTGTGGCCGGCCAGAAAATTTTGGCCGGTGAATACTTCAAGCACAGGCCCATAAATAATTTCGGTTCGGCATCGCCCGAGCCTCCAGAGAAAGCAAGACCCGGGCACGTCCCAGAAAACTGATGATCAGACTCGACCCGTCCCGAATCCGTGTAGGCTTCTCTCTATAAAGCATTTAAATGGGGAAAACGTGTTCTGAACGGTTAGAAAATTTTTAAATAAATTATGAACAAAATTGAGTTTGAGTTCTAAATTTCGTTCAAATTCACAGATTTTTTGAGCTTTCGTTCAGCTCACGTTCGTTTATAAAAAAAGTGACTCAAGTTCAACTCAACGTTCACAGAAAGTGAGCTAACTTCTTGAGTTTTCACTCAATGAGCACGCCCGTGCCCAAAACTGTGTCCCAAAACTTTTAGGGAAGAAAAGTTGTTTTGTAGGAGTGGGATTATGACACCGGACTGCACTAAAATGAGGTCAACTGGCTGGTTACCGTCACAGACTCTCCTTTAAGGTTACTCTGGGTACAGAGTCAATATAATTTTTCTGTTTTTACTTCTTAAGTACAGAACTCTAAAAACGCGAATTACTCTAATATAGTTTAACTCTAATGTTGTTTGTTAACTCTAATATAGTTTGCATTATTTTTATAGTTTGCATTATTTTTCTCCTTAGAGAGGTATTGTTTCTTTTTTACTTGATCATCCAAAGATTATAATATGTATGCCAAAAGAATTCTAAACTGCTATTGCCATAACTTTTCCATTTTATTACTATAATCAAAACCGAAGGCATAAAATTTCCCCCAGTTTAATATAAAACAAACAATGTGTTTTGAAGACTTTAGAAATTCACCAATTTTCTTACGTAAACAACTTTCCCAAAGCACTGAATGTTGTCTCCTGGTCTTAGTTCAATTATTCAGCCATTTCTGTTTTGTTTTAATCAGTTCTCTTTTTTCATTCCCGCGATAAGTTTTGTCAGTGAAATCCTCAGTATCTTTCTAATCTGTGTGACGTACAATTTTGCTTTCTACCTTCTCAAAGAAAAAACACGTTTTCAGCGAACCTTTCTCATCCTTCAATTGAGTCTTCCCAATTTTTCCCAATTCTCTGCATAACCGATAATTCATTATCACTAATGATCTCGCGATTTCTTAATAATTGTTTCTTTATTATCTTTTTCTCTATTCTCTGCTCTAAATCAAACTTGGATTATAACTCTTTCTTTCTACTCTATTTGCATTTCGCTTTGCGGATTATATATTCCTTTTTTTATATACGTTTTACAGTTTCTCAACACTGACACCTGTGGATGCCATTTTGAAAATTCCAATCCTGCTGCCTGTGCTGTCTCTATATTTCCAAGTAAAAACTTTGGTATTTTTCTAACTACCTTCCGATACTTATTCCAAAATTCAACTTTTTTATGAGACTGCCAGTCAAAACTGGTCTGAGTCTTTTGTTCTTTTGTTTTAATCAAATTCCTCTTTTCTTAAGACCTCTACTCTGTTTCGATTTTCGGCGAAATCACATTTTTTCAGTAACTGCTTGAAATGCTTTATTGTTTGAATCAGAAGTCATTGAAGTGGAAAAGGATCGTCGTCTATTCAAATCTGACGTGAATTTCAACCGCTGCCACAAGTTCTTAGGGCTGTTGTGTTGTGGCCTATTACCCTTTCAATTTCAGTAATAAATGAAGCTTGTGAACTCATTATAAGACTCTGATTCTTACAATTAATACATTCTTCATTTAAAACAAAACTTCACGTTAAAAAAATAATAAAATAATTCAAAGAACTACACGGTATACGTTTCAAATTCAATGTCTACTTGAAGAACACAATGTTGTAGTCTCCACCCCTCAAAAAGCTTCTTTCACCTCACTTAAATTACTGCAATTTTTTTTTGTTTTGAATTCTACCTTATTTATACCTCCGACCCCTATCCCTGCCTCCGACCAGCCAAAGTTACCCTAAACATTTGTACACTGGACGACAAGTTACAATCACTTTCGAAAGTCCCAAATTTTCTTAAAATTAAAGAGGTTTAAAAAAGAAGGTTACAAAGAAGCAAAACAGTCACGTAGTCATGTACCCATATACTTAAGATTTTCCTTTTTTTTACTTTCCACTTTAAAACTCCATTTTCGAATTTTATGGCTTGTAGAATTAAATATACCGCTTCTATAAATAGTCACAGAAAAACCTCAGTTTTATTCTTGTATTATTATTTTTATTCATGTATTATTAATTTTACTGATGTATTTGATATAATAATAAATGTTCGAAATAAATATCAATACAAAAACCCTTAAGGGGTTAAAAGTTTGTGACACAGCCCTTTATCTTATGACTCTATGAATTTTAAATATGGATTTTAAAAGTAATTATATAAAATGTTGAGTGACAATATGTGATTAATTAAAATATATTTGTATTATTTATTTCGTCATTTTATTTTTGTTCTATTTATAATCGCATGTGCAAAAATTATGTTCAACATGAAAAGATATATAAAAATTAATTCACTGATGCTGCATCTCTCATACATTCAAAATATAAGTTTTAAAAGATATAATATCAAAATTTGAGTGACACATTGGTGTGGCTTTAAAAGTTTTGTTTAAAAATTCAATTTAAATTGTTTTTTGTTTGGTTAAAAATTATTTACACATCTAAACAATAATTTTATTTTTCCAATACACTGTTAAATATATCACTTTCACTGAACCTATATTGTGCATTGAAATATATTTATTTGAATAAATTGATTTATCTTTTGTGCCACGCAATCCAAAATTGTAAATAAAATTTATGAAAATGGCTTCATGCTATCCATTTGCATACATTTCACTTAGTTTGAATACAATGGCGCAAAGAAAACCATTTACATAAATTTTACTTACAATTTTGGATAGCGTGGTACAAAAGATAAATCAAATTAAATTGTTAATATAATTAATTTTCCACTGAATAATAAGTAAACCGATTGTTAAACATAGAAACTATAATGAACAGTTATAAATTACTTTTTCTAATTATATATATATATATAATATATATAATATATATATATATATATATATATATATATATATATATATATATATATATATATATATATTTTAAATACCTTTTATTATCTCAATTTTAAATCTGATAGATGGCAGCACTAGAAATTTAAGAAAAAAGGAAATTATAAAAAATAATTACACTATAACCTCAGGACGTTATGGATATTATTTACTTGTGTATGATTGATAATTAAAATAAAATTTATTGTTTACCTGTTTATTCTTTTTATATTTTTAGCTAGGCAAATTTAAAATTGTTACATAATGATTAAAATAAAATGATTAAATTAATAAGGGTAAAATTATTAATTAATATTATAATGTATAACAATGCTAATTTAATAATTTGTTAAATTAAGTATTAATTAAGTTGTTAATATAATTAATAATTCATTGAATAATAAGTAAATCGATTATTAAATATAAAAATTATAAAATATTTCTTCTAATTATATGTATATATTTATGTTGTTAAATTCTACTATAAAAATATTTTTATGTCGTAAGTGTAGGAAATACTATATTTTCAAATGTATTCATTTTAATGAATTAAAATAAGTGATATGAGTCTTAAAAATTAATTTAATGAGTTATAGAAATTTATTTAAAATTAAATTTTATTTCATTTAACTTAGTTATAATTATAATTTAATTTTGTTTAAATTAATTACAATTTAAAAAATATATTAAAATTTTATCTAATGATCTAACTCCATATAAAAATTTACAAAGGAACTGATAATATGGGTCAGTTATTCTTTATTAACTGACTTCATAAAGACCAAAACAAAAATCTGAAAAGAAATGTTTTTAAACATCAGGGAGAACACAACCTGCGCACTTTAATTACCAGTCCAACGCCTTATCCACTGAGCAAGATCTTTCACAGACAGTGGCTCCAACTTATATGGGCCCGTGGGGCCCGAACCCACCCAATAATTTGATCCCTCCGCCCCTAAAATTTCATTCATTTATTTCGTTATTTATTTGATCGCTCAAATAAAATTTTATTTTATTGACGTTCTCAAAAAAATTTGTTTGAAAAATAGTAAGTTCAACAATTAGACTTACAAGAGAGCTGAAAGCCTCTTCTTCGGATGTATAATTAAATTTCTCTATTTTGCGGTCTGTTTTAATGTCTTGAATCGATAAAGAACTCAATTGACTAAAATCTGTGTTTCTCTCGACAAATAGTTTTTTGCACGTTCCATTTTTATAATATTTATAATAGATATTAATGTATTTATAAGAAAGAAATTAAGAGTATAATTTAATACAATTATTTATTAAGTTATATCAATTTTATATTTCACTTAGAAAAAACTACAATTTACCTTCGAATTATCATCTTTCGCCATTTGCTCCTCCCCCGCCCCTCTCTCCGCACACATACATGAAGGGGAAAAAAATGTGTTATTTTGCTCAAAAAGTTTTGAGCCGACCCAATATTTTTCAAAAGTTGGCGCTCCTGTTCACAGATATCTTTCACCAAAAAGAAGGCATGTGAATGAATAAAGTAATGATTTGTCACGCACTTGCAATGAAATTTCCATAGAATGGCGAAAAAATATAGTCCCCTTTTTGAAGTGAATTAAATAAAAAACAACAGTTTTCCTGAAAAACATTATTACTTTATTCGCTTCCACTAAAACCGATTAATGTCATATATGTTAATTTTTAAAAAATCGCCCCTTCCATTTTGGAGAAGAGAAAAGTTACATGTCCGAAATTACTTAAAAAACGGGTTTAAAGAGCTCAAAATGTACTGCATATAGAAATGTAGCAATTTCAGAATAGGATTAAACAGCATCTATTACTGCAGCTTTTTGTAAAAAACCAGAATGATACGTGATGTATTTGCTGAGATATTAAATGTCGGCTTTTCGCACTTTCTTTGATCTCGAGTTAGCTATATACACTGGTTATAAAAAATTAAGGAAAAGTCACAAAATGCTAATTTTCAAATACGCGAACACTCAAAAGGAAATAATATAATTCGAGTAATTACTATCTCTGCAACACAGCTAGTCCATATAACATATCATTCATGTCACACATGGTCACAAGTGTCACAGTCACTACGGTGAAGCAAAAAAATAGGAAACTCCATACATCTCATTATGAGTCTCAAAAGATCACTATATGTGACTCCACTGAGACGTCACTGTGAGAGCTGCTTTGTGACGAGTCACCATGTGACTTTACAATGTAGTTACATTGTGACTCTCATGTGACTGTCATTTGTAGACTCAATTTCAAAGTCATCGTGAACGCTGCATTGTTATAAGTTACCAAATAATGTCACATTAAAGTCACATGATGACTTTCAGGTGACAGAGAAACTACTGTGAAGTCACCATTGTGCTCTTTTGGGAAAAGTCTCCATGTGACTATAATATGATATTATTTGGTGATTTATCATGATGCAACGTTCATGATGACTATGAAATTGAGTCTCAAAATGACAGTCACATGAGAGTCACAATTTAACTACATTGTAAAGTCACCTGGTGACTCGTCACAAAGCAGCAGTCACATTGACTTCTCAGTGGAGTCACATATAGTGACCATTTGAGACTCATAATGAGATGTATGGAATTTCCTATTTTTTGCTTCATAGTAGTGACTGTGACACTTGTGACCAGGTGTGACATGAATGAAATGTTATATGGGCTAGCTGTGTTGTAGAGATAGTAATTACTCGAATTATATTATTTCCTTTTGAGTGTTCGCGTATTTGAAAATTAGCATTTTGTGACTTTTCCTTAATTTTTGATAACCAGTGTATATTAAGAGACGGTATTCTACGATTTTGGCCCTAAGCTGCGTCATTAGGTACACTATCGTCTCACATGATTGAAGTACTTATTTTAAGTAGCATAAACCTTTTTTCTTTTCTTAAACAACATTTTTTAGTGATGAACCCTCTGTTATTATCATGTACACATGGTTTCCTTTAAAGACATTTTTTTTTTGTTACTGGCTAGCAAAAATGCAATGTTATATGTTTGATGCGCAATGGTATGTACGCTTCAAATTTTTCTTATTTACCAAAATTTTCAAATTTCAACTAAATTAAGATAGTATACTTCCATCAACGTAAGTCTTTCGGACACGTCTGAAAGAATATACATTGTAACAAAGTTACTTTCTTCTCTAACTCAATAAAAACGTATTTTCAGAAAATCAGTTCACGTAAGTTAGAGATTTTTTTTGTTTTTTTCATTGGAACTTTTTTCTCAAGAATTTTGAATAAATTGTTATTAAAAAAAGAGAAGAGCCTCGAGCCAGTTTGTTTGCATTTTCAAAAGGAGAATTAGGAATGGAATTATAAAGACGAGAGAGAAATTATATTCTATGTAACGTGACACTATTTTAACTGTATTTTTATACAATTGGTGCGGATCTGAATTTGGGAAATTGAATTTAAAAACATTTTATTTGTAATCCTTAAACAAACGAAATGCTATTTTAAATTCACAAAACGAAAACAATCATTGCATAGCTTACGTTTTTAAAGTAATTTATAAAGCTGAGAATAAGTGGTATGTCCCATGGTACACTGATATGGTTTATTTTGTCAACAGATGTGAAGATAAAAGCTGGATTTAGAGATTTGTTAATTTAATTAGATTCGTGTAAAACGAATAATCAAATACACATAAGAAGAAGAAGAAAAATTAGGTAGTAGAAAAAAAAATCCAAAATGAGTATTTACAGTCCCCAAAATGGATACGCAGTGGTAACCAAAATAGGCATATGAACCCAAATTGGGTAACCTCATACTTAAGAGTCTTTCTACCAAATTCGGGTGTTTTTCAACCTGTTTTAGGTCTTATTTTTTTCTGTGCATCGCACACTCTTAGAAATATTTTTATCTCTTTTGCTAGTAGTCAAAATTCTGCACTTTAATATAAAATTAATTTTTTTACTTTCTTATTTCTAAAGAAGAAAGTATTGTAAACGAAATATTTTTCGACTTCCGGTTTTTGACGCATTTTTATGTTTTAGGGGTCAGAGGTCCCCAAAAATATGTTCATACAAAATGTCTGTCTGTCCGTATGTCCGCATTGTATCGTCGAAAAGTGTATGAAGTTATGCATAGAATTGCTATGGCCAGCAGGTCCTCCGTGAATTTGAAAATATTCCACCGGAAGGGGAGCTGTAATAGCGATTTTTGTGTCATTTTCATTATATACCATCGAAAAATGCATGAAGTTATGCATAGAACTGAACCAAATTTTTTAGCCCCCGGTACGGTATGCTATTTCTTTCTCCCAGCTTATTTTGTGTATTTTAAAAAAAAAATAACGTTACCTTACAGAAGCCAGCCGTAAAACAAAGCAGTACGATTAAATATTCTATACCAATTTTTTAAACATCTAAGCATCGCACATTTTCGATTTTTATACCGTCGCGTCGTATTGGAAAAAAAAAAGTACTTTGAAATGCAATTTGTTTGAAAACTGTATCTCCATTTATTTTTGAAATATTAATTTTTTGTAGTTTTTAGCGACATTTACTTAATACTGGCATCGGAAGTACTCCATTTCTGTAGAAAGTAAAGGAAAAATAGTTCTAAAATATTAATTATATATTTTTGTTGCCATTTTCTCGTAAAAACCGAAAGAAAGCTTAATTAAAATACGCCCTACTTTGAAAAAATATACACGAAGGATTTCTGTTAAAACAGGGAGCTATTATAAACTATATTTAATTTTAAGTATCTACATTAATGTTACCAACAAATGAAAGGCCTATGAATCATTAGATAGCCGTTTTTGTCGATTTTCTTGAATGACGGCATCTTTTTACTGTATTTGTGCATGATTTCGCGATAGTGACGTGCTATGCATGCTTTACTGTAGATGTTTAAGAGTAGATCGTAAATGTGAAATTCTTAAGCGGATGCGAATGACGTCATTTTACATAAAATAAAACGTGTGCTTTAAGTCTTAAAATTGAAATATGTTTTGTATTGCAGTAGAGTCCCGATTATCCGAGTCCTGCTTAACCGAGTTATTTTCTTCTGATGGACTGGTGCGGCTTCTATTATTATGAAACAGCCATTATAAATGAAGCGTAGGTGACGATAAAAAATCAGCCGTAGAAAGTTTTCTCCCATTCTGAGAAGAAAATCGGAGTTCTAACTTTTTATTACTGCTCTTTCATCTTCACCTAACGCTTCATTTATAATGGCTGTTTCATACTAATAGAAGCCACCAGTCCATCAGAAGAAAATGAAGTAATGGAAATGCCGGGGCGACACTAAATTCTGAAAAAGCAGAATTCCTGTTCTCTAGTTTTATGTAGGGAAGGGTAGTACACAGTGAGACGAAAATTATTATTACTTAACAAATGGCAACGATTTTTATTCTTTTGAAAAAATTTTTGCTACATCTTTAAGCTACACAAATGCGCTACACAGTAATGTATAAATGGTTTAAAAAGTTACTTATAAAAGCACAGAAGCAGCATAACGGAGTATCGAAAATTGTCTCACTGTTTACCACAAGTACAGTAAAACCTCTAAATAACGGACAGCTCGGGAGCGCGGAAACTGCCCGCTATTCGGAGGTGTTTGCATTTGGGAAAACCTCAGAGATTCAAAAACTGCTAAGAAATGCTTAATGTTTCATTAATTGACTTTTATATGTCGTAAAACCTCTATTATATGATTAATCAGAAATTAAAAATTTTTTAAGCAATAAAACTGAAATAAAATCGTACATACCTTTATCTACTGTTTATTACATTCTTGCAAAAAAAAAAAAAAAAAAAAAAAATCTTTTACAACAGTTTGCTTTTGCTTGGGATTTGTCCATCGGCTGTTAATGCAGCGATGGACAATTCGCATCCAGCTAACCCGTTGATTCTCAAGCAGCTGTTGTACAGTCGTGGAAAAAAAAAAAAAAAAAAAAAAAAAGGTAAACACCCTTTACTAACTCTGCAAAAAATTATCGTGGAAGAAAGTTACTGGTACCACACGATTGGTAATAAAGTCTACTTTTAAGAGGCTACTTCAGTCAAATGAAAAGACGAATTCGCTAATGCTAATCCTATGGAAGAAATTTATAAAGATATCTCGGTCGCATTTCAATATTTTTAAATGATTTCTTTTGCATTCAATAATTGAGATCGATCTGTATGCAGGCCGTTTTTTACTTTTTCGATTTTGATTGCAGATATTTTTTATGAGGAAGCTTTTACTTTCGAAACCGGTTCCGAAAATGAAAGTGTCCTCATAAGAAATACCTGTAAATAAAATCGAAAAAGTAAACAACGGCCTTTATACAGATCGATCTCAACTATTCAATGCAAAAGAAATCATTTTAAAATATTGAAATGCGACCGAGATATCTTTATAAATTTCTTCCATAGGATTAGCATTGGCGAACGGGTGTTTTCGTTTGACTGAAGTAGCCTCTTAATTGATGCACATAAAATTTGCTTAGGGGACCATCTACATGTTAAAACGAACCATAACATTGTTTTTTACCATAGCAGTACACAATTCTGACAGCATAAATGAACTCTATACCCTTCTATTGGCCTACAAACAAATTTTTATACAATTCGTGCGATAAGTTTCCGAGAAATTAATTATTTTAAAACGAGCGTATTTTAGGGGCTGTATTCAAATTGAAGTTTGGTACTTGATTGTTGACCGAGAGAGCCCCCTTCTTGATCAAGGCATCTTAATTGCTACTCAAGCAGTCATTGAAGATTCCTAAATTACAGGATAGAAAAAGAAATTTCAAAATATCTAGTCACGTCTACTGTAGACGGTCCCTTAAACCATTATTTTGCCGTTTTTTAAGCATAATTTGAAAACTACTTGGAAGAAAAATGTGAAATTTTGGATTTCCATAAAGCAGGACTTAATAAATCTAAATCCATCAAAAAAATTGTAGGCTGCAATTCATAATTTTTTCGAATATTAATTTCATAATTCATATCATAAAATTATAAAAATTGCAAATTCAACGTATTTATGTTTGGGTATTTTAGTATTATTGCTGCACAAAAAATTAGCACTTTAGGAGTATAATTTCAGGAGATATTAATGAAAATATGAAAATGTAATTTAACATTAGAAGCACTAAAATTTTAATGTTTATAATTCAAAAGCTTATCATTCAAATTACTTGAAATTTGGTGTCTAGGCATTTTGAATCGAAGATTTGAAATATCTTGTTAAAATTGGGTATTGCCATTGAAAAAAAATGAAGTTTGGGTTCGTTTTAATATGTTGATGGCCCCTAAACAAATTTTATATACATCATTTAAAAGTAGACTTTATTTTCAAACGTTCAGTGCCAGTAACTTTCTTCTAGGATAATTTGTTGAGGAGTTAGTAGGGGGTGTTTACTTTTTTTTTTTCCAAGACTGTACAAGAGATTAATGAAAAAAGGTTAATTTTATTAAATATTATGATCGAGATTAACTTGTTTTTTCTCCGATTTGTAAAATGAAGCAGAAACATAAGATGAGAATAAAAGTTGGTGTAGTATTGAAGTAATAACACTGAAGGATTAACATGTGTAATAACGTTTTGAAGTATTAACATGCAGAAA
Source organism: Maratus speciosus (assembly GCA_963932465.1). Lineage (NCBI taxonomy): Eukaryota > Metazoa > Arthropoda > Arachnida > Araneae > Salticidae > Maratus > Maratus speciosus. The sequence continues at coordinate 119,074,117 of OZ010788.1, read as the reverse complement.
AAAGAAGAAAGTTTTGGGATTGGCACATCCGACTACAGTGAAACTTCCATTTAACGAAGTCTCATCGTTACACTTAAACACAGGGCCGAAACTAGCTTTTTTTGCACCAGGAGCAAACATGGATTTTGGCGCCCTCCCCCCTTCTTCCACAAAGTATATTTACAAAGAGAATTTTACTAATTTTATAATAGACGGCTTATTTTAAAATTTAAAATATGTAATACTGAACTATGTAATCTACAGTGGCGGATCCAAGGGGGAGGTCCCTCTGAACATCAACAAAAATATTCTAAAGATCATTTTTAAAATGACATATTCAGTAGAGTCCCGATTATCCGAGTCCCGCCTAACCGAGTTTCCGCTTTCACCGAGTTATTTTCTTCTGATGGACTGATGGCTTCTATTATTATGAAACAGCCATTATAAATGAAGTGTTAGGTGAACATGAAAGAGCAGCCGTAAAAAGTTAGAACTCTGATTTTCTGGTGCGAATGGAAAAAAAAATGGCCATAATTTTTTTGCAAAAAAAATTATGGCCATTTTTTTTTCTTTTTTATTTTTGCTCTTTCATCTTCACCTAGCACTTCATTTATAATAGCTGTTTCATAATAATAGAAGCCATCAGTCCATCAGAAGAAAATGATCCTTTCCAAATGTATAATCCTTCATTTGGCGTCCCTTCGTTCTGGCGCCCGGGGCACATGCCCCCTCTGCCCCCCTCTTAGTTTCAGCCCTGCTTAAACATTTCGTTATGAAGAAAATTCGTTAAATAGAAACGAACTTAAATTCATGAAATTTGTATAATAAAATACATATACATAAAATAAAAAATACACATAAAATGGAAATATTGGAAAAATGCATTTTAGTTCTAGCTGTAACTTTTTTTTAATGTAATTTAGACGTATGAGAAAACTTTAATTAGAAATAATGTCTAAAAAAGAACACATAATAAAGAGAGATAAACAAAACTGTGATGGACATAAATCAAGCTAAATAACTGTGCTAAAGGTAATTTCTTCAGTTACATAAATAATACGTCGTTTCAACTCAGCCATAAATCTCTTCAAATGTATTTAACCTTGAAAATCCTTTGATAAAGATAATGACTTGTTGAGTGACTGCATTAAGACTCATAGACTACATTAAACTGATTTATTATTATTATTATGATATTAATACTACAATTATTATTACTGATTTATTATCTTATGATGTAAAAAATTTTCCCATTCTCAACATGTAGTTAATCCAGAAAAGAGGCATGAAAAATGCTCTCTCTTTTTTACAATTTAAACAATGTGAATTAAATAGATTAAAGTGTTACCGCTGCTTATTCATTTGAGATAACAAATAGTCTACAATTTCTTTATTTGAGGGAGGCATGAAAAGCAATTAGAGAATACAATTTTCAACTAATTCAACTATCGTCAACTAATACATATTGTATTAAAATAAAGTGTGGATTTACACCGAAATGGATAAGTATCCTGAAGAAGGGTAAGTCTCAATTTTATATAATTTACTCACGCCTTTTTTATTGGGATTCAAATCCTAACAAGATTATGATTACTGATCACTGAATAAAAATAAATAAATTAAATAGCCTCCACTAAAATCTGAAATATCAGATATTTGATAAATGAACTTTTAAACTTTCAAAAAGAAAAGTTGGAAGAACTTTTACGGTAGCACATAAGTAACGGTAGCACATAAGTAAGGTAGCACATAAGTAAGCTTCTAAAGATAATTAGCAATTGAAAAACTTAAGCTACGAACTATTCGGTTTGGAAATTTAAGGCAGAAATGATGTTAACTAAAGAAGACTTATTTCACTTAATTACGGAAGAACCGCCTAATCCAATTACGGACACTTGGTCCAAAAGTGATAAGAAAGCCCTAATTAATCTAACAACTGATGATAGTCAGATTACTCATGTTAAAAATTTACAGACAGCCAGGCAAACTTGGCAAGCTTTGCGCGAAATCCATGAGCGACATAATTTGTCTAGCAAACTTTATCTCTTAAGAAAACTTTACGGGATTAAATTAGCTGAAGGTGGTAACGTTGTTAACCATATTACAAAAATAATGGAATTAGTAGATAAATTAGCGGCCATAGGAGAAGTTATAAATGATAACCACATTTCTGTACTGTTATTATGCTCCCTACCCCAATCTTATGATACTCTTATTACTGCCCTTGAATCGAGAGAAGATAATCAACTTACACCGTCATTTATTAAGTCTAAACTTATTGACGAATATAACCGACGATATGATAATGATGAGAGACCAGAAAATCCTGCCAGAGCATTTAAAGCACAGAAAAATTACAACAACAAAACAAGTAATATTACTGCTCCAATTGTCGGATGAGAAACCATTATACCAAGGAATGTTGGCATAACAAAGCCAAAACACAAAATACACCCCAAAATCAACACATCAGACCAAACAAAAAACATTACATCACTAGTTTTTCAAAAGAGTGAAAACAATTTTAGAAGTGAACAAACACCAGAATCAAACCGTAGGTACAGTCACTCTGAAAATGAAAATAATACATGGAGGGCGAGCGGAAATAAAAATTACGCCTTTATAACGCAAGGAATAGAAAACAAAACATTTATAGTAGACAGTGGCTGCTCAAGCCATATTGTGTATTCAGAATCAATGTTTACAGAAATAAAATCACGTGAAAAAACAAATGTAACCATCGCAAACGGAAAAAAAAAACTTATCAGTTACGGGTCAGGTGACGTAAATATAAACACGCGAACATCAGACAACAAAGTTCATGAAATAACACTTAAAGATGTATTATTAGTACCTGAAATCGAAACAAATTTACTATCGGTTAGCAAAGTGACGCAAAATGGATGTGAAATTATATTCAGAAATGACAGATGTATGTTCAAACTTAACGGAGAAATATGCTTAGAAGCGCGAAAAGTAAGTAACCTATACGAAGTTCAGTTAGCATTCGAAAACTATGCAAACGTAGCACAAAGCTGCAACAACAAAAATTGCCTAGAATTATGGCATCGTAGATTAGGACATAGAAATCTAACATCAATTAAAGAAATTACGAAAAAGGAATTAGCTAGAGGAATCCAAATAAACAACTGTAAGCATAACATAGATTGCGAACCGTGCATTAAGGCAAAATTAACTGATGAACCCTATCCAAAAATTGCAGAGTATAGAGCAACTAAAAGACTCCAGCTCATTCCCTCCGACGTGTGCGGATCTTTTCAAACACCGACAATAGGGGGGAAATCATACTTTTTGACTTTTATTGATGACTACTCACGATTTACGATCATATACCTATTGTCTAGAAAAAGTGAAGTTTACGAAAAACTTAAAGAATTCATCGCGTTAATTAGCAACAAATTTGGAGAAAAACCGAAAGCAATTAGAACAGATAACGGAGGGGAATTCACATCAGATGAAATAGAAAATTACCTCAGGGCTAATGGGATAAAACATCAACACACAGTCCCATATTGCGCAAGCCAGAACGGTGTGGCAGAGAGGAAAATAGATCGTTAGTTGAAATGGCAAGAACAATGTTAAGTGAATCAAATTTACCATTAAAGTTCTGGGGGGAAGCAATTTGCATAGCAAATCATTTGCAAAACAGACTACCGACAAAAGCAAATGAAAAGACGCCATACGAGTTATGGACAAACAGACAGCCAAACTTAAGTTACGTTAGGGTATTTGGCTGCAAAGCCTTCGCATATATCAGTAAAGCCAGAAGACAAAAATTAGACTAAATCTATAGAGGGAATTTTCGTTGGATATGATAATGAATCCAAAGGATACAGAATATATGTAGGAGGAAATGAAATAAACATCGCGAGAACCGTTAAATTTCTCGAAAACAAATTTAAATATAGAAACGAGAAAGTAGAAAACAAACCAAAACAAGATGAAAATCGGGTTAATGAAAACTTTGTAGAAATAGAAATTTCAAATAGCAATGAGACACCATCCATGTCCAATCAACCAGTCGCAGAACCTAGACGATCAGAAAGAATTAATAAAGGTGTACCTTCTGATAGGTTAATGTACATGGATGGTTAAGAACGAAAACGCTACTGAACCAAAAAATTATGAGGAAATCGAAAACATGGAAAATTTTAAGGATAAAAAAAATTGGATAGATGCAATGAAAAGCGAAATGAACTCCCTTATGAAAAATAAAACTTGGTCAATTGTAGAACCTCCACCAAATAGGAGAATAATAGGTTGCAAATGGACCTACAAACTAAAACGCGACAACACAGGAAAAATCCAAAAATATAAAGCGCGTTTAGTTGCAAAAGGATATTCACAAAAATTCGGGGAGGATTATGATGAAACTTATGCACCAGTCGTGTCACATACAACAATAAGAGCATTATTAATAGCAGCATTGCATCAAAATTTAAATGTAAAACATATTGATATTAACACCGCGTTCTTACATGGAGAGCTTGAGGAGGAGATATACATATGTCACAACCAGAAGGTTTTGTTGAACCAAATCAGGAAAACAAAGTATGTAAGCTAAACAAAGACATATACGGACTTAACCCCTTGGGGACGAGCGACACGTATACGTGCCGCATGAAGCGCTCAGAATCCTTGTTTTTCCTCACCAGTAAAATTTTACTGTAAAATTTGCCTTATTTAATCAGCGCATTTTCTCGATTCAAGAAGACACAAATTTCTGATTTTAAAAAACGGTGACAAAAGATTAAAAATTCCGTAAAAGGCTCCCGTCCCGAAGGGGTTAAACAAGCCGCGAGAGCGTGGCATAATAAAATTACAGAAATACTAAAAAAGATGAATTTCAGTCAGAACAAAAATTTGACTCATGCCTTTTTACACGAAAAAGGGGCGATAACACAACATACATAATAACATACGTAGACGACATTTTAATTGCCGGAAAAGACGAAATAATAGAGGAAGTAATCGCGAGCTTAAATAAAGAATACGAGCTAAGGAATTTAGGTGACATTAGTAACTACCTATCTATGAACATTAAAAAAGTAAATAAAAGCTACATGATAAATCAAACTCAGAAAATAGAGGAATTAATCAATAAATTAAATTTGCAAGACGCAAAACCGTGTAGCACACCATGTAAACAAATTACACACGCTTTAATGATGAGGATAACATTTTACCAAACAACACATATTACAGACCAGCCATAGGAGCACTTCTATATCTAGCAACTATAAGCAGACCTGACATCTGTGCAGCAGTAAACATTCTTAGCAGAAGAAATGAATCACCAAGAATGAAAGACTGAAATACAGTAAAAATAGTGATAAGATATTTAAAGACTACAAAAAATTATAGTCTAGTTCTAAGCGGAGAAAAGAAACCGATATTTGAAGTTTATGCGGATGCAGATTGGGGAGGAGATGTAGATTCACGAAAATCAACTAGTGGGAACCTATATCTGTTAGGGGGAAATCCCATACAATGGTCGACCAAGAAACAATCCTGCATTGCATTATCATCGGCAGAAGCCAAGTATGTGTCAGCAGCAAATGCAGCAATTGAAATAAAGTGGCTATTCAATCTACTGGAAGAATTAAACCTAAAGCAAACCTTACCTATAGACCTATATGAAGACAACCAGTCCACGATCAAGATGATAGAATTAGAAAAGCACTCAAGTAAGACTAAACATATTGAAATTAGGTTCCACCTGATAAAACAACTAAAGCAAGAAGGGACTATCAACCTAAAGTACTGCCCAACCAAATTGATGATAGCAGACCTGTTTACGAAACCAGTTCCCAAATCTGTTTTTCAAACCCATAGAAGGAACTTAAATTTGTGTGAGAATGAAACTTCAGAAATTAAGGAGGAGTTGATGGACATAAATCAAGCTAAATAACTGTGCTAAAGATAATTTCTTCAGTTACATAAATAATACGTCGTTTCAACTCAGCCATAAATCTCTTCAAATGTATTTAACCTTGAAAATCCTTTGATAAAGATAATGATTTTTTGAGTGACTGCATTAAGACTCATAGACTACATTAAACTGATTTATTATTACTATTATGATATTAATATTACAATTATTATTACTGATTTATTATCTTATGATGTAAAAAATTTTCCCATTCTCAACATGTAGTTAATCCATTGAAGAGGTATGTAAAATGCTCTCTCTTTTTTACAATTTAAACAATGTGAATTAAATAGCTTAAAGTGTTACCGCTGCTTATTCATTTGAGATAACAAATAGTATACAATTTCTTTATTTGAGGGAGGCATGAAAAGCAATTAGAGAATACAATTTTCAACTAATTCAACTATCGTCAACTAATACATATTGTATTAAAATAAAGTGTGGATTTACACCGAAATGGATAAGTATCCTAAAGAAGGGTAAGTCTCAATTTTATATAACTTACTCACGCCTTTTTTATTGGGATTCAAATCCTAACAAACTGAAGCGTGGCGTAACTTTTCTCTCTTTTCTTAGTATTCGAAATCCTTAACTTTAAAAAAGTCTGTAATATTACTTTGTACAAGTTTTGATAAAAAATACACTGTTCATAAAAATATTCCCACTTTTGTAAGTATCCGAACAATTCGTGTGTAACATTTTCGTGAATTTTTAATCCCTTCCTTACTGTATCGAAGGCTTTTAGCATTTCTTCTTATGAAGGAAAATGATTAAATGAATAAATAATTTTATTTTCATACAATCCGCTAAAATGAATTCACTCATCCATCGCAACAGCAACCTCTCCGTTTGAATTTTGTGCATGAACTAAAGTGGAATAAACTGCGTTATACAGATTATATTTTTCGTAATATGGAGATTAATTTACATGTTAATGGTTTCAAAATCAAGGTTCAGCAGAAAATTTCGTTAAGCCATATTGGACCACACCGATTAAATATTTTTGAAAAATTTTAAAACTTCGATTATATCATTAATGTGGTGTAATTAAGTAGATACTAGCAAAATTTTGAAAAAAAGTTTTTAATTTTTAAGTAACTAGCTGTCCTATAAACAGGACATATTAGTAGGACACATAGTGAGGACATACAAAATGCATACATAAACTAATTTTATGAGCAAATATTTTATTTTACTTTAAAAATACTGTTTATGTTGTACAAAAATACTCTATGACTTCTCGAATAAAAATATAATAATAACTGTAAAATTCTAGATTATAAAATCACAATTTTTAAAGGATTTTTTAAACAGATTTTTTTTCAATTAAATTTTAATTGGTTACTTGTTTTTTTTTGTTTATATGTTATACTTTTATGTATTTTAAAGACGTCATAACAAAATGCATCCAGGCAATCTTTACCAATTTTATTTTAAAAAATATTTTATTAGCTGTCATATTTATAGGACAGCGGTCCAATATGGGTTAAGTAGAAAACTTCGTTACATAGAGACTTCGTTAAAGGGAAGTTTCACTGTAGTTTCATATTTTCAATAGTTTTAAAATTTCAATATCTTTTCACTTTTCAAAATTTTCGTTTCCTGGCAGTCCAGTGTACATTTTAATAGAATGCAAGAATAACATATTTGTGTTTTGTGTAATTGTATCATTACATGAGAAAGAATATACGATGTAACAAAGTTACATTCTTTGGTAACCCAATAAAAACTTTCTCTTCAAGAAATCAGTTCACGTATGTTCTAAAAAAAATTTTATTTCCACTTCTCTCAAGAATTTTGTATAAAAACGTGAAAAAAAACCTCGCTTCGGGCCATTTTGTTTGCATTTTCAAAAGGAGAATTAGGAATGGAATTATAAAGACGAGAGAGAAATAACTCTATGGAACGTGACACTATTTTTACTCTGTTTTTAAACAATCGTAATGCTTCTGGATCTGGGAAATTGAATTGAAACACATTTCATTTATAATCTTTAAATAAATGAAATAAAAAAACAAACCATTTTAAATTCAATCAAGAAAGAAAAATCATTCATCCGGTGTAAATTATTAGACACTTTCCAACTGTAACGGAATATTTTAAAGAAATTTCAATTACCAAACAGGGAAATCATGTATTTAAATAAGCAAAATAACGCAGCAAATATCCATTTTCAGCAATTACTGCCCATAGGCGATAATGTGTATAATTTCTTTCGCTATATGTGATCTATAGAATTTATACGCACCACGCGATACAATAAACATTATTTAAACTTAAAAATACGGTCGAACCCGTTTAAGACTTTCAAGGGAGTGGAAAAATGTCGCGCATTAAGCGGGATCGCGTATTAAACGTGATTTGTATATAATGTTGCAGGAACTGAGCACATTTGCACATTAAATCGTTTAAATGAACTTTAGCTCATTCATTTATGTGTTTACGGTTCTAAATTGTATTTTTCAAGTATATTTAAATTAAAAGTTAATTGTATTTCACTTTAACTGATTGTTTCTTTTTATAGGACCGACTGGAATAATAACGAAAAATAGATATGTATTCCAATATGGCTTTATTGTCGATTAATACTTTGCAAACAAAAATAAAATAACAAAAGTAATTTTCCTACTAGACTAATTTTTTTTACAGAAAGAAAAACATATTAAATCTTTGAAGTACAACCCAGTTTTTAAAACCACTAGGGGATCGTACCCCGGCTTCTCGGGTTACAGAATATAGGTGAAAACATTTTTTTTTTAAATTGAAAACTAATATATTTTTTTTTTACATGCAATATATTTTTTAAACTGTCCACTAACAATAAAAAAGTATTTTACATATGAAAAATATGAATTATACAATCAAATAAAGTTTTAAAATTTATTAAAAGCTATATTTATGTATTAGCCGCATGCTAAGAGTTATTAACCCAAGATTTTGTTACTGAGGGCATCCTTTTATATTCTGGTAATTTCACGGCTTTAAGCGTGTAGTTCATTAAATTTGTGTTTTATTTATATTATTTTATTTATTTATTCACAGAGGAAGTTTTATTTATTTTTTATGTAATATTAGCCGTAAGTAAAAGATGAACTCTTTATGTTGTTTTAAGAGCAAACAGATTAATCTTTCGTAATCGAGCTCCAGGCGAGAGAGATAAATTAAAAATATTTCATTCTTGAAAATTGTTTTTAAAACCATAGACAAAAACTTAGTATCAGTACACACGGCAGAAGGGAAAAAAATATGGAAATTTTATGAGGAAAACTGCGTGTTTTCAAACGCAGTACGTCATTTTCCTTTTCGTCATTGTCCATGTCCATAACGGGATTTTACGCCATTAAACCCTATACAACGATTTTTATCAAAAATTTTGAATTTCTATCAGAAAATGGCATGAATAAAGATAAATAAACCTCATTATTTCTCTCTTCTGTGCTATAATGACAGACGGGAGAATATTAATAACCACTATTTTGAAGAAATTTCATAAAATACTATTCAAATTAAAATATCAAAATAGGGATATTTAAAATAAACAGTTAGTGCGAGCACATCTACATATGAACAGCTTTCAGTTAAAAAAATATATATATATTAGTAAAATTGGCTCAGTAGAAAGCTCAGGGCAGATGACTAAAAATCAGCATTGGGTTTTAAATATAAAATTGATATAAAATTATGAAAAATTAAATTAAGCAAATTATGTTATTTTGATAAAATTCTAGTAGAATGTCTTAAAGAATAGCAATAAAATTTTAAGAGTCGTGAAAATTTGGACAAAAACTTGGGGAACTTGATATTATTTAAAATATGGAATTATTGCCAAAATCTTCTTTGTTTACTTGTCTAATTCGGCGAAGCGAATTCATCCAGGCGAGAATCATCCGATGTGAGCATGCACACTGTATGTCACTGCTCTTCTGTAAAGACACTCTATCTTTTTGTAAAACATTGCATTTTATCAGTGTGTGATTTCGATTACGATATTTTCAAAAGTGAAGCATTTTCCCCTTGAAGAATTTCAAAGCATCTGGGGTGCAATGGCGCACTTCTATAAAACATATTTCAGTTTAATGATTAAAACACACGTTTTATTTTTTTATAAAATTACGTCATTTTCATCAGCTAAATCATTCCACTTTTACGATCCAGTCGTAAACAACATCAGTAAAAAAGTATGCATATGACTTCATTATCGCGAAATTATACACAAACGAAGGAAAAAGCAATGCCATCATTCAAGAAGCTCGGCAAAACAAATCGGGTATATAATAGTTCATATGCCTTCATTTGTTTGTTTATAATAGCTCCATGTATTATCAGAAATCCTTCATTTATATTTTTTCAAAATTCCGAAAATGTTACGCACGTATTAACAAAATTGCATTCTTTCAGCTTTTTGATACGAATTTTAAAAAATGCGGAGCAATAAGTCACACAAATATCCTTTAAAATGCATTTTTGTAAAGAGTAAGTGTTGTATCGTTTGTAAAGTAAGTTTCAATAAAAAAAAATCATTTAATCGATAAATAAAAATGATATAAAACCAAAATTCACCGGGTCTTATAACATATGATATTCTTGAGTCTTGACATATTTCGCATTTTAATTTCAATTATTTTTTCAGTTTTTATGAGAAAATGGCAACAAAAAGATACGGTAATCTACGATTTTTCCTTTACATTTAATAGAAATGGTTTACTTAAGTTGCCACAATTAGAAAACTGGTATTAAAAACTATAAAAAAATTAATATCTCAAAATTAAATTGAAATACAGCTTTCAAACAAATTGCATTTAAAAGAACATTTTTTTCTTTATACGACGGTATAAAAATTAAAAATGTGGGATATTCAGAAGTTTAAAAATTTGCAGTAGCGAAAATTGCAAAACCGAAATTTCATTTCAAATTTCAAAGTGTTGCCATTCGCAGAATGACGTATGCGTTACGCACAGATATGTTTGTCCTTTATAATATAGATAGATAGGGAAGAGTAGCCGAATTTAGATCACTTCACATATTTTTGGGTGCAACTCACTTCATTTTTGGAATGTTTGCAAAATATTATATACTTTATTAAATATTACACTTTATAAAACTAGTTATAGTACGAACGCACCTCATTTTCCACGTTTGACGTAAAATTTCCGACTTTCTATTTTTGTATAAAAAATGTTGCTTAATTTTGGTGTTCATTGTTACCGAAAGCGGCATTTCTAGCGTCCTCTTTCTTTTTACAACTAACGACCATGAAGCCAATTATCAAGGATTAAATCGTTTTTATAGTATCTTTTGGGAATTTGATTTCCACGCACTGGCATTTCTTAAAACTTACTTTGTGTTATCATTTTGACGCTTCGAGTTTAAACAAGATTAGCAGTTTAAACACCAGAACAGAATCTCTATTTTTACATGTCATTTCGGTTATTATTATTATTATTTTTAGACTTTTTATATTTTACTTTTATTTTCTCTAAAAAAGGGAAAAATAATCCGTGTATGTTTATGTGTTAAGCAAAGAAAAAAGAAGGAGAAGAGGTTGATAGAGATGTTAAGATAATTGGTGCTCTATTGTGCAGCCTTTTGCCAACTTTCAAGTACATTTTGAACTGCTTAATAAATGGAAGAAAACAGATACAATTATTGCTTTAACAAGAAATAAAAATCATGCATCAAGCATAGATTATGAAACACATTCCAAGACATTCAGAATAATGTAACAAAACTTCACCGTTTAAAAAGTTGAAATAGGATGTCTAATTGAACCATTTGGAAACGCATAACACTTGAAATCCCAATTTCAGCAATTCCTATCTAGAGTCGGGAAATTATCCGAACTCCTTGAAAAGCCCTGTATATGATATATAGATTTGTATCTATTAACTACATGCATGCAAAAATTTAGTTCAGTTAGGAAATACATACCTCAGTTGAAAATTCCCCTGCAGAGTTTTCAGCTAATAAGGAGAATGGTGCGTGAATTCTTTTGTGCAGCCCTGTATAAGTGGCACAGAATATATACACAACGAGTAACATGCACAAAATTTGTTAAATTTAAAAGCACATACCGAAATTGTAAACACACTTCCAGTAATTACTGCTCAAAGACTGTTACCAATTTCTTTTGTGTGTCCCTGTAAATGAACGATAAATACTATGATTGCCCTTTTCTATAGTAATTATCTTGTAGTAAAATTCAGCTATTTATATCAATTTCAATGCATTTGAAATAGCGTAATGTCATTAAAATACACTGCAAACGATTTTTTCCCATTGACCATAATGTAACGAAATTCTTTTGAGTGCTCCTTAAAATGAAATAATAATGCTACACACTTCATATTCAATACCGAACATGCCACATTAAACAACATTAATATATACCAATTGCATGAGAATCCGAGTACATTTACCCGAGTTAGAGCGTGGACAGACTGAAAGGCCAGGCAAAACCGAATTCATAAACACTTATCAACTTTATTGGGAAGCGTTAAAAACATGAAAGCAGAAAGAGTAGTCTCCAAACTCTTTATTTTAGGGTCTCGAGCTTCGAACATTTATTATAAAATACTGTGAATGAGGGAACCCCTCATGCAGAAAACCACATAGGTGTATTCATGCTGCTCTTTTTAAGTAACATACGGAAGACGAAAGCATCATTCTAGTTAAACAAAATTATTAAAAAGGTGTGATAAACTAAGAAAATTTAAAGAGAATGTCATACTTGTTGTGAAAACTGAGCTTCTCTTTTGCAGTAAAGTTTTATGTGCATTCAGAGAATGGGGAAAGCAGCTGTTTTATACAATTTTTCTTGGAATTTCTTAATACTGGTGATTCTTTGCAGTTATTTTTGGAAATAACGTCTCACAAATGCAACTACAGATGGTTCAAGATATCCAAATATGAGTGAAACAAAATAGGAAGAGCAACAAAATTATTTATACAAATGGTAAATATTCCATAAATCTTAACTGGGGATATTGATTATTTTTTATTTCGACTTTTGAATCTGAAAGTTGGATGGATAATTATATTGAATAAAAATAAGTAATTATCTCTTTAACACTTTCGGGACTAATGATACATATAAGCATCGTCAAAAGGTGCATACGGAATTTGTTTTTGGCACCATTTATAAATATAATTAATATTTGTCAGTTTTAATTGGATCATTTTTTGGTATTTCATAAGCAAAGCGGTACCAACCGAATAAAGTTTGTGTAAGGGATACCGCCTCGAAAGGGTTAAAAGATGTTATTTCTTGTGTATTCTGAATTTACTAAAAGAAATCTAATTAATATTCATTTACTAAATAGTAATTCGACAGACATATTTAGCATAATAAATTTGGGTGCATAAAATCTTACATAACAAATTTTTTATATATTAATTTATTTTTCCAATAACTTTTACATTGTTCTTCTAATTCCTTTTTATATTGCTCTTTGTGAATTTTGTTGAATTAATTACTGTAAAAATCAAAGATATTTTTCTGTGCGAATTTTTTTAGGACTATTTATTTATTGTTTTAGACAAAAAAAAAAAAAAAACTGTTTTTTCTGGGCAATTTGTTTTCGTTTATTTTAAATTCAGTAAAAGTATTTAATAAAATCTCAATATTAACGAATAAATAATTTAATAAGTACTTTGATGCTCGGGTTTGACCAATTTAATATCAGTGACATATCTGGCAATAAAATTAATTGTATCAAATCATCTGTCAAATATTTTTTCTTTTTTCTATGCACGATATTTGAGGAGAGAATTGAATTAGTGAAAATTTCGACTTCCGGTTTTCCGTGGATTTCTACTTTTTAGAAGGTCAAGAACACAATTTGGTTCTTTTTAGAAAAATTCTGTCCGTGAGTCTATGAGTCTGTCTGTCTGTATATGGCACACATTTTGTGGGCGCTCTAACTCACAAACCACTGCGTGGAATGGGATGAAATTTCATATGAAGTTTTATCCTTATATGAAACTGGTGCTGATCATTTTTGGGACAAAATCTCCCAAAAGAGGGTGCCAGAGATCGATGATATTTTGTTTTTCTGTTGCGTATAGCTTCAATTTATGTGTGCAGAATTCAGCGAAACATCAAATTTTGAATCCGCATGATAGGAATAGGTTTTTATTCAATTTTGGTTGGGGTCATCTAGGGGTTGGGGTGGGAGTCCGAACTTCGAGGATTTTTTTCGAAATATACTGACTGCTTCTTCTAGATACTTATATCATTAGTTTAAATTATTTAATTTATTTGATTTATATAAAAGAAAGTTTTGTGATGGCCACAACATATTACTTTTTGTTTTCATTTTTAACTCATATCAATAGGGTAGACTGGGACATGTTTGCCATAGGGCCCATCCGCGATAGTTTTCAAACTCTCGGGTAAATGACGTTACTAGCTAAGTGACTTGGGTCTTATATATCACGTTTTCTTTCACCAATAACAACGTCAGCAGCGACAAAGCAATCAAAGGAAAACCATTTCAAATTTTCACTCAGGTAAGTTTTTATTTTCTTTACCTTATAAATAATCGTTTCTGATTTGTTTCTAAATTAATGTTTTACTTTGCTGAATAGCAATGTAAAAAACCGTTGTTCAGAGCTTATTTTTTACCTACTGATTAAAAAATATATTAATAGAATATTTTGATGTGACGATCAAAAAACATAATGGCGATGTGGGACAAGTTGACTCATTTAATCCGGGGCACGTTGTCCCGCTGTTCAAGAGTTTGTTTTCTACATTCATAAGCCTAAAAAAGTCAACAAAATTGCTTATTTATGTGTGTTACTTGGCAAGCTGATATTAACTAAAAGGCAAATAAGACAAGAGTGGATTCAGTGGATGTCAGTGGATTCAAACGCTGGGCACACGAATCGTGTATGTGACTGGGGATAGGATATTATATTTGTGATGATGAGAAAGATTTCGATGAAAGCAGTAGTTAAGCGGTCTCAGGACTCTTAAAATTGGAAAAAAAAAAGACCATTTTCAACATTTAATATATTGAAATATATTTGATTTTAGGACGCAATTTTAATTGGGATGAAAGATATAAGTATGTTCTTTCATTAAATGTAATTAAAAAATTGCAAGATGCAGAATTAGCACTTACAGGGAACTCCAAAATGTCAGATATTTAATGAGTAGAAAATCGGCATAATAGATTACGCGCATGATTACAAAATAAATTTTGCAACTAGAATGAAAATTTCGGTGCCTACTTATACTTCAGACTGCAATAATTACTCTGAACCTAAATAAATTTCTATTTAAAGCATTTATATATTTTTAATACAAAGTTGTATTCAGCTAATGCAAAATTTAGAAAATTTCAACAGTATAATCACCTAAAAAAATATTTTTTTGAACAATAAGAAGGAAATTTTAAGTTCAGTTTATACAGACTAAAACGAAACATATGTTTTGAAAATTTCATGAAAAAATATTCAGAAGTTTTTGAGATATCGTGTGCGTTATATGCCCGAAAACTTCAATTGGAGAAAAATGACTTCAAAGTTTCGGAAATGGCGCTTCAGCTATCGGACGGATATAATTCTAAAAGCCATAACTTCTGTTCCAATGGAAATTTCAAGGAAACAATTATATAAAAATGTTCAGAAAAAATAGGAGTTTAACATCTAAAAAAATTAAAATTTCGAAAATTTTAAAGTTTTAAGAGTCCTGAGACACCTAAATTGAACAAAATATATTTTCTTATTCCTTTTTAATCTTTTCTTCTTGAAATTAGAATTACATTTTCTACTTTATGCGTTTTTTCATTTCCGTTATTAATAAGAAAATCAAATTAATTTAGAGGGCCAATCTACCGTGTTCGATAGGGAAGATTGGCCCAGTGACTTGATGACTTTCTGAGCTTCATATAGAAAGTATTAATTAATATTTTTCAAATTTTCCCATATGCGGTTAAGCGTTAAGATGTGCTGATTGTACAAACTGAAAAATAATAATAAATAAAATAAATAAATAAATAATGAAGAAAAAATGGACCAACAAGCTCCAGTCTACCCTATTATATGGTCAGAAGATTCGGGGAAATTTATTGATTTTTTTTTTTAAAAGATGGGAAAAATGTTTTTTTTTAATAGGAAAATTTTTATGTGCTTTCAGAAACCAGTAAAAAGGATGTTTTATTGAATTTTTCTTAGAATTTCTTAACGCTAGTGATTCTTTGCAGAACCAAGTCATAGTTCACAGTTATTTTTAGCAATAACTGCTCATAAATGTATCTATAGAAGGCTCAAATTGACGTGTTTTGTCTAACACTAAATGAAAAGAAAGAAAGCAAGGAAAATTATTCTTACAAATGTGAAATATTCTTCAAATAGTAAATGCCAATGTTTTTTAAAATAAATTAAATTGTGACAAAATATTTAAAAAAAAATCATTTTGTTTTGACTATTCTGCTTAGCAAAAGAAAAAAACATTGGCAAAAATGCTATTTTAAAATTATAAAAAACCACCAGAGTAAAAGTTAGATCAATTTACGTCTAGAACTCTTTCGGTAAAATACTGTAAATGTGAAAAGCAATAATCAAAAGCAACAAGTAATAAAACCAGTAAACTACAGTAAAAAAAACAATAAAAGCTGTAATAATAAATAATTAAAAAAACAGCGAGGGAATACCTATGATTTTGTTAAATGGTTCATATCAGAGTGTAAACACTGTTGTATACTCATAATTAAAACACAATAATACTGAACAAAAACTCAATAAAATACTCCAATACATTGGTATTTATTAACAATATAACAAAATAAGCCGCTCAGGCTTACCCCTTGAAAATAAAACATTCCATCAACTCGCAAACAGAACGCAGACGATCATAAAAAACATTGACAAAGCAAAAATACGACCAAACAAACACTACTCTAAAAATTAAAAAAACTTATTAAGAAACTATGAGGAAACTGAGAAAATTAAAGAAACGCCACATTTGCAGAGATAATTGAACATTATAGCAGTAAAATTTTATGTGAATTCAGAGAAAAAGTAAAGCACTGTTTTTTTAAATTTCTTTATGTGAGAGATTCTTTGTACTAAGCAAGCCATTCTTTGCAGTTAATTTTGGCAATAACCTCTCGTAAATGTATCCATAGAGAATTCAAAATGCCGAATTATGACTAAAACAAAATAAAAGAAAGAAACCAAGGACACTATTCTTACAATTGGGAAGTGACCATAAATCGTGATTCTCGATTTTTAAATTCAATCTGCGAGTCTACAACGTTGGATAAAAAATCTCTTAGTTTCCTTTGAGGCATCTCTTGTATTCTAAATTCGCCAAAAGAAATCGAATCAATTTTGATTTACTAATTAGTAAATAGACAAACATTTCTTCTGTAATAAAATTAGCGTTAATAATACATTTCATAATTTTTTTTTTATTTATATTAAGGTTTTCCCCCAATATATTTTATATGTTGGCTCTTCCAATTCCTTTTTATTAAATTGATTAGTGTAAGTAAACCTAAGATAAAAATAAACAAATTCCGAAAAATGCTTTGTAGGCATTCAGAAAATAGGAACTATATAGTTATTTCTTAGAAAATTTCTTAATGCGGGTGATTCATTGTACAAGAAAGCCCTTTTTAGGTGCGTTCGTAGTTATATAAATACGTAGCACATAATAGTCGTCGTTCAGTCCGTCTGTCCGTCTGTCCGCATATAACAGAGATAAAACTACCCAACCGAATGGTCTGAAATTTTAATTATACAATTGTTACAAAATTTTGTCGAGCCATTTCAAATTTTATGAAAATCGGATGTATAGTTTAATTACAGGGACAGTCAAAATTTTTCTGTTACATTACGGCCAATGGGAAAAAATATTGCAAGTGCATTTTAATGATGGTAAAGCCTTCCGAATGATCTGAAATTTTAAATATATAATTGTTACAAAATTTTGTCGAGTCATTTCAAATTTTATGAAAATCGGATGTATAGTTTAATTATAGGGACAGTCAAAAGTTTTCCGTTACATGACGGCCGGGAAGACAAATTATCTCAAGTGCATTTTAATGATGTTACAGCCTTTCGAACAGAATGAAATGGATATGAACTTATTGAAGTGCACTAAAATATACATTCAGTACAATATGCTGCGCAAAAAATATTTATAAAACTAGTTATAGTACGAACGCACCTCATTTGCCACGTTTGAAGAGCAATTTCCAACTTGTTTATAGCTGTTTTAAGCAATCGGACTTTATAATTATTCTTACAGAGCTTAATTCAGTATCAAATAAACAGCAAGTCAGAAAAACTATCCTCATAAAACAAGAAATATTGCAGTAATCGGAATTGCTGCTGTTGTCGTTTAATAAATTCAGTATCTGAATATGCAAGGTAGACGAAAGATTTGTCATTTTAACACGGACGATTTTTTTTTCTATACAATTTCGCTTTGTGTTTTCTCTTTTTACTTGAAGCAATATAATTGAATCTCATTATTAAACAATAATGATTTAATAAGTATTTTGAGAATCTAAAATTTAGTAATTAAATCACGTCAAACAATTTTCTGTTTGGGAGATTTTAAGAATTAATTCCTGTGAATATAATTAATTCATTCCAATATAGTTCCATATAAATAAAATTTTTGCAAGAAAATTTTATGTGAATTAAAGAAAAAAAAAACAGGACAATGAATATTTTATAAAATTTATCTTAAAATTTCTTAATGCGGTTTGTTTTTTTACCATAGCAGTAGTAGGAAAAGGGGGCTCCGGGGACAGGAGGAGGCGGGGATGCTTTGCCGCACCGCCTCCTCATCCCGTCCCGCATCCTCACCCCGTCCAACCTCCGGCACCGCATCCCGCACCCCCTCCGACACCACCTTCCGCCCCCCTGCGACACCGCACCCCATCCGACACCGCCCCCTAGCGGGAAAAATAAAGTTCTGCTATAACATGAGAGTTGAACGTTAGATCGACTATATTAGCATGCTATAAGATGAGGATTAAATTTATATTTGAATTTTGAACAATCTTTACCTTAATGAGTATTATTAATTAAGCAAAACAGTGGAAAATATCAATTTCTTAGGAAAAAAAGCTGATTTCTGCAGATTTTATTCAACTACAAGATCAGAATATCAACTTAAATGGAGAAAGTTAAACATATATTTGATTTTCAGTGTTGATTTCAGGGGGTGGCCCGGGGGGGACATTCCCCCCGGAGCAATGAGATGTCCCCCCCCGGAAGATTTGAGATTTTGTGTTTTCAATGGTCAAAAAAGGCAATTCCCCCCCCCCCCCCCGGAACTCTATAATGCCCCCCCGGAGTCACAGAAATCCCCCCCGGAGAAAAGTGTCTGAATTCAACACTGTTTGATTTTTGAATGATTAACACCTTAATGAGCATTATTAATTAAGCAAAACAGTGGAAAATATCAATTTTTAATGGAAAAAAAGAATATTTCTTAGGATTTTTTCTACTATAAGATCAGAATATCAACTTGAAAGATAGAAGTGAATCATATATATTTAATTTTGATCAAACTTTACCTTAATGAGTATTATTAATTAAGCAAAACAGTGGAAAATATCAATTTCTTAGGAAAAAGCTGATTTCTGTAGATTTTATTCAACTGCAAGATCAGAATATCAACTTAAATGGAAAAGGTTAACCATATATTTGAATTTTTAACAATCTTTACCTTAATGAGTATTATTAATTAAGCAAAACAGTGGAAAATATCAATTTCTTAGGAAAAAAGCTGAACTTTTTTCAAGTACAAGATCAGAATATACTCTTAAATGGGGAAAGTTAAACGCGTACATTTGAATTTTGAAGAATCTTTACCTTAATGAGTATTATTAATTAAGCAAAACAATGATAAATAACAATTTTAAAGGAAAAAAGCCGATTTCTGTAGATTATTTTCAACTACAAGATCAGAATATCAACTTAAATGGAGAAAGTGAAACATATTTTTGAATTTTGGATTATCAATACCTAAATGAGTATTATTAATTATGCAAAATAATGAAAATATCAATTTTTAATGAAAAAGCAGATTCTTTAGATCCTTTAGATTTTTTTTTCCACTATAAGATAGGGATAACATCTTAAAAGGAAAATTTAAACATATAATTTAGTTTTTGATCCACCATTACCTTAATAAATTTTGATAATTAAACAAATAACAAAGAATAATATCGAATTTTTAAAGAAAAAGATTAATTTTATTAATCCAATAATGATTTTTATATCTTTATATAATACTTCGAACCTATCCAACGTTTTTATTCGTTATTGGTTTTAAATTTTATCATTTTCATATAAAATTTCGAGTTTTCAAACCAATTACTTAATTTTACTACATTTTAAATGTGGATATTTCTAGGTAAATAGCCAATTTATCTTACACTTAGTAATTTTACACCAACCTAATTGATTTTACAGTGTTTAGGCCACTGTAGGATTATGTTTCATCATCACACTTCTTCTAAAAGTAAAAATAACCAGATTTCCCGCCCCCCTTTCATGAATTACATCTACGCTCTCTTCAAACTCATAAGAAAATCCTGCGTTTCTCCCCCCTTGAAGGGTGGAGGATACAATAGCGTTACTAGTGATGGGCGATTTCGATTTTTTAATCGATTTAATCGATATTATGGCCAACTCGATTTAATCGATACTATAAATTTTTTAATCGATGTCTCTAAAGGTCATATCATTTTCACTTTCCTTCAAAAAATTAAGGTCAAGTAGTTGGATGTCCAATCCCAAAACTTTCTTCTGTCTCATAAATGTTAAAACTTCAAAATTCGCTATCACAGTGTCAAATTTAAATAACCTATACCCATCATGAGGATCCAAAAGTATAGGTTCGTTGAAATATGTGTATTTAAAAAATATATATAAGAATCCCATTTTCCTAACAAATCATTGAATTTCGGCCCACACCCTTTTAGATGTCCGCAACGGAAAATCCCAGTTCAAAGGACATAAAAGCGACACCTGTTGGGTAGTATACACCCAAGCCTAATAAGGATCTATTTATACGACAGTGTAACAGAATATGAAGTTTGATTAAATTCCGTGCATTAGTTTTGAGATATGGCTATCATGAATATCATAAAAAAAGCAGTATAGCAACGCAGCCTATTACATGATTAACACGAAAGACTCAGAAACAACTTACGTCAGTGACTAACAGAATATTAAGTTTGATGAAATTCCGTTCATTACTTCTTGAGATGTTATCGCAAACATTGTGTAAACCCTGAAAAACAGTGTTGAATTCAGGGGCTGGTACGGGTGGACACCCCCCTCCCCCCCGGAACATTGAAATGTCCCCTAGGGAGATTTGAGATTTTATGCTTAATGGACGAAAGTCCAATCCTTCCCCCCTCGTAACTCTAGAATGTTCCTCGCCAGAACCATAGAAATCCCAACCCCCCGGAGAAAAATGTCTGAATTCAACACTGTTGATAAAAGCAGCATGGCAGCACAATTTGTTATATCATTTACACAAAAACCTAATCATGGATAACTTATGGCATTGTCTAACAGAATATTAAGTTTGATGAAATTTCGTTCATTAGTTCTTGAGATATCATCCCTAAAATTGTTTAAATCCTGAAAAACGTGTTGAATTCAGGGGGTGGCCCGGGGGGGTGACATTCCTCCCCCCGCAACAAAGCATAAAATCTCAAACTTTCTGGGGGGCATTTGAGTGTTTCGGGGGGAGGAGAATGTCACCCCCCCCCGGGCCACTCCCTGAATTCAATACGTTTTTGTACATTAAAAATTGATGAAATTTCGTTCATTAGCTCTTGAGATATTATCCTTAAAATTATTTAAATCCTGAAAAACGTGTTGAATTCAGGGGATGGCCCGGGAGGCTAACATTCCCCCCCCCCCCCCCCGCAACATTCAAATGCCCCCCAGAAAGTTGAGATTTTATGCTTTTTGTACATTAAAATGTACAAAAGTCCAATCCCCTCCCCCTCTGAACTGTCCCTCCCGGAGAAAAATGTCTGAATTCAACTCTGCTGATAAAATCAGCATAGCAACGCCCCCTGTTAGGCGATTTACACCGAAACCTAATAAGCAGCAATTTATGCCAACGTCTAACTGAATGTGGTTTTATGAAAATCCGTGTATTAGTTCTTGAGATAGAGCTATTGCGAAAATCGGGAAAAATGCAGCATAGCAGCGCCACCTGCCGGTAAATTTACATCAAAACCTAATCTTCAACAACTTATGTCAACGTCAAACTGAATCTGAAGTTTGGTGAATATTCGTGCATTAGTTCTTGAGATAGCAATCTTGCGGAAATCATGAAAAATGCAGCATAGCAGCGCCACCTGTTGAGCGATTTTCACCAAAAAGTAATCAGCACCAATTTATATGAAGGTCTAACTGAATCTAAAGTTTCAACAGATTCCATGCATTAGTTCTTGAAATAGACCTCTCACAATTTTTTTGCCAGAGACAAACAAATAGACAGACTGACAGACAAAAAATTTATAAAAATAGTCAAATCGTATTCCAGACAAGAAGTTCTAAAACTATAAATCCTTAGAAACCGGGAGTCGAAAATTTTCACGAAAACAACACTTTATTTTTCTAAAGACAAAAGAAAGCAAGAAAAGATGAACGCATCGATTCCGCCCTTGGATCAGAAATGGTGAATCGATTCAGTTCAGATTCGATGCCGATGTCGATCTTCAGATGCGATCTTCAGAATCGTTATTTTTTTTTTTTTTTTGATTTACTTCAATTCTTTAGATGCAATGTCGAATCGTTATATTTTAATTTACTTCAATTCTTTAGATGCAATGTCGAATCGTTATGTTTTGATTTACTTTAATTCAAATCGCATCGCAGTCGATCCACGATTCGGGTTGAATCAATTCTTCCAATTTTGCTGTTTTAGTGCCAGAATTGCTGTAAAATTTTGTATAAGAGCCTTTTTTTACTTTCTAGGTTAAATCAGTGTTGAATGCAGGTATTTTTCTCAGGGAGGGATTTATGCGACTCCGGTCGGGATTGGAGGGGGGGGGGGGGTGTATTTCAGAGTTCCGTAATGGGGGGGGTGCACATTTGTCCATTAAAAAGCATAAAATCTCAAAACTTACGGGAGGGACATTTCAATGTCCCGTTAGGGATGTCCTCCCGGGCTACCCCCTGAATTCAACACTAGGTTAAATCGTTATACTTTTGTTTAGAAGCCTAGTTATTCTATGTTATATGTCCTAGTTATTCCTAGTTATTCTATGTTATCCTAGTTATTCTAATTCTTGTTCTATTTTATTATAAAGCCACATTTTGAAACCTTGACTAAAGATACTTTTGAGGTCGCCCCTCCGACCGTTTGGGACTTATCTGCTCCCTCGGGGTGGGGGGGGGGGGGATATTTTTTGTTTCTTCCAAACCATATCGTATAACATATCGCTGGAAAGCTTTTAAAGTGATCTTTTATTTTCTGTCTCTAGCCTTCCTTCTTTTTGGTAAGGGTCAATCGTGCTCCAACTTTTGTATTGATATTTTTGACAGTAATTTCAAAGGAATATATATTTATTCTTTCGGATTTATTGTTTTAAAGGCAGAACTGCTGTCAAATTTCGCATAAGATCCTTTTTCTTTCTAGGTTAAATTGTTATATTTTTAGTTTAGGTGCCAAGTTATACTACTACCAAGGGTTACTAGTTTATTAAGCTGTACTTTTCCAGTTCGTCACCAATACATCCCCCCCCCTCCCAATTTTCTTAATTATGGTCCAATTTCAATGGGACCTTTTTTGACATTCTTCCCGAGTCATTTGTTTACCAACTAAACACTGATATTATATCTGCAGCTCTTGGTGAGCACTATTTATGAATGGTAATAACAAATTTCGTCTCTTTTCCATTTTAAACATATCATTCTTGGTTTAAAGCCACGTGATTCAAGGTTCTCGTTAGTTAAGCGGTATTTCACAAGTTTGTCAAAGTGTTTGTGTAAGTTGTATTATAAAAATTCCAGTCGTTTACAGCCAAACTTATTGATTTATGATACTTTGAATTTTATGAAATTTCGGAGCTTTCCGAAACTAAGGGATCCCCTGTATGTTATTAATTTTTTTCAAGGGTGTAGGTATGAAAATACGTGCTAAAATGCTTTAAAACCTTTTTTTCAAATAATATATTTAACAATTTAAACAAAGTGATTCCCGAGAATTTTGTACTGTTTTAAAAGGGGACCACATCTTAGAATGTAAGGGGCGTAGAAATTCGAAACTTGGACAGGGCGATGCAAAAAAAGAAATTCTCCTTTCAGAAATTCGAAAAAATATTATCTTAATTACAAGCTGAGATATTAATTATTATTTCACTAATTGGTTTATTTCTATTAAATGCTTTTTTTTAAAGGCAGTCACGTGATTTTTTATAGCAGCATTAACGTTATTTACCGTTTAGCGTGCGGTTCTTTGACGGCGGGCTGAGATAATTACTACCTTTTCAATATCAAAAATTTTATAAGTGTTCATACCACTATTTTCGAATAGTAATTTCACAAATATCTTGAATTCTTGCTTAAGACCACCACCCCCTAGACTAATGTATTTTCGGATAGGTTGTATAAAGGAGTTTAGTTTAGATACACTTTTGTTTTGAATAGACTGCGCTCCCTGGTGGTGGAATATAGAACTAACAGTCCTCGATTTCATTTAAAGTAGAAAATCTAACAAGGCGATCTGTTCGAAACTTTAAGATAGTTTATAACACATAAGAAAAAGTTTAAAAAAGAATGGTGCGAAAATTTCGGGAGGAGGGGGGGGGGGAGGCCGCTAGAATTTTTTTTAAACCTTAGCGTTCCTTACCGTTTTATGTGGGTTTTTTTGACGGAATCCTGAGATAAATGCTACTTATTAAATATAAAAAAAGTCAAAAGTTTAGTTACCATTATTTCCGAATAGTAATTTCGGCAAATAGCTTAAATTTTTGATCAAGATTGCCACACTCTAGAGTAATATATCTACTGATAGGTTGTTTAACGGAGTTTCGTTCACAGTTTTGTTAGGAATAGAGTGCGCACTCTGGTGGTGGAATCTGGAACTAACATAACGCGATTTTGTTAAAATTGGGAAATCTAACAATGCGATCTGTTTTAAACTTTAAGATTGTTTATAACACATGATAAAAAATTATAAAAAAGAATGGCGCGTCACATTTCGGGGGGGGGGGGATGCAGGGGAGGGGCAGAACAAAATTAGAAAATATATCAGGGCGATTTTTTTGAAATTTTAAGATAGTTTATAACACATAATAAAAAATTTTTAAATGATGAATGTCAAAAATTGGGGGGGGGGCACCTATACGGTGCTGTAGGCAGCGGGAACCCGGTTCGCGGTTCGTTCGCTTCGAGATTTCATATTAGGGGGAACCCGCTAGTTACTAGCTATAATGTTAAAGATTTCCAAGCAATATACATGTGCGTCCACTATCCTTCTAAGACAGTAAAATTAATTGATTTTTATTTCTTCTGAGAAAACTAAATTTTCACGTCTTGCAGCGACGATTTTTTTTTTTTTTTTTTTTTTTTTTTTTTTTTTTTTTTAAATAAAAGAACTTTAATAAAATTTGCTAGTTACATTATTAAACTCAAATTGTAAGAATACTAAATCGGTTCTTATGGCAACGTGAATTATGTCCCTGAAAATTTAAATTTTAATTCAGGCTGGAAGAAAATCACAATGATTTAATTACAGGGACAGTCAAAAGTTTTCCGTTACATTACGGCCAATGGAAAAAATTATTTCAAGTGCATTTTAAGGATGTTACAGACTTTCGAACAGAATGAAATTGATATGCACTTATGAAGTGCACTGTTATAGTACGAGCGCACCACATTTGCCACGTTTGACGCGCAATTTCCAACTTATATTTAACCGAGATCTTTCTTAAAAAATAAATTTAAATAAAATCTAAATTACAATATTAGTAAAATTACATCTTAAAACTACTAATTTAAAAGTTAAAAACTTTATTATTTGA
This sequence comes from Maratus speciosus, assembly GCA_963932465.1. Classification (NCBI taxonomy): domain Eukaryota; kingdom Metazoa; phylum Arthropoda; class Arachnida; order Araneae; family Salticidae; genus Maratus; species Maratus speciosus. The sequence goes on along the minus strand of OZ010788.1, from coordinate 119,048,161 downwards.
CTCAAAGGTCTGGGCTTACGACTGGACCTTTGACTTTGTCTACCCTCTAAATGTGAGGTATGGGAGGTGGTCGCTACGGCTCTGCTGATTCGCTAAGTTTTGAAATTAATATTTTTGAGCTTATCTGTGCGAATCTGTGACTATCGAAATATCGATTCAAGTATCGATTCTAGAATTTGGGAATCGATTCTTATTGTGATCGATTCAGTTTTATACGATGTCGATTTTAATCGATTCCTGAATTTTCCAGAATCGCCCATCACTAAGCGTTACGTCACTTGTTTACAAAATATCGATATGTTGACGATTTGAACTTTTTTCAAGATGTATAAAAGAAAGTATCAATATTTTTACATTATTACAAGTATAATTTTACAGTTTAATGAATAATTATTTATTTATTATTGGATACCCAATTTTATCAACAGATGAATTAACTATATCTGTTCTGAAACTACATTTCACATACTTAGCCACACTTTAAAAAATTTCACTTCAATATGTAAATATTAAGTGCATTTTTAACATAACACATGTTTTTCAACACTAGTTCCTATACGAGAATTTCGTTTATTAAATAGTATGTATTCACTTTCAAATTGCTTTTACTTGAAATAATATAAACCCCTTTAACAGAAAATTTGTTTAGCCACAGAACGAATTGTATTTAACACGTTCAACCTCAATATCAATAAGTAAACAAAACAATGGAAAATATCAATTTTTAAGAAGAAAAATAAAAACAGATTTCTTTAGATTTTCTTTTTTCAGCTACAAGATACGAGGATTTCAACTTAAAAGGGAAATTTAAACATTTATTTTAGCTTTTGACAAACCATTACCTTAATGAATTTTAATAATTGAACAAATAACAAAGGAAAATATTATTTTTTAATGAAAAAAGACAAATTTAAACGAATTTGATTAACTTTTACACTAGTTTGAGATTTTGCATTCTTTTAGATGCTAGCTATGTAGAATTTTAACCTCTCAACGAGACACACTTCAAGAAATACTCATTACTAAACAAAATAAATTAATTTTAATCTAATCAATAACTGAAAATTTCACATTTTAAAAATATTTTCATGAATGTACATAAAAGATACGAGTTTACAAACTAATATCCTTATTTTATTAAATTTAACTGGATTTTTCTATATTCGAGCTTAACTTTTATACACAAAGCATTATTTAATCAAATCCAGTACTTTCAGATTTAACGAAATTCAGCGATTTTTCGCTTTTCAAACCAATCCTATGAGTTAAAATCAACAGCGCCTCCTATAATTTTATAGCTTTGAGTGAAACGAGTGGAATTTTTCATACTGTTTGCTGTTTTCGTTATATGAAGACGTCAGCTTATATTCTCTAGTTTAACTAAAATGAGTAATATGCAAGAAATGTCTTTAACAGAGGAAGATTCAAGTCAATCTTACTTAAAGGATATGAAATCAGCTATACCCAGCCAAGAAGTACATGCTTCGAACATTGAAATAATACCCTCTTCACCAGAACAACTAAAACCACCTTTTACTTGCAATCAATGCAAGAAATCCTATTCCAAAAAGAATACATTAAACAGACATCAAATATCCCATTTGGAGAAAAAGCCCTTTGAATGTGAAATATGCTCAAAGACATTCATTCAAAGCAGTGATTTAAAACGACATAGTGTAACTCATTCCAGGACATCTACTACATATAAATGCGATCAATGCGGGAAAGATTATTTACAAAAGTTTCTGTTAACAATTCAGAAGAGATCTCATAAGAAGTTTTATGATTGTGATAAATGTTCCAACTCTTTTTTAACAAAGTCTGCTTTAACTAAACATAAAAAAGTTCATCCCAAGGAATATGAATGTAAATACTGCAACATTAAATTGTACGATGAAGTTGAATTTTTGCATCATAAAAAAGTTCACCCTAAGAAATATAGTTGTAAACACTGTAAAATTATCTTTTATCTCCAGAGGGAGTTTATTCATCATCTGATCAACATGCATAAATGAAAAATGCAAACTTTGTTAAGTCATAAACTTTATTTGAATATCTGTATATTTAAAAAATGTATATGTCCTCCTATAACTGTTGAAAATGATGAATAAATATTGTTTAACTGAAAAATCTTTTGTCGTTTATTTTTGCCATATCAACTTGTGATTTTTCTTGACTCTATCTTATCAAGTCAAAACGATTTTACTAAAATTTTAAAATACATATTGTATGTTTTTTTAAGTTTGTAATTTTTTTTAATTTCTTATCGAATGAAACATGAGTTAACTATATTTTATTAATTTCATATTAAAAACCTAACGTTTTCCATATAATTTTATTATATTCCGTCTAAATTTTATATACCCAATTAAATTCTATAATGATCTTCTTATTAGCAAACATTACTATTTAACTGGAAATTTCACATTAATGTTTTTCTTTTTTCATGATTGTACATATAAAAATAAGAGTTTACAAACTAATTTCCATAATTTATCACATTTGGACTTAATTTTTATACTCAAAACATTATTTAATCAAATTTTTATACTTTCTGATTCAGTGAAATTCGATGATTTTTCATTTTTTAAACCAATACCACAATATTTATCGACATTGGACTTGATTCTTCCCTTGTATATTTTTACATTACACAATTAAGATAGATATAGACTTAGGACAGCAATAGAGTTAAAAATTGATTATACTCAATTTTCACCTTATATGAATTGGTCCTACATGACATTTCTTATTGCTACAATCACTTGATGTATTAAAATTAGTCCGAGTTATTCAGTCTATATTATTAATCAAATTATCATATGTTTCATCTTACACTTCTAAGATTTCTGAATTATCATCCATCAAGTTGCTTAAAATATTAATACTGTGTTTATAGTTCTATTGATACATAGCCTACATGAATATAATCTTTAATTTTAACATTTCATATTTTAAATGACCTATTTTCAAAACTAAACTATATGAATTTTTACTACATCACTTATCAATATCACAGAATGATTTATGCTTCACACTTTTCTAATAATTATCAGATTTTTATAACATAATTTCTTGATAACATATATTATACTACTGATTTGTACGCATGCGTGAGTTGTCACGTGATCAAAACGATTGAGAATAATATAAATTTTCGAAAAGCAGCGCAGTATTTCTCATTTCAACTGTTAAACTTGGTAGAGAAGGTGACTTTAAGTGCGCAACTCTGATAAATTTCCAGATTTTAATTCAAGTGAGGAATCGATTTCTTTGTTAGTGAATAAAGTAAGTTTTAGTATATCATTACAACATGTATGTATTAATAAAAATAAATAAATAAATGATTATTTATATATTAAACCTTTCCTAAGTATATAAATATATTTCTTTTATTGTACAGATGTTGCAGCAAGATGAATCAAAACAGCAGCAATCCTCTTTATCAGAAATGGATGATCTGAATGATTCGCTCTTAGCACATGTAGAGTTAAAGAATAATAAATATGTAAGTACTTAGATATGAAATACTATAATTCATATATGAAACGTAATTAGAGTAAATTTAAAATCAAATATTTTATTGTTTGTACTTTAACAAATGCTTTTTATCCATATCATTGAAGAGAATTCTAATTGTTTACATTTATTTCTCTCACAGATGTGTTCTATTTGCTACAAACAATTTTTAAGTAAATGGAATTTAAAAGAACATACACAGATCCATACAGATGAAAAACCCTATACTTGTGAAGATTGCCAAAAGCCGTTTTCAAGAAAATATGAATCAAAAATGCATACTACATCATATAGTCTATCACCAGCTGTATGTAAACTTTGTGAAGATATTCAAGAAATAACCAGACGTTTGAAGAATTTAACAATCAAGGAAGAGATTTAGACTATGTACTCAACCTATTTGCATAAGAGTTACCACAATATCCCAAAACTGAAATTTCGAAGGCACACAGTGGGTGTAAAGAAATTTTTGTGACCCATGATTCTCGTAACCACCATGAATTTGGATATTATTCATAATGTATTCCTTAAATTGTTATAATAAATATTCTTTTATCTGCACTTATCGACGTGTTTATTTATATCTCCTAACATTTTAAACGAAAAACGCTTTCCCATCTTAAAAAATTTCATAAGAACAGATAAAAATTAACAGATGAATGAAAAAATATGCATGTTCACAAAGTTTTCTAGATATATTTACAAAAATGTTTACAAAATAAAAAAATTGCAAGAGTAAAAGACAAAATTCACAAAATTAAAAAAAAAAAATACAACATAACATTTTTTTCTTCTTACAAATATGAGTTTTTAGAAAAGTAGGAAAAAAAAAATTACACTTAGATTTTTTTTTTTTCAAAAGTGAAAAAAAATATTTTTACAAAAAATATTTTTACAAAAAAATATTTTTACAAAAAATATTTTTACAAAAAATATTTTTACAAAAATTTTTTTTACAAAAAATATTTTTACAAAAAATTTTTTTTACAAAAAATATTTTTACAAAAAAAAATTACAAAAGTAAAAAAAATATATATATATAACATAAAAAAAAACTAGGGGATCGTACCCGGGCTTCCCGGTTTAAAGAATATAGGTGAAAACATTTTTTTTTTAATTGAAAACTAATAATTTTTTTTATATGCAATAAATTTTTTAGATTGTTCACTTACATTAAAAAATAATTTTCATATGGGAAATACAAATTATACAATCAAATAAATTTTTGAAATTTATTAAAAGCGATATTTTCTTATTAGCCGTATGCTAAGAATTATTTAACCACGATTTTGCTACTTATGGCATCCTTTTATAATCTGATAATTTCTGAGCTTATACGTGTCTGTTAAATTTGTGTATTATTTTTATTATTTTATTTATTTATTCATAGGAAGTTTTTTTAATGGGTATTAGCCGTAAGAAAATGATGAACTCTTTATTTTGTTTTAAGGGCAAACGGATTAATTTTTCGTAATCGAGCTCCGCGCGATATAGATAAATTAAAAAATATTTCATGCTTTAAAATTGTTTTTAAAATCATAGACAATCAGTAAACTGAGATGAACTTTGCAAAAAAATTTCATTTGACAAAAAAAATCCTACTTGGTGACCTAAAAATTTAAATTGTACGATTACAAATATGTTAGATTTGTGTTCTTTCAATATTATTCTTTTATTTGTTGATAAAAGAATTCTTAATTTCGTTAATTTGTCTTTCACAAACATATTAGATTGGTGTTTTTTTTTAAATATTATTCTTTTATTTGTTTATAAAGGAAATATTAATTTCGTTATATAAAAATAGTCAGAAACAAATGCTGAAAAATGTTTGTCGCTTTATGTGTAAAATGTTTATTATTATTATGTATTGAAACGGGCACGTATTAAGATAAAATTAAAAAATCATGCTTAAAAATTATTTTAGAGAATATAATACATCAGTCAATTAAGATAAAGTTTTTTAAACAAATTGCATTTGAAAGTAAATTTTTTTCCCTATGCGACGAAAATTGAAAATGCACGTTGGTCAGAAGATTAAGAAATTGCAGTAGCAAAAATTTCAAGACCGAAATTTTATCGTGAAGTGTTTCCATTCGCAAAATGACGCCAGCGTTACGCACAGATACGTTTGTTCTTTATCATATAGGCACTTAATCAATAAAATATAATAAAGATCAGTTATTACACTGTAAAAAAACACTGTAAATTTGCCAGAACAAACTCGATCACAATGAATGTGCTGTATCTTTCTTTGGTTTCCTGACTATATAAACATGGAAAATAGAGTAGTTGCGTAAAATTAGCAGCACAATGTGCTGCTAATTTTACGCAACTACTGTATTTTTCATGTTTATATAGTCAGGAAACCAAAGAAAAACACAGCACATTCACTGTGATCAAGTTTGTGCGCAGGATGAACAGTACTTTGTACCTTTGTACTGTAAAAATGTCGTTTTTTTTACAGGGTAGGATGTGGTTATCAATTGAGGTATTCCGGATAGATGAATAGCAATTTTCACCTTCTCAAAATTTGTATACGCACTTCTCAGATCTATAATCATCATTAAAAAAATTGTATTCTGTTTGATCATTTAAAAATCATTTTAACTCAAAACTTGAAGTCACGATTGTCAGCAACATCTTTTATGTGAACAGACGCACTCTTTACTTGAGATTCTAATCTCAATTTCGGAGAGTAAACATTTCCGTAATTTATGTTTTTTAGACGCATTTGTGCCGCATGTTTAGTTTTATCTAAGAAAAGGATCGTTTTCTGTTAAATATGACTTCATTTTCACTTAAATAAGCATTTCGCCAAGTGTCTGAAACTTAGTATCAGCACACATGCAGAAGAAAAAACAATATAGAAAATTTATGAGGAAAAATGCGTGTTTTCAAAAGCCATATGTCATTTTCCGTTTTATGCCACTAATATAATATTCTGCTCCAAATGGGATTTTTCGACACTAAACCTTATACAACAATTTTTATCAACAATTTTGAATTTTTATCAGAAAATAGCATGAATAAAGACAAAAATACCGCATTATTTCTCTCTTGTCTGTACTAATGAAAGCTATCTAATTTTCACCATTTTGAAGAAATTTCATAAAATGCTTTTAAAATTAAAATATAAAAGTGGGGATATTAAAACAAAAACAAAAACAAAAACAGATAGTGCGATCACATCTACAAATGAAGAGTTTTCAGTTAAAAAAAAATATATATATATATAAAATTGGTTCAGTGAAAGATCAGGGCAGATGACTAAAACACACACTTCTGATTTAAATGTATAGATTATACAAAATTAGGAAAAATTAAATTAAGCAAATTATATTATTTTGATAAAATTATAGTAGAACGTCCTAAAGAATAGCATGAAAATTTTATTATTCGAGAGAATTTTGGACAAAAATTTCAGAACATGGTGTTATTTTAAACCACGAATTATTTGTTTGCCCTTCTAACTCGGCGAAGCAAATCCATCCAGGCGAGAATCATCAATTTCTGTAATATAAATCGCTATTATTTGCATGTCACCTCTCTTTTATAAATACACTCTAAATTTTTGTAAAACATTGCGTTTTATCAGTGTGTGATTTCAATTACGTTATTTTCAAAAGTGAAGCATTTTCACCTGTGAAGAATTTCAAAGCAGCTGGGCTGTGAAAATGACGCACTTCTACAAAACATAATCCAGGTTTAAGAATTAAAATGCACGCTTTTTTATAAAATGACATCATTTGCATCCGCTAAAGCAATCCACTTATACAATACAGTCTTAAACTTCGTCTATAGAAAAGTGTGCATATGACGTCATTATCACGGAATAACAGACAATATTCTGACATAGCCCATATTTTAATTTCAACTTTTTCTTCAGGTTTTATGAGAAAATGGCAACAAACAGATACAGATCTCCTATTTTTGACTATTTTCTATTTACTTTCAATGACTTTCAATAGAAATGGGGTACTTTTGTTGCCACGATAAGAAAAATGGTATTAAAAGCTACAAAAAAATTAATATCGCAAAAACAAATTGAGATACAGCTTTCAAACAAATTGCATTTAAAAGAGCATTTTTTTCTTTATACGACGGTGTAAAAATTTAAATTGTGCGATGTTTAGAAGTTTAAAAATTTGTAGTAGAGAAAATTGCAAAACCAAAATTTCATTTCAAATTTCAAAGTTTTGCCATTCGCAAAATGACGTATGCGTTACGCACAGATATGTTTGTCCTTTATAATATAGATAATAAAAAAAAATTTACAAAATTTGTGAAAAAAATTGCAAAAAAGTTTGAAAAAAAATTTACAAAAAAGTTATGAAAAAGTTTCAAAAAATGATATTTTAAATATAGTGTATAATGGTTGGCCAACCATTATAATACTATTTAAAATATCATTTTTTGAAACTTTTTCATAACTTTTTTGTAAATTTTTTTCAAACATTTTTGCAATTTTTTTCACAAATTTTGTAATTTTTTTTAAATAATTTTTTATGTTATTTTTTTTTTTTTTGTAAAAATATTTTTTGTAAAAAAATTTTTTGTAAAAATATTTTTTGTAAAAATATTTTTTGTAAAAAAAAAAAATTTTGTAAAAATATTTTTTGTAAAAATATTTTTTTGTAAAAATATTTTTTGTAAAAATATTTTTTTTCAGTTTTGAAAAAAAAAAAAAAAATCTAAGTGTAATTTTTTTTTCCTACTTTTCTAAAAACTCACATTTGTAAGAAGAAAAAAATGTTATGTTGTATTTTTTTTTTTTAATTTTGTGAATTTTGTCTTTTACTCTTGCAATTTTTTTATTTTGTAAACATTTTTGTAAATATATCTAGAAAACTTTGTGAACATGCATATTTTTTTCATTCATCTGTTAATTTTTATCTGTTCTTATGAAATTTTTTAAGATGGGAAAGCGTTTTTCGTTTAAAATGTTAGGAGATATAAATAAACACGTCGATAAGTGCAGATAAAAGAATATTTATTATAACAATTTAAGGAATACATTATGAATAATATCCAAATTCATGGTGGTTACGAGAATCATGGGTCACAAAAATTTCTTTACACCCACTGTGTGCCTTCGAAATTTCAGTTTTGGGATATTGTGGTAATTCTTATGCAAATAGGTTGAGTACATAGTCTAAATCTCTTCCTTGATTGTTAAATTCTTCAAACGTCTGGTTATTTCTTGAATATCTTCACAAAGTTTACATACAGCTGGTGATAGACTATATGATGTAGTATGCATTTTTGATTCATATTTTCTTGAAAACGGCTTTTGGCAATCTTCACAAGTATAGGGTTTTTCATCTGTATGGATCTGTGTATGTTCTTTTAAATTCCATTTACTTAAAAATTGTTTGTAGCAAATAGAACACATCTGTGAGAGAAATAAATGTAAACAATTAGAATTCTCTTCAATGATATGGATAAAAAACATTTGTTAAAGTACAAACAATAAAATATTTGATTTTAAATTTACTCTAATTACGTTTCATATATGAATTATAGTATTTCATATCTAAGTACTTACATATTTATTATTCTTTAACTCTACATGTGCTAAGAGCGAATCATTCAGATCACCCATTTCTGATAAAGTGGATTGCTGCTGTTTTGATTTATCTTGCTGCAACATCTGTACAATAAAAGAAATATATTTATATACTTAGGAAAGGTTTAATATATAAATAATCATTTATTTATTTATTTTTATTAATACATACATGTTGTAATGATATACTAAAACTTACTTTATTCACTAACAAAGAAATCGATTCCTCACTTGAATTAAAATCTGGAAATTTATCAGAGTTGCGCACTTAAAGTCACCTTCTCTCCCAAGTTTAACAGTTGAAATGAGAAATACTGCGCTGCTTTTCGAAAATTTATATTATTCTCAATCGTTTTGATCACGTGACAACTCACGCATGCGTACAAATCAGTAGTATAATATATGTTGTCAAGAAATTATGTTATAAGAATCTGATAATTATTAGAAAAGTGTGAAGCATAAATCATTCTGTGATATTGGTAAGTGATGTAGTAAAAATTCATATAGTTTAGTTTTGAAAATAGGTCATTTAAAATATGAAATATTAAAATTAAAGATTATATTCATGTAGGCAATGTATCAATAGAACTATAAACACAGTATTAATATTTTAAGCAACTTGATGGATGATAATTCAGAAATCTTAGAAGTGTAAGATGAAACATATGATAATTTGATTAATAGTATAGACTGAATAACTCGGACTAATTTTAATATATCAAGTGATTGTAGCAATAAGAAATGTCATGTAGGACCAATTCATATAAGGTGAAAATTGAGTATAATCAATTTTTAACTCTATTGCTGTCCTAAGTCTATATCTATCTTAATTATGTAATGTAAAAATATACAAGGGAAGAATCAAGTCCAATGTCGATAAATATTGTGGTATTGGTTTAAAAAATGAAAAATCATCGAATTTCACTGAATCAGAAAGTATAAAAATTTGATTAAATAATGTTTTGAGTATAAAAATTAAGTTCAAATGTGATAAATTATGGAAATTAGTTTGTAAACTCTTATTTTTATATGTACAATCATGAAAAAAGAAAAACATTAATGTGAAATTTCCAATTAAATAGTAATGTTTGCTAATAAGAAGGGATTATAGAATTTAATTGGGTATATAAAATTTAGACGGAACATAATAAAATTATATGGAAAACGTTAGGTTTTTAATATGAAATTAATAAAAGATAGTTAACTCATGTTTCATTCGATAAGAAATTAAAAAAAATTATAAACTTAAAAAAATATACAATATGTATTTTAAAATTTTAGTAAAATCGTTTTGACTTGATGAGATAGAGTCAAGAAAAATCACAAGTTGATATAAAATAAACGACAAAAGCTTTTTCAGTTAAACAATATTTATTCATAATTTTCAACAGTTATAGGAGGACATATACATTTTTTAAATATACAGATATTCAAATAAAGTTTATGACTTAACAAAGTTTGCATTTTTCATTTATGCATGTTGATCAGATGATGAATAAACTCCCTCTGGAGATAAAAGATAATTTTACAGTGTTTACAACTATATTTCTTAGGGTGAACTTTTTTATGATGCAAAAATTCAACTTCATCGTACAATTTAATGTTGCAGTATTTACATTCATATTCCTTGGGATGAACTTTTTTATGTTTAGTTAAAGCAGACTTTGTTAAAAAAGAGTTGGAACATTTATCACAATCATAAAACTTCTTATGAGATCTCTTGTGAATTGTTAACAGAAACTTTTGTAAATAATCTTTCCCGCATTGATCGCATTTATATGTAGTAGATGTCCTGGAATGAGTTACACTATGTCGTTTTAAATCACTGCTTTGAATGAATGTCTTTGAGCATATTTCACATTCAAAGGACTTTTTCTCCAAATGGGATATTTGATGTCTGTTTAATGTATTCTTTATGGAATAGGATTTCTTGCATTGATTGCAAGTAAAAGGTGGTTTTAGTTGTTCTGGTGAAGAGGGTATTATTTCAATGTTCGAAGCATGTACTTCTTGGCTGGGTATAGCTGATTTCGTATCCTTTAAGTAAGATTGACTTGAATCTTCCTCTGTTAAAGACATTTCTTGCATGTTACTCATTTTAGTTAAAATAGAGAATATAAGCTGACGTCTTCATATAACGAAAACAGCAAACAGTATGAAAAATTCCACTCGCTTCACTCAAAGCTATAAAATTATAGGAGGCGCTGTTGATTTTAACTCATAGGATTGGTTTGAAAAGCGAAAAATCGCTGAATTTCGTTAAATCTGAAAGTACTGGATTTGATTAAATAATGCTTTGTGTATAAAAGTTAAGCTCGAATATAGAAAAATCCAGTTAAATTTAATAAAATAAGGATATTAGTTCGTAAACTCGTATCTTTTATGTACATTCATGAAAATATTTTTAAAATGTGAAATTTTCAGTTATTGATTAGATTAAAATTAATTTATTTTGTTTAGTAATGAGTACTTCTTGAAGTGTGTCTCGTTGAGAGGTTAAAATTCTACATAGCTAGCATCTAAAAGAATGAAAAATCTCAATCTAGTGTAAAAGTTAATCAAATTCGTTTAAATTTGTTTTTTTTTCATTAAAAAATAATATTTTCCTTTGTTATTTGTTCAATTATTAAAATTCATTAAGGTAATGGTTTGTCAAAAGCTAAAATAAATGTTTAAATTTCCCTTTTAATTTGAAATCCTCGTATCTTGTAGCTGAAAAAAGAAAATCTAAAGAAATCTGTTTTTATTTTTCTTCTTAAAAATTGATATTTTCCATTGTTTTGTTTAATTATTGATATTGAGGTTGAACGTGTTAAATACAATTCGTTCTGTGGTTAAACAAATTTTCTGTTAAAGGGGTTTATATAATTTCAAGTAAAAGCAATTTGAAAGTGAATACATACTATTTAATAAACGAAATTCTCGTATAGGAACTAGTGTTGAAAAACATGTGTTATGTTAAAAATGCACTTAATATTTACATATTGAAGTGAAATTTTTTAAAGTGTGGCTAAGTATGTGAAATGTAGTTTCAGAACAGATATAGTTAATTCATCTGTTGATAAAATTGGGTATCTAATAATAAATAAATAATTATTCATTAAACTGTAAAATTATACTTGTAATAATGTAAAAATATTGATACTTTCTTTTATACATCTTGAAAAAAGTTCAAATCGTCAACATATCGATATTTTGTAAACAAGTGACGTAACGCTATTGTATCCTCCACCCTTCAAGGGGGTAGAAACGCAGGATTTTCTTATGAGTTTGAAGAGAGCGTAGATGTAATTCATGAAAGGGGAGCGGGAAATCTAGTTATTTTTACTTTTAGAAGAAGTGTGATGATGAAACATAATCCTATAGTGGCCTAAACACTGTAAAATCAATTAGGTTGGTGTAAAATTACTAAGTGTAAGATAAATTGGCTATTTACCTAGAAATATCCACATTTAAAATGTAGTAAAATTAAGTAATTGGTTTGAAAACTGGAAATTTTATATGAAAATGCTAAAATTTAAAACCAATAACGAATAAAAACGTTGGATAGGTTCGAAGTATTATATAAAGATGTAAAAATCATTATTGGATTAATAAAATTAATATTTTTCTTTAAAAATTCGATATTATTCTTTGTTATTTGTTTAATTATCAAAATTTATTAAGGTAATGGTGGATCAAAAACTAAATTATATGTTTAAATTTTCCTTTTAAGATGATATCCCTATCTTATAGTTGAAAAAAAAAATCTAAAGGATCTAAAGAATCTGCTTTTTCATTAAAAACTGATATTTTCATTATTTTGCATAATTAATAATACTCATTAAGGTATTGATAATCCAAAATTCAAAAATATGTTTCACTTTCTCCATTTAAGTTGATATTCTGATCTTGTAGTTGAAAATAATCTACAGAAATCGGCTTTTTTCCTTTAAAATTGTTATTTTTCATTGTTTTGCTTAATTAATAATACTCATTAAGGTAAAGATTCTTCAAAATTCAAATGTACGCGTTTAACTTTCCCCATTTAAGAGTATATTCTGATCTTGTACTTGAAAAAGTTCAGCTTTTTTCCTAAGAAATTGATATTTTCCACTGTTTTGCTTAATTAATAATACTCATTAAGGTAAAGATTGTTAAAAATTCAAATATATGGTTAACCTTTTCCATTTAAGTTGATATTCTGATCTTGCAGTTGAATAAAATCTTCAGAAATCAGCTCTTTCCTAAGAAATTGATATTTTCCACTGTTTTGCTTAATTAATAATACTCATTAAGGTAAAGGTTGATCAAAATTAAATATATATGATTCACTTCTATCTTTCAAGTTGATATTCTGATCTTATAGTAGAAAAAATCCTAAGAAATATTCTTTTTTTCCATTAAAAATTGATATTTTCCACTGTTTTGCTTAATTAATAATGCTCATTAAGGTGTTAATCATTCAAAAATCAAATATATGTTTAACTTTCTCCATTTAAGTTGATATTCTGATCTTGTAGTTGAATAAAATCTGCAGAAATCAGCTTTTTTTCCTAAGAAATTGATATTTTCCACTGTTTTGCTTAATTAATAATACTCATTAAGGTAAAGATTGTTCAAAATTCAAATATAAATTTAATCCTCATCTTATAGCATGCTAATATAGTCGATCTAACGTTCAACTCTCATGTTATAGCAGAACTTTATTTTTCCCGCTAGGGGGCGGTGTCGGAGAGGGGGCAGTGTCGGAGGGGGTGCGGTGTCGCAGGGGGGCGGAAGGTGGTGTCGGAGGGGGTGCGGAATGCGGTGCCGGAGGGGGGACGGGGTGAGGATGCGGGACGGGATGAGGAGGCGGTGCGGCACCGCCTCACCGCCTCCTCCTGTCCCCGGGGCCCCCTTTTCCTACTACTCATAGCTAACGATTCTTTGCAACTGTTTTTGATAATAATACATCACAAATGTTTCTACAGGAGTCCCACAGTTTCTAGCTCTAACTTAATTGTGATGGTCAGTGATTTCTAAAATTCTCTTTGCTAATGTTAAATCTATGTGAGTGGTAAGCAATCTTATTTTTAAAATATCTCCCCAGAAAATTAATATTTTTATTTATTTACTTGGGGGCTCTGGCCCCTATGAGCTACGCTCGTCAACTCCCGTTCAGACACCGCAGATTCTAAAAACATCCTAAGTATATCAGTTTTAAAAAGATTACATAAGATTGAATTAAAAAGAAAACAGTGGCGATCTTCCTTTAAACGGATTTCCATTCATTCCCCTTTGATTGGAAATTTTAAGGCCAAATAGGCTGCTGTTAAAACATCCAATGACTGTTTTCGTGTTTGATTCAATAAGATCAATTAAACATATGGAAATAAGCTAATATATAATGAATTATGTAAACAGAGTCTTTGCCTCCCGGTATTTTTTAACAACTCTTTAAAAAGATTATTTTAAATAAGACATTTTGAATATATAGTTTTAAATCTGATCTATTCACAAAAGCTTTCTTTCTCTTTTTAACATTCACGGGAAAATACTTTTGTTTTTAGAAATAAAATATTATTATTTGCGTTGTCTTAGAATTGGCAAAATTAGTTAAAAAGATCATCTCGAAGTATTAAATAAATGTCTCACATAAATATATTTTTAATTTTTAACTGTTTGTCAATATTATTATTTAGCCATTTTAAATATGACGTAATTTCTCCCATTTACTGCTTTTGACGCATATTAATGAATTTATCATTTTACAGTTTTCTTTCTCTCTTTAATATTCACGTGAAAATACTTTTGTTGTTAGAAAGGAAATATTATTATTTGCGCTGCCTTAGAATTGACAATAAATGTTAAAAAAAATCATCTCGAAATATGAAATAAATGTCTCGTAAATATATTTTTTAATTTAAACTGTTTGGACTTATTATTATTTGGCCATTTTAAATATGACGTAATTTCCTCTTATTTACTGCTTTTAACGCATATTAATGAATTTATTATTTTAAAGTTATATTTCTCTTTTAACAGTGACACTGCAAAAAAAATAAAGGGCTGATTTTACGGTATTATACTGTCAACTGGGGTGCATGTATAGCGTTTGTAAATCAACAATTATACCGTTAAATAACAATAATAAACCGTAAAATAAACAGTACTGTTTATTTTACGGTGTGTATTTAGGTGTAATGTAAAAGAGTATTTACATTACGCAATGTACCGCTAAGGAGTAATATATGGTATATTTCTGCATTTTCATTTATAAAACGGTACACCACTGTTTATTTAGGGTTTATTACTGTTAATTTCACAGTATAATACTGGCATCCCAGCTACCAGTATTATACTCTAAAATAAACAATTATTTTTTACAGTGCACGTCTAAATACAATTTTTATGACGTAATTTTCAATATTTTCCTGCTTTTAACACGTAATCACTCAATTCTAATTTTAAAGTTTTTTCTGTTTTTAATAGTCACGTGTAAATAAATTTTCAATCGTCAGGAAAATTATTTGCGCTGTTTTTACAGGTGGCAACAATTTAAAATAATAACCTTTTCTAAAATATGAAAAAAAATATCTCTTAAAATTATGAAAATTTGATTAAAATAAATACGAAATTATTATTTACTTAATAGTATTATTATTATTACTATTTAATGAATTTTTTTCAAATGTTTTTTGAAAAACATAATTTAATCACAATATTGTCTTAACTTTAGATTGAAATAAAAGATGATTTCAATTTCAATTTGAAAATCACGAAAAAAAAAAAGTTATTATTCACTTTATTTTTCCCTTTTTTCCACAAAAACTGAGCAATTTAGTTGCCATCATTATAGAAATATCGTTAAAATTAGAAAAAAATAATAATATCTCGAAAACTAATTCAAATTTAAAAATTCTAATAAAATTTTTGATATATGTGGATCAATACGGACAATTGGTGCTAATTTCACCGCCAAAGGTTTCATATTTTAGGAGGAATAGCAGTGTAACTTAATCGGACGTTTCATAAATTTGTTTCATAAATTCATTTCATTAGGATTTTATATACATATGACAGATTTCTTTTTACTTTCTCCTATCTTCAATAGAAGAAAGTATTGAAATCGAAATTTTTTTCGACTTCCGGTATTCGATAGATTTACGCGTTTTAAGGGTCAGATATCCCAAAAATCATGTTTATACAAAATGTCTGTCTGTCCGTCCGCGTGTCGCCATTGTACCACAGAAAAGTGTATGAAGTTATGCATAGAATCGAACCAAATTTTTTGTGTATGTTTTTGGCTATGGCCGGTATGGCCTCCCTGAATTTGAAAAAATTCCGCCGGAAGGGGGCGCTGTAATAGCGATGTCTGTGTTATTTTCATTATTGTACCATCGGAAAGTGTATGAAGTTATGCATAGAACTGAACCAAATTTTTTGTGTATGTGTTTGGCTATGGGCAGTAGGTCCTCCCTGAATTTGAAAAAAAATCTGCCGGGAGGGGATGCTGTAATAGCGATGCCTGCGTCTTTTTCATTATTGCACCATCGAAAAGTGTATGAAGAATTGAACGCATAGAGTTGAACCAAATGTTTTGTATATGTATTTGGTTGTGGCCAGCAGTTTCTCCTTGAATTTGAAACTATTTTGCCGGAAGGGGTTGTTGTAATAGCGATTTTTGTGGCATTTTCTGTATTTTACCATCGAAAAGTGTGTGAAGTTATGAATAAAATTGAACCAAATTTTTTGTGTATGTATTTGGCTATGGCCAGCAGGTCGTCCTTGAATTGTGATAGCGATTTTTGTATAATTTTCTCGGTGTTTTGTAGTTCTGTTGTCCATCAGCGGGTCGTGCAGCGACGGGAACTCGCGTACTAAGCCGGCTATTCGCAAAAATAGCTGATGTACAACAGAATAACGAAAAACTATTGATTTTAATATATAACATGATCGAGATTATCTTATTTTTACTGCGCTTCATTGACTGAAGCAGAAGTTTAAGTTGAAAATCAAAGTTGGTGCAGTATTGAAGTAATAATATTGCAGTATTAGCATCTGTAACAACTTTTTGAAATATTAAGATGTATGAGATAGAAGAAAGTTTTGGGAATGGCACATCCTACTAGTTTTGTGTGTGTACTCTTTTTAAAGAATGTAGCTTTTTGTTTTAGTGTACAAAATGCTTCTAAAATATATACTTAATTTTATTTGAAGTGTTAAAATCTCACTCACAGCTCGTCAACTTTTAGCACATAAAAATTTTAATTCAGCAGAGATTTTTGAAATATTTTGAAATAAAAAAGAAAAAAACATTCTTTCAGAAGAGTATACATAAAAAAAAGTTTTTAAAAATATTAATTTCCTTAAGAGATATCTATATAATAAAATCTCAAGTCATGTGACTGTCATCAACAGTTCCGGGTTGACCGCTTCGCTTTTTATATGCCAGGCTGCTAATTTGATAATGTAATGTTAACCCGGTGCAGGGGATAAATCGCCAAATATTGTTCCATCGCCATCATGTCATTAGTATTATAACAGTCCATTTCATGCGACTGTCATAAACAATTTTTCGCGTTGTAAATTAAAACAAAGCTTTGATGTTGAAATTAAATGTCTTGGTTTATGGTATTATTTATTACTTTTTTTTTATTCTTTTCTTTTCTTTTTTTTAAAGCAATAATTGAGAGGCATAAATTTTAAATATTTCAGTTTTAAATTAAAGTTATGCGTTTTAAATAAAATGAGTGAAACAATGTTTTGCGATTTATCATCTGCGACCGGCTAACATAAAAATGCCAAGTTCAGGATTTCTGTATCAGAATCTTCGGATTTGGTGAAAGGTTTGAGCAAGTACTTTTAAATGAAATTAATGAAATTCGGAAAAATACGACGGGAACAATGTTTGGCGATTTATCACCTGCGCCCGGCTAACATAAAAATGTCGAGTTCATGATTTCTGTAACAGAATCTTAGGATTTGGCGAAGGATTGAGCAAGTAAATTAAATTATGTATCAAATTAACGTGATACTATGCTTAGCATATATTTAAGGGAGACCAAACTGGTCGCCAAAGGCCGCTAGTTTAAGAATAAGAATGCATTCCACGAACATAGGTTTAACATTATCGAGGGGAATCTGGGACCTCACTTAGGGTCAACACCCTTAAAGTTTTTCTCAATTCCAAACTGGCCACTTTCTGAAACATTCACATTATTTTCATAATTATTTTCATTTGTAAATACTACATATGTTATTTGCTGCTTTTCTAATTCAAATGTCAAGAAAACAAATAGAGTTTTTACTCTCTTCTATCTTTACAAGAAGTGTATTAGATTTTCGAATTCCGGTTTTCGACGAATTTACGCGTTTTAGGGGTCAGAGATCCCGAAAAACATGTTTTTACAAAATGTCTGTCTGTGAGTGTGTCTATGAGTCTGTCTGCCTGTCTGTGTTGTGACACAAATTTTATCGGCGCTGTATCTCAAGAACTAATGAATAGAATTTAATAAAATTTATATTCAGTTAGTCCCTGATATAAATTGGTGCTGATTACTTTTTGGTGTGAAATGTCGAACAGGTGGCGCTGCTATGCTGCATTATTCATGATTTCCTCAATGGCTATATCTTAAGAACTAAAGCACGGATTTTGAGAAAATTTCAGATTCAGTTAGTCCTTGATATGATTTGGTTCGGTTTAGTTTTTGGTGTAAATCGCCCAATAAATGCCGCTGCTATGCTGCATTATTCATGATTGTCGCAATAGCTCTATCTCAAGAACTAATGCACGAATTTTAATCAAACTTCAGATTTAGTTAGTCCCTGATATAAATTACAGTTGTTTAGTTTTTGGTGTAAATCGCCCAACAGGTGGCGCTACTACACTGCATTTTTCACGATTTTCGCAATAGCTGTATCTCAAGAACTAATGCATGAATTTTCATCAAATTTTATATTCAGTTAGTCCCTGTTATAAATTGATCCTGGTGAGTTTTTTGATGTAAATTGCCCAACAGGCGCCACTGCTATGCAGAACTTTTCACGATTTCCGCAATAGCTCTATCTCAAAAAGTAATGCACGGATTTTGATCAAACTTCAATTTCAATTAGAAGTTCACGTGAGTTGTTGCTGATTAGAGTTTGGTGTAAATCACCTAACCGGTGGCGCTGCATTTATCAGGAAGCATTAACATGTATGAGATAGAAGAAAGTTTTGGGATTGATTACATAGTTTGTTGTTGTTGTATGTTTTTGCCCCCTCTAAATGCTTCCGAAAATATTAAAAGGCCCTCCCGAAAATATTAAAAATGTCGTTTTAAAGTTTTTTTTTTTTTTTTTTTTAGATAACTACAGTCCAGAAAGGTCGTCATATGGGAGAAATCCATTATAATTCCAGATGTATCTCATTTATAGAAAAATGAGAAAAAAGTTTTATTGTTAGGCACTTAGTAATGTCTTACAAATGTAATGCATTTACGTGCCAAAATATATTTCTAGTATGTCGGAGAGCTTCATGTTGATGAGAAAAAAAAAAAAATTAGAACAGTCTCAAGGGAAATAGAAATGACTTTAATTCAAGGAAATGGGAGGTTGTCTTGTCGTATAATGATAATTGCTGATATTTTCCTTTACTTCACTATGCGAATTCACAAAATTTCTCGAAAGTTACTGGATAAAGTCTTTCTTATGTTCTGGTAGAACAATAACGAAAATTTCGTTATAATGTTTTTTTATGAAAATTTTGATTTCGATAAAAGCATTTCAGTCAAATTTCATTATTTACTAACTAAAGATCCAATAAATATTTTAAGAAGCATCCGTTAAGTGTATATAAATATTCTTCATAAAAAATCAACTACGCATACAATAAAAGGAGCTGTTTGTTCGTATGTCTTTGTACGCAATTGTATGAAGTTTGTTGAATGCTAAGCTAACAAATTTGCCACAACATACTTTCGAACTTCAGAACCTCGAAGACTTATTTTTTAAATACTATTTTCCGTATAATCCAGTGTATAAGACTCATCTGTCAAGCTAAGAAATTTGTCACAACAATAATTTCGAACATCTATTTCAAAACCTCGAAGTCTAATTTTTAAAATATTATTTGCAATATTTTACGGTGTATAAGACGTATGTTTCAAGCTAAGAAATTTGCCACAACAGTATACTTTCGGACATCTATTTCAAAACTTCGAAGACTAACTTTAAAACGTTTCTTACCGTATTCCCCGGCTTTTTCCCTCTTAAAATACACTTAAAAAATGGGGTGCGTTTTATGTATAAAAACATTTTTTTTTGTGCACTCATTTTAGTTCTAACGTAAAGCAATTTTTAAATGCAAGTTCAGGAGATATTATTGTTCCATATGGAAATAAATATTTCATTTTAATTATTATTAACCCTTTCGTGGCACACCAAATCAATTTGAATCGTACTAGTTTTCACCAAGCCGTACCTTCAGCAGTCTGCTGCACCAAATGTTTAAATTTGATTATAGTACAAAGTAGATTAAAGTACAGTTGTACTTTAAAATCGATTCATTAGTTTTAATACAGTAATTTATCTTAATATAGAAAAATTAATTTAAAGTGGATTATGTTTTTAAAAATGTAAATTTTACTTAAAAGTTGTTTTAAAAATAAAATTTTCTTGATAAGTTAATATCTCAAAAACGGAATTTTAAAGTTCAATTTTGGTGTTAAAAAAGTGTACAAAAAAAATGAAGAGAGAAATCAAGGTTTTTTTTAAAGCATATTTTTGCTCTTTTCTAAGTTTGTCGGGATTTTGATACCGTCGACAAGACAGAAAACAATGCTAATTAAGTCTTTTATCCGATCTAGTAAATTTTGTTCTCTTTTCAATAAAGTTCATTGCATTGATTTTTGGATTTTTCACAAGTTAAAAAAAATAATAATAACTTTTTAGCAAGAAAGTCTTTTTTAATTAGGTTTTGTCATTCTTTTACCTTCATCTGTTTTCCCCAAAAAGTGTTCAATTTTGAGGTGCGTCTTATAGGAAATACTGTATTTGGTTTTATTCTAATTTTTTTAAAGACAGGTTGTGTATGACAAACGCAAAAAATGCTTAAAAAAAAAAAAAAAAAGAAAAAACTCGATTTTTCCGGCCATCACTTCCAACACACACATGCAATACAGACAGAGAGAAAATACTTCATTTTATTAATATGGATCACTAATTCGTCGAATCCGTTGGGCCAGAAAACAAAGGGATTTTATAGCACGATATAAAGTGGAATATTTTTTTAATCAGGCTACAGTTTTACATGGATCAGATTATATCTGACTCATATATCCCATTTCAAGTCGATGAGAATACAGCCTGAACTAGGCACCCATCAACAATAAAGTGTTGCAGCCAATCTGACTGTTGCAGACATGTAAATCAGATCCCACAAAATCCCAGTGGAAGAGCCGAAATAATTTTCACAAGATTTCTTAAATTTTGCATCAAAATTTAAAACAGAGGAAGAGGGAGAAGGAACATTCCTGTCTTTTTAAAATCCAGAATCTGGCATGAGCACCGATGGACATAGGATGTATGGAGAACCAATGGATGTAGAATTAAATTTAAATTTATTACTTATTCATGTACTCATTCATATTTAAATATAGCATAGTTTTTCATCTAAAGGTACACTGAAAAGTTGGTTACGCTCAAACCATACCCGAAGGAAATAATCTTGATCCATAAAAAATAATTAAAAAAAAGCACTATTAGACACCAATTTGCAATAAAATATTTACAGTAAACCGAAACCGAACTGTTGCAAACGTGTAAATCAGACTCTACAGCAATACACTAGAAATCTCTCAGCAATTTCTAAATTTGGCAATAAAATTCCCATAAAAGAGAGAAGAGGAAAGGAAGATTGGGGGGGGGGGGGGGTCTGCGATTTTTAACCCTCCACCTACCAGATGGGTCCAATGGACTCGACAAGTACAGTCGTGGAAAAAAAGTAAGCACCCCCTATTAACTCTGCAACAAATTATTGTAGAAGAAAGTTACTGGTACCAATCGATTGGAAATAAAGTCTACTTTTAAATGATGTATATAAAACTTGCTTAGGGGGCCAACCGCATATCAAAACGAACTCAAACTTTTTTTTTTTTTTTTTTTTTTTTTTCAATAGTAATACCCAAGTTTGAAACCTTAAATAAATTATACACCCTTCAATTAACTAAAAAAAGATTTTTATGAAATTCCTACGATTATCTTCAGAGAAGTTAACTATTTTAAAATGAGCCTATTTCAGGAGCTGTATCCAAATTGAGGTTCGGTACTCGATTGTTTAAATGCTACAGAATGACTATGTCGCTTCTATTAATGTATTATTTCTTGCCAATATGACCTTTCAATCGCTTAATATGTTTCGACTATTGCCAGCCCAAATGTTTCAATAAAATGAGTAAAATAAATATTTTTTATTCTTTTTATTTTCTGGACATCATAGACTCTTTCAACGGACATCTTGACGTTTCTTGCTCATAATTCGAAAACTACTTGGAAGAAAAATTTGAAATTGAGAATTTGCATAAAGCAGGATATAATAAAAATAAATTTATCAAAAAGATTGTAGATTGCAATTCATATTTTTTTCGAATATTAATTTCAAATTCATAATTCATATTACAAAACTTTCAAAATTACAAATTCAATGTATTTATGTTTGAGTTTTTTAGTATTATAATTAAACAAAAAAAATATCGCAATTAGGATTATAATTTTAGGAGATATTAATAAAAGTATGAAAATGTAATTTAACATTAGAAGCCTTAAATTTTGAATGTTTATAATTCAAAAACTTATCATCCAAATGACTTGAAATTTGGTGTCTAGGCATAGTTAGAACCGAAGATTTGAAATATGTTGTTAAAATTGGGTATTGCCGTTGAAAAAAATGAAGATTGGGTTCGTTTTAATATGTAGATGGCCCACTAAGCAAATTTTATATACATCATTTAAAAGTAGACTTTATTTCCAATCGGTTGGTACCTGTAACTTTCTTCCATTATAATTAGTTGCAGAGTTAGTAGGGGTGTTTAATTTTTTTTCCTACGACTGTACAATCAAAATGATTTTTCTTATAATAGAAAAATCTCTCATTTTGAATGTACAGTCGTGGGGAAAAAAAAAAAAAAAGTAAGCACCCCCTACTAACTCCTCAACAAATTACCGTAGAAGAAAATAACTGGTACCGAACGATTGGAACTAAGTCTACTTTTAAATTATGTATATAAAATTTGCTTAGGGGGCCCTCTACATATTAAAACGAACCATAACTTTTTTTTTTTTTTTTCAATAGCAGTACACAATTCTGACAGCATAAATGAACTTTACACACTCCAATTAGCCTAAAAACAAATTTTTATGCAATCCGTACGATAGGTTTCTGAGAAATTAACTATTTTAAAGCGAGCGTATTTTAGGGGCTGTATCCAAATTGGCTGTACTCGATTGTTAACAGAGAGAGCCCCCTTCTATCATCTTAAGCGCTACTGAAGCAGTCATTGAAGATTGCTAGATTACAGGATAGCAGAAGAAATTTCAAAATATTTAGTCACTTCTTATCATAGACGGCCCCTTAAACCATCATTTTGCCGTTTTTTTAAGTATAATTTGAAAACTACTTAGAAGAAAAATGTGAAATTTTGGATTTCCATAAAGCAGGACTTAATAAATCTAAATCCATCAAAAAAACTGTAGGTTGCAATTCATAATTTTTTCGAATATTAATTCTATAATTCATAATTCATATCATAAAATTATAAAAATTGCAAATTCAACGTATTTATGTTTGGGTATTTTAGTATTATTGCTGCAGAAAAAATTAGCACATTAGGAGTATAATTTCAGGAGATATTAATGAAAATATGAAAATGTAATTTAACATTAGAAGCACTCAATTTTGAATGTTTATAATTCAAAAATTTATCATTCAAATGACTTGAAATTTGGTGTCTAGGCATAGATAGAACCGAAGATTTGAAATATCTTGTTAAAATTGTGTATTGCCATTTAAAAAATGAAGATTGGGTTCGTTTTAATATGTAGATGGCCCCCTAAGCAAATTTTATATACATCATTTAAAAGTAGACTTTATTTCCAATCGTTCAGTACCAGTAGCTTTCTTCTACGATAATTTATTGAAGAGTTAGTAGGGGATGTTTACTTTTTTTTTTCCACGACTGTACCTGTCGGGTCCATCGGACCCATCTGGTAGGTGGATGGTTAAAATCAGAAAATTTGTGCGAGTAATACCGATAGGGTCATCTAGTATTAAATATAGACTTTTTTAAGTTATTTTTTTAAATTTTGTACGAATCCATTCTTATAAGTGCACTGATTACCCAGACATTAGATAATTAAAGAATTTTATTACTCATATTAGTGTAAATAAAACGAGAATAAAAAAACGTATTATAGTAAAAACAAGTGCATTAAAAAAACAGTGTAAATGGATGTATGGAATACTTCTTGTTGTCAACGCTGTTACATTTTTTTGCAGGAGCAGTTTGGTGCCTTTAAACGTGTTTCATAAAAGTATCCAATATTCTTTTATAATTATTGTTTAATTTTCGTTTACAAATATTTTCGACTGAAGTCGCAAGATAAATATTTGTGTGTTGATTTTGATGCTGTTACTGATATAAAAAAATGCACATAAGTAATACATCTGTACATAAAAAATACATATATGAAAAAAATACATATTTTTTATCGTGTAAATTTACATTAAAGCTTTAGTGTTTTCGATTAGGTATACCTATAAACAGGAAGATCAAAGGTATGACATCAAAAAGAAATCATAATGTTTATTAAATTAGACAAATATAATTAAAAATAACTCATAAAAACTTGTATTTACTAGATTTTAGGTTAAAAATCCATGGCAATAGGAAAAATCAGTTTAAGCTACTACATCATCAAGCCCCCCACCCCTATACTTTTCTTTTTTTCTCTTTTAAGGAAAAAGTAGCGACTCATATCTTTACTTCATAAAGTTATAGAGATGTTTATAAAAGCAGTAAATAAAAAAAAAATGAAAGTACTTTTTAAATTAAGCACTTCATTAAAATTAATGAGCAGTATTTTCTTTTAATTTCTTTTTTGATAATTGATTAATATTGTGTATTTAAACTAAAAGTGACCGCTTGAAGTTTTATAGTCAGTGAGCACAAGCTGAAAAAATAATAAAAACACGTTTACTGTTTTTTCATTTATTTATACAGGGTGTCCCAAAAGTCAATGACGCATTTTAAAATTCAATATAAAATCAAGTAATTGTCGTACAAGAGTGCGGTTTGGACTAAAATGCTGCTCACGATGAAAAGTTTTCTTCAAGCTAATGAACATAATTAGTTCCAAACTTCGATCATAGATGGCGCCACTTGTCCGTATGTTTGGTTTCAAACATGCGTTTTTTTCTGATTTTCATATTAGTTTTGACGCTGTAACACAGAAATGACGAAAGTTATTGCTCTGTAACAGTGATGTAGTCGTAAAAAAACCAGAGGGTATACGCTATAGGCACAGGATATACGCTGAAGTCATGAACGTCATGCCTAGGGTATACGATATAGCTTAATTTGAGAAACAGAAGGTATACGGAGCTTCTTAAAAAATCCAAAAGGTATACAGCGTATACCTGCGTATACCCTCCACTACACTCCTACTCTGTAACTGCTTTTGAAAAAATAAAATGATCTGCAACTGATTGTCTTGAGTTTTTGATGCTTTTTTTCTGATAATTTGAGATACAGCGGCATCTATGGGCTAAGTTTGGAACCGATTTTTCTATTTTCTTGAAGAAAACTTTGTATAACTAACATACTTGTTAGTATTTAAAATATTTCATTCTTACAGTTTCCCAGTAGTTGACATATTTTCGAAAGAGCGGTTTAGGGCATATATGCTCTAAACTAATTATAATTAACTCCAGTAATATAACATAATAATAAAACCCAGGAGTTAATTGTAATTACCTCTATTGTTGTAGCTCACATACAGTTGTAACATTTGTTGAGATTCAAAATCAAATTTGAAGTAAATTGGTGCTTTTCCGTTAGCCGAGCTGTGTGGATTTTGATGGGACTTGCGCCGTTAGTTAGATAAAATTTCAGGAAAGGTTTTAGTATATGGCATATCATTCTACGTTGTTTAGTTATAGAATTATGTGGGAAAGTTCTATAATCAGATGAACCCGATTACGGAAGATTAGCCTTTTTTAAAAGATTCTGCTAAATGGATTTTGATGAGACTTGTACTGTTTAGTTAGAAACCTTTTCTGTAAAGGTTTTAGTATGTAACATGTGGTTCTATGTTATTTAGTTAAAGAGCTATGAGGGACAGTTCTATAGTTAGGTGAATCCGATTTTGAAAGATTACCCTTTTTAAAAAGTTCTAATGAACGGATTCTGATAGAATTTGCACTGTTAGATAGGTTAACTTTTCAGACACGGTTTTATTATATTGGATTTCGTTCTACGCTTCTTAGTTATCGAATTATGAGGGAATGTATTTAGTAATAGTATTAAGTAGTAAAAAAAAAAAAAAAAAAAAAAAATTTTCAAAATGGGTATTTAACAGTGCCCAGAATGGGTACACAGTGGTTAAACAAAACAGGCATATGGACCCAAATTGGGTAACCTCATGCCTAAGAATCTTTCTTCCAAATTCATGCATTTTCCTAATCTTTTTAGGTCTTTTTTTTTTCTGTGTGGTACGTGATACCGGACACGATGTGAGAAGGTTGAAAATTCTTCAAATAATATTAACGGAAGGGTATTTAGAAAATATTTATATTAAAACACTCTATTTACATTTATAGGCACCGATATAGCAGATCCTGCCGAACATTAAAATACACTTTAAGATTTGATCTACGCACTAGATTATTTCACTAAACATACACTATTCTCCTCTCTATTGACTGCACATAGCTTAGGCTTGTCCGACGAGATAACCTCATAGATTTCTCGAACATACATGTTTATAGCTACACATCTCTAGAAAAATACTCCGTGCACACAGCAGGAATAGCTACTTTTTCCAAACTACACGTTTCACATCCAGCCTAAGACTGACTCTCTTCTCCTTTCTTATTCCGACTTCTCTCAGGGTTAGGGGCCTCCACCTGTAAAATCAAGGACAATCCACGTGCCTTTTCTCCCCGCTTGTTCCCTGAGCAGCCATCAAAGTAGATTATCTTTTTCTCATCCTCCTTGCTTCTCACTATCTGACTCCCTATTGTTAACCGATATATAAAAGACCCTTTTTCTATTATTTTCTTTTATACAATAGAACTTTTCATATAATACATTTATGAATACAATGGATCTAATTCTAATTCCATAGATAAGAAACATGTGTCCATAACTCCAGTACGTAGATAATGACATACAGATAAATACAATACATAAAGAAAATAAAATTAATTAACAGCATTTTTCATCAAGCATGCATCTCATTAAAGTCAGAGGCCTCACAAAAATATAAATAAATCATTATAAATTTAACAAAAAAAAAAAAAAAAAAAAAAAAAGACTTCGATTACTTCATTTATATTAAATTCAAAAATTTGCCAGGGACTTTTGGTCTACACTGTATTAGCGTACATATCCCTCTACAATAAAAGTATAGCACTTCAAATGAAGCTAGTGTACTGCAGAAATCTTGGATGAATTTAAACGCTTTACCATTTTGATTTATTTATTTATATTTTTTCTGTATCATAAAAGTTAAAAGTTAAAATTTAAATCTTGCATTTTGGGTTTCCCTACAACAATCCTAGAAACAAAACCTTATAAAGAGTGGGGCAGGTGACTTTCTCGCCAAATAGATAACGCTCCGTAACTTGATGAAAATCGTTGAAAATGATATTTTAAACATGTTTATTTATTTATAGTATATTTTTATTTATTTTTGATTTATTGAATTTCCAAATAAAAATATAAAAAATAGGTGCATTTTTACGGGAGTTATCCTAATCTCACTTAGAGTTAAAGCTTTGAGTCAACAACATAATTTTAAAGTTTTTAGAAGGAAAAAAAGTAATCATCCGATTTTGACGAAATTCAAATGAAATCACAAAAGTGTATTACACTTTCAAAGGGGAAAAAAATCAAAACGGTGCACATTTACGAAAGTTATACTTCAACAGGACCAAAAAACAGATACATACAGGTCAAATTGAAAATCTCTTTCTTTTTCGATAAAAATAAAGAGTATAATATGCTTTCTAAAAATAAATAAATAAATAAATAAATAAATAAAAAGCTTTTATTTATATGGTAAAATATACCACGTGATTTCTTCTTTCCTTTAGTAAACATACTAGTATTGAAGGAATTTTATATGCTACATTAACTTCCACGAATAAAGGAAATAGGGAAACAAAGAAAATGCAATTCCTGGAATTACTAAAAGGTATCCGTTAGAGAATGCAGGCTTTTTCTTAAACACTGTTATCAGCTCATGAAAATAGTTCGAAGTATTTTTGTGGATATAGTTATCGATGTATTTGAAAACTCACAAAATTCTCTGAATATTTTTCTAGAAGAAAGATAAATAGAATTATATTTTTTTCTCATTTTATAAAATTCTTCTACTTCTTTTTTTTTTTTTTTCAGTATTAATGAATTAAACCTCAAGTTATTTTTTCTAGTATTTAAAAATACTGTTTCCGTTGGTGTAATTCTTTAGCACTTGTTATTAATCACGATTATAGACGAAAAACAAACAAACAAACAAAAAAACCCGGATAAATTTTCGAAGATGCTTGTAGAATGTTAGGGTGAACGTCACACAAAGTGAATACATTAAGTTATAAGACTAATGATCTTTATACGAATCGGAATTTTATCCGAATATGAAATGTATATTAAGGGGACAGTTCTACTGAAACGGTCAAAAATGCTAGAAAACTTATTCAATTTCCATACCTTTTCACAAAAAAACAAATAAAGCAAATTCAATGAAATTTTTTGAATTGTTAAATATAGTTTTACTTGTTACAATAAACAAAGCAGATTGATGACAAATATTTAAATTAATTAGGAAAACTTAATTAAATAACCTACTGTTTTTTTTTTTGTTTTCGTAATTGCCATATATCACTGCGCACATGATTTCTCAGAAATTAGTAAAGATATTAAGTTGAAATTTTCCGAGGGCATTAATATTACACTTCTGCATAAAATGAACTAAAATCTTAGAATTATCTTAAATAATAAAAATTTTATTACAAAAAATATGCGAGAAATTTTACAGATTTTCTTTTTTTAATTTTTATTATTAATTATAAATCCTTCTATATATAAAAAAAAGTTTTGGTTTGGAAATGGACCAATGAGCATCTGCGTAGATATTCCGGGTAGACCACATCCAATTTGAATGCTTAAGCATGGCCTTTCATCGTTAATATTAAAAAAAACTGTTGCATACAAAAATATGAAAATCGGTGGTATTATAGAGAAATGTTTGATAAATACGCTGATGCAGACAGTTTTCAAATCGAAGAATTATTTTAAGAGATATTTAATGCTAAAGTTGGACAAAAACGTTCCATTAAAAAAGTTTTATTGGAGCAAAAACTATACATGAGAATTTAATCATTTTTAGATCATTTTATACGTTATAAGTTCCCGATGTGCAGATTGCATTTAGTTTTCTTATTTGACTAATTTTTTGATGTTTTATTTCAATTTTAAATTCAAATTTTCAGCATTTCGAGAGATATTTTTTACAAATTTTAGAAAATGTTATTAATTTAAACTGTTGCCAGTTGCATAAACAGCGCAAACAATAATAAATTCAAATTAAAAATTTATTTTACACGTGACTATTACAAACAGAAAAAAAACTTTAAAATTAGAATTAAATGATTACATGTTAAAAGCAGGAAAATTGCGTCATAAGAACCATAGGCACAGATGTCATATACGCGCATTTTGGCGCAATTTTTTTCCGCGCCAAAGTGTCGTTATTTTGCTTGATGTGGTAACTCGGATTATGTTGTTTATGCTGTTGATGTTTTCGCCAAATTGGAAACCGAAAAAAATCGCGCCAATGTGGGGCGAATATGACATCTGTACCCATCCGGGTTACGATATCAAGCAAAATAACAACACTTTAGCACCAGTTAAGTACCCGTTGCGTATATGAAATTGGCGTCAGAAAAAATTTGCGCGTATATGACATCTGCGACGAACCATATTTGCACTTGAATTTTAAAAGAGAAACAAAATTTTAAAATAAAAAAAAATCATTATTATGCGTTAAAACTTGTAATTTGAGGAAATTACGTAATATTTAAAATGGCAAAAAATATAGCAAAACAATTTAAATTGAAAAATATATTTGTGCGAGATATTTTGAGATAATCTTTTCAACTATTATCGTGAATTCGAAGACAGCGCAAATAATATTTCCTTCTAACAACAAAAGTATTTTCACGTGAATATTAATAAGAGAAATAAAACTTTGGTGTAAATTACGTCAGATTTAAAACGATACATTTAAAATGAATTATTTAAAAGAACTATCTTATAGCGCTGTTAAAAAATACCGGGAGACAATGACGCTGTTTACTTAATTCATTTTACATTAGCTTATTTTCAAATGTTTAACTATTTTTTTAATTAAATACGAAAACCACCATTGTATCTCTTAACAGCAGCAGATTTGGTCTTAAAAATTCCCAATCCAAGAAAAACGAATGGAAACCCGTTTACAGAGAGATCGCTACTGTTTTTTTTTTAAATTTTAATTCAATATTTTTAAAGCCGATCAAATTAGCGTGCTTTTTGGATTTTGGTGTTCCTGAACAAGGGTTGGCGAGCGTAGCTCGTAGGGGGCAGAGCCCCCTAGTATTATAAATAAAGATAATTAAAAGATTTTAGTTCATTATGTTAAGCGAAGTATGATATTTAAATTAACATCTATTTAAAGTTAATAAATTAAAATGAACACGAGATATCATGCGCGCAGTGATATATAGTAATTATGAAAACAAAAAAAACAGTAGGTTACCTAATGAAGTTTTCCTAATTAATTTAAATATTTTTCATCAATCTGATTTGTTTATTGTAACAAGTAAAGTTATACTTAACAATTCAAAAAGTTTCACTGAATTTGCTTTATTAGTTAGTTTTTGAAAAGGTATGGAAATTGAATCAGTTTTCTAGCATTTTTGACCGGTTGAAGGGGAACTGTCTCCATAAGTAACCAGCCGGTTGGTTCGACTACCCCGCTAACTTCGGCAGCGTAGAGTCGTGTTGTGTCTGTCTGAGAGATTCCAGATATGTATTTAAGAAAATTAAAAGCAATACAGAAATATAACAAATAAGAATTAAAATCCAAAAGTTAATTTTTATGAATTGTTTTCAAAATGAAGAATTAAAACAGCTAATTATCTTACATCCATGAAAAAAAAAACAAAAAAAAAACCAGTATTCTGTATATAAGAACATTTAAACATACAAAATCATTATTATGATTTTTTATCACTAAAAAGAGGCTAAAAATATATAAATATAGGTTTTAAAACATAAAAAACACCGTAGATGTTAAAATTATATTACAAAGTCGACATCCTAGCGCATTCAAGAAAAAAAAATTAAAATATTTGCTAAAAAAATTAAATATCAAGTGATTAATTTTCCATATTATTTGTTAGTAATAACTGAGTAACTGAAATAATTCCGTAAGAGAATTAACAGAAAAAAATGCAAAAGTGTGTTCTTTAAAAAAATAATAATAATAATAACAAAACACATATTTGAAAATAATAATAATAATGCTGACTCTTAAAACTAATTTGGCGGGAAAAACCATATAAAAAAAGCACGTAAATTTTGCTCAGTACACGAAAGAAAGTAACAAAAATATAAAAAGAGTGGGCACTCGCAGTACAAAATCCCGGGAGGAGCAAGATTTTGGAAAATATAAAACCTTGCCCCTCCCAGGATTTTTGGGAAAATGTGCCCGATTTTCAAATAAGAAATAAAATCTAAAAGTAAGCTACTATTGACATTTTTTTTTTCAAAACTATGAACTGAAATCTTATACTATAATGCGAGCAAAAATTGTGTGTGTAGGTAAATTTTATCGTAAAAACAGCTCTAACGATTTTGACGAAATTTTGTATTTTACCATTTTCGGGCATGAGAAGACTATTGGGCTAGGTCACGTGTTCCAGAAAATTCGATTAGTGGATCATTTTGGGTCATAATGGATCAGGGTCAAGCTAATTATATCTGAAAAACGGCTCAATCGATTTTGACTAAATTTTATATCCAGCCGTTTTGGGGCACGAGAAAACTATTGGGCTAGGTCACATGTTCGAGAAATTTTGATTAGTGCATCATTTTTGGGTCACTTCGGGTCAAGCTAATTTTATCTAAAAAATGGCTCTAACGATTTTGACTAAATTTGTAATCTACTGTTTTGGATTACGAGAAGACGAATGGGCTAAGTCACATGTTAGAGAAAATTCGATTATTTGGTCATTTTTGGATCACTGTGGGTCAAGCTAAGTTTATCTAGAAAACGGCTCTAACGATTTTGACGAAATTTTGTGTTCTATCATTTTCGGGCACGAGAATACTATTGAGATAGGCTGCATGTTCAAGTAAATTCGATTAGTGGGTCATTTTGGGTCACAATGGGTCAGGTGTCAAACTAATTGAATCTAAAAAAAGGCTCAAACATTTTGTAATATACCGCTTCTGGGATGAGATGACCATTGAACTAAGTCACATGTTCGAGCAAAATCGATTAGTGGGTCATTTTGGGTCACTGGGTCAATCTAATTGTATCTAACAACCGATTTTGACAAAATATTGTATTATACCGTTTCTGGGCATGAGAAGACCATTGGGCTAAGTCACATGTTCGAGAAAAGTCAATTTGTGGGTGGGTCATTTTTGGGTCACCGTGAGTCAAGCTAATTGTATCTAAAAAACGACTCAAACAATTTTGACGAAATTTTGTATTATACTGTTTCTGAGCATGAGAAGACGACTGGGCTAAGTCACATGCTCAAGAAAATTCGATTACTGGGTCATTTTTGGGTCACTGTGGGTCAACTAATTGTATCTAAGAAAAGGCTCAAAACATTTTGACAAAATTTTGTATTATATCGTTTCTGAGCATGATAAAACCATTAGGCTAGGTCACATGTTCGAGAAAATTCGATTAGTGGGTCATTTTGGTGTCACTGTGGGTCAAGATGATTGTATCTAAAAAATGACTCAAACGATTTTGAACATTTTTGTGTTATACCGTTGGACATGAGAAGACCATTGGGCTAAGCCGCATGTTCGCGAAAATTCGATTAGTTGTTCATTTTTGTGTCTCTGTGGGTCAAGATAATTGTATCTAAAAAATGACTCAAACGATTTTGACAAAGTTTTATATTATACGTTTCTGGGCATGAGAAGACCATTGGGTTAAGTCACATGTTCGAGAAAAGTCGATTTGTGGGTGGGCCATTTTTGGGTCACTGTGGGTCAAGCTAATTGTATCTAAAAAACTACTTAAACAATTTTGACAAATTTTTTTATTACATTGTTTTCCAGCACGAGAAAACCATTGGGATAGGTCACATGTTCGATAAATTTACATTAGTGGGTCCCTTTTGGGTTACCTTGGGTCAAGCTAATTTTATCTATAAAACGACTTTAACTATTTTGACTAAATTTATGTTCTATCGTTTTCGAATTCGAGAAGAGCATTGGTTAGATCGCATGTTTGAAAAAATTCGGTTAGTGGGTCATTTTGGATCACTATGTCTAAGGATCATGCCAATTGTATCTAAACAGCAAGAATGATACAGTGAGAATAAAATATCGAATTGAACACAAGGCTAATTTTGACCGAGCTTAGCTCGGTCATTCCTGCTTGTAGTTAATTATCTAGCGTAATGCAAAATAATGCACTAATCTGTACACACAATACTAAGAAAATAAAAATATCAAATAGAATATCTTAGTACAATATTTATCAGGAATAACCGAGTAACGGAAGTAATTTCGTATTAAAATTGGTAGAAAAAAATGCGAAAATATTTTCTGAAATAAAAAATTGAAAATAAAACACGAATGGTCAATCATGATTTCACAAATAAAAGATAGTATTTTTGTGGATATAGTTATCGATGTATTTGAAAAGTCAGACAATTCTTTCAATATTATTCTAGAACAAAGATAAATAGAATTATAATTTTTTCTCATTTTAGAAAATTCTTCTTCTTCTTCTTTTTTTTTCAGTATTAATGAATCAAACTTTAGCAGCTAGTAAATAAACAAAGTTATTTCTTCAGCTGGTATAATCAGTATTGCTCGTATTGTTTCTAGCTTTGGATTTGTTTTAACTCTATAAACCCATTTAAATAGTACAGCTGTAGTTCTGTCTGGTAAGTTAAATAATTGCTATCTCATTTTCTTTTAAGAGATTATTTCATTATCTATCGCTTTTTTCCAATGCGAACTTTGTTTGCTGTTAATTATTTCTATATTTGTTTCACGACTTTCACTTCGTAAATCAATGATTTAGTTTCCATTATACATAGGGAGACTGGGGAGAGTTGACCCATTTTTTACAAAAGGATCTTTTATTTTTCAAATGTTGAACCTAGAATAAAGTTTCATATATCATTTTATTTGTTATACAATCATTTATCAAAATAAAATTGCGACATAAGTGTAATACATAAGAAAAATGAAAAATGATTGATTTTAATCATGAGAAAATAACGGGTCAAGGTTTCCCACATATGGGAGGCTTGACCCACTTTATTTTATATTGAAATATTTGTTAAAGGAAATAAAATCAGTTAAAAAAAAGCGGAATAACTTTGTGCTACATGGTTTAATTATTATTAAAAAATGTTTGGGAAAAAGTGATGTGTAAACAAACCTGCTTAGAAGGAATTCGACGCGCAGGTACTATTTAAATGAAATAAAAGTTCCTATCAACTTTCCAATTTATATTTCATTATATTTTTTCTTGCTTCTATAGCAATTTTTTGCATCTTCCTTTAATCAGTTTTATACATTTTTCTTTCTATCACCCTATTTTACTGTATCTTTGCAGAATAAATTTCATTATTTTAGAAATATAACCATTAACTCTTCATTATGTACAGTGTATAATAAAAAATACTTCCAGAAACACTTAATTAAGAGATCTTTGATCATCTGGTCAACCCTCTCTCACATTGATTGGATCAAGCCTCCCCACATAGCTACTCTTTAAATTATAGCACATGATTATGTTTAGCCTAATTTACTCTACAGTCATTATGCCTGGAATGAAAGCTCAATATTTCTACATTACTTAAAACCTACTTACTTAAATTTCTATGATAGATTTTATCTGAGAAAAGCTTACGAAATGTTTCTAAAAAACATACTTTTTAAGCAGAAAACTCTTCACAATCGATTTTTCCGCACCTGTTTCAATTATCTGCATGAAAAAAAGATTATTGTTTGAGCATTTCAGTAGCTTTGGTTGCCACCTATTGGCAAAACTCTGAAATTATTTTAAATAGGAAAACTGAAGGGTGCGTCAATCCTCCCCTATGGTCAACCCTCCCCAGTCTCCCCTACTCATCAAACTGTGCGCATTTTCGTATCTTGTGACTTTTTTTAATTGTATGTCGTTTGATGGTTTTATTTCTTCATCACTGTCGACTTCACTTTCGCATCATCATCATTCTTCATCACCTTGCGCTTCATTTTATTGAAGATTTTCCTCTTTGTATTCTAGAAAGGTCACTGACTAGAAAGATCACTTGTATTTTTACTTTCTTCTATCTTTACAAGAAAGTATTGGATTCTTGAAAATTTTCGACATCCGGTTTTCGACGGATTTACACGTTTGAGGGGTCAGAGATCCCAAAAGACATGTTTTTACAAAATGTCCGTCTGTGAGTGTCTGTCTGTATGTGACACAAATTTTGTGGGCGCTCTATCTCAAGAACTAACGCACGGAATTTAATAAAAATTTATATTCAGGTACTCCCTGATATAAATTGGTGCTGATTAGTTTTTGATGTAAATCGCCTAACAAGTGGCGCTGCTATGAAGCATTTTTCATGATTTCCGCAGTCGCTCTATCTCAAGAACTAATGCCCACATTTTCATCAAACTTCAGATTCAGTTAGTCCTTGATATGAAATGATGCTGATTACCTGTTGATCTCAATCGCCCAATAGGTGGCACTACTGTGCTGCATTTTGCACAATTTTCTCAATAGCTCTATCTCAAGAATTAATGCAGGAATTTTCATCAAACTACAGATTCAAGTATACCTTGATTAATATTGCAGCTGATTATGTTTTGGTGTAAATGTTTGGTGTTTGGCTCAACAGGTGGCGCTGCTACGCTGCATTTGTCATACTTCGGCAATAGCTATATCTCAAGAACTAATGAACAAATTTTCCCCAAACTTCATATTCAGTTAGACACTGACATAAGTTGATTATGATTAGGTTCTGGTGTAAATCGCCCAATAGGTGGCGCTCTATGCTGCATTTTGCTGGATTTATACGATTTTAGCGATAGTCATATCTCAAGAACTAATGCACGGAAGTTCATCTTTTTAGAATTCTCATGATGAGCATAGATTGCCATTTAATTTCGGCACTGTGATAGCGAATTTGAAGTATTAACCTGTATGCGATAGAAGAAAGTTTTGGGATTGATACATCCGACTAGTTTTGTTTACTAGCTTTGAATGGTAACTGATCGCATTTTCCCCATTTTTATTGAAAAATTACATTTCTGGATAGAATTATTTTTTCTTTTTCCAGCCAAATTTTGCTACGCTCATCAGAATTATAATTATATAACAACTTGTTTATGTAAAAATTCAATATGTAATGGTGCAGCCTCATTTAACTTACCAAAATTATGGCTCGAGTTATCCCATGCTTAAAAATATGGAAATAAACATCCAAGGTAAAATAACAAATAACGTGCGTGATCTGAAAAAGTACGTGAAAAACTGAATGATGGCGTTTCAGATTATTACATCATAGTAAATCTTGCAATTTTAGAGTATCCTTATTTATTTGTTTTGAAAATCTCTCGGATCGAGCCGAAACGTATAAACAGTCTAATAAAATCATTTTTACCGTTTTAAAAGTTTTCATATTACACCTTTTAATAATTAAAAGAAGTATAGAATTATAATCTATAATATATCCTTTAAAAGGTTTCTTTTCCCTTTTTGTTCGTTTTTTTACAAGAATATGAGCATAGGGCACATAACTGTTTTGATCTAGGTTTCTTTTTGACCCACAATTCATAAGGACTAAAACCTTCAACTAAAGATTTTCCTTTTCTGTTAAGGATATATATATATGTAATAATAAAAATCTTCGCCCTTTTACCTTAGTTAATTTATTCCAAATTCTTATAATATCTACCTTTTTTACCTGTCTTTTAATACCCTTTATGTTTTAATCTCATGTCCTTAATTCAGCGTATTATTTTATTTCTTATTCTAAAAACCTTAATCTTTTAATAACTATACTTCTTTGTAAAGCCCACTAATTCATTTTATTATCTCATATTTTGAGATATTAAATTATTTTTTCTTTCGAATGTTTAATTAATATCATTTTATCTTTATTAAAATATCATTCTTTATCCCATGATGTCTTGCTAGTTTGCCGCTCTCATCCTGTTTACTTATTAAAGTGTCCACATTTCAGTAATAAGTTCTGTCATCCACGTCACGCGATCGTCGCCCTCCTTTCCTGAGTTTTATCCTATCGCTGGGTTGGCCTCTCCTTCCCTTCCCCTTTCGCTTCGCTGGAATGGCCCTGCGTTGAGAGCGTCAGAATGTGCCTTTGCGCGTTTTTTTCCAGTATTTAACGGCTTACATTGGCCTGGAGAGCAGATTTTATACGATTGTTGTATTGCTTAAAAAAACCCTGACACCTGGAGAGCTACTTTTCCTGCATTTTCGTCAAGCTGTTTCTAATGTTTAACATCTATCGGTTTATGTTTACGACATGACAACGACCTGAATATGGGTAACTCCATTACTAGTGGAATTAGAACATTCTATAGTCATCTAACAAATAATTGATGAATCAGACGGTTCCTGTTGTTATTTCTGGGAAAACTACTAGGGGATTAAGGCCTGATCTTCCACTTCGACCATGATTTTATGACTGCATCCATTGACTTCTCAGTTGATGATATATAACGAGTGTACTGTTGCTGCTTAATCTCGATATGTTTCTACCCTACATTGAAAGCATATCGCATATATGGCTGGCGAGGGTAATTCAGCCCATGTTGCATTTGTCAAACTAATTTCATGATCGCAGTATTTGAATATTCTTGTCATTTCTGAAGTTGTTCGGTTCTCATTTTCACTTGGTAAATTCTGTTGTGGTTTGAAATGTGCGGTAAGTTTTTGTGTAATTCTTTTTTCATGCTGAATCGCGTCAATTTCTGTACTATTGAATTCTCCAACCTTATCACTGAAAAATTATTTAATTTCGTGTTCCATAGTTTTAATGTAAGCAGGCATATATTTTAGCATATTATTGATTTCTGCTTTCTCTTTTATTTTCTGAGCAAGGCTCCACCTTCTCGTGAAAAATTCCTTTTGCGAACACGATATAGCTCCCAAAATATTAGTCGCATTGACACCAAAATCAGGCTGGAAGTCGGTAGTGCCAAAATCTCGCCGGGAATCAAAAATAAAATCAAAATTATTCGTCAACCCTAACGCTCCGAAAAGTTGACCCAAAATTTTTACATTTTCCCATAGAGATAACACTGCGATTGTTTGAATAATTAATTAAAACATTAACTCCATTGTTATAACTTATGCATTTTAACCTCGTTGTTGTCCGCATCGTATACATGTATGTATTCATTATATTTACGTTGGTATTAATATGTATATATGCATGTATTCATATGTACGAATGTTTGTATTCACATGTATCCATGTTTATATAAGGAGATTTTCGTAATCGGGTTCGCAGACAATTAGCGTGTTTTAGTGAGTGTTGCTTGACCTGTGCGTGGTGCAAATTTAATTTCAGTGCATTAACCTTTCTGTACACATATAGTGTAAGGGAGGGGCGTATTGTAATAGCCCAATTGGGAAAATATTGGTATATTTTGGGGTTCTCCGAATTCGTTTTCGCTATTTTTAAATCTATTCCTCATGTTTTCCTGTGTGTATGTATGTATATTAGAATTTACACACATCTTTAGTTCCCCAGAGCTGCTTATTCTTCCTCAAGAACTGGAATAAAGACTTTTTAAAAGAAAATTCATATATTTTTTGTAGTCATTTTTTTCATCATGAAAAACTTATTTAGATAACAAATGCTCGGAAACAACTTTTTGCGCAAAAGATCTTAATCTCGGTCTCAATCAGGATCATAGATTATTTAATAAATAAGTAGGTAATCTATCGTCCAGATTAAAAGAAAAATGTGTGAAAATTACGTAAATTAAAACGAGATCGTTGTTAATTGTGCAGATTTATGAATAAAAATGGAGTTAATGACGTAATTGTCAGCAATAGATATATTTTACTTCTCTAAAATAAGGAGCCCAAAAATTCTAATCTTGAAACACGTGCAATAAAGTTTAAACCGTAATTACATGTTTTTTATTGATCGAACTTAGCCATCGGCGCAATACACTCTTTGTTTCCATACCAATATAAATTTCTGCTTCCAAGTTTATTGTAAATAAAGGGTGAACTGAATCTGCTTTTTGGAGGCTTATTTGTTTACCTCATTCGAGATATTAAGCAGCTACAGCCTGTAAAAGACGCTAGGGAAATCTATAAAAGACATTTTGGCTTTGCGTGGACAAAAAGTGCTTAGGAGTTTTGAAAAATGTTTCATCTTACAAAGTCAATGAGACAAAGCGCGGATTAACAAAGCCATTTTCGAGAGATTCTTGATTCGCATTCAGTAAGCCAAGTTACAGGCGACCAATAATCATCTCTTAACCCTTATGCAACCGCGCCAAGCTACAATGCCTCCGACTGAACTTGAAAGATTTCAACAAGCTATACGCGTTTTTCCAACAAAAAAGGAACTAGAAGAACATAATTAAAAATTACTTCGTCAATCAAAATGACCAGTGGCAAAAATATTAGAATGACACAATAATTAAATAGCAAGATGAAGTGAAGATGACTACGCATATGGACTTGCGATTGAGCTTTTCTTAGCAATTAGATGCAGAGTTATGTTTCGTGCCAATTTCTGGACATAGGGAGGATTGGTAAACGGTGCACTTGGTACGATAAAAGTTATTGTCTACAGACCGAGACTTCGGCCTCTAGGCTTGACACAGTCTGTAATGATTGATTTTGATGATTATAATTAGCCATTTCTAACTGAAAGACTTTTCCCTATGACACTTATTTCTAAATCTTGGAAAGAAAAAATCTCATGCTCACAAGCTCAGTTGCCTTTACAATTGCATATGTTGTCACTATACAGAAGTGACCAAGGTTTAATTTTGCCAAAAACCTCTGTAGACATTGGTCCAAAGGGGTTGTCACTTGCAGCAACATCTCACTTTCGGTAGAGTTCATCGCTTTGAGGATTGTTCTCACTGAAGTGCCTTTCGCAAAGGATAGGTTCTATCAGAAGAATTAGGGTACTTGCTGATGGATTAGCTTTTAAGCATTACCTGGGACAACTGACGACTGAATAAATACTTGAAAATGAAGATTCAACAGCTGATATTGAAAAGTTAGTTGCATAATATTAAACAGTAAACATAATTTTGTTTCATGTTATCTATTAAGTTTATGCGGCTCAATGCTCCGACATTTCGGTGTGACGGATGCTGGTAATGTAACATATCGGAATTTGTAAAATTATCTTTAGATGCAACTGAGTATTGTTTCTTTTGAAAAGATTCACGAAACGGTCCATACATGTGAGCCAAAATAAGTTCACCTGATTCAATAACTTTCTTTCTATTTCCAAAAGGTAAGCGATGTGTTTTTTCATAAATGTATGATTCACACAACACAGTAGCCGAACTTTGATACTAACTCTTTTTCAAGCTTTTCTTTGATATGATATTCTTGATGACCCCATCTTTCTTGACGGATATGCACATTTGTGCTTTATAATATATATTGTTAACGAATAGCACATCTTCACATTTATGATTGAGAAGTGAGAATGGTTAAAATTCTTCAATACATATAAAATTTATTTAATGCCAACGGCATTTTCCTACAGAACTGCAATCTTTATTGCTGAGACCTCAGACGTATAGATTCGAACTTTACCTCTGCATCACAAAATCTTTGTTAATGGCATTTTCTTACAGAACTGCAAGCTTTATTTCCGAGACCTCAGACGTATAGGTCAGAACTTTACCTCTGCATCACAAAATCTTTGTTAATGGCATTTTGTAACAGAACTACAAGTTTTATTCCCGAGACCTCAGACGTATGGATTAGAACGTTACCTCTGCGTTGCAAAATCTTTGTTAATTGCATTTTCTTACAGAACTGCGAGCTTTATTCCCGAGACCTCAGACGTATTGATTAGAACTTTACCTCTGCATCGCAAAATGTTGGTTCCTCTATCCCGCCTCCTTTCTCTGTCTTTCATTTTACTCCGTCCATTGGCGTTTCACTTTAGATTCCGTGTTGAAGTTTTTCCTTTCGCGCTACCAGAAATCTTCGCATAAAAATTCTTTTTTTTTTACCTTTTATATAAAATATCTTGTACAAAATACAAGGGAAAAAAAGAACGTACTGGATAAAAGAAAAGTAAAATGCATCGAATTATATCTTCTTACTATTTTAGCGAACTCATTCATCTTCTGTAAACTGTAACAAAATTTAATTTTTTTCTACACGCCTCTTTTGCAAGGAAAACGTCAAATTTATAAAATGCATCCCATATTTCATTTTATTTTTGTGCTTTATATCTTTTGGCAGTTTAGCTTAAATACTTCACAGGCTTTTTAAACATTGTTGCAGTGAACTTTATTTTATAAATATCATTACTTTTACTTGATGTCTTTGA
The DNA here is from genome assembly GCA_963932465.1 of Maratus speciosus. Classification (NCBI taxonomy): domain Eukaryota; kingdom Metazoa; phylum Arthropoda; class Arachnida; order Araneae; family Salticidae; genus Maratus; species Maratus speciosus. The sequence continues at coordinate 119,006,033 of OZ010788.1, read as the reverse complement.
CATTAAACTTTAACGAAATCTCGAAAAAGAGTACTCAGTGAACTGGAAGAATTCCAAATGAGTTTGCATTTTTGTTACATTGTTTTAATGAAAATAAATGTTGACGTTCGATATATTTTATTTATTTATTTATACTTTATATTGTTAATACAGGATGTCGTTTTAGATACCAGAATAAATTTGCATGTAAATTAGTAAAATTTGCAGAAATTTCAGTTATTACCTTTTGCTTGAAGTATTCCGCAAAAAATCTAATATAAACTCGTAAGAGCAGGAGTAACAAGAGCTATTAAATATTAAATCTTAAGCATCGGAAGTTTTAAACTAAAAAAATATTTCAGGCAATCAAATTAAGATTTATGTAACATTTCATTAAAATAGTTATATATTATGCAAAGTTTAAAATGATGTTTCATTAAAGCTGTATTTTGTTTAATCAATTAAACAGTAATGAAAAATTTATGCTTTAAAACATAGTTAAATAAAAAGAAAAGTACCCAGTTAAACTGATGGCATTAAACTCGCAGGCTATTCACACTAATTGTATATTATACTCTTATTTATGTCTATTATTCATAAAATAGAGTAAAACGGTTTAACTCTCTTTGAGTAAAACGCTAAAAATTAAAAATCATAAAAAAACAGCGTTTTTTTTTTTTTTTTTTTTTTTGTTGTTGTTGTTGTTGTTATAATACAAACCAATATAGTTCAAATGAGAAAAAAGAACCTCCAAAGCTAATCAGGGAAGCGCTTATCAGAATAAACCTATTTACCAAATTTGAAGCAAATCAGATAATTCTGCATGAAATCACATTTAGCTAAATTAAGGGGGGGGGGATTAGCCCCCATTTCCCCCTTTATACTTAACCAATGAACCCCCAAAACTAATCAGGGAAGCGCCTTATCAGAATGAACCTATATACCAAGTTTGAAGAAAATCGGATATTTCTATCAAGCGTTATCTCGTTACGTACATACATGCATACATACATACGTACATAAAAAACCGCAGGCACATTAGCTCTCAAGCTTTGATAGCCTGTGAACTAGAAAACATGATTAATTTTAAAATGCAAAAACTGATAGAAAAATTATGAGGCTAGCAATATTGCGCATGCTCTGATTCACATTATTAGAAAATAGTATGTATAATTTTGTTTGTTGCCAGTACAACTAAAGTTGTTACGTGATTCGTGTTCATGTAAATGATTTTCGGAGAAAGATAGTCCTTTGGACGTCAATACACTTATTTATTTTTACGAATATTCTAGAAGGATCAGGAAAATAACAACAGTAAAATTTCTCAAATGTACACCTTCACACTCACGAAAACTTAAATCAGATGGCTAAATGGTCTCTCAATATAATAAAAAATTCTGTCAGAACAGAAAATAAATTCTAATCCCGACACCTCAAAGTGTCTCAAAACGTGGTTAAGGCAACTGCAAAACAAAACCGAACTGTCAGTCAAAATTGACTCGTTCTATCCTATTGTATTCGTTCTACACCTTAGTGATTAGGTACGAGAGCTTTCCAGAAACACTCCGCCTCCCGAAACGCTTATTCCTTAGCTTTCATGTACAGTCGTAGGGAAAAAAAAAAAAAAACTACCCCTATTATATTTGCAACAAATTATTGTACAAGAAAGTTACTGGTACCAAACGACTGGAAATAAAGTCTACTTTTAAATGATGTATATAACCTAAACATTGTCTTTTTTCTACCGCAATGCCCTATTTTGACACAATTAATAAATTCAACATCCTTCAATTAGCCTAATTACAAATTTTCATGAAATTCGTGCGATTAGTTTCTTAGAAATTAATTATTTTAAAATGAGCCTATTTTAATAGCAGTATCCAAACTGAAGTTCGGTACTCGATTGTTGAAGTGCTACAGAATGACTATGTCACTTCTATTAATGTATTATTTCTTGCCAATATGACCTTCACTCACTTAATATGTTTCAACTATTAACAAGCCAAATCATTCAATAAAATAAGTATAATATGTATATATTTTTTCAAATTATACTTTTCTTCACATCGCAGACGGTCCCTTAAACAATCATTTTTACATTTTTTAATCATAATTCGAAAACTACTTGGGAGAAAAATTTTAATTTGAGAATTCGCATAAAGCAGAATATAATAAATATAACTCGTATCAAAAAATTGTAGGTTGCAATTCATATTTTTATCGAATATTAATTTCATAATTCATATTATAAAAATTTAAAAATTACAAATTCAATATATTTATGTTTGCCTTTTTTTTTAGTATTATAACCACACAAAAAATTGTCACATTAGGATTATAATTCCAGGCGATATTAATAAAAATATGTAAATGTAATTTAATATTAGAAACTCTAAATTCTGAATGTTTATCATTCATAAACTTATCAGTCAAATGACTTGAAATTTCATCTCTAAGTGTAGTTTGAACCGAAAATTTAAAATATAGTGTCAAAATTGAGTGTTGCCATTGAAAAAAACAGAGTTTTCTCTGGTTTTGATTTGTAGATGACCCCCTAAGCAAATGTTATATACATTATTTAAAAGTGTTATATACATTATTTAATATTCCAAAAACAAATTTCCTCTATGAATGAATAAATAAAATTATATAAACAAAACACAAATTTAACAGATATGGAATTGAAATACGTGCTTAAATCTCTGAAATTATCAGATTTCAAAAGGATGTCGTAAGTAGCAAAATCTTGGGTTAATAACTAGCATGCAACTAATATGTAAATATTGCTTTTAATAATTTCAAAACATTATTCGATTGTATAATTCATATTTTCCATATGTAAAAGGCTTTTTTTATCGTTAGTGGGCAATCTAAAAAATATATTGCGTGCAAAAAAAAAATATTAGTTTTCAATTTAAAAAAATGTTTTCACCTATATTCTGTAACCCGGGAAACCCGGGTAAGATCCCCGAGTATATATACACTGGTTATCAAAAATTAAGGAAAAGTCACAAAATGCTAATTTTCAAATACGCGAATACTCAAAAGGAAATAATATAATTCGAGTAATTACTATCTCTACAACACAGCAAGCCCATATAACATCTCATTCACGTCACACATGGTCACAAGTGTCACAGTCACTACGGTGAAGCAAAAAAATAGGAAATTCCATACATCTCATTATGAGTCTCAAATGATCACTATATGTGACTCCACTGAGAAGTCAATGTGACTGCTCCTTTGTGACGAGTCACCAGGTGACTTTAGAACGTAGTTAAATTGTGACTCTCATGTGACTGTCATTTCGAGACTCAATTTCATAGTCATCATGAAAGTTGCATTATGATAAGTCACCAAATATTACCATATTATAGTCACATGGAGACTTTTCCCAAAAGAGCACAATGGTGACTTCACAGTAGTCTCTCTGTCACCTGAAAGTCAATATAAACAAAACAGGTGGACAATATTTGCCCCCATTTTTTTACTAGTAAACATGACTAGTATAATTTCGAACCTGGTTTCTCTAAAAACGAATTATATGCGTATATGGCAGAAGAATACGATATGACGAATTGGGATATTCCATATTTTGGAATGCAATGATTTTATAAACATTTAATAGTTAATAGCTTTGCATTTTCTTAAAAACAGATAAAAAATAAAAGATAACAAACTATATTGGTATAGTGAAAAAATTACCAAAAAAAAGAAAAATTTTGGTTGGATCAAAAATGATAACGATATCAAAAGACAACACTCCCCCTCCCCCTAGAGTCCCTAGAGATATCTTACGATACCAAGTGCCAGATCCCCCCCTCCCCTCTAAAGTGATTACGCTATATATATATATACGTATAATAAATTTGAAATCACAAATATATGAAGAAATTGAAAAAGTTCTAAAGATGATTTAGAAATGAACATATGAAACCAGTATGTAAAATAAGAAACTATGAATGACTCACAGAATCATCAGAGTAGCTTGTGAGTTCATTCATAGAAGATGCGTTATTTCATCCAATTTTGTCGGCATTAAGCCTAAAATGACAAAATTTAGCTCCTTATAACGCAAACATTACAGAAAATAGATAATAAAAAGCTAAGAGATCCAAAGAAAGATACACCTCATACAGGATATTAAAAATTATTAGTATATACAGCCCCTTAGGGCTAATTCCTTCATTTTTCATCTCTTCATTCTTTGGCTGAAAAAAAGGGCTTGTAATTCATCTCATTTATTAAAACAAACATTTATCTAAATCTGTGACAGATCAAACGACCTTATGACAGATGAGGTGTTATTCTGTGCATTCTAAAAAAAGATCACTAATTTCTGTAAGGTTTCTCTGGAAACCATAAGAAAATGGTTTGATTAGAAGAAATAATAAGAATTCCTGATTTGACGAACTTCTGTCGCTTTCTGCTTTGTTTTAATTTTTCGTAGAAAACAAAAGGATCGAAGAACAAAAAGCTTCCCTAGTTTAGTTACATTCATATGAGAGTCGTAGACAGTGGCGCGAACTTATATGGGGCCGTGGGGCGCAAGCTTGCCTAATAGTTTGATTTCTTTGCCCACCCAGTTTCAATTGATTTAATTCGTGATTTATTTATTTAATTCTGGAATGAAATTTGGTTTTATTGACGTTCAAACATTAATTTCGTTTGAAAAATAGCAAGGACATCCATTAGACTTACAGGAGCACTGAAAGCTCCTTCAGCGAATGTGTAAATAAACTTATCTCTAAAGCAAATTCCCTGCATATTTTGCCATCTGTTTTAATGTCTTGAGTTGATAAAGCAATTACGTGAATAAACTGTATGTTTTTCTTGACATTTAGTTTTTTTCATTTTCAATAGCTTGCAATTTTTATGTTATTTATAATAAATGTTAGTGTATTTATAAGAAAGAACTTATGAGAATATAATTTAATTAAATTATAATAATTTTATATTTTTCTTAAGAGAAACACGATTTAATATTCATTTACCATTTTTACTCATTCGCTTTTCCTCCGCCTCTGTCGCCACACACACACGCACTAAGGGGGAAAAATTGCATGCGTTATTTTACTCAAAAATTTTTGAGTCCACACTTCATTTTTCAAAAGTTGGCGCTACGGGTCGTAGTTGTTTACAGTATCACTGAATTAACTTCTGATTAATTAGTATAGTATTTTATACAGATTAGAAGTTAATTACGTCCCGAAAATTTCGCGGTTATTTTTTTTTACTCCTGCTATCCAATATATCACAGGTGAAACACCTTGTCGACTCCCCCCCACCCCCCGCCCCCGCCACCACCAGTATCCCTCTTGAACTGTGCGTTTTTAATATACGATACATCAGTGACATAAGTAATGCATATAGCATTCTTGATATCTTTCATGACATCAATATACATGCCGATGCAATGTAAAAAGGTTTGATGGAATTGTCACGATACGTAGAAGTAGGAAAATGCGCCAGTTCCAAATATATACACTGGGTTTCATAATGATATGAACACCTAGTAATTTTGTGATATCATGGCAAAAATTCATAAATAATTATCAGAAAACTCCATTATCGAGACAAATACAGTAATTTTATCTAATACATAGCTGTAAGAGAAATATCAAACTTTAAATTCATTGAAAATATGAATTATCTAAAAAAAATGATGTTGCAAAATGATATGAACATTGATCGAAATTATCACTTAATGAGCATGGAAACTGCAGAGGAATATTGAATGTCGCTCCGAGAAGAAGAAACCGAAATATGCAAATTAGTTTAGCACATAAAAATACTACGCAGAGTAGGAAATTTACAAATCTGATCGCAAAGTGAATTCTAGAAGTATGGGTCGTAAAAGCGCTTTAAATGGTTTTGAGAAAAGGAAAATTGTGGCTTTTAAGGATCAAGGACTTTCGGCCAGAGCTATCGCAAAAGAATTGAAAAGATCTCCCGGTGTAATATTAAATTTTCTTCGATTATAAGAGTATTATAGAGCAAAGAGGTCTCTGGGACGAGCGACAAAGCTGTCCAAAAGGGTTAAAAAGATCCCATTACAAAAAGACTGAGCAATGGGAAAACAACTTCGGCGAACTTCCAAGAGATTCGCTGATAGCAGTGCCAAAAAGTACCTTATCCAGAGTAGTCAAGAGCTCTAAGATGATGGGGTACAAGAAAAGAAAGTACGTATGACTAAAATTCATCAGCAGAATCGCCTGGATTGGGCAAAAGATCTGCTGACTACGCATGTTTTCAAAACGGCAGCAGGGTGGAGGTCCACTCATGGTTTGTTCTGCGTTTAGATTTCATGGTAAGATCAATTTTGCGTTTTCCTCTGGCAGAATGAAACCTCCTAGAAGTTTGAAAATGAAAGAGTAATATTTTCCGATGAAAAAAAAAATAATTTGGATGATTCGTGCGATTTTTCTTATTATTTGCACGACCTGTGCAGGGAACCAGAAATGTTTTCAAAACGTCAGCAGGGTGAAGGTTCACTCATGGTTTGTTCTGCGTTTGGATTTCATGGTAAGATCAACTTTGCGTTTCCCTCTGGCAGAATGAGTGCATTAACCTACTAAGATCTACTTGAAGAAAACTGCTGCCATTTGCTGATGAAATTGGTGAACCTTTCTGGATGTTCAAACAAGACAAATGCATCCATCCACACGGCAAACAGCACTTGGGAATGGTTTCTTAATAATAGCTTACATGTAATTCCATGGACATCTGTTTCTCCTGATTTAAACCAATGGAAAATTTATTGAGCCTACTGGTTAGAGCTGTTTACGCAAATGGAAAACAATATGCCTACAATTTCAGAATTAAAAGCTGCTATCATCTTCCACTGGAATGAAATCGATCAAAATGTATTAGAAAGCTTTGTCCACCCCATACCTGGTCGCGTCTTTAGATTAATTAAAAGATCTGGCTCTGCGCTGGCTATTAATTTATATTTTTGGCCAATGTTCATATCATTATGAAACACCTCAAAATGGAAAAATGCAGTTTATTTTATGTATAAATCGCTCTTTCAATTATATCTACCCTATATATATATATATATATATATATATATATAATCCTAATGAAACACGGCTGAAATGAAACGAATTTATGAAACGATTGTATGAAACGACTGATTAAACAACTGATTTTGTTTCACGGCGATTTATCCTAAAATACGGAATACTTTGCGACGAAATCAACACCAAAAATCCGTATTGATCCGCAAATTTCAAAACCGGTATTAAAATTTTTAAATTCGAATTAGTTTTCGAAATATTAATTTTTTTCTAATTTTATATACTTTTCTCTAATGATGGCAACTCAAATTTTAATCATAACAGATATATATATATTTTTTTTCATATTTTAGAAAAGATTATTATTTTAAACTAATTTGGCGACCAGTTTGGCCTCCCTTAAATGTATGGTAAGAAATGTATCATGTTACTTTTATTCATAATTCAATTTGTATTTCACTATCATTTTCTTTAATACAAAACTTTCATTTAAAACTGAAACATTTAAAATAAATGGCTTTCACTTCTTTCTTTTTTTTTTTTTTTTTTTTACGAAACGAAAAGAAAAATATAATCACAGATGTCATATACGCAACGCTGTACCTAATTGGCGCCAAAATGGCATTATTTTGCCTGACATGATAACCCGGCTGTTGTTGCTTATCTATAATAATAAAGAAAGAAGTTTGTGTGTGAGTGAGTGTGTCGATGGTGTTCTGAAGAGACCACTGCACATAGAGCTACAAAATTTGGGGAAAAGGTACGTCTATATATGTAGTTTTGCACCTCGAAGCCCGATTTTCGATTTTTTGATTAGATTTTTTTTAATTTAATTTTTTATGCGATTTTTAGCGTTTTTTTTATGTTTTGAGGCGATTTTTCCATATAAGTGATACGAATATGGTTCCTTTCTTTTAACCCAATGTAGTAAATTTTGTTTTCTTTTCAAAAAAGTTTATTCGGAATTCGTGCAGCGATTTTTGAATTTTTAGCGATTTTTTTATGCAATTATTGAACAGCATTTAATGCATTTAATAAGGAGGTTACCATAGAGGGACACAGTTCTGTCGCCAAACACCGCCAAGTTTGTCGCCAACTTGGCAGTATATCGCCAAATTTGGCGGCCAAAATGAGTCGCCAAAAGTGACGCCAACGTGGCGATATCTCTAATATTTCGCCAAATTCCCATAGACTCCCATTGTAAACCAATATGGATTACTTGCTTACAGAAAATCAGCAAATTGAAATATTTTAATGCAACAAAAACTAATATTAACTTTAGGGATTATATTAATTATATTTCAGGGAATCCAAGTAAATTAAATTGTGAATAAAAGTAACATGATACAATGCTTAGATTATTGTATTTTATTGATATTTTCGACGAAAGTGTTGCCAGTGGTCATTTTGGTGAAAATTATAGTTGATAAATGAATTGAAATGGCTATATCCGTTAGAAAATAATGTAAACAACTCGCAAATTAAAAGGAAAATAACTGTTTTTTATTTAATAATAATAAAAAAAGAATCAAAAACCTTTTTAATGCGAGATAAATTTTATAAAATGAAAATATTTAATTTAAATATGAAAGGAATGTTTGTAAAACTTAAAAAATAAATTAGTATATAGGAACAATTGATACATTATTTGGCGATTTTTCGCTTCGCCAGGTTAATAAAAATGTGCCTGAAAAAACTTGAAGAAATAAAATTTAAGTAACAGTCTTTTAGTCCTTTATTTTTTTATTCAATTTAATTATCATTTTTATGTAATTTTCCCATCGTATGTCTTACAGGAGAAATGCTTTATTTGTGAGTTACATGCTAATTAATTATTACCTTGGTCGCCAAACAATGCAATTTTAAGCCACAAAGGCAGAAATAAGCCAGGCGAAGGTCGCAATAATTTTTTTTTTTTTTTTTTTTTTTTAAGTATAGGAGAACATTTCGGAGTAAATCTTTATATTCAAATGTAAATTATATAAAAAGGAGTTAAAATTATAACTATGTAGTCAAGTATTTAAATTTTAATGTAAAAATGTGCCATATACACACATATTTTATAATCTTCGATAATCAAGCCACCACCAAATGACATATTTACTATATTATTGAAAGTTTTATTGGCACAGGTGTAATATACGCTCCATGGTACAAAATGGGCTCCAAAATGGCGTTATTTTGCCTGACATGGTAACTCGGCTATTGTTGTTTATTTATTAATAAGTTGTTTATTCACTTTTATTTTCTTTTTTACAGTTATATAAACTGTTTTGTTCTATAGACATTAATTAAACTTTTTATTATTTATTGCTATTTCCTTTTAAAATAATAGAAAATAATGTAAATATATATGTGTAACTGGTATTCAAAAACGATGTTTTCACCAAATTGGCGTGAAAAAAAAAATCGCGCCAAACCCGGTACGTATCTATGCCTAATAGTTATTTACATTATTGTGATTACTTAGTATCAGGCAACAGATTGAAGAGTATTTGGTATATTTTTGATATATGGGCTTTGGTGAGTTAGAGAAAATGGCCTTGGCGAATGAAGTGAATTTTACGTATATTTACCGGCAAACTATTTATTTTTCATATACATATAAGCATTTTTTTTTCAATATTTATTTTATTTATTTATATAAAGAAGAGCTATTTATCTACCTTTAAATACGAACAGAAATAATTTGTGGTTCTACCTGATTATCCCGTAGACCAAAAAAAAAAAAAAAAATATCGCCAAACTATAAGATTAAATGCCAATAATGGGTGATCGTAAATGTCAAATTTACTTGACATTAAACACTTTACACATGTTTGTTACGTCATCAGGTGATTTTTAATTCGATATTTACGTTTCTTCGCGATATGCTGCAATTTTTTGACATTCCATTTTTGACCTATAATACTAAAGCAATTTCTACCTTCATTTCAATAAAGTTTATTCGGATTTCGTATAACAATTTTCGAATTTTTCGGGTATTCTGTATGTGATTTTTAGTGTATTTTAGCGATTTTCTACCAATTTTCCATATTAGTGAAAGACGTTGATAGAAGTTGAATCAACTTTCAATCTTCGAGCACAATATATAATTTTTCTTTCTCTTTTCGAAATTTGTGCAGCGATTTAAAATTTTTTCACAATATCTTATTGTGATTTTCAGAGGTTTTTCGCGATTCGTGCAGTTTTTTTATGTACCCGGGCAACGCAGGGCAAGTTAGCTAGTTTATTAATAAATGTTTATTTGTTTATTAATTTATTTTCTTCTTATTTACAAAAAAAATTATAAATTGTTTTGTTCTATAGTTATTAATTAAACTTTTTTTTTATTGTTAGTATTTCATTTTAAAAATAACAGAAAATAATTTAAAAATAATATGTAACTGGCATTCGAAAAGGAGGCTTTCGCCAAATTGACATAAAAAATGCACGCCAAACCCGGTGCGTATATGACAATACAACAAATCATAACATTTAATTTCAACTTCAAAGCGATGTTTTAATGGTACTACTTCTCCCGTCGACTAATTCGCCAAATTATATAAATCGCCAAACCACTCACCAAATTATACAAATTGGCATAATTTTTTATTTTAAATAACGAAAGAACAAATAAATTAGTATAACATTAATAAAAATACAAATAAAACGTCGAAATAAAAATCACTTGATGGCGTAAACACGCGTAACTTCCTTAAAGTCAAATGAATGCGACATTTACGATAAACCATTATTGATATTTAATCTTATAGTTTGGCGACAGATTTTAGATATAACAGGCAACAGATTGTGAATCAAACACGAAAACAACTATTGGATGTCTTAACAGCAACTGATTCTGCCTTAAATTTTTGAACTCAAAGGGAATTGAATGGAAACCCGTTTACAGGGAGATCGCTACAGGTTTTTTCAGTATAATTCAATCTTCTCTAATCTTTTAAAAAGCGATCAGATTAGCGTGCTTTTAGATTCTGCAGTGTGTGAACGGGAGTTGGCGAGCGTAGCTTGCAGGGGGCAGAGCACCCTAGTTTTGTTATAAAATAAAACGATCTGTTCAATTTCTAACATTGATTCGACTTCAGTTTGTTTTATAACATTTTCTTATTTTTTATGCTTGAAAAATTAGGTGTTCATATCTTTATGAATCCCGGTGTAGATCATAAGTTATCGCGTGGTGGTCAAGATTCATAGTTCTGTGGTCATTTCTAGAGCAAAAGGTGGGTTTAACCCGTCAGCACACGCGCCTTTTTCCATTACGTTACTACACGCGTGGGATAAATTTCACACCATTTTGTCTCCATTATATTTTTGTCTAAACACGTTTTAAAAACGAATCTACTGTTCTGTATTGTAAAATGCATCAGTAAGTACTTCTTTTTAGGGAAAAAAAAATCATGCTTTTCATATTTGTTTTCAGATTTTGTAGCAGTTTCTGTAAAAATCATGTTTTTCCCACTGTTAAAAATTTGCAGCATTCTGTCCAGTCATTCGACCGTTTTTAGAAAAAAACGGTTTCATAACCGTAATTTAACTGTATTCTGACCATAAAATGGCCAATAATATATGGTCAGAATAGTGTTAAATTACTTTTGTGTAAACCGTTTTCGACATAAGCGGTCAAATGACTGGTACTGAATGCTGCAAATTTTTAACAGTGTAGAAAATAGGGGAAAAAACATGCTTTTCATATTTATTTTCAGATTTTGTAGTCAGTTTTTGTAAAAATCACGTTCTTCCCCAGAAAATATGCAAACGATTTTTTTTTACCCCTTAAAACATGAATTCATAAAATGGATATTAATTACATTTAATAACCTTTAATCAGTATATACTTTCATTAAAATTATTTTAGTGTATGTTATACTGTAAGAAATGAAACGTTTGTACACGCGCCGGATTATTTTACTTCAAGAGCATATTTCTCCCCTCCTAGTCAACAAAGAAAAGGCATTCCTGCACCCACCTCTCACCCCTTCGACTTTGACCTTGAAAGGTACAAGGCAGGTCAGAAGCGTCCTCTTTTTTTTTTTTTTTAAGAGAAAATGTGATTGAGGTGAGATTTATCCCGGCGCGTGTGTTTACTGTTTAATATACGACAAACGACGCCTCGGTGCCATAAATAATGGATATAGCATCTTGAAAACTTTCACGTCAGTAATATACATGTCGATGCATGTAAAAAGGTTTGAAGGAATTGCCACGATATGTAGAAAAAGGAAATGCGCCAGTTCCAAATAGTATATGAGTTATTGCGTGGTGGTCGGGATTCATAGATCTGTGCTCATATCTAGAGTAAAAGTTGGGTTTAAAAAAAAAAAAAAAAAAAAAAAAAAAAAAAAAAAAAACACGCTAAGATATCGCAGTTTAACATACACCCCAAAAATAGTGTACACGTCAAAAGTTTAAAACACATATGTGCTTTAAAACAAACATTCAAGATGGTTTAAAAAATATTTTCACCTCTTTCTTACCGAGGCATCTTCAGTTATTGAAAGCTATAAAAGAATAGATTATAAAATAGTTTTCCGTGTTGGCAAGCTGAAAAAGTTTTCAGGGATTAAATAAAATATTTCTACAAATAAATAAATAATCTACTTGTACATAATATAAACTAGAATTTTAAAAGTCTAAAAAAGTTTTTTAGAGTTAAAATGGAAAAAATATATATATCAGAAAAAAAAGACCTCTTTTATCTATTGAAAACGTATATCATATTTTTAACATACTACTCTAACCTTGGGGATAATATATATATATATATATATATATAGCAATTTAAGCTCGAAATTATGTCAATTGTTCAAAAATTTGATCAGTATAAAAAAGAACATTTCCGAAATTCTGAAACAGTGTTTGAGACATGACTTTTTGACGCGTTGTAAAGGGCTTATTCCGCACGTTTTAGCATCAAATTTTCGTAAAGTCCCTTTAAAGATATCATCTTTAAGAGCATATACATTTTCTTTTATTAAACTAGTTTGCCTTGTAAAACATATAGACATCTGTTCTAATCTAGTGCATTATTAGGAAATTTCGCCAATAATTTTTCCTATAATTCTTTTTCCTTTTAGCAAGATTTTTTGTAAAAGCAAGATTTTCGTGTTCAAAATTATTATTATTATTATTATTATTATTATTATTATTATTATTATTATTATTTCTTCTTCTAAGCATCGCACATTTTCAATTTTTACATCTTCGTATAAGGAAAGAAAGTACTTTTAACGGCAATTTGTTTGAAAACTGAATCTCAATTTATTTTTGAGATATGAATTTTTTTTTTGTAGTTTTTAATGCCATTTCTGTAATGGTGGCAACTGAAGTACTCCATTTCTGTAGACAGTAAGGGGAAAATAGTTGGGAAAAGTTGATTACTACATCTTTTTTGTTGCCATTTTCTCATAACAATTATAAAAATAATTGTTATTAAAATATGTGATAATTCGAAAAAATATAAATGAATGATTTCTGATAAAACATGGAGCTATTATAAACTATATTTAATCTTCAGTATCCATATTAATGCTACAAACAAATGAAGGCATATGGATCATTAGATAACCGATTTATTTATTTATTTATTTATTTATTGTAGAATTTACGACATCACTTTTTGCTAGGTTTGTGTATTATTCCGCGATAGTGACGTCCTTGCATACTTTTCTATAGATGTTGTCTAAGACTGGATCGTAAATGTGGAATTCTTTAGCGGATGCAAATGACGTCATTATATATGAAATAAAAGAGTGTTTTTTAAGTCTTAATCCCTTGAGGGGCGATGGGATATCACCTACGATTAATGAAAATTTGCACCAGAAAAAAAAGAATTATTAAATTTTACTTTTATAACTTTGATGGAAAAAAGACCTAAAATTGCTTTTTCTATTTTTGCAATAAAATTTTTGGAAGATTCCGGTGTGATTTCGACATTACAGAAACACAATTATTTGCCCCTGAAATGTTTAAAAACTGAAATATGTTTTGTAGAATTGCATCATTTTCATTCCAGCGACTTTGAAATTCTGCACAGATAGAATGCCTCACTTTTGAAAATAACGCAATTGAAATCACACACTAATAAAACGCAAAGTTTTACAAACATTTAGAGTGTCTTTAAAGAAGAGCCGTGACCTTTAGTTTAAAATAATATTGGTTTGGGAGTTAGATTAACCAATAAAAAATGCATTTTACTTACCCATCATACGTAGTACAGGGTAAGTCTTGTAATCGTTTTAAAAATCGATTTTTTTTTCTTTGACTGATTTACATGTTTCAGACACTGGAGATTCCGAAAGACATATTTTTGGAGAAAAAAAAATTGCCGTCCGTCTCTGTGTGTGTGTGTGTGTGTATGTGTGTGTCTGTAAACGCTTTATCGACCGAACAAATTGAGATAGAGACTTGAAATTTGGTGTGTACTTCGTACGTAATAATGGGAAGAAGCTTGTTGAATATTAGTAACCTCGATTATTCGGAACTGCTTTTTTCGGACTCTCGAAATATTCGTTTTGATAAAAGGTATATGAAAAGTTTCGAAATTGTTTATTTAAGGAGTGGATATAAAAGACAATAAAAAAACATACATTTTGCATAAAGAATGAAGCCGATCGGATAATTAGTTTCCGAGATATTTGTAATCATATTTTTCGCACTCTTCGATTTTTCATGACCCTGTATTTCATTCAAATTGCAATTCAAAGATGTATTTTAATTTGAAATAAGACGCTTAATCCGACGCAATAAACTGTTAGTTAATATGACTATTCATTTTTGGAGTTATAAGGATGTTTTTTTTACGCAATTCGGTACTACTCGATTATCCCGTCGTCCCAAGAACTATCGCCAAAATTTAAGATTAAATGTCAATAATGGCTTAGCGTAAATGTCACATTCTCTTGACATTAAACATGTTACACTTGTTTGTTGCGTCATCAAGCGATTTTCAATTCGACGTTTTATTTGTATTTTTATTAATCTTTAACTAATTTATTTGTTCTTTCGTTATTTAAAATAAAAATTATGCCAATTTGTATAATTTTGCGAGTAGTTTGGCGATTTATATAATTTTTCGAAATGGGTTGACGGGATAATCAATTAGTACCCGCAATTCAGTAATAGAGCATTACTATGTATTAAAAATATTTAAATAATACGTTTAAATTGTATATTGGAATTGCT
This sequence comes from Maratus speciosus, assembly GCA_963932465.1. Classification (NCBI taxonomy): domain Eukaryota; kingdom Metazoa; phylum Arthropoda; class Arachnida; order Araneae; family Salticidae; genus Maratus; species Maratus speciosus. The sequence continues at coordinate 118,990,851 of OZ010788.1, read as the reverse complement.
ATGAATTTTATAAATAGTTTACACATGTTTTATTTTCATGTTTTTAATTTTATTATGCATATCCGTGATGGGTAAATATTACGGTGGCCTCCAACGACTAGTTTTATTGGAACTAATTTTGTAGGTTTATTATAAAATAATTTCACCAAATGCTACACCATTTGGTTGAACGTTTTCCTCTTTTTCCGTATTGTCAGAGAAATCGTATATTTCTCTGTTACACACGACAAATAAAATGGGCATTCTCATTTATAAAAACGGGGGATATTATGTTTGTGGGGGGTTTTTTTATCATTGTTTTTTTAACGAGAGGGATCCGCCCACCTGCTCGCTACGCTCACCAACCCCCCGCGTAATCGCTTCGCGATTCCATTCGCTATCGCGAAGCAATCCCTATTTTCTAGCCAACCCTAAACGTAATATTTGCGCGTTTCCAAGAGCAAATATTACGCTCCCTTATTTTCTATGCATTCAATTTTTAGATTCCACTTGGTAAAAACGCGCTCCTCTCCAACTCCTGGCAATTTTATTTCCTTATCGCCTAGCACATAATCATTAGAGCTTACAGTGTTTCATAATTATAAGAATTATTAAATATAAAATTATATATATAGTGTTACGAATATTGTAGATAGTGTTTATGCTTAAAAATAATGTAAATAGTTCAATTAAGCTTTATTCATAAGCTAATATTAGTTTTTGTTGTATTGAAATATCTCAGTTTGTTGATTTTCTGCAAGCAAGTAAACCCTGTTGGATTTCACTGGGATTTTATGGAAATTTGGCGAAATACTGGAAATAGTGCCAAATTGGCATCACTTTCGGCGATTAATTTTGGTCGCCAAATTTGGCGATATATCACCAAGTTGGCGACAAACTTGGCGACGTTTAGCGACATAGCACAGAAAGCTCTGATCAAACAGATGCTTTTTGCGGTATCTACGCAGATTTTCATTGGTTCATTTCCAAATCGTTACTTTTTTATATATATGTGGAAGGATTTATGGGCGCGATTGCACAGAACTTTGCTATTGTGATCGTCACGCCATGTTATTGCATTTTTATTTATTTTAACCGGAAGGCCCAAATGGTTAACACGGGCAGAGCCGGGTAGTTCTTCAAGTTTATTTAGAAAAATTGATACATTTTACAAAACTTATTTTTAATAAAAAGTTGTATTAATTGATAAATGCCCCCCCCCCCTTTTTTTTTTGCACAAATAGTTATAGTTTTTGACAAATCTCATTTTCTAAAATTAACCCGCTAAAAATTATTCAACAACAATATATGTTATTCATACAAATAAACTATTCAATTATATTCTCTTTATGACACATTATTCTAGTTTTTGCCATTACTTATAACCATTTGGAAATGGTTTTTGTTTTCGGTCGAGTATGGGGCCAAATGATGCTCGCATTTTATTTTTTTTAACGAAATTCAACGATATTTTTTTACTTTTAGAGGAATTTTTATTTGAATAAGTAATAGAAAAGCATAAAATCGTTAAAAATTATAAATAGGTAATCGAAAGGCATAAAATCGTTAAAAATTGAAAAAGTTACAAAATGGGTATAGGAGCAAATTATCAGATATGGAAAACTCCAAAGCCAAAGAGCGACGCCGAAATGAAAATCGTCTTGCAAAGCAAAAATTGAGGTCTTCGACTCATTTTGTATGTCATGAAAATCGAGGTCTTCAACTGATTATGTAGCCCATGAAAATCGAGGTCTTAAACTTATTATGTAGCCCATGAAAATCGATTACAGAATAAAAGACGAACGGGAAAAAGGAAACAATCTAATGTTTAACACTAGAACGGCGGGAAAATCTTACCTACTGGAACGGCGGGAAGGGGTCATTTTGACCCCTCGATGAAACTAGTGAAATAACAACGCTAAAATAATTTTAAAAGCCATACATTGGCAAAAATATGTAATTTACGTGTATTTCATAATTTATATTTAATATTATTCGATAATTTATTGAATTTTTAAAGTACTGTATATGTAACAGGGCGATTCCTACAGGGCGATTAACTGGATCATACTACGACTACTCAAAAAACTCATTAATTTGATATAAAAATCGATTTAAAATTAATGTTTTCACAAATTAAAACTAATGTTAACTAAAATAAAACACAATTTATAAAATAATATATATTTATATTTTCATCTACTTACTCGCGAATGATTCACTCTCTAAATCCATAAATGAGAAACATGTTCTGTTGTTTCCGTTATTTCATTATAAGTGTAGCTGAATGGTTAATATGTTAAGCATTCTGTTTCAATTTTATTTAAAGCTTATAATACTCCAAATTGTACGCACGTATTAGGAATTAATTCAGTTGTATTAAAAAAAAAATAGCAATTTTTCCAGTACATTTTCCGCACACAACTTTGAAACATGGTGCGCAAAATTCTTGAGATTTGTTTCCATTGCATGTTTGTACTTGACATTTTTTCTCTTGATATCTATTTTATTTTCGTGTTTTTTTTTTTCTGAAGACTCAGGAAAGATCTTTGGGAGATTTGAAACCATAAGATCCATTCTGAACACATCTCCTAAATTTAATAGAAAATCTCTTCTACTGATAGGCTTGCCTGTTACACTTTTATAAATTATCCAGGCGTTTAAAGCTGCATGATCCAAAATATTGAAAAAGATATGTACAGGCCATCGTCTAGAAGCTGATTTCACGGAGTATTTTCGGCACATCTGATCATGGATATCCACACCATACTTCGTTGCGTTGAAATATTCTATTGAATCGGGAAACTTCTTGAGACCGTCTTCAGTTTTTACAGTAGAATGTAATGAGCTAAGTAGAAAAACACTTTTTTTTCTTTTGGCTTGATAGATGGTAAGTGTCATATTATCACATTCCCCTATCTTCGATGAATAAAGAGTACTGCGCATATTTTTCAATGATATAGGAATTTCTCTTCTGTTCTTTTTCATTGTGCAACCAAAGTTGTATTTTTAGCTTTTAACATTTCTGCTAATTTGATATTAGTAAAATAGCTATCTGTTGTAATATTCCTCCCTTCGTTTAGATGGGGATCTGTTAATTTCATGACAACATTTTCCGATAAACGTAATTAAGGATTGGCTGCTTCATCCTTTTCTAGATAAATAAATTCATTCAAGAGGTATTTAGTATCAACGTCAACAGATCACCAAAATTTTATTCCAAATTTATCCGATTTATTTGGCATATATTGCGTAAATTTATATCTATCCTGAGATGGGAACAATTGTTCATCAACTGTAATATTTTGTCCTGGTCGGTAGCATGTTTTGCAATTTTCAATAAATTTATTCCACATTTTAGATGCAAGAGCAAATTTAACAGTCTGTAGTCTGCTAGATCTTGTTGTCTTTTCATCAAACCTAAAAAATCTTTTTATTTCTTTGAATCTATCTCTTGAGATAGTTTCTGTGCAAAATAGTATTCCTCATGCCTTGGACGACAATGAATATAAATCTAAACCCTTTTTTTTATTGCTCCTCGAGCATATAGTATAGCAACAAAAGCAGCTTCGAGTACAAAGAGTATTTTATTAAAGGGGTCAAAATGACCCCCGTCCGCCATTCTAGGAATACAATCCCATATTTCAAAAACTAACAAATCTAGAAAGCTGAATTTTTCTTTAGAAATATATGTTATCTATTTAGGAAAAGTCAAAAAATTTCAAACGATTTCGCCCAAGCAAACAAAAGTAATCAACGGACGAAAGTACTCAGGTGTCAAAATGACCCCTACCGCCGTTCTAGTGTTAATCAATTGATAGTAAAAGGCCATGTCTCGAGCGGCTCCAATCCACTAGCCACGGCGTTTTACAATCGGTCGATTCTAACCGGGAAATATTGAGCTCAACGTAGGTAATTTGTCGCAATCTGTGGATGATTCGGTGGAACTGCTTTCGATTTGTAAACTGTTTTTCTTCGTGAAACGGAACTTGGAGAGTTTATCGATGAAGGTTTTGGTCGTCTGAAGTTTAATCTTTGCGATCTGTTGTTGAAGAGGATACGACGGAATTTGTTGGACGAAATAAATTCCAAATGGTCGTTGTAGTTGTAATTTATTAAATTACAATTATTTTTTATTTTTTACTTTCTTCTATCTTCAATAGGAGAAAGTATTGTAATCGAAATTTTTTTCGACTTCCGGTTTTAACTTTCTTCTATCTTCAATAGAAAAAAGTATTGCAATCGAAATTTTTTCGACTTCAGGTTTTCGACGGATTTACACATTGTAGGAGTCAGAGATCCCAAAAAACATGTTTATACAAAATATCTGTCTGTCCGTCCGTCTGCCCGTGTGTCCGTATGTCGCCATTGTACCATCGAAAAGTGTATGAAGTTATGCATAGAATTGAACCAAATTTTTTGTGTATGTATTTGGCTGTGGCAAGCAGGTCCTCCTTCAATTTAGAAATATTCTGCCGGAAGGAGGCGCTGTAATAGCAATTTTTGTGCTATTTTCAATATTGTACCTTCAAAAGTGTATGAAGTTGTACATAGAATTGAACAAAATTTTTTGTATATGTTTTTGGCTATAGCCAGTAGGTCCTCCGTGAATGTGAAAAAATTCCGCCGGAAGGGGATGCTGTAATAGCGATGTCTGTGCCATTTTCATTATTGTACCTTCCAAAAATGTATGAAGTTGTTCATAGAATTGCACCAAATGTTTTGTGCATGTATTTGGCTGTGGCCAGCAGTTTTTCCTTGAATTTAAAAATATTCTGCTTGAAGGTGTTGTTGATAGAGCGATTTTTGTGCCATTTTCTTTATTTGACTATCGAAAAGTGTATGAAGTTATGAATAGAATTGAAACAATTTTTTTTGTATATGTTTCTGGCTATGGCCAGTAGGTCTTCCTCGAATTTGGAAATATTCCGCCGGAAAGGGGCGCTGTGATAGCGATTTTTTGTAGAATTTTCTCGTTTTTTTGTAGTTCTGTTGCCCAACGTTGGTTCGTGCAGCGACGGCAACTCGCCTCCTGCTAAGCCGGCTGTTCGCAAACAGCTGATGTACAACAGAATAACGGAAAACTATTGATTTTAATAAATATCTTGATCGAGATTAACTCGTTTTTACTCCGATTAATTGACTGAAGCAGAAATTTAAGATGAAAATCAAAGTTGGTATAGTATTGAACTAATAATATTGCAATACTGGCATCTATAACTACTTTTTGAAATATTAAGATGTATGGGATAGAATAAAGTTTTGGGATTGGCACATCCAACTAGCTTTTATTTATGGCCCAAATACAAATTTGTAACAGTTTTCGAAATTAAAACTCTTCTTTTATATGTATATTTTCAGTAACTTTACAAAAAGAATCGGTTGTGAGATTAAATATGTAAAATCTTTACGGTTTGCTTTTTATATTTTCTTTAATCAAAAGGATTTATTCTTACCTTTATATATAGCACGTGAGCCTTAGCAATGAGAGAGGTGTAATTCGCCATCATGAAAGAAAAGAAAACATCATTTAAACTATGTATTCAGAATTTTTAAGTTGTTTTCTCATCGTATAATCATAATTTAATTATTAAATTAATAAATGGTAAAATATTATTTTTTAAAGAATATATTAGATTATTTATTTTTCAGTATTTAAAATAGTATTTAGTTGTAATAGTTTCACAGCTTGTTTGCTTATTTTGTTAAGACTGGTTAGCACATCATTAATCCCATTGCTTTTGTAACTCGTAAACAGTTGTAACCATAAAGATTACTAGGCGTTTTATCAAATACGGCCTACTAACTGAACTAGTATGTTGTGGCCATCAGAAAACTTTCTTCTTTATAAATCACGTCAATTAAATCATTTAAATAGTACAAGAAATAACAACGATTTAGCACCAATTCATATCAAAGTATATCTGAATTCGAAGTTGGATGAAAATTCGTGCATTAGTTCTTGAGATAGAGCTATAGCGGAAATTCCGAAAAATATAGCATAGCAGCGCCACCTGTTGAGCGATTTACACCCAAAATAAACAGCACTAAATGATATCAAGGTATACCTGAATCTGAAGTTTCTTGAAAATCCAAGCATTAGTTCTTGAGATAAAGCTATTGCGGAAATCGCAAAAAATACAGAATAGCAGCGCCACCTGTTGAGCGATTTACACCAAAAATTAAACAGCACTAATTTATACGTCAATTCATGTCAAGGACTAACTAAATCTGAAGTTTGATGAAAATCCGTGCAATAAGTTCTTCAGATACAGCTCTTGCGGAAATCGTGAAAAATGAAGCACAGCAGCGCCACCTATTGGGCGATTTACACCAAAAATTAAACAGCACTAATTTATATCAGGGACTAACTGAATCTGAAGTTTGATGAAAATTCGTGCATTTTTTCTTGAGTTAGAGCTATTGTGATAATCATGTTAATGCAGCATAGCAGCGCCACCTGTTGGGCGATTTTCACAAAAAAGTAATCAGCACCAAACTATATCCTGGACTAACTAAATCTGAAATTTTACGAAAATCTGTGCAGTAGTTCTTGAGATATAGCTATTGCAGAAATCGTGAAAAATGCCGCATAGCAGCGCCACCTGATGGGCGATTTGCACCAAAAACTAATCAGGTCCAGTTTATATCAAGGTCTAACTAAATATAAAGTTTTGTGAAATTCCGTGCATTAGTTCTTGAGATAGAGCGTCCACAAAATTTTTGTCACATACAGACTCAGACTCACAGACAGACATTTTCTAAAAACCATCAAATCGTGTTCTGGGCATTCTAAAACGTATAAATCCGTCGAAAACCGGAAGTCGAAATTTTTCAAGAATCCAATACTTTCTTCTTGTAAAGATAGAAAGTAAAAAGTGCCCAGTTAAACTGAGGTCATTGAGTTCACACTAGGCTATTTACACTAATCGTATATTATACTCTTTTTTCAAAGAATAATGTCCCTCGAAAAATAAACTAAGGGGATTATCTCACCATTTTCCCCCTTTATACTTAACCAATAAACCAACATATCTAATCATGAAGCGTCTTAACAGAATAAACCTGTATACCAAATGTGAAGCAAATCGGATAATTCTATATGAAAAACCCATTTAACTATATTAGGGGGGATTAGCCCCCGTTCCCTCTTTTATACTTAACCATTGAACCACCAAAACTAACCGGAGAAGCGTCTTATCAGAATGTATTTACGTCCAAAATTTGAAGCAAATCGGATATTTCTATCAAGAGTTATCGCGTTACGTACAATCGCGGGGAAAAAGTAAACACCCCTACTAACTCAGCAAAAAATTATTGTAGAAGGAAATTACTTGTACCAAAATGCTGAAAATAAAATCTACTTTTAAATTATGTCTATAAAATTTGCTTAGGGGGCTATCTACATATCAAAACGAACCCAAATTTTGTTTGTTTTTTTAAATATCAATACCCTAGTTTAACATCATAAATAGATTCTTCATCCTTCAATTAGCCTAAATCCAAATTTTCATGAAATTCGTGCGATTAGTTTCCGAGAAATTAATTATTTTGTAATGAGCTTATTTTAGGAGCTGTATCCAAATTGAAGTTCAGTACTCAGTTGTTGAAATGCGACGGAATGACTATGTCGCTTCTATTAATGTATTATTTCTTGCCAATATGACCATTTCACTCGCTTAATATGTTCCGACTATTGCCATACCAAATGTTTCATTAAAACGAGTAAAATATATATTTTTTAATTATGCTTTTTCTGGACATCATAGACCCCTTAAACCGTCATCTTAACGCTTTTTGCTCATAATTCGAAAACTATTTAAATAAAATTTGAAATTGAGAATTTGCATAAAGCAGGACATAATAAAAATAAATTTATAAAAAAAATTGCAGATTGCAATTCATATTTTTTTCGAATATTAATCTCAAATTCATAATTCATATTACAAAACTTTTAAAATTACAAATTCAGTGTATTTATGTTTGGGTTTTTTAGTATTATAATTAAACAAAAAAAAAAACATCACATTAGAGTTATAATTTTTGGCGATATTAATAAAAATATGAAAATGCTATTTAACATTACAAGTTCTAAATTTTGAGAGTTTATCATTCAAAACTTATCATCCAGATGACTTGAAATTTTATTTCTAGGCATAGTGTGAACCGGAGATTTAAAATACAGTGTCAGAATTGGGTGTTGTCATTGAAAAAAACAATGTTCGGTCTGGTTTTGATTTGCAGATGCCACCCTAAGCAAATTTTATATACATCATTTAAAAATAGACTTTATTTCTAATCTTTTGGTACATGTAATTTTTTTCTATTATAATTATTTGCTAAGTTAGTAGGGGGCGTTTACTTTTTTTTCCACGACTGTACAATACATACACTGTAAAAGAAAAACGACATTTTTACACTGCAAAGTACTGTTGATCTCGCGAACGAACTCGATCACAGTGAATGCGCTGCATTTTTTTTTTTTGGTTTCCTGACTATATTAACATGGAAAATACAGTAGTTGCGTAAAATTAACAGCACAATGTGCTGGCAATTTGGACGCCAACAGTTTGTGCTGTAAAAAAAATACGTCCAAATTGCCAGCACATTGTGCTGTTAATTTTACGCAACTACTGTATTTTCCATGTTAATATAGTCAGGAAACCAAAGAAAGATACAGCACATTCACTGTGATCGAGTTTGTTCTGGCAGTTTGTTCTACAGTGGTTTTTTTACAGTGTACGTACAGTCGTATAAAAAAAAAGTAAACACCCCTTACTAACTCTGCAAAAAACTATCGTAGATGAAACTTACTGGTACCACACGATTGGTAATAAAGTCTACTTTTAAATGATGTATATAAAATTTGCTTAGGAGGCCATCTACATGTTAAAACGAACCATAACTTTGTTTTTTTTCAATAGCAGCACACAATTCTGGCAGCATAAATGAACTCTACACCCTTCAATTAGCCTAAAAACAATTTTTTATGCAATTCGTACCATAAAATTCGGAGAAATTACTTATTTTAAAACTAGCGTATTTTAGGGGCTGTATCCAAATTGAAGTTCGGTACTCGATTGTTAACCGAGAGAGCTCCCTTCTTGATCAAGGCACCTTAAGCAGTCAATTAAACCTGTTAGATTACAGGATAGCATAAGAAATTTCAAAATATTTAGTCACTTCTATCATAGACAGCCCCTTAAACCATCATTTTCCCGTTTTTTAAGCATAATTTGAAAACTACTTGGATGAAAAATGTGAAATTTTGGATTTCCATAAAGCAGGACTTAATAAATCTGAATCCATCAAAAAAATTGTAGGTGGCAATTCGTAATTATTTTTTAATATTAATTTCAGAATTCATATCAGAAAATTATAAAAATAACAAATTGCACGTGTTTATGTTTGGGTATTTTAGTATTATTGCTACATAAACAATTAGTGCATTAGGAGTATAATTTCAGGAGATAATAATAAAAATATGGTAATGTAATTTAACATTAGAAGCACTAAACTTTGAATGTTTATAATTAAAACACTTATCATTCAAATGACTTAAAATTTGGTGTCTACGCATAGTTTGAACAGAAGATTTGAAATATCTTGTTAAAATTGGGTATTACTATTAAAAAAAAAATGAAGTTTGGGTTCTTTTTAATATGGTGATGGCCCCCTAAGAAAATTTTATATACATCATTTAAAAGTAGACTTTATTTCCAGTCGTTTGGTACCTGTAACTTTCTTTTACTATAATTTGTTGAGGAGTTAGTAGGGGGTGTTAACTTTTTTTTTTCCACGTCTGTACATACAGAGCCTGCGGCATTATTACATTAGTACTGGATAGCCTGTGATCTAAAAAGTGTTAAATGTTGTATTGTCATTAGAAATACACATGTGAATCTAATTTTTATAATTCTAGTGTATTAGGAAGTGAGTGAAACACAGATTTCAAAATACCATCTTTCCGTACTAGCCAAGTAGCCAAGTTAAGTCAAGCATAAGAGTGTAAGGGTGAATACCAGAAAGTGTGAGATTTTGAAAACAAGAATTTTGATCGTTTCAAAGCTTCTGATTTTTTTTTTTAAATGTTGGTTGAACAGCTGAATAAAGGAATTTATATGTAAAATTGTTAAAGTCTGAAGAACTTAAGTTCATTTTTATGTAATTATTATTATGTGTCATTTTCTTGGCATAATATGTATGCCAGGATAATGACAATTTCATTCTAAAACCTTTTTCACATTATTGTTTATTTTATTTTTAGATCTAACATTTTAATTTTGTTTAAAGGAACATGTTACCTCTATAGTACCTCAAATTAAGTGTAATGTTGAGTTTTATTTGTAATTTATAGAAGCCAGGAAAATGACGTAATCAAAGTCTACTCAATTTTTACAAAGCCTTCAAATACATTATTTTCAAAAAAAAATTCTAAAAGATCATGCTGGTAGCAATGGCTTTACTACTTCTGACTTGAACTATGTCAAGAACAAGAAGAATTACTCTGAAGCGCCTCTTTATACCTCATAAAGAACTAAAATGAGCAGGCCAGGAAAATTACATTCATTTTCATTAACTATCGTATTTTAATTATGGAAAATCATTTGTAAAATACAGAACTTGTTTCTCATATATGTGTTATATAAGGTATAATTAATAATTAGAAATTTAAAAAAACTGGAGAAAGATATTTGTACAGTACAGCAGAAAACCTTTTACTTTGCACATATCACAGTGTGACATGCCAGGAAGATGACAATCTGAAAGTTTAAGTCTTTTAATTGCTTTATTTTTGTGTTATTATGAGTATAATATATCTTGAAAATACTTCTAAGAATATATTTTATTAGAATGTAAAAAAGAAAATTGCATTATATAACATGAAATAGAAATTTTATTGTGCGAACTGCAATTTCCGTAGTTTGTGATATTGGCCCGTAAATACTCATCAATTTCGTTTTTTTTTTTTTTAAAGTTGTTAATATAAAGTTTTTAGTGCTTAAATAAATTGTAAATTTTTCTGTTATTATATTTAAACGTTGCAGAGCTTGTATAAGCCTTTCTAAATGAGTTGAAATTTTAGACAATTTACTTCTACAAAATTCATTAAATCACTTTCAGATGGCTTAGAAAACTCCTTCTTTTTATATCTAGCTAAGAGAAATAGAGAATCGAAAAGGTTTAGGACAGGCGCAAATTCCAAAAACTTCCGAGAAATTCTGATTGAATCTATTCTCGGTTCTTTTGTTAACTATAATTTCCTATTTAAATGCGTGATTTCCAATAAAGATATACATATTTATTCACGCCCTTAGGATTTGCATTTCTAGTTCAATGATGTGTATCGTGAAAGTGTTTTTTCAAACTTTATCCCCCCTCCCCCCCCAAAAAAAAAAATCGCCAAAATACTCTATAATTTAAAACAAGAACGGAAAATTATCCGTCCAGCATAGATTATAAAATATTTTCGAACATATTCAGAATACTGTAACAAAACTTTACAGAAAAAATAGCAAATAAAGCCTTTGTGCAACAATATTAAAAAGCAGAAAAACCAACGTTTAAAATGCACAAATAATACATGAAAAGCAGCGAACAGCTGTCTCGAATCTACTAGCGAGATTCTTCTTCAGTGCAAGATAGGGAAAAAGGAACAGCGTGCTAGAAAAAGCACGGCTGTACGTTCTGGAAAGTCCAATTTTTGCTATTACTATCAACAGTCGAAGAAATATTCGATTTTTTTTTTTTTTTTTTTTTTTTTTGTGTGTGTGTGTGTGTGTGTGTGTGTGCACTCTCCTACCCTCCCTTTTGAGTACCTAAAGTGGTTTAAACACCAACGTAAGGAGTAACCAATTTCAATTCGAGTAACTTTTGCCGGTTACTCGATTTGTTTAAGCATACCATGACGTTCCTGAGGCATTTTTCTATGCATTGCACCACTTTTTCCGAAGTTACTCAGAAAAGCGTTATTCCACAGTCATTCATACACACCGTGTGTTATGTAAAATCTAAAATCTGTATAACGCATCTGGCGGTGTGTAAAAATGCAGCCTCAAACCCAGGGAGTTTTCTAACGATTACTCGGTAAAACGGTAATAGTCCAATAATGGCAACCCTTGTGTGTTTGGTTTCATTGGTAATACAGGTTTGCTATATAAGATTTTCCTCTCTATTTCGCGGTTACTCACGAAAGCGGCAATAATCCAAGAATGGCAGCTCTTGTGTGTTTATTTTCTTCGGTAACTCAGATTGGCTATGTAAGTTTTTCCTCTCCATTTAACTACATTTTTGATAGAAGAATATCTGTCTATATAGTTTTTGAAATATAACGAAAAAATCAGATAAAAATTCACGATTTTATTAAACGTAGCTTTAGAGCGTGAATTTCTCACGAAATAAAGATCTGAAATAACTTAAAATATTCAGTGAATGGAAAAAATAGACCTAATATTAATAACGTAAATTGTCAATATTTCAGTTAAATTCATTTTAAACATCCCCTCCCGGCACCAGTCGGAACAATAGGTTATTTCTTCTTCTTTTTCCTTTTTATTCTTTTAAAGATATAATGTATCAGATTTAATAAAAATTAAACAAATTGGTGTTATTCCTCCTAAATTCATTATTTTGTTGAAGTTAATTAGAAGCAAAATTTTAAATTTCCTTACCGAATGCAATTAGATGCATATGAGATAGCTGTAGCAAATTTGTTAAGCAATTATTGAAATTGACGAATAAAAATACAGACTGGCTATAATATATTTCCTATTTCATACAAGGTCCGAACACAAATCATTCAATGAAAGCCATCAAAATTTTTAAATCTCTCGTCTAGCAAAATAAGCAACTTTTATTGAAATCAAATGATTTTAACATAATCTAATATTGAATTGATGGATTGAAAATATAGTTCCTACAACTGTAAAGTTGTTCGAATTTTCAAATGACCATTATTTTCAAATTGAAATCCCCAAATTTCGCTCTAGTCTTTTTTTTGGACGTTCTTGTGACAACGCAAGGTTATATGATGATACTAAGCAACATATAATGATACTAAAATATAATACAATTATGATACAAATGAGGTTCGAACACAAACCATGCAATGAATAACAATAAAATTATTTTAGTATGTCTGTCACCAAAGTAAACAACTCCCAATTATTTTAATGAAATCGTTAGAAATTTAGCATGTATTTCTAAAAACTGAACACAATTATTCATTTACCACAGTGTTTGTCCTTTAGATTTTCAAAGGGTCGTTATTTTCAAACAAATTTTCGAATTTTTTTAATTAATGAACGCACCCAATATAATTTACTTTAAAAAAAGAGAAAAAATATATTTTCCTTTTCCGCCTGAGCAAATACAACTTGTATATTGTAATAATTCCTTGTAGAGCAGCGGGTCAAATATCATTTTGAGGACCGATCTTCTGTCTGTCCATAGAAATTGTTCATAAATATTATGCTTAAGCAACTACTACTAATCTTCATGCCTTTTGTACATATAGATAAATTTTACACCATGTAGTATTCACTGTAGTATATGGGATATCTGAGTGGCGTCGTACACAGGATTTTATTTCGGGGGGGGGGGGGGTGACTTAAATTTCCCTAATGTTCTAAATCTTACAAAACACGTTGAATTGTGTTGTAAACAAAAATCATTTTTGGCAATAGGGCCGTAGCCAGAGGGGGAAAGGATGATTATGTTCCGAATTTTCCAAAATTTAACGACATGGCTTGAGGTTTCGTGAATTCGGACTTAAATATATCCCGATTTTTGACAAATGGTCCCCGAAAAAAATATCAATTTTGTCAATGCCTGATGACATTGAATTTTCGGAGAGAATGAGAAAATATAAAACAGGTGTGTCTTGCGGTTTAAAAACGGACTCAAAATTTTTATAAAAGACCAATTTTTTTTTTCTTTTAGCGACGATTTTTATGCCATCCGACGTAAAATTTCATTCTCTTTCAGAATCTGTCTTTATTTCTTAATTTCGAGAGTTGGAAGCGAAAATGAATTTTTTGGTAATTAATTCCAGAAGTGCATTTTTTGCACGGCAGGCTACGTAACACGGAAAGAAAAAGAGATACATTTTTACACTAGGGTTTGATAATCGAAGTACAAATTTTTTTAACTTTTGATTTTACAAATTTGGTTCTTTCGCATCCGAATGTTATTTCGTGCGCTGATTCATAAAATCTCAATTTAAAAAAAATCGGACCACAATTTTCCGATTTATGAAAAAATCGATTTTTAAACTTATAAAAGAGGTGCTTTTTCGCGCAGACAATTGATAGGAATTTTTTAAAATTAGGAAAACTGAATAACCGTTCGCTTTTAAACTTTGACATAGTTTATAACACATAATAAGAACTTTATAAATTTAAGGTAAGTTGAATTTTTGTTGAGGGGGGGGGGGGGAGGTGAACGAGGGCTCCGTCGAAAACCGCCCCCTCCCTCGAGTAGTATGCCTACTGATAGGTTGTTTAAGCAGAGTTTCGTTCAGATACAGTTTTGTTAAGAATAGAGTGCGCTCCCTAGTGGTGGAATGTGGAACTAACAGAACGCGATTCTGTGAAAATTAGGAACCCTAACACCGCGATCTGTGTTATATTTTAAGATAGTTTATAGCACATGGTAAAAAAAATTATCAAAAAGAATGGCGCGTCACATTTCGGTGTGGGTAAGAGGGTCGCAAACACAATTAGGAAATAGAACAAGGCGATCTGTTTGAAACTTTAAGATAGTTTAGGGAGGGTTTACCATAATTTAAAAGGGGTTCCATGGCGATAAATGTACTAGGCGTTTTGAAAGGAATATTAAACGAAACCCTTTGTGTCGATCTGCGATCACATATACCCACTTGTTTTCTATTTGAAGACACGTGGGTCATTTTCCCAGAACCCGCAGATTTAAACAGCCCGAACATTTCTCATGTTTCATATGAATAAGGGACTAATTCGAGAGGGAGCTGTAACCCCATTAGCCCCATTCCAGCTATATGGTTATACTGTAGTACCACTGTGCACTAATATGGGGCTAAAGAGTATGTTGTAGTTGAATGATAGGAGGGAAAATTGCAAATTTCTCTCAAGCAGAAAGGTTAACAAATCAGCACTTTTTTTTTCATTTTCAACATTTTTTGAAGGGCGGGTCCTGTAACCCCAACAGTCTCCTTCCCCATTTTTGAATATGCTGTAGTGCCAACGTGGACTAATAAGGACTAACGAGAATTGTTAATCCTCTGTATAACAGAAAAGTAAATTACAAATTTATCTCAAACAAACAAACAAAAAGAAAATCAGCACCTTTTTCATTTTATTTTCGGCTATTTCGTGAAGAGAGCTGTAACCCATTAGCCCCTTTCAACCTCTTTGGGCAACTGTGCACTGATAAGACTAAAGAGAAGAGAGTGGCTGTTCCGTTGAATTATAGGAAGAAAAAAATTACAAATTTCTCTCATCTTAAACAGAAAGAAAACAAATCAGCACATTTTTCTTCATTTTCCACTATTTCGAAAGAGGGCTTGTAATCAGGCCCCTTCCCCTCGTTGGGTATACTGTGGTGTAACCGTGCTCTGATATAGGACTAATCAGAATGGCTAGTTTGTTGTATTGCAGAAAACAAAGTTACAAACTTATTTCAAACAAACAAACAAAAAAAAAGACAGCGTTTTTTTTGTTTTTGTTTTTTTATCATTTTCGACTGTTTTGGGAGGAGGCTGTTACTCCATTAGCCCATTTCACTTCTTTGGTATAATGCTATGTGATTTTGCACTAATATGGAACTAAAGAGAAGAGAGTGCTAGTTTGTTGAATGAAAAGAGGAAAATGCACATTTATCTCAAACAGAAAGAAAAAAAGCACTATTTTTTCATTTCATTTTGACTATTTAGGGAAGAAGGGGCTGTAATCCCATCAGCCCCCTCCCCTCATTTCGGTATGCTGCGATGTCAATGTGGACTAACTTGGAGCTAACGAGAATGGCTATTTCGCTGTATGATTATATAATACAGTAGAAAAAAAATTAGATTTATCTAAAAAAGTAAGAATTTCAGAAAACAAAATTACAAATCTATCTCAAAAAAAAGATAAAAATCAGCATTTCTTTCATTTCATTGTCGGCTATTTTGTGAGGGGGCTGTAACCCCATTAGCCCCACTTCCACCTTTTTGAGTATAATGTGGTGTCACTGTGCACTAATTAGGAACTAAAGGGAAGAGAGCGACTAGTCTGTTAAATGAACGGGGAAAAAATACAAATTTATCTCAAATAGAAAGAAAAAAATATCAGCACTTTTTTCATTTTATTTTCAACTATTTCGAGAGGAGGGGGCTGTAATTCGTACATCCCCCTCCCCATCTTTGGGAATGCTGTGATATCAATGTGGAGTAATATAGGGGTTAACGAGAGAATGGCTATTTCGTTGCATGACAGAAAAAAAAATCATATTTATTTAAAAAAGTAAGGAAGAAACCCTTTTTTATTTAATTTAAGACTTTTTCGGGAGGAGAGGGCTTATAACCCCATCAGCCCGCTTTCTCTTTTTTGGTGACCATGTGGACTAATATGGGTCTAATGAGAATGACTAATCCGCTGCATGACAGAAAAAAGTTAATTTGTTTTCCAAAAAAGAAGCAGCAAAAAATCATCTTTTTTTTTCATATCACTTTCGAAAATTTCGTCGGGGGGCTGTAGTCCCATCAGCCCTTTCCCTTGGGTAGGCCTATGGGATATCACAACAAAGATAGTCACAATTTTAAGAAAATATCTAGTAGAAAAACTAGTAGGAAACTAATAGAAAAATTGATGGATTGGTTTATGAGATAAAGGTTTGCAAACTTCATTTTTTTTATTTATGAATGTAATAAAATGTCTAAAAGAACCCCCCAACCCCCGCATTGATCCTCATAAATTGTTTTAACTTGCCTCGTTAAGAGGAAAACACCAATAATTTCACTTGAAAACTATGTACTATGTTTATAGAATAAAATTTTAATCATTAGTTTTTTGAGAATGTAGCTCATTCTTTTTTTCGGGGGGGGGGGGGGAGCATGAGCTAAGGAGAGGTAACGCTCTTCCTTGATATTTGAAAGTCTTTTTGGTGAAAGATAATATTTGTAATTTTTGGCCAATTTTACTCATAATGGCATCCGAATTCCTGCCATGGTGAACTCGTTCAAATGAGGTGGCTATGCATGACCGTGCATTAGTCAGGCTCATAACGATAATTCTTAAGAACACTTTTCTAAAGCTACGTATATTGTCAGCAGAATTTATAAATACTAGGCAATTAAAATGAGTGTAGCTAATATTAAAAACACATACAATACATAAAAATGCACTTTTAGTTATGTAAGTATCGCTCATAAGCAATAATGAAACCTAATTACTGTCTAAGGCTCTAAACGAGTTAATGTTGACATCTTTTAGTGTATCCTTGTAAAATATTTATAAATACTACCACTACATACTCTACATTTTACAGAAAACATGTTGTAAAATACCGCACTAAATGGATGTGATTAAAGCACTGCCCAACTGGACCGTTACCCTATGGTCTCCGACTTTTGGAGCTCTGAAATTTAGTATGCAACATTAATGAAGCTGATATTTTAAATCTATTTTATTCTAATGTTAATCTAACTAATCAGGGAAGCGCCTTATCAGAATGAACCTATTTACAAAATTTGCAGCAAATCGGATAAATCTGCATGAAAAATACATTCATCTAAATTAAGGGGGTTATCCCCCGTCCCACCCCCTTATGCTTAACGAATGAATTCCCAAAACTAATCTGGGGAGCGCCTTATCAGAATGAACTTATTTACAAAATTTGAAGAAAATCGGATATTTCTATCAAGAGTTATCACTTTACGTACGTACAGTCGTGGAAAAAAAAAGTAAACACCCTCTACAAACTCCTCAACAAATTATCGTAGAAGAAAGTTACTGGCACCACATGATTGGCAATAAAGTTTACTTTTAAATGATATATATAGTATTTGCTTTGGGGGCCATCTACATATTAAAATGAACCATAACTTTGTTTTTTTCAATAGCAGTGCACAATTTTGCAGCATAAATGAACCCTACACCCTTCAATTAGCCTAAAAACAAATTTTTATGCAATTCGTACGATAAATTTCAGAGAAATTAATTATTTTAAAGCTAGCGTATTTTAGGGTCTGTATCTAAACTGAGGTTCAGTACTCGATTGTTGACCGATAGAGCCCCCTTCTTGATCAAGGCACCTTAAGCGCCACCCAAGCAGTAGTTCAAGACTGCTAGATTACAGGATAGCATAAGAAATTTCAAAATATCTAGTCACTTCTATCACAGAGGGCCCCTTAAACTATCATTTTGTCGTTTTTTAAGCATAATTCGAAAAGTACTTGGAAGAAAAATGTGAAATTTTGGATTTTCATAAAGCAGGACTCAATAAATTTAAATCCATCAAAAAAATTGTAGGTTGCAATTCATACTTTTTTCGAATATTAATTTAATAATTCATAATTCATATCATAAACTTATAAAAATTGAGAATTCAACGTATTTATGTTTGGGTATTTTAGTATTATTGCTACACAAAAAATTAGCACATTAAGATTATAATTTCAGGAGATATTAATAAAAATATGAGAACGTAATTTAACATTAGTAGCACTCAGTTTTGAATGTTTATAATTCAAAAACTTATCGTTCACATAACTTGCAATTTGGTGTCTAGGCATAGTTTGAACCGAAGATTTGAAATATCTTGTTGAAATTGGGTATTGCCATTGAAAAAAATGAAGTTTGGGTTCGTTTTAATATGTAGATGGCCCCTAAGCAAATTTTATGTACATAATTTAAAAGTAGACTTTATTTCCAATCGTTCGTACCAGTAACTTTCTTCTACGATAATTTGTTGAGTAGTAAGTAGAGAGTGTTTACATTTTTTCCACGACTGTACATACATACAGAACCTGCGAGCACATTAGCTCTCAGGCATTGATAGTCTATGAGCTAAAAATGAAAGGAAATTCATCAACAAACTTCCACAGTCTCAGCATTCCCACCTCAATATATATATATATGGGGCATTCTCACAATCTTTTGACTTTTATGTCCCTGAATAATTTTTATTTTAGTACATATTCTTGTGTTTTTTTTATTTCATATACTGGGGAACAACCCATTGCATGATTGCATAATAATATTAACCAGATAAATAAGTTTTGGACGACGTTGGGGGTCTAAATATCAGGAAACTCCTATAACGTCCCGTGTCTCTGATGCTGATTTTTATGTTTTAAGCTGTCTTTCTAGGTTTACTCCTGCACTTTCCGAGATAAATAATAAAAGAAATATTTAATCCAATGTTAACGACTGTTTCTAAAAATCAATGAACATTGTGGCTATCACTTAGTCTTAACATGATTTGCCTAAAAATAGGTGGTAATTTTCCTTACCGTCCCTTTTTGTCCCATTTCGTCCCCTTTTTTCTATACCGCCCCCTTTTTTTTTACCTTACCGTCCCTTCTTTAACACCCCTTTAAGACAATGTTATACAAAAATTCTGTATTAAAAGTACTACATTTTTTTTAATTTCTTATTTGAATATCCTGTGGGTGCTATGCAAATTCATTATAAGTAAAAATTTAGAAGAAAATAAAAAGTTATATTTAAGGCGGTTCTTTAAAAAAAATTTCAATAATAGTTTGAAACTTTCTGACACATTTTTAGACTAACTTTTAAATATAAAAGCATGCTACTTACAGACATAGTTATGGCAGTAATTTGTAATAGACATTTTTTTTTCAATAAATGAATCACTTCTTTAGTTATAAACGATTGCAGTATTTGGACGACACATTTCCTTTTCTGTATTGTGGTCTACGAAAATCGGCCAAAGACGAGATCGAATAAAATCCTACATTTAATGCAGCGCAATGTGCATAAGAACGCATTTTACCAAAAAAAGATTATTCTTCATTTATATATTACTAGAAGGCTCTGCCCGTTACGCTGATCGGTTTCGCTAAACTAACTTTGAAACAAATGAAAAATTTCAGTGAATTTGACCATGTGTTTTAAAGTAATATGGAACGTTATTTGTCTTTCTGTATTGCTGTAAACGATATGAATGTCATTGCGTTATTATATTATCTAATGTGTTAAGTGAAATTTCTTCTGTTAAGGATCGTTGATCATTTATTGTAGATTTGATATAGAATGATATGCAAAATGCTAAAATCTCCCCTAAAATTACCTAATTAACAGTACAAATCCATCAAAATCCATTTAGCAGAATTCACGTTATCAACAGCCGGAACATTTCCAGTTTCATTTTATATATATAGTAGGTATTATAAATCCCCAATCTTTCACCAGATGCAATGATTTTCTGTCAAGTAAGCTGAGGTTACTCGATGATGCAATATTTTACCAATTCCTACACACAGCTCTTTAAGTTACTCGATGATGGAATCTTCTGCCATGTGTTACGCAGCAATATAATTACTCGGTGACACGGTATTTTACCAATTACTATACACAACTATCTCAGTTACTCGATAATGCGATCTTCTGTCGATTTATACACACAGTGATCTAGTAAGTTACTCAATGATACGTTTTTTTTCTATTCCTACACACACTATCTAAGTTACTCGATAATGCAATCTACTGCCGTCCTTATCTACCTGACGCCGTTCTACCACCACAGCAATTTAAGTTACTCAACTATACGTTATTTTGCAAATTACTACACACAACTATCTCATTTACTTGATAATGCGATCTTCTGCCCATTTCTACACTGAATCTAAAAGGTATTCGATGGTACCGTATTTTTATAATTCCTATACACAACTATCTCAGTTACTCGATAACGCGACCTTCTGCCCATCTATAACATAAACCCATCTAAGTTACTCCATGATAAGGTATTTTACCAATTCTTACACTCAACTATTCATTTACTCGACAATGCTAGCTTCTGCCCTTCTTTTCACACATTAAGCAAAGTTACTCGAATATATTGTCGTTTATCTCGTCATAATAGCACTGTGATAATATCATAATAAAAAAGAAAAGTGCCCAGCTAAACTGATGGCATTGAACTCACAGGCTATTCACACTAATTGTATATTATACTCTTATTTTAAAGAATAATGCCCCCCAAAAAATAAGTGAAGGGATTAGCCCCCGTTTACCCCCCTTTATACTTAACCAATGAACCTCCAAATCTAATCAGGGAAGCTCCTTAAAATAATAAACCGGTATACCAAATTTGGAGCAAATCGAATAATCCTGCAAAAAACCCCATTTATCTAAATTAAGGAGGTGGACTAGTCCCCTTTTATCCTTAACCAATGAATCCCCAAAACGAATCAGGGAAGCTCCTTAACATAATAAACCGGTATACCAAATTTGGAGCAAATCGAATAATTCTGCACGAAAAACCCGTTTATCTAAATTAAGGGGGGTGGACTAGCCCCCTTTCCCCGTTAATCCTTAACCAATGAACCCCCAAAACTAATCAAGAATTTCCTTAACATAATAAACCGGTATACCAAATTCGGAGCAAATCGAATAATTCTGCATGAAAAACCAATTTATCTGAATTAAGGGGGGTGGACTAGCCCCCCTTTCCCCCCTTTATTCTTAACCAATGAACCACTAAAACTAATCAGGGAAGTTCCTTAACATAATAAACCGGTATACCAAATTCGGAGCAAATCGAATAATTCTGCATGAAAAACACATTTATCTAAATTAAGAGGGGTGGGCTAACCCCCCCTTTTCCACCTTTATCCTTAACCGATGAACCCCTAAAACTAATCAGGGAAGTTCCTTAACATAATAAACCGGTATACCAATTTCGGAGCAAATCGAATTATTCTGCATGAAAAACCCATTTATCTGAATTAAGGGGGGGGGGGTAACTAACCCCCCTTTTCCCCTTTTATCCTTAACCAATGAACCCCCAAATCTAATCAGGGAAGTTCCTTAACATAATAAACCGGTATACCAAATTCGGAGCAAATCGAATGATTCTGCATGAAAAAACCATTTATCTGAATAAAGGGGGTGGAGTAACCCCCCTTTTCCCCCTTTATCCTTAACCAATGAACCCCCAAAACTAATCAGGGAAGTTCCTTAACATAATAAACCGGATACCAAATTCGGAGCAAATCGAATGATTCTGCATGAAAAACCCATTTATCTGAATTAAGGAGGTGGACTAACCCCCCTTTTCCCCCTTTATCCTTAACCAATGAACCCCCCAAACTACTCAGGGAAGTTCCTTAACATAATAAACCGGTATATCAAATTCGGAGCAAATCGAATGATTCTGCATGAAAAATCCATTTATCTGAATTAAGGGGTTGGACTAACCCCGTTTTCCCCCTTTTTCCTTAACTAATGAACTCCCAAAACTAATCAGGGAAGCGCCTTATCACAATGAACCCAGAAAAAAAATTTGAAGCAAATCGGATGTTTCTATCAAGAGTTATCGCGTTATGTACTTACATACATACATACATACATGCATACAAGCATACATACATACGTACATACATACAGAACGGCGGGCACATTAGCTCTCAGGCTTTGATAGCCTGTGAGCTAAAAAGGGAAAAGATAAAGTGAGAGGAAGTGGGACTCGCAAGAATTCAGTCAATTGTTTTGTGAAATTTTTGCATGGTCTGCAGACCTACGTCGATTAATGTTTTAAATCGAAATTAAAGGATAAAGCAAATATGAACTACACTATGACGCAAAAGTTTAGACAATGACGTCATTCAGCTTTAAAATGTAGAATTATGACGTCAGAATTACAAAAACCTGTAAATATATTCAAAAACTGATTTAAAATGCTATGTACAAAAGACAGTCGTTTTATTTGCTATAATACTAATTTTTTTCATAAAAATTCAAATGTGCTTGTCGCAAAAGTTTAGACACTATTCTAAATTTCTTTGAATATTCGCTGGCATATGCAAATTTAGAATCGATGATGTCACAAATTCGGAGTACTTAAGTTCTGCAAACGATTGCGCTTCATAGTCGACATGCCGAGAGCTAAAGAAATTCAAGTGAATGAGGTTTCAAGGATTTGGCAGTTGAAAGGTGAAGGGAAGAGCGTTTCTGAAATTTCTGCTATTATTAATAGGTCAAAAAAATCTATTTATCGAGTTTTATCGAGTGGTTCCGAATATAAAGCAAAATGTCGGTCTGGGAGGCCACGTGTGACAAATGTACGAGAGGATCGCCTGATACAAAGACTAGCGAGTACTCAACAAATGAGCGTACGTGGAGTTCAAAGCTCATCGGGACTCTCTGTATCAAAGGATACGATTCGTAGACGAATTTTGGAAAAAGGAACAATCGTTTATAGCAAAATGCAGAAGAAACCAGCTCTGAAACCATACCATAAGTTACAAAGACTTATGTGGGCTCGAAAGCATATGTCATATGGAGAGAAATGGCAGTCAGTCATATTTAGCGATGAAAAAAAGTGGAATCTGGATGGTCCAGATGGTTGTTTATCGTTTTGGCATGACTTGCGGAAGGAACCTCGACGTTTTTTTAGTCGCAGACAAGGAGGGGGCTCGGTGATGGTTTGGGCAGCCTTTTGCTATAATGGACAAGTATCTCTGACCTTCACCAGTGGTAGTCAAACTTCACAGCATTATACACAGACATTAGAAGAAAACCTACTGCCATTTGCTGAGCTTCTAGGGGGTCCTCAGTGGGAATTTCAGCAAGACAATGCTTCAATTCACACTGCAAAACATTCAAAATCTTGGTTTAATTCCCATAATATAAGAGTTCTCGACTGGCCAGCATCTAGACCAGATCTTAACCCTATAGAAAACCTTTGGAGCATCATGTGTCGCAAAGTTAATAGCAACGCTAGACAATACTCTTCTGAAAAGGAACTTAAGACATCTATTGAGAATGCATGGTATGATATCGATCCACAAACTATGCAAGATTTAGTTTCTTCCATGCAATCTCGTGTATATGACGTAATACATAAGCATGGATGCGCAACCAGGTTTTAAAAATTGTTTATTTCGATTTTATTTAATTTGTGTCTAAACTTTTGAGACAGCAGTTTATTTTTGTTACAATTTAATTTATTGCAATATGCACAATTCCACTTTTCTTTGTTATAAATATTGTTTATATGTACAGCACATTAATTTCAAGCAGTGATTTGAAAATTGAATAAATATTTTTCAAAGTATGTAAGAATTTCTTCATTGTCTAAACTTTTGCGTCATAGTGTACATACATAACCGATATAATATTTTAAATATTTTAATTGTAGTTGGTCATATCTTAAGCAGCCGGCTTTGCCTCTAGATACTGAAAAAAGGCTGTTTTTAGCTTCTTTTTTTTTTTTTTTTTTTTTTTTTTTTTTTTTTAGAATAGGAATGAAAAGTTGTGTTCCGAAATTTTTGCATGTTATTTATTATCATTCGAAGGATATTGCATTTTTTTTTTTTTAATCAAAAATTAATTATGTGAATTGTGTTGCGTAGGTGATGCGCGTCGTGCACTTCCAACTGTGTGGGATCCGATAGATTACCGTAGTCGTCTTTTGTTAAAGATTATGAAAATAGATAAGATTGTCTGGGACTTCAAGTATTTTGAGGTCAAGAAATCGAAAATAACAAAATGGTTGTCATTTCAAAAAAAGTTTCTTTTTGGCTCCCTTTTTCGCACTTTGCGTAATTTTAAATTAAATGATTTTTTTTTTTTTTTTTTTTTTTGTATAAAAATGGCTGAAAGTGGTTCAAAACTTAATAAATTATGTCTCCTTTAATTAAAAATAAATTACAAGATCGGTTTAATAATTTTTTTGCGTTCTGATCCCGCCCAGTTTGACAAAACTTATTTTACATAAAATGCATTTTTAGTGCTCCAAAGCAGTAAAAACCTACGAGCGCGTTCTGCTAAATCAATCAATAACTACGAAAGGTCTTTGAATTCGGCCAAATAATTTTACAAGGGTAATCTAAAGACTATAGGGAATAGAAAAAAAAAAAAAAAAGAAAAAGAAAAATTGATTTTTTGAACCGAAAAATGAAAATACCCTCTTAAGGAAAAACGTATAATAACAATAAAATTAAGCTCTTTTAAAAAGTTAAATGAAACCATAAATACTAGTACATAAAATAGGTGCATTCAAAACAGTGTTCTTTTGCTCTTTTCCCTATCATATCTCAATCGCATAAAAAGGTTTTACTTCTTTGACTGCCTGGCATAGTGCATATATATTATCAAATTTAACATACTTTCCGTTTTATCTCTGGGGATACGCATAATTAAGTAACAAACTTTAAGTTTTTTCATAACAGTCAATGCGTTATGTATATTTTGAATCTAACGGCTACTTACTAAAATTTAAAATATTCAATTATTATTTTTTTCTTCATATGTAATAAATATAAATGCTGTGTTCAAATTTCTGGACATTGTTACAAAATATTATTCGTGAAGCAGCATTGTTCTGAAGACTTATATATGTTTCGGAAGTATGTCCCCTCCTTCCCCTCCCCAATATACTTGATGTTTTCAATTTTGTGTTTTGTTGAAAGGTATTATCAGTAACATTCAGCGAATAATTTGGAATTATATAAAAATATTAAATCGTCCTGCCATGTGATATACTCAACTTTCATATAAAGGCAAATATCTTTAATAATAATAATTATTATTATTATTATTATGGGCATAGCTGAAGTTAATAGCCAAAGCAATGGACAAAGGTTTCGCTACTTACAGCAGCCTTTTCGATTCTGAACATTTCAGTGGTTTTAACGATTATGTAGACTACTTACCTGTTAAATTTGTGTTATATTAATGTTATTAATGCAATTTTTATTATTTATTAATAAAGTTTCTTCATTATAGAAAACCAGCCGGAAATAAATGCTAGACTATTTATACTGTTTCGTGTGTAAATGGGCAAATCTTTTGTAATCGGAAAGAACAGCGCAATTTGTTTATATAATTGTTCTATCAATATAACAGAGTATACTTATGCATACAATTCTCTCGATTATTTTTCATAAAAAAGGGAAAAACTAGACAATTTCGAAAACAAAAAAGCTTCCGAAAATTTCAAAATACTATATATATAATCTATAAATTGATTGATAAATTTTGCCAAAAAATTATTACATAGTTCTACCCACAGTCAAGCTTAAAAATTATTTAAGAAAGAAAAGATTATTTTCTTAATTAAACAAATTTAAGGAATATTGATATGAAAGGAACATTTATTATTTTTATTTTCCGATAAACGAATTACATTTTGATTTAAACTACTTTTGTTTCATAACGACATTTATAGGGCTGTCCTACACTATGACGCAAAAGTTTAGACAATGAAGAAATTCTTACATACTTTGAAAAATATTTATTCAATTTTCAAATCACTGCTTGAAATTAATGTGCTGTACATATAAACAATATTTATAACAAAGAAAAGTGGAATTGTGCATATTGCAATAAATTAAATGGTAACAAAAATAAACTGCTGTCTCAAAAGTTTAGACACAAATTAAATAAAATCGAAATAAACAATTTTTAAAACCTGGTTGCGCATCCATGCTTATGTATTACGTCATATACACGAGATTGCATGGAAGAAACTAAATCTTGCATAGTTTGTGGATCGATATCGTACCATGCATTCTCAATAGATGTCTTAAGTTCCTTTTCAGAAGAGTATTGTCTAGCGTTGCTATAAACTTTGCGACACATGATGCTCCAAAGGTTTTTTATAGGGTTAAGATCTGGGCTACATGCTGGCCAGTCGAGAACTCTTATATTATGGGAATTAAACCAAGATTTTGAATGTTTTGCAGTGTGAATTGAAGCATTGTCTTGCTGAAATTCCCACTGAGGACCCCCTAGAAGCTCAGCAAATCGCAGTAGGTTTTCTTCTAATGTCTGTGTATAATGCTGTGAAGTTTGACGACCACTGGTGAAGGTCAGAGATACTTGTCCATCATAGCAAAAGGCTGCCCAAACCATCACCGAGCCCCCTCCTTGTCTGCGACTAAAAAAACGTCGAGGTTCCTTCCGCAAGTCATGCCAATACGATAAACAACCATCTGGACCATCCAGATTCCACTTTTTTTCATCGCTAAATATGTCTGACTGCCATTTCTCTCCATATGACACATGCTTTCGAGCCCACATAAGTCTTTGTAACTTATGATGTGGTTTCAGAGCTGGTTTCTTCTGCATTTTGCTATAAACGATTGTTCCTTTTTCCAAAATTCGTCTACGAATCGTATCCTTTGATACAGAGAGTCCCGATGAGCTTTGAACTCCACGTACGCTCATTTGTTGAGTACTCGCTAGTCTTTGTATCAGGCGATCCTCTCGTACATTTGTCACACGTGGCCTCCCAGACCGACATTTTGCTTTATATTCGGAACCACTCGATAAAACTCGATAAATAGATTTTTTTGACCTATTAATAATAGCAGAAATTTCAGAAACGCTCTTCCCTTCACCTTTCAACTGCCAAATCCTTGAAACCTCATTCACTTGAATTTCTTTAGCTCTCGGCATGTCGACTATGAAGCGCAATCGTTTGCAGAACTTAAGTACTCCAAATTTGTGACATCATCGATTCTAAATTTGCATATGCCAGCGAATATTCAAAGAAATTTAGAATAGTGTCTAAACTTTTGCGACAAGCACATTTGAATTTTTATGAAAAAAATTAGTACTATAGCAAATAAAACGACTGTCTTTTGTACATAGCATTTTAAATCAGTTTTTGAATATATTTACAGGTTTTTGTAATTCTGACGTCATAATTCTACATTTTAAAGCTGAATGACGTCATTGTCTAAACTTTTGCGTCATAGTGTATCAAAAACTTTTGTTCAAACTGGCAATTTTAACAGCATTTTCTTAATAATCCCATTTTTTTACCGGAAAATGGAAGATAACAATATTTATTCAGCTTCGAAATAAGAGCACATGCCAATTTCACGCGTTTACGTAAAAAATTGAATTGGTGAATGCGTCATAAAACTGCCAGATTTATTTGAGAATATTAATATTATCAAATGGAGAGATTCAAAAAGAGTTTAACCCTTTATCTACTGATGGTACTTATAAGTACCATTAAAGTCACTCGTTTTAAAATTCCTTTAATAGTACATCAATTAGTTGTAATGCACTTTAGAATGAGTTATAGATACATTACTTTATCTTGTTACAAAAGTATTATTTGTTACACAAAACAAAAGTATTTTTAAAAGGAGGATTTCTTTTGCCTTTGCATCTTTTGAGCTTTCTTGGCGTTGGGGGAAGGGGAAGGGGTTGATTAATTCGGAAATATTTGTATGTTGCAAGAATATTATATTTTTACATTTCCTAATTCTACAAAATACTAACAAAATATTTAAAATGAAATATTTGAGTGGGGTTATAAATATTGCACAAAACCCCTTTAAATTCAAATTTAATTAATCCTTCTAAATCTTTCAATACTTCTAAAATCCTTCTAAAATTTATTAAATGATTATGTAAAACTTCTAATGTAGTTTAAACAATTCACGAAAAATGCTTTAGAAGACAAAATTTTCATGGATTCATAATTCAGTACATAAAGGGTTAAAGCGGAATATCACATTCATTTTGATAAAACAATAATTTACTAAACATGTGCATAAAATTTACATAAAATAATTTCCTCATATATAATTAGGTTTTAAAAACTTCACCTATTCAATTATGATGTTTAAAACATACATAAAAAGATATTAATGTTATCCTTAAATAGAGGGTAATTTTAATCCTCATAAAAATCCGTCGAGAAATGCATGAATAAATGTCGTTTCAGAAGTTTTGTATTGAGTTAAAAAATGTTTCTTATCGGTCCGGAATCTCTATATGCATTAAATTTATCATATGAAAAAGAAAAAAACAATGGATATGTTCTCTAATCCCCCCCCCCCCCCCGCGCCAGTATTAGATTAAAGATTTCAAAAATCTTAAGGTAATATTCTTTACTAAAATCTGGATGACTTATTTCGCTAAACTCTGACAATTAATTTATAACAGAGTCGTTCTGATTCGTGCTCACATACATAAATACTTTTTTATTCTAGAAAATAATATGAACCTTTAATTTTGTAACTAAAAATAGATATAAAATGTCTCTTTATCATGATGTTTCGTTTTATCTATATTGCCCTTTATAATTGAAATTGATACATCTTTTAAATAAAGTTTGCGATTACAAGTTTAAAAAAAAGAAAAGGAAAGAAACTAGAAATGAAATAATGAAAACTGAAATTTAAATCAAAGAAAAAAAAAAAAAAACACCAGTGGCCGAGAGGTTACACATTTCAAGAGACAAGTACGCACTGAGTAAACTTATACATAACATTAGTATATACTCCACTTCATTCTCTGGCAATTAATTGTCAAAGTTCAAATCGTCAAAAAAATTCATCCTAATTACCCCTGCCTCCCCTAATTGTTTTGTCATCTAAATTGTTTTCTCAACGTTTAACCGTAATTTAATAGATTTAAACCGCAAAATTTAATAGGGTATTTAACACTCTTTATTTTTTACTTTTATTTATATTTCTACATTTTAACTTTTGAAATATTTCACTGTTGTAGTTCCCCTATAATAACTGTGAAGATCAAAATAAAAGGAACCTTTGCTCTTATAATAAAATAACGGATGCTTTCTTTAATTATGAGGTGTTTTACTCAGCATGCCTTTTCAGTTGAATCAACTGGATATACAACTTTGATACAAGTTTGCTTATCTTGGAATTCGTGCAGAGATCTGTTGTCTATTATGTTTCGGGGCGGGTTGATAAGACATGTGCAAAGTGTAAATCATTATAAATGGAATGGATTCTACTAAAGAAAGTGCATGCGCGTATTGGAAACTTGGGGGAAGTTCTATAGAGAGAATCCTAGATTTTAAAGGATTCTTCTTTTAAAAATTAAGACTATCAAGATTTTTTAATATTGGTTCCTTCAAAGAAATACTTACAATGATATTTAAAAAGAGATATAACTCATAGAGTCAATGATGTATGTAATAATCCCAATGTTGCATCTCTTCCTTATATGATCTTTTAAATTTATTCCAATGACATTTTCATTTCATTATAATTATCTCGCAAGACTTGCAATAAAAAAATAAGAAAGTACTTTAAATTTGGAAAATAAAGCGATAAATGACTTTTATTATTATTATTATTAATAATATCCTGATCTCACTTCCAAATTTAAATTAATTGCGTTGCAAGTAATTTTGTATTATTATGATTCAAAAAATGTGCGTAGATTTTGTGTTGAATTACTCAATTTATGTATGTACGCTCTCATTATCAAATTAAATTTTTTGAATTCCTGAATTCGACTTGTTTACGATAAAACTTTAATTTACACTCTCTCAGTAATAAAGAGAATAATTTTCGAGAAATGAATAGTTTTATTTAAAATTTGAATGCTTAAAAAATATGTCATTACAATAAATAAACTAAATTAAATACTCAAAGAAGAAAAGAAAAAGCCTTAACACATTGCTTAAATCAGAAACTTTTTTAAAAGAAATATTTACGCACACTTTTAGGGTTATGTACTTAAAAAGTAAAAACTGAACCATTATAAGATCACTCCTGTGTCTGTCACAGCCATTTTACTCGTAAACTATGGAACATGGAAAGTTCAAATTGGAAGAAATAATAAAGACTACTGACCCACATATTTTCAGATTATTACACATTTATAAATATATTTAATAAAAATGTGGGGGTGGGGGGCAAATTATGTTATTTTGAAAAAAAAATATTTTCTTTGTATGTCATGCGGGATATCGCCTGAAAGCTTTCGTAACGTTGAATTCAAAAATACATTTCTTTTAATTTTAGGTATTATATTCTTAAAGATATCGTCGAAAATGTAGCGCAGAAATATGCCCCCCCCTTCATTCTAATTCCGAATCTACTGAAACTAAAATTATGAAAAAATTAGAGGTAGTAGATGTTAATTTAAACCGTACAGGAAAATTATAGCGATTACTCTAGGTCACATAGTTTCTGAGAAAATCTCATTCATCCGTTATACACAAATTTCCATTTACAGGCATTCAGCAAAAGTGTTGAGCAGCGCTGGAGGTACCTATCGTAGCAGAAGTATAAAAGCATTGTTGGTCATGATTTTCGAAAAAAATCGGCAGTAATTAGCCGAGATATTAACCGTTAAAGATATGGGCGGTTTGGACATACATAATGACAGAGGCGGCGTACCCTATGTACCATCGGCTTTTAAAGCCTAGTTAACAACTTTTAATGTTATATATGTGTAATGCAATGGCCAGTAACAGTATAAAAGCAATAAACGTCAAATTGTTAAAAAAACAGACTAATGCAAGGGGTCTCGGGACTCTTAAAGCTTCAAAAATTTTTTAATTTTAAATTTTTTAGATGTTAACCTTCTACTTTTTCTGAACATTTTAATATAATTGTTTCCTTCAAATTCTCATTAAAAGATAAGTTATGGCTTTTAGAATTATACCCGCTCAATAGCTGAAATGGCATTTTCGAAACTTTTAAGTCATTTTTCTCCAAATCACTTTTTTGGGCAAAACGCACACTTATATCTCAAACTTATGAATATTTATTTTCATGAAATTTTCAAAACATGCGTTCCATGTTAATCTGTATAAACTGAACCTAAAAGGTCCTTTTTATTGTTCAAAAAAAATTTGTTTGAGTGATTATGTTGTTGAAATTTTCAAAATTTTGTATTAGCTAAATACACCTTTGTATTAAAAATATAAAAATGCTTTAAATATAAATTTATTTAGATTCAGGATAATTACTACAATCTGAAGTATAAGTAGGTACCAAGAATTTCATTCTAATTGCAATTTATTTTGAAATCCTGCGCTTAAACTGTTATAACAATTTTTTGCTCGTCAAATGTCTGACAGTTTGGAGCTCTCTTTAAATGCTAATTATGCATCTTGCATTTTTTTAAAATACATTAAATAACGGAAAATACTTAAATCTTTCATCCCAATGAAAATTGTGTTTTTAAATCATATGCATTTTAATATATTAAATATTGAAAATGTCTTTTTTTTTTTTCATTTTTTCCATTTTTGAGAGCCCTGAGACCCCTTAATTAGAGTGAATTACATAAATAGTATGGGATTCGCGACTATTTTGCATTGAATGTATCTTTCAATACGCCTCGAGTGACTTTAAATTTAATTATAAACCTATCTGGAAAAACGCGGCAAGAACTAAGGCGGCATTGCAAATTTGTGACTTTCTTTCGAAGCGCGCTTAGCACAATGCCAAATGTAAACTTTGAAAAAATGTTTTATTTTAGCTACACTGTAGAAAGAATGGTTATTACTATGCTAAATTTAGTTTTATGAAATGCCAAATGAAGTTTAAATATGCACTGCTTATATTGTCAGTACCGAATTAAGTTCATTATAAACAGATTAAGTTAATTTTAAACTAGTCGGATGTGTCAATCCCAAAACTTTCTTTTATCTCATACATGTTAATACTTTTGATAAATGCAGCACAGCAGTGCCACCGGTTAGATGATTTATACCAAAATCTAATCAAGGACAATTTACGTGAACTTCTAATTGAATTTGAAGTTTATCCGTGTGTTAGTTTTTGAGATAGAGCTATTGCGGAAATCGTGAAAAGTTCTGCATAGCAGCGGGCAACTTGGGCAATTTACACCAAAAACTTATTAGGAAAAATTTATATCAGGGACTAACTGAATCTAAAATTTGATGAAAATTCATATATTAGTTCTAGAGATACAGCTATTGCGGAAATCGTGAAAATTGCAGCATAGTAGCGCCACCTATTGGACGATTTAAACCAAAAACTAAACTGCACTAATATATATAAGTCGGGCTAATTGAATCTGAAGGTTGGTGAAAATTCGTGCATTGTTCCTGAGATAGAGCTATTGCGATAATCATGAATAATGCAGCTTAACAGCAGCACCTATTGAGCGATTTACACCAAAAGGTTATCAGCACTGAATTATATCAAGACTAACTGAATCTGAAGTTTTCTGAAAATCCGTGCTTTAGATCTTCAGATATAGCTATTGTGGAAATCATGATTAATGAAGCATCGCAGCGCCAGCTGTTGGGCGATTTACACCAAAACGTAATCAGCACCAATTTATATCAGGGACTAACTGAATCTAAAATTTTATTAAATTTTGTTCAATAGTTCTTACGATAGAGCGCCCACAAAATTTTTGTCACACACAGACAGAATCATAGACAGAAATTTTGTAAAAACATGTTTTCCATTATCTCTGTCCCCTAAAACGTATAAATCCATCGAAAACCGGAATTCAAAAATTTTCACGAATCCAATACTTTCTTCTTGTAAAGATAGAAGAAAGTAAAAATGAGTTATACAGAATAGGTATAATTGTTATTACTTTGGTTCACATCTTTCTGAACTTTCATGGTATATCCATTTACATTTTTCTAGTATATTCTGTTATACACATACTTTGCATAGTTTTTTACAAATTCTTAGTATTCTTTTAGCAAAGGTTATTTTTTTTAATACAATTACCAGTTATATTTATTGTACGGAAACCCTCTGTGCGCGAGTAATACTCGCACTTGACCGCTTTTTTTTAAATCTATTTTGAACTCTAAATATTTTTCTTTTCCTATAAAAAATAGCACTGAGGTTGATTAAATTATATGTTGTTTTATGCAGAGAAATTTGCATAAGACGCATTCAGAAATTCTACTTTTTAAAGTATGAAGTGCTTATTTAAATCAGTCAATTTACTATTTGTTAAAATCTAACTAAATTAGGATACTTGGATTTACGGAACCGGTTTCGAAAGTGAAAAGTATCCTAATAATACTTTTTAAAAACCTCTACACATAATACAAAAGTGAAAAAAGTTCTTTGTAAAGATCGACCTCAGCAATACAACACAAGAAACATTTTAAAATATTGAAATGCAAATGAGATACTTTAAAAAAATTGTTACACAGAATTAACATTAGCGATCGGGTGTTTTCGCACGAGTGAAGTAGCCTCTTAAGAGCAGGGCTTAATTTCTAACAAAAAAAGTATCGGAGCCCTCAGGTCCGAAACTAGCCTTTTTTGCCTCCGTGGCAAGCATGGATTTTGGCGCCCCCCCCCCCCCCTCCAACTTCCGCAAAGTACATTTACAAAGAGAATTTTACTAATTTTCTAATAGCCGACTTATTTTTAAATTTAAAATATGTAATACTGAACTACGTAATCTACAATGGCGGATCCAAGGGGGAGGTCACGGTGGTCATGACTCCCCTCTGAACACCAACAAAAATATTCTAAAGATCATTTTTAAAATGAAATATACAGTTAGAGTCCCGATTATCCGAGTCCTGTTTAACCGAGTTTCCGCTTTCACAGAGTTATTTTCTTCTGATGGACTGATGGCTTCTATTATTATGAAACAGACATTATAAATGAAGTGTTAGGTGAAGATAAAAGAACAGTCGTAAAAAGTTAGAACTCTGATTTTCTGGTCAGAATGGGAAGAAAAAAAATGGCCGCCATTTTTTTTCTTCCCATTTTGACCAGAAAATCAGAGTTCTAACTTTTTACGACTGCTCTTTAATCTTCACCTAACACTTCATTTATAATGGTTGTTTCATAATAATAGAAGCCATCAGTCCATCAGAAGAAAATAATCCATTCCAAAAATATAATCCTTCATTTGGCACCCCTTCGATCTGGCGCCCGGGGCACATACCCCCTCTGCCCCCCCCTTACTTTCGGCCCTGGGAGCCCTTATATTTTGTGGTGCCGGTAATAACAACTGTACCGTTCCCTCTCCCTCCCCTCCTCCTGTCACTCCAATCTGCATATTTATATTTGGTACATTATTTAGAAAATTTAAAGCATTTTTTTCTTTAGCAAAATAAAAATTTTACTCCAATCTGCATATTTATATTTTGTACATTATTTGCAAAATTTAAAGCATTTTTTTTCTTTAACAAAATAAAAATTTTAAATATACCTGTCAGCATATACTTTAGCTGTCCACTATTCCACTTTTTAGTTATCAGTCCTTCCGAATAGCAATCTTTGCCGAATTATAATGTTAATTGGGACTTTTTGTTAATTCTACGATTAAATATGATAAGGATTATGATTCGGAAATGGTGTTAACACATAAAAAAGGCATAGTTCGTAGCTGTGCATTTTTATGAAAAAAATTAATGAACTTTACAGAAATTAATATTTATATGCTGAAGAATGGAACAATGTTTTTCAATTTCCTATAAAAGGTGCATTCCTTAAACTATAATCGATTACTTCCGCATAACAATCTTTTGTGGTGAGTTCCTGAAAATCAGAATAAACTAACAAATTGACACCATTATCGGAAAGATTAGAAGCTTTTATAGAAAAAGGGGAAACACTGCTCAACTGCTTTCTGATAGAATAACAATGCATGGCATTTATATCTACTTACAAATGAAAGTGATTTCGTAAAATATGCAGAGCAGAGCCCTAGCATGGGCAGCGTCTATGATACAAAGTAAATAGAAAAATCACTAACGTAATTTTTATACTCGTACGTAATAGGAGACAAAAAACCTCAAACAAACAAAAATCTGATGCTAGTTGGGTAAAAACAGAAAATATTCTTTTCAGGTTAGATATCTAAATAATAATAATAATAATAATAAATGATAATTAAGAAAAAACCCAACCAATTAAAATTTATCCTACTGTCATAAAAGAAAATCTAACTGAAAGCAAATTCATTTTTCTTTCTCTTGAGTAAAGCCGTATCAATGCGTTGACGACATGAACTTGCAAATATTACCAGAATAGAAAAACACGATTTCTGTTTTCCTTTCATTCAGATCAAAATGATTCGAAATAGAATATAATACGTAATTTCGAAGGATGATTTTTTTTTCTATACATGAATAAATAAAATTTCGAATATTAGACAGATTGAGCTCTAAGCCCAAAAACTGATATAAAAATTGAGTACGTTTTATCTTCATCTCTTAAGGTCACACAAAAGTGTTTTGATAAAAAATAATGCAAAAAACTTCGAGATTGGAAGGTAAGGAAAGGGTTTCGGTTTTTCGGAATTACGAGATGGCAAATCATGGTTGGGGGGAAAATGCGCTCAGGAACCTTGTATTTATGATCTCTGGTGAATTCCGACCAATGTTTAAATAATTACTGAAAACAGAGAAGTGCCGGAGCTGGGGCTCCGGTTGGCTCCGACGGAAATTAAACCCTGCAATAGGCTACTTCAGTCAAGCAAAACAACCATTAGCTATGTTAATCCAATCGGAGATATTTTTTAATATATCTCGTTCTCTACATCGGCGTTTTTTACTTTTTCGTTTTTGTTTTCATGTATTTTTAATTAGGACCCTTTCACTTTCGAAACTGGCTTCGAAAGTGAAAGCATCCACAAAAAAAAAAAAAAAAAAAAAAAAAAAAAAAAAAAAAAAAAATTGCGAAGAAAATTGAAAAAGTAAAAAATGGTCTTTGTACAGATCGACATTATCTATTGAAAAAACACTTAAAAATATTAAAATGTAAACGAAATGATCTTAACTTAAAAAAATTCTCCCATTGGATTAACATTAGCGAACGGGTGTTTTCGCCTGACTGAAGTAGCCTCTTAAAGGATCTCTTCAATGCAGCCATTGAAGAAAAAGGGCTATGTTAAATTTGAAGATTGAGAGGTTTTAAGATATTTGATAAAACGGTAGGCGGAGAGACACCTTTCTTGCTCGTCGCAGCTTTTCTCTTTTTAACTTGTAATAGAATCCTTTAAAAAAAAAAATCATTTTTTAAAGAACAAAATCACCAATTTAATACACTTAAATCAATTGTATTTGAGCATGACTTGCTATTTTAAAAAATCGAATTATAATTCCAATTCTGTTTTGTTAACGATGTATTTTGTTATTTTGTAATGAATGTTATTAATGGACTTTAGAGATAACGACTATAAAACAATTGAAAATTCTGGTTAGTAATGTCAAAACTATAGAAAGATTTAAAAAAAAAAAAAACTTTACGCAATGAAACAAACTGCTGTTTTATAGAATTCTAATTTAAGTTTCATACTTTTCAAATTTGTTAGATTTTAATTTTATTTATTTATATATTTTTATTCCTGTGTAAACAATTACAGATTCTCTAAAGTTACATTAATTTTTGAAAAGGCCGAAAGCCTGCACCACAAACAGAAAATACCTCACGATTTTCACTTATCTACGATTTTATTTATTTGTTTCTGTGCATGTGTGTGTCTGACTCTTTCAGTTTTTTCGGTGCAAGAGTGTTCTAAGAATCCCCCCACCCCCACCTCATTTGACAAATTTACAGATTTATTTTTAAACATTAAAGCTTGACCCGGGTAGGTATATTTATTGAAGTGATATGGAATCGAACAGCTTTTTTTTTCGATAAGTGAATTATACCTTGAGTTATAAACGATTGTTTGATCATGGCGACTTTCATCCGCGACTGTCACTTCTGGAAATATAGCTCAAAATGCATGGTAAAACTCTGAAAGATTCTCTGCCATTTTATAAAAAAGGGTAAAAAAATCTATTTAATAGTTTCTGTATAAGAATGCTTGCCAATATCTTCTTTTACAAATAAAATGGAATTCAAGAATTTGTCCTAAATTAAACAGTTTTGATTTGAGATCAACATAAAATAGGTAGTAATTTCAAACCCCCTCCTCCCAAAAAGAGGGGAAAAGACTACGTAGAAATTTCAGATTAAACAACGGAGCAGAATATTTATAGGATGTTGAAAAATTTAGTTTGTTCGACTTTTCTTCCTATGGGGGAGGGGGTGGGAGAGTTTAGATATTTTATTAAAGCTTAACTATACCCCGCCGATATTAGCTTAAGCATTTCAAAAATCTTAGGTAATATTCTGTATAGAAAACTAAATGAACTGTTTAAATAAACTTTGATAATTAATTCTTAATGTAACTGATCTGGTTGATACTCACATAAACAAGTAGAGTGGCAGTAATTCGTATGTTTTATTCTGATAATCTTTTACTTTCTAAAATTTTTACTAAGAGTACTATAAAGCTAGAAATATTATTAAAAAAAAATTTTCAAAGAAAATAACAAGAACTCATTAATTTTGTTACCAATAATAGTTTTTTAAAAGAGTTTTGTTCCTTTGTCATAATGTTTCGCTTTACCTTTAACACATATTTAAACATTCGTTTGATAACTGATGCATCTTTTTTCACAAATTTTAAGATGCAGAAAAAAGAAGCAAGAAAAAACTGTCGATTTTCTAATACTGTATAATATATATACATTTTATTAAGTTGAAATTTATCTGAATATACACTAAAATCCTGTATTATTTTGAAAAATGTTTCTTTAAAATATGAATTCTTATTTTGATTTGCTGTTCTATTCTAGTTGGATTCGAAAATCCATTTATGATCATTTCAGCTTCTTGAACGCAAAACGATTCAAAAGTTTATACTGCAGCGCTTTTTACTCACTTGCATTCCGCGTTGTACATGTTTGTTCCTGTCAGAGGCTTAATTAATGGCTTTCAGTGGGACATTCTCCCTATGTCTGCTTATATTAGATAAAAGGGCAGGCGAAAGCAGGTTTCCAATTGATAAAATACTATATACATTCTTTCTTTTTTCCGTTCTTGGATCAGTTAGGTATTAAAACTAGTGTCTGGTATGCCAATCTCGAGAACAAATCCGTAATTTCAATAAGATTCCATTCAGATCAGACTTATTGACGAAGAAATTTTTTTTCATACTATGAAAACAATTTTAGTAAATCAGATTTTGATAAATTGATAGGTGTTTTTGTTTTTAAAAAAGTTCCTTATTATATATCGTAATAATATTTCGTTTCCTGTGTTATACACTTCTAAGTGAATTTCTTTAATGTCTTTTGGCAATATCAAGAAGAAAACTTGATTTTATGAAGTTAATATAGTACATAACTTTACGAAGATATAAATGTATTTTTATGAAACCATACAAAAATATAGTTAAGTTTTTTTAACAAACGTCTTAGAACATCCATTTTTAAAAATCATTTAATTTTTAATTATAATAAAAATTATTGCAGTTAAAAAACAGTAATATTTTAATTGCAATAAAATTACATATTTTAGAATACACAGAGAAAAATATGATTTTTCTTGATGAAAATAATAACAATATGAAAACATATAAATTACGTATTTAATTACCCCTCCCCTCCCATTAAAAAAAAAAAAAAAAAAAAAAAAAAAAAAAAAAAAAAAAAAAAAAAACATAATGTGATTATTTATTTGAACGAAAAATTTCATATGAGCTTGTATTGTACCATAATATACGATTTTGCTAACATAGCTTCAAAAATAACCAATAAAATTAAGTTCCCTAATAATGAAAATTAATAGAAAAAAAGAATTGAATTTTTGATTCAGACAAAGGCTAAATCAACTTACTGTCATTGTAAAAATTCTGAGACATACAACTGCTCGCATCTAATCTCTTGGTATTGGGGCGAAGAATGTTTCATTCTCCCGAAAAAAGGCCGCCTTTTGTATTTAAAAAACTGTAGTTTGTTATAAATAAATGTTCAAAAACTCTTATCTAATTTATAATAATTTTAATGTTTTGTTTTTTCAATATATTGATATATTGAGTATTTTAATATTAATTATTTATACCTGAGATAGACTTTCTTAAATATACTGAAACGATAAAAAGTCCAGCGATAAATTTTTAAAAGCATCCCAGCATTAAATCGAGGTTTACTAGTACACAATAAAAATAAAACCAATAATTAATTGTATAATAAAATTTTTGTTCTAATAATACATGAATGAGTGGTTAAAAAAATGAAATTCTGAAATTCATATAACTTCAAATTTTATTTTAGGACAGAAAGTTTTGATACACAATTTTCTCATAGAATAACGACATAAAGGCCTTTATAAATTCAAACAATACAGAGTGAGATTGAAAAAAAAAAAAAAAAAAAAAAAAAAAAAATTGAGAGCTTTAAGAAATTATATAGCATACTATAACAAGCAATTTTTTTTAATATGAAATAAGGATCGAAAAACACATTCTTCTGAGAAAAATACAGGGTGTCTCATTCCAGACAGAACATAAGTTTTCCAAAACGTTTATCACTGAAAGAGCCATATTACAGTCAAATTTCACCAGATTTGACTTGCATTGTGTGAAATGTAAATGTAAAATGCGAATTTGTGGAAGTTGCCCTTATCTACCCTTAAACAGTATTGAACTAGATGCTCCGTAATTGGAAGTATAGTTCGCATTGCATACGGTGTCACTGACTGAATTACCGCTCACTTCCAGAACTTTTTGCACCGCCATTACATTTCACATAAAAAATATAAATGAGAAAATAAGTTCTATTTATTATTCAGTTTTCCGTTTCTTCAGACGAAGACACTCACGAGCTAATGCTAAAGCTCTGGGGGGGGGGGGGGGGTGTTCTTTTCAAGTATATCGTGTGTATTTCGACTTTATTATTATTATTTTTTAATTGAATAGCTTAGGCATTTACATTCGCCCGTTTTATTTTATTTTGGGTGCTTTTTTTTTTTTTTTATAAAGTTACCTCTATTTTCGGAACGGGTTCCGAAAGTGAAAGTGTCGTTATTTCCTCCAGTTACTGTTCATTAAAAAATTTTGAATTTCAGAAACAGGGTTTTTTTCAAATTAAGGGAGGACGTACTTGTCATAGCCAAAAACTTAAAAAAAATTTTTTGGTTCAATTCTATGCATAACTTCATACACTATTTGATGGTAAAATGACAACAGACACACGAACATACGGGCACACGGGCAGACAGACATTTTCTATAAACATGTTTTTGGGATCTCTGATCCCTTAAATGTATAAATCCGTCGAAAAAATTTCGATTACATAATATGTATTCATTATGTTTATTCATAAGTGTATATTAATGTATTCTTATTCATATCGATTTTTCCTCTTGTTTATGTATTCGATGCATTTCTGATTATGTATAGTGACAACTTATTTAAGAAATATTTAGTGCCTTTTTTATGATAGATAATTAATGATACAGATAAATAATTATAATAAATTATTTCGTGATTTTAAGTTAAAATTTAAATTTTCAATGCATATGCATGCAATATTGTTGATGTTGACTATTAAATAAAGAAACGTTACGTGGGTTTATCGGTATTTCGGTATTATTTTAAAATTTGAATAATTATAGAAAAAATTATATGCATTTTATAAAAAAAAATATACAAGAGTATGAATTCTATTTTATTTTACTTTCTTTAAAAGAATATCTTCTCTAAAGGTAAAACACAGACGAAAAGGGGCACAATATCATTTTCTTCATTCCAGAAACTTTTTTAACAAGCATCTGTGCCAGTCCCTAATCGCTCTTAGCGAATTTCCCCCTCCTTTGTACATGTACATCTGGTCAGCAGTTATGTGCTAAAAGGTGTGACTTGAAATTTCGTGGAAATGATAACTAGCTATAATGACTGCACTGTTGTAGTATCCTTACTCTGAGTTTAAAATGCAGTTTTTAAAACAGATTAAATAAAAAAAACTTTTTAATAACATTAATGTATTTTATTATGAGTAAAAAGCATTAAAATTTCTGTTAGGCATAATTTTTTTTCCCTTTAATAACAAATACACATGTTTCATTGCAGTACGTATAAATGATTTCAGAATATGTTTTCTTTATTATTTTAAATATGCATCAATAGCAGTTTTAAATGTTGATTTAATATCATTCTGCATTAAAATTTAAACAGATGAATAAATTATTCTTAAACTTTTCTAATTAACGTCTTATAACATTTATTTTTGTAAAAGATTTACTTTTTAACGCTTTCCACCACTTTCCACATGGTTGAAAAGTGTTTATGAATTGGGTTTGTCTCTCTGTCAGTGCTGTAACGCGTGTAAATATACTCGGATTGCCATGTAATTGATATACGTTATTGATGCTCATTATGGCATGTTCGGTATTGAAAATGAAGTATGTACCATTCATAGTTCATTTACAGGGGCACTCAAAAATATTCCGCTACATTAAGGTCTATGGAGAAAAATCATTTGCGGTGTATTTTAATAGTGCTACAATGTGCTAAACATAATGAAATTTATATACATTATTAAGGCGCACTTGAAGATGGTTACTATATAATTACAGTACGTGTACTGAGAGCTGTAAAGTATTTCGTTATATTATGATCTATGAAGAAAAATCGTTTGCGACGCATTTTATTGATATGAATTTATGAAATGCACAAATGCATGCTTTCTGTAGAATATGGAGTGCAAAGCATTTATCATTCATTTACAGGGTCACGCATTTATCATTCATTTACAGGGTCCGATTATATAATGGTCTCCGGGGAAATACTGTTCGCAGCGTATGTAAATTATCTTGCACTATTACAAACGGGATGAATTTGTTATGCATTACTGAGGTTTACTACAAAATATTTTTCAGTAGAATATGATGTGTGTAAAATGATGTGCGAAAAAATATGTTCTCATAGTTGGCAAAATTTTTGAGACAGCGTAGTGGCAAAAATGTTGTTTTTGGTAGGGCATTAACTCAGGATTACAAATTAGGGGGGAAACACTGTTTGGTACCTAAAACATTGTACAAATGCCTTATCTGTTAGAAAGATGAGAGTTGCCAATTGCAGAAAAAAAGAAGAAAAATCACGATAACACCTTTATATAACTTTTAATGCACATATGATAGGGTATTCTTTTAGATATAATTTTCATGATCCAGCATTAAACCGTAAGTCGAGCTGTCTTTTTTTTTTTTTTTTATGAAATACATATAGGCATATGCATTCTTGACACCTAACAACGCTAATTACTGAATAATTGTCTTTGTATTGTACGATATAATAAAGCTATGTAAATAATGAAACTAATCAACAAATTTTTTAAAAATTTTGTCTATTGATTCCTCTCCTTCTAACTTGTTGGATTATAGGACATGCCTTAATCTCTACCCCTGATAATTCAGATCCAGTTCAATAGCCTATTTTGATAGTGTTAAAGCATACACTGTAAAAAAAAATAAAATCCGACCAGTTTTCCTGTAGGAATCGGAAAAATAGCTGCCCTTATCGTACCGGAAACTTTTCCGACCTAACTCGGAATAAAATCCGTAAAAAAAAGGAAATAGTCAATAAAACGGTATTTTACGGATTTTACTCCGATTTTACGGATTTTATTCCGAGCTGGGTCGGAAAATTTTCCGGTTCGATAAGGAAGGGCAACTATTTTTCCGATTCCTACTGAAAAACTGGTCGCATTTTTTTTTTTTTTTTTTTTTTTTTTTTTTTACAGTGTATAGATTTCAGAGACCTCAAGTTTATGAATACTTTGACCAGGGCCCCGATTACCTAGGTCTCAATCTAGCCCTCCCGGTGAATACTTATAATCAGTTTAATTTTCCTAAACTATATTGATAGCGTTACGAGGCTATTCACTCAAGCGAAAACACAAGCTTGCTAACGTTATTCTTATGAGAGTTTTTTTTTTTAATATCTCGTTTGCATTTCAATATTTTAAAAAGATTTCTTTTTTTTTACATTGAATAACTGAAGTCAATCTCTAGAAAGCCCGTTTTTTACTTTTTCGATTTTGTTTGCATACTTTCACTTTCGGAACTAGTTTGAAAAGTAAATGTATTCTAAATAAATTCTCCAGTGCTGTACAAAGTTATGCAGCTATCCAATGCAAAATAATAATAATAATAATAATAATAATAATAATGTACAAATACTGAAATGCAAGCGAGATATTTAAAAAAAATTCTCTTATAGGGATAACATTAGCGAGCGTGTGGTTCCGCGTGAGTGAAGTACACTGTAAAAAAAAAAAAAAAAAAAAAAAAAAAAAAAAAAATCAGACCAGTTTTCCTGTAGGAATCGGAAAAATAGCTGCCCTTATCGTACCGGAAACTTTTCCGACCCAGCTCGGAATAAAATCCAAATAAAAAAGCAAATAGTCAATAAAACAGCATTTTACGGACTTTATTCCGATTTTACGGATTTTATTCCGAGCAGGGTCGGAAATTTTTCTGGTACGATAAGGGCAACTATTTTTCCGATTCCTGCGGGAAAACTGGTCGTATTTTTTTTTTTTTTTTTTTTTTTTTTTTTTTTTTTTTTTACAGTATAGTCCCTTAAAAGTGCGAGGCAACAAATTAATACTTTTCTGTTTTTACATCATATGTTTTTGAAAATGTCATTAGATATTTATATTTCGATTATCAGTGGACTCTGAATTTCTGTAACAAATGTAATACTTTTGCAAACTTTACTTTGTACCTGTAAAAAAGATTTTGCTGAACTAAATTTTCCACACCATGAGAGTTTTAAGAATCTGATTTTAAAAGATTTTTATCAGTTGTTAAAAATACTATATAGTTCTGGATTTTTTTAAATTATTCATTTTGTATTATCTTAAAAAAACGTATTTGACGACACTTTTGAAAACTGCAGTATTTTAATACATGTATTTTTATTCAGTTTTTTTTTCCTGTTTATAAATTAGATATATCTTTGATTATACAGCTAACTGATGGTTAGCATATTCTTTTTTATGGCTCGTTTGACGACTGATTTAAGTGATATATAGTGTATTTTATAAAACAGATAATTCTTGTATATATAAATAATAATAATAAAAAAATTCCTCCGTTCTCAAAGAATCTGAATTAAATATCTGAAATTTTTATATCAGTGTTTGAAAATTTTGTTATTGTGACTGAAAATTTAAGAATTATTTATAAATAATTAATGCATACATATGCAATGTTGTTGTTATTAGCGATTAAACAGAAAACGTTATAAG
This sequence comes from Maratus speciosus, assembly GCA_963932465.1. Lineage (NCBI taxonomy): Eukaryota > Metazoa > Arthropoda > Arachnida > Araneae > Salticidae > Maratus > Maratus speciosus. The sequence continues at coordinate 118,945,890 of OZ010788.1, read as the reverse complement.
GTATTATTTATTATTATTATTATTTATCTGAGTAATTGTAGTAAAATTTACATGAATTTTGAAAAATAAATAAAAGATTATGATTCCTATTTTTTTCAAAATTCCTAACATTAAAACAAGGTAACTATTTAAAATCTTACTCTAATATGCAGTTCCTTTTTAATTATAGACTCAGGGGGGGGGGGGGGAAGAGTTATTAGAAAAAATATTTTAATTCTTATTGATAATAAACTTTTACGAAAGATCAATTCTTGCTCTAATCCGAATTCCATGAATCTAGGTATAGGGGTAAGAGAAAATGGGTTTTATGTGGAATGAACAAGCGACTTAAATGAAAGATTCTTTTCTAATTCTTGTACACTTGTTGGGTAGCCGCCATGCATCTCAGACAAAAAATTATGGCTCTTCGATGAATACAGTACATTTGCTACTGATTTTCGAATATTTAAGAATCGCATAAAAAATCAAGAATCCCCCCCCCCCCCCCACACACACACAATCTAGAAAAATGCCTCACAGCTACGATCAATATTGTCAGAATTTGAAGGTAAATCCAGTTTATTGTACGATATAAAAGTATGTAAACAATGGAACTCAACAGCTAATTTCTTTCAATTCTGCCAACTGACATCCCCCCCCCCCCCACCTTTAAGCTTATGGGATCATGGACCAATGTCCCGTTTGCCGATTCATAATACTGGCCCTGTGTACGCTTAAATCACAGTTTAATTGGTCTACCTTATGTTGATAGGATTAAAAGTGCGACATAATAAATTAATACTAATTTGCTTTTACATTACGGTTACTTGAAAATAGTAATGAATCTATATTTCGCTTAAGATCGATTCGAAATTCCTTGATAAAATGTAATAATTTCGCAAATTTTACTTTGTTCTGCACGTGTAAAAAAGTTTTTACCACGATAACTTTCAACAGAATAAAAATAAAACAATTGCTAAAAATTGTGTGTTTCACGAAAACCTAATTTTTTTTTTTTTTTTTTTCATTTTCTTTCATCTGAAAAAGCTTTTTGGGCCCACGCTCTTGAAAATCTCAGTATTAATAGGTATATAGTAAAACATTAATGTATTTTAATTTCTATCGGGCCCCACTAGTGGCCGAGATGTTCTGCTCTCGAAGCTGGTAGACGGGAAGTGCTGGATTCGAACCCAATCGCGCCCGTCGGCTTAATCGTTCGGAGTTTTCGTGGTTTTCTTCGAGCCTTGGATTTCCAAGCATTAATACGGGTTAGGTTCCCTTAGAAAGACACCCCCACGAAGGGCACCCTTCCCCTTAAGGCATATATCCCTCGTGTTGATAATTGGCCGTCACAAACACAACCAACCAACCTTTAATTCATATCGATTTTTCCTCCTTGTTTATATATTAGATATATATCTGATTATATATGTATGAACAGCTGATTTAAGGGATATGTAACGCGTTTTTTATGATAGATAATTACTGTTATAGATATTATTAATAACAAATCATCAGTTGTATGGAATCTTAATTAAAATTCATGGAATTTTTATGATTGTGTTGAAAATATTTCGAGATTTTAAATGAAAAATAAAATGATAAATGCATATATATACAAAATTGCTGATGTAGGCTACTAAAAAAAAAAAAAAAAAAAAAAGTTATGTAAAATTATTAATATTATTTTAAAATCTGAGTAATTATAGTAAAATTTATATGCATTTTATAAAAAATAAAGGGTTATGATTCCTATTTTATTTTTCTTTCTTTAAAAGAATTTCGAAGAATATCTTTTGTAAAGGTAGAAAAAGGCAAAATATTATTTTCTCCTGACCAAAACCCTTTTCAAAAAATATGTCTTCGGGCTAAAACTAACCGCTCTTTTGCCTAAAGGGATTTCACCCCATACCTTGACGACATCTGGCCGTGGTCACTCACACTGGAACTGGAATGCCAGACTTAAAATTTCCTAGAAATGGGCAGGAAACATAAATAGCCATGATAAGAGTTGTATCTTACTCCGTTCCGTGTTTCAGATAGGGGAAAAGTAACATTCAATGTAATGTATTATGAGTTAATACATTAATGTTTTTGTTATGTATTAACGTATTTTTCCCTCGCAAAGAATGCACATCTTCTATTGCAATACGTATAATTGATTTCAGAATACGCTTCCTTTTTTAAAAATATGCCCCAAAAACAATTGTAAGTGTTGATTTTATAACATTCTTTATATTGTAACATTATGCATTAACGTATTTTTCTCTCGCTAAGAATGCATATATTCTATTGCAGTACGTATAATTGGTTTCAGAATACGCTTCCTTTTTTAAAAATATGCCCCAATAACAATTGTAAATGTTGATTTTATAACATTCTGTATTAAAATTTAAGCAAATAATTAAAATTAGACAAAGTTTCATAATAAAGGTCTGATATATATATACATTATAAAATATTTAACTTTAAAAAACGCGATTTTTCTAATGAAAAAAAAAATACGAAACCTTTTAAATATATTTTTAATAGCAAATTAAAAAATACTTCTAATATAATTTCTTATCTTAAAAATGCCATATGAGTTCGTATTGTGTTGGTAAAAAATTCAATGTTAAACTTTTGAAAGCATCAGTATTAAACCGATGTTTATTTAGTCAATACCAGAAAAATAAAATTAAACAATAAAAAGTTTAATTAGCATTTTGTTTTAATAACACATATATGGGGTAATATTAAAATATGAAATTCCGAAATACAAATAACTCCAAATTTGATTTTAGGAAAGAAGATTTTGATCGTAATTTTATAATATTAATGAATAATGACACAAACGCCTTAAAAATTAAACAATATAGAGTGATAAAAAAAAAAAAAAAAATAAGATCTGGCAAACTTTAAGAAATGGTAGACCACACCACAACAAACTATTTTTTATATAGGAAGCCAAGGTCGAATAACATTTTTTTTTGTCAAAAATACAGGGTGTCTCTCTCCCAGCACCACAAGAACTCCATTTGGCGCCCGGGGCGGAAGAGCTTGTTACATACCATTGGCGCATAATGATAATAACTGACAAAAAAAAAAAAAAAAAAAAAAAAAAAAAGAAAAAAAAAAGTAAATATTTCGGATTGAACATCGGTCAGGAATGTTTATATGGGGTTGAAAAATTTATCTTTTTGGTTCTACATTTTTTCATTTGGACGGGGGTCGTGTCGTTATTTTATTAAGGCTCTCAACTGCTCTGCTCAACAAGCGCAAACGTTTTGACACATTTACAAATTCATTTTTTAACGGAAAGATATAAAATTGGAAGGCCCGACTATGGAAGCGATTTGAAACGACCACTTTCACACTATTTTCTGAAAGATCTATTGCGTTTGCAAAACAAACGGAAAAAACAGTTCGATTATATAGTTTCTGATCAACAAAAATTGCTAGTTTCATGCATTTCCGAACAAAAATAAATTAAAACTTATGTCATAAACTTGCCCTTTTGGATTTGAGAACAGCCTTAAGGCTTAACTATGATGGTATTGCATTGAGCATTTCAAAAACCTTAAAGGTAATATCTTCTATTCTTTCTTTATAGAAAGATATCTATTCTTTATAGAAATCTAAATAAACATTTTAAATAAGCTTTGATAATTAATGCTTAATGAAATCGATCTCATTCATACTCACATAAACATGTGGGAGGGCTACTTCATTCACACGAAATGACCCTCTTGCTACGGCTAATCCAATGGAAGAAATTTATAAAGGTATCTTGTTTGCATTTCAATATTTGTTAAATGATTTTTTTTTCTTGCATTAAATAGCTGAAATCGATCTGTACAAAGGCCTTTTTTTATTTTTTATTATCTTTTTATTTATTTTTAGCTCACAGGCTATCAAAGCCTGAGAGTTTATGTGCCCGCCTGTTCTGTATGTACGTATGTACGTACGTAACGCGATAACTCTTGATATAAATATCCGATTTGCTTCACTTTTATTTTCTAGGTTCATTTTCATAAGGCGCTTCCCTGATTAGTTTTGGGGGTTCATTGTTTAAGGATAAAGGGGAAAAGGGGGGTTAGTCCCCCCTTAATTTAGATAAATGGGTTTTTCATGCAGAAATATATGATTTGCTTCAAATTTGGTATACCGGTTTATTCTGATAAGGAGCTTCCCTGATTAGATATGGAAATCCATTACTTAAGTATAAAGGGGGGTAGGTTAGCTAGCCCCTCTTAATTTGTATAAATGGGTTTTTCATGTAGAATTGTTCGATTTGCTCCAAATTTGGTATACCAGTTCATTTTGATAAGGCGCTTCCCTGATTAGTTTTGGGGGTTCATTGTTTAAGGACAAAGTGGGAAAAGGGGGGTTAGTCACCCCCTTAATTTAGATAAATGGGTTTTTCATGCAGAAATATTCGATTTGCTCCAAATTTGGTATATCAGTTTATTATTTTGAGGAGCTTCGCTTATTAGATTTGGACTTAAGTATAAAGGGGGAAAGGAGGGCCTAGCCCCTTTGATTTAGATAAATGGGTTTTTCATATAGAATTGTTCAATTTGCACCAAATTTGCTGCACCAGTTTATTATGTTAAGGAGCTGCCTTGATTAGATTTGGGGGTTCATTGCTTAAGGATAAAGGGGGAAAAGGGGGGCTGATCACCCACCTAATTTAAATAAATGGCTTTTTCATGCAGAAATATTCGATTTGCTACAAATTTGGTATACCGATTTATTATGTTAAGGAACTTCCCTGATTAGATTTGGGAGTTCATTACTGAAAAGTATAAAGGGGGAAAAGGGGGCTAGCCCCCCTTAATTTAGATAAATGGATTTATGTAGAATTGTTCGATTTACTCCAAATTTGGTATGCCGGTTTATTATATTAAGGAGCTTCCCTGATTAGATTTAGAGGTTCATTAGTTAAGTATAAAGGGAGAAAAGGGGGTCAAGATCCCCCCCCATTTATTTAGATAAATGGGTTTTTTATGCAGTTATTCGATTTGCTCCAAAGTTGGTATACCGGTATATTATGTTAAGGAGGTGCCTTGATTAGATGTGGAGGATTATTGATTAAGTATAAAAGGGGACGGAGGCTTAGTCACCCCTTAATTTAGATAAATGGGTTTTTCATGCAGAATTATTCAATTTACTTCAAATTTGATATACCAGTTTATTCCGATATGGCGCTTCCTTCATTTGATTTGGAGGCTCATTGGTTAAGTATAAAGGGGGGAAACTGGTCTAATCCCTCTTCATTTATTTTTTGAGGGGCATTATTCTTTGAAATAAGAGTATAATAACAATTAGTGTGAATAGCCTGTGAGCTCAATGCCAAGAGTTTAACTGGGCACTTTTCTTTTTCTTTTTTTTTTTTATGAGGATGCTTTCATTTTCAAAACTGGTTCCGAAAGTGAAAGTGTCCTTATTAAAAATACCTGTAAACAAAATTGAAAAAGTGAAAAACTGTCTTTGTACAGATCGATTTGTGCTATCCAATGAAAAAAAAAATCATTTAAAAATATTGAAATGCGAACGAGATACCTTTATAAATTTCGCTCATAGGATTAGCATTAGCGAGCGGGTCTTTTCGCTTGACTGAAGTAGCTTCCTAATGCATCGGTTCCATTTCTGATAATCCTTTTATTTCTGAACTTTTTACTGAGAATATGATAAAGCTGAAAATATTCTTACATTTTTTTTGAAAGAAAATAAATAAACACTTTAATTGTATTAATAAAAATAATAATAATTTAAAATGTCGTATTCCTTTATCATAATGTTTCGCTTTATCTGTTACACATATTTAAACATTCGTTAGATAATCGATGCATGTCGACAAGAACAAGAAAAAACTGTCGATTTTCTAATATTTATTTTTAAAGTTGAAATTTATCTGAATATATAATACAATCATGTATTATTTTAATAAAATTTTACTAGAAAAAAAACCCCAATTAAATAATAAAGAGTTTAACAATAATTTTCTTTAGAGCTTATACGAGTCACACAGAGAAACTCGAAAGAAAATGTTAAACCTATGGGTGAAACTTAAGCAGAAATCTTTACAGAAGTCGTTATATATATACAGGGTGTCCACGTATAACCTAACCGACCTTTATTTTTGAAACCGTTGGTCCTAGATGCATACTTCCTATTACAAAAGTGGTCAAAATTAGGTTCAGAGTTAAGATAAAAAAAGTTTGAAGCGAAAAAACAATTTAGTGAAGAATTACAGAATCTAAAATTTTATACGGTCCCCTGGTTCTATAAGTTATATTTAGTAAAATTTTCCTGTTACATTAACTAGTAAATCAAAAAGAGTCCCGTTATTTTACGATTAAAATTGACCGAGTAATACCGGTTTAAAGTTGGAGAATATTTTTTGCTGCAAATTAGGGGTAATTCATAAATTTACTAGAAATATAATTTCGTCAGATATATTAAAGAAATGGTTGAAAGTAAAATTAGCATTGCAATATAAATTTGAAATCTTTAATCATTCTGACATATTACTGCAAAATATACAATTTGTACTGAACATATAAGAGGATAAAAATAACAGAATTTTTGTTAAATAAACGGACGAAAAACAACAGCCTCAATTCTTTAAAAAATATACTTATTTTTAAATGCCGCTAGATTACACTGTCTTTCAAATTTTGGGTTGTGCCATGTTTTTTAGCTTTTAAAAATTGATTCTTATGTATTTGTTAGCGCTGAATACGAAAATGACCTTCATTTTAAACCATCACGTCAGGATTTTTCTTAAATTGCAAATTTCAAAGTTAAAAAGCTCAAAGTTAAAATTGGTCCCCCCTCCCCTCCCAACCTCATCGGACCCCTGAGCTGTTTAGCTGTAAAAAACACAGTATAAGCCAAAAAATTGAATAAATTATTGAATTAAATAAAATTAAACTCAATAAAAAAGTCTTACATCTATTTTATAGTATCAGATTTTTCGCATTGAAATTTACGATTTCCGAAAAATCCTTGCATGATGAAATTAAGCAAATTAAGCAAGCAACTGTAAACAAAAGATCTGGCTAAAATTCTGTTCGAGTTAATGACATATATTTTACTAATTTAAAAACGAAAGAATATTTTTTACATAAGTTACTTTATTTTTTTTTATTTATAGGCAACATAATTTAAATAATATTAATCAGTAGTTAACTACTACAGATTAACATTTGTCAATTAAAAATATTCACCAATTATTTACATTTATCTACGTACCAATAGCGTCAATTAAGTACCATTTTAATCAAATGTAAGTAAATTATTAAGCATGAATATCTTTATATCATAACACTTTCGTCTCCATTGCAAATATTATATTTTCGATATATTTTCGTCAACCAGCAAAGCCCCCCCCCCCCCCCTGTATAAAACATCCTTTCATGTCGCATAAAAAAAGACACCATTCTACAATTATTGCACCGAATTAAACAAACAACCGTGTTCAAAAGACTTACCTAAAGAATTTGTTACAGCCAATGACATATATTTTAATATTTTAAACAAAATTTAATATTTGTTCACAAAATTGATAAAAAAAAAGAGCCCATTTTCTTTTAAAGACGACATTAATTAAATCTTATTAATCAATCATTAACTAACCGCAGTCAATAAGTCAATTATTTACTACTTGTCAATAATAATCATTAATTACTACCCATAACTAATAATAGCGTCAATTAAGTACTATTTTAATTAACAATAGCAGGTGATTAAGCATGAATATCTCGAAATCATAACGATTTCATCCCTATTGCTTAAAACATCCTTTCGAAAAATTGTCATTGTCCTTCAAACGCTTCAATAACATTATACACTTTGTCAGGTAATTCATTGAATAATAGAGTAACCACCCAGGATATCTTAGTTCGAGATTAAGTTACTCGGGTTGAGTGTGTAAAATTTCAAAACGAGTAACACTCGAGTTACTCTAAATAATTGTACTTTACTCCCACAAACTTTTCGTTCTAAAAAATACAAATTTTCTTCGAATGAAATTTTTTTGGTGTTCATATGTATATTTTGCATATCTTAACATTCTATAACAATATTTAAATGCTATTAATAAAATTTCGGTGGGTATTCCAAACGTCGGTAAAAAGTTTAGTTATTGACGAGGGCGGGTAGGACGGTATGTGTGTGTGTGTGTGTGTGTGTGCAGCTCTGTATATGATATATAGGTTTCTATGCATGCTGCATAGTATGCTAAAAGTTAGTTCTGTTAAACAAATAGCATAATTGAAAATTTTTATTCAGCAATTTCCGTGAATAAACGGAAATGTACACTGAAAAAAAAAAAATCTGTCAAATTGATAGGAAAAAACTGTCAATTTTGGCGCCAGTCGAAAGCCTTTTAATTTAAAGAAAAAAAAACTGTAATTTTTTGTTAAAACAGTTTTTTCTGTAAAAAATACAGATTTTTTTCTGCAAAAATTACGAAATTCAGTTTCTTTTACAGAAAAAACTATTTTTCTTCAAAAGAGTTTTTTACTGTAAAAAATACAATTCTTTTCTGTAAAATTTACAGATTTTTTTTACAGTGTACTTAAAAAATTCCGAGAAGCTTTGATATGATCTTTGATATGAGTTTATACAGTAAAACATCCCTAAAGCGACCATGTTCCGTTCCAATAAAAATTGGTCGCTCCGAGTGGTGGTCTCTTAATGGGGGTCATGTTTAAATCTAAATTTTAATTGTTGAAAAAAGGTAACAATTAATGTTACTAAAATTTATTTTTCACATTAGGAAAAAATATGAAAATTTAAGTATTAAGACAAAAGTTAATTACTGCAGAGTTTAAAAAATGGATACATTGACGTTTGCTTTGAATTTACGGTTTTATCTTTCATAACTTTTATTTCCAAATCCCTTCGAAGTTTCGTAAATAATGCAATTTTCTTTTGAACGGGAACAAATAATGACGATTTCTTTAATTTATCTATTTCTTTGAGAGCTGAGTTTTCTGACAGGTTAGGGCAGGGGAGTTTATTGACCGTCATTCTTAATTCGTCATCACAGTTAAATTCATTGCCTAAAAGGGGACAAAGGGGTTTAAGCACATAAAAGTTACCGGAATAATAATAATAAAAAAACTTAGTTTAGAAGTTTGATGAATAATGAGACCTCCAGAATTATTTTTCTAATAAAACCTTCTTCAAGCGGCCTGGAAAAAACGAAATTTGTTTCATTTTCTTCAAAGAAATGGATCGCTCATGGAGGGATTTCAACTGGGGTGGTCTCTGAATGGAGATAAAATTAATATTGAGACTGTGGGAATACATTTCGTCCCATGAAAAAATTATCGTTCAGGGAGGTGGTCTCAGAGGGAGGTTGCATTGTACATATTATCAAGTAATATTTAAAAAAAAAATGAATCAATTAAAAAACGCACCAATTTAAATTTAAAAATTAGTTTTTTTTTTCATAAACATGGTCAATAACTCCGGTAACTATTTACCGGAGTTATTGATAATGAGGAATTGTAATTTGAGATATTGATAATGAGAAATGAGGGGTGTGTCAGTTGACACAATACACCCCTCATTTCTATTTGGAAATAATAATAATAATAATAATAAAATACTGACACAAAGTGAACCAATAATGTCTAACACTTTTTTTCGAAAGATAAAGCATTACTTGGCAGTATTTTCTAAGAAAATGCTTATTTGAATTAGATTTTTTTTTTTTTTTTTTTTTTTTTTTTTTTTTTTTTTTTTTTTTTTTTTTAGTGTCAGTTACTGGTTAGGTGTCAAGAACTGGGGATTTCACCCTATATTTTCATTTCTGGTTACATTATATTTTCCTACATAAGGAAACATTTGTCTTTGTCCTCCACATTTTCTTATTAATTTGATAATCGTTTTCTCGATATAAAGTATCTTACCACTATTTCTACCGGTGTTAAAGGGGTCTCAGGACTCTTAAAGCTTTAAAATTTTCGAATTTTTAATTTTTTTCGATGTTAAACTCCTATCTTTTCTGAACATTTTGATATAATCGTTTCCTTGAAATTCCTATTAGAACTGAAGTTATGGCTTTTACATTTATACACGTTCAATAGCTGAAGCGTCGTTTCGGAAACTTTGAAGCCATTTTTCTCCAAATGACATTTTTGGGCATAGCGCGCACGATATCTCAAAAATTTATGAGTATTTTTTCATGAAATTTTCAAAACATATGTTTCATGTTAGTCTGTATAAACCGAACCTAAAATTTCGTTTTTATTGTTCAAAACAATATTTTTTTAGGCGATTATACTGTTGAAATTTTCTAAATTTTGCATTAGCAAAATACAACTTAGTATTAAAATTATAAAAAAGATTTAAATACAAATTTATTTAGGTTCAGGGTAATTATTATAATCTGAAGTATAAGTAGGCACCAAAATTTTCATTCTAGTTGCAATACTTATTTTGCAATCGTGCGCGTAAGCTGTTATGCCGATTTTTTGCTCGTCAAATATCTAACAGTTTGGAGCCCCCTGTAAATGCTAATTCTGCATCTTACAATTTTTAAATACATGAAATGAAAGAAAACACTTATACATTTTATTCCAATTAAAAGTATGTCTTAAAATCAAATACATTTTAAGATATTAAATGTTGAAAATGCTCTTTTTTTTTTCATTTTTTCCAATTTTAAGAGTCCTGAGACCCCTATGACGCTTTTTGAAAGATTTCAATTTATGCTTATTTTAATAAAATTTTTTAGAGAAAAATAATCACAAATATATTTTAATGCATTAAAAACTTATTTCTATGCTTATTAGCTTTAAAAAGTACAAGTAAAATAAACATCAATAAAAACTTTAAAAGGTGTCATTTGACACCTGTAGAAATAGTGTTAAATCTTCTATTTAAAATAATTAAAACACTGATTCTGTGATAAGAAGAGTTTTAACTATTAACTATTTACATAAAAATCTTATTAACATTTTGGTGACCGGTCACGAATAAACTCGTGTTTGGAAAGCTACCAAATTTTACGCTATTTTGTTGCCACTGTTTTTGAATAACATTTTTTTTAATTCCAGAAATCTAAAATCCCATTGAAAATATGTTGTAACAAAAAACTGTAATAAAAAAGCGGTTTCGTATTAAATTGCCTGTCTATAAAGTGTTAATTATTGATAAACCATTGATATTGCATTGATATTAATATTCCATTTATCTAGTTTAGTGAAAACGAAGAATTATTCCACTCGGACATATCATTTCAGATGGGCTTTTTACCAGATTGTACACCAGATGAGGAAGATGCAGTGTGCCTGTTTTGCAATGAAAAATATTCAGAGGTTGGAAGAGGGGAGGAGTGGATATAATACCTGATGCGGGCTCTTGTAGATTGTGGTGGGGCCGAGACTACATCTGCGTTTTTGTAAAAATTAAAACAATTTTTCAAATAATCTGATGATTTATGTATTATATACTAATGTTTGCTTATGAAATGAGCGTTGAAGATGAGCGTTGATGATGAAACCAGTTTTCCATGAACAGTCCTTCATTTTAATATTCCTTTCTATATTATCTGACTGATTGCTATAACCCGGAAACTATAACCCTTTTTTTTAAAGCTAAATATTCATATATTTTCATCTCCCACTTTAAACGCATAAAACAATATGTTAAGAAATAATTAACATTTGTTCTATACTAACTTTTAATGTACCTCAATTTTTTTTTTTTATGTTGACTTACAAATAACAATGTAAATGGAATTCCATAATACCCGAACTTCCTCTATGTATACAAACCTATAGGTCGTAAACATGGCTGTACAAAAGAATAAGGAAAAAGTTCAAGGTATGAACTTTTTTTAAAACTTTTTTCACTGTACAAAAGACTTCAGATATTATTCTGACTATTAAATGGTAATTTCTGAAATTGGGTTTTCAGATGTGTCATGCGATTTCCAAAGCATTTACTTAGACATCATCTTTCACCATATTAAACTATGAAGTTTTCTTACGGTATTCTGAACGTGTTGGAAGGCGTTTCATAGTCTATACTTGACGCATGATTTTTCGTTGTTGTTCAAGGTATGAACTTTTTTTAAAGCTTTTTTCACTGTACAAAAGACTTCAGATATTATTCTGACTATTAAATGGTAATTTCTGAAATTGGGTTTTCAAATGTGTCATGCGATTTCCAAAGCGTTTACTTAGACATCATCTTTCACCATATTAAACTATGAAGTTTTCTTACGGTATTCTGAATGTGTTGGAAGGCGTTTCATAGTCCATACTTGACGGATGATTTTTTTGTTGTTGTTCAAAGTATGAACTTTTTTTTAAACATTTTTCACTGTGCAAAAGAATTCGAATATTATTCTGACTATTAAATGGTAATTTCTGAAATTGAGTTTTCAAATGTGTCATGCGATTTCCAAAGCGTTTACTTAGACATCATCTTTCACCATATTAAACTATGAAGTTTTCTTACGGTATTCTGAATGTGTTGGAAGGCGTTTCATAATCCATACTTGACGCATGATTTTTCGTTGTTGTTCAAGGTATGAACTTTTTTTAAAACATTTTTCACTGTACAAAAGAATTCTGATATTATTCTGACTATTAAATGGTAATTTCTGAAATTGGGTTTTCAAATGTGTCATGCGATTTCCAAAGCGTTTACATCATCTTTCACCATATTAAACTATGATGTTTTCTTACGGTATTCTGAATGTGTTGGAAGGCGTTTCATAGTCCATACTTGACGCATGATTTTTCGTTGTTGTTCAAGGTATGAACTTTTTTAAAAACATTTTTCACTGTACAAAAGAATTCTGATATTATTCTGACTATTAAATGGTAATTTCTGAAATTGGGTTTTCAAATGTGTCATGCGATTTCCAAAGCGTTTACATCATCTTTCACCATATTAAACTATGAAGTTTTCTTACGGTATTCTGAATGTGTTGGAAGGCGTTTCATAGTCCATACTTGACGCATGATTTTTCGTTGTTGTTCAAGGTTTGAACTTTTTTTAAAAACATTTTTCACTGTACAAAAGAATTCTGATATTATTCTGACTACTGGTAATTTCTGAAATTGGGTTTTCAAATGTGTCATGCGATTTCCAAAGCGTTTACTTAGACATCATCTTTCACCATATTAAACTATGAAGTTTTCTTACGGTATTCTGAATGTGTTGGAAGGCGTTTCATAGTCCATACTTGATAGACCGGGCGGCGGCGACGCGAATGACTACGTCAACGAGTTACAGGATGAAATCATGATGCAGGACAAGATTTTTAAGAGTAGATTAAGGAATGACTGGTCTGCCTCGACATTTCTGGGTACGACAGGCGCAGCAGCGGGCGCCAACTTGTCATTTTGGCGTCACTATCACGTCATCGAGTTACGGGATGAAACCGATGCCAAATTATAGGTAAAAAAAAAGTATTTTAAGAATATTTTGGTCTGCCTGCGCATATCCTTTTAGAAACCCTCGTCAGACCTATATCCGTCCGATCTATAACAAAAAAATACGTCATAATGTATAATTAAAACACCATAAACGTAATATTTTATATTACATTGCCATATATTACTTCGAATCAACTTTCAAGATGAATTAAGGGTTTAGGAAAGATTATTAACAGTACGTGAGAAAATGACTGATTCGGCATAACTCGGTACAAAGCGCGAAGAACGGGGCGCCGATTTCCTATTTTGAGTGTACTATTACGTCATCGAGTTACAGCTTTAAATTTTGGCACATTAAACATGCGGATTAGTACAATACGAATATTTCAGTCTGCCTCGTCATATCTTGGTAGGAGATGAGCAGAGCGGGGCGCCAATTTTTAATTTTGGCGGTATAATCACGTCATCGAATTACGGCTTGAAAATTTGGCACATTAAAGGCACAAATCAGTACAATAAGAATATTTAAGTCTGGCTCGTCATTTCTTGGTACGAGACGAGCAGAGCGGGGCGCCAATTTTTAATATTTAAGCTATAATCACATCATCGAGTTACGGGATGAAATCATGATGCAGGACAAAATTTTTAGGCGTACATTAAGGAATGACTGGTCCGCCTCGACATTTCTTGACACGATACGCGCAGCAGCGGGCGCCAATTCGTCATTTTGGCGCCACTATCACGTCATCGAGTTACGGAATGAAACCGGTGCCAAATTAACGGTAAAAAAAGGTCTTTTAAGAATATTTTGGTCTGCCTGCGCATATCCTGAAAGAAACCCCCGGCAGACTAAAATGTATGACAAAAAATACGTCATAATGTATAATTAAAACCTTATAAACGTAATATTTTACATTACATTGCCATATATATTACTTCGAATCAACTTTCAAGATGAATTAGGGGTTTAGGAAAAGATTATTAACAGTACGAGAAAAAATGACTGATTCGGCATAACTTGGTACAAAGCGCGAAGAACGGGGCGCCAATTCGTTATTTTGAAAGCGTTATTACGTCATCGAGTTACGGCTTCAAATTTTGCCACATTAAACATTCCTATTAGTACAATACGAATATTTCAGTCTGCCTTGTCATATCTTGGTAGGAGATGAACAGAGCGGGCGCCAATTTTAAATTTTGGTGGTATAATCACGTCATCGATTTACGGCTTGAAAATTTGGCACATTAAAGGCACATATTAGTACAATAAAAATATGTACTAATCCGCATGTTTAATGTGCCAAAATTTAAAGCTGTAACTCGATGACGTAATAGTACACTCAAAATAGAAAATCGGCGCCCCGTTCTTCGCGCTTTGTACCGAGTTATGCCGAATCAGTCATTTTCTCACGAACTGTTAATAATCTTTTCCTAAACCCTTAATTCATCTTGAAAGTTGATTCGAAGTAATATATGGCAATGTAATATAAAATATTACGTTTATGGTGTTTTAATTATACATTATGACGTATTTTTTTGTTATAGATTTTAGTCTGACGAGGGTTTCTAAAAGGATATGCGCAGGCAGACCAAAATATTCTTAAAATACTTTTTTTTACCTATAATTTGGCATCGGTTTCATCCCGTAACTCGATGACGTGATAGTGACGCCAAAAGGACGAGTTGGCGCTGCTGCGCCTATTGTACCAAGAAATGTCGAGTTAGACCAGTCATTCCTTAATGTACTCCTAAAAATCTTGTCCTGTATCATGATTTCATCCCGTAACTCGATGACGTGATTATATCGCCAAAATTAAAAATTGGCGTCCCGCTCTGCTCGTCTCGTACCAAGATATGACGAGGCAGGCTTAAATATTCTTATTGTACTGATTTGTGCCTTTAATGTGCCAAATTTTCAAGCCGTAACTCGATGACGTGATTATACCGCCAAAATTAAAAATTGGCGCCCCGCTCTGCTCATCTCCTAACAAGATATGAGAAGGCAGACTGAAATATTCGTATTGTACTAATCGGAATGTTTAATGTGCCAAAATTTCAAGCCGTAACTCGATGATGTAATAACGCTGTCAAAATAACGAATTGGCGCCCCGTTCTTCGCGGTTTGTACCAAGTTATGCCGAATCAGTCATTTTCTCAAGTACTGTTAATAATCTTTTCCTAAACCCTTAATTCATTTTGAAAGTTGATTCGAAGTAATATATATGGCAATGTAATGTAAAATATTACGTTTATTGAGTTTTAATTATACATTATGGCGCATTTTATTGTTATAGATTTTAGTCTGCCGGGGGTTTCTATTAGGATATTCGCAGGTAGACCAAAATATTCTTAAAAGACTTTTTTTTTACCTTTAATTTGGCACCGGTTTCATCCCGTAACTCGATGACGTGATAGTGACGCCAAAATGACGAGTTGGCGCCCGCTGCTGCGCCTATCGTACAAGAAATGTCGAGGCAGACCAGTCATTCCTTAATCTACTCTTAAAAATCTTATCCTGCATCATGATTTCATCCCGTAACTCGATGACGTAGTCATTCGTGTCGCCGCCGCCCGCTCTAGGACGCATGATTTTTCGTTGCTGTTCAAGGTATGAACTTTTTTTAAAACATTTTTCACTGTACAAAAGAATTTGGATATTATTCTGACTATTAAATGGTAATTTCTGAAATTGGGTTTTCAAATGTGTCATGCGATTTCCAAAGCGTTTACTTAGACATCATCTTTCACCATATTAAACTATGAAGTTTTCTTACGGTATTCTGAACGTATTGGAAGGCGTTTCATAGTCTATACTTCACGTATGATTTTTCGTTGTTGTTCAAGATATGAACTTTTTTTTAAACTTTTTTCACTGTACAAAAGAATTCTTGTATTATTCTGACTATTAAATGGTAATTTCTGAAATTGGATTTTCAAATGTGTCATGCGATTTCCAAAGCTTTTTTTTACTTATTCAGCATCTTTCGCCATATTAAACTATGAAGTTTTGTTACGGTATTCTGAATGTGTTGGAAGGTGTTTCATAGTCTATACTTAGCGTATGATTTTTTGTTGTTGTTCAAGGTAGAAACTTTTTTTTAAACTTTTTTTACTGTACAAAAGAATTCAGATATTAGGGGAGAGTAGCTGAATTTGGACCACTTTACTTATTTTCAGGTGTAACTCACTTAGTTTTTGGAATATTTGCAAATCATGACTACACGGGGTCAATCTATTCCTCTACTGACTAAATAAATCTTTAGATCAATTTCTTTTTGAAAATCTTAAGTTTTACTTTAATTTGAAAAATTTGTCAAAAGTGGTCCACATTCAGCAACTCGTCGCCTAAGTTGGACCTGGGTCTCCTAAATTGGACCAAACAATTTCAGGTTGTTTTAATGACTAGGAAATATAGCAAATTTTATTAAAAGCAAAGTTTTCGTTTACTGAAACAATCAAACAAAATAACAGCAATGAAATATAATGAAATCAAATATCTGAAAATAAGAGTAATTGTTTTGAATCAAAATGTATTCAAAATATAAATCAAAATTATCGGTAATTAAGAATAAGAATTATGGAACTAATTGCCAGTTACTTGAATATCATGTAAGAAGTGATGCAAAGCTTACACGTGAATTTTGTGTATTCATTTTTTATTCCAGCGCACACAACATGGAACCGTATTTGGCACTGAATCATTTCTGCTATTTTATTTTTCTTACAAATTAGGCAAAACCAATCATCACTGTCCTCATTTTGTTTTTAGATTCTGAACCATTAGACATCTTTTTTGCAACAGAAGTTTTCTTTACATTACGTTTGTAGTTCTTCCCTTCCATCATTTTCTTTCCGATTGCATTATGCCTATTTTAAAAAATTTGATGTTCCAATTACTGTTGTGCTGTTAGAGCTTCCTTTGTGTCGTTTTTTTTTTTTTTCATTTCAGGTTTTACTTTATATGGCGAATATGTTAACACAGCTGTCTTATGGCTCCCTCTGTACTTTAACTGAATTTAACAACGGAGATAACATTTTCTAATGATTCTTTGGCTTTTTGGAGGAATTTGTAGCTTCAGCCTTCTTGCAGGTCAATTTCTTCAAAGCTTACTCTCTCCTTTTCGTTTCCTATATCTTAAATGACTTTTGCTGTCACAGGTGTTTTTCTTCCAGACAGTTTGTCTGTGTCGTTTTCAACATGTTTCAGTTACATTAAAAAAGTGTTTAAAAATGCGCTATATTGAAAAAAAAAATACGCTACGATTAATCAAACGCAAAACATTATACAATCAAACAGTGTTGAATTCAAGAGATCCCCCGGATTCTCGAGATAACCACTCCCCACGGAATATTTGAAATTTTATGCGTTTTTATGGCAAAAAAGTGTAATTACACCCTCCAAGACTGTAAAAAGCCTGCCCCCCCCCCCTCACGTAATCGCAAATATCCTCCTGGAGGAAAATGTTTGAATTCAACTCTGTAAATCAAATACGACGTAGGAATAAAGAATTCAAAGAAAATAAATACAAATACAAACAAGATAAAAGAAATTACAAACAAAATTTATTGCATAAACATGTAAAAGTATTTTTATGTTTATATAGGCCTAAACTGTACAAAGAAATTGATCGAGATATGAAAAAATATATATATATTCAAAAACTTGCATGGAGATAGTATAAAATTATAAAATATATAAATTACATATACAAATAAATACATTATAAAATATTAAAAACTAAAAAATAGTGTACAAAGCGTACACGTACAGCCTTCGAAATTCATTATGTAGTTTTCAAATTTGTGACCGCGTATATCTGGTCCAATTTAAGCAAATTAAATTGATCCAATTAAGGCAACTGCGCCATTTTTTAAAACAGATAATCTCAAGATTAAGAACAAAAACAAAATCAAACAAATCCGCGTGAAAAATATGCGCAATAAACAGATGAATTTATATATGTATATGAAAACATAACAACTTACCTCAGTTTTAAATTATTCACTTACGTTTAGTAGGAAAAAATTAGATCAAAACAGCTAATTTTAGATTTTTTTAAATTGTCTGAAAATAGCACGTGGTAAGCGGGTGCTTCTTCTAATAATAAATGACGTCATTCTGATGCGTTAGATTTCAGCGGTAGATGGCGTCTGTTTCTGTAATTAATGGCAGAATGACAACGGCCCATTTAAAGCGGCGGTCCAAATATGGCTACTCTCCCCTATTCTGACTATTAAATGGTAATTTCTGAAATTGGGTTTTCAAATGTGTCATGCCATTTCCAAAGCGTTTACTTAAACATCATCTTTCACCATATCAAACTATGAAGTTTTGTTTCCGTATTCTAAATGTGTTGGAAAATACTTCATAATTACATACTTGACCCATGATTTTTCGTTGTTGTCCGAGGTATGAACTTTTTTTACTGTACAAAATAATTCTGATATTACTCTGACTATTAAGTGGTAATTTCCGAAATTGGGTTTTCAAATGTGGTATGCGATTTACAAAGCGTTTACTTAGACATCATCTTTCACCATATCAAACTATGAAGTTTTGTTAGCATTCTGAATGTGTTGGAAAGGGTTTCATAGGCTATACTTGACGCATGATTTTTCGTTGTTGTTAAAGGTATGAACTTCTATAACCATTTTTATCGCGTCGCATTCCTAAAGGGAAAAATATTATTTTTATTTGTGCGTGATGTATTTTCTTTTTAACGCGATATCTTTTTAAATGATAACGTTATTTAAAAATGTTTAAAACTTCAAAACCTGCACAAACTTGCAAATCAGATGGTACATACTATGTTAAAGCAAAATGTAGAAATTAATTATTTGTAGATTCCATAATATAGAGTTCATGCTCTATTGGTAGATGATACAGGCTTTTTAGAACATTTTTGTAAATTTTTTTACAATCTTCAACACTATATTTTTTTAATTAAAATTCGTATAAAGCACAAATAAAACGTACTAAAATTGCTTTTGGGTGCATAATATAAAATTATTTAAAATACATAAAATACCTTAAAGATACATTAAAACTCAAATTAGTATCCCAAAATGTTTTCGGCTAATACACGCGGCCATCGTCAGTGCTTATTTAAATGTTGTTATTTCTCTTTGCTCTTATTCGTCAAGGAGAGACCATTGTAATTTAAGGGTAGCATTGAAGATAACTTGTGATGAAAAGGTATTCAAATTTTTAGCAAAACAAACTTTCATCTACTATGTAGCAGTTCTTTCCATGGATGTCATATGACAATGCATCTTTACATACTATATATTTATTGGAAATTATTTCAAGGGATTTTCCTTTAATTGTTACCTGGTAATTACTTGTACGAAAAATAATTTTGGATTCACTGAAATCTAACATTTATAGGTTGAATTTGAGGTAATTTTGCTAACGCAGTATGAGGTATATTTAATCTGAGATCTACTTCATGTTCTTTTATTCTATCTCGAAATTTTCTCATTCTCATGCCTATACAATGAAAATCTTTATTATCTTTGTTGAAAGTTTTGGGATTCTAATTATATTTTTAATGTATTTTAAAGACATTTTAATATATTTTAAATAATTATACATGCACCTAAAAGTAATTTTAGTACGTTTTATTTGTGCAACGCTCATTTACTGTATTTTCAGATAGGTTTCGTAAGAAATATTACCTATTACATTCTCCCCTATGTTGGTATTTCTGAAAATATTTTGCGCATCTACACCGACAATCACCTTTAGAGCCCCCCTCCCCCCCCAGTTAAAATCTCTCTCTCTCTCTCTCTATATATATATATATATATATATATATATATATATATATATCGCTTTTTTATGGACACGATAACGCCCATAATTCTGAACAAATCTCTTCCAAATTGATACATAAAATCAAGGGGCAGAAAATCTCGGTCAAGTTCACTAATGGGCAAAATCGAACGAAGGGGGTGGAAATAGGGAGGGGTTTTGTGAAAACAGAAAAAACTCCTGAATTTCTTAATTTCTTAATTATAATACATATAAAATCAGCTTAAAGTTTTTATTACTTCTAGAAAAAAGGCCAAAAATTTATGTACGACAAATTTTTGATAAAATTAAAGATGGGCTCAAGAGGCGAAAAAAATAGGGTTTTAGGGATAAAAAAAAAATCATAACTTCGTCAATTCTCAAGATACCAAATCCAATTAAACTAATTATAAATTTTCTTAATATTGTCTACAACTTTTGTATTGACAAGTCTTTGATAGGACTTTTACTGCCAAAAAAGGGGGGGAGGGGGGGTTGACGAAGAAAATAACGCATAACTTTGTCAATTCACAAGATATCAAATCCGTCTAAATTTATTATAAATCTTCTTAATATTATCTACAACTTTTATATTGGCAAGTTTTCGATACCAATTCTTACAAAAAAAATAATAATAAATAAATAAATAAATAAATAAATAAATATCTACATCAGTTGAAGAAAAAATTATCGTATTAACATGATTCTGATAAAACCAGCTCTTACAGGAAAATGAAATTAAAAACTCGTCAAAAGTGGCCAGATAAAATTGTTAAACTGGATTTATCTCTAATCTTGATTTAGTTTTTGTTGATGAAATTAGTACTTCGAAATCTGAGGCCGAGCCGGCAGGGATTTTTTTGTTATTACTGTTTTGATTGCTGTAGAAAAGATAATACTGCTTTAAACAGAATATTTTTTAACTACATATATTCTGCTTTAGTCGATTAAATGAGTCTTCCTTTCAAAATAAATTGCATTACGACGTTTCATTATTAATTTCCTTTTCGCGAAATACACATCAGCGAACAGGGAGAAATCTGAGACTTCAAGGGAGTCGGACGTCAGTTCAATTTTTCGATCCTCTTTTCTGGCCGAACATTTTGTCATGAAATTTAAAAAGAGTTTTAGACGTGTTTGAGTTGGAAAGAATCCAGTGTTATATTGACGTCACAAGTTGAGATGTCTGCGAGAATGTAGAGAGAAGAAAAGTTACGTTCAAAGCCTTAAAGTCACTCATCTTGACTTTATACTTGAAAAAAGAAATATCGAAAAAGATCAGAGGAAATGTATTTTCCTTTATATTTTTGAAGTCCACTATATTTTTCTACGAAAAGCGCTAGCAGGAATCGTGATTAAATAAACAATGCACGAGGGTGTTCAAAAGTCTTGCATTTACTCACCAACAAAATATACTAAATTCATTATTGTGGAAGTCAATTAATAAATTTCCGAACATTCGGCTTCGTTTTCGTTTTCGGCCCGAAATCAGAGTTTCGCCGGAAATTCGTTTTCGCAATGGTACCGAAAATTGGGCCTGACCGAATTTAGCATATGTATTCTAAAAATCTCGTTTATTTTTTCAAAAAATTTTCAACATTAATTATTGATATGAGCTGTATTGGCTCAAATGAGACGCTCTTTATTTACTGCTGTGAACTTCTCAGTTTATAATTATCAGTCATGACTGACTCAAGACGTGAGTGCAATTTATAAAGACAGCAATGCATGTATGACAAAATTTGAAGATGCTTTTCACATGCTCATTAAAAGTTGCAGACTTAACAGTAATAGGAAATTTTTAGCTTGAAACCGCAGAAGTGTTTCGCATGATTAATAAAGTTTCGAATGCTCTTTGAGAAAGTTCTGATATAACAGATGATCATTTGCAAAAATCCTTATAAAAGAGAAATCGAGGTATGTATACGTAAAGCCTTTTTTAATGAGATGAAATTCGGATAATTAGAAAATCATTCTGTGCCATTGATAAATTAATTACATTGTATTTTATATGAAAATAAAAAGTTTTGGTCAGAGGCACAGAGAGCCAACTTGAGCCACACGTATAATTAATGAATATTTATGTATATTTAATAAACACGTATAATGGATTAATAAATTTGTATAATTTTGTATGCATTAATTACTTACAAAATTTTTGGACATTTTCGTTTTCGTTTTCGGCCGAAAATAGGAAGATTACCG
Source organism: Maratus speciosus (assembly GCA_963932465.1). Classification (NCBI taxonomy): domain Eukaryota; kingdom Metazoa; phylum Arthropoda; class Arachnida; order Araneae; family Salticidae; genus Maratus; species Maratus speciosus. The sequence goes on along the minus strand of OZ010788.1, from coordinate 118,923,522 downwards.
ATATTCGGTTTCGTTTTCGAACCATCGTTAGTTTTAGCACATTAGATACCATCTGATAGGAAAGAGATATGAGTTAGATAAGGATCACTTTTGACACCTCTATTCCCAAATTGTCTTTTATTTATTTATTTATTTATTTATTTATTGTCTTTTCACTAAGATGTTTTGATTTTTTTTTAAACATAATTTAAGTTCTATATTTACTGCCTGCATTATTAATTCTTGTTTGGATGTTGTTTAAATGTAGTGTGCGATATAAGTTGTTTGTTTTGACATTTAAGAAAAAATATTTTTTTTTCGATAAGAAAGCTTTTAACATTATTGCAGTTTTTATATATATTTCTATTAAGGTTGTTCTCAAATCCAAAAAGGCTACTTTCTGGCACATTTTTTAATATTTTTTTGTTTGGAAACGCATGAAATTGACAGGTGTTGTTATTCAGAAATTATGTTATCGAAAGACGTTTTCCACTTTTTGGTAAACGCAAAAGATCTTTCAGAAAATACTGTCAAAGTGGGCCTTTTGAACCGAATTTCCGCACACGACACAGCGATACAGGAGGAAAGCCGGTCGTCGCATGACCAGAATCGCTTATAACTCATAAGTAATTTATTTATCAAAAAATGAAAAACTCAATTCGTTTCCAAATCGCTTCATTAGTCAGGCCTACCAATTTTATGCCTTTACGTTTAAAAAAGAGTCAGAAAATGTGTCAGCTGTTGAGTAGAATATTTGAGAACCGCCTTAAAGTATAACACGGTCGTACTCGTTTCATACCAGAACGGCTAAAACGAGGAACGAATTAAATCGAACAATTTGTACATTAAGAATGGTTAATCATTTAAATATAGATTTTCCCGCTTTTTACAAACTACAAAAGCAAGACCAAGGCTAATGCGATCAAAACATCAATTCATTCAAAAGAGAACGGTAGAATTAGGGAATAAACCCCTGTCTTATCGAACACTTTTCTATCCCAGCGATATTGCTACTTTGCAACAATCTGTCAAAAATGTTGAAATTTATCAGGTTTTTCAGACAGAATTTCTTCAAGGAGATCTTCTCCACGTATTCTTGCTGATTGGTTACAAAAATAACTTTTGTAAGCCTTAATGTTGCTATGGGAATTTGAAAAAAAAAATCTTAGTGTGATAGACAGGAATGATCTTTCACACTTGCATAAAGTGCAGTGCCCAATTTTCGACAGGGCACGATTTGTTCCATTGACCACAGATATAAAGAGCTTAATTTTATTTTGGTCCCGAGTTGTACTTTTATTTAAAAACACCTTTTATAAGATTTAAAAGAATTTGTCTGCTTGATTCATTATATGAATTATGTAAAATATATATTAGGCAGTAACCGTAAGAACGTCGCTACATGAACATTTATAGGGATGATTTGACTATTAAAAAATGAATTTTATGACTTTATAAACTTTGAATTACAATCATTCCTAATTTTTACGAATATTCTAAGAACCGTAAAAGCATTGCTAGATGAACATTTATAGGGACGATTTGACTATTAAAGATGAAATTTATGACTTTCTAAACTTTGAATTACAATCATTCTTAATTTTTACGAATATTCTAAGAACCGTAAAAACGTTGCTAGATGAACAATTATAGGGACGATTTGACTATAAAAAACTAAATTTATGACTTTCTAAACTTTGAGTTACAATCATTCCTAATTTTTACGAATATTCTAAGAACCGTAAAAGCATTGCTAGATGAACATTTACAGGGACGATTTGACTATAAAAATGAAATTTATGACTTTCTAAACTTTGAATTACAAACATTCCTAATTTTTATGAATATTTTATATGTGCTTTCTTTTCACATTTTTTTTTCTTGCGTATTAAAATTTCCAACATTTTCATTGTAAATCCAAATTCTTTTTAACACTTTCCAACATAGTTGAAAAGTGCTTATAATTTCGATTTTTTTGTCAGTCTGGCCGTCCGTCCGACCTCTAATTAGCATAAGTATGCTCGAATTGTTCAACATTTAAGTTTAATATGTTATTGACATTTAAAATAGCATGGTCTCTATCGAAAATGAAGCGTGCAGCATTTGTAGTTCATTTAAAGGGACAACCAAAAGTATTCCACTAGATTACGGTCAATGGGAAAAAAAATCATTTCAAGTGCATTTTAATGATGTTGCACCATTTCAAACGTAATGAAATTGATATGCATTTATGGAGCGCACTAACACATGCATTCTGTGGAATACGGGAGACAAAGCATTTATTATTCATTTACAGGGCCTCACAAAAGAATTCCATTGCATTGAGCATTTTTCGCACTGTTGGAATAAAACTCAACTGCGCAACTCCAAGTTTGAATAACATAAAATACCTTTTTATTGTTGTTCCTACAATTTTTTTCCGCCAATGTATAACCCCAAATTTTATCAAAACCATCAAAACATCTAATAGCAAAGAAAACATTTCTTGAGTCTGCTGGTTTCCAAAGTACAGTACTAATCTACCCGCATCTTCCCTTTCATCCATCTTCATATATTTGTGTAAGTACAGGAGCGCCAACTTTTTAAAAATATTAGGTGGGCTGTAACATTTTTTATAAAACAACAAATACAGTTTTTTCCCTTTGGAGAGAGAAGCGGGGAAGAGAAAATGACTAAAGATGATAATCGGAAACTAAATTATGTTATTTCTAAGCAAAATATAAAATTATTATAATTTATTAAATCATTTTATCACATTATATTCTCATAATTTTCCTTATAAATACATAATAACATAAAACTTGCAATCTATTGAAAATGCAAAAAACTAAAAGTCAAGAAAAATATACATTTTAGTCACCTAAGAGCTTTATCAATTCAAGACATTAAAACCTAAGGCAAAATGTTTAGGAAGTTAGTTTTTGGGAGAAATTTAACTATACATCCGCTGAAGTGTCTTTTACTGCCCATGTAAATCTTATTGTCATTCTTACTATTTTTCAAACAAAATTATTTTGAGAACGTCAATAAAACCCTATTTCATTTCAGCGATAAAATAAATAAATAATGAAATAGGTCAATTGAAAATAGGTGGGCGCAGAGATCAAATTATTGGGTGGACTCGCGCCCCATGAGCCCTTATAAGTTGGCGCCAGTGTGCAAGTAGCTGAATTAAAAAGTTATGGCTGCGATTGTATGCTTAAACAAATGTAGAGTTGGGATAAAGAGTTGTTTATATAATTTTACGAGTAGTTTGGCGATTTATATACAGTAACCTCTCACTTATACGACTCTCAGTTATACGACTCTCTCGGTTATATGCTGAAATCTCTTGGTCCCGTCCACGCTTTATAGGGAAATAATGCTAAACTTCTCTCAGTTATACGACTGCTTATCTCACTTATACGACGCATTAAACGGTTCAGGTGATTTTACATTTATAACTCAAGAATTGATTTTTATAATCTTTAAAGTACAAACCATTCACGTTTTCCTGCCTTTATCCTTTCGCTATTGTTAAAGTGTTTATCAATAATGAAGACGTGAGAGAGGAGGGTGACGAAGATGAGAGCAGTGTTCCTGCTGCTTTAAATATATTAAAGAATTATATCCATCAAAATGATTATTCCCAAAATAGCTTAAAAGCTTTATTAGACTTAGTAAAAGACATTTTCTCTTTTCATCGACTAGAGAGACAAACTAATATCACTTCATTTTTTGAGATATTCTGATTTGTAAATTTTTAAAATAAACATTGTGGTAAGTGAACTATATTATGAACTTTTTAAAATATATTTTATGTTTTATTTTTTAATATATTTTACAAATTTTGTTAAAATACGTTCTTAGTGCTTAAAATGTATCGTATTTAATGTAGGTAAAATAATTAATGCATATAAAGTTTGAAAGATGTATAATAAAGCGGTCTCTCACTTATACGACTCTCTCAGTTACACGACTTTTTTCTCCGGTCCTCTGAAAGTCGTATAAGTGAGAGGTCACTGTAATTTGTCGAAATGGGTCGACGGGATAATCAAGTAGTACCCTCAGTTCAGTAATTAAGTATTACTATGTATTAAAGGTACAGATGTCATATTCGCCCCATATTGGCGCGATTTTTTTCTGTCGCCAATATCATATAGGCAACAGGTACTTAACTTGCGCCAAAGTGGTTGATGTGGTAACCCGGATTATGTTGTTTATGCTGTTGATGTTTTCGCCAAATTGGCAACCGAAAAAAATCGCGCCAATATGGGGCGAATATGACATCTGTGCCGTATTAAAAATATTTAAATATACGTTTAAATTGTATTTTGGAATTGCAATGCATTTTATAAATAGTTTACACATGTTTTATATTATGCATATCCATGATGAGTAAGTATTACGGTGGCTTTTCTTTTGCAATGAATGCATTTATTTCATTTTTCATTTGATGATATCCTAAAATATTTTTAACATTTTCCAACATAGTTGAAGAATGTTTATGAATTCTGTTTTACCATCTGTCCATGTTCTAACTCGCGTAAATATACTCTCACTCTAAATTAAAATGTCTGAAATTCAGACACTTAAGTGTCTGAAATGGAGTGTTCAATTTTCAGACATTTTAAAATGTCTGAATTTTTTCAGACACTTTTTGCGTCTGAATTTCAGACACTTCAAACGTCTGAATCGCATCCATTTTTTTGTAAGCATCATACGTAGACATGTTTGACCACGTTGAATCCTGGAAAAATATTTGGCTGTGGTCCTGCCCCTCCCCCCCCCCCCCAATACAGCCTGATTTTTTTGGTGCTCTCAGTTTTGGTATACAATTTTCGTTACGTTGATAATTTAAATCTTTTACGACATTGTACTGATTATAATCAATATCTTGAACTTCAGGAGTAGAACAAGATTAAAAAACAAAAAATATTTATCTAAATATTAGATTTTTTTAAATTTATTTTGTTTTTAACCTTATTTTACTTTAAAAGTTCAAAATATTGATTATAATCAGTACAATTTCGAAACACTTTTAAAATATAAGCTTTACAAATATTGCACATCAAATTTGGGGGCACTACAGTCGTAGGGGGACGGGGCACTTCCCAGTTTGCCCTTCCTTTAATCAAGAAGTACTTTTGCAAAAAACGCAACCCTGCATTATAGTTGTCTAAATTGGGATGTCCGGTATTCGGGAGTATCTGTTGTGGAGGTTAATGGACATTCTCGAATAGCGAACACCTCTATTTAACGAATACTTTTTTAATCAGCAGACATTACATATTTGTATATTTTTACCTCAAAAAAGTAGACATCTCCAATTATCGGACAAATTCCGCGGTCCCGAAGTGTTCGCTATTAAGGGCTTTTAAGGTACATAGATAAATATATATATATATTTTATAATCTTGTCCTACTCTAAAAGTTCAAAATATTTATTATACTCGGTTGAATGTGGAAAAAGATTTAAAATATCAGATGTACGAAAATTGCAAAAATCCCCCCCCCCCAAAAAAAAATGAAAATATAAAAAAATATATTGCCACATAGGCAATTTTACATATACATCACTTGATAATCACAACAGCCATTTAACTATGAATAATGAAAATAAATAAATAAATATTCTACTTTAATAACATTGGGGAAAAAATGACTTTGGTATTTTGTTAAATATATTTGCGTTTTTAAACTTGTCCTACTCTAAAAGTTCAAAACTTTCATTATAATCAGTGCAAGATTTAAGATATCAGCTTTACAAAAATTCATGCAAAATCCCCCCCCCCCCCCCCCCCCACCCAAAAAAAAAAAAAAATGAAAATACTTATTTAAAAATTATGTTTTTAAAAAATTTATATTTCCACATGGGCAAGTTTTTATGTAGATCAGAGGGTACTCACAAAAGCTATTCAACTATCAATAAAAACAAATAAGTACATATTCTATATTAAAAACATGAGGAAAAAATAACTTATGATTTCCAAACTTCTTTCGTCTTAAATATATACAGTAACATCTGTCATTTTTGTATTTTTCGTATAAGTGCATATAAATAAAGTTACCACAATTTTAAATACGAAATCTAGTTAGAGGTTTTTACTTTTTCCCATTATAAATTTCAAATTACTTTTTTATTAAAAATAATAAAAAAATCAGTATTAGAGTTGATTGCAAATGAAATACATATGTATATTTTTACAGGCAGCTTCATATAATAGACCAGTCTCATTTACTTTATTTATCTTTTTTTAATCTGCGGTTTTATGCCAGGAAGTAAGAAAGCATTAGGTCATCTTTCAAAGTTTTTTTTTTCTTTACTCCCTTGTGGCCGTCATTTACTGCGAGATAAAAATTATCCATTGAAACTAAGAACTGACATTGAATATATAATTCGTAATAAAAAAGAACGTCATAAGTTTAAAAATATATACTTCTAGAATTAGTGGGGTTTTTTGCGAACAGATTCAAAACTAATTAAATTTCATGCAGGATTTTGTTTAGTACAATAAATAAAATCATAAAATACACTAATTTTACTACTATAAAGAAACTTACTTGAGTTGCTGCAAGAGGTAAGAAATATTCCTCGATTTGAAATTTTAAAAACTACCACAACCACAGTGAGGGAGAAAGACTTTCATCAGTTTAAAAGGTAATCCCATAATACATCCGACTAGCCATATTTAAAGAATGAGATGTTTCATCCTAAAAACAGGACCCGCCAGACAAAAGTTTCTTTTTTTTGCCAGCTTCGACAGGACGAAGATGAATAACACAATATTATTGATATAAATTGATACGAGTTAACACTAAGCCCATTGCACACGCTTTGTAGAATTTCCGGGTGTAATCTTCAACCGTCGTCTACTTCTGTTCTGTGTCTATCCCGCCCTTGTATCGACGACAGCTTCTAAGAGACATTTGATGTCGAGCACACACGTCAGATGTATGTATTCAATAAATAAATACTCCAAGTTAATACGAATTAAAATCACAGTACTTCACATTTCGCAAAAAACGAATTAAAATACACGCGTACATAAAAACAAACTTTGTTTGAATTACAACGTATACCACTTCGAACGAAGACATCTAAAACGCATGCGCAACTGGGAGTGCTAGTGCCCCCTGGTGGTTATTGCGTCGGAAGAATCAAAACGTCTTAAATTAAGACACGTTTAAAGCAATGAAGTGTCTTAAAATAAGACGTTTGCGGATATTTTAGACATTATTCTCAGTTCGTTTACACCATGGTCATAGTAAGACGCTTATGTATCTTAAATTAAGACATCTATAGTGTCTTAATTTTCAGATTAAGATACTTAAGTGTCTAAAATTCTTTTTCAGTCACATATGTGTCTAAATTTAAGCCGCTTCTATTTGCAGTGTGATTGACATATAGTTTGAATGTGTTAATGAAGCTCACACTAGATTGTCCGTTACTGAAAATTAATTTTCTGGCATACAGAGTTCGTACGACATTTACGACGTTCTTGTTCGTATACAGAGACGCGCAAAATAATTCAATTCCGTTACATTATGCCCTAGGGGGGAAAATCGCTCATTTAGATATTTCATTTCATTTCATTTCATGAAAACAAGAAATTTCTTAATAATATTCTGTTAATATGGGAAATTGTATCATAATTTATGCCGGTGAATGATTTTTCGTTCTTGTTTCATTCATAAAATTGCTTCAAATTTTCACGTTGATTTTGCTCAAGTGTTTCCTTCTATAATCTGCAAAATCTTTTTTCTTTAAGAATTGAAACAAGTAATAAACTCGCAAACAGTGTCTCAAAACTGCTTGAGAAAAATCACATATAGAGATACAATATATCCGATTATCAACTGATAAGAAAAAAGAAGTGCTTATCCCTATCACATCATGATCACCCCTGGAGATTTGGAATTACTTTTACTAATCCCCGTAATCCCTATCATTATCTCAAGTGAAGAGTGTTACCAATATATTTCACAGGGCTTAAAGCAATATAACAAATAACTACTATTGCCTTGTGTTAACATAGTTTTGCAATAAAAGATGCCACTTTTTTTTCTGTCAATAACATTTCAGAATGTTATAAATGAAAGGTACGCTTGCTGGCATTTTACGCTTGTAAAATACTTTGAATAAAGAAAAAAAATCAATTTTAATTATTTTAAGAACGGATGGAAAGCCACAAAATTTAATTTTTCATTCGGACTTCGATTTGTATCAAATGCTTCCACAAAAGATTGAAAAAAAATGTTGATTGTTTTTTTTTTGTTGTTGTTGTTTTTTTTGGTTTGTTTGCGGATATTGAAATCCGATAGAATTTGTATGTTTTTTTAAATTCTAATGTGTCAAATAAAATCAAAGTTTATTTTTCTGTTTCAGAAACTTTCAATATATGATGTTTACACAGAAATATTTTATTTTTCGACATAGTTTTTCTAATTAAGGTCTTTTTAAACCGAAACCGAATTTCGGTAATCTTCCCATTTTCTTCCGAAAACAAAAACTAAAATGTCCAATTTTTTTTTACATACATAAGTATACATAATTATTAATTAATTATACGTATAATTATACGTGTGGCCCAAGTTGACTCTCTGTGCCTCTGACCAAAACATTTTATTTTTATATAAAATAAAATAGAATTAATTCATCAACGATACAGAATGATTTTCTAATTATACGAATTTCATCTCATTGAAAAATGCTTTAGGTGTATATACCTCGATTTACTTTTTATAATGATTTTTGTAAGTGATCATCTGTTATACTAGAACTTTCCCAAAGAGCATTCGAAACATTATTAATCATTCGAATTTTCTATTACTATTAAGTCTGCACCTTTTAATGAGAACGTGAAAATCGTCTTCAAAGTTCAGTCATATGTGCATTGCTTGCTTTATTATTTGCACTCACGTCTTGAGTCAGTCATGACTGATAATTATAAACGGTGATGTTCGTAGCAATAAATAAAGAGTGTCGCATTTGAACGAACCAATACTGCTCCAAATTATTGGAGTAAAGTTTAAAATTTTCAAAGGAAGAAACGACATTTTTGGAGAACAGATATGGGATATATTTCGGCCGAGTATCAGTCCGGCCGAGTTTTCGGCAACGTATTTGACGAAAATGAATTTTTGTCGAAACTTAGATTTTGGCTAAAAACGAAAACGAAACCGAATTTTCTGCCGATTTCTACTTTTAATGATGAATCTCCTTCATTTAATTACCTCATTAAACGGACAGTAAAAGATACATAAGTATGGTATTTATTTGTCAAAAAAGTATAAAAGTAAAAATAGTTTTTCAAAAATATTTTATATCCATTTTAATAATCATCTTGAAAATCACGCTTAATTTTTTGACTGCAATTGCCCCCTTCCCCCTCCCCCCCCCCCCCCTCCAAAAAAAAAATCTGTTACAATACATTAATCTGGCGTGGGCACCGAAGTCCATTATAAAAAATTCACTGTTTTTTAACATTTGGTGGAAAGCGCAAGCAAGTGAATTCATTAAGATATAGAGTAGGGGGGTGTAAAGATACGTACGGGGCAAAGATACGCACTGGCTGATTTAATATGAAGCAACATTTCTCTAATCATGACCTCTAGGTGGCAGTTTGGTTTCAAGTGTAGTAATTATGTGTTCAAACCTTGTGAAGAAAGTAGCATTCTATGCGCCAAGAAAATGAGGTCTGCTTCAATTTTCGAATTTTGATGTAATATTTTTAAATTTTTCACTTTATTGTTTAGCTGACAATACCTCAAATTCTTACAAATGCAAAAATTCAGTGGAGAACGGAAACTCTTTAGATTCCAAATGCCGTGTAGTTTACCTCGATCGCATTTGCTTAAACTTGCAGGTAGCCGGTTAAGCAAAATACTGTAGAATGGGGTAGAAACACGCATCCGTCTTGGGGCAAAGATACGCACAAGTTTAAGATGCTGGCTTTGCCCCATCGTTTTAGCTAGATGCAAAGCTTTTCACAATTATGTTGTCGAAAGCTTTACATTTTTTTTTTCTAAGTTAGTAATTGTATGAAGTATAATAGGTACTTGCCTAATATAAGCTAGTTAACTACCTTTTCCCTTTTCTTAAGTTTTTAAAAATATAGAACATAGGTATCTATACCTACCTACTTTTAAAAATCAATATTCTTGCTTCATGAAACGCTTTTGTTTTAAGCCTTAACTCTTAACTCCTGTTAGCAGTCTCATACAGACCGCTGTTATATTCAGTTTTCACAGTTTAACTTGTAATTTTCAGTTTAACTAATGGTGTTAGTTTAATTTTGTTTCGTTTGGAATCTTAGTAGTATCGCTACAGACTTCTGAAAAAGCGAATTTTAATTATAATAGGCCTTTACATAAAGTTTAGTACAGAAACAGTATCTTATGAGTCAGTCTACCCTTTTATTCATTCTACGATGCAGCGGTCTCGGAGACAGCTCACAGTATTTATGCAAAAAAAATTGCCACGGAACTATAGATATTAGTAAAATTTACTATAGATTCTAGTTTAACTATTAAGATATTAAATTCTGTTACACTCTAAATAGAAAAGAGGGACTATTCACTCCGGAGGAATGAATACTCACTCTATAGCAGTGTCAAAATAGACCCAACCTCTTTAGAGCAACTATTCACTTTGAGGAAAAGTGGAATTTGTTAACTCTCTGAAAGAGTGAATACTCAGACTCACTCTGGGAAGTGAATATTCACTCTAAACATGAGTGAATAATCACTCATTCGGATTAGTGACTATTCACTCCTGCTAAAATAATGCGTTTTTCATCCCTGGTAGGAGTGAATACTCAGACTCACTATGGGAAGGGAATATTCACTCTAAACATGAGTGAATAATCACTCTTTCGGTGGAGTGACTATTCACTCCTGCTAAAAGAATGCGTTTTTTCATCCCTGGTAGGAGTGAATAGTCACTCTTTCATAGGAGCGAATGTTCATTTTTTATGAAGTAAATTCTTTCTTTATGTTGCTCTTATGGGCATTTTAAAAGAATCATATATTTTAGAGCATGCAATGAAAATAGATACAAGTGTGGTAAACATTGGAATAAAATACTTTACTGGCAATATTTATTTAATTCATAGTTCGTTACACTAATTGAACTTTTAAGGAAAAATTCAATTAAAGTTACATATGAATTAAAGTAGATTACTGACAGAAATAAACTAAAATATTTTATTCCAATTTTATCCCTTGTGTTTGCTTTCATTGCATGCCCAATAAATATATGATAGTTTTAAAATGCCCATAAAGGCAAGTAATTAACCGAAATCTTAAAAAGCTAATATTATTTCTTTCTTTTCAGATACCCATTAAGTTGTATTTGGTATTTTAATAACTCCTGTGATATACGTTAATTATATATATATTTTTTTTTTCATGTGTAATTCAAGGATCTCGGTGTGCTTTTTATTATTTTACTGCATATATTGGTTCAAAGTTGAGCGGAAATTTTTTAAAGTGTATTAATGCCAGGCTTTCATTCTCGTCAGCGGAGTGAGATATTTCACTCTCGACAACGGGGTGGCATATTTCACTCTTGGCAATGGAGTGAAATGTTTCACTACTTTCAAGGGAGAGGAAAATTCCACTCTTTAAGGAGTGTATTTTTATAAAATTCACTCCAAAAAGAGTGAAAATGCATATCACTCTTTCAAGAAGTGAACTTTTCAAACTCCTCCCAATTTTAGAGTGTAGGAGTGTAGCACTAACGCTAGAGACTTCTGAATAGGTGAGTTTTAATTATAGTACTCCTGTACATAAAGTTTAGTACAGTAACAGGGTTTTACATAACAGGCTTTTACATCATTCGTTTTAGTGGAAATGGGACAAAAATATGCACTGCCTATCTTTGCCTCACCTCTGAGTATTTTTACCCCAACCAATGGGGCAAAGATCTCTCTACACTCTTTATGATGTAGAATAAGGTGGGATAAAATGGGCTGGAAAAGAACTATTTTACCTTTCTGCACTAATTTTAACTTTAAAAAGATTTTAAATATTAAAAATTTCGGGGCTAGAAAAAGTAAACTCTAGTACCGCGTAGTAGTTGACATTGCCCTATATAGAACATGAAATAAACGGCACAGAGTCTTATTTCTATACTTTTTATGATGTAGGATAAGGTGGGGGTAAATTGGACAGGAAAAGTACTATTTTTTATTTCTGCACTAATTTTAACTTTAAAAAGTTTTAAAATATTTAATGTAAAACAAAATATAACATTTTAAAATATTATATTTTTTTAATGTGTTTATTGCAAGGAAATCATTCTCATCATAATTAAAGTATTTTCATACATATTTTTTTAGTTTTAAAACTTCTAAACTTTTGCTCTTAATTATATACCCATGGGGTAAAATGAGTAGAAGATTGAATAAAAAAGTACTGATAAAAAATTCAACTTTAACTACACAATTTTTATAGAAATGCATTTATTTTGTTAACAGAAACCTTTTTAGTTATATTGTATATAATTAATGAAAACAAATTACTCACACGATTTTTATATTAAAGTTCTTTTTATATTTTAAGAATTTTAGATTTCAAAACGACACAACTGTTGTGATTTTCCGAAAATAGATGACAAATACCAAACAGTGATTTGCTTACTAATTTCACATCGAATTTTTCATTATCCATGTTTGCAATCATCTCAATAAATATTTTGATTAATTTTTCCCTTCGGTTTCAACTATGTCCCAATTTTCTCGCAATACCTCAGGCAAACTTTAACTGGAAACCTGAGATTGATTTAGTTTTGTCTTCTGTTCTCACTAAATAAATATATACGAAATGCATCCTGTTCTTTTTAAAAATAGAGATTTTCTCTCCGAATTATAACCAGAGATTGCTTTTTTAAAAACTTCGCCTTACCACAGTATTTCTAAATTTGAACATATTCCTAACTAAGATCTTGGAAGAATCATGCCCACCTCCCGCACACATTTCTCCATAAAAGCCTAGAACATTATTTAGTCATGCTGTACATTTTTATTTATAATTCATTAAATCATTTGATATTAATATAATTATTTATCATATAAAAGCATTACATAATACTTTATATTAATACTAAACAAAATAGCTTTTCTTCAGATTTATGTCTTTTTCTACGGGATGAAAGACTATTTCCTGCTTAAACATTGCCTACTTTTCTAGTGACTAGCACTCTGCCCCCACCCGCCCCATTTTTTATTATGAATGTTAGTTTGGCCAATATTTGATTTTGATAAAAAAAAAAGGGAATTATTTTATTTTGTATTGATCCGTGAATACTTTTTAGGTGCGTTCGGAATTATATAAATACGTAGCACCTTATAGTCGTCATCTGGTCCGTCCGTCTGTCTGTCTGTCCGTCTGTCCGCATATAACAATGCAAAAACTACCCGACCAAATGGTTTGAAATTTAATATTAAATATCATTCCAGAATTTTGTCGAGTCATTTCAAAGTTTATGAAAATCAAATAAAAACTTAAAAATATATTAATAAAAGTTTTCCTCATTCTATTAAATCCTATCATACATAATTAATTCAATGATATCCCATCATAGGCAATGATTCCGCTTCTACTCTGCTCAAAAGAAATAGAAAACAAGTGGGTATAAGTGTGATCGAAGATCGCAAAGCAGGTTTCGTTTAATGTTCCTTTCAAAACTGCTTATCCTTTAATTAATAAATCCAAATCGTTAATTTATAATCATTAATTCCTTAATCCTTTTCAACAAGAACATAGATGGCAGCACCGTTAAATTTAATTATAAAATTATTACAATTGAAAGATATTTTTTAATAAGATTAAAAATATTCAAGAACTGCTTTTCAGGCAATTGTAACAGCATACATTTGTATAGCTATAAAGCATATTGAACTTATACATATTTAACATATTTAAATTAATTAATTTTGGCTTTAAAAAAATAAAATGGAAAGTGCCCAGTTAAACTGATGGCATTCAGCTCACAGGCTATTCACATTAATTGTATATTATACTCTTATTTCAAAAAATAATGCCCCTCGAAAAATAAATTAAGGGGGGGCCCGTTTCCCCTCGTTTCCCCTCTTTATACTTAACCAATGAGCCTCCGAATGTCATCAGGGAAACGCCTTATCGAAATAAACCAGTATACCAAATTTGAAGCAAATCGGATAGAAAAACACATTTATCTAAATTAAGGCGGTATTAACCCCCCCCCCCCCCCCTCCCGTTTTAAACAATGAGCCTTCAAATCTAATCAGGGAAGCGACTTATTAAAATTAACCGGTATACCAAATTAGAAGAAAATCTGATAATTCTGCATGAAAAACTCATTTGTCTAAGTTAAGGGGTGTTTAGCCCCTCTTAGTAGCCTGTGAGCTAAAAAAAAAAAAAAAAAAAAAAAAAAAGTTTTCTAAAAAAAGAAAGAATTTTTTAATTAAAAAATAATTTATAAAATATTTTGATGAAATTTTTCGCCTTAAAATGTCAAAAAATATATAGAGAAAGAGGGGAGAGTAGTACACAGTGAGACAGCAGCCACTTTGACGTATAGTTGTAACTTTTTTCTCCAAGCTGGTACATACACATTAACGACCTCATCTTATGCAACACGTGAATGTAGTTTCGGCACTTCAGTTGCTCGTCCGAAAAAATAATAAATAATTCTTTTTTTTTATAGTGGTTAAAGTTAAATAAACGTCTATTTCAGAGTTTATTTCTTTCAATATGACATATATTTACTTAACCAAACATAGCTACATCTAATAATAGACTATTTCGACAAAACGACATAAACTTTTTAAAGCGATGAAATTGATAACTGATGTGGCATCCATTTTGTTACAACGTAACGAAAGACACAGTGAGACACACAGTTATGGTACACAGTGAGACGTGTATGAATGTGTACCTACTATGCGGTTCTGATTTTTTTTAAAGTTATTTATTAATAAAAGAATTTTTTCCTCTCTCTCTCTTCCTGTGCATGTGTGGGCGTGCGATGGCTAGAGAAATCTACTAAGTGTAAGAGGCTGAAAATTTGCATGAAGGTAGCCCTAGGTCTGCCATTGTTCACCCGAGGCTCATATTTTGAAAATCTAGAAATATTACTTAGAAATCATAAACTGCAGAAAATTATTGATAGAGTGTAAAAATGTATGAGTTATGAAAATATATACATTGTCTCACTGTGTACCACTTGTAGTAGACAGTGAGACAATTTCCGATACTCCGTTATGCTGCTTCTGTGCTTTTATAAATAACTTTGTTTAACCTTTAACTGATGTCACGCGGTCTCCCAGACCCCGCGACTCCCAGCTATAAACACTTTTACAGCTTTTTACTTTACTGTACTGAAGTTAAATAATATGAATAAAATACTTTTTTCATGCAATTTAATTCACATGCTCCTAAGAGAAGTACAACGATATTGTTAGGACAAAATTTAAGTAAATTCAACCATTTGAGTTATTTTTTTATTCATTTTATTCGAGGTGTCTGAGAGACCGGATCACATCAGTTGTGTGACAAATTTTAGTCACATCAGTTAAAGGTTAAACCATTTATACATTAATGTGTAGCTTAAAGATGTAGCAATTTTTTTTTCAAAAGAATAAAAATCGTCGCCATTCGTTAAGTAATAATAATTTTCGTCTCACTGTGTACTATCCTTCCCTATATATATATATATATATACATATACAGGGTTCAATATGTTATCTATCGCCGACCTTTAATTTCTCAACTATTGGTCGTAGACATATAGTTCCAATTACAAAAACGTTTCAAATGAAGTAAATATTCATGCCGTTGCATTATTTAAAGTAAAAAATCAAATTTATAAAAATTACGAAATCTAATTTTTTATACGGTCCCCAAGTCCCTATAATTATATTTAGTAAAAGTTTACGCATATCATAACACATATAACACAAAAAGTTTGACATCTGTACTACAAAAATTGACAGAGTTATTAAATTTAAAATTTTGAGATTTTTGCACATGATTTTGTCTTTTATTGAGGGATCAGTTAAAAGATGAATTAAAGTAATTCGCGATCAAAATCAGGGTGCTATGTCCTTTTTGCGGCGAAACCACCTTTAGCCGGTATCGTCAAATCGGGGTATCGCCAAAGAGGGTTATTTCATCTAAAAATTTGAGCTGACTTTTAGGGGTCGTATACAAAGCGAAGGATGAAATATCGAAATTAAACAGAAAATGAATATCAATTCATTATAATATCAGAAGACGGTCTACTATAAAAAATTAATACATAAAACGCCGGAAACTACTAGAGATACTGCTCAAAGTGTTCTCCATTGGTGACAATGCACAATCGAACGCGTGACAGTACTGAGTTCTGGACACGTTAGAGCATAGCAGGTGTACAAACTGTGCGACAATTAAGGATAAGCGTCAAATAAACCATAGAAGTAGTTTCAGTCACATAGCCTTGATATAATCCCAGAGGTAGAAGTCCATGGAAGTCAAGTCCAGTGAACGCGCTGGGCACTCTATCGGACCACCATCTCCAAGGATCTGTTGACCGAATTCGGTGGCCAGATACGCACGGACGTTTGATGTTTTGTGCGGAGATGGCCCTATCATGTTGAAACCACACCCGGTAAGGCATGTCGGAGAGCAATTCTTCATACCAGTCACGTACCGTGTTTTGTAGCAGATGAAGGTAACGATCGCCCGTTAAGGTCCCATCTTAGAAGATGGGTCCAACAATCCAGGTTCCCCAAATACCACACCACACGTGTCGTAATGTCCGGACGATGTGGAGGTTTCCAGGTCGCATCATCCTTTTGATTATCGCACAGTTTGCACACCTGCTATTGTCTAACGTGCCCAGGACGCTATTGCCACTCATTCAGTTGTGCATTACCACCAATGGAGAACACTTTGAGCAGTATCTCTAGTAGATTCCAGCGTTTTATGTATTCATTTTTTATACTACACCGTTTTCTGATATCATAATAAATTGATATTTATTTTTCTGTTTAATTTCAATATTTCATTCTTAGCTTTGTATACGACCCCTAAAAATCAGCTAAATTTTTTAGATGAAATAAACCTCTTTGTGAAACTCCTATTTGGCGATACCGGCTAAAGGTGGTTTCGTCGTAAAAAGGATATTGCACCCTGATTTTGATCTCGAATTACTTTAATTCGTCTTTTAACTGATCCCTCAATGAAAGACAAAATCATGTGCAAAAATCTCAAAATTTGAAATTTAATAACTCTGTCAATTTTTGTAGTACAGATGTCAAATGTTTTGTGTTATATGTTTTATGATATGTGTAAACTTTTACTAAATATAACTATAGGGACTGGGGGGGGGGGGGGGCGTATAAAAAGTTAAATTTCGTATTTTTTATATAATTGATTTTTTACTTTAAATAATGCCACAGCAGGAATATTTACCTCATTTGAAACGTTTTTGTAATTGAAACTATATGTCTAAGACCAACGGTTGAGAAATTAAAGATCGACGATAGATAACATATTGCACCCTGTATATAAATTCTGTAAAATTGAGCCTATTAGATAATGAAATCTATTCCGTGGAAAAAAATTCAAACACCGATAACAAGCATCAAATCGTGAATCTTTTAACTACCAGGCAGATGCGCTACGACAAGTCTATCTCATCTGCGAGGAAGAGGCTGAAATTGGTTTTTAAAAAAATCTAAATTGCAAACATGATCGGATGTCATTGAATTGATTCATTTAATTAAAATAATAAAAGACTTTTTAAAAATTTTATAATTTGTCGTGTGATCGAGGGTGTTCAGCTATAAGTATGCAATATTTCAAGTCTCTAACTTTTACAGTTTCTAAAAACGATCTCTGTGACAGACAGACAGGAAGACTGAGGAGTGAGACTGAAAGGGTTTCGTCAGATGGACGGAACCCTAACGATAAAACTTGAAGTTTGATAGTATTAATAATACTTGACGTGTTTATAGAAGCTTTTTAGGTACGTTCGTAATTATATAAATACGTAGCACCTATAGTTTTCAACTGGTCCGTCTGTCGAACCAAATGGTTTGAAATTTAATATATATAATCGTTCTCAAGTCATTTTAAATTTTATGAAAATCGAATCAGAACTTAAAAAGATATTAATAAAAGTTTGATTCATTCTATTAAATCCTATCATACGTAATTAATTGAATGATATCCGATGATAGGTCATGACTCTAGGTTGCCATGATGATTACGTCCTATTGAAGATGGAGTCTTATTATTTCTATATTACTGAATTTAATATATAGAATCGTAATAAATTTTGTATTCATGCATTTTTGCAGAAGAGTGCAACAGCTATTGCACCAAGACCTAAATATTTATAAAACTAGTTATAGTACGAACGCACCTCATTTGCCGTGTTTAACGTACAAGTTCCGACTTGTTGAAGCCTGTAAATGCATTTCGAAGACTAAGCCTTGGTCTTGGATGAAATGCCATCATTTTCAACAGCACCATCGCTCATAAGTAAAGGTACTGTAGTCCGTGGCGGCGATTTTCGATTTTTATAGCTAATTCGATTCGTCTCATCGAGCTAAATAATTTGCCGCCTCGCATATTGGCTATTGAGTTTTAATAATGACAGGGGGCCGGGTCAAAGTTTAAAAATTTGCATAATGCAGGGCTGCCAAAGGCGACTATTTTTATATTTTATTGACACCGCTATTTTAAGAGAAAAACTTTCTTGTACATTTCTCTTGCAGATATTGTCACAGTGTTTGTGAGAAAATTCTGTTTCATTAGAGTGGTGCGAGATAGAATTAAAAAATAGTGCCTGTGGCAGCCCTGTAATGCGAGCTGTCGAAAATAAAACAGTAGCAGAAAATTCCTTCTCATGCAACCGTGCGTAGACGTTCCGCAAGTTACGAAGTGACTGAAAAACTGACAAAAGAACCGACAATTTGTGGTTACAAAGATTTTTGCTCGTGATTCGGGAAAAAGTATTGAACGGATGAACAAAACTAGACGAGGACATCATAACTTGCGAAAACCTGCCTGTCAAGTAGCATACGAATATTTTATCTGCAATTACAAATTCTTATAATAACAGCAAAAATATAACATTATAGTTGTTATTGGCATTGTAAAAACAATTAGTAAACTTAAATCTCACTTATTTACCTGTTTTTCAATGAACGAAATTTTGAAATTTGACTTAGCCCCTTGTCATTATTAAAACTCAATAGCCGAAATGCGAGGTATAAAATTACTAACAAGCAAAGGTACTATACTGTGTGGCAACGAATTTCGATTTTATAGGTCATTCGATTTGTCTCATCAAGCTTAATAATTTTATATTTCGCATATCGACTATTGAGTTTTAATAATGACAGGGGCGGGTCAAATTTCAAAATTTCGGTTATTGAAAAACAGATGAGCCCAAAGAAATAAGTGAGATTTAAGTTTACTAATTGTTTTTACAGTGCCAATAACAACTATAATGTTATATTTTTGCTGTTATTATAAGAATTTGCAATTGCAGATAAAATATTTGCATGCTACTTGACAGGAAGGTCTTTGCAAGTTATGATGTCCTCGTCTAGTTTTGTTCATCCTGTCAATACTTTTTCCCGAATTACGAGCAAAAATCTTTGTAACCACAAATTGTCGGTTCTTTTGTCAGTTTTTCAGTCACTTCGTATCTTGCGGAACGTCTGCGTACGGTTGCATGAGAAGGAATTTTCTGCTACTTTTTTATTTTCGGCAGCTCGCATTACAGGACTGCCACAGGCGCTATTTTTTAATTCTATCTCGCACCACTTTAATAAAATAGAATTTTTTCACATATACTGTGACAATATTTGCAAGAGAAATGTACAACAATATTTTTCTCTTAAAATAGCGGTGCCAATAAAATATAAAAATAGTCGCCTTTGGCAGCCCTGCATTATGCAAATTTTTAAACTTTGACCTGGCCCCCTGTCATTATTAAAACTCAATAGCCGATATGTGAGACGGCAAATTATTTAGCTCGATGAGACGAATCGAATGAGCTATAAAAATCGAAAATCGCCGCAACGGTTGGTTGTATTTATGTCGGCCAATTATCAGCACGTGGGATATAGGCCCTAAAGGGGGGGGGGTGCCTTCCGTGGAGGTCTTTCTAAGGGAACCTAACCCGTATTAACGCTTGGAGAACCAAGGTTCGAAGAAAACTCCGAACGATTAGGCCGACGGGCGCGATTGGGATCGAACCCAGCACCTCCCGTCTACCAGCTTCGAGACGCCGCCACGGACTTTAGTACCTTTACTTGTCAGGTACTGTCACCAGAATTTTGACTCAAATTGCCTGTATGCTGTAAGTCAGTATGTTCGCAGACCGGCAGAACTGTGGTATATTATATGTCACGTTAACAGCGAGAAACAGTACTTTTTACAGAAAGTGGCCAGAGGAACACATCATTTTAAGGAGATGTGAATGGAGCAATGTTCTATGTTCTCTTCTCCGACGAGTCCCGATTTCGACGCTCTTTAATCTGGAGAAAGACACGAAACTCGGAAGTCGAAACAAACCTGCATTCGTGCAAGAAGGTGTACCAGATGAACTGATGGTTAGAATTTACCTCCTACATATAACACTAACATGCAAAATTTAGGTTGCGTGCTGTTTTTTAGCTTTTGACAATTGATTCTTATTTATTTTTTACACTGAATTCGAAAATGATCTTCATTTTTAACCATCCCGTCAGGTTTTTTCGCAAATTGTAAATTTCAAAATTAAAACGTCAAAAAATAGCAAAAACGTGATACTATAAAACAGATGTGATGGTTGTGTTTTTTTGTTTTTTTTTACTTTAGGCGATCGTTTCTTATGTATTTTGTAGTGCTGAATCCGAAAATGATCTTTTTTTTTTACCATCGCGTCGGAATTTTACGCAAATCGCAAATTTTTAAATTTTTAGAAAGTCGAAATAATGCAAAAGTCTGACACTATAAAACATGTGTAAAACTTTTTTTTCATAATAATTTATTCATCTTTTGGTTTATTTTATCCATTTTTATAGCTAAACGTGCAAAAAAAATGTGTATTTAAAATTTTTACAATATTACTCCATGTGTGGAACTTTCTTTGAACCTCTATTGCTCTGCCTCGCACTTTTACTTTTATATTCTCTATGGGGTTCATCTCGATGTCCTCTTTTATTTTATTTGTTGCAGATGTATTTAAAACCTTTGTCTTGTTTTTGATTGACAAATTGCTTAAACAGATTTTCGCTATTCTTTTACTTTTCAACTTTGAAATGTACGATTTGCAAAAAGTCCTCGCGTAATGATTAACAATGAAGGTCATTTTAGGATTCAGCGCTAAAAAATACATAAAAATCAATTATCAAAAGTTAAAAAACATAACCATCGCAGGCTTAATTAGAATTACAGGATGAACACAAATTAGTTGGGCACTTTCGTAATTGAATAATTTGCTAACTATTAAAAAGTAAGGTACAAGTTCAATAGCAGATTACTAGTATTGTTACTAGTATTCTAATTATATGTAAGTAGGTAAATTCAACCACGTTCGTACAATGCAACTAGTTATACTACGAACGCATTTTCCACGTTTGTGACGTGCAATTTCCGACTTGTTTTTTATTTTGTTTCTTTCGTTTTTTACCCGACAGAAAAGAAGGGTTATTTTATACCCTCGAAACATCCCAACGACTGGATGGATTTTAATGAATGAGGTCTCTATCAATTCGTCTTAACGGCCCAATGGTTATAGGCTAGGTTTTGTTTTTATAAATTCAAAATGGTGGTCGTAAAATGCAAAATGGCGGTAGAGGCGAAAAAAAAATTTACGCACCCCATTGAGTGGCATATCATTGGATAGGTCTTTCAAAATGAAGACTGTGTTTCATTGACTATTTTACAGTCAGAAGCTCCGTTAAAATATAGTATACAACCTGGAAGTTGTGTATGTAGGATTTCTAGCTTTACTGTAACTCTAACCATCATAGACATCTAACAGACCTCATCAAAACAGTGTTTATAGTTAGGAATTAACAATTAAACACAACTTAAACGTTATCAATATAAGCAAATAGAAAAAAATAGGTAAGTAATATAAACAAGTAATATAAAAAACAATTGAATTTAAAAAATCAAAAAACCCGACTGCGTAAAAAGCGAACTAATTAATTATTTCTCATCAATGTGAAACTATTTTTTTTTTCAATTCCTACTATTAGCTCACATTCTCGCTATATATATCTTGTTCAAATTGTCAATCGTTAATAAAATACTTATTATTCATCCAATCAAGCTCAAATAAAAATTTTTAAACTTGTACTGGATGACACTTGATGTTAATCCAGATTTTTTCAAATATTAATTCATTAATTAAATTTAATTAATTAATTTTGAATAATCGGGAGAGCCCTCTTCTTGACCAAGGCGTTTTAAGCGCTACTCAAGAAGAAAGAAGAATGGGCGAAAAAAAATTCTCTTATTGACCTAAGTAGGAATTGACTTAAAATATTTTTTTATATATATAGGTCATATTATAGGTCATTTATATATATAAAAAATATTTTTTATATATAAAATATTTTTTTATATGATAGGTCTTTCTTCTGAAAGACCTATCTAATGATATGCCACTCAATAGGGTGCGTAAATTTTTTTTCGTCTCTACCGTCATTTTGTATTTTACGGCCGCCATTTTGAATTTATAAAAACAAAACCTAGCCTATAACCATCGGGCCGTTAAGACGAATTGATAGAGACCTCATTCATTAAAATCCATCCAGCCGTTGGGATGTGTCGAGTGTATAAAGAAATCCACATACACAGATACGCGTGAAACACATAACCCTTCTTTTCAATCGGGTAAAAAAATATTTTAAGTCAATTACTACTTAGGTCAATAACAGGATTTTTTTTTCTTCCATTCTTCTTTCCTATTGAGGGGTGCTTAAAATGCCTTGATCAAGAAGAGGGCTCTCTCAGTCTTAAAATAGCTTGATCAAGAAAAGGGCTCTCTCGATTATTGAAAATTAATTAATTTAATTTAATTAATGAATTAATATTTGAAAAAAAAAACTGGATTAACATCAAGTGTCATCCACTACCAGTTTAAAAAATTTATTTGAGCTTGATTGGATGAATAATAAGTATTTTATTAACGATTGAAAATTTGAACAAGATATATATAGCGAGAGTGTGAGCTAATAGTAGGAATTGGAAAAAAATAGTTTCACATTGATGAGAAATAATTAATTAGTTCGTCGGATTTTTTGATTTTTTAAATTTAATTGTTTATTTCTGTATTTCTTTTTTATTTCATTAGACAAACTTGTGCTAGAGTGTCTATGGCCATGCTTTAACAATACTCTTTAAGTAATATCACGATCAACGAAAAACAAAAACCCACTGATAATACTTTTAAAAAATTGTTTTGTACTTTTTTCGCTTCTTCTGAAATTATAAAAAGAAAAACAAGAATGAGTAAGCAATGTCGTAAA
This sequence comes from Maratus speciosus, assembly GCA_963932465.1. Taxonomy (NCBI): domain Eukaryota; kingdom Metazoa; phylum Arthropoda; class Arachnida; order Araneae; family Salticidae; genus Maratus; species Maratus speciosus. The sequence continues at coordinate 118,900,054 of OZ010788.1, read as the reverse complement.
TCATTTTAACCTAACCCGACATGAGCGTAGCAAATAAGAAATACACGATATCCATTACAAATAAAATAGTCGGATTTATTCTATACGGATTCTTGAGTAGGTCAAGTTACAAAAAGTTTTGGAGGAATACCAAGTGAGTATTTTAGTTTTTCTAAAGGCTAAGAGATTCTATTTACATAATAACTACGAAATATTTTCGAAACTAAAAAAGTTTTCAAGTACTTCTTTAAAAATTTAGCTTTATATTTACTTTCCTACGGAAAAAATTCAACATTTTTATTATGTAACGTATTTTAGGATATTTTTTTAATAATTCAAATTGATTCTTTCTGGAAAATACTGAATAAAATTGCATTGAAAGAAATTGAATAAAATTATATTAATGCCAGAAGAATGCGGTAAATAACAATAATTTCCTTCAAATACAATTACAATCGTGTTTGTATGACCATGAAATTTGGGTTTTTGCCTAATTAATATACAGTAGAGACGCGATTATCTGGGTCCCGCTTAACCGAGTTTCCGCTTTAACCGAGCTGTTTTCTTCTGATGGACTGGTGGATTCCATTATTATGAAACAGCCATTATAAATGAAGTGTTAGGTGAAGATGAAAGAGCAGTCGTGAAAAGTTAGAACTCTGATTTTCTGGTCAGAAAGGAAAAGAACGGTCATTTTTTTTTCAAAAAGAAAAAATATATATATACATATGGCTATCCCCCCCCCCTTTCTGACCAGGAAATCAGAGTTCTATGGCTGCTCTTCATCTTCACCTAACACTTCATTTATAATGGCTGTTTCATAATAATGAAATCTATCAGTGCATCAGAAAAAAATGATACATTCCAAAGGTATAAGTTCGATTGAAAAAAAAAAAAAACTATTTAATACCTTGAGCAGAAAGAATGGGCTACACCTGCAATTTTCATGACACTAATAGAATCACACAGCTGCCAATTTGTACGGTTTTGTTACCTCTAAAATTGAATAAAAATTTTTGCCATACTTAAGCGTTGACAATTGTTAGATTTCGGTGATTGAATTAGTCAAAATTTACTGGTAAGTTTCAATGATAAGAAAAAAACTTAGAAATTGGTAGCTATGCAGTAGCGTAATACTGCAGCACACACACACACACACACACAAAAAAAATACACTGCAGCAAAATGAACATTTAAAAAACAAAGAACTATGAAGGGCTTTTTCAAATAAAACAATTTCATTCTCCGTTTTTCTTAAAAGTAACTGAAATGTATATCAAAGAAATGTTACTAGTACCATAAAAATTAATGAATTAAGTGCAAATTTATATTTCATCTCCTTAGTTAGGGACGATTTGTGTAAATCCGGTTTATCCGAGGTGAGCTTGATCCGTATTAACTCGGGTAATTCAGACTCTACTGCATTATACCTTGAAAATAAAAAGTGAGCATTCATTATTAATGCGGCTTTTATGTACAGTATAAGAGGACTGTAGTGGAGAATACAAGGTGGTCCGAATTATCGGAAATTCACCGCTTCTTTTACGCTTGGTCGAAAGCAATAGCTAGTGAATTTATTTTAAAAATTGTAATTTTTTTTCTGTGCTTCTTTTTTTAAACAGAACAACAGGGGAAAAATTAAACATTACCTGAAAAATTTGGGTTGTGTCATATTGCTTAGCTTTTAATAATTGATTTGCCTACAGAATTTTGATTCAAATTGACTGTACGCTATAAGTCAGTATGTTCGCAGGCTGGCAGAACTGTGGCATACGTCACGTTAGCAGCGAGAAACAGTATTTTTTACAGAAAGTGGCCATAGGAGAACATCAGTTTAAGGAGATGTGAATGGGGCAATGTTCTATATTCTCTTTTCCGACGAGTCCCGTTTTTATCTTCATCCTTATTAAAAACGCTCTTTCATTTAGAGAAATACACGAAACTCGGAAGTCGAAACAAAACCTGCATTCGTGCAAGAAGGTATCAGATTTGTGGAGATGGAGTGATGGTTAGAATTTACCTCCTACGTATAATTAGAATTACAGGATGGGCACAAATTAGTTGGACACTTTCGTAATTGAATAATTTGCGAAATATTAAATGGAAGGTACAAGTTCAATAGCAGATTAGTAGTATTGTTACTAATATTCTAATAATGTGTAAGTAGGTAAATTCTACTACTTCGTACCTGCGTTCGTACTATAACGTTCCTCATTTGCCACGCTTGACGTACAATTTCAGACTTGTTTTTTATGTTATATGAAAACTATGATTTGCAAAAAATTACGTATTTTGTAGCACTGAATCCGAAAATAACCTTCATTTTTTACCATCACGTCAGGATATTTTTGCAGAATTTTTACTTTTTAACTTTGAAATTTACTATTTGCGATAAATTCTGATTTGATGGTTAAAAATTAAGGTTATTTTCAGATTTAATGCTAAAAAGTACATAAAAATCAATTATCAAAACTTTAAAAACACAACCAACACATCTATTTTATAGTAACAGAATTTTGTTATTTTTTTACTTTGAAATTTACGATTTGCAAAAAATCCTGACTTGATGGCTAAAAATGAAGGTCATTTTCGAATTTAGTGCTAAAAAAATATAGGGGAGATGGGGGCACATGTGAACATCGCAATTTTTCGATAGTTATTATAGGTTTTTTTTTTTATTTGAAAAAATTACTAAAGATGATAGCACCAGTAGACATATGGTAAAATTTTTTTGAAACTCTATGACATTTTGTTTGTCCTCTGTAGCCAAAACACTGTTTTTAGATCTCAAAAGTAAAATCATTGTTCCATGTTCATAAGCGAATAACTTTATTTATTTATTCATTTATTTGAATTTGAGTGTTTTAACATATACTATGAATACTAATAAACATTTTTTATAAAGTTCTTTTTCTTCTAAAATTGAGAAATGTTAATGATTCATCAATTTAACAGAAGCAGCAATGTGGGGCACTTGTGAACAGAGAAGTTGGGGCAGATATGAACAGCTCATAAGTGCCCCAATAATCATTCTGTGATTCTGTTTCTTTCAGTTAACTTAATAAGAGATAATGTCAGTTCCATTATCTACAATTTTCTTGAAATAGAAGATATTTTCCTCATACAAAGTTGATTTTGTATTGAAACTTCCACAAACACATCTTTCAGCAAATACATAAAGAACAACAAGCTCGTTTGCGTTCAATTGTACTTTAAATAAATTTAATGTTTTCTAAAATGCAATAAGTGTTATATATTATTTTACTAAACGGTTTACAACAATACTTTTTATGCATTGTTAATACAAAAGTATTACTTTGAACAACTTTGCAAATTTTTCTATTACATTTGTTTTAACCTTGCAATGATGGCTTACTTCCAACTCTAAAACAGTTATGTATATGATGCTTTGAATGGAGATAGATACCAGTAATATTTTAAGAAAGTAAATTTTTTAAACTGATAACTACCGTAAAATCCCGGTTTTACCCCCCCCCCCTCTTTCAAAAGCAAAAGAAGTTGGAGGGGGAGGGGTTATAGTCAAGATTTTTTTAATCATTAAAAAACCCTTCTTAATCTATAATTTACAAGTAAATAAGGCAAATACAAGAGTGAGAATCTTTCGTAATTCCGCAGATTTCCGAAATAGTATGTAAATGTCCCTTTCTAAAATTCCCCCCAAACAAAAACCCTTAAGCAAAATTTAAAAGTTTTAATTTCTTTTTTAAAATTGCTTCTTTATTTTTTTTATTTTATTGCAACAAAATTTAATGAATCATCTAAGCCTCTCCCCCCAAAATCTTCTTATTTTCATTTTATAATCTTTTGCTTAAACATATCACCCAGAAACTAGAGAAATATATATATATTTTTTTCTTTAAGGTGAATTTAAAAGGTAATATAACTAACCAGTACGATGACAAATGAATAAAAGAATAAAAAGTATGTTAAAGGATATTTTTTCCTTGTGTTCACAACTACACCGCTGACGGGGCACATGTGAACAATTTTTTGAATTTATAAAACTATTAAAAAATGTAAGAACTATACAGGTGATTTAAAAAAAATTACCATGGGTAAAAGAAAGTTCTGTTTACTATATTAAGTAGTTTTTGTTAATAGAAATTAATCCAATTATGAGAAAAAGCTATATTTATGCGAACTGTTCACATGTGCCCCCATCTCTCCTATATATAAATTAGTTATCAAATGTTAATAAACACAAACATTTCCTGTATCTTTCAGTATCAGATGTTCTCTATTTTCTTAACTTTTTGCCATTGAAATCTACGATTTTCAAAAAATCCTGATGTGATAGTTAAAAATGAAGGTCATTTTCTGATTCAGCGCTAAAAAATACAAAAAAATCAATTATCAAATGTTAAACAACACAATCATCGCAGTCTTGCGTTAATTAAACTATCTTTTTAGGATTTCTATATTGATTTTTCAACGTATAATCGCAAATTAACATTAACCTTTAACTGATGTCACAGAAATTGTCACATAACTAGTGTGAAGCGATCTGTGAGACCGCTCCGTCGAAAGATGAATAAAAGGCATAGGATCTCATAGGATAATACTCAATAAACTCATAGGATCTTGTTTTTGTACTAAACATTTTGTACAGGAGTGTTATAATTAAAATTTACCTATTCAAAAGTTTCTGGTGTTAGTATTAAGGTTCCAAACGAAACAAAATTTCAGTAGTGTTTGTAGATAAACTGAAATTTGCAAGTTAAACTATGAAAATTGAAAAAAGCCCCGATCTGTGAGACAGGTAACATGAGTTAAAAGTTAAACTAGTAACTGATAAAAGATCATTTAAAAAATACATTAAACTCTTTATATTTTATTTATAATTTATTTTCTACATTTTAGCCTTTAAAATGTTTCATTGTTGCAGTTTCACAGTGATTTCGCCTTTTTGGCGAGCGTTAATTGAGGCATCATAAAATCCACTGTTTTTTTAACTCCCATACAATTGTATGCAACAGGGGTTGTGGGGGGGGGGGGATTATTTAAACTATATATAGGAATCCCTCGACTTACGTATTATGTGACTTACGTAAATTCGCAGTTACGTAATAAATCTCCAAAATTATATTTATAAACTAGCGCGTTTGATATGCATTTGCGTACTTTTATAATTATTTTATAAATAAAATATGCAGATGAAAAGTTAGTTAATATGATTATAATTTTTCGAGTTATAAGGATGTTTCTTTTACGCAATTCGGTACTACTCGATTGTCTCGCCGACCAAAAAACTATTGCCAAACTATAAGATTAAATACCAATAATGGCTTATCGTAAATGTCAAACATTTAATGCATCTACATACCTATAAAGGGGGTTGCCATAGGGAAGACCCTGTTCTGTCGCCAAATACCGCCAAATTTGTCGCCAACTTGGCGGTATATCGTCAGATTTGACGACCAAAATGAGTCGCCAAAAGTGACGCGAAACTGGCGGTATCTCTAATATTTCGCCAAATTCCCATAGACTTTCATTGTAAACCAATAGTGTTTACTTGCTTATAGAAAATCAACAAATTGAGATATTTTAGTGCAACAAAAAGTAATATTAGCTTAAGGTATTATATTAATTATATTTAAGGGAGTCCAAGTAAATTAAATTATGAATAAAAGTAACATGATACAATGCTTAGCATGTATCACATATTTTATTTTCATATTTTATATTATATATATCCATGATGGGTAAGTATTACGGTGGCACCTAACGACTAGTTTTATTTGTATCTTATTTTTTACTTTTTCGCGTTTAAAATATTTCATTTTTGAAGCTTCACAACGCATTGGCCTATTTTGGCGAGCGTGTTTTGGCGCATAATTAAATGTATTGTTGTTGTACTCGAATACAATTGTAACGATAAAGAATATTACGTTATAATTAAGTACTAAAATTGTTAAAATGTTGTATTGTCATCGAAAATACATCTTTGTACACAATTTTTATAAATCTAGCATATCAGGAAGAGAGTTAAAAATAAATTACAAAATTCTCATACAAAAATCAAACTGAATTAAATAAAAGAATGTAAAAAAATGCGGTGTTAGTAATTTTTAGTTAGATCGACCGAAAATTCTCATACAAAAATCAAACTGAATTAAATAAAAGAATGTAAAAACAATGCGGTGTTAGTAATTTTTAGTTAGATCGACCGAAAATTCTCATACAAAAATCAAACTGAATTAAATAAAAGAATGTAAAAAAATGCGGTGTTAGTAATTTTTAGTTAGATCGACCGAAAATTCTCATACAAAAATCAAACTGAATTAAATAAAAGAATGTAAAAACAATGCGGTGTTAGTAATTTTTAGTTAGATCGACCGAAAATTCTCATACAAAAATCAAACTGAATTAAATAAAAGAATGTAAAAAAATGCGGTGTTAGTAATTTTTAGTTAGATCGACCGAAAATTCTCATACAAAAATCAAACTGAATTAAATAAAAGAATGTAAAAAAATGCGGTGTTAGTAATTTTTAGTTACATCGACCGAAAATTCTCATACAAAAATCAAACTGAATTAAATAAAAGAATGTAAAAAAATGCGGTGTTAGTAATTTTTAGTTAGATTGACCGAAAATTCTCATACAAAAATCAAACTGAATTAAATAAAAGAATGTAAAAAAATGCGGTGTTAGTAATTTTTAGTTAGATCGACCGAAAATTCTCATACAAAAATCAAACTGAATTAAATAAAAGAATGTAAAAAAATGCGGTGTTAGTAATTTTTAGTTAGATCGATTTATTGGAGCTGCATCAGCTCCAATAGAGCACTCTTTATTTATTGTTATAAACTTCAGACGTGATTGCAAATTACAAAGCAAGCAATGCCTGTAGTACTTAATAGGACTTATAGGTGCTCATTAAAAGCTGCAGACTTAACAGTATTAGAAAATTTTCAGTTTGAAACCGCAGAAGTGTTTCGAATACTCTTTGTGGAAGTTTTACTATAACAGATGATTCTTTACAAAAATCACTATAAAAGATAAATCGAGGTATGTATATCTAAAACATTTTTTAATGAGATGAAATTCGAATAATTAGAAAATAGTTCTATGTCATCAATTACATTCTATTTTATATTTAAAAAAAAAAGAAAATGATCAGAGGCACAGGGAGCGAACTTAGACCACACGTACAATTAATTAATAATTATATGTATATTTAATAAACATATATAATTAATTAATAATTATGTATATTTATGTATATATTAATTACTTAAAAAAATTTGGACATTTTCGTTTTCGGCCGAAAATAGAATGATTACCGAAATTCGCTTTCGGTTTCTGTTTCGTTCTTAAACTTTGCAAATAAGTTTTATCAGTGCATTCTTATGTACCCAAATCTGTGATAGAATGAATAAAATGTTCCTGATACATACCTGTTAAAAACGAAAAACCTGTTTCGTTCGATCCTTAATTTTTAATACTAGCAAAAAAACATAAAAGAAAAAGAAAAAAGAAAAAAATCTTCAAAAGCAGATAAGCAAAATCGACATGCACTTGTCTAAAAGATAATTATTATAGATGATATATAAATCTGCAGTGGTAGATCGTTATCTTCATTTTCATTTCTGATAGACAACACAAATAATTAGCAGAGTTTCTAGTTCTCCTTAATGTTTACTCAGCACTAGATGCAAGAAATGATACGTCAAACAAAGACAAGAGACAAGAAAAAGTTCTTCCTACACTGATTTGTACTCAACATGTCACAAGCAGTTGTTTAACTTGCGCTGAAATAGAGGAAATAGGTTACTTAAAATGTCCCACTTCTAGTGCATTGCAGAGATTTTATTGGTAAAAACGAAATATACCAATCACTCTTTAACAACCTCCCTCCCCCCCCCCCTTTTTTTTTCTCATAAGAGTAAACCGTCTAATTAAACAATGCCAAACTGTAGAAAGATATTTATTGTGAAATATTTGAAGTAATCGGATATGAAAACTGGATGTAAGCTCGATATTGTGATACTAGCTGATCCGCCCAGCTTTGCCCAGGCCCGTAATAACAAGGGGACGCGGTACCAAAGTTAGTTTGCTTTTATTTTTCTAATGTATATATTATTTTTATCTATTATTTTCGCATTGAAAATGCTCTGAATTAATTTTACAGAGAAACTTATACGGAAAATACTATTTTTATTTAAAATGTTGTTCTGTCACACTGCATATTTATTCTGAAAATGATTAAATGTGAAAATATTTTTCATGTAAAACATTAGTGATCCTCACAATATATTGAAGTAAAAATTTAATAATGCATATGTAAAACTATATGAAAATCACTTGAATACATCAAACTAAATTAATATTTACTTAAAGTGATAAAATACTTTTAACAAGGCAAAAAAAAAAAAAAAAAAAAAAAAAAAAAAAAACTATATTTATATTAGACATGTTTCATTGCCCGACGGCAACATTCTCAATAATAAATATGATACAAATATTTTCGCTAAAATTTTAAATTGAAAACTGGTAAACAAAAATTACGTGAAGTCAAGCATAAGGAAATTAACTACAATATTAAGCTAGTCGTTGGGGGCCACCGTAATAATTACCCATCATGGATATAGATAATATAAAATATAAAAATAAAACATGTGATATTTGCTAAACATTGTACCATGTTACTTTTATTCATAATTTAATTTATTTGGACTCCCTTAAATATAATTAAGCTAATAAGCCCCTTAAGCTAATATTACTTTTTGTTGCATTAAAATATTTCAATTTGTTGATTTTCTGTAAGCAAGTAATCCCGATAGGTTTACAATGGAAGTCTATGGGAATTTGGCGAAATATTAGAGATATCGGGCGTCACTTTTGACGACTTATTTTAGCCGCCAAATTTGGCGGTATTTGGCGACAAAACTGTATCCTCCCCCCTACGGTAACTCCCTTATAGGTATGGAGAGGCATTAAATACTTGACATTTACGATAAGCCATTATTGACATTTAATCTTACTAGGGGATAGTACCCGGGCTTCCCGGGTTAAAGAATATAGGGGAAAACATTTTCTTTAATTGAAAACTAATAATTTTTTTATATGCAATAAATTTTTTCGATTTACCACTTGCATTAAAAAAGCATTTCTCATATGGAAAATACGAATTATACAATCAAATAAATTTTTGAAGTTTATCAAAAGCGATATTTTCTTATTAGCCGCATAATAAGTTATTTGCCAAGATTTTGCTACTTATGGCATCCTTTTATATTCTGATAATTTCAGAGCTTATATATGTCTGGTAAATTTGTGTTTTATTTATATTATTTTAATTATTTATTCATAGAGAATTTTTTTAACGGATATTAGCCGCCAGAAAAGGATGAACTCTTTATTTTGTTTTAAGGACAATCGGATTAATCTTTCGTAATCGAGGTCCGCGCGATATAGATAAATTAAAAAATATTGCATGCTTTAAAATTGTTTTTAAAACCATAGACAATCAGTAAACTGAGATGAACTTTGCAAACAAATTCCATTCGAAAAAAAAAATCCTATTTGGTGATCTAAAATTTTAAATTGTACGATTACAAATATGTTAGATTTGTGTTTTTTCAATATTCTTTTATTTGTTTATAAAAGAAGTATTAATTTCGTTAATTTGTCTTTCACAACTATGTTAGATTGTGTCATATCCCAATCCAACAATAGTTGAGATCTGCGTTAATAGATGGCAGCGCTACACAATCTGTTTGTAAGGTATCGCATGTTACCAGAGTATTCCACGCAGCTCTCAGAACAAATCATATCTTACAACTGCGTGGAATACTCTGGTAACATGCGGTCATGCGATACCTTACAAACAGATTGTGTAGTGCTGCCATCTATTAACGCAGATCTCAACTATTGCTGGATTGGGATATGACACCTCTCCCCTCATAGTTCAAACGAACTACAGGCAATCTTGTTCTATGACTTCTTCGAACTGGAGCACTTTTCTTAACGTCCGCGTTATAAGTTTCAGTCAAATTGTCTTTCGCAGTTTTCTTTGTCGTAACATCATTTTTATTACTCACAACTGTACCTGCCACAATATCATGCGAAGGCTGAGATTGGCTTGGTTCTATAGTATCATCATTATTAAGCTGTTCTTTATTTTTCCATTAATTCCAGAAAAACGTTTTTGGTTAACCCTTTCATACCTATCATAATTACTGTAATTTTTACCACTATGTCCCATATTTTCAACTTTGTCTGACATTAGTTTATCATTTCGATTCATCTCTATAACTCTCTCTGGTATTTCATCACTTATCTCTTTATTTCGTCTCAACATGATCAACGTGACGCTTACACATTATTCCGTCACATCTATTTACTAAAACCCATCTACTCCCCAATAATTTCATAATTTTTCCTTTTACCCATTTATCCCCTTTTCCAAAATTTTTAACAAAAACTAAATCATGAAGCTTATATTTGTGAAGGGGTTGCTGCATTTTAGGTTTTGATGGTAATACCAAATGAAGGGCTGTTCGAACTGGCCTTCCAAACATTAATTCACCAGGAGTTTTACCAGTCACCGAATGAGGTGTGGAATGATTTTCTAACAAAAATCGTGAAATTGACAATGTTATGTTACTTTTATGTAGCTTTTTAAGACAATTTTTCACAGTTTGCACATACCTTTCCGCTTGTTCGTTCGAAGACGGATGATAAGGTGGAACACGTAGGGTGGAGTGAAAAAACGAAAGTTGGAATTTTGATTTCGGATAGCAGCCAAAAGTTGCCTTTTAGTACCTCTAATATACATACAAAATGTAATGAATTTTGAAAAACTCCTTCAGGGCTCTACCAGGGACTTTATATTTTCATTGTTTCACACAATAGATTCTTACCATAAATTATACTTTTACTGGGTTTTTTGTTAACCTTGTTTCCCATTTTTATATTTAAAATGTTTAGTGTAACTTCCTTAATCATTTTTAAACTTTAAGTCTTTATTTTAAAATATTTAAAATGTTTTATTGAGTTTTACAAATTGTTTGTTCTTGCTTTTAGAGTTAAAATGAGTGCGAGTGTACGCAAACCCTATTTTACCATTACTAAAAATGCAGTGGAATGTCCCCTATTTGGTGCTCCTTCAAAACTAAATGAAGTTGTTTTTCCAACAATAGCAGATGTTATAAAATATTAAATATATGTAAGACAATAATTAAAACACAGCAGGAATGGTAAAGATCCACCAAAGTCAGAAGTAATTAAAATACTAAGAGAAAAGATCGAAGAAATTTGGATGAAAGCATCCGTTATTCTAGTTTCCAAGAGGAGTATCGATCATATGACAGTCAATTTTTAAAATACTAGATGATTATTTGATTCCCCATAATGAACAAAAATGATAATTACACAAAGAAAGATAATTTTCTCAAAGCTGAAGCTGTAAGTAAAATTACACATAATTTAGCGTACAAATGAAAGCAAATTCCTAAATGTACCTGTGAAAAATCAAAGAAGGTTTCTCTGAAAGATCAAGAATTTCTTCTAGACTAATGGTCAACAAGAATTTCTTCTTGACCAAATGCCAACAAGAAAGATGGCTATTGGTACGCTCGATAAAGCCCAGACAAGTATAATGAGACAAAGAGAAGACAGGAAAACAAAGAACTCGATGAGGGCTGAAAAGGCAAGTTTAAAGTCTGCAGCTGATCAAGACAGTTGAGTTGTTAAGTATTCTGACAGTGGTGATGAAGAAAGGTGGAGTAGCACTTCATCAGGGTGGGAAGAATTATAATAAGAATCACAAATCTATTTCTAAAGAAGAGTCACAAATACAAATGAAAACCCTCTGCCTACGGTTTGAAGGTTCTCAAATTAGTATGGGTTTTTTTATAGATGCGTGATAGCAGTACCTTCTGAAATTCTACAAGATGTTGGCATTGTAACATAAAACGATCTATCTCATGCAACTGACAGAAGCATTGTAAACAGAGTACAAAAGAAAACTAGAGAATGTGCTAAAAATGACGATCTGAAAGTTTTAGAAGCTGAAATCGAAAGTATGTATTTTGATGGAAGAAACAAATTGGAGATTACTATCGAACTATAAGTGAAGAACATATATCTCTAATTGATGAGCCAAATTTACTGTATATGGACACATTACATCATTTTTAGGATCAGGAAAGCATATTGCAGAAAGTATTTTAAAATACTGCAGTGAAAAGAACTTAAACCTTGATCAACTTATGACTATTACTTGTGGTGGAACATATGTAAACACTGGAAGAAAGAATAGTGCTATTAGATTATTTGAAAATAAGATTAGTCGTCCCTTACAGTGGTTAATATGCCTGCTTCACACAAACGAATTGCCACTGCGTCATTTATTTTCTGAACTTGATGGACAAACACCGACTTTCAAGCCTTTACTGGTCCTATTGAAAAATCGTTGGATCAATGTGGACAAGATACAGTTGTGGAATTTAAAAGAAATTACTCTTCTCTCCCAGTAATGGACTCTGGAGAGTCAAGTACAGATCAAAATTATTTTTATGACATGTGTCAAGCAGTTTCATCTGGCCAATGCTCCTTAAATCTGGTAAATCGTAATCCAGGAAAAATGTCTTATTCTAGATATTTAACAACTGCCAATCAATTACTTAGACTTTGCATTGGAAGTCAGTATTCGAAAATCTGAATATGGCTGAATTTGTAAAGAAAGTATAAGCGCTTATGTGGTTTTACATTAAGAAAGAGTCATCCGGCAAAAGTTGAACTCAAAATGTTTTTAAAACAATTAAGCTGCCTCGTTATTTGAGGGAAGATTTAAAGAAGATTGTCGATCCCGTTATTCAACGAAACGTATACTTCTGTCAGCCAGAAAGTATTTTACTAGGAATGATAACTGATGAAAGAAACAATGTTCGAGAACTTGGATTCCGAAGAATATTGATGACAAGTGAAATGGAATGTTCAACAATAAGGCAGTTTAATTTTTCAATACAGAACTTCAGTGCTACAGACTATATTGACATTGTTGACAGGCAGGAATGTGAATTTACAACACCCCTCATTCTTAATGCAGTATCAACAAAGGAATTGAGAGTTCTCATAAAAAGATCAGAAAACCTATCTTTTCAATTCCCCAAGTTTCCGTGTCATATTCCTGCAGTTGAAACATGCGTGAAACTAGTTACTGGAGCATCATTAGTAGTTGTAGGAGTAGAAACAAGTGACGGATATATACGAGCAAAAATCAAATCACAAAAGATTATGCCTAATTTTAATACTAAAGGCCAATATATATTAAAGTGAATCAAAAGATCGTTTTACCGTACATCGTATATATTCTTTTTATTATATTACTATATATTCAGAAAACCGTCTTTCCTATATCTTCAGAGAACTATATATTTGAAAGAACGGTATATATAATCATTGTGCTCTTTTTATCTTCTTTGTGACAATTCACATTTTAGGGTCTTTACCGCTTAAAGTATTAAAATATGATAATACTTGGATTGTGCACAAGTAATACTTTAATCAGACACATTTTATGTTTTTATTATTATTATTATTATTATTATTATTATTATTACTTAAATCAGAAATTTCGTAAAAATAATTAACATGGATAATTTACACCACATAGTGAAATCTTGGTTTTTTACGTATAAAGGGCATAATCTTTAAGACCTGGTAGAGCCCTAAAGATTAATTCCAAATGAAAAGAAAATTTAACCTTTTATTCAGTGTGCCAAAAATCAACTTTTTAGACGTATCCAAAGAAAAAATTCCAAAAAAAATTTTTTTTTGGTCATTTTCACTCCACCCCATAGAACAGGCGTATGCTTAATTCCATTATTTTTAAAAAATTCCTCAAATTCATCACTTGTGAACGCGGGACCATTATCACTGACCAATTCAATAGGTAATCCAAATGTAGCAAAAAATATTTTTAATACCTTAATTGTAGTTTTACTATCAGACCTGTGTACTACTTCTACCTCCAACCATTTAGTGTAAGAATCGACTACTATTAAAAACATTTTATCTTCGAAAGGACCGGCATGATCTATATGGATCCTTTCCCAGGGCAGTTCAGATTTCCATTTCAAGGGTTCCATTTTGGGACAATTCCTCGCAAACATCTGACATCTATTACAAGAATTTACCATTTGTTCAATTTCTTTATCCATATTTGGCCACCAAACTACCCCCCTAGCTTTCGCTTTCATGTTCGATATACCCTGATGAACAGAATGCAGTAATTTTAATATACGAGTATATTCACGGCCTTCCTCTGGTTCGATCACTTTATGTCCCCACAATAGACAAGTTTCTAGACAGGAAATTTCCTCCCTTCTACGAAAATATGGTTGATATTCTTCTTGTTTAACCTTTCGCGGCCACCCATGTAACACCCACTCTAAAATTTGTTTAGTTGCAGGATTTTCAGTTGTCCACTTTGCAATAGTTTTAGACGTAATAGCCCAACTATCATTATTTGAAACGAACATTATTTCCGCAGGATTACTCACTATATTTACAGTTTCTGGGAGAGGTAATCTACTTAATGCGTCAGCATTTTTATTATTTTTACCTTCGCGATACTCAATTGTATAATCATACCCAGCTAACATTAACGACCATCTCAGCATTCTAGGTGATAATGTATCAGGTACCTTTTTAACAGGATCAAATAATCTAATTAAAGGTTTATGATCTGTTATAATTTTAAATTTTTTTCCATTTAAATATTGGTGAAATTTAGTGACACCAAACATTACAGATAAAGCTTCTTTATGAATCATTGCATAATTCCTTTCAGTTTTATTTAAAGTTCTCGAAGCATAAGCAATAGGCTTCTCTTTACCCTCAACAATGTGGCTTAAAACTGACGCTATGCCATATTCAGAAGCATCACAGTTTAAAACTATCTCTTTGTTTACATCATATAATTCTAAAACAGGAGATGTACATAACAATTGTTTAACTTTTTGAAACGCTTTTTCATGCTTTTCTGACCATGTCCAGTTTACATTATTATCTAATAATCTATGTAAAGGTTCTAAAACATCTGAAATATTAGGCAGGAAGTTTCTATAATAAGAAATTAAGCCTAAAAATGAACGCAATTGTGACACATTATTTGGAATAGGAGCATTCAAAATAGCATTAACTTTTCCGGAATAGGTCTAATTCCTTCCTGAGATATTTTATGACCTAAATATGAAACTTCCGAAACCATAAATTTTAATTTTTCCTTATTTAATCTTATACCATGCTCAGAAAAGCATTTCAGAACACTTTCAACTCTTTCAGAATGTTCTGATTCATTACTAGCACTAATGATAACATCATCTAAAAATACACCAACATATTCAAATTTTTTTTAAATATGTTCAATTTTTCTTTGGAACACACCCGGAGCACATTTTACCCCAAATGCTAATCGTAACACATTAAATAAGCCTTTATGTGTATTTATAGTCAAAATTTTGCTACTTTCGTTATCTACAGGTTGTTGTAAATAAGCATCTTTTAAATCAAAAACAGTAAAGAATTTTCCACCTGATAATTTAGAAAATAATTCTTCCATTCTAGGAAGAGGATAATTATCATTTTCAGTATTAGCATTAACTGTTGCTCTATAATCACCACATATTCTAACAGAACCATTAGGCTTCGGAACAATTACTATAGAACTAGCCCATTCTGAATGATCAACAGGTTTCAAAATACCCTCATTAGTTAATCGTTCCAATTCTACATCAGTAGCTTTTCTTAAAGCAAAAGGAACAGGTCGAGACTTAAGAAGAACTGGTT
This sequence comes from Maratus speciosus, assembly GCA_963932465.1. Lineage (NCBI taxonomy): Eukaryota > Metazoa > Arthropoda > Arachnida > Araneae > Salticidae > Maratus > Maratus speciosus. Next base: position 118,884,255 of record OZ010788.1, on the reverse strand, counting down.
TTGCATCTTTTTTTCAATTTTATTGACACGGCAGGACCCTTGATTGTCCCGATCCCGTCAGCAAAAACATTGGGAAAATTTCTAATTAAATCATCTTTCGAAATGCTTTTAATCATATTTACATTAGGCCAAAATAATTTCGATGCTTTTAACCAAGTTTTTCCGATTAGACTCGGACCCTCCTCTTTAATAACTAACATTCTTATATCCGGAATACAATAATCGTTAACAACAGCATTTACTTTTAATTACCCCAAAACAGTTAAAGAGTCTTTAGTATAAGATTGTAATTTAATATTAGATTTAATTAAAGGCAGCTTACCTGAGAACAATTTATGAGCAACACTTTTACTTACAATAGTATGAGCCGCACCACTATCAATTTCAAATTGTATATTTACACCATTTATTTTAACCGATTTTATCCATAACACATTATTTGAGTTGTCGTCCATGTAATTTAAACAATATTCTTCCTGAACAGTTTTAATTTTTCTGTTCTTAAAAGGTTTCTCACTTTTCATTCCAAATTTTCTATTCCAACAGCAAATTTTTAAATGACCCAATCGATGGCAGAAATGGCATTCTGCAGATTTAAAAGGGCAATATTTGGGATTATGATTTTTTTAACATCTGTAACACGGTTTCTCAGGCGCGAATTTATCTTCTTTAGGCTTAGGTGCATGAGCGAACTTCTCCACTTTCGCTTTCTCTCCTTTCGAAACACGCACTTGATTGACAGTCGTACTATCTCCGATGTGTAGGGATTTCACTCCAGCCTCAGCTATCTCAAATGACTGAGCTATTTCTATCGCTGTTTGCAACGTTAAGTCTCTAGAATCCAGTAATTTTTGCTGTATCTTCTCATCTTGAATCCCAAACACCAACTGATCACGTAGGCGGTCATTAAGCGTATTTCCGAAGTTGCAATATTCGGATAAACGACTTAACTCTCTTATGAAATCGGCTATATTCTCTCCTTGCTTCCTTAGTCGTTTCTGGAACTTAAATCGTTCCACAATTTCACTAGGGCGTGGTGAGAAATGACCTTTTGCTTTCTTTAATAGATCCTCGTAACTGATTTCTTTCAGCGTATTCGGAACAATAATATCTCGTAAAATCGCAAACGTTGTTGTTCCAACAGAACTTAGTAAAATATTCTTCTTCATATCATCATTTTTTATGCTATTCGCTGAGAAATAAAAATCAATTTCTCAACGTAAATAGTCCAAGGAATATTTGCATTATATTCTTCTAAGCGTCCCAGAGTAATTATTTCTTTATCGGCCATTTTTCGTGCCACTTTTTCTTTTTCTCTTTCGAAGAAAATTTTTTTTTCACAACATTTCAATTTGGGTTAAATCCCATCGTCGCCACTTTTATATTGCCACCCTCTTATTATTGTTCTTAACTAAGGAAGAAGGCATAACTATAAGATTACTTATAGTTTTTATTTACATTATTTACAGCAGCTGCTAAACGCAGCTCTCAGAACAAATCATATCTTACAACTGCGTGGAATACTCTGGTAACATGCGATACCTTACAAACAGATTGCGTAGTGCACGCAGATCTCAACTATTGTTGGATTGGGATATGACAGATTGGTGTTTTTTTTAATATTATTCTTTTATTTTTTTTATAAAGGAAGTATTAATTTCCTTACGCAAAAATAGTCAGAAACAAATGCTGAAAAATGTCTGTTGCTTTATGTGCAAAATGTTTATTATTATTATGTATTGAAACCGGCACGTGATAGGATAATCTTTTAAAAAATCATGCTTAAAAATTATTTTAGAAAATATAATACATCAGTCAATGAATGCAGTTTTTAAACAAATTGCATTTGAAAGTAAATTTTTTTCCTGTGCAACGAAAATTGAAAATGTACGATGGTCAGAAGATTAAAAAATTGCAGTAGCGAAAATTTCAAGACCGAAATTTGATCGTGAAGTGTTGCCATTCGCAAAATGACGTCAGCGTTACGCACATTTTCTTTATAATATAGATACTTAATCAGTAAAACATAATAAAGATCAGTTATTAGGATGTGGTTATCAATTGAGGCTATTAGGCTGGGATTTCCGGAATGAAAACAGCAATTTTCACCTTCCCAAAATTTGCATACTGCAAATTCCATATCCTATCCATTATAATTCTCATATCCATATTTATCATTTTTAAAAAAATTGTATTTTGTCTGATCATTTAAAAATAATTTTAACTCAAAACTTGAAGTCGCGATTGTCAACCAAATCTTTTATGTGAAAAGACGCACTCTTTACTTGAGATTCTAATCTCAATTCCGGAGAGTAAAAATTTCCATAATTTATGTTTTTTAGACGCATTTGTGTTAAAATGTTTAGTTTTATCTAAGAAAGTGGTCGTTTTCTTTTAAATATGACTTCATTTTCATTTAATTATGCATTTCGCCTAGTGTCTGAAGATTAGTATTAGTACACATGCAGAAGGAAAAACAATATAGAAAATTTATGAGGAAAATTGCGTGTTTTCAAAAGCAGTATGTCATTTTCCGTTATTATGCCTTAATATAATATTCTGCCACTAACGGAATTTTGCGCCACTAAACCCTATAGAACAATTTTTATGAACAATTTTGAATTTTTATCAGAAAATAGCATGAATAAAGTTAAAAATAACCTCATTATTTCTCTCTTGTCTGCAATAATGAAAGCTATCTAATTTTCATCATTTTGAAGAAATTTCATAAAATGATTTTAAAATTAAAATATTAAAGTGGGGATATTAAAAAAACAAACAGATAGTGCGATCACATCTACAAAGGAAGAGCTTTCTGTTTAAAAAAAAATCAGTAAAAAACACACTTGTGTTTTAAATATATAGATTATATAAAATTAGGAAAAATTAAATTAAGCAAATTATGTTATTTTGATAAAATTATAGTAGAATGTCCTAAAGAATAGCATTAAAATTTTATTATTCGAGAGAATTTTCGACAAAAACTTCAGGAACACGATATTATTTTAAACCACGAATTATTTGTTTGCTTGTCTAACTCGGCGAAGCAAATCCATCCAGGCGAGAATCATCAATTTCTATAATATAAATCGCTATTATTTACCTGTCAACTCTCTTTTATAAGGACACTCTAAATTTTTGTAAAACATTGCGTTTTATCAGTGTGTGATTTCAATTACGTTATTTTCAAAAGTGAAGCATTTTCACCTGTGAAGAATTTCAAAGCAGCTGGGCTGTGAAAATGACGCACTTCTACAAAACATAATCCAGGTTTAAGAATTAAAATGCATGCTTTTTTATAAAATGACATCATTTGCATCCGCTAAAGCAATCCACTTATACAATACAGTCTTAAACTTCGTCTATAGAAAAGTGTGCATATGACGTCATTATCACGGAATAACAGACAATATTCTTGACATAGCCCATATTTTAATTTCAACTTTTTTTTCAGGTTTTATGAGAATATGGCAACAAAAAGATACAGTATCTCCTATTTTCGACTATTTTCCGTTTACTTTCTATGACTTTCAATAGAAAAGGGGTACTTTTGTTTCCACGATAAGAAAAATGGTATTAAAAACTACAAAAAAATTAATATCTCAAAAATTGCATTTAAAATAGCATTTTTTTTCCTTATACGACGGTGTAAAAATTTAAAATGTACGATGTTTAGAAGTTTAAAAATTTGCAGTAGAGAAAATTGCAAAATCAAAATTTTATTTCAAATTTCAAATTGTTGCCATTCGCAAAATGACGTATGCGTTACGCACATATATTTTTGTCCTTTATAATATAGATAGATAGATAGTTCAGCGATAGTTTTTTGGTCGGCGGGATAATCGAGTAGTATCGAATTGCGTAAAAGAAACATCCTTATAACTCGGAATATTATAATTCTATTAACTAACAGTTTACTGAGTCGGATTAAGCGTCTCATTTCCAATTAAAATATATCTTTGAATTGAAATTTGAATGAAATACAGGGTCATGAAAAATCGTACAGTGTGAAAAATAGAATTACACATATCTCGGCAACTAATTATCCGATCGAGTTCATTCATGATGCAAAATTTATGTTTTTTTATTGTCTTTTATATTCACTCCTTCAAATAAACAATTTCGAATTTTTTTGTATACCTTTTATCAGAACGAATATTTCAAGAGTCCGAAAAAAATAGTTCAGGTTAATCGAGGTTACTGATATTCAATAGACTTCTTTCCATTATTACTCCCTAAGTACACACCGAATTTCAAGTCTCTATCTCAATTTGTTCGGGAGATAGAGCGATTACAGACACACAGACATACAGACGGACGGACAAATTTTTTTTCTAAAAATATGTTTTTCGGAATCTCCAGTGTCTGAAATGTGTAAATCCGTCAAAAAAATTTTTTTCGCTTTTTAAAACGATCACAGGACTTACCTTATACTACGTATGATGGGTAAGTAAAATGGATATTTGTGAATGTGAATTATTTAATATTATTGTTTTATTTAAAACTATTGGAATTTCCTAAAATTTGGAAATAGATGCTCTACAGAAATATGATTATTATTTAATTATTATAAATGATATTTTTGCCTTGTTAAAAATATTTTATCACTTTAAGAAAATATTGATTTGGTTTAATCATATGTATGTAATCATTAAGTCCAACTCAATTATAAGTACAACAAATTACTTTCCAATCTAGAAATATACTTGAATCATAAGATACAAAACACAATAAAAATGTAATAAGGGAAATGGCTTAAACTCTGAACCACTTCCACAGAGACATATGTATGAGGGAAATGGAAATGCAAGTGTATATATAAATATCAATAAAATGTATGGAAATACTCATTTTTAGAATATCATAAAGCAGTGATATGTTAGGAATTGAAAAAAAAAAAAAGAAGAAAATGTAATCATATATAAAAAATGTCGCACTTCTTTTTCGTTCTTTTTTTTTTTTTTTTTTTTGTAAAATCTCACCGGAAAATATTTCAAGAAAATATTACAGAGAAATTTTTAGTTAACTTTTGCCAAAAAACAGAATTCCTCTTTCTTTTATAATCGATGATGTCGATCAAAATCTTTTATTTTTTGGCAGCACTCTAAAATATGTCTTTCTCTCTTAGTGTTATATTTTACGAGTTACTTTTGAAGTTAGATATATATATATATATAATGTATATTTGTGAAATTCCTTTCTGATTTTTCTTAGAGATAAAAAGATATAAAATAACAAAATGAAATGATTAATCTTTGTTCTTTTTTCTGAAAATCATTTGATACCTTTTAATGAGACGTTCCTTTTTCAATTTATTGGGAAAATAGGAGAAAAAATAAAACACGCGAAGCATATTTCTTTATTTTCCTTTAAAAAAAAAGAATAAATACTCTTTTTTCCTGTTGTAAAATTACAGCTATGTAAATGTATGATGAATGAACCGATGAAAAGCATTTAAATGCTAGTTATTAAAATTCGTTCTTAAATATATTTAAACGTATTTAATATTAATATATGCATTTTCATTCTTTAAAGTAATGATGACGAAAAATTAAACGCTTTTTTTTTTTTTTTAATCGCTATGCACTGTTAGAAGGGGAATGAACTTTAATGTTGGAGTGGTAATTTGTTTGACAGAAGAGAATATGATTAATTGTAATCTTTATTAACATTTATTTTACTTTGGAGTAATATTGTATTAACATATATTGCTTAATTTATTATATTAATCAATCTAATGGGTATTAGAAAAGAAAAAGAGCACTTTATAAAGTTTTTTTCGTTAAAAGTTAAAAATAAATAAAAACTAGTCGGATATTCCAATCCCAAAACTTTTTCTACCTCATACATGTTAATACTTCAAATTTCGCTATCACAGAGCCAAAAGTATATGACAATCTATGCCTATCATGAGAAATCTAAAAGTATAGATTCCTTGAATCGTATGCATTTTAAAAGGAGATATAAGCATCGCATTTTTCAAACAAATCGTTGAATTTCGGCACCCACCCTCTTAGATGTCTGCAACCAAAATTCTCAACCTAAAGAGCATAAAAGCGACAACTGTTGGGCAGTATACACCCAAGTCTAATAAATATTTATTTATGGGAAAAGTAACAGAATATGAAGTTTGATTAAATTCCGCGAGTTAGTTTTTGAAGTACAGTTATCGTGTAAATCCTGAAAAATGCAGCACAGCAGCGCCACTTGTTGAGAGATGTACACGAAAACCTAATAATCAACAGCTTATGTCATCGTCTAACTGAATCTGAAGTTTGATGAAAATCCGTGCATTAGTTCTTGAGATAGAGCTATTGAAGCATATCAGCGCCACCTGTTGCGCGATTTACACCAAAACTTAATCAGCAACATCTTATATCAACGTGTAACTAAATCTGAAATTTGATGAAAATCCGTGCATTAGTTCTTGAGATAGAGCTATTACAGAAATCGCGAAAAGTGCAGCATAGCAGCGCCACCTGCTGGGCGATTAACACTAAAAACTAATCAGCACCAATTTGTATCAAAGTCTAACTAAATCTAAAGTTTTATTAAATTCCGTGCATCAGTTCTTGAGATAGAGCGCCCACAAAATTTGTGTCACATACAGACAGACATTTTCTAAAAAACAGTCAAATCGTGTTCAGGACCTTCTAAAATGTATAAATCCGTCGAAAACCGGAAGTCTAAATTTTTCACGAATCCAATACTTTCTTCTTTTAACGATTAGAAGAAAGTAAAAATTAGCATAAAAAACAAATCGTATTTTATTAGAGTATGATTAAATGTTCTTATTAATGTAACATGTTTTATTCCTCAAATAAACTAAAGTTTTATTCTTGAGTTCGTTTACTGAATTACCCATCTTACGCGTATGTTATTACAATCGGGTCTTTACATTATTAGGGATCAAAGAATTATACTTTTTAGAAACTACTAAAATCATTAAATCACAAATTTAACTAAAAATAAACTAATTAAATCATAACCTTGTAAGTAATCAGGAAGATCACTTTTAGTAAGTTTTTTTTTTTTCTGTTATATTAAATAATTAAAAATAACTTTCAAATAAAGGAATCTAGAAAAGAGAATCGGGTATTTCTCCCAAATAAAGGCATCCCTCAATAAAGCCATCAGCCTATACCTTTGTATTAGTAGTGAATTGCGGATTAATATTTATTTCCTTATTCATAATTTAGATACATTTTGTTTACATTTTGAAATGAGTTTTAAATCATCGTAAATGTCTTATTCAGTAAAACATAAAGAATCTATTTTACTTAAATGTAGGTAGCCTATTTCCCGCCAGGAATTGCTATAAACGTAAAAGAAAATTGGGCTGAATCAGTTCTATCTACTTCTACTTCTATCTTAATGCTGCCATAGGGTGATGCATTGTTTTTTTTTTTGTTGTTGTTGTTGTTGTTTTTTGTATTTCTTTCTTGTGGACATTATCAGCATAAAATATAGTTGAGTTGAATCGGTCCTATCTAATTTTAACTTGGAGTTTGATTGCCACATGAAAAAACATAATAAATCCATTTTAAAATTTTAGTTAACCAATTTCCCACTAGGGGCACTACCAGCGTTAAAACCCTATTATGTGAAACTTTTTATAAAAAGATAAAATTCATGTGGCTGAAAAATTATTTTTTAAAATAACAAAAATAAATTTTATTTAAATTTAGTTACCCTATTTCCGGCCAAAGATCACTATCAATGAAAAAGAAAATTTTGTTGAATCCGCATTACCTAATTTTAACTTTGAGTATTGCCATGTCAGAAACATAAAGAAAATAATTTGAAAGTATTATGTAATTTTCCATGACCAGCATAAAAAGAAACAATTGTGCGAAATTTTTACCAAAACATAAAACTGGCCGTAAGCTTATTCTGAGAATTTAAAAAAAAATCAAATTTATTTAAATTTAGTTACCTCATTTTCTATCAGGGGATGCTATAAATACAAAAGAAAATTGTATTGAATCAGTACCACCCATTTTTAATTACAATACACCTGGTCTACAGTGAAACATAAAGAAATCAATTTGACGTAAATTTGGTTACCCTATTATGCCCTTCACTCCAGAGGGCGCTACAGACGCAAAAGAAAATTATTTTAAATCAGTACTAACTATTTTTATCTTGAGTACAACCGTCATTTAGTGAAACATAACAAAAATATTTTTATTTAAATTTAGTAACATTTCTTGACAGGGGCATTAGGCTAATGTCAGACGAACGTCTTTTTGCACGCTTTTTTCCCTACATATCATTCCTACACAATGCTAGCGGCATTGTGTAGCCTTATCGTCGTACAAGAAAGTTGAGTTTAAATTATTCCATCTAATTTTAACTTGGAGTATAGTTTCTATATGAAAAAGCATATGAAAATTTATTTAAAATTTTATTTATGCAATTTCCCACCAAAAGCGCAATCATGATTGAAATATATTATTACAGATAAGAAATTCCTTACGCTGTGAGACCCAAAAATTAAAATAACACACTTGAAAATCGAACTTCGTCTCACAACTACTCACATGTTGCTCTAAATCAAATTCTTGATTAGTGAGTTGCATGAACCTTCAGCAAGGACCTCTGGAGCACTAAGCCAGGTATGACTGACTGTACAAAAAACTCAATTCGCCATCTTACCTATCTCGCCCTTCCTTACCTATCTTGCCCTTCTTTGCCCTACATATTTAAAACTGAAGGTTTTAAATATTTCAAATAGTTTGAAAATAAAGATTTTTAATAGTATCGAAAAGTGTTCCCTTTTAGAAAGATTCCTGAGGCGCCCCTTAGCCCGAGGCACTGACCGGACACTTTGTTCACGCTAAGCGTCAGGCCTGATTAACACCACATACATACTGCAGCTGTTCCAGTGTTTTATTTTTTATTTTACAGTTATTTTACAAAATCGTTAGATTTGAATAATAAATAAAATTTTCAGCACCGAGACTGACTATACAAAGAAGCATATTCTACGTTTTATTTATGTAGCTAGAAATTTATATTTTATAGAAAAGTAATTCTTAGTAAATAAATATTTCATTACTATCCGATATTATATCCTGGTGTATATTTACTTGATTTCCATCCTACAAAAGATGTATTTTATTTTTTGTTTCAAGTCTGGTACTATTGTATTTACTATGTTTTATTCACTTAGGCTTTTTTTTTCTAAAATTATATAGAAATTGAAGTTTTTTTTTTTTTTTTTTTTTTTTTTTTTCGAATAATGTAGGTTAAAAGAGTCAGCAGTAGCACACACATACTGAAAAAAAAATCTGGCAATAATTAAAAATTATAAAAGCAAAATGTCATCATAAAAGATAATATACTATAATAATATACTAATTTTAATTGCTAAAAAGTGTAAATTAACTATATTGGCATGAGTAGCAGGAAATTTAAGTATAGAAAAAAGGAGCATGTAGCTGATATTAAATATAATATAAAAAATCCCTGCCGGCTCGGTCTACAGGCGGAGATAGATTTCGAAGTTAAATACTAATTTCACTAACAAAAAATAATTCAAGATTAGAGATAAACCAACTTTAACAGTTTTATCTGGCCGCTTTTGACGAGTTTTTAATTTCCCTTTTCTATAACAGCAGGTCTTATCAGAACCATGTTAATACGATAATTTTTTTCTTCAATCCCTATTTTTGTTTAATTTGTTTTTGCTGTAAGTGTTGGTCCTATCAAAAACTTGTCAATATAAAAGCTATAGATAATATATTGAAGCGGATTTGATATCGTGTGAATTGGCGAAGCTATAAATGTTTTTTCTTCTTCAACCCCCCCCCCCCCGCTTTTTTCGGTTTTATTTTTATTTTTTATATTTTTTGCGGTAAGAGTTGGTTCTTCAAAAACTTGTCAATAAAAAAATTGTAGATAATATTAAGAAGAGTTGTTTTCAAGTTTAAGTGAATTCGATATCTTGAGAATTGACGAAGTTATGAATTTTTTCTCCCTAAAACCCTATTTTTTTGCCCCCTTGAGCCCATTCTTAAATTTAAAAAAAATCTGTGATACATAAATTTTTGATCCTTTTTTGTTTTTGTTTTTTGTCCTCTTGAGCCCATTCTTAAATTTATCAAAAATCTGTGATACATAAATTCTTGGTCCTTTTCCTAGAAATAATAATAACTTTAAATTGATTTTATATGTATTAAAATTTAGAAGTTATGTTTTTTTTGGTGTTTTTTTTTTCGGTTTTACCAAATCCCTCCCTTTTTCCATCCCCTTGGTCCGATTTTGTCCATTAACGAACTTGATCGAGATTTTCTGCCCCTTTATTTTATGTTTCAGTTTGGAAGAGATATGTGCAGAATTATGGAAGTTATTGTGTCCCTAAAAAAGTGATATAGATAGTCATATAATGAAAAGTTATGAAGAGATTTTTCAAAAGTCGCAACATGGACTGCAATATGTAGTAACTACCTAAAAACTAGAGTTGTGGAGTCGGAGTCGGACCCATTTTTGAGCTAAAAAGTCAGAGTCGGAGTCGCCAAAAAACAAGCCGACTCCGACTCTAGATTTTTTTGTTAGACATTTAAAAAGGAAATTAAACTAATTATATGTAATTTTAAATCTATAAAATTAATTATTAATGTTTATGGACTATTTCAGGCTACTCAAGTAAAAGATGACCGATTTACTGCGGTGTACAAAGTAGGTATAGGGTACTACCGATGTACAGAGTAAATGAAAACTGTTTTAATTCGTGATTGTAGTAGATATTTTACATTTAGTATATAAGTACTTCCCTCGTATTTTTGGTATTTGAGGATAGAATCCGAGGTACAAAGGTCTGGAAGGACCCAATGCCCGGAAAATGAAGACAATTTTTCAAACAGGCTGTGTAACTAGAATTAAGACAATTTATGTTAATAACCGGATCAGACTGATAAAAAAATTGAGCAGGCTGACAAGACCAATATAACAAATTTGAAACAATCAAACTACGCCGATAAAATAGGAGCAATTTACAATAGGCATGATTGGAGTGAGAATAAATATAAAAGCACGGCGGAACGTTTTAGGGAACGGGCCTAAAATTTTCGATTCATGCAGATCTTTTACCGGAGGTAATGCGAGAATTAGAAATCTGTGCTATTTTTGGAGGCAAAAGAACTAATAAAAACCAGGTATGGCATTGTAAAAAAGCCTTTTTCCGTTTTTCCCCCTCAAAATTTTCCAGTCTGTATGACCAAAAGTCAAAGTTCAAAAGTTTTTATGTATTTCTTTTTGTGCACAGGAGTCAAAATAAGACGAAATTGTAATTTTTTTCCTGAATCGACGGTTCCCAAAATATCAATAAAATAGTGAAATTTCGTTAGCTTTCACCTTTTGAATTTCGGATTTTTCCAGTCTGCAGAACCCGAAATAAAGCCAAAATTGTAAACTTAATTAAAAAAAAATACAATTTTTTAATTATTTCATTAGAATCCACAGGATCCAAATTATTTCCAAAATAATAAAATTTTTAGCTTTATTTTTCCTCTTTTCCATATAAGTTTTTCGAGTCTAGAGGAGCAAAATAACAACTAAATTGTGACGAATTCACTTTATCTTTTCAGTCCGCAAATCCAAAATAGTTAAATTTCCATTTTATGTTCTTTAGATTTCGATAGTTGGATTTTTCGGATTTGCGGGGGCGAAATTGTAAAATTAATAAAGCGAAAAATATATTTTTTTCTGTTTTATTTTTGAAGCCCTAAAAAAATTATCAATGCCGAAATAATAAGATTTTAGCTTTATTTTTATTATGTTCCATCATTATTTTAACCAACAGCCAATATTAGGACCACAGCCCGAGTATTAGTGTTGCCAGCCCGGAGTTGGAATAGGAGTCGAAATCGTTAAAATACCCGGAGTCGGAGTCGGCTGTTTTTCCCACCGACTCCACAGCCCTGTTAAAAACCACAGCTCTAGCAAGGTTACATCAAGAAGTTATTTGGATGGTTATCAGAATAAATTTAAAATGACTTTCCCCTCCAGTTTATACTATCCATCCATATAAGAGAAACCACAGATATTGTAACACGTAAAAATTCAATATGTAACGATGCAGCATCCTTTAAATTACCAAAATTGTGGCTCGAATTACTCGTTGGTTACTAAAATAAAAATAAATATCCAAGTAAAATAAAAAATAATAATTGTAATTTAATAGATTACAACGACCATTTGGAATTTATTTCGTCCACCAAATTCCGTCGCATCCTCTTCAACAACAGATCGCAAAGATCAAACTTCAGACGACCAATACCTTCATCGATAAACTCTCCAAGTCCCGTTTCGAGAAGAAAAACAGTTTACAAATCGAAAGCAGTTCCACCGAATCATCCACAGTTTGCGACAAATTACCTACGTTGAGCTCAATATTTCTCGGTTAGAATCGACCGATTGTAAAACGCCGTGGCTAGTGGATTGGAGCCCCTCGAAACATGGCCTTTTAATATCAATCGATTAAACATTAGATTGTTTCCTTTTTCGCGTTCGTCTTTTATTCTGTAATCGATTTTCATGGGCTACATAATCAGTTGAAGACTTCGATTTTCATGGGCTACATAATCAGTTGAAGACCTCGATTTTCATGGCCTACATAATGAGTTGAAGACCTCGATTTTTGCTTTGCAAGACGATTTTCATTTCAGCGTCGCTCTTTGGGTTTGGATTTTTCCATATCTGATAATTTGCACCTACCCATTTTGTAACTTTTTCAATTTTTACCGATTTTATGCCTTTCGATTATATATTCAAACAATTTTTAAGGATTTTATGCCTTTCTATTACCTATTCAAATAAAAATTCTTCTAAAAGTAAAGAACATCGTTGAATTTCGTTAAAAAAAAAAAAAAATGCGAGCATCATTTGGCCCCATCCTCGATCGAAAACAACAACCGTTTCCAAATGGTTAAAAAAAAAAAAAATAACGCGCATAATACGAAAGAATACGTGAAAAATTCAATGATTGCGTTTCATAGACCGTGCAGTTTTAGAATATTTTTAAACATGTAAACAGTCGAATAAACCTATTTTTACTGTTTTTATAGTTTTAATTTACACCTTTTAGCAATTAAAATAAGGATGTTATTACAAGGTGTTAATTTCTTATATATTTATACTATTATATTATAACGTTATAAATAACAAGTATTTTTTGAAATAGATAGTGGGTTTTCTTTAGATAAATGCCTCCAATAGCAACAAGTTTCTTTGGCGCTTTTTCTATGCTCCCTTTTTTTGAAACGAAATTCTTACTATCTGAAATAAGTACATCGGAAGCTCTTTCTTCAGTACCCCATTTTAAAGAGTATTTATTTGTTGTTTTAAATTAGTTATTTTATGTATTAGATATTCATCATGGCAAAAAAATGTAATTATTGTATAGTCGAGTCTTTATCCAATTTCAAATAAACAATTTATATTTATATATGCCGAAATTAATGTAAACAAATTTTTCATTTCAGGTTATGGCAATATTGCACCAAGGACTCCGTCCGGCAAGATAGCCACCATATTCTATGCGATAATCGGAATTCCTCTTATGTTACTCTACCTGACGAACATCGGGGACATCTTGGCCAAAGCGTTCCGCTATCTGTACAGTAGAGCGTGTGCGTGCACCGGCGATTCCAGTTCTAGTCACGATTCAAGACGCAGGCGTCATGCGACTGATAATTACAGGGTGCAGCACGTGGTTGGCAATGCTTCGTCGTCCAGTGGTAGATATGGCTTAGAAGTCGATGAAAAGTTCCACCTGGGAGTTCCACCACCACCTCCACCACCTCTATCTCACATTATTGAAGATGATGTATGTTTTTTTCACAATATATATATATATATATATTATTAGTTAAAAAGGAAAGTTTAACTGGATGTATGAAGTCTGTATATTTACCTTTGGTTAACCAGGTGAAAATTTAAAACATGAAACGCCATAGCAAAATCTGTCGTTTGGATTATTTAATGACCTCGTTTGGTCATCCAAAAATTAAATATCGGGACTGAGGCAATAACTCTTTTTCATTTATTTATGCGGGAGCTTTAATGCTTTTTTTTCTTTTAATATGCTTTTCATTCATAATTACTCACTGATGTAGGTCAATAAATTTCTGTCATGCATTACAATATATATATGTTCTTTACTTCATTCTTTAACACTAAGGGTCAAATTGTCTAGATTTGTAATTTCATCTAGAATTCGAACACTAAGTCGGAGATATTTTTAACAATGTAGGCTAATTTCTTTAATCGCTTCAATAGTTTTTGTAATGGAATTTCACTCAGAAATCTTTCCGTCTTAAATGTTCTTATGTTTTTCCGTCATTTTTTAATCACGTGACGAATTTTAAAAAACTATTAAATTTTTTAATAGTTATTCAGGAAATGCTTTGGCGTTCACGTTTCCATGATCTCAATATTTTCTAACCATGTGACCAACTTTTTCGACACTTGCCGCATTTTTTGCAGTGAGAAGTTACTAAGGGAATCTCTTTGTCTTCACTTGCTTATATCTTTAAATCTTTTTAACGCTTTCCAACAAAGTTGAAAAGTGTTTATGCATTCGGTTTGTCTGGCCGTCTGTCCGTCTGTACGCGCTCTAACTTCCGTAATTATACTCGGATCGTTCTGAAATTTTTGGATGTTAGTGACCCCTACCATAGCACGAAACCTATTTCAAATGAAGTTTGTAGCCCGTTTAGTTCATTTACAGGGACAGTAAAAAATTTTCCGTTACATTACGGCCTATGGGGAAAAATCGTTTAAAATGATTTTTAATGATGTTACATGCTTTCAAACGTAATAAAATTGGTATGCATTTATCAAATGCACTAAAATATGCATTCCGTAGAATATGCGGTGCAAAGAATAAATATTTCATTTACAGGGCCACACAAAAAAATTCCGTTACATAATGATATACGGGTGGAGGGAATTGTTTCCGGCGTATTTTAATTATGTTAAATTATTTCATGTATAATGAAATTGTTATACGTCGCTGAAGTTTACTATAGCTTATTTCATGTATAATACGAAGTGCATAGGATTTACAGGGACACTCAAAAGATTTCAGATACTATATTGGATCCGAAGTACTGTACGGTAACTATGATTGCTGGAAATGCATTTTTTATTATGTTATGCGCTTTTATGTTTCACTGTATTTGTGCAGTGTATATGGTGTGTATAAATGCTGGAATTCATATACAGGGCTACACAAAAGAATTCGTAATGGTTCCTGGGTAGATTGTAAATTGCTTAAAGGTGGTTTTTAAATGAGTTATGCATTTTTACGCTGAACTGCATTTTGTTTACTAAGAAATGTTTGTAGAACATAGATAAAATTATATGCAGGGTCACGCTAAGAATTGGATACATGGCCGTCTATAAATGATAATTCCAGTAGTTTTAAGAGTGTTTTAATTTGAATTAAACTTTAGTTAAAAAGTGGCGTGCAATAAAGGTACTAGGTTAACTACAGGGTTGTACAAAAGTATACAAGTATGTTTCCATCTATTAGTATAAATTGCTGAAAGAGAAATTTCAACCTGTTATTCGTTTTCTTGCTAAATTAAATTTCCCCCATTATATGGCATATATATCAACCTACAGATCAAATACAGAGTTGTTCAAAAGAATTGGAATACATATTTGGCTATCGATGGTAACTGCTGAAATCAGGTTTTCAAATGTTTTATGCGTTTTCTAAAATGTTTACTTAGTTCTCTTATATACCTTACTTCCCTAAATAACGAAGTTTTGTTAAAGCATTCAGGAAGTGTTGGAAAGTGTTTCATAATCTATTCTTAAAGCATGATTTTTCTTACTTGTTTTAAACATGTGACTGGCTTTTCCGACACTTTTTGCAATTTTTGTAGTGGGAAGTCAGTAAGGGAATCTCTTCATCTTCACTTGCTTATATCCTTAAGAGCCATTATTTTGAAATTCAGACAAGTGTGATTGTTGTATTTTTTGTTTTGCTTGATTTTTTTTTATGTTGAAGTAGATCACATTTAATGAATAATGTGCAATTTTGAAGCCCTGAAAAAATTTTCCCTTCCCTGTAGAAAATGTCAAAGTTCAAGGTTGTGACCGTCATTTTTCATGAAAAGTGAAAAGCGAGTATGTTTGCAGTGCTAAAGCTTGGGAAAGCAACGACATCCCAAAATTCTTTTGTAATGAAATATTAGTATAACACTACCTGCTTAGTAGACTGTATTCGTTTCCATGGGGCATTGTTATTTTACATTGTTATGTTGCCTCAAAATGCAATGAGAATGACGTTTTTGTCCGTTTTCCGCACGTATATTATTATTTAAGCAGTAGTACCCCAATTTTTTTTCTTATAGAATATCAAAGTGTACTACTAGGACAAGCTAAATAATATAAAACTTTACCGGAATATTGCTGCTGTTAGCAGGAATAGTCTGTTAAATATTCAAAAATTTCAAAATAGGCAGCATTTCAATTAGTCTTTTCTCAAAACAGCATCACGGTTCAATAAAACAAAATATATCACGTAGTAGTTGGGAGGATGTACAAACACATGGAAAAGAAAAAAAAGTGGGGTCTCGTCATATTTGTATTTAAAAAAAAATGTCAAAAGTCTTAAAAAAGACTGTCATTTATCATACTTTTTCCCTATCAGAAAACGAAACATCCCGTTTCTCGTTCCGCTAGCTATCTTTTTTCCCTATGAGAAAATGGAATATCCCTTTTTCTTTCCCCTTCCTTGTTCTAAATGGAAAAAAGGGAAATTTAAACGGGATATTTTGACTGTGAATTTTTGTAAATTTTGATATTTAAAAAAAAAAAAAATATGACGAGGCCCCACTTTTTTTTCTTTTCCATGTGTTTGTACATACTCCCAACTACTACGTGATATATTTTGTTTTATTGAACCGTGATGCTGTTTTGAGAAAAGACTAATTGAAATGCTGCCTATTTTGAAATTTTTGAATATTTAACAGACTATTCCTGCTAACAGCAGCAATATTCCGGTAAAGTTTTATATTATTTAGCTTGTCCTAGTAGTACACTTTGATATTCTATAAGAAAAAAAAAAATGGGTACTATTGCTTAAATAAGAAAATACGTGCTGAAAACGGACAAAAACGTCATTTTCATTGCATTTTGAGGCAACATAACAATGTAAAATAACAATGCCCCATGGAAACGAATACAGTCTACTAAGCAGGTAGTGTTATACTAATATTTCATCACAAAAAAATTTTGGGATGTCGTTGCTTTCCCAAGATTTAGCACTGTAAACATACTCGCATTTCACTTTTCATGAAAAATGACGGTCACAACCTTGAACTTTGACATTTTCTACAGGGAAGGGAAAATTTTTTCAGGGCTTCAAAATTGCACATTATTCATTAAATGTGATCTACTTCAACATAAAAAAAAAATCAAGCAAAACAAAAAATACAACAATCACACTTGTCTGATTTTCAAAATAATGGCTCTTAAGTCTTTTTTTAAACATGTGGCTGACTTTTCCGACACTTTCTGCAGTTTTTGTAGTGGGAAGCTATTCAGGAATATCTTCATCTGCCACGTTTTTATACCTTTCAACTAAATTTTTCCTGTCATTCGAATGTAATCACTTAAACAACAAATAGTGTTGATAGCCATGTATGCTTCAGCGTTTAGGCATGCATGACAAACTATCATAAACAATTCTTCCTGGTTTATTTTAAAGTCATATACGTAATCTTGATATTTAATAAACATACATATAATATAATATGTATTTGGTATAACACGTGGTGCAAAATTTGAAGTTTGAATTTACAATGTTTTTTTTTTATATATACCGCTCAGTACATAACTACTTAATTCAGAAACATGTGGCAAAATTTAATTCGGAGAACCCATTGCACATTATTCTTATCGCAGTATGTAAACATCGATATATTTTATTAATTTTGAGAGCAAACGTTGTTACAGTTATTTTATTAACTTTGCTATTATCCATTTTCCTTTTAATACATTTAGTTTTCCGTATCATCAGATTTTTTGCAAGTGATCTACACTGTTAAAAATTTGCAGCAAAACGTTCGGTCATTCGATCGTTTTTGTAGAAAACAATTTTCACAATAGTAAATTAACTCTATTCTGAATATATTATAGCTCATATTGTTAGAATAGAGGTAAATTATGGTTATGTAACCGCGTTCTATAAAAAAAGTCGAATGCCTGGACAGTTTGCTGCAAATTTTTAAAGTGTAAAAAGATAAAAATGGATATTCTTAATTAAACATTTATTATGCATAATATAAATACATCACAGCTTGCAGTAAAGAAATGGCTTTTAATGTTTTTTGAAGCTCTTTTTTAAGCTACCACGTCCAATATCACCGGTTTAAAAAGAGTAGTTTTAAAAATGGTATTTGACTTCCCTGCTTATAAAAATATTCTTTAATTTGTAGAATTGTAAATGTGTGATATTAACATATTGAGATTCATTAACTTTACCCAGTGGCTAGATCAAATAAATATGCTTTGTACCAAAAATTTTATTTAGTAAAGGAAACTAAATACATATCGCACGGATATAAGTTACATTTCATTAAGTAAAATTTCTAGTGAGGGTATACTTTTTTTTATTTAATGGACCAAACCTCCCTTACAGTGGGCCAGCATTCCTGAAGTGGAGAGGTTTGAGCTTACAGAGTTACGAAAAAAAGAATAATTTTTTAAATCATGTAGTGCCTTTTAAAATTTTTGACGCTGTAAAATGAGAGAATATTTAAAGCGTTGAGGATACGAAGGGCGAACTCAACATGGGGCAATTTTCTTTTTCCCTTTCTTGGTTTCTTAGACGTTAGGAACTATACAGACATGTTTCTTTATAGAAATCGTTATTTTTTATACATATGGAAATAGTGCTTAAATTAGCTCTTCTACCTTCTAAGAGGGATAGACCTCGGGATACGAATGACGAATTCAACACCTATTCCCTTCTACTTGAACACCGGCCACCCCGCTCCACATCTTTTCACGTGGCTTGGATGATGCAATCAGTTTAGTTTGGCAGTCATTTGTAAAGCGCAAGGTGTTTAGATGTTATCGCAATCTCATTACACGAAGTTATAGATTGTTAAGTTTTGGGATATTCGCGAAAGCGAGGGATAAACGAGAAGACGTGGGAAAAGGTGGAAGCAACTAAGAAAAAGAACAGCGACGAAAATAGATATCAAAACACACGAAAGCTGTCGTACCAGCTCGTCAAATTGGTGAGCTACGTAGTTGCCAATGTTTTTTGAAAGTTGGTTGAGATAATGTTAAAGAAATATTTTATGCTTTTTGGAAACTGGGGAGGAACTACTTGCAGAACCCACATTTATAAAAGCTGCTGATAAGTAAAGACGTTAAAATGTCTTTGTAAGGAGAAGGCTAAGTTTAACTTTGCGACATCTCAACTATGCTGTGACTGTGGTAATAAAAACTGTGAAACACACAGTGTGCGGTACCGAATTTTATAATATGCACGAAAATTCCAAAAAATTGTTATATAAAAAATATTGATAACACTAGTTCGACTAGGATTGTTGTTCCTACAAGGAGATAAAAAGGAGTTGGTGACATAGACTAGATAATCAATAGACGAAGAAGCAACCTTTTCTTGAATCCGAGATGACCCTTTCATCATCAGGTGATGGTGGGATGCACATCGCGACAAACCAGTTTTTCCCACCTGCTTTTCTACTTGGTTTCATTTTCGATTCTATATATTTAGGTTTCTTTTACTACCAGAATAAAAACAGAAAGTTGCAAACAAAGTCATCACAAAAAAAAAAAAAAAAAAAAAAAAAAAAAGAATCCTTTTGGGATTATGTCGGATTCAGGTCTTTCCTTTTAGGAATAATAGCATTCTTCCTCTACTGCTATTTTTTCTCTAAAGTTGGGACATAAAGTAGAACTAGTTGGATATGCCAATCCTAAAACTTTCTTCTATCTCGCACATCTTAATATTTCAAAAAGTAGTTATACATACACATGATGATACTTCAAAATTATTAATTCAATACTATACCAACTATGATTTTCATCTTCAATTTCTGCTTTCAGTCAAAGAGTAAAAATGAGTTAATCTTGATCATGATATTTATTAAAATCAATAGTTTTTCCTTATTCTGCTGTCATCAGCTGTTTCCGAATAGTCGGCTTAGCAGGACGCTGGTTCCAGTCGATGCACCAGCTGCCGATGGACAACAGAACTACGAAAAACCGAGAAAAATATACAAAAATCGCTATGACTATCACAGCGCTCCTTTTTGGCGGAATGTTTCCAAATTCAAGACGGACCTGCTGGCCATCGCGTAAAACATACATAAAAAATTTGGTTCTATTCTATTCATAACTTCATACACTTTTCGATGGTAAAATAAAGAAAACGGTACAAAAATTGCTATTACAGCAACCCCTTCGGCAGACTATTTTCAAATACACTGCTGGGCACAGCCAAATACATAAACAAAAAATTTGGTTCATTTCTATGCATAATTTCATACACTTATTGATGGTACAATAATGAAAATAGCACAGACATCGCTATTACAGCGGCTCCTTCCGGCGGAATATTTCCAAATCGAAGGAGGGCCTGCTGGCCATAGCCAAAAGTATACACAAAAAACATGGTTCAATTCTATGCATAACTTCATACACTTTTCGATGGTACAATAATGAAATTGGCACAAAAATCGCTATTACAACACCTCCTTCGGGCAGATTTTTTTTCAAATTCAGGGAGAGTTCGCTGGCCATAGCCAAAAACACACACAAAAACTTTGGTTTAATTCTATCCATAACTTCATACACTTTTCGATGGTACAATAATAAAAATGGCAGACATCGCCATTATAGCGCTCTCTTCTGGCGGAATTTTTTCAAATTCAGGGAGGACCTACTGGCTATAGCCAAAAACATACACAAAGAAATTAGTTTAATTCTATGCATAACTTCATACACTTTTCGATGGTACAATAATGAAATTGGCTCAAAAATCGCTATTACAGCGCCTCCTTCGGCCAGATTTATTTTCAAATTCAGGGAGAGTTCGCTGGCCATAGTCAAAAACACAAACACAAACTTTGGTTTAATTCTATCCATAACTTCATACACTTTTCGATGGTACAATAATGAAAATGGCACAAAAAGTGCTATTACAGCTCCTCCTTCCTGAAGAATATTCCTAAATTGAAGGAGAACCTGCTTGCCACAGCCTAATACATACACAAAAAATTTGGTTCAATTCTATGCATAACTTCGTACACTTTTCGATGGTACAATGGCGACACACAGACAGACAGACATTTTGTATGGACATGTTTTTTGGATCTCTAGCCCCTAAAGCGTGTAGATCCGTCCAAAACCGGAAGTCGAAGGGAAGTCGAATCGGATGTTTTCTATTGAAGATAGAAGAAAGTAAAAAGATAGATATACCAAAATGATACTACATATTACATCTTTTCCAACTGTGTCAAGTCACTATAGACGCGCGAAAAATCTTCATCAGAATCACCTCTTTGGATTAAGCATTAATTCTCTGTTTTCCCTGTGCTTGGAATAGTTGAATGAAAACTCCAGGAACTGAGTCCGTTACCAAGCATTATTATCGTCATATCTTTAATCCCGAATTTAACATCTTCTTTAAACCTCTCGGCAGTGATACTTGCACCCTCTGTGATAAGACCGACATTTCCATAACTAATCTTTAAAAATTAACAACGGCTCCGCCATGCAATCAAAAATCTCGGGGAAAAAAATTGCAACTCACGAAAGCTAAAATTCCTCAAAATCTCGCCAAATCTTTGAAATTCGACTTGAAACAGTAGTCCCCACTCCTAAATTGACCAGTAATATCCAGTTTTATAAACAGAAACTGGAGACATGCAACTTCGGTATTCATAACAATAAAACAAGGCCCTCTAAAATGTATTTGTGGGGTGAAACTACAGTAAACTCCCAAATATCGGGCCTAATGTGGCGGAAGGGTAGACCGGATAATAAAAAAGCCGGATAGGCCGGAGTTCTACAAATATTTACTAACTTCGTGCCCTGCCCCCCCCCCCCCCCACCATGATATTAAAAACACATGTTATATACATATTAAGGTAAATTTTATATGTACAGTACATACAGTTTCAAAATAAGCAAAATATTAACATAAAACGCAATCCTAATTCGTAAAAAAATGAGTAAATCTTATTTTACTGTTTATTAATAAATGATTACATGAATTTGAAAAGTTACGCATAAGATAAGAGTCAAAACTTACAGTTTTTAGTTTTTGAAAAAGTCCTTAATAGAGGATTGCTTCCCCCTGTTAGCCCCCTTCCGTGAATCAATGTCCCTCCATTTAGGCAAGTAGATTAGAGATCTGCACGGGCCGGCCCGTGGCCCGAAGCCCGAGCCCGGTCCGGCCCGGCCCGCAAGCCGGGCTTGAGCCGACTTTCATTCACGGCACTCGGGCCGGGCCACACTTTTTTCTGAAAGGCCGGGCCTCACTTAATTTTTCTGTACAGAGCCGGGCCTGGCTTCATTCCTAGTCTTCACGGCCCAAAAATTTTCAGTCCTAGTTTTGAGCCAGCCCGTATGAAAATCATTGTCTCAGCGTAGCCTAGTTCATTTAAAGGTCAGTTAAATTAAGCCTGGCCCAAAAGTTTTTGCAAAAAATGCATACATTTTTGAATCGCCATTATTCTACACTTAAACATTAAAATTTATTATTTTTAAAGAATAGTAGATTTCTAGGCATATTAAAATATAACCAAATTCAAATACAGTAAAATGTGTGAAAAGGAACCTGCCTATGACGGAACCCTGTTTTAAACTGAAAAACGTGTTGATCCATGCAAAATAAATATACTAATGAGTAAAAAAAGAATATATAATAGATTTACACTTGCTAAGAAGGGAACTTGTCTATAAAGCATTTTTTTTTTTCTTTTCTATGCAATTCCATCTTAGAAGATTTTACTGTATAGAATTTTTTTGATTTTTAACACTTCTATACATGGAATATGGATTAACAATATTAATGATAACTGAAACATTTACATACAAAAAATAGAGATTCATTAAAAAAATAAATATCGTAGCCTGCTGCACTTCTATAAAAATAAAGATTATAAACATGAAAAAAAAGTTAAGATAAATATTTTTGGTCAGAACTTCTCGTACGAGACAAACTTTTAACCAGTTCGACGTAAAAATCAATGTTTTGTAGAAGTTCACTCGGGCCTGGGCTGAGATTTTAACTTTTTTCCGGGCCGGGGTCGGGCCGAACTTTTATTTTTTTTATCGGGCCGGGCCGGGCCAATATTATTTTTTCTACGGGACGGTCCGGGCCGGGCCCGGGCCTGGAAATGTCAGCCCGTGCAGACCTCTAAAGTAGATGATATCAGTTGCCGTCGATTCCTGCGGACTTATGTACTACAGTGCTGCCCCAATCGTCTTGAACCCTTACGAATATGGGATGAGATTTTTCCTACAAACCTTTTAATCTTTTTCTTCTGATATTTATCCCTCTGTCAACACTTCTACAATATCGTTTTCAATTAATTCATTGACTTCGTCGTTTGCCATCCATTTTGTAATGTCTTCTGCATTGACATCGTCAGTGCTCGGTATATTTTTCAGCAATGGAATAAGCTTATCTTTCTCATCTCCCATTGCAGTTTCCCACACGGGTTTATGTCTACCATTTTTGGTGCAAAAGAATGTTCCAAGACCTTGCAATTACTATGTTTGGAATATTTTCCCATGCTTTTGACACCCACCTGGACGGGAACTACCTGCCTTGGCGGCTTGCAACATTCTTCATTTTTTTAATAGGCCGGATAGTACGGAGGGACGGATAGTCGAGAGCCGGATAGTCGGGAGTTTAGTATATAGCAAAACGCGAAACATGTGAAATCACTAGCTGCATTAGTCCCTCTTGTCAGACTTTGATGACTTCATTAAAAAAGTGTTTATGTTTAGCGGCAACTGCTTTAGACAGAATAATAATTTTAATTTATTTTTGTCCAAATTGTCTTCAATCCACCAGGGTAAATTTGACTAAGTACTATCTAATTTAAATATTATTCAAATTTTCAAATTCTTACATTGATTTAATTATCTATTTTATCCTAAATGGATTACTTATTTAGTTGTATTAAGAATTTATTAAGATTTATCAAAACTTCTATGACTTTTTAATGCTAATCTCCTTGATGAATTAGTTTTTTAAATTTCTAATTTTAAATTTCAGGCTTCAAGATTTCAAGCTTTTAAGCTATTTCTATTAAACTTTAAATAAATCATATTCTTTCTACTCACAGGTAGTTTTCACAATAACTGATTGATGATCTGTAATATCCATACATAAAAGATCCAAAGTTTCAAAACATTGTTTAATTTGGGCTCGCCCAGCTTATGCAACATTGGGCATCTCTTGTGAGAAGATTGTACTACATCCTAAGTGAAATTTAAAAAAAGAGGGGTATTCCATCCTGCTGAGGCCTCTGGGCCCGCTTCGGTGTCTGGGGGTTTCGTGGGATGGGGGATATGGTTTTTTTTGTTTTTTTTCCCTCGTGGACATTTAGCTCCTATACCGGGTATATACAAGGTTGGCTGTCCACGAGTGGGTGATTTCTGTGTCTTTATAATACCTGGCCACTCCTCCCTTTCTTGTTACCTGTATTTTGGACTTATTGAGAAAGAGATTCGGCTTGATAACGTGTATTCGAAGAATGAGTTCGAGTATTTTATTCAAAAATGTCCTCAGATAAGACCATTCACGATAGTACAAGCCAAGCAAGATTTTGTTTTGGAGTACTAGGGGGGCTCCGCCCTCCTGCTCGCTACGCTCACCAACTCCCCACGTGATCGTCTCGCGATTCCGTTCGGTATCGCGAAGCAATGCCTATTTCCTAGCCAACCCCAGACGTAATTATTTCGCATTTCCATTCTGGATCTAAATAAGTAATCATATAAATCTCCCCTC
Organism: Maratus speciosus; assembly: GCA_963932465.1. Classification (NCBI taxonomy): domain Eukaryota; kingdom Metazoa; phylum Arthropoda; class Arachnida; order Araneae; family Salticidae; genus Maratus; species Maratus speciosus. Next base: position 118,859,234 of record OZ010788.1, on the reverse strand, counting down.
TTCTGAAATTTTCACTTCGCCGCCTTTTCTCCGCCAACATATATGCGTATAATTATATATATAGCGTTACGAATATTTTAAATACTAGTTAGTGTTTGTGCTTAAAAATAATGTAAATAGTTCAATTAAGCTCTATTCATAAGCTAATATTAGTTTTGTTGCATTGAAATATCTCAATTTGTTGATTGTCTGCAAGCAAGTAAACCCTATTAGATTTCAATGGGAGTCTATGTAAATTTGGCGGAATACTGGAAATAGCGTCAAGTTGGCGACTAATTTTGGTTGTCAAATTTGGCGATATATCGCCAAATTGGCGACAAACTCGGCGACGTATGGTGACAGAGCCCCCCTCCCCTGGTAAACCCCCTTATAGCGTCAGAAAGCTCTGATCAATCAGATGCTTTTCGCGGTATCTACGCAGATTTCCATTGGTCCATTTCCAAATCGTTATTTTTTTTTTTGTATATAGAAGGATACCATTCTTCAAAAATGTACGACAGAAGATCAGCTCTAAGGTGCCAAATTAAAGGAGAGGAAAATTTTCAGTTCAACAAAAAGTATAAACAGGAATTTTACATCTAGTTTAACACAGACAGTTTCGGCGCTAAAACTGAGGTGAAACATCAGAAAAGAAAGGCCACCTGTTATCACTCATCGAAGGCCAATCGAACCAAAATTAAGTTGCCGTGGCTTTATGATTCCTCTGTGCCTATGTCTCCTGTGAAATTAGATATTTGAGATCTTCTGCCATATGTTCCATATGTATCTGCCATATGTATTTTTTTTTAACATTTTTCATTAGTAATTTTATGCAATAAACTTCTTTCTCTTATAAGGCTGGTTTTTACTAATATTTTTTGACATTTTTTGCTCAGTTTAGAATGTTGGTATAGATTATATTTATTAAAATATTTAGATATTCCAGAGCAAAAATGGATAAAATGCCATTTTGTTGAATTCGTACGAATGCAAAAATTTCAAAAACGTCAAAAAAAGAAAAAAAAAATTGGATTTGTTGATTTCGCCCTTCATATCCGCAACGCCTCACGTAATAAGCTATTAGCATTTTAGTAATAGGTGGATCAAATATCCTTAGTCTGCACTATAGTACTTTAGTCGTCTTTAAAATTCCGGAATCAAATCTCTTTTTATCCTGCCGTATATTTTTATTTTACACTGAAATCTTGCTTAAGACAAAGAGGATATATTTTTTTTTAAAAGCGCATAGCCAGAAGCAGTCTAGTGAATTTTAAAGATAAAAATATTTATTTCCTCCTTATAATCTTAAACTATATAATAAATTCTGGACTTAGATTAATTTATTTTGGAAAAGCCTATTCTCTGTCATAAGCAAATGCTATAATTCCCAATAGCTTTCGGTGCTTTCTGAGAAGATAAATATGAAGTCCATTTTCAAAATATAAAGAAAGTTTCATATTAAAGTATTATTCAAATTTTTTTCCCCGATTCTTCAGCACAAAAACCAGATATATGGTAAAATGGATTAGAACTCTGTCATAAATTATTCTTATTTATCAGAATAGTGACATGTGGACAGTAAAATTTGGGCAATGGAGATTATTTTTGACAATAACAGACTTGGCACTCTGCCATTATTACCAAGCTAATGTTCGTCCATGCGTTTTGTGAGCATGTTGCTACTTTGACACATAAAGGCATTTCACTCTGTGCTAATTGAAAATATGCATAGATGTTAAGTAATTATGTATCATTAATTTAAAATCACAGAAACAAGAACTTTTATATGAACTTGTATAAATAAAATTAATGATAAAGCATAATATCGACGTTTCAAACTGCTTCTGCAGTCGTCTTCAGGATAAATATGATGTTTAAAGTTTTAAAATGCAAGAGATGAACGCTTCCTGTCGAGTCTTGATCATTTATATCAATTAGTATACTCACTGCAGCTTTCCATTCATATAACTGATCAAGACTCGACAGGAAACTTTCCTCTTTAGACTTTTAAACATTTCAACATTAAACTTATCCTGAAGACGACTGCAGAAGCAACCCGAAGCTTCGATATTAAGCTTTGTCATTAATTTTATTTGTGCAAGTTCATATAAAAGTTCTTTTTTATTTTGTACCAATGAGTAAGTTTATGTGTTTTTAACGTATACATCTTTTCTATTTATATAAAATCCAAGTCTCTGTGTGTCCCTCACAATTCCGGTAGGACCGCCTCATTGTAATGAGCAATTGTTGAAAATTATTAATGTAGGGCTACCACAGTAGGTCCAAATGTTAACCAACTTCGCGAAATATCGCCAAATTTGGCGACAAAAATATGCCATTTATGAATTACCATTATTTATTGCCATTTATGAAGCCAACTTGGCGATAGCTAGCTATTTTGGCGAAATTCCCATTTAAAACCATTAATATTTCATAATCGAGGTCACCGCAATTTAACTTAAATTCCGCACTTTTAAGGTTTTTTTTCAAAATTCTATGGGTGAGAATTTAAAGTGTAATATACGAAAATGTACGTCTTTACACCTTTACCCCGATACTATTACAGTCGGACCTCTATTTAACGAAGTCGCTAAATTCCGAAAAAAAGTTCGTTATATGGAAAATTCGTTAAATAGAGAGTCACCTTTTAAAATACTTTAAACTACATAAAACATATTTTAAGTCCATAAACACTAAATATAATTTTAAAAAGTAATTAGTCACACTTTTTTTTATAAATTATATCTATTTGTTTTATTTATTTTACCCATCAAAAAGAAATCTTCAAGGGAAATAAGAATGAAACAAAACATTGTCTGGAAATACATTGTATTTTCAGTTTAAAAAATAATTTTCATTAAAATCACGATTTTTTATTAGGGTTGATAATCTGTTTGGAGGAATACAAAATTTTAAAGCAGTATTCTTTTTCTTCACGCTTTTATCCACCTCATCAAGAATATTTTTTTGCTTTTTTGATGCTCAAGCACTTTCGCTTTGACATTTTTGAGCTACAAGAGCCTAAATTACTAACACGATTGATCATGATCAGCAATCTAGAAAACGGGAAACTATAGTTTAAGGACACGGGGCAGCTCCATTGAGGGTTAAAAGGGGATATTGAAAGTTTGCACTTCTTGGATGGAAAGCAAAGAATCACAGCGATTTTACTGCTCTCGGTTAGTTTGGTGCCTGGTATGACCTGTTCGTGGTCATTGATCATCATAAAATGTGTTAAAAGAAAAAATAAGTTTGAAATGTCCAGTAATATTTTAAGAAATAGGGAAAAAAATAATTTAGGTCCTAAGGAAAAATTCGTTAAATAGAGAATGCACTTCCTTATTTGGAGGTTATTTTACGAAGAAATTTGCAAAATGTTCTTGGTTCTAAGTAAAAGTTCGTAAAATAGAGAAATTCGCAAAATAGAGGTTCGTTAAAAAGAGGTCAGACTGAAATAACATAACAGCCAATAGACGGCGCTGTACTGTCTGAGTTCCTAACTGCCCGATTTTAATGTTCTTTAGGTACTTTTCCAGTATAGGGGGCTTGGCGAGATAGAGAAAATGAAATTTGGCAACATATTTTCTAGCAACTTATTCACTGTTTTATATACACATATAATTTTTCAATATTTATACAATTTATTTAATATAAAGAAGCTATTTAATTATTTTTTACACAAACTGAAGTAAATTGTATAGAAAAACAACAACAATAATATAGATATAAATAAAATGTTTATAGATTATAAACTTTAACGTTCATTAATTTTGTTTTCATAGCTGTTGATATCATTAGCAAAAGTCTCACTTCTGGAGCCCAAATTATGACAAACTTTAAAAAAGTATGCCAAGCCCCCTATACTGGAAAAGTACCACGCTTTATATAGGCGGATACAAAAGTTAAATTCTGGGAACTTTTCCACTTTAGGCGCCTTGGCGAAGAAAGAAAATTAGCAACATATTTTCTGGCAACCTATTCGCTGTTTTATTTCATATACACACGCATTTTTTTCGATATTTATACAATTTATTTAGCATAAAGAAGCCATATATCTAATTTTATAATATAGACATGACCTGTAATCCGCAAAAAGTCTCATATCCACACAACACTTGGAACCAAGCTGTGCGAATTAGTGGTCTTCTACTTTATTACAGTTTTTGATAAATGAGTTTCGTTTTTAAAATCTCTTATTTTCATCTATCACTGCGGAACGAGCGAGAAAAACTCATATTCTTGCATAGGTGTTGTATATATCTGTATATCTCAAATTCGATATTTTAACGGGCTATCTTTCTAGTTTATTATGTTTTATGGTCCAATTGTTCTGAATAGGTTAATTATACCTTTGTTTTAATAAAAGAAAAACAGTGATTCTTTGATACAGTTGAAACTAAAAAAAAGATAGACATAGTATATCTGAATAGTTTGTAATGATGTTTCTCTCTTTTGTGTAGGTACGCATCGAACCCATTCCTGAGGAGATGTACCACGAAGACGAATACAACGGCAAAGCGCGCGTCTCTGTTCCCATCACTCTGTGCATGGTCATCTTAGTCGGTTACATATCAGGAGGAGCTGTTCTATTCTCCTTGTGGGAAGGATGGGGATTCTTAGATGGATCTTACTTCTGCTTCGTTACTCTTAGTACTATTGGTAAGACAGCTTCACTCCACCTTGAGAGACAAAGTAATTCTGTAATTAAAATGTTTAAATGATTAAATGTCATCAGAATTTATGAGCCCATTGGTTTGAAAATAAATAAATGTTTTTGTTGCGTACATCATAAAGAGGAAAAAAATTAAAAAATCCTTACTCAAATGAGGTTAAAGTTAATATAATAACGAAGTTTCTTCAAAGGGTTTAATGGTACATTTGACAATATGCAAGTTGATTAAAAAAAAATTGAACAAACTTTGCACACTACAACAAATAATTTTTGTATATCAAACTAGGATCACAATCCAGTCAAAAATGCAAGGTGTTTCACTGGAATTCGGATTTTTGTTCATAATTTTTAAAATAATAAAGATATTTTAACAAAATTTTAAATAAACTGACATTTCTTTTTTGGGAAATATAAGATATCACAAAAAACGATAGAAGTGGCTATCACGCTTATCCAAATAGCGATTAACTAGAAGCTCCATATTTTCGAATATAAATGACAGTTCATACGGTTTCACCTATTACAATGCTACACCTTTCGAAGTCCCTGTAAATGAACTATAAACTCTACATATTTTGAATATATATATATAATACGTGATTTATCACATTTCAACGAAGCGTAGAACCAACAATGCGAAAAATGTCCAAGCCGGGAATCGAACCAGGAACCCTTGGAATAGCGCTCTAAGTGCTCTACCAATTAAGCTACGAGGACGATGCCCAGTTTATATTTCCCACATATGTTGGCAAGGCTGCAACTGCAGCACTAGATGTAATAGCCTCAAAATTAGGTTGGAAAATGGGCAATAGAAATTTCACTGCTGAAAATTAATTGAAAAATTATTTAAAAGTATATATGTGTTCACCAATGCTGGGTTTGTTTGTACCTCATGTTTCGCCGCAGGATTGTGTGCTCATGAAGCCTGTTCCATCTTGTGCTGCAGTTGCAGCCTTGCCAACATTGCCAACATACTTTCATAAACAATAAAATGAAAATTGTCGAGTAGCTTACAAAATGCATATTAGAATATTTAAATTTTTTGTTCAAAAGATTTTATAAATGTTATATTAACAACTGACATATTAATTTTCTATAGAACAAATAAAAAGAAGCAATTTTTAATTTAAAGAGTTTCATTTATCTCTTACCATCAAGGAGATATAAAATGTGTCGAAAAATATTCACTCTTAAAGTGAATTCTGGGTAACAAAAATAATAGCGTATTACATATCCCTATGAGCCCTACGCATAGGCGTAACCAGCCTTTTGAACGGGGGGGGGGGGGGTGCCCAGACTTTTTAATCTGAATATGTTGGATACAAACAATATCTTACATAGTAAAACCTGCTAAATCGGAACCCAATTAAACCGGTCGAATTTCCGTTTTAGACAGATTTTCCTCTTAGAATTCATAATTGAGTGGTATTTCTTTTTAAAAGGGCTCAAATGTAATTTTTGTTAGCGTGAGGGGGTGTGAGAAGGAGTTTAAAACAACAAAACTAAATCTAATGGTAAACAAAAAAGATATGTAAATCTCCTTGCAGCAGTGAAATAAGACAGTGACTAAGTGTGGTCACAAGTATAAAACCTTTTGGCACCCTAACTTCTTAAAAGATTTAAAAAGGCTTTTAATCATGCTGGAAACTTCTATAGGCACAAGGGCATTGCATGAGACCTAACATTACCTATGTCTTGTAGATGAAATTTTGCCGGTTGATATATCTCAGATAATACATGCTGTACACCAGTACATACTCACGAAAATTTTTCAGAATGTGACTCCATGACTTCTTAGGGATCACCGGGGAGATCCAAGAAATTTTGGAGGAAATTGCATATAAATAATTATTATAATATTATAAATAATTACGATATTCATTAATAATTTATGTTTTTACCCCAGAATGTGCCCAATGTATTAGGTAAAGCAGGTCATGATAATACAGTAGACGCTCGATTTTACGAATTCGAGTGGACTCATATAATGTGTTCGTAAAATCGAAAGTTCGTAAATGGGAATAACATTAGTTCAATGGGATGCTGATCGGGACCAGTACATCAGTTCGTGTTCGTACAAACAAAGAATTCGTAAAAAAGAGGTTCGCAAAATCGAGCGTCTACTGTATACACTAAATTTTGTCAAGATGATAAAAAATATATTATCATGATGCGACTGTAATAATTGTCTGTCTCTGGGTGTGTATACGCGCGCGCGCTGAACTCTGAAAAAACAATGCTGTCCTCACAGCCGCAAAATTTGACAGGAAAGTACCTGTTTGCCTGAAGCCATGCATATCGAAGACAATTTCTGGAATTTTTCAATTAATTTTTTATGCGAATTTTTTCAAATTAGTAAAAAAGAATCCGATTTATATATTTTATCCAGTAAGCTTTGTCTTCTTTTCAATAAAGTTTTTTCGAGATTCTTGCAGCGATTTTTCAATTTGTATCAATTTTTTAATGTTATTTTTAGAGGGTTTTTTTTTCGCGTTCCTAAAAGAATCTGGTTTAAATATTTTACCCAATTAGTTAATTTCGTTCCCTGCTGTTTTTTAATCTTTTCCGAATTTTTAATGCGATTTTTTGACTTTTTTTGAAACAGAGACAATTCTCCGGAAATTTTTGCAATTGCCATGATTAAATTGAAATTGGAAGAATGTCAAATCAGTTCTGATAAAAAAGCTGAAAATTTAATTTGGCTCTAAATAAAGAAAAATCGCGATAATTCGGGATTCGTTTGTTTTGAGAAGGAAGTGGTCGTAGCTTGGTCGGGGATGTGTTGCCGAAGACAGCCCCCCCCCCCCCCAAAAAAAAAAAAAAATCATAGCATAGATTTCTTTAATTCTATGTTCCTTGAAAAAAATAACCAGCAAAACTCCACTAGTAATGAAGTTTTCTTTCAGGAACAGGGTTTGAAATAACGCGCGGGATCGCGCGATTTGTGCACAGAAAAGGAAAATCCCGCATAATAAAAAATGCTATGCAGTATTTCCGCCCTTCAAATTCTTTCACAGATCTGGATTCTTCAGTGAGTATTTAAAATTTTTTTGAAGTCCGCGATTTTTATTTTATTTATTTTTTTTTTTTTTTGTGGAACTTTTCAAAATCAATTCGCGACTCGGTCCCGGAAAAATTTGAGAATTTTTTCAAACGATCGTGAAAAATATCGTGAATTTCGATAAAAGAGTGCAGAAAGAAATCGCGAATTTCGTCAAAGATTGCGTAAAAAAAATCACGAATTTCGATAAATGATTGACGAGAAAATGTTACAAATTTCATCAAAAAGTCGCGGAAAAGAGTAGAGGATTTTGATAATTGGTACAGAAAGATATCGAGAATTTTTCCTATCGGTCGCGCAAAACTATCACGAATTTCGACAAATGACCCCTGTAAAAAAATCAGTTTCGTGAATAGGTCGCCAAAAAAAAAAAAAAAAAAAAGAAAAAAAAAAGAAATTTCGTCAAAAGATCGCGGAAAGAAAAAGCGAATTTCGTCAAAAGATCGTGTAAAGAAATCACGAATTTCATCGAAGGATCGGGCTAAAGAAATCCCAATTTCGTCAAAATATAGCGGTAAAAATGCGAATTTTGTCAAAGGATCGCGGTGAAAAATACGAATTTTGTCAAAGGTTAGTGATGAAAAGAACGGGTTTAGACAGAAAATCGCGTAGAAAGACTTGAATATCGTCAAATGATTACGGGGAAAATTGTAAATATCATGAAATGATCGCAGATTAAATCGCGAATTTCGTCAAAATTTACTGCACTGGGCTAAAAGATTGAAACCGGGCCCTTTTCCTAGTTTAAAAAAAAAACTCCGCGAAACGAGAAGAAACTCCAAAAATCGCATAAAAATTTTCAGGGAAAAAAATTCCTATATTGACTTGAAAGACTGCAACCACATTCCTTTTACGAATGTCAAAATATGGTCGCGAAACACGAAATTCAACCAACCAACCAACTCCAGATTAATTTTAATTTTCTGTGCTTTTATTTCTCATTTTCAAAGGAGGCAGCGTCTGTGCATCCCCACCTTTCACCCCGGCTAATCGCATTTTGCAATTACTGTTTCACATCTGCATTCCCTTTCAAATTTTTTTGCTTCTTTCTAGACTTTAGACTGCGAAATAAAATAGACAAATAATTTCTGTTTCTATCCTCGTCAAGAACTTGCGTTAATTTCTCATGAAATTGCAGAAACATGCAATAGAAAAAACGATGTTAAAAAAAAAATCTCCCACAAAAAAAGATGTCAAAGTGAGATTATAAAACCTCCTTTTTGCTTTACAGTGACTAATACAGATTCTTGTAAATATTCTAGTTTTAAAAAAGATAAAGAACACAATTTTAAAAAAAGAACGTGAAATTTTTTTTTAATCACAGTTCAGTTCAAAATGTAGACTGTTAGTTTTCTGAACTAAGCTAATTTGCTAAAGAAATTGAACTCTGCTTTCACTTCTTTTTTCTTTTGTAGATTTCGATTTTTTTAAATAATTGTGCTCGAGTCTGCGCAAGCGGGGTGCCCAGGCACCCAGGGCACCCCCCCCCCCCCTGGTTACGCCTATGTACTACGTGTACCCAATGTTTCATAATTTTTTGCATTTCCGAGTTGGGAATGTTCTTTTGTAAGAGACTTTTAAATATGAATAGGGGAGACCGGGGGTTGGCTACAGGGGTAAGTAGGCGCAGTCCTCATAAATCGCCTGTTTGTGGATAGATTGCGCAACCAGCCACAGAGTACCTTTCTTCTTGCTTTTTACAATCCTCACTGTAGTTTTGCAGCATTGCCTACGTGTAGTGAACATTTATTACGATTTTTCTGTTTTTGCAATCATAAGTAATTTTTTGTTGCATCTTTCTTTTTCTAATTTCTAATACTTATCTTAATAATTGCGATTTAACTTGTGCAGTTTTTCTTAGTGTATGGTTAACTGTACCTACCCCATATGTGATTTACTTGGATTATTTATGCTGGTTACGTGTCCCTTTTGTGAAGAAATTTATTATGGGGCTAGTAGGCGCATTGAACACGGGGCAAGTTGGTTCGGTGTCTGGTGTGTGCTGGTAGCTTGAAAAACAACAAACACCGAGAAAAGTGGTTGCAATGCAAGATTTTGGGCGCACGAGGCTTGCCCAAACGGAGACACTCAAGTTTTTATTTGTGACAACTGTAACTTTGATGATGATATCGAGAAGGATAGAAGTTACTCAATGTTGATGTTTTATTCATTATTTTTATGTCTGTATAATTTAGAATTTACATTGTACGCCGATAACGCCTTTGTTTAAACTTACTGCTAATAATGAAATTGATTTCTCTTAACTGCGTGTCTTATTTGAGTTTCGTTTAAATTTTTATAAAGTGTGTACCAACTTACCCCATAGGTATAGGCAACTTGCCCCGTGACGGGGTAGTTTGGCGCACAATTTTCCTTTTACTTTAGACTTCCGCTAAACATAAATTACAAAAGCTAAAACCCCAAAACTACGGTTATTTATAGCCCAACGCCTATTCTTTAAAAGCACAATTAAAGTTTCATAAAAAACTTAAACAAAAAATTACTAAAAATCAATAACTAAAAACTGCGTTCACAAGCCCCGGTCTCCCCTACAATAAGAAAGAGTTTCTATTGATTAATTATTGACTAAAAGCAGTTTCTGTTATGGTGTGGATACTAATTTAAAATAAGATAAAATGTCTTTCTTGTCTTCGAGTTGAATTGAAAAGTGTTTTTCTTTCTTTTTTTTTTTTTTTTTTTTTTTTTTTTGTACCCTATTTGTTAATTTAAAAAAAAATGTTATTGCCTTTTCATTAACACTACAATTCATTCTCAAATTAAATAACTAATTAAGATGATAGTTGAACTGATTTTTGAATGAAATTAAATATTCAAAACAATTCTTCTTTTTTTCTTTTTACGAACACAACAAGTTACTGAAGAGTATCTAAGAAATAACAAATAGAAAAAGTTTCAACATTTTTAATTTAAGAAAGAACGAATGAAATTTTCTTATGAAACTATAAAGTCAGATTAAATAAGCAATCAAGTAATTAAATTAATGAAAAATGAAAAAAAAACACCTTTTGAAGTAACTAGTGAGTTTTACTAATTAAAAACACTTTACGCAATCACTTCAAAACCTCCAGATATTTCTGGGATCTCTTTTTATATCAAAAATATAAGTTTTAAAACATATAATGCTTTTTTGCGAAAAAATCGTCGATAGGAAATTTTTTCAAAAGGAAACGATCAGATTTTCCTTTCAGTAATTTTTAATGCATCCAAACCTCAAAAGTAATTATAAATTTCATCCAGAAAAGAGTAGTAGTAAGATTTGTCAAGAACTATTTTTCTGAACTATGAAAGTGTTCCGTGTGTATTAAAATTGAAGAGCTACAATACAACAAATTGCTGCTTATTATAAATCGAATTATCCGGAAACATATACGTACGCTGTACAACATCATTAAATACAATACGAAAATGTATCCCGAAAATGTGTTTCGAAAATGAAGCAAAAATGTGTTTTCACTCAAATGGAAAAATTACTACTCGTTTGAATTATTTACGAATCAGATGATTATGTTTAAAATTATAAAAGGCTCATCACAATATTAGTGTTGTGTAGCAGGGTGTTCCTAATGATTTCAATTTTTTTGTTCTGTAGTGTCTAGTGTCATGCGTGATATTACAGGGCTACCAGTGTTACAATGACTTTCCAGTTATTGGGGATTTTGTATTCCTGAAGTTGTTTTGAGAAAAGCATAACATTCGACCTGGAAATCACACTTTAAAACACACTTTAAATCACACTTTAAAAGGTCCCAAATTTTAGTTACGTTAACATTTAACAAAAAAAACCCCACTTTTATCCTTAAATTTGAAGTTTTGGGCCTCTCTTCTGCAAAAATCACCTACTTTTAATGGTGTATTAAATAATTAAACTTTGTGAATCATCACAGAGACTTCTTCTATCTTTACAAGAAAAAAATATTGGATTCGTGAAAATTTTCGACTTTCAGTTTTCGACAGATTTACACGTTTTAGGAGTCAGAGATTCCGAAAAACATGTTTTTACAAAATGTCTGCCTGTCAGTCTGTGAGTCTATCTGTCTATATGTGACACAAATTTCCGGGCGCTTTATCTCAAGAACTAATGCACGAAATTTAGTAAAAATTTATATTCAGTTGGTCCCTGATATAAATTGGTGATGATTAGTTTTTGGTGTCAATCGCTCAGCAGGTGGCGCTGCTATGAAACATTTTTCACGATTTCCACAATAGCTCAATCTCCAAAACTAATGCACGGATTTTCATGAAACTTCAGATTCAGTTAGTCCTTGACATGAATTGACATTTTATAGATTTTGGTGCAAATCGCTATACAGGTGGCGCTGCTATGCTGCCTTTTTTGCAATTTTCACCACAGTTCTATTTCAATAACTAATGCACGAATTTTCATCAAACTTCAGATTCAGATATACCTTGATATCAATTAGTGATGTTTATGTTTTGGTGTAAATCGCTCAAAAGGTGGCGCTGCTATGCTACATTTTTCAGAATTTCCGCTATAGCTCTATCTCAAGAACTAATGCACGAATTTTCACCAACCTTAAAATTCAGATATACTTTGATATGAATTGGTGCTAAACTGATGTATTTTCTTGTACTATTTAAATGATTTAATTGACGTGATTTATATAGAAGAAAGTTTTGTGATGGCCACAACATACCAGTTTTAAAATATGCTTAAATTCTTCTCAATAAAACTTGTAAAAGTCTCAAATCCATGCAATTGAAATCATTCCTTAATTTGAACTGACTATAAAAGAAAAACTGAAATCATTATCTTCTATCTCGTTTTGAGTAGTTTTAAACTACTTGTGGTAAACTAGAGACGTAAAACTTTTTGTTGTTAATAAACTAGACGATGACTGTAATAATGAAAAGCGATAACTTTTCAACGTGTAAGGATCTATGAAGTATATTTATTTTAAGTCGATTTTCTTTCTTCATTAAAAAAGAAAAGAAAAATACAATTTTATAAGCTCTCCTCCTTAATGCTTACATATCTCTGTGCAAATGACAAAAAAAATCATTAAATTAACATCATACGTAATCATCAAATGGGTGGATAGAATTCCTTTTCAGAACAAAATTTTAGGTTGATTTCTTTAGAAATCTATCCATTGCAATCACTTCATTTCTCTCTCTCTCTATCTGTCTATCTATCTATCTATACAGGGTGATTCATAAATATCGAAACAATAGGCTATCTCCTTAAATATTGCCCCTAGACACATACTTCTAATTGCAAAGTTTCATGAAAAAAGGTGCAAAATTTGATGAGATAAGTTGCAAGTCCATGGGGGGTCTATTTGAGAAAATACAAAAATGAAATTCTTATACGGCCCCCATAGAGTAAAATTTCCAATTAAGAATTTTTTCCTTATCCATTCCTGAATTAAACACAAAAAAATTCTTCTCGATAACTTCAAAATTCGCGGAGATATTGAAAACCAAAATTCGTGACTTACACCATTTACCCATCCCTCTGAGCGACGAGTTATTGACTTATTTTGAATGCAAGATAGGGGTCATCCACAAATTATACGTTATTAAACTTCGATTTAAGACAGCGCCTCTCCTTTGGACATAAAATAGCAGCGTACCGATTTTACTTTAAACTTGCTTTCAAAATATGCTGGAGGTCTGCATTGGAGGTCTGCATTAGAGGTCTGCACGAGTCGAAATATCCAGGCCTAGGCTCGGCCAACCCATGGAAAAAAAGTTCGTCCCGGCCTGGAAAAATGTTAAAATCTCAGCCGCGAACTTGGACCAGCCTGACTAAATGTTTGCAAAACATAATTTTTTACGTCGATATGGTTAAAAAGTGTTTCGTATGAGGAGTTTCAACCAAAAATATTTATATAGCTTTTATTTTTCATGTTTATAATGTTCATATGTAAAGAAGTGCCGTAGGCTGTGATATTTTTTTTTTAATGTATCTCTATTTGTATGTAAATGTTTCACTTATCATTAATATCGTTAATCCATATTCCACGTATTGGAGACTTTGAAAAACGCTATACAGTCAAATCTTCTAAGATGGAATCACATAGGAAAGAAAAAAAATGCGTTAGAGACAAGTTTCCTTCTTAGCAGGTGTAAATGCAGTCTATTCCTTTTTCAAGTATTATTATATTCATTTTGTATGGATCAACACATTTATTCATTTCAGACAAGATTCCGTCATAGGCAGGTTCGTCCTATTCACTGGTTGTACTGCATTTTAATTTTTTTGCCTAGAAATCTACTATACTTTAAAAGAAATGAATTTTTAAGTTTAATTGTAAAATAATGGCAATTTAAAAATATATGTATTTTTGTAAAAAGTTTTAGGCTGAGCCAAATTTTACTGATTTTTGCACGGATCAAGTCAGTCAGAGGCAATAATTTTGATACGGGTTGGTTCGAAAATTTCTCCCGTGCAGACATAGGCAGAAGGAATCCAGTCCTACTTCGGTATGGAAAAGATACTTTGGGCCCGCCCCGGCCGAGCCTTCAGGAAAAAGTAAGGTCCGGGACTAGATCGGCCATAGAATACTGACCTTTTTTTTAACAACCTCGCTGGAACGATTTAAAATCTGAAGTTGTGGGGGCTAAAATTATGAAAAAACTCTTAATCGGCATGTTGGAAAAAGCTTTGCTTTAAATCAACTGACGGACATTTAAATAGTGCAGAAAGAAGGTGGAAAGGGCAAAAGTTAAACTGAATCAGAAGTTTCAGCTACAGGAAGGAGTTACTTCACTCACCTGCAATTTTTTTTAAGGTATTTAAACATTTTTTTAAGGATACAAACTTTGTTTAAAAATTTAAAGGCATTTTTCTGCATGGTGGATTTTTTTTCACAATTTCTCGACTTTAAATTGATATAAGTCAAGAATTGTTAAAGAAAATTGATGCAAACTTGGAACATGTCTTTTTATTAATTTAAATTAATTTTGTTTCGTCAAATTTGAAAAAAAAAATATTTTCGAAAATATGATTTTTTTAAATAAGTTGCATCATTTTTAAAATTTATATTTTAATATTTTTAAAATTAATATTTAAATCAAACCTGAAACAAAATTTAAGTTATATTTCCTCTTTTAGAGGTCTGGATGGGTCCGGGCTTGGCTCGAGGCCCATATTGATTTAATTAATTTAATTGACTGGTTGAATTAATTGATTTTTTCAGGGGCCTGGCCGGTGCTGTTTTCGCTGATTTTGAGCGGTGAACTGTGAAAATATAAAAGGACCGTGGCGGGCTCATGACGAACTTTTAATTTTTACACCGGGGCGTGCCAAGATAGTTTTTGTTCGGGCCGGACCTGTCAATTCCGGCCCATGTAGACCTCTACTCTTTAATTAAATGAAAAAAAATTAAATTCAACAAATAATGTTTCGAGTTATAACGATTTTAAATTACCACACTTAAAAAAATAATAATCATTTTAATTTTTTTTTAAATTTTATGAGAAATTCCAGGATGTGACTTAGTTTGAAAATTATATGGTTAACCATCCAAAAGAGAAAAAAAAATCAGAATTCTAACTCAATAAATATATTTTTTGCATGTTTCCTGGAACACTTAAAGTAACATTGTTTCTTGGATTACACGCACTTCAATTTGTGTCTAATCCCTTAAAACCTGACGAATTATTTGAATGGGGATAACTCTGTGAGTTTTAGAGATATGAAGATGGAATTTTTTGTGTTTAATTCAGAAATGGATAAGGAAAAATTTCCTAGTTGGAAATTTTACTCTATGGGGGCCGTATAAAAATTTAATTTTTGTATTTTCTCAAATAGACCCCTCATGAAGTTGCAACTTATCTCATAAAATTTTGCACCTTTTTTTATGAAACTTTGCAATTGGAAGTATGTATCTAGGGGCAATATTTAAGGAGATAGCCTATTGTTTCGATATTTATGAATCACCCTGTATAACGTTATCATTTTAGGCAGGAGGGGGGGCTTGTCTTTTGATATCGATATGAATTTTGGTTTAATCCATAATTTTCTCTTTTTATTTGCAACATACTCTTTACGTCAAAATACAGTCACCTCTCACTTTGAAGGGATTGATTTAAAATCGCGCATAGTTGAGAGGATGTTGTATGTAGTAATTCTTTATACACATTATGGGAAAAAATATTTTTAAATATAAGGATTGTGATTAATAACATTTTATAAAATAAAAGAGGTGTAATATTAGTATAGTGTACTTAAAATCCTTACACTTTCCTATAAAATTTAGTTTAAAAAGTACAATAAACGTAAAATTTCATTTTACATAGAAGAAGATATGCCAAGTAATCCTCTTTTAAGAAGTCATCGATGATAGTTTGTTTTTGCAGCGTTTAAGCTGCGTTTCTACAACGATCTTTCTAATGCATTAAAGTGCGTCATTGTACTTGATGCTACATCAGCATATTGAAGATCACATCTCAAAGCGTCTAGGGCTCGAAAATCAGTAGCATAAGATGGGACAGTTACAATATCACTTTCATCATTATCATCATCTTAAAATTATTTAATTCAAAATATGGAATACCTCGATGTTTGACAATCCTATTCTTCTGCCGTATGTGTATGCATATATAATCCCTGTTCGAAAGACCCTATGTGAAGTATAATTTAAATGAAACTTGTGTTTATTAATAAATAAAAGAAAAAGACAAAGAATGTTGTCCACCTGTTTTATGATAATAATTTCTATCACCACGCCCCCCGCCCTCCTCCGTGCGGGGCAAGCGCAAGAAGACTTTATTACAGTTGAATGCATTATGTAACAAAAAGCTGTTATAAAATATTTTTAAATGGTAACTGTTTCTTTTAAATGTTATTTCATATATAAAGTGATATTTTCTTGACTTCTCTTCATTTGAACCAATAAAGTGCAGTGAAATACGTTTAACACGAAATTGATGGGGCCGAAATTTTTTTTCGTGTTAAAAGAATTTCGCGGTAAAAGGTTCACAAAAAAAAGAGAACAAAACTCAAAAATATTTTCGACGTCGTCAAAATTTAATTCAATTTCCTGTTAAACTACTAGTAGGTTGCATGCATTAGGATAAAAAGCAGGTAAAAAAAATATATTGTTTTGGGGGGAAAAATCAGATATCTTTTTTTAAGTGTATTTTTCAGCATTCTGAGATCTAACTTGTTTGAATCAAATAAGCAAAGTTGTCTCTAAATCTTCGTGCTTAGAGGTTCTCATACGTTTTCTCTCTGGCTTAAACGTACTGCGCTTAAACATTAACGTAATGGGATCCCTGTTTTTATTATCGTTCATATAGTAGAATTGGCAATGCCAAACAGTTTGTAGTTTTCTGTTTTCGTCCTTCTTTTTCATCAACTGCATTAAGCAGCTTCATCTTCATTTGATACGAAATAGCAGTTTGTATTCGGACCGATTTCTCAGCCATTGTGCACATAAAACTAAAGCTAATAATAATTTTAAAAAAAACCCCTCAAATTCACAGATTTTCACCCAAAATTCAGTGGTTTTGACACAAAATTCACCAATTTCAACTCAAACTAACTAAATAGGAAGCGAATTTTTTTTCGTGTTAAACGATTTTTGTTTTGTGTTAAAAGAAAAAAAAAGTATTAAATTGCACAGTATACTGTCCGGACCGCTATATCATTTCGTGTTAACCGCTTTTTCATGTTAAGAGTTTTCGTGTTAAACGTATTTCACTGCATGCGAAAAATAAATGTAAACAAAAGAAATAAATTAAGAAGGGGGGGCTCGACGGATAATAACGTATGATAGGGTACGTATATAATAACGTATAATAATAAATAACGTATGAAGGATAATAACGAACTAACGGAAGGATAACGGGATAATAACGTATAAAGGTGGGGGGGGGGGGTCCAAAATTACCCAAAAGTTGATAACATTATAATTGCACAGCCCCATTCAAATTTAAAATTTCTTTGCAAATTACTTTTTTTGTGAGGGGAGGGGCAAACTGCTGAACTTAGAAAGGGTGAAACCAATTTGTTTAATTTGTATCAGATCTGATATATGTAGCATAAAAAAAGAAAAAAAGAAATCATCCTACTCTTCCGACTAAGTCGAAAGGACTTTTTTTAAGTGCAAAAACGATAAAAGATATTGAAAAACTAAAAGTTGAGAGAAAACTGGAATTGTTTCAAAATTCTGGACTTTAATTATCTGTTCGGATTAAAACCTTAACGGACAATGAGTCCCTGCACATTATTATCTTAGCCAATGCTTGAAAGTTATGATAATTTGCAATATAAAAAGATATTGAGTCAGTCGATAGTGAAATTTAATCTGATTTTATGCCCATTGATATGATGCGAGTTCAAAAGAATTTTATTAAAATTTAGTCTGACACAAGAAATAGAAAATTCAAATTCGCTTACGACAAGGCAGTAGAAGTTGCTTTTAAAAAATAAAATATGTAGACATTTTTCTAGCTGCCGGCGTTCTATATTGGATTTTACAGCGCTGAAAGAGATATAGAAAAATCTGATTAATTTTTTAAAATATTGCGGCAGATGAAAATTCTTGTTCAACAAAATAAAAACTGGCTGACGAAATATATATGAAACATGCTAATATATATGAAACACGCCTTATAGAATTAATTTTATAAAGCATATAATTCTTTAAAAACCCCATAAAAATACATAAAAAACATTGCTTGGCAAATGCAGGGTGATTCAAAATAACGTGGCCAAAATGAAAGGGCAAAGCAGACATACAAAAACAATCAAAAATTACATAGGACCATGGGGTCGCAAACGCCATCCGGGACCGCTAGAGGGGTTGCAAATTATATGTAATATAAGAAAAATAAACAAAAATCATTCTACACCATTTTATTTATATCCTATTTCCACACATGTTACACATTTACGACCAATACTACTACAAGAGATGCTCAAAGTTTTTGCCATAATTCTGGAGACACGCATTACATCGACGCTGCATGGACTGGCGCACCTTTGCAAGCATACCAGGTGTATCTCGAAAACATCCATGCGTGTCTCAGGCGTATGGCAAAAACTTTGAGTATCTCGTGAGGTAATATAGGTCGTAAATGTGTAACATGTGTGGAAATACACAGTGGTGGGATTCAAATAATTTAACAACCGATTCGCTGCACGAATAATATTTGGTGTATAAATATGAAAGAAAAGTGAAAGTTCACACATAGATTATGAAACACTTTCCAATATTATAAGAACATTGCTAGAAAACTCTCATCGTTTGGTGTTAAAAAAACTCCTGAAATATGTTTACCTATAAAAGAACGTAATTTATTTAATAAATATTTGGTAATCATGAAACCCTGATCAAAATTTTGATTAAAAATGCATCAACACAGTATAATACAAAAATAGCAGAAATTTAATCTTAAGAACCAATCCATGTCCCTGAAACTATCCTCAGGATGAGCTCAGATATTGCTGACGTCTCTAACCTCGTGAGAATACTAACTCACTGAATGTCAAGAATCCTTGCTTTGTTGATAAATAATTGTAATTTCTTCAAAGTTATTCTCGATAAATCGACTTTTCCGAGTGGTAGGTGCTCGATTTCTGGATTTTTTCGGAAAATTTTGCATCAATAATAAAATTTTGCCCAGTTTAAAAACATGCAACATCTTTTAAAAACCTTTCGTACTCTAACTGGTTTCGTAACCAAGGATAGCAATTGCCGATGAAATGCTTGAGCATACTATACTTTACTGGATTGAAACCAGCAAAAATAAATTCGAATTATTTCGGGTATCCTGTACTGAAAATAATTTTATGATGTTGAAAAGTTTTAAAAGGTATTAAAAACATGGTTCGTACGGATACCGTTATTTCTCTGGGAAAGGTACCAGTATATTTTTATATAAAAAGAAATTTAGGTTAAACGCGCAAAATTTCGCCTTCTTTTAAGAAGAGATTTTCTATAAGATAATACTGGTGCCAAAACTTTTTCTGGTCTGCAAAATTCAAGGAGGCGTACGAACCATGAAAAAAGGTAGTATATTATTTCATATAGTTAATACTTAAATAAAACAAAAAACTAGATTACACTACAGAAAATAGTTATAAAAATTAGAGTAAAATAGGTTATAGTTAGTAAAAATTAGAACTTGTTACAGTTGCGAAAATAAGTGCTTTGATTTAAAGGACTTGCATGATATGAAGAACAACATTAAAAACATAAATTCAGTTCGAAGTATACTGCTTATCTAAAGATTTAACTATAAGGGATAATAGGGAACACTCCGTGCCAAAGCAAAGTACTTTTTATTCGATTTTTTTTATTCAAAGCGCTTTTTATTCTGACCCGCCCGGCGTTGCCCGAACCTGTGATCAATGACCTTTAAGTGAAGCTCAAATTTGTATGATTTTATATCTTTAACTCCATTTTATCTGATTTTATATTTTTAAATAAAAAAAATTGCGAAAAAATATTTAATTTAAAGTATATGCTATTTGATATTTTATTTTCTGTGTAATTTTATTTTTGGAGTCTATGAGTACCGAAAGCGAGCGAAACTGCGACGAAACACTCAAGTTTTTACTGATTTCGTCGAAATTTTCACACATTTTATTTTGTAAAAACTATTTCTATCCCTCCGAACGTTTCAAAATTTTTATAGGTGATGTAAATATGGTCTGTGGGGATTCTCTAAAAAGATTGTGATAAAAATTTCGTTACTTTTAGCGTAGAAAAAAATATCGCCTCCGTGAGGTGCAAAGTGACCTGCGTTCGCCGAAGTATTTGAAAGGGTTAAAAATTCATATATTTTTAAAACCGATTGTACCATCTATTAAAAGAAGTTTTCAGTTTTAAGGTCATATTTTTGGTTTGTCGATACCTCTAAAATTACATCCTGGAGGGGCGTTGCAATAAGAGACAAAAACGTTTTCGGAAAAACGACCCTTTTTGATTTTTTTCTTTTTTCAAAATGTTAACTACGACATTTTTTTTTTTATTGATTGCGGCATTTGAGACGTAATATCTTTTAGAATATGTGTTCCGTTTTTAACTTTACAATTCGGTTTGGCCGATGTAAGTAAATAAATAATGACAAAATACCCCCCCCCCCCCCCCCCCGCCACACGCCCCGAAATTCCTATTTTTCGAGCTTCATTTTTCCCGATATGTAAATTACGCTTTTCCTCTCTCGCAAGGACCGAAATTTATTTTTTAATGAGGGTGCGTTGCGATTGTTATTTGATAATTTAGTTTATAATTAGAAATTTCAAATTTTGAGTCTCAGGTGCACGAAGAGAGGTTTTGGACTAACCTCACAAAACTTTTCAGTCCCGTATACGTGCCACAGATTTCGGCTAGCCATCCGATTTAGATCCCAAAATTCTTCAAATCTTTAAAATTTAATTTTTTTAAAGAACTGATGAAGAAAAACTAATCTTCTTTTTCCAAATGAAACATAATTTTATAAAATTAAATAAATCAGAACATGTCACAGTGTCATGTTTATAAAGTGCTGGTGTGCATATATAAACATTTAAATTGTTGTAAACGCGATTTTCCCGTTTGAAGTATCATTTTAACAACCGGTTCGCCAAACTCAACGCAAATTAACAACCGGTTCGCCGAACTCAATGCAAATTAATAACCGGTTCTACCGAACCGGTGCGAACCGGATGAATCCCATCACTGGAAATACAGTATAAATAAAATGATGTAGAACGATTTTTGTTTATTCTTCTTTTATTACAAATAATTTGGAGCCCCTTCTAGCGGCCCCGGTTGGCGTTTACGACCTCCTGTTCCTATGCGATTTTTGATTGTTTTTGTATGCCTGTTTTGCCCTTTCATTTTGGCCACTTTATTTTGAATCACCCTGTTTTTCAAATCGAAGAAGACGAATTTTCCAGTGAAAATCAAATATCGCATTTAGACTTCTATATACCGGATGTACAGTCGTAAAAAATAAATAAATAAATAAGTAAACACTTCCTGCTAACTCTGCAATAAATTATCGTAGAAGAAAGTTACAGGTACCAAACGATTGGAAATAAAGTCTACTTTTAAATGATGTATATAAAATTTGCTTAAGGAGCCATCTACATATCAAAACGAACCCAAACTTTGTTTTTTTCTATAGCAATACCCAAGTTTGACACCATAAATAAATAAAATCTACACTCTTAAATTAGCCTAAATCCAAATTTACATGAAATTCCTACGATTAGTTTCCGAGAAATAAATTATTTTAAAATGAGCATATTTTAGGGGTTGTATCCAAATTGAAGTACGTACTCGATTGTTGAAATGCTACAGAATAACCATGTCACTTCTATTCATGTATTATTTCTTAACAATATCACCATTTCCATCTCTTAAAATGTTTCGACTACTGCCAGCCCAAATGTTTCAATAAAATGAGTAAAATATATATATATATTTTTTTAATTATGCTTTTCAGCATATCATAGACTTAAACCCCTTAAACCATCATATTGCCGTTTTTTAATGATAATTCGAAAACTACTTGAAAGTCAATTTTGAAATTGAGAATTCGCAGAAAGCAGGACATAATAAATATAAATCTTTGAAAAAAAATCGTAGGTTGCAATTCATATTTTTTTCGAATATTAATTTCATAATATTAATTTCATATTATGAAATTTTTTAAATTTTTTTAATTACAAATTCAACGTATTTATGTTTGTGTTTTTTTAGTGTTACAACCACACACAAAATCATCGCATTTGGATTATAATTTAAGGAGATATTAATAAAATATGAAAATGTAATTTAGGATTGGAAGCTCTAAATTTTGAACATTTATAATTTAAAAACTTATTTTTCAAATGACTGGAAATTTCGTTTCTAGGCATAGTTTGAACCGAAGATTTGAAATATATTGTCAAAATTAGGTGTTGCCATTGAAAAAAACAAAGTTTGGTCTGGTCTTGATTTGTAAATGCCCCCCTAAGCAAATTTTATATACATCATTTTAAAGTAGACTTTATTTCAAATCTATTGGTACCAGTAACTTTTTTGTGTTGTAATTAGTTGCAGAGTTAGTAGGGGATGTTTACTGTTTTTTTTCTCCACAACTGTACATAATTAAAGTTCACCTACTCAGAGCTATCTGAGTCGAAACTATTCATATGGAAAATATGAAATTTGGAATGCGTAAACGAAGGGATGCGAAAGACATTTAGCAAAAAAAAATAACAATAATTTCAAAAATGGCCACGAGAGGGCGTTTTCAGATAAACATTTTGGCACATATGCCAAAAAGCAACCACATGATGTATCTGCTCGCGTCCAATGAAAATGTAAAAAATAATGACACAATGAATCTCCTGCCAGTCTCATGCCTTTTTCGCGGAAAATGTCAAACAGATTACAGGACCACGCTTTACTGGCGAAACTTTTAAAAAGGTGATTACTGACGATAAGCTTTGCGGAGATTTCGAGCTTTGAAAAACATTTGCAGGTGTATTATGGATGCAAATGGAACATTGGTAGAACTCAAGGACAGTATTTCCCGTCACGCCCTCAACATTTCCAAGAATTTGCTTCGCGTGACTGTTGAACATGCCATTTTCAGATTTCAAACGGTACTTCACAAAAATAGCAGACTCGTTGAAAAGTATTTGTCTTGATAAACCAATTCTAAGGTGTATAGGTTTGCATATAATCAATAATACGTGCTCTGCTGGCAATTTTTTAAATTATTATTATTTTTTTTTTCTGCTGAGTGTTTTTCGCATCCTTTCATTTAGACGCATTCCAAATTTCAAATTTTTCTGATGAATAATTTCGACTACACACAGCACTGAGTACATGAACTTTAATTATGTACACCCGATATATATATATATATATATAAGGGACGAATAACTGTGGGATAACTAGTAGATAATAATTGGACTCGGGAACATCTTCGTGGGCCGAACTCATTTATTTCGTCGCTGCATCTTACAATCATCTCTGCGAGTTCGATCGGAGGATAAGTCCCACGAGTCATTTACGTCGATTTCGGGACCTATATGGTCTTATGTTATGCAGGCATCTCAAATGGTCAAAATCTAACATTTACTTTAATTGGTTAATTAGCTCTTGATATTGACGTGTGGTCAAGATCTCCACAATTCGCCGGGATCTGTTACGTACAAGTCTTTAATTGCAAATGAAGGAGAATTGTCCAAACGTCAGCATTTTCTATCTTAAGTTACTCTCTGATTTTGAAATGATGAAAGTAATAAATGTTATGCTGGGAAACAAAGTTACAAGGGATAAAACGGGTTTTAGAATAAGATTTAAAGTTAAGAAAAAGAACTTGGAGATTTTAATTTAAATTTTGAATTTTAAAAGGATTTTAATTCTTCTCCTTTTCATAGCTATATATATATATAATGAATTAATGAGCAATGTTTTCTTTTTTCAGGTTTTGGTGACTTAGTTCCTGGTGATTCCGTCATTTCAGAGGGTGGTTCTCAAGAGAAGTTGGTTATGTGTTCTCTTTACTTACTGTTTGGTATGGCTCTGATAGCCATGTGTTTCAATCTCATGCAAGAAGAAGTTATTCACAAAGTCAGGACTTGTGGGAGAAGGATAGGCATTATAAAAGATCAAGAAGATGATGACGATATGGGATGAAGAGGTCAATAAATGGTATCCGGGAATAAAGAGAAATGCTAAAAACAGACGGATTCGTTGCCGGACTACTGCAGTCCTTCTGCGAAAGACAAAGAATCTAGAACGTCATCCACGGTTCTGCTGTTCATGGGAGTCATACAAAGCACGTCCACAGATCTCGATGGTTGTAGATTTTTTTAAATGGAAATACACGCTTCAATGCAATCATACTTCAGTTTCACATTTCGGTGTAATCATAAGCATTTTTTCATACTCATTATGATCGACATCTAGAATGGTTGGAATTGATTGGATAAAGTTAAAAGTTTTGATAATGCTTTCCATAAAATAGATTTGCAAGCAGACATTTTATAAATTAAAATCTACTATACAAATTTCATTACAGTATTTAACTTAAAAATGATTTTAGGATACATTTATAATTATGTATGAGAATTAATTAATCAATTAATTAAAGTATTTATTTATTTATTATTTATTTATATAGTAATGCATAAAAATTATTATTACTATTATTATTACTTTGTTACTTTTCCTTTTGGTTATTAAACTTGGTCAATTTCTGTGAAACATTTCTCTTCTGTTTCTTTTCTTTTTTTTTTCCTTGTAAGTAATGATATGTGCTAATTAAAAATTACCACAAAGTTTTTTATTTATTATTTTAGCTTGTTTCTAGAAAAAAAAAATTAAATATCATTTAAGACATTTGTTTCTACTATTTAACGAAATACTTAGTAAGAAATGTTTTATGTTTGTTATCTGAAATTTGTGGAAAATATTCCTTTTTGAGAGTCCTTAAAGAGTATTAACAATAAATGACATTACGTAACTTATAAAGTATATAATATTGCTGTAAAAATTTCACTGTCTTAGCTTAATAATATAAAACAGTCTATTTTGCAAAAATTAAATTCAAATATTTTAAGAAAATGTAAATTGAAACTTATTGCGAAAAGTAAAAGCTGTAAAAGTGATGTTAGACGGAGAGTGTTTAATGAATTAAAGCGGATTTTTGTCTATCGTCATTTTAAAGCAAAGTCATTTTGTAAACATTTCAATGGACTTTTTAAAGATGTGTTGTTACTTCATAGTGCTGTAAGTAGATTATGTAATATACTGTTAATAATAAATCCCATTAAGAAATGTACTCAGTATTTTCATGTGCATTTACTATATCTATCTACATTATAAAGGACACAAACGTGCCCGTGCGTAACGCTGACGTCATTTTACGAATGGCAACACTTGACGATGAAACTTCGGTTTTACAATTTTTGCTACTGCACTTTTTTAAATTTCTAAACATCGCACATTTTCAATTTTTACACAGTCATATAGGGGAAAAAATCTACATTCAAATGTAATTTGTTTGAAAACTGTTATCTTAATTGACTGATTTATGATGGCTGTTAAGATAATTTTCAAGCAATTGGGATGAATTTTTTTAATCTATCGCCATCGCGTGAAGGTTCCATTGGGAAATAACCCATTTGCACTTAAAACAATATAAATAGTTTAGCATTCGTCTCTGGCTAATTTTTTATAATGAAATTGAAACTTTATCAGCCTGTTATATTAAAAAAGTGACTTTCCATTTGTATTTCACAGCTACTCCTCCTAGAATATGGAACTTTGGGCGATCAAATTTACGCCAGCTAGCCGCATGGATCCGGGAATGTCAAATGTGGTCTTAGAAGTTTAAAATGTGAATTAGTTTTCGAGATATTGATGTTTTCGAAATTTTTAATGACATTTCTGTAAAGTTGACAACTAAATTACTCCATTTTTGTGGATAAAAGGGTGAAATGGGAAAACGATAGGGATTATTAGATTTCTTTGTTTGGCATGATTTTTATTTGAATTGACAGTGAAACTAATATTGTGATTGAATTCTATTTTTCATGAAAATTTCAAGAGATACAAAATTATTTTCACATATTCAAGCTTCAGGAATCAGTTTATTTTAGAAATCAAAAAATTGTTTGTCAACTGGAACATTCAGATAAATTTCATTGAAGTTAAAAAAAATCCATCGTAGCTTTTTTTAATTTAATTTAAAGTAGAAAAAAAGATTTTTAACTATTTCCTTTAAAATAGCAATTAAAACTTTTTACAAGGACATTAAAAACAAAATGTTTCAGCGAGAAAAATCATATTTCTCTAAGCATTTGTTTAAATTGATAAATATAAAATGCTTTTGAATAAACCGCCAAAACAAAGTCATTTTTGTATAAGTTCACCCAAATAACGTCATTTCTACCAATTACGAAATTAGAATTCAAATCCAAATCCTAAAAGAACAAAAAGCTTTTGGCAAATACAGTCATGGAATATCTGCATTTTTATTGGGAAAGCTTTGAATTAAATTGTAAATATAATTTATTATTTGAAATATTGTATTTAATAAAATTAATACTATAATTGCCTACTAAATTTACAATAAAGTTAGAGTTCATTTCCCCAAAATAATCGAATAATCTCATGCAGTTCAAAAGCAGCACATCGGGTTGCAACACAATTAGTATATTATAAAGGATAAACGTGTCCGTGCGTATTGCTGACGTAATTTTGACGTTAGCAACACCAGACGATTCAATTTCGTTTTACGGAAATTTTTTTTAACTTCCAAACATCCGACATTTTCAATTTCTACACTGTCAAATAGGGGGAAAGTGTGTACTTTCAAATGCAATTTGTTGGAAAACTGAATCTCAATTTACTCCTTTTTTATGGTTTTTAAAATAATTTTTAAGCATTAATTATTTTATAAAATCTATCTCTATCTCATGCAGACTATCATTCTCAGTATCTCATTCTTACAAGAAAGGTCTCCTTACAGGGCATACTCAGAATAGGTTGTAAAAAATGCTAGTGAAACTACTCATGTATGTAATAAGGGATCAGTTAAATTTAACGGCGGAATTTCAGAAGAAAGTCTGTAAAAAAATAAAATACTTTCGATTATTTGGCGCGAAAATATGAAAGTGACATAGGATTTGGCGAGCAAGATTTTTCCTCGCCAAAAGCAAACGATTTTAATGCATCTGAAAATTGTTTATTTAATTGTTTTTTAGAATGCACGGTTTTGAATGAATTTAATCTTAATGAAAGAAGTTATTATATATTTTTTTATTACATATATATGTTGCTTGTTTCTATAGTTAGTTAATTTTATCACTGTAAAAATATTTTCTATGCTTTACAAGTTGCAATAATCTATTTTAAGTTATAGTCAGCTGACATTTGATTGCCATAATACATTTCCATATCAAAGACGAAGTCGTTTCCCCAGCAACAAAATCAAATCGACAGTGTTCTATCTGCCTAATTTTTGAGCTTGAAATAATTTAAATCAATTTAAATTTTGCTTTAAATCGTAAAATATGATATTTAAATTTTATTATAAATACATATAAATATATATGAGAAACTGTAGTTAAAACAAACAAATTAAAAATGACAAAACTAAAGTTATTTAAATGAAACTTACATAAACAAATTCAACACAAAAAGTTTTTTCCTACATAAAAGCGTATTTTTTTTTCATCGCCAACCGGTGATAAATCGCCAAATAAACGAAAATTTCGTTATTTTTTTACGGACTCTGTATCGGGGTTCCGCCAAAAAATTTTTTATAAACATATATATCCATATGAGAAGAACATTCTTTAATTTTTTCAGATTTTTCTGAGTATGCCCGTATGGAGACCTTCCTTTTTAGTATCACAAGTATCTCCACAAGCACTATTTTTGTTTACCAAGCTTTAATTAAATAAATTATGCAGCTTTTTAAATTATTTTAATGCACTCAAAATTTAAACTTGTAGAATTAAGTATACTGTTACAGCATAAAAACAAAATTTTGTGACAAAAAAAAATAAATAAATACAGCGACCTCTCACTTATACGATTTTCAGGGCACCGTAGAAAAAAGTCGTATAACTGAGAAAGTTGTATAAGTGAGAGACCGCTTTATTATACATGCTTCGCACTTTATATGCATTGATTATTTTACCCACATTAAATACGATGCGTTTTGAGTACTAAGAACATATTTTAACAAAATTTATAAAATATATTAAAAAATAAAACATAAATATATTTAAAAAAGGTCACAACAATAAATAGTTCATTAATCACTATGTTTATCTTAAAGATTTACAAATCAGATTTTCTCAACAAATGAAGTGATATTAGTTTGTCTCTCTCGTAAGACGAAAAGAGAAAATGTCATTTTCTTAGTCTAATAAAGCTTTTAAGCTATTTTGGGACATAGATTAACATCCAAGATCAGACATTCCCATAGAGCGTAATGGTAATGCGATTGCGATCGTAGCGCCCTTAGTGACAATGGGGAAGAAACTCCCCATCCTTGTAGTATGCTTATTATTGAGTATCTACCTTATTGTGATCTTTCTTTTTTTAAAGTTGCATGTTTACGTTTTCGATAGAATCTTACACCGATACATGAACATAAAATAGACATTCTATTTTATATATCTAATATCTATTCTATGTTCATGCACGGATTTATGTTTTTTTTTTTTTTTTTTTTTTTTTTCTTTTTTTACATGATTAGTGAACGGTTTTAAGTGCAACGAATACTAGGTAAAAATTTCGTCTTGAATGCTATATATCAAAAGCAATGGTGTAATATAAAAATATACGAAATGTTGAACTCTACAAGTCCCAGAAAATTTCATAATTATTCCCCTTTGGCAGGAAAATTTTTATAGCCCGTGTTTTATAAATTTATGAAGTTTAACGTATTAAACAATCGTTACAATAATCTTTTAAAATTTATGCATTTTCACTTCATTACAGATAAAATAAAAATATTGTTTTTAATGTAAATAACGTATACAATCAATTCAAATATGTTTATAATATTAACATATAAGAAATAATAATAATAATATTACAGATAGGGAAAAATCCCTTTCGACAAATTTTTAGAATTGTATAAATCTAAAAGTTAAAAATAAATAGAGGTACTGACATTACACTCAATAAAATTTTATTCGATATGAATAAATTGACACAATACCTGAATTTGATTTTTTACAATTTAATCTTATAAACTTACATATTTGCATTCTTAACAGAATTTTCTGGCGGTTTTCTTTTATATTATTACTCTAATTATCATTTTGTAAGTTAAAAATGAACAATACAAGTACGGTAAAAAATATAAAAAAAGCAGCTAAATAAATAAAGCAAGAATGAATAGAATATCGTCTGACACCTGCTTCGTTTTAGGAACGAATAGATATTCAAACCATAGAGGATAAACATATTTCTTCAACATAGGTAAATTTCGGAGGTTTGTTAGTTCTTCCCCCTTGCCCATAGTGACGCTAGTACTGTTGCCATTACAGATTTTGCCGTAAATGTCACATCTTGGTCCTTAATCTATGTTTTGGGAATAATCATTTTGATGGATATAATTCTTTATTGTAGTATTTAAAGCAGAACTTGCTTCTGAAAAATTTACAGCAGCAGGAACACTACTCCCATCTGCGTCATCCTTCTTGCTCACGCCTTCATTATTGATAAACACTTTAACAATAGTGAAAGGATAAAGGTATGAAAACATGAATGATTTGTACTTTAAAGATTATAAAAATGAATTCTTGAGTTAGAAATTTAAAATCACCTGTACCGTTTAACGCGTCGTATAAGTGAGAGAAGCAGTCGTATAACTGAGAGAACTTTAGCACTATTTCCCTATAAAGCGCGAACGGGACCACGAGAATTCGGCGTATAACCGAAAGAGTCGTATAAGTGAGATGTTACTGTAAATAGAAACCACTAATTTAAATATTTACTTCAGATACAAACAAAAAAGGAAAAAAAATCATGCATCAAGCATAGATTATAAAACACTTTCCATCACACTCAGAATAATGTAACAAAACTGCACCGTTTAATTAGTTAAAATAGAACCTCTAATTCAGCCCTATGGAAACGCATAACACATTTGGAAACCCAATTTCAGCTGTTCCCATCTACAATTGGAAAATTATCCGAATACTTTGAGCAGCCCTGTAAATGATATATAAATTTGTGTCTATTAACTACGTCCATGCCAAAATTTAGTTCAATTAAGAAATACATATATACCTCTGTCAAAAATTTTCCTTCAGCAATTTCCGCTAATAAGGAGATTGGTATGTGGATTCTTTTGTACAGCCATGCAGATGAGGTATAGAATTTATATACAACGAGTAACACCCAGAACATTATTTAAATTTTATAGCGCATACTGAATTTTAAAACGCACTTCCAGCAATTCTTACTGGAAGACAGTGTAACCGATTTCTTTTGTGCCTCCCTGTAAATGAACGACAAACGTTCATTTGTTATGAATGCCCTATTCTATCTTAATCATCTTATAGTGAAATTTAGTGATTTATATCAGTTTCAATACATCTGAAATAAGCGTAATCGCATTAAAATACTCTGCAAACGATTTTTCTCCATATACCATAATGTAATGGGATTCTTTTCAGTTGAGTGCTCCTGTAAAGGAAGTTTTAAGGCTAATGTCAGACGGACGTCTTTTTGCACGCTGTTTTCCTTACGTACTATGTAAATGCTTCCAATTTAAAATTAAGGATCGACCGAAACAGGTTTTTAGGGCCGAAACCGAATTTCGGCAGTCTTCCTGTTTTCGGCCAAAAACGAAAACGAAATTGGATAAAAAAAAAAAATTAAGTAATTTATACATATATAAATATACATAATTATTAACTGATTATATGTGTGGCCAAACTTGGTTCTCTGTGCCCCTGTCCAAAGCTTTTTATTTTCTTATAAAATAAAATGTAATTCATTCATCAACGACACAGAATTTTCTAATTATGCGAATTTCATCTAATTAAAAAAATGTTTTAGGTATACATACCTTGATTTATCTTTTATAATGATTTTTGTAAATGATCCTCTGTTATACTAGAGCTTTCTCAAAGATTATTCGAAACACTTCTGCGGTTTCAAACTAAAATTTTTCTATTACTATTAAGAGCATGCTTTTAATGAGCACATGAAAAACGTCTTCAAAGTTTAGTCATAATATGCATTGCTTGCTTTATAATTTGCACTCACGTCTTGAGTCAGTCATGACTGATAATTATAAACAGTGAGGTCCATAGCAATAAATAGTGTCTCATTGGAGACGATACAACTCAAATCAATGAGTAATGCCGAAAATTTCCGAAGGAAGAAACGAGATTTTCGGTATATAGATAGTTTCGGTCTGACCGAATTTTAGGCACCATTTTCGCCGAAAACCAGACTTTTGGCGGACAACGGAAGCGAATTTTTGGTCGATCTCTACTTAAAATTTACAATTTTCTGTTAAAAAGTAAGAAATTCGAGGAATCCAGCAGGAAACTGTTAAATAAATTATAATTAATTAATTAACATATTTATTTTTATTTAACTATGCACCATTTAGTTACAATTGTTTTCAATATTTCTTTTGTTGATAAAGTTTACAATTTTATGTCAAATAATAAAGTAGTAAAAAAGTTTGAAAAAATACATTTTAGTTAGAAATATTTTCAATGGAGTTTTCGCTATTCATTCTTCCAATAATATCAAAACAAGTAAAAGATAACTTCTACAACTAAAAGAAGGATTTTTTCTTTCAAAAACTTTTAAAACAGGAACCAAAAAAAAAGCGTAGAATTACATCATTCACTTTTATTTTGATTTTCTCTTTTGAGCTGTTGTGTTTTTAAAAATGCTTGCTCCACTTTTTAATTTTCCACCTTTATTGCGGGTCGCTGCAGCTGTTAGTGATTGTTTTGACTCCACTTTCGGGTGTCGTTTCTTGGAAAATCAGTTCCGAAGTAAGATTTTCTAAAAAAAGAAGCACACGGAAACGCGAAAATAAACACGCTCCGGGTTTTTTGAGGGAAACAATGAAGTGCAAAGATGTGTTTAAGATGAACAAATAAAAAGCGATTGGAGTGGTTAAAAAAGCACAATTGATCCTCTGTCTTTGTTTAGCGACTCTTTTTTGTTTTACATGCTGATATGTGTAATTAGTTGCTATTTATAAAGTACTATAGGAACAAAAAATATAAGGTAGAACAAAAAGTGATATAAGGAAATATACGATTATGTAATACAATTACATTCTTTTATGCATACTATATGCTATAATTAAAGGAAATAAAAAGTAAATTGTTTAAAAAGTGCATGATAAGCTGTTTTATGTGATGTAAAAAAAAAAGTTCATGAACAAGTAAATGTGAAACTTCCCTAAAAACAATCAAATTATATTGTAGGTTTTCTGTAAAATAATAGCATGATCGAATTTTTTAAAAGAAAATGAAGGAAAGAGAATAAGCAGGCAAATTTTACTCTGTCCTAAATGTCAGAATATAAAAAAATTGTATATCAGATCCAAAATCACCGGTTAGCGGTACCAATGAATTCAGTTGTGGAAAATCAATTGGAAAAATAAAAGGTCGAACAAAAAAGTGTTATAATCAAAATACGATTATGTAATACAATTATATGGGAACGTCCACGGCAATAGAAAATTTTTGCTGAAAAATTATTTTAAACGGAAATATAAGTGTAATACACCAATTTAAAGCTAAAGAGTTGCTGTATAAGAATTTGTAAGTTTTAATTTCATAAGAACAAGTCTACAACGAAACTGAACTAGAAACTAACAATATTAAAATCCATATACAACTGAGCATAAAAATCCACTTATTGAGTTATATGTTTTTTGTTGTTCACTTCTGTTCATTAAATGAAATTATTATGCATTAAATATAACAAGATATTATTACATCCGTCAGATCTACATAGTTAAAAGGTTTTAGCTAAGGTATTAAATAAAATTTTAACTTTATTTATGAGTTGATAATTAAATATCACAAGAGTAACAGAAAACATATTAAAGTTTAAATTTTATAAAAACTACTTAAAATTTTTATCCAAAGCTTCTAACTCTCTGATTTCGAGTTATAAGACAGGTTTTACATTAAATATTTTATTTATGTTACGCATGGAATAGGCCCTAGGGTATTGTCACAAGAGTTACAAACGCCTGTGTCTCAAGTGTAACACATAGCACTTTTGTCCACAGTTTGACATAAAACTGCGTTACAACCAAAACAAACAGAATGCTTAAAGTTTAGTTGTTTTCTGCGTTATTAGAACAAATCTTGAAATAGTTTTAGCCATATTTAAGGTTATTTTGTAAATTTTAAGGAAGATAAATTATCTTTATCAGTGTTTTTTTAATGGATGGATTTATTTTTATTCATTTTTGTTATTACTTAAGATTATAAAATAATCATGACAAGTAATTAAAGATAGATTAAAACAACTCAACACCTGTCATTTTTGTGAGCTTTCTTTTTGTTTGAAGCACATAGTCTTTGATCAGATATTTTATAGGTTTTGTAAAGCTTCGCTTACTAAATTCTGCTGTATGACCTACAGAGATTCTTATAGTTACTCTTATGGAAAAGATTCTGATAGCATATTTTAAAGGAAAGATTTTAATGTTGCTTCTTATACACGACAATGTTTTAAAGAGCAGGGAAAATTCTGTTAAGCGTCAAAAATTTTAGAGAAAAAATAGCAGTTGAAGAAACCATTTCTGATTGTTTACGAAATTTTCGAAAGCAACTAAATCAATTTCTGTGGCACACATTCATTCAAACATGTACACAGGGTTTTTTGATAATGCCAAAAAAATAACCGTTTCTCAAAGAATCGTTATGCCAGTGGATTTTCTGAAAAGTGTACATTTTTATGCCAAGATGAAATTTTGATACGAAATACTGCATTACTGGTCAAATCCACAAGCGACTGTATTTTCAGCCATTATTTAGTATGATCCCAATAAAGTATGCTATTAATTCAAACAATGTAATTCATAATCAATTTTCTGTAAATGATCTCGTATGTAAAATTTTAACATAGCATAAAGTGTATCTGTTATGTTTTTTATATGATGGTTGTTCTTTTCAATTTAGACAAAAATATAACTATACAAATATGTCTGCAATGAATCAGATTTCTTTCTCAATTAACTTAATTGGGCATATTTTTTTTTTCAAATACTTCTGGTATATATGCTACAGATTTATTTTGAGCTGTTGTAATAATGATATATGTGGAATGAAGTGCGTGCTAAAAAAGCAATTCTAAAGGAATACTGCTTATTTTGTCAAAATTGTTCATGAAAAAAAAGTAAGCATACTCCATATATCAGATGAAGAAATAAAACAATAACGTTTCATTACTTTGAGAGAAAATACCAACAGCGAAGGGCATTCAACAAATACAATTTGTTAAAACCATGAAAAGTGACACTATCTACTACAAACCATACACTAACATGGTTCGTACAAAGAATTTGTGTTTCATTAAGTAAATAATGATACTGGAGAAGTTGCAAGTAATATTATTGATAATGAAGACAATGATTTATTCTGTTCAGTGGCAGAAACTGAGAGGTTGCTATGTGGTTTTAGTAAGTGATTCTAAAATATGATGATTTAAATATTCATGGTTTTTCTATTGCAGTAGTAAATGAAAATTATCAAATAAAGTGCCAAGAGCTATGAAAATCAAAAGGAATTCTCAAGTTTGAATCTAATGACCACAATTTGTGGCAAAAAAGAGTCAAATTGTGGCTGACATTAATGCTCCCAGATTGATAAGCTCTTGAAGATTTTACAAACTGTAGTTAATTTTAGAATTTTTTACATTCTTTTACGTTATTTTAAAATTTAACCATCATTAAAGTTGTTTTGTATGGAAAAATATATTTTTTAACTTAATTTATTTATTTTGTTTAGTATTAAACTGAATGTTTGCTAAAATTCCATTATGGACAAAATGTCACAAGAGTAACACTTAAAATTTTGCAAAATAAAATGTACCTAACTCATGAGTTCAATGGTTAATCCTTTTTAAAAAGATATAATTACTCTGCTATATTCTGTAAATTTTATTTGTATAGTCTCATACAATTTACAGACTTTCTGCGTCAAACACAATTTCTGAAAATTGCATTTTTTTGTAGTCACAAGAGTAACAAAATTTTAATTTATTATCTAAGCAAGTAAAAAGCTTTTTGTTACAAATTGCATATGGTTTAAGAGGGTAAAGCACACGTATTCTTAAATGGTTGCATCAAATTTATCCTAAATATGTTTTGCAATAAAAGGATTAGAAATATATATGAAAATTTGCTCTGATGGTCACAAGAGTAACAATGGACGTTCCCATATACATTTTTTGCATTTGCATTCAATTTGGAAAACAGTAAGAAAAAATATAAGGTCGAACAAAAAGTGATACAACGAAGATACGATTATGTAATACAATTATATTCCTTTTATGCATACAGTATGCTGTAATTAAAAGAAATAAACAGTAAATTGTTTTTAAAAAATATCATAAACTGTTTCATGCTATGTAAAAAAAAAAGTTTATGTACAACTAAATGTGGAACCATACTAAAAACAATCAAAGGATATTGTAAGTTTTCTGTGAAATAATGGCATGATTGATTTTTTAAAGGAAAATGAAAGAAAGAGAATAAACATGCAAATTTTCCTCTTTTCCAAATGTCAAAATATAAAAAAATTGTCTATTACCTCCAAAAGCACGCGTTAGCGGTGCCAATGACATTCCGCTTTCACCTTATTTACGGAGACTCGGCACCCAAAAGAAAAAAATTGCTATTATCAACTTAATAAATATGTTTTTAGATATTACTATGCAAATGTGAAGTATTATTATGTAACTATTAAATAATTTAATGAAAAAAAATTTTTTTAATTAAAATTATTTTTTCAAAGAATGAAAAATAAGTTACATTTTAACCACTTTATTTAAAACGCTACTAGTATTTTATTTTTCAAAAATTTCACTTGTTTTTTTGTTACAGGTCAGTAGGGATATTTTGAGCAGATTTAAAGATCCGATTTTTCTTTTAATAGTAATAGATTTAGAGAAAAATTGATAACTAAGTTCAAAGAAGAAGAAGTAGTGAAAATGATTAGTTTCGTACATATGATTTTCCTTAAAAACAAAATTATCAAAATATTAAAAATCCTATCTTTAAATCTGTTATATGTGGTGTGATGTTCAAGTAAAAAAAAGTTGAAGTTCATTCATGCATACACTGGCCTCCAAAAGTTAAGGTACAGGGACTGGATGCTTTCGATTGCACGCGTTTTGTCGAATATCTATCAAAATTTAAAAATACATGCATAACTACGTCTGGATTACTTAATAATTAATGCAATTTGCGTAACTACAGACATATACACATTAAAATAACAGGTCACTCCCTTTCCTTGATGTTTTGCTCTAGAGAGAAATTGTTTTTTTTTTTTAAGCTATGAGGTATTTGCTACAGCTTTTGCCGGCATGACCTCAAATGATCTCAAAATGGCGTTATTTCCTTGGAACAACCTTCCTCCACGAGGAAAAAAGGCAGAACCTTGAGAAATTGTTAGTAATATTCACATTTTGAAAACTTCTGTTTACAGAAAAGTACTTCCTCCGGGCAATATTTAAATTTTAAATCCAATAGCCCACTTTCACATAAAATCGCAGTCGTCAGATCCTTGTACAACAGAGCCTTGAGATTCTGCAGTGACAGAGTTAGTTTTGATGATGAAATTGGTAAGATAATGAATGATTTACGTCTCAACGACTATCCACGTCTTTGGTGTCTTAGAGTTATTTCGGAACTTACGAGCAAATCAGACCAGTATCCTACTCCTTACCAGCGTGTCAATCCTATAGGAACTATATCTTTGCCTTATTCCAGTAATATTTCGGAGAAAATTTCAGCCGTACTCAAGGATGTTAATGTTATGACAGCTCATGTTCCTTTGAACCGCATTGGTAATTTTTTCAGTAGTTTTAAACATAAATATTCGAAGTTTGACCTGAATGGTGTCGTTTATGAAATTCCTTGTAAAGGTTGCAGCTCGATTTACATTGGTGAGACTGGACGCTCATTAAATGCTAGACTCAAGGAGCATAAAAATTCTTTTAATAAAGGTACTCTGAATTCAAGATGGTTGCACATGCACTTGAGTTCGATCATGTCCCCGATTTTGAGAGTGCACGAATTGTGGAATCCAATTACATCGTATATTTTAGCCGTGTCTTCCTTGAGGGTTGGAGGACTGTTTTAGCTGAATCGCCAATCAACGAAGCAACCCAGGTTCCTGCTGATTATTTTATCCTACTTAGACCGTGACTTTAACTGTTTTTTCGTTTGCTGGGGCTTTTGCTGTTTTTTGACTCTGCTCGTTTACTAATGAGGGCTATGAAAATAGCCGAAACGTTTATATATATTTTTAATTATATTTTAATTGTTTTAGGAAATTTTTAATGTGTGTATGTCTGTAGTTATGCAAATTGTGTTAATCTACCAAAATTATTGGCGAATTGTTCTTGAACTTCTGAGATGTAAAGAACATGTTTGATTTCATATTTCTCGGTGAAGATTTAGTCGGGAGGACAATTAGGAGGCTAATAGTAAATTTAATAGTAAAATAATATTTCCGATCACCTATGTAACGGAAAATGTTGGGAATGGTTTGTCACTTGTGTTAAATAACTATTTGGGTCCTGTTCAACGTGTGAGCGCATTTGTGTAAGCATAGCACTCATATTCGTGAAGATGTTATTGTGTTTGTGAAAAATTCAAAAGTTTTTTGTTTATAGCATATTGAGTTTTCAATCGAATATAACACAACTTTCCGAAAACCTGACAAAGAACTGTAGCAACAGTATACTGCAATTAAAAGATGAATATATTGAATATTTGATGAGATATGAGCATTTGTATGAAATAATTTTACTGCGCATGCGTGGTATATGCGAATATATGAAATAACTGCGCATGCGTGGAAGATCCTAAAATTTTCATTATATAATTTGGTAGTCAGCTATTTAGGACAACTTATATAAAAAGACCAGTCAAATATCGCGAAAATTCACAAAAATAGGGTCGATATAGTGAGTTGCTTCCTAATAATAGCTTTATTATAAGGGATTTTACACAACTTTTCAATCAGCTCACTATATCTCTCTAATTTTTCTTAACATTTGACTGGACTTTTTATAGAAGTTGTCCCAAAATACTGACTACCAAATTATAAATTAAAATTTTGAAATCTTCCGCGCATGCGCAGTTAAAAATTATCTCATAAAAATGCCCATATCTCATCAAATATTCAATATATTCATGTTTTAATTGCTAATATACTGTTGCTACTATTCTTTGGCAAGTTTTCGGAAAGTTGTGTTAAATTTGGTTGAAAACTCTGTATGCTATAAGCAAAAAAACTTTTGAATTTTTTACAGATACAATAACATCTTCACGAATATGAGTGCTATGCTTACACAAATGCACACAAACGTTGAACAAGACCAAATAGTCATTTAACACAGTGACAAACCATTTTGCAGCATTTTCTGTTACATAGGTGATCGCAAATATTATTTTATTATAAAATTTATTATTAGCCTCCTAGTTGTCCTCCCGACTAAATCTTCACCAAGAAATATGAAATCAAACATGTTCTTTTCATCCCAGAAGTTCAAGAACAATTCGCCAATAATTTTTGTAGATATTCGACAAAACGTGTGCAATCGAAAGCATCCAGCCCCTGTACCTTAACTTTTGGAGGCCAGTGTATTTAAAAAAAAACAGACATGAAAAATCTGAAAAAAATAAAAAACGGGAACTGAGATACAGGGAGTTTAAAGCATTCTTTTATTAATTAATGGGAATTTATACATTTTGTGAATTATTGAAAAAATAATTAAAATGTTTTATTTTTTAACTGAAAATAGCTTGTTACAAGGCGTTTGGTTTTTCCAGGAAACGATGTTGAACACCTGTTAAGTATGGATTTATCAGGATGTTAATTACTTTTTTTCATACTCTGTCTCACTCATCAAGAAGAACTCTTTCCAAGACATCAACTTTTAGTGGGAGCAATATGTGTCTCACAACACATTTGAATGTTACACTGGGCTCATGTCTGACATTTTAAACAAACATATTTACCATTGTGTTTACCTGCACCTAAAGGTATGAAAACATGGAGGACTGGGTGCAGGAAAACACAATCGAAAACCTACCACCTACTATCAACCACTAAAATCCGGCCTGCAGGAGATTTCCACCAAGATATGACGTCGCAGATCAGTTGCATTTTAATATGCTAATAGAGTTTTAACTAATCATTAAATTTCAGCGGTGAAATCGATGAGGTGATGGTTCATACAGCTGCCGCATGGTCTAATATTCTAAAGGGCTTACACTAATCACGTGAAGTTAATATTAAACCAATAGCAGCGTACTTTTCAAATTTCTCGTTTGTACTTCAGTATTTTTTTATTTTTTTTATTTTGAAAAAAATAGCTGATGTCGATATCTCTAACCGCACTGTTAAAAATATTGTGAAAAATTACCTCTTTTTTTTAAGGCTATCTATTTTCTGACCAATGAGAACGCTTCAAAGGCGTTTATGTAGCGTTTTCATTGGTGAGAAAATAGATAACCTTTAAAAACAGAGGTAATTTTTCACGATATTTTTAACAGTGCGGATACTTTTCTACTTTTTCGATTTTGTACAATTTCGATAGTGAAAATATCCACATAAAAAAGAAAAACTGCAACCAAAATTGAAAAAGTAAAAATGTTTCCGATATGAGATCGACCTCAGATATCCTATTAAAAATATTGTTTAAAAATATTGAAATGCAAACGATATATTTTGGAGAAAAGAAAACGCTGCCATTGATGCTCGCCCGCAAGAAAAGTGACACATCTTGCAAAATTTCATTTTGAATTTTATTCCAGTAATTGTTCTATCATACACTGTTAAAAATATCGTGAAAAATTACCTCTGTATTTAAAGGCTATCTATTTTCTGACCAATAAGAACGCTAAATAAACACCTATTGAGAGTTCTCATTGGTCAGAAAATAGATAGCCTTTAAATACAGAGCTATTGGTCAGAAAATAGTTAGCCTTTAAATACAGAGCTAATCTTTCACGATATTTTTAACAGTGTAGGTGCATCTTGCTATACAGTTTCTTACGTGTAGTTACACGGAAAATCACTTTATTACGCTATATGTCCCTTTGGTGACCACAGAAGAGAGGTGGATTGCGTGGGAAGGTAAAATGACACAAGCCCCCCAAACCTCATCCTACATCTTCATTTTTAATGATTTTATGCACGTTTTTACTCATGCATGCAGACCTAAGTGCTATAATTTCATATTACAGTAAAATCATGCAAATTTTCTTTTGCCTCTCTGTGAAATTTACTTTTGTCGAGATGCAAAGCGTTATAAGTAAGCGAACCAACTTAATGCTGGAATCAGGCGTAAATTAACACAGTTGCGCCACCTTGTGGACGGAGTGATAATTCACATACGCGGGCTTTTAGCGTGGCGCGTATTTTCTAAATTTTAGTCACTCATGGAAATAAATTTTGTTAGCCACATTTATTGCAAAATAATGGCGTAGCGAGAATGGCATCCAGATGCACTTGACACCACGCAGTTTTCTTCGCCTTAGCAGAGGAGAGGCGCCTTAGCAGTTATTAATCAAGGTGAAAAATTTTTTACAATTTTAGTGGTGTGAGTAAGAAAACAGTTAGCTATCTACCAGTAGTTTACACTCCATCCGCTACATGGCGCATGACCTTGATTGATGTGACCTTGCTTTTAATCTTGCGGTTACTTCTCCCATTTAAGATAAGACGCTTACTTATATCGCTTTGTCGAGATGTGTCACTTTTCTTGCGGGTGAGCGATATATTATCTACAGAGTGATTAGCGTAGCCTTTTAATCGTAGGGAATGCGTATATGTCTCTAGGCCAGGGTCGGCGAACCTTTTTTGCCGCGTGCCAAGTTTAGTCAAAAAATATTTTACGTGACCATGACGTGCCAATTAAAAAACAAATTTAGTAGGTGGAAAAATAATGGATTAAAATTTTCTATTAAGATTTGAAAAATATGAGGAACATACATGTAGTTATTATACTGTAATAATTATGGCAACAAGTATATTTTAGAAATAAAAAAAATAATGCTATGTAATTTGATTTATGTTGCTATATCTTAATATCAGGTTAATTTTAATGCAAACTAAACTCCGGATTTAACTGACAAGTGTTTTCAGTATGAATTTTATATTATTCATTCGTGAAAACAGTGGCTTGAAAGCATAGATAGTCAGAAAAACTGTTAAAATGGTAAACAACAGTTTTTTTATTAATAGCTTTGAAATAATTTCAAATATGCCGTAACTCATCATTAGAATTTAGTAATGTCTAATAAGCAATTCTTGTCGACAGTTTTCAAATATCAAATTGTTTGATTTTTTTTTTTTTTTTTTGAGACCATAATTAATCAGATTGGAATAGAATATGCCACAATAAAAAATTTTCAATTTCCATTTAATCGAATTCAGAAAAGATCAGTCGCAATTTTATTTAATCTCACTTTATTTTCATTTAGAGCCACAAGCAATGCCGTGCCAAAATTATTCTTTCGCGTGCCACTTTTGGCACGCGTGCCATAGGTTCGCCGACCCTGCTCTAGGCATTTAGCGTTGTTTTCAGGTGCAGACTACTATCTAGAATACATCAAATGTAAAATTGTCGAAATATAAAATAGATGAAAAGGTTTTCGTTTCATGAATAAGTGCTTATTGCTGTAAATGACATGCGGCATGGATTTTTACACAAAGAAAACTTCATTTTAATATTCTTTGTTACCCAGGATCGAACGGAGAGTCTCTAGCTGTGTCCCAGTCCGGGCTCGAAATGTACCGGAGAAAACCGGAACGATGTTTCGGTTCGTGGAATTATTAAAATATATTATTACAGTTTTACACATATAGCTTAATATGCTCTCTTAACGTTTTTTACTAATTATTTAGAATCTTGAATGCATTTTTTAAATTGTTTTTTCTACAGTTAAATATAAATTTGCTATACAGTAAAGTCCCGGTTATCCGAGTTAACATGGACCAAGCTCACCTCGGATAAGCAAAAAACTCATATAAACCGGATTTACACAAATCGTCACCAAATAAGGAGATGAAATATAAATGTTCACTGTATTCATTCATTTTTATTGTACACATTTCTTTGATGTACATTCCCGTTACTTTTAAGAAAAACGGGGAATGAAATTGTTTATTTGAAAAAGCCCTTGATAGTTTTTTGTTTGTTGAATGTCAATTTTTCTGCAGTATTACGCTACTGTATAGCTACCAATTTCTAAGATTTTTTTCTTACCTCTAAAACTTATCAGTAAATTTTGCCTAATTCAATCGACGAAACCTAGCAATTGTCAATGATTAAATATGGCAAAAATTTGTATACAATTTTAGAGGTAACAAAGCCGTACAAATTGGCAGCTATATGATTCCATTTAGTGACATGAAAATTGCAGGCGTAGCCTCTTCTTTCTGCTCAAAGTATTAAATAGTTTTTTCAATCGAGCTCAGACTTTACTTGAAATCGATCATTTTCTTCTGATGAACTTATGGCTTCCATTATTATGAAACAGCCATTATAAATGAAGTGATAGGTGACGATGAAAGAGCAACCGTAAAAAGTTAGAACTCTGATTTTCTGGTCAGAATGGGAGTGTGTGTGTGGGGGGGGAATGGCCATATTTT
Organism: Maratus speciosus; assembly: GCA_963932465.1. NCBI lineage: Eukaryota > Metazoa > Arthropoda > Arachnida > Araneae > Salticidae > Maratus > Maratus speciosus. The sequence goes on along the minus strand of OZ010788.1, from coordinate 118,816,178 downwards.
TTTTTTTTTGTCTTTTGAAAAGAATTTTTTTTTTAAAAGAAAGAACGCGTTGTCCCTACGCGTTTAAAACAGAATTTTTCTTCGGTCTCTTGCGATTCCGTCTTAAAAGGTTTGTTATATTAATAAATATAACAACCTGTGAAAACAGAATCGCTGGAACAGTAAAATTTTTGCAAGAAAATTCTGTTATAAATACGTTCTTTTTTAATGGGCTTACTGAACAAAGGACATTATAAAACTCGCTATGAGCCGAAAAATATTCCGTTTTAGACAGGCTTCCGTTTAGGAATCAGATTTATAAGGTACTCTTTTCGTAGGACTATAAAAATTTCCGTTTTAGGTAGGTTTTACTGTATTAAGTTCCACTCGTTGCAGACTAACAAATAGCATGGCACGAAATGAAATTTAAAAGAATTTATTGATTATGAAAAATCAGGTCTTTTGGCGTCCCATGAAGTTATTACGTGGGACAGGTCTTGGTGTCCCTAAAAATCGGGACACCTGGAAACACTACTACACACCCACTTCCTTCGCCTCTCTATTGCCCTTCTGTTACCTCTTAAAATATATCTCGTGGTTTCAATTACAACTTATTAATATTCAGTGTTGAATTCAGGGTGTGGCCGGAGCAATGATATGTCTCCCCGGAAGACTTGAGATTTGGTGTTTTCAATGGCCAAAAAGTGCAATTTCCCTTTGGAACTCTATAATGTACCACCGGAGCCTCAGAAATCCCTCCCGGAGAAAAGTATCTGAATTCAACACTGTTAATATTCCATACATTTCGGAAAATCATTGCGCAAGCTTTATTATGTAACACTAAAACTTAGAGGGAAAAATATTTTATAATACCTTAAAGATGCTATACAGCAATTTTAAAATACAGGGTGTTCTAAAATTCGACCGACAAATTAAGAAGGGGATAGAATGCATCAAGAGGATGAAAAAATTACCATTGAACATGGGGTCTCAAACCACGTATTTAGTCACAAATACAGGGTGTTTCATCTTAACTGAACTTGCGTTGACGGTAATAAGTTTGAGTAAAATCAAAACATTACAAGGAACATGCAACGATATGTATCTTATATTGTGAGAAATGTTATAATATCATGAAAAGTTCTGGATAAACAGAGTGCTCAAGCAATCGATCATACCGTATGAACTGGCAATTGTAGTCCAAAATGTAGAGCATCAAGTGCATTCTGCTGGCGCGCATTTTGGAAATTTCTACCACTTTTTTCGATATTATCTCATTTACAACAAAGGTGAAAATGGCTATTAAAAGTTTTATTATAATATACTTCAGTTTTCTGAAAGTTATTGCCGTTAACACAAATTTAATTAGATCAGAACACTCTGTATTTTTGATTAAATATGTGGTTTCCGATCCCATGTTCTATGGTAATTTATCGTCCTCTTGATGCCCTTCTATTACCCCTCTGAATTTGTCCGTTTAAAACACCCTGTATAATGAATAGCTACCTTTTTCTGAATACGAAATATTACGTAAAATCCATTAAGAATTTTCAATTAGTGTTTTCTGAAACGAAAAACACTCACATTGTCAAGCGAAACAGCACCGAAAACTAGCGATATGAAGTAATTAAAATAATAAAACTTTGTAAAAAATCACCATAAAATAAAAACAATACATAGGACGCGTTTCAGACTACCTTTCAGTTCATTTTTGACGTTGTCCGCTTACGGACACGTGTTTACTGTAGCTGATGGCGAGCTGTTATATTTTTAACGCGTCCTATGTATTATTTTTATTTTATGGTGAATTTTTACAAAGTTTTATTATTTTAATTACCCACATTGTCAACACTACAACGCATTAAAAGAAAAAGAGCATCTGCATCTGCAATATTACTGAGTATTATTATATATTTTATACCAATTGTATTTCATTTATGCAGTTAAATTTCATGGCTTTTGTGATGATTATTCGCACACCATTATTGTAATTGTAAAGCCTTAATTTGCATCAACACTCAATACATAAATTATTTAAATCAAATTCGCCAGATGTATTTCTATTGTATAAGACATTATTAAGTGGTCAAATATGCTCAGCAATGCAGCATTGTTAAGTTAGATGTCTCTAATTCTGACTCTCCCTTTGAAAACTGATTTACTATACTTATTAGCAATTCAAAGCGATAAGACAGTAGATAACATTAAGTAATCTAGCAATTCAATATTCACTTTCGGAATGACATATTGCACTAGTCTTGTTTGATTATTAGCTGCGAAGGAGCGAATCATTTTAATTTATACAACTGATATCATTAAAGAAAACGTATTAAATAACCAGTGAAGTAGAATAAGTTATCTTTTCGTTGTTTTTGATAAAAATGATAATAGGATTTTTGTAAGCATACAACTAGGCTATTATACTTGTCAGTAGTAATTAATGATATACAGGGTGCAAATGCAAACTAAATTCCGGATACACTAAACTTGAACGGATAAAGCTAAAGCTGTGAAACAATTGCTTACCTGTAGTAAAAGAACTATGCCTTAACACAGGGGTCGTCAACCTATGACCCGCGGGTTACCGAGTGACCCGTTTTACAATTTCATGTGGCCAACGTGAGTTCCGAAAAAAAGTATAATACAGTAAAACTCGGATATAACGCTCTTCCGGGGGAGCGGGCTAGAAGAGCGTTAAAAGCGGGAGAAGGTTTTTGGCATTTTAAAATTGAGAATATTAGATTATATGCTTTAAATAATCCAGGGAATCATTTTTGTGTATTATTTAAAATAGAAAATCCACAGCATAGGTACACAAACGTTTCCTTCATTCAAAATATCACAAATTTACATAGTGTTTACAAAGTGTATTATTATTTCAAATCAGAGTAAGTAAAAGAATTGTTAGCATTAAAACAAAAGCTACAAAATACATTTAACATTTCTAATTAGGAACCTTTATCCTTATATTAAACATAAAATAAAATTATGAAAAAAACTAATAATAAATTTTTTTAATGTAACATTTGTATTCTTGAGCCCTACTATGAGGACTGTACACTTTCACTTACTGTTTATTCTGTTTTAGAGAAAAACTCTTCGAGTTTCGTCTGACGGGTGGACGAACGACCACATAAAAGAGCATTTTCTGCTTTGTTTATGTGTCTTAATATATCTTCATGTGAAGCGGCAGTATCTACTGAAGCGGTGTATAGGCGGATAGTGCTAAAAGCTTCCATTACTTCAGCTATTGTTGGGATGCGCTCTTGAACATCGCCATCAGCAACTTCATCAGGGTCTTCTTCTTCTGCGGTATCCTGTACAGTGCCCCCTATAATGTCGTCAATGCTCCTAACGTTGCTTGTGATAACGCCTTTATCAATCTTAAGATAGTTCTGAAGGCTTTGTGCGTTTTCTGCAAGATGCTCGCAAACAGCTTGCCGGTCCTCGTCGTCTATAGGATCCGACCCCTCTTCAGCCGCATCCATATAATCATCGGCGGCCGTTATGAAGCCTGCCTTTTTAAAGCAATTTTGAATTATTTTAGGTTCGATTGCATCCCAAGCAGCGTTAAGATAGTTCATGGCGTCGAGGAGAGCTACAGAAGATCGACTACTTTTAATTTCCACTTCATGTAGAAATCGTTTCACTATACGTTTGCGATAATGTTGTTTTAAAACCTTTATGATCCCTTGATTCATCGGTTGAAGTACGCTTGTGGTGTTTGCAGGTAAAAATTCCAGAGAGACGTTTGAAATATCTGGTATTTCTTGGGGATGCACTGCGCGATTGTCTACGAATAGTATGACATGCCTATTTTGCATCTCGACATCAAAATCAGAAACATATTTAATGAACTGGGGACTCGCCATCCAAGCCTTACGTTGATGTGCATAGTCACAGGGCAGTCGTTTGATGTTCTTGAAACAGCGAGGTTTGGCCGATTTTCCAATCACCAGAGGCTTGCGTTTGTCGCTTTCATCGGCGTTGGAACAAACATGCACAGTCACACGTTCTTTACTGAGCTCCACTCCATAGCACTGCTCATCTTTTAATGTTAAAGATTTATCAGTCATCGCTTTAAAAAATAAGCTAAATTCGTCGGCGTTATAAATATCACAACTGGCATAATTTTTGATAAGCCTTGGAAGACTGTTCTTTTTTCAAAATTCTGCATTTTCTATGTTCACGGCAGCGGATTCTCCGCAAGTTTTCTTGTACACAATGCCGTGGCCGGTTCGAAATCGGTCTAATCACCCATTAGACGGAGTAAAATCTTCAATTCTTAGCTTTTGGGCTACTTTGGCACCTTTTTCTTTAACTATGGATTCGCTGATAGGTATGTTACAGAGTCTTGACTCAAGAAACCACTCGTACATAACTTTTTCTAAATCTTCATATTTTCGTGCTTTCACTCTCTTTTTCTTTGAGCCACTAATCGCAGCATTTTTTCAATATCTTTTCTGTTTTGAAGAAGAGTCCGAAGTAGGGATTACAATCCCGAGACTAATTTCCAATCCCGGGATTTCGGGATTGCTTAGATTCAAACCCGGGATCCCAGGATAATCCCGAGATTAGGAAAATTAGAATTTCTGTAATAAAGCTAAATATCATAATATTATAGAAAAGACAAAGCAAAATTACAGTCTAATTTACATATGAAAATTTACCAAATTAAAAAAATTAACTTCAGTTAATTATCAAAACTTATAGGATAAATTAGAACAATTGAAAATTAAAAGAAATACGCTGTTGATGTTTGAAAATGCAACAAAATGCATGAAATGTCTATGCTTCATCTATAGATAATTTCTTTTATTTCCTGTTAAACAAGTTTTTGAATAGTTTAATATTTACAATATTAAAAACTAATTAATATGACGAATTAAATTATGAATTATTCTCATACCCACGTAATTAAAGTTTAAAATTCTAGGATATTGCAAATGCAAGATTTTCCCTAACATGAAGATTTTTTTCTTGAAATAAAAGAACTTAGCACACACACACACACAGTGTTGCCTGTGGGCTACTTTATTTTTAATTCAGATTTCTTGATTAGCACCACTTTTTTGAAACGGTAAAATTCACTTTGTTTTTGCCTTAATTAATATGTCATTAAATAAGGCACATTTTACCATTTCAAAAAAGTGGTGTCAATCAAGAATCTGATTTTAAAAAAAGTAGCCCATCTGGCAACACTGCACACACATAGAATAAAATAATACATAGATCTATAGTTTAAATTTCTAAATAGCAATAGCTGTTAAAATTCGAAAACGTTGCATAATATAAAAAATTATTACGTACCTCGTGAAAAAAAAAAAAGATTATTTTGAATAGTTCACTGTTTCTTAACTAATCGGTATTCCTTTGAAAATATGTTCTAAGAAATATGACGGCATCTAAAGTTTCATCTCCAAGTCACAGTTGTAACATTGTCTGTTTTTAGGGAAATGTCATATTGGTTTAAGCGCTCTGTTAGCAGTTCAATGCACTTTTTTGCTGTAAAAGATCCATATATGCGCATAAGGCCTAAATTCATGAATTTGCTCAAATTTAAATTTCTTGAATGGGTGTTAATATTCATAAATCACTTGCTTGCAGTAAATGCCCATTCGTCAAAAGTCAAACTAAATTTTTTTCCTGAATTTTAAAAGTTCGTATTTCACTTGTAATTAACTCTTTTATTATAGTTCACTACACGATTTCGAATTGATACTGCAGATTTTGGCAAATCATTATAGCCTTTAAGCTATCAGTAAGTTTCTTAAATCAGTTGAAGTTAAATGAAAAACAGTCTTTAGCTGTCATTCGCAATAAAATTAAATCCAGTGATTCCTTATCACTACTAAAATAATCTTCTATTTTCCGCTTTTTAGAAAGCAATGCATCTTCTATGCAATCTTGACGTGTGGAAAGAAGAGATGATGTATTAAATTCTTTTTAAACATTAGTACCATGTTTCGTCGATAAATGTGCATGCAACCCTTAGTCGATCCACCTAACGTTTTAAGCATTGTCTACATCTTTTACGTTTAGCGATTTTTTCATCTTTTGACCTTAAATAGCAGTGCCATACTGAAGATGTATCATTATTTTTCCTATGAGCTACAAAATCCTTTTCATTAGACATCTTTAACCCCCTCACTGACAAGCCCGTGTTAATACGTTCACTAAGCTCCAGGTTTCACTGCAATACAAGCAATATTTAAAGTAATATAATTCAATTGATTTAATGTATTTTTAATACATTGAACAATGATTAATACTTCCAAGGATTGCATTCATATTCGTTATTAAGATTTTTTATAAAATGTTCAAAGAATTATTTTTTTTATTACCATTTAAAACAAAATGCAGAGAAAATAACATTACAATTTTGCCTTTTTCCAAGACAGTCGGAGGGTAGCAAAATAAGTATAAACGCCCGAAAAGCAAAGAAGTTAGCACATAATAATGACTATGAAACTCAAATGCGACGCTTATCAGTAAACTCTAATTCGAAATTTTGTGATTCCCAGTTGCTGAAGCGACCGGCTTTCTAAACGCGGCGAAATCGAAATAAACAAATGATTTCATTGTTCCCGAATAATAGCCGAGCGGGTTACATCTGTTTGCAAGTCAAAAAGGTTTTCATGTTAAACGATTTAATCGCTTTGAAATATGTATATTTTTTCAAGGATATGTAAATTTCATAAAAATTAATTCTTTTTCTTTCCAAAAGAGAAAGTCTATAAATATATTTTTTTTTATTTCAGCTGAATATTGTTCCATTTTAAAAAAAAAAAGGAAATCCAGGGATTTGGCAGACAAGATCCCGGGATTTTCGGGATTAAAAATGATGCGGGATCCCGGGATCTCGGGATACGGGATTCCGGTATTGTAATCCCTAGTCCGAAGAGACGATGGCGTGATATTCATAGATAACGCGAAATCTTTCTGGCTCAGAATAGGTGATTTTTTGTCATAATTTTTTAGAATTTCTAATTTTTTCGAAAGTGTCAGCGTTTTTCTTTTCACACTCTTAGCTTCCATGTTGCACCTAATTGGAGTCGGCAACGCTGCTACTTACTTATATGTAAATGAAAAAAGAGAAAACAGTTTGTGTGAAGTAAGAGACAGACAGGTGCTGCTCAGATGGACGGCATAAATTCTTTTGTTCTCTGATCCTAAAGCACCAAAGTGTAATATTCGGGATTTCTTTGTTCAAAGGACCAATAAAAAGCGCGTTAAAAGCGGGAAAGCGTTAAAAGCGAGGAATTTTTACATTATTCTTATGGGTATGATTCAAGGGGCTGGGACAAATGAGTGTAAAAGGCGGGAAAGCGTTTTAAGCGGTGAGCGTTATATCCGAGTTTTACTGTACATAAAAAGAAATTATAAAACATAAATATGAAACGAACACTTGGCGAATAAATAAAAAAAAAATAAACTGAAAATAAATAATAACAATAATATTTTTGTTTGATTACAAAATTGCAGTAAAGAACATGCATAATGAATGCAGCGAATGGGCGAACGAAGGCAGCGTTTAATCGCTGCGCCTTCGACTCATTCGCGGTGACTTCGGCTTTTGTCCAAACAAAAGACGGCTTGAGCTACTGCTACAATTTGGCAGTTAGGCGCCCCTTTCTCGGTCAGGAGCCTTACCGGGCGATTCTACACCAACCTTCAACTCGCTGTTCAACTCATAGTTGAGAAAACTCAGGTTAGCAAATCCAACCGCCGGTTAATATTTGAAATTCATCGTTAATTTCAGAGCCGAGATCAGTCGAGAGTTGACTTGGGGTTAGTGAACATTATGTTGAGATGTGTATAGCTGATTGGCCAAAGGAATCACATGACGTACTAATCGCGTTGACGAGTTCTGTCCTCACGTAGCACCAGTTTTCAACAACGAAACAAAAACGAGAATTCAAATGCATACTTGCGTTTAATATTTAGATAAATAAATTTCGAATTACCGTTCTGATTTCGTGGTTTTGTTTTTACAAAATTAGGCTCAAAGGGTAGAAATACTGATGCAATTATAAGATGTTCATTTTTACAAAATTTTGCGGTACAGTAAAATTCTATCATAAAAGTTACTGGATTAAAAAAAAAAAATCATAGTTTTTCTTTAATCTATAAGTTTAATAAGCAATTTTCTGATCAGGCTAGCAGTAGTAATTAGAATAAAAGTAAATAACGAGCTAGTTTTATTATTTTATTCATTTATTTTGCAACGAATAATAAAAATATATCTATTTTAATATATTTATTCTAATATATCTTTTTTTTTATTTAACTAAAGTTTCAAGAATTTCTCTTTAAAATGTTTCTTTGAAACAAAAGTAATTACTTTAAACTTTAAAAAAATCAAATTAATTATTATAGTATATTATAGTATATTATAGCTTATTATTTTGCTATCATAAATTTTCTGCTTATATGATAGCATGCTTTAAACAAATATAAAAAGGCTGAAACTGAAATGTAAAAAAACTGCTTTTATTTTTAATTACTAGGGGGTTCTGCCCCCTACGAGCTACGCTCGCCAACCCCCCGTTCAGACACTGTAAACTCTAAAAGAACGCTAATTTGATCGGCTTTAAAAAGATTTCGGAAATTTGAATTATAATTTAAAAAACAGTGGTGATCTCCCTATACACGGGTTTCTATTCATTTCTATTTGATTGGGGAATTTTAAGGCCAAATCAGCTGCTGTTAAAAGATACAATGGCTGTTCTCGTCTTTGATTAAATAAAATCAGTTAAACATTTCAAAATAAGTTAACATAAAATGAATTAAGTAAACAGAGTCTTTGTCTCCCGGTATTTTTTAACAAAGCGAAAAGAAAGCTCATTTAAATAAGACATTTTAAATGTATCGTTTTTAATCTGACGTAATTTTGACCAAACTATTCTTTCTCTTTCTAATATTCACGTGAAAATACTTTTGTTAGAAATAAAATAATATTTGCGCTGTCCTAAGAAAAATAGTTGAAAAGATCATCTCAAAATATAAATAAATATCAAATAAATCACGGGGTCTCCGTGGCCGAGTGATCAAAGCACCACGCTGCTAATCGCTTGCGAGCGTAGGAGATTGTGGGTTCGAATTCCGCTGGTTCATTGCACACACTCTTTGTGTGGAACTCCCAGGATGTATTTCTAATGATATATTTGTGTAATGCAATACCCAGTAGTAGTATAAAAGCAATAAATGTCAAATATTTAAAAACAGACTAATTTAATTAGAATTAATCACATAAATACCATGGGATTCGCAACTAGTTTGGATTGAGTGGATCTTTCAATACGCCTCCCGTGTCTTTAAAAGTTAATTAAAAACCTATCTAGAAAAACATGGCACTGACCAAGGCGGCTTTGCAGATTTACGACCATCTTTCGAAGCGCGCTTAGCACAATGGCAAGTTTAAACTTTGAACAAGGGTTTTGTTTTAGATACAATGTAAATAGAAAAGATTATTACTACGCTGAATTTAGTTTTATGAAATGATAAATGAAGTTTAAATATGCTCTACTTTTATTGTCTGTACCGAATTAATTTCCTCATAAACATATTAGGATAAGATTAAAAAGATTGTTATACAGAATAGCAATATTTGTTATTATTTAGGCTTCATATCTCTTTGAACTTTTAAGTTATAACCATTCATACTTTTCTAGTATATACAGCTATACCCAACCCTACGTTGAGTAGTTTTTTACAAAGTCTTATTATTCTTTTAGCAACGATTTTTTTTTTATATAATACAGTGAATAATTCATATATTTATTGTACGGAACCCCCTGAGTGCGAGTAATACTCGCACTTGACCGTTTATTTTAATTTAAAACGCTTTCGGAACAAATGTTTCAAAATAAGCAAATGGTATATCGGCGGCAAAAAATTTTAACAGATAAATAATTGCAAAGATATTCTATTATTTCTGTTTATTCAAAAGTTTAACAAAAGATAAAAGGTCATTTTATATGTTAAGAACTAGATATACTGATAGCGTAATGAAAATGTATCCGAATGAATTAAGGAATTATCTGTGGTTGGTTTTCAATTGAAATCAATCTAAGTTCTAATGTATACGTTTTAAACGCGCTAATCAATTAAAAAATGATAAATTCCTGCATTTTATTTGGATGCCTTCACATAATGTTTAGTTATTTTTTAAATAGACTTTCTATCCAAATTCGAGAATTAAAATTTTTAAGGCTTAATAAGTAAATGCATTTTATACTTAAACGTTGCAAAAAGGTTAAATTTATAAATTTAATGATTCTAAATTCGAGTTTTGCAGCTTTTTTTGGGGGGGTGGGGGTGGGGTGGGGGTGGGGGGGGGGTGGGGGTGGGGGGGTGGGGGGATAGAAATCGATGCTTTTAAATTATGTATAATTGTTCAATTTTAGTTTGGAATATTGAACAGGGGTGTTGTTGTGCTATCTTAAAAAGAAAAAAAAAATTCTTGAATCTTTGCAACTCTATGTTCAAAGAAATTCATTGTAATTCCTATTCCTAATTTCTAATGTGTAACTGAGCTATATGTTTGGCAATATAATTATAGGTATGAAAAATTTTTTATTTACTCGTTGAAAATTAGAAGCAAACAAGAAAAAAAAAGCACAAAAATGTACTTTTAGTTGGAATAAACTGATCAGGTCAAAAGTTAGACCAAACGTTGCTGGGTTTTAGAAAGTCAAACTTGGCTTTTTGTTAAGGAAATGCTAAATGAAAACAATTAATATATATATATTAATATATATTATTCTAATGTAGTTTAAACAATTCACGAAAAATGCTTTAGAAGAGAAAATTTTCATGAATTCATAATTCAGCACGTAAAGGGTTAAGTGGTTACATGGGTTTGAAGATTTCAAAAAATCCATTTTATTATTATTTTTTATATATTCGGCCCTGCCCGCGGGCCGGGCTTACTTTTTTCTGAAGGTTCGGGCCGGGCCTAACTTATTTTTTCTGCACAGACCCGGTTACTGGTTTCATTCCTAATCTTCACTGCTCAAAATTTTCATTCCTAGTTTTGACTCAGCCCGTATGAAAATCATTGTCTCGGCATAGCCTGGCCCGTTCAAAGGTCAGTAAAATTAGGGTTGGCACAATTTTTTTCTCAAAAAATACATACAATTTTAAATCGCCATTATTCTACAATTAAACATTCAAATTCATTCTTTTTAAAGAATAGTAGATTTCTATACTTATTAAAATATAGTTAAATTAAAATATAGTAAAACCTGTGAAAAAGAACCTGTGTATGACGGTATCTTCTTTTAAACTGAAAAACATGTTGATCCATGCAAAATTAATATACTACTACATAAGAAAAGAATATATAATACATTTACACTTTCTAAGAAGGGAACTTGTCTATAAAGCATTTTTTTTCTATGCAATTCAGTCTTAGATTTTACTGTATAGCATTTTTCAGATTTTTAACACTTCAATACATGGAATATGGATTAACAATATTAATGATAACTGAAACATTTACATACAAGAAATAGAGATTCTTTAAAAAAATAAATATTGCACCCTGCTGCACTATAAAAATGAAGATTATAAACATGAAAAGAAAAGTTAAGATAAATATTTTTGGCTTGAACTCCTCGTACGAGACAAACTTTTAACTAAATCGACGTAAAAATCAATGTTGTGTAGAAATTCACTCGGGCCGTTCCGGGCCGAGCTCGGGCCGAACTTTTAATTGTTATACCGGGCCGGGCCAATAAATTTTTTTCTACGGGCCGGGCTCGGGCCGAACGTTTAACTTTTTCACCGGGCTGCGACGGGCCAATATTTTTTTTGTACGGGCCGGGCCGAATTTTTTTTCTCTGAGTCGGGCCGGGCCCGGGCCTGGAAATGTCGGCCCGTGCAGACCTCTACCGGGAATGACGCGTGTATATGAGGCAGCTTCTTAGCTATTGTTTGTCTGTCTCTCTCGCTCGCTTCTCTCACTTTCTAAGAGTACTTATTTTAAATATTTTACTTTAATCCCTGGGTACAGATTTATTTGAAAAAATTCCTGTGTTTGGAACGGATTTAATTTGCTGATGCGAAACCCCAAATAAACTTTGAATATTCCGTAAGATGTAGGCAGGACTTGCTCCTGAATTGGAGTCCGGCATGGATATAAAACTTGGCCGAAATAGCCACGAGTACGCGCGGAAAAAGGATGAACACGGCACACTCATAGCTGGGAAAAAAGATGAGACTGGTACTCGAGAAGCAAGAATTCGTCTCAGGCAGGAGCAAAACGATGCCCTGGAACCCTGGACATTGCAGCTGCAGCAGGATCTTTGTTTTATGAAGCTGCAACCAACCGACGATTCTATGTGAGTTTATAAAAAAAATATTCTTCGTTTTATTCTTACTTAAAACTAATCGCTTTTATCTAAAAACCCTATGTTTGAAGTCGGTGGATGCGATTTCTCAAAAACTAATGTACCGATCTTATTGCAAATTTGCGCACTTCTTCAAAATAGGATTGACTAGTGATTGAACGAAGAATTTTTTGTTTTTTCTATTACAACTAATTTTATAAGGCTATACGTAGTGTGATGTCTGGATACCATTTCTTCAGCCTGAGCTGGCGCCATTGGTCACGTGACACGCCGGCGTAGGGTAGTAGGGGAGAGATTCTGTTTTGAGAGTGAAGGGTAGAGGTATTGTTTATGCCAGCCTGTGTGATCGGCGGGTTTTTGAGAAACCAAAAGGTTGTTATAGAAAGTGTTTGTAGGTATTACGGGCACCGGGAAAGTAAGAAATTTAATAATATAGTGAAGTGAAGATTTTTGTGTGTAAGATAAATATAGAAGTAGTGTGGTGAACTCAAACCGGAAATTTATAGTTACTTGTAAATAGTGTGTTTGTGCCATCTGTGTGATCATCGTAATGTCTACGTCCTGTTTTGTGCTAATAAACATTTTTGTTATAAAAACAAGGAGTGTTCTGTTCGAAAATTAGTAGCCTCGATAAGGTCATCACACGTAGTGTAAATTGACACAAAAATTGTACTATTTTGCATACAACTCTGCCAAAAATTCAAATTTAATTTTTATTTAAACCCTTCGTTCAACCACGAGCTATACTTATGTACTAACAGGATTTTTTTTTTTTTTTTTTTTTTTTTTTTTTTTTTTTTTTTAAATTTCAGATGAAGCTGTCATCAGTTATCCTGACCACCACGAGGACACTGTTTTAGGGGTCTCCGGAAACCATGTCCCATCGTCTGAATTTTCAAAATATTTTTAATAAAAATTTTATAAAGTATTGTTTAAATGTTGCTCTTTTATACCGGGTGTCCCAAAAATGACTGATGGATTTCAAAATTCAATAGCTTGCAAATGGTGACAGATATTAAAAAAATTCTTGCATTTTTATGCTGCGATTCTCAGTTTTAGTTACAAAAAGTATCGATAGATGGCGCTGCGAGCAATAACCGCTAAATCGAGGCTCGATTTCTCGGCCTCCCTCTGCTTCCATGCGAATAAAGGAGATTAAAATGTATTGAATGGATCCCGAAGTACCAAAAATCGGGTCTGGACTGAGCACCTAACGTTCTCAGCGCCATCTATTGTTTGAAATTCGAACTAAAATCAAGAATCATAGAAAAAAAACGCCTGACATCATACATAACCCTCCTGCAAGAATTCTTTTAATATCTGTCACCGTTTGCAAGTTATTGAATTTTAAAATCCATCGGTCATTTTTGGAACACCCGGTATATGCTTAACATTTTGAATAAAGTAATTTATTTATGATATAAAAAATAGAGAATATATGTTTTTTTTTAACTTCCGTAATCTTCTTCCAGTAATAAATATAATAATAAAATAGTGCCTCAATGTTGAACCAGTATCGTTCTGCTATAATAAATACAACAGAAATCCAAAAACCTAGAATCGACAATTTTCTGTCTGGTAAATTGCTTCCAAAACTTTATTACAGAAACTACTTCTACTATAAGAATTTTATTCGGGTTCGTTACCATGATAACTTATATTCTAATTAGAACAATAAAACAGTGTTACAATTCCAAATCTTTCAATTTGTTCGTTCCATTTATCAAAGTGCATTTTTTCCCTATATTTCCATATTGCTTGGGCTTAAATCTTCGATAAATGTTCCGGTGAAACTGTACTAAGAAAGAACTAAAACAAACTCTCGCTAAAAGGAAAAATTTATTATCTCTTTATATTTATATCTCTTCTTCGAAGCCTGCTAAATTTCCTTTCTATTTTCATTTCTATCTTCTGCTTAGCGAGATGTTTTGTAATTGGCCATCAATATATATATATATATATATCAGTTCTTTTTTAAAAAAACTTTTCAAGTATTCCACTATTTTGAAATTTTCTATTCAGTCTTTCTTAACTTTGACCTCTCTCATTCTTTTTATCAAATATTTCAATCAAGATGTAGAAAAGAAAAAAAAAAGAGAGAGAAAAATTATGCGTCATGCATAGATTATAAAACACTTTCCAATAATTCCAAAATACTGTAACGAAACTTCCCTGTTTACAAGGTAAGAGAAGATATCTAAATAAACAATTTAGAAAACGCATAACACAGTTGAACACCCAATTTCATAAATTAGCGCCCATAGCCGATAAGATATTTGAATTCTTTTGAACTACCTTGTATATACGATCTATAGATTTGTATACGGACGATTTTCCAATAAGTGGGTAATTTCATTCTGTGATTTGGTGAAAAATAAAAGTTAAATTTTAAACAATTTTTTTTAGATATAGGGTAGTGTACAATATTCCGGCATAAACTTTAAACAGTATTTTTCTTTAACCTACATACCTCTAATCGATTCGTTTCTAAAATTTATTGCATTCGATTCGAGCCAGAAATTTCTTCATAAAGTTATTTAAAAAAAAATCCACGTAGAACTAAGTTCAATAAATATGTTCAACAGTTTTAAATAAAAATGCTGATGTACATGTTTTTAGAGAAGGTTGAGTAAAATTTGAACAGGGTAGTGTGCTGATGTTATTTCATTGAAAGGGGAACAAGTGATAGAGACAGTAGTGACAAAATTAAGAAAGTTACTTCTGCGCTCGTAATCAGTTAATCTTAGTAAGACTGCAATTTGATATTTTGAACAAAGCAAAGTATGTCACACCATGACAAAATCATAAATAGATAAAATAATTAGTAAAGTTCAAGTATGGGACAGTAGTGACAGGTAATAACCATATTTTTATCCTTCTATCTATTTTGCAGCTTGCAACTGCTTTTAAAGTCCAGATAATTAAACCACATGACTTTATCACCAATCACTGTTGCTGCTTCTACAAAATGTAACTGTCCTCTAAATTTTATCTCACAATTTATATAAAATTTATAGTCACATGAGCAGTTTTATACAATGGGATAGTAGCGACATAAAAACTAGAGGACAGTATTTCTCTGGCCAGAATAAATATAATTTACAATAAAAATTATTTTTTTATACTTTAGAATATAAATTTTTATTTTGTATAGTAAAAGTTTTAAAAATAATTTGTCATTACACTTAATTTTTTTCCAGAAGATCAGTGCATGAAGTAGGTGGCAATTTAAATATTTATAATATTACTGGAGTAAAATTTCTTGTTAATTCCTGAAAATTCATTTCAAAATTGTAAAAATGCATTACAAAATGCATTTTATGCCGACAAAAATTATATAAATGACAAAATGTAGCATATAACACCAATGGACACAAATTACCCACGTATTGGAGAATCGCCCACGCACACCACATGGATTTCTAAAATTTCATTCAACTATAAAACTCATAACACATTTGAAAATTTATTTTCAGCATTCACCGGTCATAGAAGGTAGCTTGATTTTTTAGCCCCCGGTATGCTATTTCTTTCTCCCAGCTTATTTTGTCTCCAATAAATAACGTTACCTTGTATAAGTCAGCCGTAAAACAAAAGCCGATGTTTCATTGTGCGATTAAATACTCTACATCATTTTTTAAAACTTCTAAGCATCGCACATTTTCAATGTTTATACCGTCGTATTGGGGAAAAAAAGTACTTTTTAATGCAATTTGTTTGAAAACTGCATCTCCATTTGTTTTTTAAACATTAATTTTTTTGTAGTCTTTAGCGACATTTTTTTCATTTTGGCAACTCAAGTACTCCATTTCCGTAGAAAGTAAAGAAATAATTGTTGAAAAATAGCAATTATATCTTTTTGTTGCCATTTTCTCATAAAAACTGAAAAAAAAAATTTATTAAAATACGTGCTATTTTGAGAAAAATATAAATGAAGGATTTATGATAAAACATGGGGCTATTATAAACTATATTTAATTTTAAGTATCTATATTAATGCAAATGACGTCATTTTACATAAAATAAAAGCCTGCGCTTTAAGTCTTACAATTGAAATAAGTTTTGCAGTAGAGTCCCGATTATCCGAGTCCCGCTTAACCGAGTTACTTTCTTCTGATGGACTGGTGGCTTCTATTATTATGAAACAGCTATGATAAATGAAGCGTTAGGTGAAGATGAAAGAGCACCCGTAAAAAGTTAGAACTCTGATTTTCTGGTCAGAATGGGGGAAAAAATGGCCCAAAAAATTTTTTGCCCGTTTTTTTTTCCATTCTGACCAGAAAATCAGAGTTCTAACTTTTTACGGCTGCTCTTTCATCTTCATCTAACGCTTCATTTATAATGGCTGTTTCATAATAATAGAAACCACCAGTCCACCGGAAGAAAATGAAGTAATGGAAATGCCAGGGGCGACACTAAATTCTGAAAAAGCAGAATTCCTGTTCTCTAGTTTGTCTTTTTGTGCAGATTTGCAATATGATCTGTATATTTCTTATTTAGATGTTATGCTAAAATTTAATTCAGCTGAGAAACAAATAACACAACTAAAATCGCACTTTAGGCAATTACCATCCATAGACGGCGAATTCAAACGAATTTGATTAACTTTTACATTAGTTTGAGATTTTATCATATCCAGCTTTTTGCATATAAATTGCCCTGCATATGGATTTATTTATATTCTCAAAAACAAATTTTGTATACCACATATAGTTGAGTTGGAAAATGCATAAGACAGTCTAAAGACACCTCTAATCAATTCACGCCCATAGACAGCAGCATTGCTTAAGAATATTTTTTTCCAGCCCTGTATGTGAGTTATAGAATTTATCCACACCGACTAATATACTAAAATAGGGTTCTTTTAAAAACACATATCTCATCTGAAAGTGCATTTTCGGCGACTATCACTTACAGACAGTAGTGTAGCCGAAATCTTTTAACATTCCTGTAAATGAACAAATAAATGCCACACATTCCATATTCTGCAATAAACATTTTGAACTGCATCTCAGCAATTGAAATAAATTTCATAGTGAGGCATCTTTAAAATACATTGCAAATAAAGATTTTTGCCAAGAGGAAATAATGTAAAGATATTCCTTTGTGGGCCCCTGTAAATGGATGATAAATATGATGCATTCCATTTTCTACAGAAATATTGTTGTGTTGCATATTAACTTCCCAATGTTTCAAATAATGTAACTCCATTAAATTAAAATACAATCGCAAGCGATATTTTTTCCATATACTACAATCTGACGGAATTATTTTGTGTGTGTCTATAAGCGAATTGTAAATACTACACAATCCATTTTCTATAGGAAATGTCATTTTTTTAATTTTCTACAACGCGGGATAACCCACCATTGGCATAGGCTTCCAGATCCCGCGTTGCAAGTTTATTTAAAAAAAGAAAGAAAAAAAAAAAAAAAAAAAAAAAAGAAAGAACGAAAAAAAAATACAATATTATTTAACAATAGTTTTAACAATAACAATTAAAGGTAATAGTAAAAGTAATAATAATAGTAATTATAAATGTAATAATAAAAGTAATAATAGAACAGATGAGCTGAGCGCTTTACAGGCGAAAATGTGTATTATTTTCAACACGAATATGATTGATTAATTATGAATAGCAGCAGATGAATAAAAAAGTTCTTAAGTCTCTACATATTCTCAGGTGCATTAGTTTAATAGTTATTATCATGAATTCAAGTGTTTTGTTGTAAGATAACTTTTAGGTTATGGATAAAATGAGTGTATGGCTGTTCTATGTACAAGAGTTTTCTAAATTTTATATTATCGATTTAGTTAGGCACTGTTTGGCCTGAAGTTCATGCTTCTGTTCATTAGTGCTAATCTTGTTCATCTATTGGCATTTGTGGGTTTTGAAAAACTAATTGATTTTTTTCTAGCATCCGCACACATTCTATTATTTTAGTATATAGCATTGGTGATTTCAGCACAAATTTGAACCAATGGTGATGTGCTATTGTGACTGATTTACGGATATGGAGGGTTGATGTTAATGGACAGCTGAACACATAGTGAAGGGAGTTACCAATTTCACCACAGGTACACAGTGACGACTCAGCTTTATTTATTTTGAATAGGTAGGACGGGAAGGGTCCATGATTAGTTGAGAAGATATACAGGTTTCTATGTACTAACATGAAGTCTGTTGTTACTTTTGGACATAATTTGTAAGTAAATCTGCCAGTGGTACCATAATACCACTGTTTCTGCCATTTGTCTATGGCTTATTTTTTCAATTTCTTTTTAAGGTGTGAAGCTGGGTATGGATGAAATATTTCTCGTACCTTAATATTTGTTATAGCATCTTCGGCTAGTTGATCTGCATGTTCATTTCCTTTAACACCTGTGTGTCCCCATACCCATTGAAATTTAATTGATTTAGATGTTTTCTGTAAGGCTATTATAATTTTTGATGTGATAAAATCTGTACTAAAAACGTTCTCCAATAATGCAAGACTTGACTGGTTATCTGTGTAAATGACGAAGTTCCCGTCCCCTGAGGAGTCTGCCCATAATATTGCATCTAATATGGCAAGTTGTTCAGCTTGAAAAATTGAATTTGATATTTGTAACTTTATTTGATGAGTATGGATGCATTTTCCTTCTTTATAAACACAGAAAGCATACGCTGTGCCAGCATCTGATGTTGATCCGTCAGTGTATATATTTATTGTTGAAGCGGATGGAACTCCTTCTTGTACTAAAAGATAATATTGATGTGGGGAAGGTATGGATGAGGATATTTTCGGTTGATAGAAGACTGGAAAGTAGTCCTCTATTGGAGTTCCCAAACGTAGGACCTGTCCTGAAATTGCTAATGTATTTAATTGGATCACCAATGGTTGAATCCCGCACAATACATTCAAAGCTGCTGTTGATGATTTTCTATAAGCTCTCGACAGGAGCAAAAGGCATTGTGTCTTAATTGCCGATAGTAGCCTGTAGCCGTGTGAGACTGGTAGGTGTGGAAACCAACATGAAGCGGCATAGGAGATTTTATTTTTGTCTAATATTTGTAAGTACCAGATTTTTAAAATTTGTTTCGAAAGGCCTCCATATGCAGCGGCGAATTTTAGAAGATTTTGTGATATTTGATTAATTTCTATAGGTTTTTTATTCAGGTGCGGAAGAAAAGACAGTGTTTTATCTAATGTTAAGCCCAAGTAGTCTATTGTATTTTCAGATTTAAGGGAGTGCCTATTCAATTTATATATTGGTCCTCTCTTCAGGAAACGTGGTCTTCGAAGATTTAACACTACACATTTGTCATATGAGAACTTCATATCCGTTTGTTTCGCCCAATCATTTATTATTTGTAGTATCTCTCTTCCCATCTTCTCCAACTGTTTTCTTGTTTGGCCAAAAATAATTAGAGAAGATCACCGGCATATGCTATTATCTTAAAGCCATGTTTCTTTAATATTCTCTAATTTATTCAGGAATATTCTCCAAAGAAAAGGTCCAAAACAAGACCCCTGTGGGCAACCCCTTCTAAACCAGTGGATCTTTTTTGACAGCCAATTCGGCATTGCTCCTCTTGTTGAAAGAAATGATGCTATACTATGTTTATTAATGCTTGTTTTAGTTTTAGGAATTTTAATTCTTCTAAGGTCTCTGACCAGGGTAGTCGGTCAAATGCATTCTTGAAATCTAGGGATATTAGGTAAATATAATTGTTATTCTCTTTGAGCAGATTTATAAATGAGAAAAGTTCGGCTATCGCTGACTCCATCGAACGACCTTCTTGGAACCCATGTTGTTATTTTTGTAGTTCTTTTTGGCTGTATAAGTTAAAATTTATCCTTTTTAATAATAGTTTTTTATATATTTTACGGAAGATTGGCAGTAAGGAGTCTGGTTTTTTAGAGGGCTTTATGAAATAAACCAATTCTCCAATCTTCCATGTTTTGGGGAAGTAATTTAAATATAGCAGAACATTGCACATTTATAGTAAGAGAAACTTATGATGCTTGAATAATTGTCGTACTATGTTATGATCAATTTCATCAGGCCCCGGGGCCTTGTTCCTGTTGAATGAGTAGATGACATTTTTAAGTTCTTTTAAAGTAAAATTTTCAATTGCCCCTGCCTTCTGCTGGTTAAATATTGAGTCAGCTGGCATTTCTGATTGACCAAATATTTCTGTGGTTAGAGTTTCATAGAATCTTTCTGCTGTTTCCGTTTCTTCCTCTTGTTCTTGTAATGAATACAGTTCTCGATTATGATAATTTTTAAAAGCTACTTTTTTTTATTTTTCCATAAGGGTTTTTGGATTGTGTACAAAATCTTGTCCATGCTTGTTGTTTCGCGTTCAAAATTGCTTTTTATACATGGCTCTTTGTGATTTAAATTTAATTATATCTTGTACTGTTTCGTGCGTAGCTGATCGTTCCACCATGTTATCTTCGGTTGATGAGTACTTTTTCTTTTCTTGAGTGTCTGATCACATGTTCTTTTAAGTAGTTGGTAAAATTCTTCATATTTGTCTTCAAATGAAGTTGAAATTTTGCTGGTTTAATTCTTTTTTAATTTTATCGTTGAATTTTTTAAATGATGTTTATTTTGTTCGATATCTTCTGTTATAGGAAATGTCATATGGTAAACCTCAAAAACATATAAAACGCTCGTGATAATCCAAGTATATTTACGCGAGTTAGACCACGGATAGACAGGCGGACGGCCAAACAAACCGAAGTCATAAGGGTCAATATCTGAAAACCGGGCAATTTCATTACAAAATATTTATTTTTTAAAATTAATGTACCATGCAATTATATACTATGATACATGTTTTGTCATTTAAATGCTGTAGTGTTTTGAGATCAAGGATGTATATTTTATGCATATGATAAACTTTTACGGAAAAAAGTGTCTGTTAACATCATAATCAGTGTCTAATAATTGGGACTGAGAGGATGTTTTTGTCTTAACGGCTGCTCAGCCATTTTGTAGAATCATTTTGAACACATGTAAATTATGAAGGATGCCATGTGACATTTGTATGTTACATAAATAAAGTTGCAATCTTTTTTTTTTATATAAATAAAAAGTTAAATATGGGGACATGAATGATGCTATAAAAAAATACTCATCCCTATTCAGAACAAAAACTAAAATATTTCTAAATATGAAACAAAGAGAAGAACAACTTACCTTCATCCATGGTGGCTATTTGAACTTTAGTTGCTGTTGCAATGGAAATAATTCTGCCAGCGCCTCCTAGCATCTGTTAACCTAAAAGTGTGTTTAGAGGGACTAAGATGATGGTCAACCTTACGGACAAATATATTTACGACAACATTTTACTATATAATTTATACTAATAAAGGAGAATTGTATTTCCCCATACTAAATATATCTACCCTATATATATAAAATCCTAATGAAACGAATTTATGAAACGAATACATGAAACGCCTGAAATGTATCGATTCTTTTAATCGACTGATGAAACAACTGACTTTGTTTCACGGCGATTTCTCCTAAATTTCACTTCTTAAAAAAAAAAAAAAAAAAAAAAAAAAAAAAAAAAAAAAAAAAAAGGAAAAAAAAAAAAAGAAAAGAAAAATATTAGGCACAGATGTCATATACGCACCGGGGTACCTAATTGGCGCACAAATGGCATTATTTTGATAGACATGGTAACCCGTCTATTGTTGTTTATTTAATAATAAATGTATATTTACTTTTATTATTTTTTTTTAATTTATATAAATTATTTTGTTCTATAGTAATTAATTATTTTTTTTGCTATTTCCTTTTGGAAATAATAGAAAATAATTGAAAAATACGGTACAATGTAGTAGTTATTCCGTCACCCAATTTCGCAAATTATATAAATCGCCAAACCACTCGCCAAATTGTACAGATTGACAAAATTTTTATTTTAAATAACGAAAGAACAAATAAATTAGTATAACATTAATAAATATAAAAATAAAACGTCGAAATAAAAATCACTTGATGACGTAAACACGTGTAACTTGCTAAAAGTCAAGTGAATGTGACATTTACCCTGAACCATTATTGGCACTTAATCTTATAGTTTGGTGATAGATTTTTTGTCGACGGGATAACTAAGTAGTACCAAAAATACATATGTAACTGGTATTCGAAAACGAGGTTTTCGTCAAATTTTCGTAAAAAAAAAAAAAAAAAAAAATCATGCCAAACATGCCTAACATGACATCTGGCGAAATATTAAATTATGTAACAAATCATGACATTTAATTTCAACTTCAAATCAATGTTTTAATTTACCACTTGAACAATAAACAAAATGCTAACTGGCGAATTGAAAAAAAGATATTGGCGAGATTTGCACCCGGCTTTTTTTTCTTTCGGCACAGATGTCACATACGGCCCCATATTGGCGCGATTTTTTTCTGACGCCAATGTCATATACGCAACGGGTACTTAACTGGCGCCAAAGTATCGTTATTTTGTTTGATATGGTAAGCCGGATGTTGTTGTTTATGCTGTTAATGCGTTCCCCAAATTGGCGTTGGAAAAAAATCGCGCCAATATGGAGCGTATATGACATTTGTTCCAAATCTTCATATGAAAGGCGAAGGGATCAGATCGTATTTGTTTATGGCATTTTATGACTTGAACTATTATAATATAGATGAAATGATGGGGATATAATAATATTTGGCGACTTATCACCTGTGCCTGGATAACATTAAAGTATCAAAATGGCACCTAGAGTATAAAAAGCAAAGTGTTCCGCCCGGAACTGTTGATGATAGTCACATGATTTAGGCTATTGTTATAGAGATTGTTTTAAAATATCGGTTGACAAAGACTCTGAATACTTAATTAATTTTATTTTAGCTTCTTTTCAAATGTTTAACTGATCCTCTTTAATCAAAAACGAAAACAACCGTTGGATGTCTTAACAGCAACTGATTCTCCGTTAAATTTTTGCAATCAAAGGGAATTAAATGGAAACCCGTTTACAGGGAGATCTGCACACATTTTTCAGTATAATTTAATCTTCTCTAATATTTTTAAAACCCATTAGATTTTTAAATTTTTAGATTCTGCGGTGTCTGAACGGGGGTTGGCGAGCGTAGCTTGCAGGGGGCAGAGCCCCCTAGTATAGGTATAAATATATAATAGCAAAAGTTAAAAATATTTATAGAATTTTTTACAGCATACATTTAATACTGGATATTTGTATCTGGGGACGGAGACTGAAATGATGATTTTTCGTTTGTTTAAAGCTTAAAATTAATTATTTATACATCATTATATGTCCATTTATCATTGGTAATTGTTATAACAAATGTTACAATATATTACATTTTTCACTTTTTGGTTTAAATATAATTAATGGAATATCATTGGCAATGGACGCAAATTTTCCAGTTTTCAGATATTTACCCAAAATCACTTTTTAGCTATGTTGGGAAATGTTAAAAAAGAGAAGAAAAGAAGAAGAAAAAATTTGGAGTGCAACTTGAGCGAATTGAATTGAATATAAGACAGGATAATTTTAATTTCCACAAAAGTAAATAAGTTAAATTTGTTCAAATTATGAAAACAGAAGAAACGGTTCCCATCTTTTCGTCACGTTCATATATCCTTTGTATATTTTAATATTTTTAAAAAAAATAACTATAAAAGATTCAAGAATGATTAATGGAAAGACTTTTTGTTTATTAAATATTATTATTAGCTTAGGTTGACAGATACAGAAAGTAAAATTATAGATGCATTAGTTCACATCTGCTAAGTACAATCTAACAATAAAAAGTTTATTTAGTGTTCTTGGTTAAAGTTTTTTAATGATAAAATCATTAAAAGTAGAAAAACAAAAATACACTCATATGAGAGCAGTATGGCTCAAGTCATTCACGTGCAAGTAAATTGATGTAAGATGTTAATAATATTTTATAATTTTATAACGCATTTGTGTTATAGAAATATAGAAAAATAATGTTAAATATGATTTCAATGATTTGTATTGAACTTTTTATGAATTTTCTGTAAAGTGCTTCAGTTTTTAATCTAAAGTTGTAGTAAGAAAAAATTCTCTTGCAAAAATTTTATTTTTTTTTCATTTTTTTAAATATATTTATTTATTTATTTTCAATAAGTCATTTAACCGTAATTTTTTCGTATATGTACAATTTATTATATTGGATTTTGCATAAAGTTAATAAAAATTGCAGAACCTATGAAGATAAATGCTCGCACCCTAAGTACGAAAAACTCATTGAATAGAGAAAATAGGTCATGTATACAAGGAAATTAATAAATTGTATTCAAAAATAGACGTAAAGGCTATTTATGTAGCTTTATTTTCTTTTCGACATTTTTACTATGAAATTATCGCTACTTTGTTACATTTTACATTCCAGTTAGAACAGTAAAAAAAAAAAAAAATGTTACAAAATCTAATATTTCTATTATTTCATCCCATTCACAAAAACAATTTATTTTCCTTTTTTTCTTTTCTCTTTTTCCAAGATTGCCCGGAATTAAATCTTTGGTAAATTTCCTGATGAAAATGCACTGACAAAGACTCAAGAAAATTTATTGAACCTTATCTTTTCTTTGGATGTTTCTTAGTTTATTTTATTTTCTTATTTCCTGTTATACAAAGTTTTGTAATTGATCGCAAAGCCCATATAAAAAAAAAGACATTCCTTTCTCTTTAAACTTTTTTTACACTTTCCAATATAAAAGTGTTTGTGACTTCAGTTTGTCTGGCCGCCTTGGTCGTGCTGTAACGCTTGTAATATGCTGGGATTTCCATGTATGTTTTATATGTTACAGTAGAGTCCCGATTATTCGAGTCCCGCTTAACCGAGTTACCGCTTTAACCGAGTAATTTTCTTCTGATGAACTGATAACTTCCATTATTATGAAACAGTCATTATAAATGAAGTGTTAGGTGAAGATGAAAGAGCAGCCGTAAAATGATAGAACTCTGATTTTCTGGTCAGAATGGGAAAAAAAAACCGGCCATAATTTTCTTTGAAAACAAACTTTTAGCCATTTTTTCTTCCCATTCCAACCAGAAAATCAGAGTTCTAACTTTTTATGACTGCTCTTTCATCTTCACCTAACACTTTATTTATAATGGCTGTTTCATAATAATGGAAGCCATCAGTCCATCAGAAGAAAGTGATCCATTCCAAATAAGGTATAATAAGGTCCAAATAAGGTTCCGATTGAAAAAAAAAATTAATACTTTGAACAGAAAGAAGAGGCTACACCTGCAATTTTCATGACACTAATAGAATCACATAGCTGGCAATTTGCATGGTTTTGTTACCTCTAAAATGTAATACAAATGTTTTCCATATTTGACAACTGTTATACTTCGACGATTGAATTAGAAAAAATCTACTGGTAAGTTTTGGTGGTAAGAAAAAATCTTAGAAATTGGTAGCTATGCAGTAGTGTAATACTGCAGCCAAAAAAGAAAAAAAAAAAAACTGCAGTAAAATTGACATTCAACAAACAAAAAACTATCAGGGGCTTTTTCAAATAAACAATTTCGTTCCCCTGCTTTGCTTAAAAGTAATGGAAATGTATATCAAAGAAATATTACTAATACAATAAAAATTAATCAAGTGAAAATTTATATTTCATCTCCTTAGCTGGTGACGATTTGTGTAAATCCGGTTTATCCGACTTTTTTACTTATCCGAGGTGAGCTTGTCTCGGATAATCGAGACTCTGCTGTATTGAGGTTCGTTATATAGTGTTCTTTATTAAAAATGTAGTGTGTAG
Source organism: Maratus speciosus (assembly GCA_963932465.1). Taxonomy (NCBI): domain Eukaryota; kingdom Metazoa; phylum Arthropoda; class Arachnida; order Araneae; family Salticidae; genus Maratus; species Maratus speciosus. Next base: position 118,790,055 of record OZ010788.1, on the reverse strand, counting down.
CATTTTGTTACACTTTTTCGTCGTCGATACGATGATGATTATCACACGAATTCCAGTCCACCACTCGCAAAGACTCCAAACAATCGCTATTTCGCTGATAGGCTAGAACCACCTATATATGTAGGTGATATCGGATACAATGTTAGAAGGTTTATCATTAATTCCTAAGATAATTCAAATAATATTCAAGAACGATTTATTGACAAAAAAAATATTTACATTAAAAGTCATTATTTACCTTTATAGGCTCGGATATAACAAATCCTGTCCAACTCTAAGTTATACGTGAAATAAATTTCTACGTACTGGGTAATATTATTAAACCATGTTCTTCCCTTATTTTACTTTTTGATAACTGAAGAAAATTTTTTCGATACTTTCGTAACATTGACATGTACTTTTCAGATATTATTTATTTATGATTATTTATTATTTTTTTTTAAATCATTTTTGAACGATGCAAAAATGTTTAAAGGGAATAAAAATCTATATATATAAAAGCCGTTCTCTGTGTGTATGAGTTCGGGCTCACTTTTCGAAGCCCGGGCCCGCCCGAGCCCGACGATTTTAAATCCGAGCCCGAAACATTTTTTTGTTATTAGAGCCCGAGCCCGATACCAAAAAAGTAAACCGAAAAATTTTTTTAAATAAAAATTGCATAAAAGTTGTTCTAAATGTAATATCAATTTGTTCTAAATGTAATCTCTCTTTTTTTTTAACAACTTCGTACATCGCAATAACTGTTAATACATAGCACATAATTAATTTTATGACATTTACATTCAATCTTATCAAAAGATAAACCCTAAAAATATTCTCATATTTTTCTCTCGCAACAAGCAAATCTGACGGGAACATTAACGAAGTGCGTTTTAGAAATAAATGAATGAATTAAATTTGCAGGAATTACGATTTATATGACGAAGAATCGAACAACGTTTTTCTATTTCCTATAAAAGGTATACATCTTTCGTAATTCTCCTGTTCTTGAAAATCAGCTTAAATTAAAAATTCAACAACACAGTTATCTGAAAGATCAGATGCTTCTTATAGGAAAAGTGTATCGATTGTAATGCTCATTGACTACTAACAGAAGAGATTATTTTTTCCGCCTAGATTGTCAAATAATAAAATAAACGATCCAATTAAAAAATATCCTACTATTTATTTGTCTTGGCGCATTATGAACTATCTAGTGCATCCAGTTATCGACAATGGTATAAATCTGCAAACATTGCAAATTTCTTTTAAAATACCTTTGATGTTGTAACATTAATCAATCATCACATACAATTATTTATACCTAATTTAAAACCAAAATTCTCCTTTTACAAATATAATTAACTGAAACTTCCTTCCCTTTTAAAAACATCATATATATCTCTTTCTCTCTAATACAGCTAATAAATATTTCTTTTAATGTTTACCAAATTATCAACTGTTAACAAAAAAAAAAAAAAAAAAAAAAAAAAAAAAAAAAAATCAACTTTCACACCCTCATAAACAAACAGTAAAATATTCACGAATAAATAAATATATTTTTTTGATCATTTGCTTTTCTTTTGCGCAGTAATTTTTTAAGTAGAGTTCTTATACTAAAATAGAAAAACACTATTTCTATTTTCCTTTCATTCTGATCAAAATAACATCAAAATCTTATACTATAATGCGAGCAAAAATTGTGTGTGTGTGTGTATGTACATTTTATCTTAAAAACGGCTCTAACGATTTTGATGAAATTTTGTATTTTACCATTTTCGGGCATGATAAGACCATTGGGCTAGGTCACGTGTTCAAGAAAATTCGATTAGTGGGTCATTTTGGGTCGTAATGGGTCAAGGTCAAGCTAATTATATCTAAAAAACGGCTCAATCGATTTTGACGAAATTTCACATCCAACCGTTTTTCGACACGAAGAAACTTTTGGGCTAGGTCACATGTTCGAGAAACTTCGATTAGTGGGTCACTTTTGGGTCACTATGGGTCAAGCCAATTTTATCTAAAAAACGGCTCTATCGATTTTAACTAAACTCTATATTCTACTGTTTTGGATTACGAGAAAACTATTGGGCTAAGTCACACGTTCGAGAAAATTCGATTAGTGGGTCATTTTTGGGTCACCATGGGTTTGTGTGTGTGTGTGTGTATGTGCACCTAAGTTTATCTAGATAACTTCTTTAACGATTTTGACGAAATTTTTCACCCTACTGTTTTCGGGCACGAAAAGACCATTGGGATGGGTCTCGTGTTCGAGAAAATTCCATTAGTGGGTCATTTTGGGTCATAATTTTTTCAGAATCAAATTAATTATATCTAGAGAACGGTTCAATCGATTTTGACGAAATTTTGCATTTTACCATTTTCGGGCATGATAAGACCATTGGACTAGGTCACGTGTTCGAGAAAAATCGATTAGAGGGTCATTTAGGGTCGTAATGGTTCAAGGTCAAGCTAATTATAGCTAAAAAACGGCTCAATCGATTTTGACCAAATTTTACATCCAACCGCTTTTCGACACGAAGAAACTATTGGGCTAGGTCACATGTTCGAGAAACTTCGATTAGAGGGTCATTTTTGGGTCACCGTGGGTCAAGCTAAGTTTATCTAGAAAACTTCTTTAACGATTTTGACGAAATTTTGCACCCTACTGTTTTTGGGAACGAAAAGACCATTGCGATGGGTCTCGTGTTCGAGAAAATTCTATTAGTGGGTCATTTTGGGTCATAATGGGTCAGCGCCAAGTTAATTATATCTAGAAAATGGCTCAATCGATTTTGACTAAATTTTTTATTTTACCATTTTCGGACATGATAAGACCATTGGGCTAGGTCACGTGTTCGAGAAACTTCGATTAGTGGGTCATTTTTGGGTCACTATGGGTCAAGCCAATTTTATCAAAAAAAAAAGGCTCAAACGATTTTTACTAAATTCTATATTCTACTGTTTTGGATTACGAGAAAACTATTGGGCTAAGTCACATGTTCGAGAAAATTCCATTAGTGGGTCATTTTTGGGTCACCGTGGGTCAAGCTAAGTTTATCTAGATAACTTCTTTAACGATTTTGACGAAATTTTTCACCCTACTGTTTTTGGGCACGAAAACACCATTGGGATGAGTCTTGTGTTCGAGAAAATTCCATTAGTGGGTCATTTTGGGTAATAATTTGCCAGGGTCAAACTAATTATATCTAGAGAACGGCTCAATCGATTTTGACGAAATTTTGTATTTTACCATTTTTGGGCATGATAAGACCATTGGGCTAGGTCACGTGTTCGAGAAAATTCAATTAGTGGGTCATTTTCGGTCGTAATGGGTCAAGGTCAAGCTAATTATATCGAAAAAACGGCTCAATCGATTTTGACCAAATTTCACATCCAACAGTTTTTCGAAACTAAGAAACTATTGGGCTAGGTCACATGTTCGAGAAACTTCGATTAGTGGGTCATTTTTGGGTCACTATGGGTCAAGCCAATTTTATCAAAAAAACGGCTCTAACGATTTTCCCTAAACTCTATATTCTACAGTTTTGGATTACGAGAAAACTATTGGGCTAAGTTACATGTTTGAGAAAATTTGATTAGTGGGTCATTTTTGGGTCACCGTGAGTTAAGCTAAGTTTATCTAGATAGCTTCTTTAACGATTTTGACGAAATTTTTCACCCTACTGTTTTCGGGCACGAAAACACCATTGGGATGAGTCTTGTGTTCGAGAAAATTCGATTAGTGGGTCATTTTTGGGTCATAATGGGTCAGGGTCAAGCTAATTATATCTAAAGAACGGCTAAATCGATTTTAACTAAATTTTGTATCTAACCATTTTCGGGCACGAAAAGACCATTGGGATGGGTCACGTGTTCGAGAAAATTCGATTAGTGGGTCATTTTTGGGTCACTGTGGGTCAAGCTATTTTATCTAAAAAACGGCTCTAACGATTTTCACTAAACTCTGTATTCTACAGTTTTAGATTACGAGAAGACCATTGAGCTAAGTCACATGTTCGAAGAAATTCTATTAGTGGGTCATTTTTGGGTCACTGTGGGTCAAGCTATTTTATCTAAAAAACGGCTCTAACGATTTTCACTAGACTTTGTATTTTACAGTTTTAGATTACGAGAAGACCATTGAGCTAAGTCACATGTTCGAAGAAATTCTATTAGTGGGTCATTTTTGGGTCACAGTGGGTCAAGCTAAGTTTATCTAGATAACTTCTTTAACGATTTTGACGAAATTTTGCACCCTACTGTTTTCGGGCACGAAAACACCATTGGGATGAGTCTTGTGTTCGAGAAAATTCGATTAGTGGATCATTTTGGGTCATAATGGGTCAGGGTCAAGCTAATTATATCTAAAGAACGGCTAAATCGATTTTAACTAAATTTTGTATCTAACCATTTTCGGGCACGAAAAGACCATTGGGATGGGTCACGTGTTCGAGAAAATTCGATTAGTGGGTCATTTTTGGGTCACTGTGGGTCAAGCTATTTTATCTAAAAAACGGCTCTAACGATTTTCACTAAACTCTGTATTCTAGAGTTTTAGATTACGAGAAGACCATTGAGCTAAGTCACATGTTCGAAGAAATTCTATTAGTGGGTCATTTTTGGGTCACAGTGGGTCAAGCTAAGTTTATCTAGATAACTTCTTTAACGATTTTGACGAAATTTTGCACCCTACTGTTTTCGCGCACGAAAAGACCATTGGAATGGGTCTCGTGTTCAAGAAAATTTGATTAGTGGGTCATTTTGGGTCATAATGGGTCAGGGTCAAGCTAATTATATCTACAGAACGGCTCAATCGATTTTGACTAAATTTTGTATCTAACCATTTTCGGGCAAGAAAAAACCATTGGGATGGGTAATGTGTTCAAGAAAATTCGATTAGTGAGTCATTTTTGGGTCACCGTGGGTCCAGGTAAGTTTAGATAACGTCTAGATAACGGCACTACGATTTGACGAAATTCTGTAATCTATCGTTTTCGGGAACGAAAAGACGATTGGGATGGGTCACGAGTTTGAGAAAATTTGATTAGTGGGGCATTATGGGTCAGGGTCAAGCTAATTATATAAAAAAACGGCTCAAGACATTTTCACAAAATTTTTTAATATACGGCCGTTTCTGGTCATGAGAGGACCACTGGGCTAAGTCACATGTTCGAGAAAATTCAATTAGTGGGTCATTTTGGGTCACAATGGGCCGGGGTCAAGCTAATTGAATCTAAAAACATGCTCAAAACATTTGATCAAATTTTATATTACGTATACCGTTTCTGGGCATGAGAAGAGAATTGGGCTAAGTCACATGTTCGAGAAAATTCGATTAGTGTGTCATTTTTGGTCACAATTTGTCAGGGTCCAGCTAATTGTACCTAAAAAACGGCTTAAACGGTTTTGACTAAATTTTGTATTCTATGGTTTTCGGGCTCGAGAAGACCATTGGACTAGATCGCATGTTCAAGACGCACAATTAACGGGTCATTTTGCATCACAATGGATCAGACCCATAGGGTCAAGCTAATTGTATTTAAAAAGCGCTTCAAAACATTTTGACATAATTTTGTATAATACCGTTTCCGGGCATGATAAGAGCATTGGGCAGGGTCGCACGTTCAAGAAAATTCAATCAATGGGTCATTTTGTGTCCTAATGGATCAGGATCAAGCTAACTGTATCTAAAAAACCGCTCAAAAGATTTTGAAAAATTCTTTGTACTACACCGTTTCTGGAAAAGATAAAACCATTGGGCTGGGTCGCATGCTCAAGAAAATTCTATTAGTGGGTCATTTTGGTGATAATGGGTCGGGGTCAAGCTAACGGCATCTAAAAAATGTTCAAACAATTTTGGCAATTTTTTTTGTTATACCGTTTCACAGTACAAAAAGACCTTTGACATAGCTCACATCTGCGATGAATTTCGATTAGTGGTTTTTTGAATCAACGTGGATCAAGCTTATTTTACCTAGAAACGACTAACGATTTTCACTAAATTTTGCATTCCATCGTTTTCAGGCTCGGGAAGAGCATTGCGATAGGTCGCATGTTCGAAAAAATTCGATTAGTGGGTCATTTTGGGTCACTATGTTTCACGGTCAAGCTAATTACATCTAAAAAAACAAGAATGATTCAGTGGGGAAAATATATCGAGATAAACAGAAAGCTAATTTTGACCGAGCTCAGCTCGGTCATTCCTGCTAGTGATTTCTTATGGAAAATGTAATTTTCAACCCAGCCGTCATAAGGACGAGAAGTAAGTGATAACAGACAGATGCCTCATTTATTTATTGAAACCACAGGAAATTGAAAGGTTAGTGATTATTATGAAAGTAGTAATTAAATTACTTTTACAAGGACAACAGCTTTTTAACAGAGATAAAAATAAGGAATACTGAATTTATTTTAGACATAAATAGATTTTAGATATTAAAACACCTTAAAAAGCATTAACAGAATAATATGGGGAACACAATAAATTTTGATGGGTCAATCCATTTCAAGTGGTCCAGCACTGGTTGGTCGACCATTTTGAAAAAATCTGAAATTTTTTGTACAACAACCCTAACATGAGTGAAGTTCAAAATGACTGTTATTTTAATTTTATTAATTTTTGTTTGTGCATGGCGGCCATCTTTGTTTCATCGTCTGCAGCAATTTTCTCGCAGGAAGGGTTTACGGAATTGTAAATAATTAATCGTTTATTTCTCCAATTCAAGTGCGGTTTACAGCAATTTGTACAGAATACATTGGGCTAAAAATTTGGTAATAGAGTAGTTTCCGAAACTAAATGCTTATTGGTGAAATTTAGGCACAAAGTTTCAGTTTTTTCCCAAAATCTGTCCGTTTACAAGAGGAAATTTTTCTAGCAAAGAAAACTGTCAACATGACATACTTTTGTTTTACAAATAGGCTGAAAGTACTTGTACTCACACGCCAAGTTCCAGATCTGGGACATTCTTTCTTTTCGCTAAAAAAATTTCCAAATTTTTCAAAAATGTCAAAAATCGCACTTTTGAGGCTTTGATATCTCTGGTGGGGTACGAGATAAAATCTGAAATTCGGGTTGCTGAGAGTATTGTATGGTAGTGTTATGCACAAGAAATTTCAGGATGGAGATTTGACTACAAGGTGAGATATGGCAAGGGCAAAATGTCAAAACAATACTGCCAAACTATTGTTTTGTTGTAGTCACAGCTAAGAATTTATCTCAAAGTGTCATTTAAATTTATTTTTCTATTATCTTTAAATATTAGTAACAGAAAATAAAGCCTTTTGCAAAGCTTAGAAATTAATTTAAAAAATAATTATGCCTAAGACTTTGTATGGTTTCAGTAATTTTTCTTGTAATTTTAGCAACTAAAAGAAATCTCGACACTTTTACATAAAGAAAAAAAATATTTTTATACAAGACCTAAGACAAAAACAGAATGGGGAAAGAGAAAAGCTGTTAATTTTGTCATACTTGTTGAGACATGATCAAATGTGTCAAAACACATCCTTGCTTGTTGGTTTAAAAACCACAATTTTGATCTTTCTCAAAATTTTATTTGTAAGAGCCAAGTCCTGTCATCTCTTAATAACTTGATTAAAGTTCTTGACCCTGCTGGCTCATAGAAATAAACTTTGAAATCACTATGTGCGAGTCTCACTTCATTAATAATTCCTAGCTTACTTCTTATGCAAAAATGTCATTTTTCTACAGTATGAATTTTGAAAGGGCTCTCAAAATTACTTGAGACTGATGCATGGTAATATCGTATAATGTTTTATTTACAGGAACATACTTATGATAGGACCATGTTTCAGGGACTGGCAAGCAGCATTAAAATTGTGGTTTTTAAACCAACAAGCAAGAATATGTTTTGACACGTTTGATCATGTTTTAACAAGTAGGTCAACATTAACAGCTTTTTCTTTGCCTATTCTGTTTTTGTCTCAGGTCATGCATAAAAATATGATTTTTCTTTATGTAAAAGGGCTGAGGTTTCTTTTAGTTACTAAAACTACAACAAAAATTACTGAAACCATAAAAAATTTATTACTTAGGAATAATTATTTTTTAAATTAATTGCTAAGCTTTGCAAAAGGGTTTATTTTCTGTTACTATTATTTAAAGATAATAAAAAAAAATAAATGACACTCTGAGATAAATACTTAGCTGTGACTACAACAAAACAATAGTTTGGCAGTATTGTTTTGACATGTTGCCCTTGCCATATCTCAGCTTGTAGTCAAATCTCCATCCTGGAATTTCTTGTGCATAACACTACCATACAATACTCTCAGCAACCCGAATTTCAGATTTTTATCTCATGCCCCACCAGAGATATCAAAGCCTCAAAAGTGCGATTTTTGACATTTTTGAAAAATTTGGGAATTTTTTTAGCGAAGAGAAAAAATGTCCCAGATTTGGAACTTAGCGTGTGAGTACAAGTACTTTCAGCCTATTTGTAAAAAAAAGTATGTCGTGTTGACAGTTTTCCTTGCTAGAAAAATTTCCTCTTCTAAACGGACAATTTTTGGGAAAAAAACTGAAACTTTATGCCTAAATTTCACCAATAAGCATTTAGTTTCGGAAACTACTCTATTACCAAACTTTTAGCCCAATGTATTCTGTACAAATTGCTGTAAACCGCACTTGAATTGGAGAAATAAACGATGAATTATTTACAATTCCGTAAAACCTTCCTGCGAGAAAATTGCTGCAGACGATGAAACAAAGATGGCCGCCATACACAAACAAAAATTAATAACATTAAAATAATAGTCATTTTGAACTTCCATCATGTTAGGGTTGTTGTACAAAAAATTTCAGATTTATTAAAAATGGTCGAGCAACGAATTATTGATTTCCTGGACCACTTGAAATGGATTGACCCTGATGATTATACATTATTTAATATATGATAACTTCTTATATTTTTTGAATGTTTGTTTTTCATAATTGAATAAACAAAATTTTCAGGTTTAAAAAAATGAGTCCGAGCCCGACCGAGCCCGAAGGCTGGTATGAAAATCGAGGGGCCTGGGCTCGGACTCGGGCTCTCGGGCCCGGGCTGAGCCCGTCTCATCTCTACACGTCCTTTATACAAATCTTCAATTTTAGACCGAATTGCACGGAACTTGCTGTATACACGTTTTAGAACGTGGAAAAGATCACTGTCTACTTTAAAAAATCATCAGACTAATATTTATCCCTTTTTTCTACGACCTTTCATAATTTAACATTATAGAAATATCTCTTTTTAAATATTAAAATTCAAGTTTCTTTCCTGTTGCCACACAAAAAAAAACAGCTCAATAATTAAAAAAAAAAATTTGATAACTCGAGTACTTTGCTTTATAAGTCAATAAAAATTCGAATTGTCTCATTATATTTTTGCTGTTTTTGAAATTGATGTCATTCAAATAAGAAACGTCCTTTATACAAATCTTCAATTTTAGACCGAATTGCACGAAACTTGCTGTAAGATTCTGTTGATCTTTTCCACGTTCTAAAACGTGGAAAAGATCACTGTCTACTTTAAAAAATCATCAGACTAATATTTATCCCTTTTTTCTACGACCTTTCATAATTTAACATTATAGAAATATGTCTTTTTAAATATTAAAATTCAAGTTTCTTTCCTGTTGCCACACAAAAAAACTAAAAAAAAAACATCTCAATAATTAAAAAAAAAAATTGATAACTCGAGTACTTTGTTTTATAAGTCAATAAAAATTCGAATTGTCTCACTATATTTTTGCTGTTTTTGAAATTGACGTCATTCAAATAAGAAAATGCACATTTTTCATATATTTATGTAAAATTTTTAACTAAGCATGTTTTAAAATGACCTTAGTAGTACTTTAGTTGAATGTTAAAAAATCTATTTTAATGAAGTCGTTTCAATATCAAGAAATCAATTAAGGAAAAAGATAATAGTAAAAAAAATCGTTTGCTAGATATGACATCAATTTCGTCAGTATAATTTCAAACTGGTTCTAAAAACTGGATACTATAATTTATTCCATATTTCTTTGTAATCTTTAATTATATCATTTAGATAAATGTTTTAATACCTGAAATGCAGTGATAACATTCTACGATTTGTATCGAATACGGTTATACAAAATACGATTTTTCTACGATTTATATTAAATAGAAATTATAGCTACTATTTTTTAGGGTAAGCTTTTTTTTCTTTTTTAAACAAAATTTCATGACTGATAGACTTTTCTGTTAGCTGTTGAAATAATGGGATGCATGATGTTTAGAGATCAAATTGCAGTAAAAACGTAATTTATGGTATTGTTAGGTTGTTGCCACCAACAATATAGTGCTAGGCGTTACTCATAGATATGTCTTTTCTTCATAATATTGCATTAATAGCAAACGGATATATCTTTCTTAATTGGGTTACAGGTACATTTAAAAATATCTCCGTGATTGAAAATTAATTTAAAATGGATAAACAATCCGTAAATTGAGATAAGCTTTTCAAACAAATATTACTGAAAGTACTTTTTGTATTCTATTAGATGTTGGAATAATCAAATGTGCGATGTTTAAAGGTCAAATTGCAGTAAAAGTTAAATTTATGGTTGGGTTAGGTTGTTGCCACCAACAATATGATGCTAGAGATACTCATAGTTCATCAATGTCTTTACTTTATAATATTGCATTAAGAGCAAACAGGTATATCTTTCTTAATTGGGCTGCATGTAGGAATGAGATTTCCACGTTTTTGCACACCGGTATATTCTTAAAGAAAATGTTGTTCTGTTAAATCAAGAGTGTTCCGATTAAATGAAATATCATTTTCTCTAACATGATACTGGTGTGAAAAAACGTGGAAATCTTATCCCCGGCTGCATGCAAATCAAAAAATATCCATGATTGAAAATTGCTTTAAAATCCATTCACATGAAAAAATTGAGATAAAATTTTCAAATAAATTTCATTTCACAGAAACTTTTTCTATTCGACAGTGTGAAAAACGAAATTGTATGATGATCATACGTTTAAAAAATTTTAGTAAAAGCAAAATTTATGGGTTAGGTCATTGCCATCATCAGTATAATGTCACAATTGGCATTGTGTTTGTAGTGTTTTTTTTTTTTGTTTTTTTTTTTAAATGACGCTTTTTAAACAAATAATTGTACTTTAATATATGTTATGACATTTGTTTGGAATATATATTATTATGGTATAGTTAATAGTAGACGCAATTAAGACTATTTTACTTATATTTCTTATCGGTCTTTTTAAAGATTCGTGGACGGGAATGCACCAATCTCAGTTATTGTCAATGCCGTATTATTTCATTTTAATGTATTTTACCCGGGAAAACCCTTATTATTGACACGAGCGAAGCCGGGTAGATCTGCTAGCTTCTTATATAAATGTTTATTAAGCGTTATAATGTACAAAAAAAAATAAAAATAAAGTATTATATTTTTGAATTTTTTTATACATCTGGGAATGTGGGGTACAAATGTGTTCAGGCCACGATGGGACAAAGCCTACAACTTTTTTAGTTACCGCAAAATAAAACGTACAAAAAGTTACATTAGTTCATGCCTATGGAGGTAAGTGGTTTTATGTTGCAAAAAGTAATTTTCCTGAATTCACAAAATGCTGACTTTTTAAATGAAAACCAGAATCATTTAAATTTGAGTCCAACACCATTTATTAATCAATGTTTAAGCCTTCTTAGCTCCCTTGAATATTCATTATTTGTTCTAAAAAATTATATCTAAACATTTGCACTGGATTTGATCTGATGGGTTACATGGGAACACTAGTGTATGGGACACACTGGGAAATCGTACTTTACCATATTTACTCTAATATAAGCATAATAGATCCTTTATAACTAACCTTATACAATAGTTAATAGGACATTATTTCTTTTAGATAATACTGTTGGCTGTTTGAATGATCAACATTCATCAGTAGATTAGGAAAAGAAAGTTAACGCATTATGAACCTACACTAGACACGGGAAGAAACGCGCAAACTAATGTTAATCCTATGGAGGAGTTCTATTCAAATTTTTCGCTCGAATGTTAATATTTTTAAATGATTTTTTTTTTTTCGCATAGGGTACCTGAGGTCGAAATCCACTGAGGTCTGATTTTACTTTTTCGATTTTAGTTGCAGTTTTTTTTTAATATAAGAATAGTTTTACTTTCAAGGGAATTGGTTCCAACCGGTTCCAAAAATGAAAGTGTCTGTATATAAAAAAAAAACTGTAGCCATAATCGAAAAAGTTAAATCACATCTCAATGGGTATGAACTTCAGGTATTCTATGAAAAAAAAAAATCATTTAAAAATATTAAAATACAAGAGAGAAATCTGTAAATATTCCCCCATAGACTTATCAATAGCTTGCGCGTTTCTCCACGTGACTAGTGTAGATCCAATGTGAGCAATGTGAAGACACACGTAAGCTAATACAGCCGAACCTCGTTATCCCGACACTCTAATGACCAGAAAAAAAGTGTTGTCATAAGCGAAGTGTCGCGGTAACCGGAGTATGAGAAAAACATGTTTATAAAAAGCTGTATTTTTAATTAATTTAAGACAATTTTAAATTCATAACTGTTCTTGCAGTTTTAAGCAATAAAACATTATTATTAAGCAAAATAAACACAAAAACAAAATTGAAAAGAATAAAAATCAGATTTATGATGACTTGTCTTTTTTATTGTTGCATGAAATATTGATGTATTAAGGTTTGCTTATCCCTAGATATGCTTCCTACAATTCTTTTCGCAATATTATACAATGAATTGTACTCAATATTAGTTGTTTCAGAAATGGATGTTAGATAATTTCTGATCGTTTCAATGCAATGCAATGCTTCGGTTTTAGTCCAATGAAAAACGCCGTGCAACCACAAGAAAGCACCGCCTGGCCAGAACAAAAACACCGCGAGTAGACTGATACATCTATCTGGAGCTTAATTGGGTCATTCATAATGTGTGGGTTTATTTATTCAGATAAAGAATTGAAGTAAAATTTCTCATTTATCTCAATGGGTATTTTAGACACTTTTGTGAAAAGTTTGGCTAAGAAATTTCTTAGCGCTTAATTTCCGTGCTTATAAGATGGATTATGAAAAATGGGCAATTTTTCTAAACCGTCGGGATATCCGGAGTTGAAAATTACTCAACGACGTAAAATCCGGAGTTTATTTATCTTAAAATCCTATACAGAAAAGCGGCACTTTGAAAAACTGACGTGATAAGATGAGTTACGTGAAAACCGGGTGTCGGGAAAACAAGGTCTGACTGTATTAACATAATTCAAAATGTCTTTTTTCTAAAGGAGAAGCATTTTAACATCTGAAAGAGTCTGTGAAAAGAGCCGAGATATGGAAATGTAATATTTACTATTTAAAGATGTAATATGGGCAGCTGCAGACCCAAGTAGCACAGTTTGTGGGTGGAAATTGTTGAGAAATGGTAGGATTTGGATTGGTAGGATTGGCAAATAATTAGAGAATGGTCGGTGAAGAGATCCCACTAATTTTCAGAATACTTCAGCAGGATTCAGAGGAGGGAACGGTTGGACCACTGTCAGCTTTCATTCACAAATGGTATGGCTTACTGTGGGTCAAAATGAAATGACAATTAACCAGCAATTAGCGATCGTTGGCCAACTATTTTGTGCTACTTGGGAAAAAAAGAAAGATGTTCGCATGGCAAACTGGTTACTCCATGTAAAATAAATTTTCTTACGGTATTACTATTTATGTTTTGCTGGAGTGAGAAACTGGCCTTCAATCCGATGGTGCGAAAAGCATTTAAATATGTGCGAAACATCAGTCGCAGAATGGAATAGCCGCATGCACGAAGTCTGTTTTGAATTTATGACAAAACATTCTGAAAATAAATATATAAAAGGCAGGCCAAATAAAATTGTAGAAACAGATGAATCCCTACTCTTCGTAAAACGAGAAAAAAAGGAACCTCAACAGTGGATTTTAGGAGGTATTTGCTGCGATGACAACGAATGTTACAAGTTTCGAATAGCAATGCTAAAAACCATCAAAAAATCATGTAAATAAGGAATCAACCATTTTCAAGGACTACTGGAATGGTTATAAAGCCAAATATTTTGAAGAAGCTGCCTTTTATGAGTTTACGGTTAATCATACATATAACTTTGTAGATCCTACTATGGGCGCTCATGGCGCTCATACCCAGAATGTAGAAAGATAGTGCGGATTCCCAAAATGAAGAAATAAGAAGCATAGAGGTATGGCTTGCAACCATCTCTAGTCATATTTGACAGAATTCTATTGGAGACATCACGTAGACCGGATATTGTTTTAAAATTGCTATTAAATACAATTGCTGAGCTATGGCAGGCAGAAAGTAGTTGTTAAAAGCAAATCTGCGTATGTATGCATTACTAAATGTGCATTTCTATAGGGTTTATTTATGTAGACGTACGTATGCTATACATTTCCATTAACTTTTATATGTCTTATGAAATATGGTTTACGCTTTGTTTACATCGTAAAACACAGTTACGCTCTAAGTTTATGTTAAGCGAGGCATCGTAATCCCCGCCGAAATGTTTCAATAATACGAGTAAAATATTTTGTCACATTATGCTTTTCTGCACATTATAGACGGTCCCTTATACCAAAATCTTGATGTTTTATAAGCATAATTAGAAAACTATTGGGAAGAAAAATTTGAAATTTTGTATGTGCCTGACATAATAAATATAAATTCATCAAGAAAAATGTAAGTTGCAATTTATATTTTTTTTTCGAATATTAATTTCATAATTCATATTAGAAAATTATAAAAATTATAAATCCAACATATTTATGTTTGGGTTTTTTAATATTATAACTAAAGAAAAAATTAGCGCATTAGGATTATAAATTCAGGAGATATTAATAAAAATATGAAAATGTAATTTAACTTTAAAAGTATTGAACTTTGATTGTTTATAATTCAAAAACTTATCATCCAAATGACTTGAAATTCTATGTCTAGGCATATTTTAAAACGTCAAAATTGGGTGTTGCTGTTGCAAAAAACAAATTTTTGGCCGATTTTGAAATGTAGATTGCCCCTAAGCAAATTTTATATGCATCATTTAAAAGTAGACTTTATTCCCAATCGTTTGACACCAGTAACATTCTTCTACGATAATTTCTTGCAGAATTAAAAGGGTGTTTATTGTTTTTTTCTTCAACTGTACTTATCCCGCAAGGGAAACTTTTCAATGATAAAAGATTATTAAATGAAGGAGGAAGCTACAAACATATCCTAATATAAGCAAAATCAAGCGAATAATCTAGCCAATTTCTAGACTAATATTAAATTCATTATTGCTGCAACATGGGTGTGTTGACATTTTGCCAATATTCTGTCAGTATTGAAAAAAAAATAGTTAATCATTGTAAATCCAACAAAACCAATATCGGTGTGATATTAGAAATATTTCCAATGTAGAGCCAGTATTTTATAATAATATTTTAAATTTATATTGGTATTACATTCGAACTATTTCCAATGATACATCAATATTATCCCTCTATTGGTTTTATTGTCTTTATATAGGCTAAACATATCTTTGCTGCTCCGGCAGAATATTAGCAAAATGTCAACACCCCAATACTGGAATAGTATTTCACGTCAATGATTTCAATATGGGGCGTAATATGGAGCCAATATCGGCTTTCTACTAGGTATCATATTAAAGAAGAATAAAGCAAGTTATTAATGTGAAAACGATAGTTAATACTTTATGACGTTATATTTATTATATTTAAACATTTGATAAAGTGAAAGTTCAATAAAAATAGGTCAGAAAATATTTAGCATATAAGAGGAACTGACATATGCTTCTTTTTAACACTTTCCAGCAAAGTCGAAACGTGTTTATGAATTCGGTTTGTCTGTCCGTCTGTCCACGCTCTGTTCGAGTAAATATATTTGCATTTTCATACATTTGATATATGTTAATGATGTTTACCATGACATGTTCAGTACTGAATATGAAGTGTGTAGCATTAACAGTTCATTTACAGGGACACTCGAAAGAATTCCGTTACATTATGGTCGATGGGGAAAAATCGTTTCCAGAGATTATTTTAATGACATTACGCTATTTCAAGTGTATTGAAGTTCATATAAATCACTGAATTTCACTACAAGATTATTACTATGGAATAGGGCATTCATAGCATTTGTTGTTCATTTACAGAGACACACAAAAGAAATCGGTTGTCTTTGAGCAATAATTGCTAGAAGTGCGTTTTCAATTTCGGTATGCGCTTTTAAATTAAACTAATTTTTTGCACGTTACTCGTTGTGTAAAGAATTCACGTGCCATTCTCCTTATTAGCGGAAATTGCTGAAGGGGAATTTTCAATTGAGGTATATAATTCCTAACTGAACTTAATTTTTGCATGTATGCAGTTTATAGACACAAATCTATATATTATATACAGGGCTGCTCAAAGAATTCGGATAATTTTCCGATTGTAGATGGGAATTGCTGAAATTTGGTTTTCAAATGTGTTACACTGTAAAAAAAAAATACGACCAGTTTTCCTGTAGGAATCGGGAAAATAATTGCCCTCATCGTACCGGAAAAATTTCCGACCCAGCTCGGAATAAAATCCGTGAAATACCGTTTTATTGACTATTTCCTTTTTTTACGGATTTTATTCCGAGCTGGGTCGGAAAATTTTCCGATACGATAAGGGCAACTATTTTTCCGATTCCTACAGGAAAACCGGTCGGATTTTTTTTTACAGTGTACGCGTTTCCAAATGGTTCAATTAGTTATCATATTTCAACCTATTAAAGGGAGAAGTTTTGTTACATCATTCTGAATGTGTTGGAAAGTGTTTCATAATCTATACTTGACGCATTATTTTTTCTTTCTTTTTTATTGTTCATGAGAATGTTGAAGTTTTAAAGATTTTGAAGTACATTAGGTTGTTTTTAATAGATAATTGAACAAAATGAAACATTTTTTAGAAGATAATGTATGCTATTTTCTTCCGTCGTTCATGTCTATTTCCTTTATTCTATTTAGTAAAGCATCTATATATATATATATATATTACGCTATCGTATGTAGCACAGAAATGGCGATTATTTGTTAGTTGTTTAATGGCAACGCCCAAATGAAACGCATCTCATTGGTTATCGAACAGCACTTAATTCATCTCCATACCTATAAGGGAAATTACCATATGGGGGACCCTGTTCTGTCGCCAAGTTTATCGCCAACTTGGCAATATTTCTAATATTTCGCCAAATTGCCATAGACTTCCATTGTAAACTAATAGGGTTTACTTGCTTACAGAAAATCAACAAATTGAGATGTTTTAATGCAACAAAAATTAATATCAGCTTAAGAGATTATACTAATTATAGTTAAGGGAGTTCAAGTAAATTAAATTATGAATAAAAGTAACATGATACAATGCTTAGCATGCTTTCCCAAACGTAAATTTTAAGGGAGACCAAAGTGGTCGCCAAGGGCGGCTAGTTTAGAAATGAAATCCTTCATATCGGTTCATTTTATTACTTTTATATTTTACGTAAAGTTATTAAAAATTGCAAAACTGATAAGATTAATTTTTTCGTTGACTGCGACAAGAAAATTATTAAGAAACAGAAAATAAGATTCAGGATTTTGAAAAATAGTCATTAAAAATAAAATTAGAAACAACTTCTGTAACAATAATCTCTCTATTCTAAAAAAAAGTAACTCCCGCTGTCACCGCCGCCGCCGCCGCCGGTTTTGATTTTTTTGTGACCGGAGGCCTTTCTTCGTTAATATTAACAAAAATAATGCATACAAAAATATGAAAATCGGTGGTTTTATACAGAAATGTTTGATAAACACGCTGATGCAGACAGTTTTCAAATCGAAGAATTATTTTAAGAGTTATTTAATGCTAAAGTTGGACAAAATCGTTCCACTAAAAAAGTTTTATAGCAGCAAAAACTATACAGGGCAGTGTAATCATTTTTAGATCATTTTATGCGTTAGAATTTGCCGGAGTGCAGATTGCATTAATTTTTTTATTTTGACTCATTTTTTCAGGTTTTATTTCTATTTTAAATTCAAATTTTCAGCATTTCTAGAGATATTTTTTACAGATTTCAGAAAATTGTACTAATTTAAAATGTTGCCATCTGTATAAAAAGCGCAAGCAATAATGTTTGCTTCAAATTAAAAATTTATTTACACGTGACTATTATAAACAGAAAAAAAACTTTCAAATTAGTATTAAATAATTACGTATAAAAAGCAGGAACTTATTAAAAATTACGTCATAAAAAGTATACACGTGAATTTTATAGGAGAAAGGGTATTGTAAAATAATAAATTCATTAACATGCGTTAGAAGTCTCAGGAGAAATTACGTCATATTTACGTCACATTATAGTTATTACATAAAATGAACACAAAATAATATTGCAAAAAAGTTTAAATTTAGAAATTGAATTGCTAGACATTTATTTGATATTTTGAAAATTAATTTAAAATGTCTCATTTAAAAGAACTTTCTTTTCGCTTTGTTAAAAAATACCAGGAGACAAAGACTCTCTTTACTTAATTCCTTTTATATTAGTTTATTTTGAAATGTTGTTACAGGTGTATACGTCATCAAGTTATTTTTATTTCGACGTTTTATTTGTGTTTTTATTAATGTTGTACGAATTTATTTGTTCTTTCGTTATTTAAAATAAAAATTATATCAATTTGTATAATTTGGCGAGTTGTTTGGCGATTTATAAATTTGGCGAAATTGGTCGACAGGATAATCAAGTAGTACCGCAGCGGATTTGGCGTTAAAATTCCCCAATCAAAGAGAAATGAATAGAAATTCGTTTATAGGGAGATCGCCACTGTTTTTTAAATTATAATTCAATCTTTCGAAATATCTTTAAAACAGATCAAATTAGCGTGCATTTAGAGTCTGCGGTGTCTCCGCGGGGGTTGGCGAGCGTAGCTCGTAGGGGGCCGAGCCCCCTAGTTTTATTCAATTTTGTAACCAAAGTGCTTTAATTCGAATAATTTAATTTCTAAAAAATTTTACTAACTTTATTATTTCACTCATTTAACTCCATCTAGCCAAAGACATTTTTTTTCAAGAAGTTTTGAAGAATGTCTGGACTTAAATCTGCTGTAAACGTTCAAGTTCAATTCTTCCAACAAAGGCACAAGAATTTTTCGGTTCTTTATATTTCATCTCTTCTTTGAAGTCTGATTAGTTTCTTTTTTTGTTTCTTTATTTCCTGTTCAGCGAAATGTATCGTAAACAGCCGTAAAAAAGTAACGAAATAAAATAAAATCAGTTCTTTCTTTTACAACTTTTCAAGCATTGCAACAGTTTTGAATTTTCAGGTTTCACTTTTTTAACATTTGGTTACTTTTAACGGCCCACTTTCAGACTTTTTACAAACCACTATTTTTGAATAGAAACATTTTCTTTATTTCAATCCTTCGACTTCTAAGACATTTTGCTGAGGAGGTTTTCCTACTGCCACACGTCCCCAGAACTTAACAAGATAATGATAATAACTTGGAAAACAAGTCCCTTAACCAGTAAGCAGAAAAAGTAAAATGCGGGAGGGGGGAGGGAACTACACAAAAGCTTGAAAACTGAGCTCATGAAAAGTAAAAAGAAGATTTAAAAATTTAAGGTAAAAAAAATGCAATTTAAAAATTAAAAGTATTAAAATTAAAAATTCATCCGAATAAATTTTGAAGCCGTTGTCTAGTACCCTTCACCAGCCAAAGTTTACTACGATGAGCTCAGATGATTCAGTCTTTGAAAAAAGGCTCTTTTCCGCATCATAAAAGGTCCACAACGACTGATAAAAGAGAAATTCGGTGTTGGCATGGGACGAAATGGGGCGGGGGTGGGAGGGAGGGGGGGAGAAAAATATTAACAGTAAATTAAAATATAAACATACCGTAAGACACTTTGTGACCATTTTGAAGTTTTAATCACACCAGCCGGTCTGTTTTATAAATAACCGAAGACTGACCATTGATAAATGTTGGCATATCCAACTACATTACTACGTAATGTAGTTGGTACTACATTACGTAGTACATTACGTAGTTGGTAGTAATGTACTACATTACTACGTAATGTAGTTGGATGCACTACGTAACGAGGTTTAAAGATGCCACAGGTTTAAAGTTTAAAAATGCCTTAGGTTTAAAGATGCCAGAATGTTGCCCCATCGGGTGGGGTTACGTTTTTGCCTTGAAATGCAAGAGAAAGAATTCGTGAATTATTTCTTCTCTGAAAATTATGTTGTAAACAATACAAATTGAGAAAATGATATTTAAATGTCGCTGATTTGTCCCACTAATCACCTTTCGCTTCGCTGCAAAGAATCGAATAGCGTTTTGCAGTTTCCTTAAATGCATCAGATCTTTAAACATAATGATGCTTTCATTAAAGTTCATACACATATTATGTCTTAAAATATAACAGATCCTCTTTAATTTGATATTTCGAATTTTACAATTAAAAATAACATGTTAGAATTTTTTTGGAAGTCATATAAAACAGAAGAACTGCAAAATATAATGACTATTAACGAATAAGAAGAAAAGGTTACAAGACAAACGCTGAAATTATATAAAATAAGAAAACATTAAACAAGAAATACAATTATGTTTTAAGTTTTAGGAAATAACAGCCTACAAAATATACGAAATAAAAAAAATGTTGAATTATAGTTTTTGTTTTCCTATCGAGCCAAAAATAGATAAAACTCCAAAATTGGTTTTACCTTAATGCCTAATACCATACCACTCACTGTTTTTTCCTAACACTCGTGCGCTTGAAGATGAATGAATGGTTCCGGAATAAAATCTCTCTCTTCAGTCGATTAGGAAAAATCCTGCGAATGTGCCGTATCCCGTCTGAAACGTATTCGGAACGTTGCCTAACGCAAAAAATTAAGGGAAGACTTAGAGACCTTTCTGGAAGATTGCGTCTTTCTCTTTGTTCTTTTCCTTCCGGTGCCAAATGTTTCCTCTTTGCTGTCGCTAGACGCAGTAGCCACGTCGCTTCCTCTAGACGTCGTAACGTCGCTTCCTCTGACTTTTTGAACATCAGAAGTACTAATTCTTCAGCCCGGCGAGACATTTAACTTTTTGCGTCTTTAGTGACCCGACTTTTTGTTATTTCTCCCCTCTTCTTCTTCAACTCTTCCAAGAACACTTTTCCCATGTGTTTCGTCATCGATCCTAAGTTTTCTTCATGGAATGCATTTGGAAGCCCTTCCAAAACATTGTTTCTATTTAGTGGATGGATTCCTATAGCCTGAAATCCCGACTTCAGATTGTTCTTGATATCAGCTCCTTTCTAGAAGACGCAGAATTCGTCTTTTGGTACGTTTGTGCATCTACTACTACCAGAGCTAATTTTTTCCAACTTGACATCACTCCTCATCAGTAGGATTTTAAAGGACGGAAAAAGACCACATCAAGCGGCTACAAGAGGGGAGTCGAATTTGGAAGAAATGCGAGACGAACTTATTTTTCTCACAAAGACGTAGCAATTCTAGACCTATATGAGAGCTTAACTTGTCCCCAATGATAACCTTTGAACTATCTTGCGTTCCCATAATGTTTCATGTCTATCTTAACACATAATATATCATTAATTTTTAAATGGTAACCTTGTGGGATTAATTTTCGAAAGAGTCGATGTGTCACAAAGTAAACCCATCAAATGTCTATACTTTGTTTATGCTGCTATATCTCACAGAAATATCTCTGGACAAAGGTTATATTACTCCACATTCTAACTGACATAATAACAACAAATAATATTTACCTGTGTTAGGAGACAACAACGCAGGAGCAGATCGCAACCTTACATCGGCTACACAGAACAAGAGAGGTGTGAGAGATTGAGGCAATGGTCGTTAGGTGATGTGGCACACCGTACTAGGAGGTGGCACTGCTGTTTGCTTTCCTGCCATCGGAGACGGAGCAGGAGATTCGAAATATTAAAGCTAGACCAGGTGTCACAAAGTAGCCCCACTATTCACAAAGTAACCAATCTTACGGTAGCTTTAAAATTTAGAAGATCTGTGACCAGTCCCCAACGGTACGCCGCCAGCCAGGGGAACCGCCATAGCTCGGACGATTCTAAAACAAGAATATTTAACAGAGCAAGACTGGGGAGAAGATCAGAAAACTTTCTTAAAAAAAAGAAAAAAAATGAGAAATCGTCACCATTTGAAGAATTTCTAAAATTTGTTTTCAATGGTTCATTGAAGTTCGTGCAAAACACATTCCTATAAACGGCTCCATTTTTAACGAAAAAGCAATAGAAATTGCTTGTAAACACTAGAAATCAAGGATTCACAGCTTCAAATATTTATTAGGCTTTAAAAAGAAACACAGTGTATTGTATGTTTATTTGTGGCGAGTTTCCATGAGTCTGTTCTGAAACTGACCAGGAATGGATAGAGAACACATTGGCCGTCTTTGATACAAGAATATTCTGGTGAAGACATTTTCGTTTTTGACGTTGCAGGATTGCTTTATAATCGTCTTCTTGATAAAACTTTTGCAGTTAAGGGTGGAAACTGCAATGATAGGAAACTATCCAAACTGAAATTGACTGTTTTGCAATGCAAGATTTCAACCGGGAATGGAAAAATTACACCATCAGTCGTTGGAAAATGTACAAAAAAGAGGTGTTTCAAGACTATAAAAAGTTTTCAAATTAAATATGACTCAAATCTTGAATTTCAAGAACAATTTTTGAAAATTTTATTTGCAAATTGGATAGACAGATGCGCTTACAGAAACGTAAGATTATTTGTTAATCAGTGTAGAGTAGAGCCCATGTTTTAAATTTAAAGTTACAAAATGTGCGAGGGGAATTTCTCCTTTCTATTGTTACTAGCAAAATGCAACCTTCGTATTTGGGAAGCATAAATCAGTGAAAGTTAACCATAAAAATCAACTTTTGAAAAAAAATCTTCTTAGTATCCAATCTGTAGGCAAAAAAAATCAATAAAGGTCCTAGAAGCACTTCATATGATTTCTTTATTATCGGAGAGAATCGTAAGAAAATGTATCTCAAGCTCTTTTGCGAAAAGGGGCTTTTTAAACAACTGAGGGATGAATTCGAGTTCGAGGAGAGAGAAAAGGAAGATTCTATTGAAATAAGGGATTTTTTTTCTTGCTCAAAAATAGGCCTTCTGCATGGCGCAAAAGTGTGATAATTGGCTTTCCCTCCATCTCCCAGCGGAAAAACCTCCCGCACCGCACGAACATAGGCTTTCCCCCCCCCCTAAAATTGCAAGCTTTTGTCGCCAAGAACTTTATTTTTGCTTAACCTTTACTTTGGCAATGTTTTTTCACATGAATAAAACAGTGCTCTTTTTCACATTAGAATACGGGTTATAAGAGTGTATATATTTAGGATAACAAAACGATGTAAAAATAATGTAAAGCTTATTTAATCCTTATTCTGCCAAGATTTTTTTCTCATATGGATAAAACAATGCTCTTTCCTAATCTAGAAATGATAATTAAAAATTTAAATGATAAACATTGTCATAATAATTTATACCTTGTTTATCCCTTACTCCGTAATAATTTTATAACAATGCTCTTTCTCGCTATAGGGCTTAAAGAATTTTATCTTTAGTATCGCAAGACATTTTTGAAATGGTTTGTTCCATGCTTAGCCGTTACTCTGTCAAAATATATGCGCAAAATTCTTTCCTATATTAAAATTGTTTTGTAGAGAGAGGATATTTCGAGCAACAAAACTATATCTAAATAATTTAAATCATGCTTAGCCCTTACCCTGCGAAAAAGGTCTCCATATGAATAAAACATTTCTTTTCTGCATATTATTAGAACTGAAGTTAAAAAGAATTCATATATTAAATACCAAAACAACACAAACTTATTGAGCATTGCTTAATTCTTATTCTGCTGGAGATGTTTCTTCATGTGAGCAAAACAATTCTCTTCTTCATATTGGAAATGATTTTATAGGGAGATTATGTTTAAAATAGAAAAACAATGTTACCTTATTGTTTAAATACTTTTAACACTATCAAGTAATTGGTAAATAAATCGTAGGAGTAGCAATTTTTTCAACTGGTTGCACAAATTTTCAGATACACATTTTCACTCAGTTAGAAAAATTTCTACACGAATGTTAAATTATAATTTATATACTTACATTATCACAATTGTTTATATATGAGCAAAACAGTGCTCTTTCTTATATTGAAGTTGTACGGAGAGAGTGTCGGTGTATGGTATAGTAAAATATTGTACATAATTTATACTTTGAGAAAGGTAATGCTGAATCTCATAATAGTAATATTCCGCCACCTAGCACTGTTCTTAGATCTACATTGTGATTATTCGCCTTTGGATCGTGACTATTTAAGACCCTCTCAATCATCTGTAAATCGATTTTCCGTGCAGATCCAAACCAGATAAAACATTCTGAGCGCAATGAACGTGCGATTATCGGCTTTTCCTCCGTCTCTCCACCGAAAAATATCTGTAGAATTCACTGCCAACATCTTCACAGATATAAGTATATATCCCTTCATGTGTTCTTATAAAACTGCCATCTTGATTCACCCTGTTCCTCTTTTTTTTATATAAATATCATCTTTGTATTCTATTGACTCTGTCATTATATCAAACTTTTCATTACTTATCAACAACTCATAAACTTGTAATTACTTATCAACAAATCATATTCACTGTATTCGCATTATCCTGTATTGCCCAACGTCGCGATTCTGGCAGCCTGGCTTCGGTGATAGGCAGTTTGTACTTATTTGTTTCTCACTTTGTCACTTGTCGCGCTTTTGGCAATACAAGTCACTAGACATTAGTTTGTGCCTTTTCCATTGATAAATAAATATTCGGGGTTGCTCGAACCAGCCAAGGTAGAACTTAGCGAGGGGTTTTCTGGCTGGCTAGGCTGGGTTTCTAGAAACGAGCCCCTGAGTGGCAAGGATTCTCCGGGAGAAATAGGGCCTTAATAGGGAGAAATAGGGAACAGCAAGATCTTAAGATCACAGTCATAATGTCTCCCTTAGGCATTGAGACTTTATCCGGCTACCCACCGAAAAAAATGATAGAATTCGGCTTTTATATCACTTCATATGTTCTTATAAAACTGCTATCTTGATTCACTACTAGCATTATGTTCTTCTTTATGAATTTATTAATGTCATCTTTGTATTCAACTGACACTCATTATAGCAAACTTTTCCTTACTTATTTACAACTCATAAACTACTTATCAACAAATCATATTCATTGTATTTACATTTTAAATCTTGTATTGCCCAACGTCACGATTCTGGCAGTCTGGCTTCGGTGACCGACTGTTTGTACATACTTGTTTCTTACATTGCCTCTTGTCGCACTTTTGGCAACGCAAATCACTATAGACGTTAGTTTGTGCTTTTTTCATTGATAAATAAACGTTCGGGGTTGCTCGTGCTAGCCATGGAGGAAATAAGCGAGTGCTTTAATGGCTGGCTGGGCGAGTTTCTCCAAACTAGTCCCTGAGTGGCAAGGGATTTCCGTGGGAAACAGGGTCTCCACCAAGATTTTATGATCATACTGATCATACCTCTCTTAGGCATTGAAGCTTTCTTCCGGTTTCTCACCGAGAAAAAACATCCCGATCACCGGTTTTCCGTCCGGCTTCCTACCAGAATAAAACATTCTGCACGCTGTGAACGTGCGATTATCGGCTTTCCCTCTGTCTTCCCACCAAAACAAAAACTGTAGTATTCACTGCCAACATATTCAGAGATAGAAGTTTATATCCGTTCATGTCTTCTTATACAACTGCCACCTTGATTCATCACTTGCATTACGTTCTTCGTTATAAATTTATAAATATCATCCTTGTATTCAACTGGATCTATCATTACAGCAAACTTTTCCTTACCAAAAATACTTATCAAAAATAAACTTACTTATCAACAATTCACACTCAATTTGATCAAATTTTAATTCGTGTACTGCCGAATATGGCGATTCTGGAAGGTTGATTTCGGTCCTATAGACTGTACTTTTGTTGTTTCTTCCATTGCCCCTTTTTGCGCTCTTGGCAAAGCCAAGTCACTAGACTTCAGTTTGTGCCTTTCTCATTGATAAATAAACGTATCATGATATAGATTTCACAACAGTCACCCCTGAACAACTTAAAACACGCGCCATTCTCTCTTGAACTATAACTAACGATTTGTCTTTACAAATTAATCAACGTGCATTACCTTCAACTGAAGTTATTTATAACAGTGTGGACAGCATTGTAAGTGATGATCCACAAGACAAACTTACCTATCCTGAAGAATTTTTAAATAGCCTAACTCCAACCGGTATGTCATCTCATGCACTTAAAATTAAGCAGGGAGCCATGATAATGTTACTCAGAAATTCAGTTCCATCTAAAAGATTATGCAATAGTACACGATTTGTAGTTACTAATTTACAGAAGAATATTATTGAGGCAAAACATATTGATAGCATTAACAACGAAACTTCCTTGATTCCCCGTGTATATGTGACTCCATCTCATGCCACTATGCCGTTTAAATTCAAGTGTAAGCAGTTTATCATTTTCAATGACAACAAATAAATCCCAAGGACAAACGTTTGATGAAATATGTTCAGTCGGGGACAATTGTATGTTGGTCTTTCTGGAGTTCGATCTTTTGACTCTATAACTGTTGTTTCTCCTACTGCAGATATATTTAATTGTGTTTATAATGAAGTTTTATAAAATGCATCACATTAGCATTTCACAAATCTTAATTTGCAATATATCAAGCCTTCGTCTTATACCGATATGCCATATAGGTTCAACCGTAAGAACTTTCCTGACCTTTTCATTCTTTAAAAGTAAGTGTAATAATTTTCCCTGCCCGTTTCATTTTTTAAACGTAACTCTTATACTTTTGAAATTTTAGCTCTTATTTAATTTTTTACCAGTTTTTAGTATAAATATATATATATATATATATATATATATATATATATATATTTTAAGTCCACTCCACTGTTATATTTTTCGATGACAGTCTGCCCGGGCAACGCCGGACAGGTCAATTAGTAAATTATAATGCAGCTAAGATAGATGAAAACCTAAAAGAATAATATACAAAACTCACCAGGAAATAAAACATGGCAGGGATGGAGCAAGATACAAGATTTTGGACCATGTGACAACTCATAGCGCTAGGAAAGCTATTCCAAAGCAATCAGTGAAGGATAATAAAAATAGGATCTCTTACTGCCATCTAGCGTTGAAAAAACGAAAAGAAATGCGGTGCTGCCATCTAGCAGGAGAAGGAAGAGTGATAAGCTAATGAAGAGATTACTGTAAAATTAGAAATAAGTACAGAGATTTGAAGATTAAATGCCATTTTAGCAAATGCTTATTTAATGCCATTTTAGCTTCGTATGGTTGTGTAAAAAAAGCTGGATTTTTAAAAAACAAGGAATATCAAAGCATTTTTCATTGGGGTTTCCACAGTGCAAAAGTTCCACGGGTGTTATCTATCAATAAATATAAAAACAAGAAAGAAAAATCATGCGTTAAGCATAGATTATGAATGTAAAGTAGTTGTTAATATCCATATGAGCATTGCGTTGTTCCATTTGTATACCGATGTATAATTTGTGATCCAGGTTCTTAAAGATTAGAAATATTTATTCGAGGTGAGGAAGCGAAGAGATGCATGTTACAGAAGCGGTAGCAAAGGAGCGAATGAGATACATTGCATGTTTCTCCTTAACTACATTCTCGCCAAATAATTCGCCAAAAGGTTACAAGTCGCCAAATAACACTTTTCTGATAGGGAGATTTTCATATAAAAATAGCCTTGAATTCATTTCAAAATCCCATAAGAATTTTATAATGCTGTACATAGACAATACAATGGGGCTCTTGAAGATAACTTTGGAATTTCGATCACAGACCTGTGAACCAAATAAGGATAGGATTATACTTTTTGCTTAGCTTGCAAACGGCGGCCAATTATCGATAACCATATATGGTCATAAAAAAGTTCAGTTAAAATGAATCGAAATCAAAACTTGGCATATGGTTCTATAACGGCTAACTTTGGAGGGGTTTTATGACTATTGTGAATTTTAAAGATAGGGACTGTATTTAAATAAAAGCGGTTATGCTAAAGGTTTGTTAAGGTTTTCCTTTAATGATTCGAATGGAATTGGAAGTTAAAATAAAATGAAAGAGGAGGGAGATTATATTAATATATGATTTTTGATATCATAATGAAACACTTTCTAACACTTCCTGAATGCTTTAACAAAACTTCGTTATTTAGGGAAATAAAGTAAGTAAGATAACTAAGTAAACATTTTAGAAAACGCATAAAACATTTATAAAACTGATTTCAGCAGTTGTTGTCCATAGCCAAATATGTATTCCAATTCTTTTGAACGGCCATGTATTTGATCTGTAGGTTGATATATATACTATATAATGGGGAAAATTTAGTTTAGCAAGAAAACGCATAACAGGTTGAAATTTCTCTTTCAGCAATTTATATCAATAGATTGAAACATACTTAAATACTTCTGTACAGCCCTGTAGTTTACCTAGTACCTTTATTACACGCTTCTATTAAGCTAAAATTTTATTCAAACTAAAACTCTTTTAAACTACTGAAATCACATTTCCAGAAATTATCATCCATAGATGGTCATATATTTCTTAGTAAACTACATGCAGTTCTGCGTATAAAAGCATAACTCAATTAAAAGCCACCTTTAAGCAATTTAAGCTCATACTTAATAACCCTTGCGAATTCTTTCTGTAGCCCTGTATATAAACTATAGCATTTATACACACTATATAGCATGCATAAATATAGAGAAACTTAGAAGAGCATATCATAATTAAAAATGCATTTCCAGCAATCATTGCTAATATACAGTAATTCGGATACAATATAGTATCAATTTCATCATGTATGAAACTAGGGGGCGCTGCCCCCTACGAGCTACGCTCGTCAACCCCGTTCAGACACCGCAGACTCTAAAAGCATGCTAATTTGATCGGCTTAAAAAATATTTCGGAAGATTGAATTATAAGTTTAAAAACAGTGGCGACCTCCCTATAAACGGGTTTCTATTCATTTCTCTTTGATTGGGGAATTTTAAAGCCAAATCAGCGGCTGTTAAATGATACAATGGCTGTTTCCGTCTTTGATTAAATAAAATCAGTTGACATTTCAAACTAAGCTAATATAAAATGAATTAAATAAACAGAGTCTTTGCCTCCCGGCATTTTTTAGCAAAGCGAAAAGAAAGTTTTTTTTAATGACACTTTAAATGTATCGTTTTTAATCTGACGTAATTTTCACTAAACTTTTCTTTCTCCTTTTACTATTCACGTGAAAATAATTTTGTTAGAAATGAAATATTATTTCTGCTATCCTAATAAAAATAGTTGAAAATATCATCTTAAAATATTACATAAATGTCTCGCGCAATTTTTAAATTTAAACTATTTTGCAATATTATTTTTTGTTCATTTTACGTAATGTGTAATGTGACGTAAATGTAACGTAATTTCTCCTATTTAAGACTTCTAACGCATGTTAATGAATTTATTATTTTACAACATTCTTTCACTTTTAAAATTCACGTGTAATATGGTTTTTATGATAATTTTAAATGAGTTCCTGCTTTTTATATTTTCTTGTTCAGAATAGTCAAGTGTAAAATAAATTTTTAATTTGAAGCAAATATTATTATTTGCACTGTTTATACAGTTGCCAACAGTTTAAATTAATACCAATTTCTAAAATCTCTCTATTCTAAAAAAAAGTAACTACCGCTGTCACCGCCGTCGCCGCCGCCGGTTTTGATTTTTTTGTGACCGGAGGCCTTTCTTCGTTAATATTAACAAAAATAATGCATACAAAAATATGAAAATCGGTGGTTTTATACAGAAGTGTTTGATAAACACGCTGATGCAGACAGTTTTCAAATCGAAGAATTATTTTAAGAGTTATTTAATGCTAAAGTTGGACAAAATCGTTCCACTAAAAAAGTTTTATAGCAGCAAAAACTGTACATGGCAGTGTAATCATTTTTAGATCATTTTATGCGTTAGAATTTGACGGAGTGCAGATTGCATTAATTTTTTTATTTTGACTCATTTGTTCAGGTTTTATTTCTATTTTAAATTCAAATTTTCAGCATTTCTAGAGATATTTTTTACAGATTTCAGAAAATTGTACTAATTTAAACTGTTGCCAACTGTATAAAAAGCGCAAGCAATAATGTTTGCTTCAAATTAAAAATTTATTTACACGTGACGATTATAAACAGGAAAAAAACTTTCAAATTAGAATTACATAATAAGCAGGATATAAAAAGCAGGAACTTATTAAAAATTACGTCATAAAAAGTATACAAGTGAATTTAAAAGAGAAAGGATATTGTAAAATAATAAATTCATTAACATGCGTTAGAAGTCTTAGGAGAAATTACGTCATATTTACGTCACATTATAGTTATTACATAAAATGAACACAAAATAATAGTGCAAAAAAGTTTAAATTTAGAAATTGCGCTAGACATTTATTTGATATTTTGAGAATTAATTTAAAATGTCTCATTTAAAAGAACTTTCTTTTCGCTTTGTTAAAAAATACCAGGAGACAAAGACTCTCTTTACTTAATTCCTTTTATATTAGCTTATTTTGAAATGTTGTTACACGTGTCTACGTTATCAAGTTATTTTTATTTCGACGTTTTACTTGTATTTTTATTAATGTTGTACTAATTTATTTGTTCTTTCGTTATTTAAAATAAAAATTATGTCAATTTGTATAATTTGGCGCGTGGTTTGGCGATTTATATAATTTGGCGAAATGGGTCGACAGGATAATCAAGTAGTACCGCAGCGGATTTGGCGTTAAAATTCCCCAATCGAAGAGAAATGAATAGAAATTCGTTTATAGGGAGATCGTCACTGTTTTTTAAATTATAATTCAATCTTTCGAAATCTTTTTAAAGCCGATCAAATTAGCGTTCATTTAGAGTCTGCGGTGTCTGGACGGGGGTTGGCGAGCGTAGCTCGTAGGGGGCCGAGCCCCCTAGTGTGTAAAAAAATATATCTCGAAATGCTGAAAATTTGAATTTAAAATAGAAATAAAACCTCAAAAAATGAGTCAAATTAATAAACTGAGTGCAGTCTGCACACCGGGAAATTCTGACGCATAAAATGATCTAAAAATGATTAAATTCCGATGTACAGTTTTTGCTCCTATAAAACTTTTTTAATGGAACGATTTTGTCCAACTTTAGCATTAAATATCTCTTTAAATATTTCTTCGATTTAAAAACTGTCTGCATCAGCGTGTTAATCAAACAGGCGACAGAGGTAGTTACTTTTTTTTTAGAATAGAGAGATAGTTTAGCATAATTGAAATACACGTCAAACAATTTTACCCTCCTCCTATATCATTATGTATTGGAATTATTTTGTGTGGCCCTGTAAATGAATGATAACTATTCTTTGGACTGCATATTCTACAGGATGCATATTTTAGTGCCCTTCATAAATGTATATCAATTTTATTATGCTTGAAAGGGTGTAACACCATTAAAAATAATTTGAAACGATTTTTTTTCCATTAGCCATAATGTAAAGGTATTCTTTTGACTGTCCCTGTAAATGAACTAAACATGCTACAAACTTCATTTGAAATAGGGATCGTGCTATCGTAGAGGTCAATAATATCCAAAAATTTCAGAACAGTCGGAGTATATTTACAAGAGTTACAGACGGACAGACAAATCGAAGCCATAAACACTTTTCAACTGTTGGAAAGTGTTAAAAATGTATGTTTAATTTATCTTTCTCTCTATTCTAAAAAAAAGTAACTACCGCTGTCACCACCGCCGCCGCCACCGGTTTAGAATTTTTTGTGACCGGAGTTCTTTGTTCGTTAATATTAAGAAAAATATTGCATACAAAAATATGAAAATCGGTGGTATTATAGAGAAATATTTTATAAACACGCTGATGCAGACAGTTTTCAAATCGAAGCATTATTTTAAGAGATATTTAATGCTAAAGTTGGACAAAATCGTTCCATTAAAAATGTTTTATAGCAGCAAAAACTATACATCGCAGTGTAATCATTTTTAGATCATTTTATGCGTTAGAATTTGCCGGAGTGCAGATTGGATTAATTTTTTTATTTTGACTCATTTTTTGAGGTTATTTCTATTTTAAATTCAAATTTTCAGCATTTTGAGAGATATTTTTTACATAACTAGGAGGCTCTGCCATCTGCAAGCTACGCTCGCCAAACCCCGTTCAGATACCGCAGAATCTAAAAGCGCGCTAATTTGATCGGTTTTTAAAACATTAGAGAAGATTGAATTATAATGAAAAAACCTATAGCGATCTCCCTGTAAACGGGTTTCCATTCAATTCCCTTTGATTGCGAAAATTTAATGCCGAATCAGTTGCTGTTAAGACATCCAGTGGTTGTTATTGTGTTTGGTTAAAAAAGATCAGTTAAACATTTCAAAAGAAACTAAAATAAAATGAATTAAGTAAACGGAGCCTTTGTCGACCGGTACTTTTTAACAGCGTTATAAAACGATTGATACAATACAATTTACTACAATTAGTACAATTTACTGCTTTAACCCCTTCAAGGGCGGTGGTTCATTTTTGGAACATTTAATTTTAATTCTTAAATGCCATATTGGCACCAGAATATTGGAATGAAAATTTTCCTTTTATTAAGTAAGTGAACAAAAGCATTTTCATATTTCGAAATTTCTGGTGTCATAAATTCTGGTGTCATTCACTGATTTCAACATTTTACGAATAGAAGTAACTTGCCCCTGAAAGGGTTAAACGCATATTAATGTATTTATTATTTTAAAGTTTCCTTTCTCTTTTAATATTCACGTGTGAATACAATTTTCAAGAGATAATTTTCAATATTTTCCTGCATTTAACACGTACTCATTTAATAGTAATTTTAAGGGGTTTTTTCTGTTTTTAATTGTCATGTGTAAATAAATTTTTAATCGTTAGAAAATATTATTCTTTGCGCTGTTTTTATAATTGAAAACAATCACTATAATAATAGCCTAAGTCATGTGACTATCATCGACAATTCCTTCGTTTTGCATAAGAAAGGTTTCCATTTTGATTAAAGAATCAAAGTTACTTTTTCGAGTAAAACTACATAAAACTTGCCATGATCGCAAAGAATTCTTGGTACTTTATCTTAGCTGTGTCAAAATCCGGTCAATAGCTTTTTTCTTTTTTTTTAACTCGCCTGTTAGCATTTTTTTTTTCGAGTGGTAAATTATAACGGTACTTACTTGGTTATCCCATCGACCAAAAATCTATCGCCAGACAAAGATTAAATGCCAAAGATAGTTGATCGTAAATGTCACATTCACTTGACTGTAAGGAAGTTACATGTTTTTGCGCCATCAAGTGATTTTTATTTCGACGTTTTATTTGTATTTGTATTTTTATACTAATTTATTTGTTCTTTCGTTATTTAAAATAAAAATTACGTCCACTTGTATAATTTGGCGAGTGGTTTGGCGATTTATATAATTTGGCGATATTGGTCATTGATGTATAAGCGGCTCATGTCAAGCACACAAGTCATATGTTTGTTGTTCAATAAATAAATAAATCAAATAAATGTCTCGCGCAATTTCTAAATTTAAACTGTTTTGCAACATTATTTTTTGTTCATTTTATGTAATAATTGTAATGTGACGTAATTTCTCCTATTTAAGACTTCTAACGCATGTTAATGAATTTATTAAGAAAGTTCTTTTAAATAAGACATTTTAAATCTGACGTAATTTTTACCAAACTTTCCTTTCTCTTTTTAATATTCACGTGAAAATACTTTTATTAGAAATGAAATGTTATTTGCCCTGAAATAGTTGAAAAGATCATCTCAAAAT
This sequence comes from Maratus speciosus, assembly GCA_963932465.1. Classification (NCBI taxonomy): domain Eukaryota; kingdom Metazoa; phylum Arthropoda; class Arachnida; order Araneae; family Salticidae; genus Maratus; species Maratus speciosus. Next base: position 118,756,039 of record OZ010788.1, on the reverse strand, counting down.
ATCAAGTAAATGTCTCGCGAAATTCTTAAATTTAAACTGTTTTGCAATATTATTTTGTGTTCATTTTACGTAAAGAGTGCAATGTGACGTAAATGTGACGTCATTTCTCCTACTTAAGACTTCTAACGCATCTTAATGAATTTATTATTTTACAATATCCTTTTTGTTTTAAAATTCACGTGTCAGTATAGTTTTTATGACGTTTTTAATAAGTTCCTGCTTTTTATACGTAACTAGGGGGCTCGGCCCCCTACGAGCTACGCTCGCCAACCCCCATTCAGACACAGCAGTCTCTAAAAGCACGCTAATTTGATCGGCTTTAAACAGATTTTGAGAGATTGAATTATAATTTAAAATTTGAAGTAAACATTATTGTTTGCACTGTTTATACAGTTGGCAACAGTTTAAATTAAAACCATTTTCTAAAATCTGTAAAAAATATCACTCGAAATGCTGAAAATTTCAATTTAAAATAGAAATAAAACCTCAAAAAATCAGTCAAATTAAAAAAAATATATACAATCTGCACACCGGGAACTTCACACGTATAAAATGATCTAAAAACGATTAAATTCCCATGCATAGTTTTTGCTCCTATAAAACTTTTTTAATGCAAAGATTTTGTCCAACTTTAGCATTAAATATCTCTTAAAATAATTCTTCGTTTTAAAAACTGTCTGTATTGGCGTGTTTATCAAACATTTCTCTACAATACCACCGATTTTCATATTTTTATATGCAATATTTTTCTTAATATTAACGAAGAAAGACATCCGGTCACAAAAAATTCAAAACCGGCGGCGGCGGCGGCGGTGACAGCGGTAGTTACTTTTTTTTAGAATAGAGAGATTTACAATATGGTATTAATTTATACTGCTGCCAACTGTATAAACAGCGCAAACAATGTTTGCTTCAAATTAAAAATTTATTTACACGTGTTATTGTAAACATAAAATATAAAAAACAGGAACTCATTAAAAATATTAACACGTGAATTTTAAAAGAGAAAGATTATTGTAGAATAATAAATTTATTAACATGCAATAGAAGTCTTAAATAGGAGAAATTACGTCACATTACACTTATTACGTAAAATGAACAAAAAATAATATCGCAAAACAGTTTAAATTTAAAAAATTGCGCGAGACATTTATTTGATATTTTGAACTATTTTTGTTAGGACAGCTTAAATATTTCATTTCATAACAAAAGTATTTTCACGTGAATATTAAAAAGAGAAAGAAAAGTTTGGTGAAAATTACGTCAGATTATAAACGATATATTTAAAATGTCTTATTTAAAAAAAACTTTATTTTCGCTTTGTTAAAAAATACCGGGAGACAAAGACTCTGTTTACGTAATCCATTTTATATTTTGAAATGTTTAACTAAAATTATTTAATCAAAGACGGAAGCAGCCATTGTATCTTTTAACAGTAGCTGATTTGGCCAAATTCCCCAATCAAAGAGAAATAAATAGAAACCCGTTTATAGAGAAATCGCCACTGTTTTTTAAGTTATAAATCAACCTTTCGAAATCTTTTTTAAGCCAATCAATTTAGCGTGCTTTTAGAGTCTGCGGAGTCTGAACGAGGGTTGGCGAGCGTAGCTCGTAGGGGCCTGAGCCAAAGCCGCCTTAAGACTATCAAGCCAGACACAATTTCCTTCCCCCTCGTATGTGACGTAACGAGCCGGGGCTGGCGCCAACGAGGAGAATTTTGTATTCCTCTGTTTAGAATTAGAGTACAACGTGTTTTTTATTCGGAAGCAAAGGACGTATTCTTTTTAAGGTAAGTTTATTTTCAAATTAACTATTTATATACTATTAGTACTAGTTATCTTTTTTTGTTCACTATGTACTTTATTTTTAATTTGTTTAAAATAAGTTAACTAGTAAATCCTAATGAAATATCGTGTTGTAATATTCCGTGTCTAAAAAAAAAAAAAAAAAAAACGATATTAATCTAGTTCTGTTTCAATACAGCAATAATTTAAAATGGAAAAAATGACAAGATCGTGTCTTACATCATTCCCTGTCTCTCGTAATTTTCTAAAAATTGGGGCTTGAATTGTACTAATAGGTGAATTATCTCAAAAGTTATTGATTAATAAAGTTTCCATTATTTAATTATAGCCTTTATTAATTTGTCAAAATAATCTGATTTCAATATCTGCTAGACAATTCTATTGGCGCCAGCACATTTTGCCTCATAATTTGGAAGCTGTTTATTCGATTCACTTGAAATTTTAATGTCCTATGTGACATATTTTTCTACCTCAACTGTTAAACTTTCAAGTGCAAATTTTAATCAGTTCTTTTAATTTATGAAAATTAGTAAAAAAAAAACTTTAAAATTATTATTACTCAGAAATTTATCACTGAAAACTGATGATATTTTGCATACAGTACGTAGTACAGCATAAATATTATTAGTTTAAACTTTACCTTTCTTGCTATTCAATAATTTCGATTAAAACTTCTGACTTTATTTACTCGGAAATACTGGCACCAGATAGCTGAAATTTATGTCAGACTGAGTTTCTTGGATACTAATCATGCTAAAACATTTTCAGCCAAAAGTCTTAATTACAAGCTTAATTATTATGTAATGTATAACTTGTCACACCTTCCTATCTTAGTAATTTGTTCTGATTTCTCTCATTAGAGTGACTTTTAATGATCGACTTTTATTAGAAAACACTTGTCGTGAGAATAATAACTCTGATTATTCTGTAGGCAGAATTGATTGGTCTTTAATATGATACAAAATTTATGTATTTTTATAGATATTTTCATACTTAAAAATTTAAATGTACTAGAAACTTTCATCATAATTTCTATGGATGCATAACATTGTTACCTTGTTTATTTCTTTTAAAGCCCGATCAATATACATACTAATTTATTGGTGTTTTTTAATCTTAAACTCTTAATAAAAATTCATTTTATAATATTTGTTACACAGTGCATGCTTATACATGACAATTGCAGACATGGGAATGATGTGTCTGAATCTTTTTATTTTTACAATGACTGTAAACAATTTATCCACCCTTCCCCTTCCGAATTCGCAAAAATTTTGTGTGTTTTTATATAACTTTTAACGTTTGATTAAAAATAACAATAAATAAAATTATTGTTATATAATTATAAATTTAGTTTTCTGTGTAGTCAGGACCCGACTTCGTCTATCTAGGTCCTCGGAGCAAGCACCATTCTGCCCCCCCCCCCCCCTTTTATCTATCCGTAGAAATTATTCGCGAATAATGCATAAGTGGTTAGTGCTAAACTTCATACGTATTGTATGCATGCATAAATTTCGTACCAGGTACTATTTACATTTGTATACAGGGTATCACAAAAAGATGGTCACAACTTTATGAAAAAATACTACTAGAATAATAGTAGAAAAAATCATGGATTTGTTGCAAAGGAGTATTTGTTTGGAAACTTTTATTTGTTTTTCTATTATGTTATAAGGTGTCTAAAAAAATACCCCCAATCGGTCCATAATAAATGATTTCAACTTGACTCGTTATGAGGAAAACGTGTATGAAGAATTTCTTTTGAAAACAATGTAGTACTAAGTTGTTATAATAAAATTTAAATCATTAGTTTTCTAATGATATATAGTACAAAGTCCAAAATCCAGAATCCTTCGGCACTCGGCGATTCCAAAATTCGGATTTTTCCGAATTTTGGCTTATTTACAGTTTTTCAATGAAAAAAAAAAATCTATTATATATATTTCAATTCCAATTGATGAAAGTGTTTTCTTTCTTTCTTTTGTTCTCACAATGTTTCAGTACACTTTTTAAAAACTCTATTGCTTATACCTTGCATAATATCTTAAAATAATACAAAAATTAAGAAAATAATAATTTTCTGTTTCATGACCTTGTTTTGTTTTATTATGAGCGCTTTATGTTTTTTCAATTTAATCGATTCTATGTGAAAATTACCCATTTCTGCTAAGTAAAGTTTACAGTAAGAAAAATTTATCTGTGTTGTTACCTAATTTCATGCACTCTGTAGTTTTACTATTTATTTATATTAAATTTATTATATTCCTTTGCATGTTTCAAATCACTAAATTTAATAGGATATTTATTGTATAATTTCAAGCCACAATGAATAATAAAAATAGCATACAACTTGAATTTGTTTTCATTTAACAATCATTTTTCATCCACTTTAATTTAATTTTAAATGTGGGTTTTGATTGACAGAATATTGGTATTTATTTATTTATTTATTTTTGAAAATGAAATAATTGAAAGCAAAGTAATTCTTTCTATGTGTTTAAAACTACATATATATGTGTATATATATATTATATACATATTTGTAGATTTTGCTTACATATATTTATTAATGTCTTGTTTTAGAATATATAGAAAATAGATAATTGATATTTTTGTAAATTTCAAAGTAGAATAAATAATGAAAACTGTTCACTAAATTAAATTTAATACTTCATTTTTTTTTTCATTAACCAACCATTTTTCTTTAATGTAACTTTAATTAAGTGCACATTTTGACTGACACAGTGATATTATTTCATAAATTTTGTTTTTGTGTTATCATTATTATTATTGTTTCGAGTGATCGAAATTGATTAAAAATCACTTAATTAGCGTCTGTAAACTATAAGTTTTTATTTTTTCCCCATATGCTGTGATAATAAATTGCAATATAGAGGAAAGAATTAATATGTTTTAAATAACGCATGTGCTCTCCACGGCTGATCTAAGCCCCACGTCGTGACGTCACGAAACCTCGTGTTTGGCTTGTAGTCTTCAGGCGGCTTTGCCTGAGCCCCCTAGTAATAATAATAAAAAAAAAATTCAATTATCAACTGAAATATGCGAACTGAATATCCTCATAATACATTTATCTTCTAAATACTATGTTTTCATTGATATTTTTTACTTTGTTTAATGGTTTAACTTTCATTCTTCCTTATGTGAAGATACAATCATTATTAAGTTTACGCATAAATTAACAAAAATTGCGAAATTAATGTTTACATGTTTGTTAATGAGAAATCTCTCTATTCTAAAAAAAAGTAACTACCGCTGTCGCCGCCGCCGCCGGTTTTGAGTTTTTTGTGACCGGAGGTCTTTCGCCGTTAATAATAAGAAAAATATTGCATACAAAAATATGAAAATCGGCGGTATTATAGAGAAATGTTTGATAAACACGCTGATGCAGACAGTTTTCAAATCGAAGAATTATTTTAAGAGATATTTAAGGCTAAATTTGGACAAAGTCGTTCCATTAAAAAAGTTTTATAGGAGCAAAAACTATACATCGGAATTTAATCATTTTTAGATCATTTTATACGTTATCATTTACCAGTGTGCACATTGCATTTAGTTTTTAAATTTTACTCATCTTTTGAGCTTTTATTTCTATTTTAAATTCAAATTTTCGGCATTTCGAGAGATATTTTTTATTTATTTTAGAAAATTGTACTAATTTAACCTGTTGCCAACTTTATAAATCGCGCAAACAATAATGCTTGCTTCAAATTAAAAATTTATTAACACGTGACTATTATAAACAGAAAAAAAACTTTCAAATTAGAATTAAATAATTACGTATAAAAAGCAGGAACTTATTGAAAATTACTTCATCTATAATTACACATGAATTTTAACAGAGAAAGGATATTGTAAAATAATAAATTCATTAACATGCGTTAGAAGTCTTAAATAGGAGAAATTACGTCATATTTACGTTACATTATATAGTTATTACATAAAATGAACACAAAATAATATTGCAAAACAGTTTAAATTTAGAAATTGCGCTAGACATTTATTTGATATTTTGAGAGGATCTTTTCAACTATTTTAATTAGGAAAGCGCAAATAATATTTCATTTCTAACAATAGTATTTTCACGTGAATGTTTAAAAGAGAAAGAATAGCTTGATAAAAGTTACATAAGATTAAAAACGATTAATTTAAAATGTCTCATTTAAAAGAACTTTCTTTCCGCTTTGTTAAAAAATACCAGGAGACAAAGACTCTGTTTACTTAATTCCTTTTATATTAGCTTATTTTGAAATGTTGTTACACGTGTCTACGTTATCAAGTTATTTTTATTTCGACGTTTTACTTGTATTTTTATTAATGTTGTACTAATTTATTTGTTCTTTCGTTATTTAAAATAAAAATTATGTCAATTTGTATAATTTGGCGCGTGGTTTGGCGATTTATATAATTTTGCGAAATTGGTCGACGGGATAATCAAGTAGTACCGCAGCGGATTTGGCGTTAAAATTCCCCAATCAAAGAGAAATGAATAGAAATTCGTTTATAGGGAGATCGCTACTGTTTTTTAAATTATAATTCAATCTTTCGAAATCTTTTTAAAACCGATCAAATTAGCGTGCATTTAGAGTCTGCGGTGTCTGGACGGGGGTTGGCGAGCGTAGCTTGTAGGGGGCCGAGCCCCCTAGTAGTTTTTAAAAAAATGACAGAACAATATATACGCAGAAGCTATATTTTATGATATTTAAAAAAAAAAACTAAAATAATGCTTCAAAAACTTTATTCAAAAACTCGTTACCATGACAGTTTTTATTCTAACTATAAAAAGTGAAAAATAAAAAAGTATAAAAAAGTTATAAATTGTATTCTTTCAATTATTTCGCTCTATTTACCAAAGCACATTTTCTTCTTATTTTTCAAGATTACTTGTACTGAAATCTTTGGTAAATGTTCTTATAAAACTATACTGACAAAGATACCAGGAAATTTATTGAATCTTTATAATTCCATCGCTTTTTTTAAGTTGCTTAGTTTCACTTCTTTTTTTATTTTTTTTTCTCCCGCGTATAATGAAAAGTTTTGTAAATGGTCGTAAAAGATTCTATTAGTTTTTCCCTCTTTTTGAACTTTTCAAGTGCTGCATCAATTTCGAATTTTCAGTTCTATCTCTTTTAACTTTGCCTTCTCTCGTTCCTTTGATCAAGTATTTCAAGAAAGATCCACATTGAGGTTTGAAAAAAGACAAAAATTTCGGAGTGCACTCGGATATAATCTCTGGAGATAAAATAAATAGAGTTCAATTTTCGAACTACAGAAAAGTAAACCTTTTTTTTTCTGTGTGTGTGTGCGTCGCTAACAGAATTTTTTTTTTTTCATATCACTGTTACATTGATATATTCTTTGTAACAATTTCACATTTCTTTAACAACTATTGTGCAAGGTTTATAAACATTTAAAAAAAATAAAACAAGAAATATTTTGATAAGAATTTAATTTATTTACATTTATCAAATGTTGAAAATAAAAATCATCCATACATTAGTAAGTACATTTATTATGAATTTTTATTAAAAAGTAAAACTTCAAATGTGTATAAAGGTCTTGACTTTCCGTTTAGTCGACAACACTGGCTTTGATGTTATGCAAGTTCCGTAACTGGGTTCAAGAAATCTATTATTTATGTTTTCTTAAACTTTTTAAGCCTTGCATCAGTTTTAAAATTTCAGATATTTTTCTTTTATCTTCGCTTATTCTTTTGATCAAGATCCACAATACACTTGGGGAAAAAAAAAAGAAAAAAATGTTTAGAGTGCATTAATAGATACATACATAAATATATATATATATATATTTACAACCATTATAGAATATTACAATTCATCATCATTTTTAGATAAAATTTATAAATTTAGTCTCAAGATATGATACAGACATTATACGTATTAAATTTCGATCAACAATTATTACATTAAGTAATCACTAATGAATTTTTAAAAAACTAGATCCAATCACTTACAAATAAAGTAATAAAAAATCATAACATTTAAAACAGGCGAAAGATAAATATTAACAGGAAGGTGAACGCATAAAAAGAATAAATAAATAACGATAAATATGTAGGAAATCACAAATATTTAAATATTTTGTCAAGCTATTTGTAGTTAAAACAATTTAACCAATGAAAAAAGACCAGAAACAATAAATCATTACCAGCACCAATAAATCCATTGTACGAAATGTAGGATCTCAAAATTGAAAATATATTAATTCAATAAGAAACATTACAAAATGAATGCTAAAAGGGAGAACTATCGTGAATGAAAATGGAACTAATGATTCGTAACTCGTTTTCAAGGGTGATATTACGATATCATTAGTAAAATACGGTTAATTTCGGAAGTAGAAATATTAAGCCACCGCTTAAATGCATATATATATATATATATATATACAATTTTTGTGTATGAAGTAAACAAAATAGATTTCTTTTTTTGGTTTCCAGAAAAGTAAGTTAGTTAATTTTGTTTATCTTTTTTTTTTTAACAAAAGAAGATTTTCCCCATATTTTACTTACATTTATGTATTCCTAGGTAAAGAAAAAGAAAAGAAAAAATAATCAAACAATTGGTTGGTTAAATATTTAATTTATTTAGAATTTAAATACTTAAAATAAAAATTACCAGTGCATTACTCTACCATGAACTTTTTATGAAATGTGAAAATGCAATTAATTTAAAGTTCTGACTTTCAGTTTAACAGACTTCACCTGCTTTGATGTTATCTAACAATACAGGACATATTTTCCCTAAAGACGAAAAAAAAAAAAAAAAAAAGAAAAGAAAAGAAAAAGAAAAAAGAAAAACACTCAAATTTCAGAAGCTCGCCAAGTTTAATAAGTATCCATAAAGACTAAAATGTATAGTATTCGCACATTAAAAAAAAAAAATCCTTAATCATCACGCATTAGCGGTTCATTTGCGCTCACATAGGTAAATTTATACGTATAAATAAGTATGTTTAATTAGATGTTAATTAGATATTAGATGGAAAAATAGATTACTGATGGAATGTTAGTTTTGATGGCGCATAGAATGCTCTCAACTTGTACCGCTTTTCCTAAAATAAATCTACTTTGAAAATAAAATCAAAAGCCTCGCTTTTACTGAAATGGACAACGTATTTGGTATTCATTATTTGTACACTCGATGGCTATGAAAAGTTTTATTACCCTTTGCTCATGAAATTTTTTATGATTATACATCAATATCCGCCCGAAATCAATATATATGGGCATTCTCAAAATCTTTTGACTTTCATGTCCCTGAATAATAATTTTTTATTTTATACACTTTTTTGTGTTTTTTTAATTTCATATACTGAGGAACACCCCATTGCATGATTGCATAACAATATTAACGAGATAAATAAGTTTTGGACGATGTTGAGGGTCCAAATACCAGGAAAATTCATCTACCGTCCCGTGTACCTGATGCTGATTTTTAAGTTTGGAGCTGTCTGGATAAAATTGTTTCAATAAAAATAATTCGATGTAATTTTTTTCTGAAACTGGAACTATTGTTTTATATAAATATGTAGCTAAAAATTAACCTGCACACATTTTTAAGGTTGTTATTATTTTTTAAACTCTGTCCCTGGGTTTTAGATTCCTTACCATCCCTCTTCTAAAATTATACAGAAAATCATTTCAGATGCAGCCACAGAATGTTTTTCAAGTTTTTTCTCATGCAAAAGTATGATAGAGAAATAATGTCTAAAATTATTTGACAGGAGATTTACTGCAGAATTTAAATCAGCATTTAAATATCAATTTCAAGCATCGTGGCTTTATTGGTAGTCGCACCGTCCCCAAGGTTTATTCCTGCACTTTTCGAGGTAAATTAAAAAAAAAAATTGATTTAATCCAATGTTAACAACTGTTTCTAAAAATCAATGAACATTGTGGCTATCACTTAGTCTTAACATGATTTTCCTAAAAATAGGTGGTAATTTTTCTTACCGTTCTATCCTTACTGTCCCTTTTTTACCATTTCGTCTCTTTTTTCCAATACCATCCCCTTTTTTACCTTAACGTCCCTTCTTTAGCACCCCTTCAAGACAATGTTATACAAAAATTCCGTATTAAAAGACATTGTTACTAACATTGTTATTATTTCTTATTTGAATGCCCTGTGGGTACTATGCAAATTCATTATAAGTAAAAATTTAGAAGAAAATAAAAAGTTATAAGGGTAAAATGGTAAGGAAAATTAAACTCGCAAGTTTAACTTAAACCTCAGTTAAATAAAAATTTTTCGCTGCTGACCATTTTTTCCTTATTTTGAATCATTAAGGCATTCGTCTATCGGATTAAAATGCTATTTTAGCAAGTTTAATTTTGTCGAATTTTTCCCCCCAAAAGTCAAAAGATTGTGAGAATTCCCCATATATAATTATGCATGTTAACGAGCAGTCTATGATGGATATTTTTACAGTAAGGTCCGTTACCAAATATCCATTTAAACTTCCCACGACTGCAGCAAAGCGCAACCTTGCAAACATCAGGTATCCCTTGCACTACAGCAGATGCCAGTTATTCCCTATGGTGTTAGTATGTTTCTTCAGAATGAGCTATAAACATGTTCAATTCGATTGATCATCCCGCCGAATGTGAAACACAGTCTTTAATCCGGATTTTGAAAACAAAAAACCAGCGGAACTGCCGGGGCACCGTATCTGTGAGGTTTATGACCGTAATGCAATTTTTGCCCACACGCTGCTGCTCAAACACTATTTCTCATTGAATCTTTTGGGTGGGAGCAATTTGATCCTCCTCCATACAGTCCTAACGTTGCTCCACGCGACTATCACCTCTTATGATACCTGAAATCATTTCTCGGTGGCCAGAGATTCAACATTGACGAAGAAGTGGAAAAGGCGGATAAGGTGTAACTTTCTAAGCTTACGATTTTTCTGACACTGAAGGACTAGAAACTTGAAATGACTGCTACTTTTAAGAACTTTCAGACCTACCAGAGGCCTACCAGAACCTTTTTTTTTTTTTTTTTTTTTTTTTTTTTTAAATATAAAAGGCTGCAGGTGTGGGGAAACTTTCTAAGCTTACGATTTTTCTGATACTGAAGGACTAGAAACTTGAAATTTGACCTGGCGGATGCTTTCAAGATACAAGTGCTCTTTAAAACTTTATGTTCCTAATTATGAATTCATGAAAATTTCATCTTCTAAAACATTTTTTGTGAATTTTTGAAACTACATTAGAAGATTTACATTTAATAAATTTTAGAAGGAATTTGCCAATTAAAATTAATTAATTAAATTTGAATTTATAGGGATTTTGTGCAATACTTATTCTTATAACCTCACTCAAATCTTTTATTTAAAACATTTTCTTTTTAGTATTTTGTAGAATTAGGAAATGTACAAATGTAATGTTCTTACAATAGAAATATAGAAATATTTCCGAACTGAAACTTCTCCCAACCCCCAATCTTTCAACGTCAAGAAAGCTGAAAAGATGCAAGGGCAAAAGAAATCATCCTTTTAAAAATATTTTCTTGAACCAATAACACAAGCCTGCGATGTTTGTGTTGTTTAATTTTTGATAATTGATTTTTAGGTATTTTTTAGCGCTGAATCCGAAAATGACCTTCATTTTTAACCATCACGTCAGGATTTTTTGCAAATCGTAAGTTTCAATGGTAAAAAGGCAAAAAATAGAGAATATCTGATACTGAAAGATACAGGAAATGGTTGTGTTTCTTAACTTTTGATAACTGATTTTTATATATCTTTTATCTCTGAATTCGAAAATGACTTTCATTTTTAACCATCAAGTCAGGATTTTTTGCAAATCGTAAATTTCAAAGTTAAAAAATAGATAAATTCTGATGCTATAAAATAGATACGATGGTTGTGTTTTTTTTTATTTTGATAACTGATTTTTATGTACTTTTTAGCACTAAATCTGAAAATAACTTTCATTTTTAACCATCACGTCAGAATTTTTCTCAAATCGTAAATTTCAAAATTAAAAAGTAAAGATTTTGCAAAAAATCCTGACGTGATGGGAAAAAATGAAGGCTATTTTCGGATTCAGGGCTAAAAAATACGCAAGAATCAATTATCAAAAGCTAAGCTATATGACAGAACCCAAATTTTGCAGGCTTGTGTAATGCTTTCGGAACAAGATAAAGTAAAGTATTTATAACTCATTCTAAACTCTCCTGCTGCTAATCAATGTATTAAATGAATTTTGTAATAAGTTATTTTAATGGTACTTTAAAGTACCGCCGGGGCATAAAGGGTTAAGAATGGTTTCTAAAAAAATTCGAAATTTAAAAGGGTGCATGAAATGAGCTTCTAAAATGAGTTCTAAAAGCGTCTACGTTGCGATTTCTATGAAATTGGTAGGGACAGAAACTCAAAATTTGACATGACTGTTACTTTTTTAAGACGTAAATACTCTCATAGAACAGTTTTTAAAGGAATTACAAAATTAAAAAAGGTGAAATTCGCGAAAAACGTTCTCAATTAAGATTTCTACGGAATCGTTAAGGATAAAAAATGGAAATTTGATATGGATACTACTTTTAAGACGTAAATGCACGCATAAAACATTTAAAAAAATCGAAAATTTAAATGAGCGCAGGGGGAGAAACGTACACAAAATATACGATTTTTGTGATACTGCTGGGATTAGAAGCCCGAAATTTAGCATGGCGGTTATTTTTAAGATACAAATGTTCGCTAAGAATTGTTTCTAAAAATAAAATTGAAAGTTAGGTGCAATGAGCGGTAAATATTCTTAAAATGTTCTAAATTACTATTTCTATCGAATTATTAGGGATAGAAACTGGAAATTTGACATGGCTGTTATTTGTAAGACTTAAACAGTCGCACAGGACAGTTAAAAAAATAATAATTTAAAAGAGTTAAATACGCAAAAAACGTTCTAAATTACGATTTCTATGGAATTGTTGAGGATAGAAACTTGAAATTTGACAAGGCTGCTACTTTTAAGATTCAAAAACACTCACAGATCTTTTTTTTTTTTTTTTTTTTTTTTTACAAAAATAGAAATGTAAAATAGAGCAGGGGAAATCATCGTTCTAAACTTACGATTTTTTTTTTAATACTGAAAGGACTAGAAACTTGAAATTTAACAAGGCGGTTACTTTTAGGATATAATGCTCTCTAATGATTTTTTTTTTTTTCGAAATTTAAAAAGGTGAAATGAGTGGATTTTTTTTTTTTTTTTAAACGTTCTAAATTACGATTGCTATGGAATTTTACGAAATATTTTTTAATTAATTAATTGCAGATGAATTTCAAATTTAGCTGGCATGTTTGTAATTCTAGCAACAAATCACCAGCAGGTCCATCTACTTGACATTCCAATATAAATGCCTTCATTATTGAAAAACTAGTTTATTTATTAAATTCTAAATCATGTAAATTACTACAAACTTTATGTAAATGGATTTAAAAGTAATTAATTTTTTTTTAATATGTGCAGTTTATAATTAAAATGCTTCACTCTGTAAAAGCGAAATTTTGACCACAACAAGTTGGTTAAAATCGATAAAAGCTAACGGCGTGGCTTTTTAGAATTTTAGGTAGCATTTTCGCAATCCTGTAAGATAAAATTTGCTCTCCGCTGCTATTATTTTTTGTGGTTATTAGTTTGACCTCTTTTTTAGGTAGCTTTCATTACAAAAAGCTACCTATTGCAGCCGTTCGGAGGAAAGCGATTTCAAAAAAATGTTGGTATATTTTCATCGATCATGACCCCCAGACCCCGAAACCACCCTCCGTTCAAAACTGATATATATATATATATATATGACCTATGTCACACTGTAACTCTCGTAATTATGAACCGATTTCGATGCAATTCGGTGTGTACATAGACATACCAATGTCTCGACCGAGTTCGTTCGCCAGCTTCATCCGCCGTTTGCTTTCAAAATGGCGGCCATTTAAATTTTTTTTTAATTTAAAATTTGAAATGTGGTACCAAAAAATTAAAAATGGAAAAATATTATTTTGTTATGTATTTGACCTTTATACAAAGATTCCGGAGCAGTTTTTGTTTCGTCTATATCTTAAAAAATGGCTGAGTTATAGCATTTTGAATTTCTAGCGTGGCTGACATTTTGAAACGTCCTGAATTTTGTCACGCGATACAAGGCGTATTTATGAACCGATTTCGATATAATTCGGTGTGTACATAGTACATATCAATGTCTCGACCGAGTTCGTTGGCCAGCTTCATCCGCCATTTTGTTTCAAAATGGCGGCCATTTAAAATTTTTAAAAAAATTTAAAATTTGAAATGTGGTACCAAAAAATTGAAAATAGAAAAATATTTTTTTCTTATGTATTTGACCTTTATACAAAGATTTCGGAGCAGTTTTTGTTTCGTCTATATCTTAAAAAATGGCTGAGTTGCAGCATTTTGAATTTCTAGCGTGGCTGACATTTTGAAACGTTCTGAATTTTGTCACGCGATAAAAGGCGTATTAATTTGGATGTAACTTCGTTTATACATAGTACATACTAATGTCTCGACCGAGTTCGTTGGCCAGCTTCATCCGCCATCTTGTTTTAACCCAGTAAAGACGGAATTATTTTTTCTTTTTAAAATACAAAAATTACATTTCGCACCGATTTTTTGGAAAACAAAACTTTATATTATTTTATAGCAGAATTTCTGTCATTAAAGAAAGTGAAAATTTTTGGTATAAATTACTGGTATACAAACAGCAAAAGGGTTGACAGTTATGCTGTGACCATACGGTAACGCTAGTCCTTAATGGGTTAAAATGGCGGCCATTTAAAAAAAATTAAAAAATTAAAAAATTAAAATGAGATGCCAAAAAATTGGAAAATGAAAAAGATTTTTTTGTATGTGTTTGACCTTAATACAAAGATTCCTGAACAGTTTTTGTTTCGTCTATATCTAAAAAAATGGCTGAGTAATAGCATTTTGAATTTCTATTGCGGCTGACATTTTAAAACGACCTGATTTTTGTCACGCGATAACAGGCGTATTTATGAACCGATTTGGATGTAACTTGGTCTGTACATAGTACATACCAATGTCTCGACCGAGTTCGTTGGCCAGCTTCATTCGTCATCTTGTTTCAAAAGGGTTGCCATTTAAAAAAAATTAAATTTAAAATTTAAAATGAGGTATTAAAAAATTGGAAAATGAAAAAGATTTTTTTATGTGTTTGGCCTTGATACAAAGATTCCGGAGCAGTTTTTGTTTCTGAAAATTTGTTCTTTTGTTTATATCTTAAAAAATGGTTGGATTATAGCACTTTGAATTTCTAGCATGGCTAACATTTTGAAACGATCTTGTATTTGTCACGCGATAACACACGTATTCGCCTATTTCGATGTAAGAAGGCATGTGGATAGTATACATCAATACCTCGACCAAGTTCGCTGGCCAGACTCATCAGCCATCTTGTTTCAAAATGGCGCCCATTAAATTAAGAAAAATATGTATATTTAAAGTGAGGTGCAAAAAAATTAGAAATTGAAAAAGGTTTCTTTTTTAAGTATTTGACCTTGAAAAGGATTCAGGAGCATTTTTTGTTTGTCTTTACCGTAAAAAGTGGCTCAGATATAGCAGTTTCAATTTCAATTGTGGGTGACATTTTGAAAAATCTGATTTTTTGCATGCGACAGCACTCGTATATATCAGCTGATTCCGATGTGAGTGAGCACAGCAATTACTAAGGTCTCGACCAAGTTCACTGGTTAACCTCATCCACCATGTTGTCTTAAAATGGCAGGCACTTTAAGAAATCGCCGAATTTGGCAGCCAAATATAAGTTACTTTAAAGAAAAGCAGCTTGGATAAAGCTGACTAATTTCGCGAAATTCTCATTCATTGTATTGTTCAAAATTAGTATTGAATCTCCTATATTCGGTTTCCACTAAATTGAGCTTCGTGTGTTTGAATGATATAAGTTGGCTTTTTAAAAATAAGAATATGAAAGCTACCTCTTCCTCCCGGCACTGGCCGGAAGGACTTTTTTATCTCTGTCCCAGACAATTCGGGCGGGTCAGCTATAGTATATTAGAATAACTAGGGGATCGTACCCTAGCCTTTAACCCGGGCTTCCCGGGTTAAAGAATATAGGTGAAAACATTTTTTTTAATTGAAAACTAATATTTTTTTTTATATGCAATAAATTTTTTAGATTGACCACTTGCATTAAAAAGGCATTTTTCATATGGAATATACGAATTATACAATCAAATAAATTTTTGAAATTTATCAAAAGAGATACTTTCTTATTAGCCGCATGCTAAGAGTTATTTTCCAAGATTTTGCTAATAATGGCATCCTTCTATATTCTGATAATTTCAGAGCTTATACATGTCTAGTAAATTTGTGTTTTATTTATATTATTTTATTTATTTATTCATAGGGAAGTTTTTTTAAAGGATATCAGCCGTAAGAAAATGATGAACTCTTTAATTTGTTTTAAGGTCAAACAGATTAATCTTTCGTAATCGAGCTCCTCGCGATATAGATAAATTAAAAAAT
This sequence comes from Maratus speciosus, assembly GCA_963932465.1. Classification (NCBI taxonomy): domain Eukaryota; kingdom Metazoa; phylum Arthropoda; class Arachnida; order Araneae; family Salticidae; genus Maratus; species Maratus speciosus. The sequence goes on along the minus strand of OZ010788.1, from coordinate 118,739,674 downwards.
ATTTCATGCTTTAAAATTGTTTTTAAAACCATACACAATCAGTAAACTGAGATGAACTTTGCAAACAAATTCCATTTGAAAAAAAAATCCTATTTGGTGATCTAAAAATTTAAATTGCACGATTACAAATATGTAAGATTTGTGTTTTTTCCATATTATTCTTTTATTTGTTTATAAAAGAAGTATTAATTTCGTTAATTTGTCACATTAATGCACATTGCATGTGTAAAATTTCACAAATATGTTACATTGGTGGGGATTTTTTAATATTGTTCTTTTATTTCTTTGTAAAGGAAGTATTAATTTCGTTATGCAAAAATAGTCAGGAACAAATGCTGAAGAATGTTTGTTGCTTTATGTGCAAAATGTTTATTATTATTATGTATTGAAACCGGCACGTGATAAGATAAACTTAAAAAATATCATGCTTAAAAATTATTTTAGAAAATATAATACATCAGTCAATGAATACAGTTTTTAAACAAATTGCATTTGAAAGTAAATTTTTTTCCCTATGCGACGAAATTTGAAAATGTACGATGGTCAGAAGATTAAACAATTGCAGTAGTGAAAATTTCAAGACCGAAATTTGATCGTGAAGTGTTGCCATTCACAAAATGACTTCAGCGTTACGTACAGATATGTTTGTTCTTTATGATATAGATAGATACTTAATCAGTAAAATATAATAAAGATCAGTTATTAGGATGTGGTTATCAATTGAGTCTCTTATGCTTAGATTTCCGGAATGAAAACAGCAATTTTCACCTTTTCAAAATTTGCATACGCACTTCTCATATCCATATTCATCATTTTTTTTTTTTTTTTTTTTTTTTTTTTTTTTAATCATTTAAAAATAATTTTAACTCAAAACTTGAAGTCACGATATTCAGCAACATCTTTTATGTGAATAGACACACTCTTTATTTGAGATTCTAATCTCAATTCCGGAGGGTAAAAATTTCCGTAATTTATGTTTTTTAGACGCATTTGTGTTAAAATGTTTAGTTTTATCTAAGAAAATGGTCGTTTTCTTTTAAATATGACTTCATTTTCACTTAAATAAGTTTTTTACCTATTGTCTGAAACCTAGTATCAGTACACATGCAGAAGGAAAACAATATAGAAAATTTATGAGGAAAAATGCATGTTTTCAAAGGCAGTATGTCATTTTCCGTTATTATGCCCCTAATATAATACCCTTCTCCTAATGGTATTTTGCGCCACCAAAACCTATACAACAATTTTTATCAACAATTTTGAATTTTTATCAGAAAATAGCATGAATAAAGTTAAAAATACATCATTATTTCTCTCTTGTCTGCAATAATGAAAACTATCTAATTTTCATCATTTTGAAGAAATTTCATAAAATGCTTTTAAAATTAAAATATAAAAGTAGGGATATTAAAAAAAAACAGATAGTGCGATCACATCTACATAGGAAGAGCTTTCAGTTAAAAAAAATATAAATATATATATTAGTAAAATTGGTTCAGTAGAAAGATCAGGGCAGATGACTAAAAAACACACTTCTGTTTTAAATATATAGATTATATAAAATTAGGGAAAATTAAATTAAGCAAATTATGTTATTTTGATAAAATTATAGTAGAATGACCTAAAGAATAGCATTAAAATTTTATTATTCGAGAGAATTTTCGAGAAAAACTTCAGGAACACGATATTATTTTAAACCGCGAATTATTTGTTTGCTTGTCTAACTCGGCGAAGCAAATCCGTCCAGGCGAGAATCATCAATTTCTGTAATATACATCGCTGTTATTTGCATGTCACCTCTCTTTTATAAAGACACTCTAAATTTTTGTAAAACATTGCGTTTTATCAGTGTGTGATTTCGGTTACATTATTTTCAAAAGTGAAGCATTCTCACCTGTGAAGAATTTCAAAGCAGCTGGGCTGTCAAAATGACGCACTTCTACAAAACATAATTCAGGTTTAAGAATTAAAATACACGCTTTTTTATAAAATGACGTCATTTGCATCCGCTAATGCAATCCAGTCTTACTTCGTCTGCAGAAAAGTGTGCATATGACGTCATTACCACAGAATATCAGACAATATTCTTGACATAGCTCATATTGTAATTTCAACTTTTTTTTTTCAAGCTTTATGAGATAATGGCATCAAAAAGATACAGTATCTCCTATTTTCGACTATTTTCCGTTTACTTTCAATGACTTTCAATAGAAATGAGGTACTTTTGTTGCCACGATAAGAAAAATTGTATTAAAAACTACAAAAAAATTAATATCTCAAAAATAAATTGAGATACAGCTTTCAAACAAATTGCATTTAAAAGAACATGTTTTTCCTTATACGACGGTGTAAAAAATTAAAATATGCAATGTTTAGAAGTTTAAAAATTTCCGGTAGAGAAAATTGCAAAACCAAAATTTTATTTCAAATTTCAAAGTGTTGCTATTCGCAAAATGACGTATGCGTTACGCACAGATATGTTTGTCCTTTATAATATAGATATGGAAGAAAATTTTGTAGTGGCCGCAACTTGCTAACATGCTAATTAATAAAAGTTTCACCTTAAAAAATAATAAAAATTGATTAAATTAAAGTAACAATGAATTATAATTAAAAAGTAGAAAGTTAATAATGTTTATGAATAAGCAAAATAATGAATTAATATAAAAAAAATAAGATTAAAGAATGACATCTAAACCTGAGAACTACATCTATAACTTTAATATTATTCGACTTCGTTACCATGGTGTTTGTATTCTAACTGTGACTATAAAAGGTTGTTATAAATTGTAATCTTTGAATTATTTTGCTCTATTTACCAAAGCACATTTTTTTTTCTAATTTTTCAAGATTGAGTGAGCTTAAATCTTTGGTAAATGTTCCGTTGAAACTGCACTAACAAAGACAGGAAAGAATTTTTTGAGTCTTTATATTTCAGCCTTTTAAAAGTTTGCTTGGTTTCTTACCCTTTTTTTTTCTATTACCTGTATATTGAAAAGCTTTGTAATTGACCGATATAAAACAGAAAAGAAAAGCTTTTTTTTTCTTTTGGAACTTTTGAAGAATTACAACGAATTTCGAATTTTCAATTCTTTCTTTCTTAAATTCATCTTCTCTTATTCTTTTCATCAAGTATTTCAAGAAAGGTACAGATGAAGAAAGGAGGGAAATTTTTTGTTGTGCACAGTAACATATGTTTAATGAATGAATAATACAGGATAGTTAATTTTGGATTGTTAGAAAAATAAATCAGTTAAATTTATTTAATTTTAGCCATCTAAAAAGCTTTTTTCTGCCTTTTTCTTATATTGATGTTTTTCTTATAGGCATAATTTATTTGCAGTAGAGCTTCTCTAATCCAAACCCCGCTAGTCAGAGTAATCCTGAAATTTATTTGAAGTTTTAAGAAAATCAATTGAAATAAGTCTAGGTAAAGAGGAAAAATTATTATCAAATCTAAAAATATTTTTCAACGTGCATATTACAAACAAGTTGGAAATTGCTCGTCAAACGTTTCAAATGAGGTACGTTCGTACTATAGCTAGTTTTATAATTCTTTTTTGCCCCCCATATTGTACTGGATGTATATTTTTTTGCACTTCATAAGTTCATAGTCTCTTTGTACTTCATAAGTTCATCATTAAAATGCACTTGCAGTAATTTTTTTCTTATTCCCCGTAATGAAACGGAAAAATTTGACTGTCCCTGTAATTAAACTATACATCCGATTTTTATAAAATATGAAATGGCTCAACAAAATTTTGCAAGAATTATATATTTAAAATTTCAGACCATTCGGAAATCTGTAACATCATTAAATGCACTTGCAATAATTTTTCCCATTGGCCGTAATGTAAAGAAAAACTTTTGATTGTCCCTGTAATTAAACTATACATCCGATTTTCATAAAATTTGAAATGTCTCGACAAATTTTGCAACAATTATAAATTTAAAATTTCAGACCATTCGGTTGGGTAATTTTTGCTCTGTTATATGCGGACGGACAGACGGACAGACGGACTGAACGACGACTATAGGTGCTACGTATATATATAATTACGAACGCACCTAAAAAGGAAGAAGACAAAAGACAAAAAGCATTGTTAACTTCATGATTTCCTATTTTTTCTCTCTCTCTCTTTCTTGTTCTATTAATATGGATTGGACGTTTCGGATAATGCGAAATTTTACTGTTCCGATCGGCCAAAGCCCCAGTTATTAACCTGATTAGCAAGGACATTCTGTATTTTTAAAAATTATTCACTGTTAAAAATATTTTTGTAAAACAACAGAAACTTTCTGGCAGCAAAAAGTTGCCAGAAACTATTTGTTTTCAGAAAATATCTGTTAACGAAAGAATGCGTTATCAGACGACAGAAATACGTAGTCATACAGGCACTTCGTGTTGATAATCGACGCCTTTCCCAACAGTCAAAATCTGTAGGTCGATTCCTGTTGGCGAGGGGGGGGGGGGGGAGTTTTATTTAACAGAAGAATCGCATATTATAAGTTAGGTACACGGGAAATTTCTATTTACCGATCGATTTGTTTATATTAGTAATAATAAATACTTATAGGAATTTCTCCTCCAAACTTTTATAAAATTAATTTAAATAGCTTATTCGCAATAAAATATTTAAACAGTTGAATTTATATAGATTTGTAAATTAAGTATATTAAAGACTGGAATAAGTGAAAGAAGGTATCTTAAACTCCCCCCCCCCCCCCAGAATAATAAAAAAATATATATACGATATAAGATAACTCCCCCCTCCCCCATAAAAATATTTCTTAATAAAATAAATATATGTATTGAATGTGATTTGTAATTAAAAGAACTTTAATATTTATTCATGCAATATTTTTTAAAATTGATTAGGTTAAATTAGTGACTTTGGTTAATTATGTAAATAATATCCTGCCAATTTTTATAATTTTTTCGAATAGAAAGCTTTGTATATATAAATGTGTAAAAGTTGACAGCTATGAGCAAAGATGAGAAATGAAAAAGAAGAGCCACTAAAATCTATATAAACATCACCATAAAAAAAAGTATTTCATTCCAGCTAAAGTGATAAAATGAGTTTTCATCCTTCTTAACAATTTACAATGTTTTTCCGTATAAAGTAAATGATCATCAACTAAATAAGAAAAAATATTACAATATAATTTAAATTAAAATGTTAAACAAAATTAAACTTCCTGATTCTATAAAATGAATGGTTAAAGCTTAAATAGGAATTATTTTCAAAATAATTCACACAGTTGTAGCTCAAAATTTATTTCATTAAATAGAGTGAATAAAATTTACAAATTTTAACTTAACCACTACAAGTAACTCTAAGATTGTACTAAAAAAAAAAAAAAAAAAAAAAAAAAAAGCATTTCTTCAGAATCAACATATGGAACGATTAAACAAAATATCAACCACTCCATTTTAAACAACATAGTAAATAGTAGGAAATGTGATAAATTTAAACAATAAAAATATATGAACAGCGTCAGATCTAATAAATATTATTCTGGTTAATGTTAAACGAAAATATCAGTTATCTATAACTATAATAATTAATGCAGCTACTCCGTGTTTATTATTAAAACTATCACTGCAAAACTAATCACGTATGTCAATTGATGACAAAATAAATTTAAAATCTCAATCAAAATTTCTGGAACTAATACATATGAAGTAAAATTAAACTCTTAGTCATAAAAAAGTTAAATATAATAAGTAATCATTCTACAGCTAAGTAAAAATTCAAGATTTGTAAACTAATCATAAACTTAAGATTATTTATTTAACTTAAAATAAGCAACCGATCAAAAAATAATCTCCAGCTATTAACAGAATTAGATCAACTAAGTTACTAATGTGCATAAATAAATGAAGTATAAAATAATACTAATAATTTAAGTAAATCATACATTATGAAATAATAATAATAATAATAAATAGTATTGCTTAATTAAGATTTTTAGCAAATAGGAAGTATTTTTCATACATATTGTTACGTTTCGGAAAAACATTGTTACATATTTAAAAGAAGGATGAAAACATACCTTTTGCTATGTTTGTTTTCTAGTATTCCAACTGTAAATCCTAATCAATGAAGAAGGCGGTTCTGATGTCCAAAGGTGTGTGTCGCGGGTTCGAATTGTGAAAATGATTCTTAATTTTCTGTTAAAATTTCTTTATGTATTATTCTTTTTCAATTAGATGAACTGCTTTATTAAACGAACTGCCATTTTCAACAGTACACAGACAAGACACTCAAATATTTCAAGTTAGAAGATACGTCTTAGCGTGGGGTGGGATAACCAATGCTTATTGGTCATTCTAAATGACCTTCTAGACGTCATAGGGGATGACCCCCCGTTTTTCTGTCATCCAACACATTATCCTGTCGCAGTGGAAACTGATGGCAAAGAAAACAGAATTTTTTGTTGTTTAACATGAAAATAAACGATATGAGGATGGAATAACATAAGAAGACTGTTAACGTAATTTTTACTGTCGGAATTCGAAGATTTTTTTCTGTTGTTTTAAGATTTTTTTTTACAGTGGTTCAAGAGGCAGCGTCACATTTTTGTAAACAATTTTAGCGTCGCTCATTTTAGTATATGGGATAGGCAGATGAGGTGTTCCCATGTGCCCCGCATAAATCAATGCTCCAAATACTCTGGACACCACTAATTTCTAACAGTTATTTCTCCATCTTTAATCGCATATAATTCTGACATTATAGATAAAACGAAGAAAATTACTTTAAAATACTGGTGTCCAGAGCCTTTAAAGCCCCGATTTACGGGGATCACCTGGCAACACTAAGTAGGTGGTACAGAAAGTGACACTCCCAGTCAGCTAATGCGCCATCCGGGTGGAGAGGGAGTAGCAACATCGCACAGCCCGCTGCAAAGCCAAATGAATGTTAACACACTAATTACTAATGACTGACTCCGAGTCTGGGTAACATGCATAATCAGGGGGCATTTATTTTACTTGGCAATGGGCTGTGCGATGCTGCTATGGCAACATCCTCTGCCGGCACGAAGCTGACTGGCAATTTCATTAACTGGACTTCTAATTCATCCCAACTCAACCTGTGGCCCGGCGACTTTTTATATTCAGCCCGAGCCACATAACTATTAACACATATTTATACAATTAATTGAGATGCGTATAAAGAAGTATTTAAATGTCTTCAGCGTTGTTTTATATATTTCCATGGGAAGATAAAATCTCTCCTGTTATTTAGAATTAATTTAAAATTATATTAAAAGCCGTTTCCTTAGTTAAAAGTTCTTTTTGCATGTTGTCCTACACTGATGTATACATTTCTTAATCTTCATCATTAATAAAACATCTTTCCAAATTAAATTTCCAGTTTCTATAAATAAATAAAATAAATTTCATTGAACAAAAGATCGATTTATTAGAGAAAACCTCCGTTTCTTTTTCTTTAGAACTTGAAAATTTTGCATTTTTATATCATTACGTTTTATACTTATTATATAGCGAATGCTGCTTTTAAAGTTGAAATTTTGTCGCGGAAAAAATAGGCACCGAAAACATATTTCACAGCATTATTACCAACCAGGAAATTTCGCGGAATATTTCTAGAGCATTTGCAATAGAAACCTACTACGAAGTTTGTGACTTGGGAAAAATTATGTTAAATTTTTTGGTGAAATTTCTTCCGCGACAAACGTTTAACCCTTGTGATAATATTAACTTTGTTATATTACATTGTTGTACTACTTATGTTATTTTAATTACTGTTTTTAACCCTTTTGTAAGTGTGTTGCAGCCCGACTAAAATCGGAAACTTATGTTTGCGGCCCGCGAGAAAAAAAAAAGTTTCAATATGACTTATCTAATCTATTCTATTTACCATTTCAAAGCTTCAGTAAGCACCTTATATGGTGACAAACAATGATGGGGGCCATTATTCACTTGACCGAAAACCTGCAATAATATTTATAACCCATCTTTATGTCTTCCTTTGTAATCACCGTGATGCATATCTGTAACGTACCCAAAAGTAAGTCAACGTTACTTACAACGTGGGCTTCAAAAGGCGATTTTATGTATTGCTATTAACTTCCAACACAGCAATTAATATAAATCGTTCATAGAACAGTAACCAACTTCCATAAAAGAATATTTCCAGTTGATTCTTATACCACCCTTTGTCTCTCTCACTTTCCATTCAGGTTCTGCCGCGTTTTTTTTTTCCAGCATCGAACGAGTGTTCGTTCTGACGACGTATATTCTGCTCATCCCGGCAGTGTGATGCTGCTACTTGTAGAGATTAATTGTAATATTAGGACTCCACAACTCGGCCTTTCCTGAAAGTACGATGCACAGTGACCCCAAGAGTACATGAAAAGGCATAAAAAAAAGACAAGCAACATCCAAAGTTCTTTGCTTTTAACAACATAGTTATGAGTATTAAACAGTTGATGTTCATCTGAAAAAAAAACAGTTCAACGAAGAGTCAGAGTTCGTCTCTTAAAAAGCATAAAATTCACCGTCGCTTTAGCATCGTTAAACATCACAACATCACAGATTTTTTTCTCTCACTCTCTATTTCCTCTTTCTCTTCTTCGATTTTTTTTCATCCCATTTCACGAATAATTTACTCATTTTTTCGGAATTAAGGATTTTTCAGAATTATGTTTATTATTATTATTATTATTTGTCAGCCCGGTAATTGCGTCATAATCAGGAAAATTCCCTCCTTTTTTTTCCTTTCTTTTTTTAACGACTTTAACACTATTTCTACCACGATTTAGTGTATACCTATTGCAAGCAAAAGGTGTCTTTTGACACCGTTGCGTTTGAACGCAAATAACGGCCAAAACTTTTGAGATTTCAAATTATCAGTTAAATATAGATAATTTGAGAAATATATTTGTTCTTAAATTTGTATTTATTAGATATTATTTAATCAGGTTGCAAATTAGAGCTTAATTCATCAATCTACAAAATATATATATACATAAATGTAATCAAACATCATTTACATCAACAGGAACAATAATTAAAAAATATTATCTTCTTCATTTTTTTATTTTTATTAGAAAGATAATTAAACATTTTAATATTATTAACTTAACAAACTTTCAGTATCATGCATAAAAATTCAAACTTTGTAACAACAACAACAAAAAAAAAAAAACAGTAATCATAAAAACAGCATTGTAATAAAATTATTTCCTTATTCAATACCGTAATTTTTGTAAATCAATGGTTGCTCTAGTAAACTCTTTCCACACGTATACTTTTCAGCGATGACAGCGATGACCACCTCGGGAACTCAGCTTTCGCTTTAGAGTGTTAGTGCAATCCCGAGGGGTAGACCACATCCACTCCTCCCGACTCTCAACCAGATTCTGAGAGGGAGCGTCGGGTCCCTGATCAAGCTGCTGAGATTTATTTCTGTTGCTGTGAGATTTACAATTACAATCTCAATTGGTTACCCAATTTTTCTGGGCGAACCGAAGATTTCACATCGAGATATATGACTGTATGTAGTGATTACATGAGGATCATTTCACCTAATGTGATTGCATAATTGTTTACAATTTTCTTGGATATATATACGTCACAGTACATTTAACACACAATATTTAGCATGACAATTAGAAACACATTACAACACAATATCAAACACCTACTATTTACATGACTGTATGTAGTGATTACATGAGGATCATTTGAATGTGATTGCATAATTATTTACATTTTTCATGGATTTACAGGGATTTCACAGTACATTAAACACACAATATTGAACATCACAATTAGAAACACATTACAACAATTAAACACACAATATTGAACATCACAATTAGAAACACATTACAACACACCTACTATTTACAATTTGCACATACTTTTACTTTTACTGCTCGAGAGAGACTGCTCAGACTAGGAAGTGAGTCTGTAGAGCATAGGTTGTCCCTCCCGGTCCCCTTTATTGAGGTCTAAAAAAAAAAAAAAAAAAAAAAAAAGTTACAAATTTCAGCCGAGGCTGAGCCCGCCAATACGCGCGACAGAGGGCGGAGTGGTATATATAAGATATAAAAAAAATGTTACATTAGCAAGCTTTGTGAAACAAACATAAGGACATTAAATAATGCAGTGTTATACAAAGTTAGACAATATTATACAAGTTGCTGCGACCCAACATTGGGTAGTGAATAAGGGAGAATCCAAGTCTCTGTCTCAGTGATGGAGTAAAACTGAAAGGTTACATAAGAAGTTGAAGATGTTTTTAAGCTTTGAGAGCAAAATCGGGCGCGATAAAATATTTGCTAACCAACCAACTGGAAGAACAGGAGGACGGCGGATATGCCAGCGAGCTGTTAAAGGACAATTATAGAAATAATGAGAGGCAACATCATCATCACCGCACTCACATAGAGGAGAAAGGGCTCTTTTGAACTTGAAGAGGTATGCTCCAAAAGGACCATGACCGGTAAGGAAAGCTGTGGTGGATGGAGTGAGCAGTAGAAGATCCAAAGATACCACTGGGACAAGATCATAGGTATATCTACCCTTATCTGAGTAGTCCCAGTAATCCTGCCATTTTTTCATAAAATGAGCGCGAAGATGCCTTTTGATGTGTGAGTGCGGTACTGGAAGTGAAAAATCAACTGATGGTTTAGCAGTTGCCTCCTTTGCCAACATATCTGCCGTTTCATTTCCCAGGATACCCTTATGGGCTGAAACGTGGCTTAAATAGGTTTTCCAGAGAAGATTTTTGAGAAGTGATTTAATCTCAATAACCTGGGGATTTGTTGAGCCAAACGAACAGATAGCCTGCAGGCTTGAAAGACTATCGCTAAAAACTGGAATTAAAAAATTTTGGTTTTGTTGAGAAATCCACTCTAAAGCTTTAAAGATGGCAAAGAGTTCGGCTTGGAAAATGGAATTATTGTTATCCAGCCTGCAAGACCAACGATGAGTCACTTCACTCCCTTTCGTAGCGCAGAAAGCTGCACCTACTCCGGTAACAGTGCGTGAGCCATCGGTGAAGACCATAACATTTTGTGTGGGAGAGTAAGAATTTATAGTCGGGTTTACTTGTAGGTGGGAAGTCTCATCTGCCGGATGAAACTGCCAGCCAAGAGTCTTACGCTGAATCATCATTTGTGGAAAAAATTGCTGTGAGATAGCTTCATTCTCCAAATGGATGATGTTGCTTTTAGTGAACTCATACTAGAGTTTGGAGAGATGCACAAGATAAAAATTCAAAAGTGATAGAAGTTTCTGGCACCCGCTAATAACCCGTTTCTCCCTCCATGCTACACCCTAGTGATGGAGTCGGACTAGAATGGCTCTGGATTTGAAAAGATGTACTCGTTTGTTTCTATAAACCTCATGCATTGTATGATCTTGTTGAGTAGTTGTGGTTTCTCTTTTACATCCCGCCACCAACTTGCTAAATTCATACGTGTATGTTTTTTGAGATGATAATGCGATGTAAATGTACAGTATAATACATAGTGTAACGATGTTGACGGCAAGCCACAAATGCATAATGGGGAGTCTCTTTTGTTAATTTTGTATAAGTGTTCCTGAAAGGGGCCGTGATTTGTTAAAAATATGTGTAAGTATCTGTTGTTTACGAAATACTTGTGGTCAACCAATGGCAAGAATTCCTTCGTATATCGGCCTGTGTCTGAATCCGTCCAGCGTTTTTGCCAATTTTTTAACAGATTCTGCTTTGTCTGTGATTTTAGTGAAGAAACTGGATATGGTAAAAATGTATGTATTAGTGTTTCATCCGTTACTGCCGATTTTGCCAGTTGGTCAGCTGCCTCATTGCCCTCAACACCTGAATGTCCTTTTGTCCAATTGAAGTATATGTCTTTTACTGTTGTTTGTAATTGTTGAAGAATTTTTAGTATTAAATAGTTTGTATTGTCAAAATTGTTTAATGCTTTTAAACTTGATAGGCTATCCGTTATGATTAAGTATTGAGAATGTTTGTCCGACTCTATCCATTCTAATGCTGAAGAGATCGCGAAGAGTTCTGACTGGAAGACGGAGTTATCCTGGGACAGTTTCGCTCTCCAAGTATAGATTTGCTCGTTTTTTTCGTACATACAAAATGCCGAGGCTGTGCCTTCGGACATTTTGGAACCGTCCGTGTATATTGTAATTTTGCCTACCTAGTCGTTTATTTCACAAATTTGTATTTCACTTGTTAGTGGTGATGTTTTGTATTTTGAGCATTTTGGATAGTATAGTGGAGCAAAAGCCTTTTCTGTTGACTTGCCGAGACGAATCGTCCCCGAATACTCCGCCTCCGCCTCCAACTGCAAATCCAGTGGGGGGAGACCTGTGAGGACCTGCAGGGCGTTTGTTGACGTATTGCGATATGCTCTCGTTATCAGCAACAAAGCTTTCCTTTGTGCCGAGAGCAAATGTTGACGACCGTGATATTGCGCCATACGCGGAAACCAGACAGCACACGCGTAGGCCAGTTTCCTTTGTAAGATCGCCGAGTACCAAATCTTAAGAAATTTCGGAGGGAGTTGACCTGAGATTGATGAAAATTTATAAAGATTTTGAGTTATTTTTCCGATTTCTACTCTCTTTTGTGCCACATGTGGGAGAAATGATAATTGTTTATCTAATATTACCCCCAGGTATTTTAGTGTTGTTTCTGATTTTATTGATTTACCTTGAAGTTTAAATGTGGGGCCCCGCTTAAGGTGTTTGGGTTTGCCAAAAGTTAATGATGAGGATTTTTCATGTGAAATTTCTATTTTGTTGGTTTCTGCCCAATTCTGAATAAATTTTAAAGCTTTCTGACCTTTTTGTTCAAGTTGCTGTCTCGACTGTGCCCAGATCAGTAATATCACGTCATCCGCGTATGCCACCAGCTCACAGTCCTGTACATCAAAGGTCCCCAACAGAGTCTCCAACAGAACAAACCAAAGAAAAGGACCCAGACACAATCCCTGCGGGCAACCCTTACTAAAGAAGTACAACAAAAATGGTGCCATCCAGTCCACCTGAGCTCGCCTACCCGAAAGGAAGGAAACGATAAGATTAATGAGTTGTTTAGAAATACCTAGTCTTTGCAATGCTAGGATCACCTGGTCCCAAGGGAGGTTGCAAATGCTCCTCTGAAATCCAGTGACACCAGTGATGTGTATTGTTTATTTTGTTTGTGTTGTTCTACTAATGAAATCACTTGCTCCAAAGCCGTTTCCGTAGATTTATTTTGCGTGTAGCCGTGTTGCTTACCCGATAGGAAATTCGTTTTGTCTAATGCGTGATGTATTCGTCTGAGAATTAATTTCTCTAAGATTTTTCCGAATATTGGTAATAGAGTGATGGGGCGATATGAAGAGCTCTCATTCAAGGGTTTTCCCTCCTTTCTAAAATACACGAGCCCTCCCAATTTCCAGTCATCAGGAAAATAGTTTAACTTTAAAAGACTGTTGTACATATCCAACAGAATATTAGGAATTTTTGAAAAGGTGCACCTGACATCCTGTGATCAATTTGATCAGGTCCTGGCGCCTTGTTAATATTGAATGAGAAAATAACATTTCGCAACTCTCTTTTCGTGAATTTTGCCTGGTCGTGCGAGTTTAGTCACTGTGGTAGTTGCTTTGGAGTTTCATCGCCAAAAATGCTCCTCGTTAGTATTAAAAGGGTTGATGACCTGGAAGTGGGTGACAAAGAATCAAATTGGTAACTGATATGTGAGTCCTGGAATCGCTGGAAGGCTAACTTTTTCGTTAAACCAAAAGGATCCGTCTCTCTGCTACACAGGTTTGTCCAAGCTTTTTTCTTCTCCGATAAAATCTGTTTTTGATGAATTGTCCTTTCCCTTTTGTATTGCTGGTTTATATTTGACTCGTAGTTTGAATTTTTTGCTCTTTTTAAAAGAGCTGCTACTTTATTTCTTTGGACCCTCAATTGTGGAGACCACCAGGAAATTTTAAATTTCTTGAAGGGGGCTTTCTTTTTAAAGGATTTATTAGCTTGTAATAATATTTCTTGTTTAAAAGTTTCGTATTCTTCGTTAAACTGGTCTATAGTTTCTATGTCATTAAAGTTAATCTGTGAGCATTTTCGAGTTAGTTGTTCGGAAAATTGTGTCAAAGGGATTTCCTTTGTTTTGAATCTTCTTCTTGGTAGTTTGGGTATTGTGAAATTTAGCTCTGTTTCTATTGGGTAGTGGTCTCCAAAAAGGGAAGGAATTACTTCCCAGTGTTTTATGTGTGAAAACATAGCCTGCGTGCAGATGGACAGATCCGGCCTCCCCAGGTTCTTCCCCGACTCATACGTTGGTGGACTGAATGAAGAGTTTAGAATAACTCGTTGATACGCCTAACTGGAATAAAAAACCTTTACGTGAAATATTTTCCCCTGTCGTTTGTTTGCACATATAACTAAACCTTTGAATGACCTGTTAAGAAAGATTTTAAATTTCGGTTTGATTTGGAAGAAAGCTGAACGTACCCCGTTAATACCAAGTAACTTTGGATAACTTTGGTACCTCTTGGTTCTGGAAAATTCATTACAGCTTTTATCTTTAGTAGGGAAGGATACAATTTACTATACATAATTCTATATCCCAAAAAAATCAGTTTCACGCATAAAAAATTACACTCTTTATTATTTAACTGTAGTCTATCTTTGACGCAATTTTTAGAAGAAGTTTTAATTTTCCAGTGCCTTTATCTTTGTTTTTTGTAGGTATTATCAGGTGATCCATATATATCACAACTGCGTTGTTTTTTAACAAGTTTCGAAATACATTATAAATATACTTTTGAAATACACAGGGTGAACTGGTCAGTACGAATGGACACTTTAAAAACTCATACTGGCCATCGTGAGTGACTAAAGAGGTGTACAATCTGGAGTCCTCTACATGCAAAAAACCTCGTTTTTTAGGCGTATTGTTGCAAGTACCTCAGCCGAACGAAATTGCTCTATAACGTTATCTATAATTGGTAATGGGAAATGTTGTTCTATCTCTCTTAACTTTGCTTTCTCTCCTTCTTTTGATCAACTGTTTCAGGAAAATCCTCGTGGAAGGAAAAGAAAAGAAACGTTAGTATGCACATGAGAATCATAATCTTTGTGGGTTAAATTAATAAAAGAGAAAGGGTTTTATTTGAAAAATTGTTAATTAAATATATATTTTTTTACTAACAAAACAAACGTTTTCCCATTTTAGCGTTACATTGAAATATATTATTTTCAGGAAGTTAATAATTTTTTAATAATTGTGATAAGCGATGCTCGTATAAATATACTTTAAGAGTTATGAAATGAAAATAAGAACTGAATAGAATGATGAATTCAGAACTGAAAAAATTTATCTTGACTTGACACTTTTAGTAATGAAAAAAAATAATAATAAGAGGAAATAATACATCAGGCAAACAAAGTAAGAAATTATGTTTAAAAATAAACTTAGAAATTACTTCTGTAACCTTAATCCTACACAAGTTCATTACTATGGTGATTTGTATTTCAAGTATCACAATAAAATAAAAAATGTTACAAAACTTAATCTTTCAATTATTTCACTCCATCTACCAAAGCACATTTTTTTCTTTCTTATTTTTCAAGATTGCTTTGACTTAGATCTTTGGTAAATGTTCCGGTGATACTTTATTGAGAAAGACAGGAGGAAATTTATCGAGTCTTTATACTCTCATCTCTTCTTTGAAGCTGTTTAGCTTATTTATTCTTTCTGTTTAGCGTAAAGTTTCGCGATTGAAAGTTAAAAAAAAAATCTATCAGTTTTCTTTCTTTTTGAACTTTTCGAAAGTTTTATCAGTTTCAAATTTTCAATTTTATCTTTTTGTTTTTTCTCTTTTTTCTGTATACTAAACAAGAAAGGGAACTCATGCATCACGCATTAGATTATTAAACACTTTCCAACAGTAACAGAATACTGTTAAGAAATATTCTTTTTCATACAATGAAATTGATCAGATTGCGTCTTGTAACACCGAATACTTTTGTGCATCACTGTAAATGCTGATAAATCCTACACATTCCTTAATCTGTAAAAGACATGTTTCAGTGCACATCTAGATCTTTTTTCATTTAATTATGCTTGAAGTATCATAGCGTCACTAAAATGCCTCTCAGATGATTTTTTGTCGTATATTATGATGTAATGGAATTATTTGGCATTATAGTGTTTCTGCAAACGATCTATAAATGCTACTTATTTAATAAACCTGAGGAAGGATGTTTTAGTCTACCCCAGTGATGCATATCAACTTCATTCTGTTTGAAGTATTGCAACTTCGTTGAAATTAATCATAAACGATTTTTCCACATGTAACGTAATGTAACGGAATTATTTTGGGTACTTATACGTATTATTCGGGCCAGGTCAGATACAACTGTGCCAAGCCTGGCTTCAGTAATACTAATTACACTAGCCCTTATTTTAGGTAGATTTCGTAAGAAATACTACCTATTGCAGTCGTTACCATGGTGCGACTTTTGAAAAATTCCTTCATAACTTTTCATTATAGGACCCCAGGAACCCAAAACCATCCCCACCTAAAAAGTTTATATATATATATATATATGTGTGTGTGTGTGTGTGTGTATGTATGTATGTATGTACTAAATTTTGTCCGCACGATAAAAGTCGCAATTATGCACGGAACGTCTTCAAACTCGCCAACAACTTTAAGATAGCTAATTTCTCGGCGGGGATTGAAAATGAGCAAAATCGGTCCAAGGAAATGGGAATGGGGAAGGTTTAAAATTTTGAATAATGTCTTAACATGATTCTGATAAAACCAGCTTTTACACAACAATGGCAGGAAAAAATAAATATTTTTCGTTATAGCTGTTGCCAACAATAAAAAAAAGCAATAAAATTCTCACCACAACAATTGCTTTTCTAATGCAGTGTTTTCACGTGAAAAATTAAATTAGATAAACAGTTTGACGAATTGAAAACAAATTGAATATTACGTCATAAGTTTTCTAGAGCAAGATTTCTGCATGAAAATTCAAAATGAAATAAATAGTTTGACGAATTGAAAACAAATTGAATATTACGTCATAAGTTTTCTAGAGCAAGATTCCTGCATGAAAATTCAAAATGAAATAAATAGTTTGACGAATTAAAAAAAACAACAAAATATTGCGTCATATTGAAAATATAATGGACCACAGCAGGTGAATATGTAACGTCATTAAGTTTGAAGAAACGTATTAAAACATGATAAAAACCCGAGTATGGAAATATTAACATATTTTAACACTTTGAGGTTCTCTGAATTTGATTTAGCCATTTTTAAACCTATTCCGTGTGTGTATATTAGAATTTTCACAAAATGTTTAGCTCCCTGGAGCTCATTCTTAGCGAAGGAACTGGGTTTATCTTTAATCTTGATTTAAGTTTTGTTGGTGAATTTAGTACTTAACTTCGAAATCTACCTCCGCCTGTAGGCCCGAACCGGCAGGGATTTTTTTCTTTTTACAAGGTAATCAAGGAAACAATATTTTGATGCCATGTTAAAGCTATCGCAGAAATATCCTCGCCAGAAAACAAAATGTCCCCTTAAATCCTTTTACCGCTAAGTAATTATTTAAGTGCTAAAATGTCATACTAAACTTCGATTTCCGATTATAGATATTGGTATTACATTGGTATCTTTTAGTTCTATAATCTACCAACCTCATGCTATTATGAATTTAGTAACTGTGTATTAAATTAATGTTTTAGAAATAATCTTATATTATTAAGCCTTTCTTATATTATTTATTACGTTTTGTTATTTATTATATTATTCACCATTTATTATTATTTTTTAAATTAATGTCAATTACCATTTTTAATAATGTTACGTATTAATACATATATGTCAAATTACTGTTGTCAGCGTGCGTGACTATAATAAACAAATTATTGGCATACAACAACTATTTTGGGGGTTCTCCTGTCCCAAATGATACGCAAGTACCTTATTTTGTATGCCCCTGTATCAAATTAAACTCATGAACTGATAGCCCTCGAGCTTAAAATCACTGAAAACAGAAAAGTCAATAAACAAAAATGTAATTGCTACCTTATGTGAAAATAGACATCTCTAAAAAGAACAGACGAACCAACAGTCTCCATCTTATAGCGCACCGAGAAAACAACAACCCACGACTAAACAAGGTATTAGTAAAATTTATAACTACACACAATTGTGACTACACCAACCAAGATATGTGACACCAACTACCAAGATATGTAAAAATAATACACAAGTATACAAATATTCCTGCAAAGTATTAGTAGAGAAATGATTTTGATGACACCGGGGACGAATGGTTGATCACTGTCCTCCTGAAAAGCTGATGTTATACTCCAATCAAAATTCGTTTTCTGGGAAGATTAGGCGAATGTATTCTCTTCGAAGGTTGAACATCATCATACGGCTTTTGGCAATTAAACATTGGACCTCTACATTGGGAAGATGGATTACAATAAGAGTATGTTCGTTGAGATTCTCTATAATCAAGAAAGCCTATTTGTATCTGATGATGAATCCGTCATTTTCTAGAATTTTATACTTATTTATAAAAGACTACTAATGAAGAAATATTAACACCCAGTCAGTGAATTATTAATATGTTATCAGGATTAAAAACAATGGGAAGCGAACTAGGGTGACTGCTCCAGTAGTTGATACCCCTCCAGTAGTTGATCAAATTTTTGAAATATTGCACCATTTCAGGCGGAAATGGTTTTTACACCTGGCACTAGACATAATATTTTTGCTTGAATGTTGGAGCACCTGTTGTCACATTGTTGTCAGCTGCTTGCTGTAAGAGAAGCCATTTTATGAATTTTTTAATTAGAATATGTAAAAATTTAGTTTTTGATTAGTAGGAGACCATTACGCTAAGTTAAAATAACCCACTTCCATCTTGCTTATTTCAAATAATAGTTTTATATGAATTATTGTTAATCACAGTTTAAGCATGATATTTTAAAGATTAATTTTTGAATTTTCCACAGATTTCTTCGATTGATCAACTACTGGGTAAATGGCAATTAAAGAAACTATTTACTTATAATTTTGTTGCTATTTCATTGCAGCAGATTTTATTTTTGCCCATTATAGGACATTCATTAAGGGTTGCAGCAATCATGTTAATTTACTTCTAAAATTTAAAAGGAAGGAAATATTTAAAAAAACCCGTAGCACCGACCTTATTTGATCAACTACTGGCTCAGTCACCCTATAATGCAGCAATAATGTAATAGGAAAAATGAAGAAATGATGCAAGAAGAACTGTGATGAAATTATATGCTGACCTGCGTGTGAGCACCCTAGACCCATATCGAAGAAGGAAATGGTGGTAGGTGAACCTAAGGAAAATAGATAGCAAAAACCAGTGGACGTATCCACCAAAAATGGCTAAAGTTTATTATATTATTTTATTTCCCATTCTTGCAGGACAAGAATGGGAGAAGGGATTCTGGGTTCAATGTTAAGAATGCGATATGTGGGCTGATAGGGACCATACCGCCGCAGAGAGTGATATTATGTTTTTGATTTTTTCAGATAAAATATTTCTCATTTCAATCAGAAAGCTTTTTTTTTGTTTTACACGTTAAAAAACAAAATTAGAAACAAAATGGAAAGAAGACTGTGAAAGATGGTCGTAAAGGATTTTAGGCCAATTATGGGGCTAAATAAAAATAAATTAAAATGAGAAAAAAGGGGGGGGGGGATAGATGGTGCTGAATGGCTAAATCGAGATGGGCGTATCATTACGTCCATCTCGATTATGAACAGGCAACTGAGACCGACAGAATGATATAAAGAATTAGGAAAAGTTAAGGTCATTAAATAGAAATACTGAAGTGTTGAAAAATACATTTTAAGGTTATTTGAGAAAATAATGGCTGTAAGGATGTTGGAACAAAAGACATTGTGAGACACATACTACTTAAAAATAAAATAAATCAGTATCAATTTAAATTTCTACAGTGTACAAATGAAGGCACACCGTGACTCATGCTGTACAAAAAGAAAGCGAATAAAATTCGACAACTTTCATCATATGACTCGTTAAGAATAATTTTGCAGGTGAGTTATTAGGGTACTGATTTAGGAAGGCACAATGTGACTTATGTTGTACTAATAGTAAGAAATTAAAATTTGGAAAATGGCATCTTGTGATTCATTAAGTCATACTACATCCCAGTAAAGAGGAAATTGCTGGCCAGCAGCAAAATAAATGCTTGCAATGATGGAGAAGTGCTGGCTGATCTGGCTGGTCTACCACTGCATGACCATTGCTGACAGCTTCAGTCAACTTTGCTGTTGGAAATCATCAGATAAAATTCTGGTGGGCATCCATTTTATCTCATGCGCTGGCCCACCACTACATGAAAGTATACGAACTTTTGCAGTATTATTGCTGGGAATCCTTACGCTAGGTGGCGCTGCGAATATCGAAGACATTGAGTATTTTAACACAAATCTGAAATGAATATCTTAACACAATTTAAGCTGTGAAGCTAATTTTTTTTAAACTGTAAAAAATATAGCCCCACTGCCACAAACAAAATAAATAAGTAAATGAATAAATAAATAAATTCTTTATTTCAACGCACTTTTTTTTTCTCCTTAAATCTGGTTTTACTAGGTTACAAAGGATTTCGGTTTTCCTAATTTACGCACTTCAGAATCAATAATAAAAAAAAAGCGTATGAAATACATAGGATTTCTATACAATAGAATAATTTCTATACCAGTTTAATGATTGGGAACGTAAATCACAAAAGAAACAAACTTGAAATAGTGTAATGAGAGCTTGAAAACTACGAGCAATCGTAGCGTACGCTGAAAGCACTTGTTCATGTCCGATCACGAAAACCAAGCAGCATCGACCGCGGTCAGTACTTGGGAGGGTGACCACATGCAGTTCAAATATTTCTATAGACATTTCTATTATAGACACTTCTACAGATGTTTCTATAGCTCTTGGTGAAACTAGCTTATAGAAAAAAGAGCCATAATTAATACTTTGTTTTTTATAGAATTCTATAAGAAATTTTTGTAAGGGAAAGTGCTGGGTCAGCAAAGGAATAGCAGTGGGATAGGTGCTAGCACTGCAGGAAAAGTACCGGATTGAAGTAATGTGATGGCATACCAATGCTGGCCTGCTGTTGGCCACCACTGATGGTCCAGCTGCATTCGGCTTGGACACTTTTCGACAGGTTTAAGTAATGGCACCCTTTGACTTTACCGCTGATAGCACTGCTGGCTGCCATCTTTTTTCCAGCTGATGGCCCACTGTTTCTTTCTTCCCTGGGATTATTAGTAAGAAAATTAAATTTGGAAATGCATCTTGTGACATAGATTCTATATCATAAGAAACTGGGGTGATGGTTAGATGAATACAAAGACATCTGGGACTCATTGAGAAACATTTTGACATGGGAAGTTTTTAGGAGTAATGAGTTAGAAAGGCACATTGTGACTTGTGAGTCCTTGAGAATAATTTAGACAAGGGGAGTGTTTAGGAGTGACGAAATAGAAAAGCACATTGGGGTTCATGCTTATCATATAATAAATAAAATTTGAAAATGGCATCTTTTGGATCAGAGAAAAAATTTGCTAGGGGTGAGAGCAAGTAAAAATAGATTTAAAAGCGCATATCAATGTAAACTACATATCAATAACAGTAAAAATATTTTAGGGCGATTCAGCAGTAAAGGGGTTAAAATTACAATTTTAATTAATTATTCAACTACTTTTCAGCAGTGAAAAGATAAAAAGTTAAAGCATAAAGGGTTAAAATTAGTTTAGTTGTTATTTATTCTTACCAGCAATATAAATAAATATAAACTACGGTAAATAAAAGTAGCAATTATAACTAACAAGGGAACTACCTAAAGGGCTAGTTGCCGATTTTGATAAGAGTGGTACGATTGGTCCTGTCGTGAAAAACAAAAATTCCAATTGAACTACCCGTCCAAAATGAACACTACAGAAGCTAAGGTGAATTTGGGCCACGAGTGAAAAAAATCTACAAGTTGAATTACCGCAACGTCCTACTAACCAGCTCTACTTCAGGGAAAACATCAAAGTAGTTGTCTGAATTGTATTTCTAGATGCTAAAAGAATCTCTACGAGAAGAGAAAAGCCTCCTCAACTTGGATGAGTGAGTAAACCATGTAAATTCTGAACTTCACAGAAAATTGTGGGAAAACGTCGAAGTCATGATTATACCTGGAGGTACAACGAAGTACCTCCAGCCCTATGATCTTGAAACGTTTCATGACTACAAACTTATAGTCAAAGGTATGACCGAGTATTCCAAAACTCACCGGCTTATATGTAGTGGAGAAGATTTGACTGGAAGGATGCTATCCAAAATTGCATCATTTGGTTCATAACCAAATCTCCACCCTTGCATTTGAAGACATGCGTCGATATGTTTTCCAAAAGGCGTTACTACCCAGCAAAGAAAGAAACAGTGGGCCATCAGCTGGAAAAAAGATGGCAGCCAGCACTGCCATCAGCGATAAAGTGCAATGGTGCCATTACTTAAACCTGTACAAAAGTGTCCGTGCGGAATGCAGCTGTCCCATCAGTGATGGCCAACAGCAGGCCAGCATTGGTATGCCATTACATTACTTCAATCCGGCACTTTTCCTGCAGTGCTAGCACCTATCCCACTGGTATTCCTTTGCTGGACCAGCACTTTCCCTTACAAAAATTTCTTATAGAATTCTATAAAAAAAAGTATTATACAATTATGGCTCTTTTTTCTATAAGCTAGTTTCACCAAGAGCTATGAAAATATCTGTAGAAATATTTGAACTTGCAGCGGTTTCCATGTGGTCACCCTCCCAAGTACTGACCGCGCTCGATGCTGTTTGGTTTTCGTGATCGGACATGAACAAATACTTTCAGCGTATGCTATGACCGCTCGTAGGTTTCAAGCTCTCATTACACTATTTCAAGTTTGTTCTTTTGTGATTTACGTTACCAATCATTAAACTGGTATAGAAATTATTGTATTGTATAGAAATCCTATATATTTTATACGCTTTTTTTATTATTGATTCTGAACTGTGTAAATTATGAAAACCGAAATCCTCTGTAACTTAGTAAAACCAGATTTAAGGAGAAAAAATGTGCGTTGAAATAAAGAATTTATTTATTTATTCATTTACTTATTCATTTTGTTGGTGGCAATGGTGCTATATTATTTACATTTTCAAAAAAAAATTAGCTTCGCAGCTTAAATTGTGTTAAGATATTCATTTTAGATTTGTGTTCAAATACTCAGTGTCTTCGATATTCGCAACGCCACCTAGCGTAAGGGTTCCCAGCAATAATACTGCAAAAGTTCGTGCACTTCTATGTAGTGGTGGGCCAGCGCATGAGATAAAACGGAAGCCCACCAGAATTTTACCTGATGATTTCCAACAGCAAAGTTTACTGAATATGTCCAGCAATGGTCATGCAGTGGTAAGACCATTAGCCAGCACTTCTCTATCATTGCCAGCACATATCTTGCTGCTGACCAGCAATTTCCTCTTTGCTGGGTACGAATTGAAATACCAAGCTTCAAATCTGTGAGACAAGTATGTTTCACACTAATAGTTTGAAATAACATGTGTGGTAATAAGGCTCACCATGAGAATACAATATAGAGTGTTTTTAGCCCCTGACCTTGAACTGCCATTGAGATAATCGCGGATGTATGCGCCGGCGCTACTATTTTTCAAATACAAAATTCTCAAAAACTACAAAATTAAAAAAAAAATGAAACCAACGCCAATTATTGAAGAATATATTAGTTCACATTATATATTTTTTCACATTTTTTCACAAATTTTAACATAGAAAAATAAATAAAAATATTTTTTTTAAATGTATTAATGCAGTAATTTTATATTTACAACAACCAAAAAATTACAGAATAATGCTCTAAGTATGTACTTTTAAGAAAAAAAAAATTCGTTAAAATCGAAGATGCGCTTTTTGAGTTATAAAAAAATGATGCTAGCAACTTGCTAAAACATTCGTAACTTTCCCTGTTTGCATTTGCAAAAATACACTACTATCAATGCATTGGTCGATTCGTGACATTTGCACTCGGGCAGGATGCGCAGTGTGCCAAAATAAGGGAATGTTTCCATACATACCACTTCCCCATAGGTTTGTTTCGTGTTTGTAAACATTCTGTTATTTTGGCGTACTGTGCATTTTTCTCGCGTAATAATATCAAGTCGATGGTCTATTCGATTGCGCAGGTGAAGCTGAATAGCGGCTGTAAATATATAAGGTTATCAACTTTTTTTGGCAATTTCGGACCCACAACCTTCCGATATCATACGTTATCATTCCTTTATTTCCCTCACCCTAATAATCATCAGTGTCTAAAAATTCTCTTTATTTTTACAATTTTTTTCTTTTTATACGTTTGCAATGACATACAGATATGGTTCTTACAGTTTTTATTCGCATATTTTACTGATTTAAATGGAGTGAAAAAATTTATAAAATATCACTGTTATATAAGATATAAATTTACATCAAATTATATTTTAAAGAAGTACTTTTTATTTAAAAGTTTTTAATAATAGCCTTTCTGTTACATAATGCATTGAACAGTAATATTTTCTTCTTGCATTTCGCACATGTACGGTGCTAAACAGAACTTCTTGTAAACAAAACAGGTGAACAATTTTCTTCCCATCTTTTACTAGCAAAAATAACAAGTATAATTTCGAATCTGGTTTCTATATCAACGAATTATATACCCATATGGCAGGAGAATATTAATGGTGAACGTTGAGTTATTCCATATTTTGGAATGAAATGTTTTATAGTCATTCAATGGTTTTAATAA
The DNA here is from genome assembly GCA_963932465.1 of Maratus speciosus. Classification (NCBI taxonomy): domain Eukaryota; kingdom Metazoa; phylum Arthropoda; class Arachnida; order Araneae; family Salticidae; genus Maratus; species Maratus speciosus. The sequence goes on along the minus strand of OZ010788.1, from coordinate 118,714,779 downwards.
AACTTTGTATTTTCATAAAAAGAAGAAAACAGACTTAAAAAAATTAAGATAACAGATATAAAGAAAAAGATACCAAAAAGGTAAAGTTTAGTTTGATCGAAAATGATAACGATGTCAAATGACAACCCCCCTCCCTTTACAAATATCATTCGGATATCAAGTGCCAGACCCCCACCGCCACACACACACTCCCCATAAAATGATACATGTACAGCCCCATAGCCTTCTTCTCTGTGAAAATCATGGTAGACAATTGTTACCATTCAGTTTTTCAGTTCCTAGTATTATTACGAAAGAAGGATGCGCAATACGCCAAAATAACAGAATATTTACAAACACGAATCAAACCTATAGGGAAGGTGGTATGTATAGAAACATTCTCTTATTTTGGCGCACTGCGCATCCTACCCGAGTGGAAATGTCACGAAACGACCAATGCATTGATAGCAGCGTATTTCTGTAAATACAAACAGGAAAAGTTACAAATATTTTATTAAGTTGCTAGCATTATTTTGTTATAACTCAAAAAGCGCATCTTCAATTTTAACGAAATATTTTTTCTTAAAAGTGCATACTTTGAGCATTATTCTGTAATTTTTTGGTTGGTGTAAATATAAAATTACTACATTTATATATATTTTTTAAATATTTTTGTTTATTTTTCTATGTTAAAATTTGTATGAGAAAAAAATATGTCATATGAACTAATATATTCTTCAATAATTTGTGTTGGCTTCATTTTTTTTTTTTAAACTTTTGTACTTTTTGAGAAAAACGTATTTGAAAAATAGTAGCGCCAGCTGGTTCCTCGCCGATTACCTCAAGGACAGTTCAAGGTCAGGGGCTAAAAATACTCTCATTGTATTATCATATTGAGCCTTATTACCACACATGTTATTTCAAATATAGGCCATAGGGGCCCTTTCGCTATGCTTATCCGGCTAGACCTTTTACCTGGTGTGGAGAGTCCCTATGCTTTAAGCACTTTTACATTTTCATCACGCATCAGTAACGAAATGATCAGTCAAATTTCATAAATGGATCTACTGTCATATGGTCTATAGAACGTTTTCACTAATCGCAACATTTGTGGCATAGCGGCCTTTTTCTGTTTTAATAAGTCCACATTCATAACATTCCATGTCAAACAGTACATTTCCTTCATTGCATTATACAGCAACACGCTGTCTATATTAACAACATTACGAAAACAGGCCAATTGTTCACAAACACATTTGAAAAAATGCTTATTTATTTATTTATCCGTTTGTGGAATGCTTTTGAAAACTACCTTGCAGCTCCTGACGCGTTCATTTCGGACGGGTAGTTCCACTGGATTTTTTTATTCTCACGACAAGACCTTTCCAACGATATCACCCTTATCAAAATCGGTGACTAGAACCTCAAATAGTTTCCCTGTAAGAAGACAATTAATTGGCACCTTCACGTTCAGATAATCTGCAAAAGAATATGATACTCACTATTTAATAATTAGTTTAGTTTCTTATAAAGTTGTATTAATGGAAAGTAAATTTTGAAAGTTATATGAAGATTGTTGTGTGTGATACCCTTTTTTTATGAGGATATTTTCACTATCGAAACCGGTTCCGAAATAGAAAATGACTTCGTTAAGAAATAATAATAATAATAACAAAATAGGCAACCAAAACCAAAAAGTAAAAAAGAATCCCGATTAGAAATCAACCTCAGATATCCTATGCAATAAAAAAGATTATTTAAAATATTAAAATGAAAGCGAGAAATTTGAAAAGAACGCTCCCATAGAATTAACATTAGCTTTCGAATGTATTCGCGTGACTAGTGCGAATGGTGTTCGGGAATGTTTTCACGGTACAGCGTGTCCTCTCTTATCTCCGCTGACCAACAGCTAATTCCGAAACCATCAGTTTTCATAGCATATTTCCAGTTGCAAAAACAAATATACTCAAAAATTCCTCTCCTTCCTATTAAAAGCTACTCGCGACAAAATCGTAATTTCTGTAAAAGTTACGAAATTAAAATTTTACTAAAAATTCATCATTCCGTGTTAAGTGCCGAAAAACGCTGAAATTTTGTAAGATTCACTGTATCTTAACTGGAAAGGTTTTTTTTTTTTTTTTTTTAAGTCGTAAATGAATGGGATTTTTGTTTTTCTGTTGAAGTAGTTTTACTTTTTAGAGCATAAGGAACGGTTTTCCAGATATAACTTATAAGATTCAGGGACCTTATAAAAAAATTTATTTCGTAATTTGGACAAATATAACTATTTTGACTTAAATGACTTTTAATAGGATGCAGAACATCATTTGAAACATTTTTTAACTGGAAGTGTACCTGTAAAAGGAATGGTACAAGACACTGCATTTCAAACTGCACCAAATCATCATACGAACGTACACCTATGAGCCACAACATTAAAACAACTTATTTAATAGCGTGGATTTATAATATATTTAATAGCGTGGATTTAACAGCGTGCAACTTATTTAATACGCCTTCGGAGCGTAAAAAAAGATGATTGAAACAGAAATTTGTCCAATGCTTTAAAGTCTATGTTTGTAATCCGGATACTCAGATGTACGGTTCTAAGTGTTGTTCTAAGTGAAACCTCAGATTCTCAATATAATTCAAGTCTGCAGAATTTAGGAACTATTGCAATAAAGAAAACTCATTCCCATGTTTGTCGAACTATTTCAAAACAGTAAGAGCTTTATGATAAAGAACATTGTCCTATTGTACAATGCTGTTTGGGGAATCCTGTTGTGAAAGACTGTGGGCATGAAAGTGTGCAACGCGTACTCTCGGATGTTTAAGTACGAAGCATTGAGATTTCCTTGCGCCAATGACCATGGAATCAAGCTCGTTCCATGAAACAATCGTCCACACCATAGCACTCCCGGCATCACCACACTTCCTTGCAACACTGCAGCCAAATAAGAATGCTTCTGCCTGTAAACATCTGACACGAACGCGTTCATCCACACATGTTAACTAAAATGAGATTCACCCGTGTATGCGACACTCTTTCACTCTTCAGTTGCCCAATGGGCATGATTACGTGACCACAGTATACGTAGAGGAATCTTTGCATTTTTTAAGTAGTTTGTAACAGCAAATTAATTGTACAATTTGTTTTCACTTGTATTATCACCCCTCTGAGTTTGTCAGCGTATTAGAGTAGCCTATATATAATCGAATCGTGTAACACGAATCGTATCGTATCGTATCGTATCGTAATCGAATAGTATAATCGAATCGTGTTTCTTTAGAATATTTATAAAGAAAATTGAAGATAAATTCGGCATATTTGCGTAATTCTTCTAAAAATACTTTTCCGCTGGTTCGTATCCATTGAAAGTTATACCACTCAGTTCCAAACTTTACGTTAAGGCTGTTCTCGAATCCGAATGACTACTTTCTGACATATTCCTTAATTCATTTTTATTCAGAAACGCATAAAATTGGTAGGTGTATGCTGAAACTATGTGATCGAAAGACGTTTTCCATTTTTTAGAAAACCCAAAAGATCGTTCAGAAAATACTATCAAAGTTGGCTTTTTGAACCGAATTTCGGAATTTCCAATGCGAGAAAGGAGAACCAGTCAACACGTGACCGAAAATTGATTAAGACTCTATAAGTAATTTATTTATCAAAAAATGGAAAACTCATTTCGATTCCAAACTGCTCCGATAGTCCCTACCAATTCTATGCCTTTACATTTAAAAATGAGTCCGTAAATGTGTCAGAAATTTTCGCGTTGTTAAGCAGGATATTTGAGAACAGACTTAACAAAATAACTTATTCATACAAGATTCCACTTTTTGTGAGAATCCACCCTCATAGAGTTTGCTCTACTAGCTGTTGAATTCCCCTCTCAGCACAACCCATCCATATGACGTGACAATGATCACAGTCATATCGGTGACCAAAAAAAGACTTCTTTAAATTATCATATTATGACTATCATGTGACTGTCATCATCTTAGTTATTCTACCGTAAAGCAAAGCCGCCTCAAGACTACAAGCCAAACACAAGGTTTCATGACGTCACGACGCGGGGCTTAGATCAGCCGTGGAGAGCACATGCGTTATTTAAAACATTAATTATTTCCTCCGTATTTCAACTTATTATCACAGCATATGGAAAAAAAATAAAAACTTATAGTTTAAAGACGCTAATTAAGTGCTTTTTAATCAATTTCGATCACACGAAACAATAATAACGATAACACAAAAACAATATTTATGAAACAATATCACTGTATCAATGAAAATGTGCATCAGAATTAAAGATACATTAAAGAAAATTCGTTCGTTAATGAAAGAAAAAAATCCCAAGTATTAAATTTATTTTAGTAGACAGTTTTTATTATTTATTCTACTTTGAAATTTAGAAACAATATCAATTATCTATTTGGTATATATTCAAAAACAAGACATTGTACATTATTACATATATATATATACATACATATATATATATATAAATTTGCAGTTTAAACACATAAATTGAATTATTTTGCTTTCAATTATTTCAAAATAAATAAATAACAATAAGTGTGCCAATCAAAACCCACATTTAAAAATTAAATTAAAGTGGAAGAAAAGTGAATGTTAAATGAAAATAAATTCAAGTTGTGTTCTATTTTTAGGTGCGTTCGTAATTATATAAATACGTAGCACCTATAGTCGTCGTTCAGTCCGTCTGTCTGTCCGTCTGTTCGTCCGTCTGTCCGTCCGTCTGTCTGTCCGTCCGCATATAACAGAGCAAAAACTACCCGACCGAATGATCTGAAATTTTTAATATATAATGGCTGCAAAATTTTGTCGAGCCATTTCCAATTTTATGAAAATCGGATGTATAGTTTAATTACAGGGACAGTCAAAAGTTTTTCTTTACATTACGGCCAATGGGAAAAATTATTGCAAGGGAATTTTAATGATGTTACAGACTTCCGAATGGTCTGAAATTTTTAATATATAATTGCTGCAAAATTTTGTCGAGCCATTTCCAATTTTATGAAAATCGGATTTATAGTTTAATTACAGGGACACCCAAAAGTTTTCCGTTACATTACGGCCAATGGGAAAAAATTATAGCAAATGCATTTTAATGATTTTACAGCCTTCCGAATGGTCTGAAATTTTAAATATATAATTGCTGCAAAATTTTGTTGAGCCATTTCCAATTTTATGAAAATCGGATGTATAGTTTAATTACAGGGACACCCAAAAGTTTTTCGTTACATTATGGCCAATGGGAAAAAATTATTGCAAATGCATTTTAATGATTTTACAGACTTCCGAATGGTCTGAAATTTTAAATATATAATTGCTGCAAAATTTTGTCGAGCCATTTCAAATTTTATGAAAATCGAATGTATAGTTTAATTACAGGGACAGTCAAAAGTTTTCCGTTACATTACGGGGAATGGGGAAAACATTATTGTAAGTGCATTTTAATGATGTTACAGACTATGCACTTATGAAGCGCAAAAAAATATACATTCAGTACAATATGGGGTGCAAAAAATAATTATAAAACTAGTTATAGTACGAACGCACCTCATTTGCCACGTTTGACGAGCAATTTCCAACTTGTTATTTTTAATTGGGCTTGAAGTTATACAGTAAATATCCTATTAAATATTAAGTGATTTGAAACCTGCATATAATAAATAGTAAAATTAAAGTATACATGAAATTAAGTATTCTTATAAATAAATTTTCGTACTGTAAACTTTACTTATCAGAAATGGGTAATTTTCACATAAAATCCATTAAATTAAAAAACATAAAACTGTCATAATACTAAAACAACACAAGTTCATGAAACAGAAAATTATTATTTAGTTTTGTATTCGTTTGATATATTATGCAAGGTACAAGCAATAGATTTTTTAAAAAATGTATTGACATATGAAGAGAAAAGTAAAAGAAAGAAAGAAAAGACTTTCATCAATTGGAATTAAAATATTCCTAATTTATGTTCATTTTCCTCGAATGTTTAGGTAATAGCTGATAAAAAAAAACATCGAAAAACACAAAAACATTCCACGAAAATATTTCATTTCTAAAATAATGTTGTGTGGGTTCTTAAATGTTTGTTCACATCTTTTAAGTTTAAAATAATCAATTTTTATGAGATGAAAAGTATTTCCTGACTAGATCTAAAAGTAAATTTATAATTATAGAATAATAATTTTATTTATTGTTATTTTTAATTAAACATTAAAATGTGTATGAAAACACATAGGATTTTTGCGAAGAAGGTGTGTGTGTATGGGGGGGGGGCTACTGTTTTGCATAAGGATACTAACAACCCTTCCTCTAGTCTTGTAAATAAATTGTTTACAGTTGTGGCAAAAATAGAGAGATTCAAAAACATTATCCCCATAGCTCTATTTACACAGTACATAAGCATTTATAATTTAACAAAAAATTATAAAAAGAATTTTTATTAAGATAGCAAACGTTTAAGATTAAAAAACAACAATAAATTGATACAAGTATATCGATCGGGGTTTGCTTTAAAAGAAGTAAACTAGATAAAAATGCTCACGCGTATTCACAGCGACTTTTATGAAAATTTCTAGAATATTTAAATTTTTAAGTATGAATATATATATATATATATAAATACATAAATTTGTTGTCAAATTAAAGTCCAACTAATTCTGCATACAAAATAACCCGAGTTACTATTCACACGACAAGTGTCTTTTAATAAATGGGCGTTAATTAAAGGTCACTCTAATGAATTAGAGAAAACAGAACAAATTATAAAGAGAGAATGGTGTGACAAGATACAAATTAAATGATATAAGTCTTGACACGATTTAGGGATGTTTGCCATTTTAAATTATTACTCTATGTGGAAAGAAACAGAACTACAATAATATCGTTTCGTTTTGAGATACGGTATTATTGATAGAATCGCACTAGGATTTGCTAGTTAATTTATTTCAAAGAAATTAAAAATAAAAGATTTTGAACACAAGAAATAAAACTTGTGCTGATAGCATATAAATATGATTTGAAAATAAAACTTACCTTGAAAAAAATATGTTATTAGGCTAAGTAAAACGCACGTTCACGTAAAATAGTAAGATACAAAATTCAAATGTTCGGGGCTGGCGCGTTGGCAGTTAGCCAGCCCCGGGCTGTGACGTCACATGTGGGGGATGAAGGGCGTGTCTGGATTGTAGTCTTGAGGCGGCTTTGCGTAAAGTCACTGTGACCGATTTTTAATTCATTTGCAATCCTCACAAAATATAGGATTATCCAGATATCCGCTTTATTGTGACTTTGCTATAATTTATCTTTCATGTCACATGATGGACAATAACAGTTACATTTTCGTCACGGTGCTTTTAGTACCTTTATATAAAAATATTACGAGGGCTGTTCAGTAAAGAATAATCATAAATTTTTATATCAACATATCATCCCTCATCGTCTAAATTTTTTTGGTGCCTTGCAAAGTAGTTCATATTCAATGCAATGCACTTGTCCCATATTTTTTCCTCATTTGAAAGACATGCTGGAAACCACTTTTTAAATAGGTCCCTCAAAATAGCCTCCCCGTCTTTACCAATGCTTCTAATGAAAAAAAAAAAACACTTTCCACGAAGATGTTTCTTCAAATTAGGGAATTCATCTCATCTTCCTGTAACATCACCTTCAATTTTAACAAACTTCCACGCGAACGGCCTGTTCTTCGGGTATGAGGAATCTCGGAGCTTACCGCGCGCAAACACGTGTCATGTTCACTTTTCTCATATCAACGTGTGGGTCGTACGCCATTATAACTGCAATATTTTTAACACTTCTCATATCTAATGATCTTCTCTGGCAATAATAGCGATGGTATTAAGGTTGACTTCTGTAAGCGCAATTACAGGATCAACGGGTCCATCTTCCTTTGAAGATGACTGTCTTTCTCTTCCTTAACCATATAAAATCATCTTCTAACTGTGCTACAGGGAAGAAAAGCTCTCCATAAATCTCCTATAGCCAGTGGCGTGGCGTGAAAATTTTCGGTGGTCATCGCAATTATTTAAGTTTGTGGTGAAAAATTATTAACTCTAAAATTCAATGGTTGAATGTTCAAAAAAGAAACTTTAAATCTTACCTTCACTTATACATGAACTCCAAATGTTCTGCTAAAACTGGATCGTAGAGTTTTAAAAGCTTATTAAGAGTTTTAAAATATTGCTTGGTCATCGCCGCATCCAGCGATGACCGGACGCCACGCCACTGCCTATAGCATACGCTTCAAATGACGATTTCTTCATGCGAAAGCAAAATTTCCAGTAGGCAATAATAGCATACTGCCCATAGCGTGTTGCCTCCATCGTTCCCATAGACGATACTGAAATTTATCTGAACTTTCATGGCTGACGCTGACGTACTATCTAATATATAAAAATGAAAATTCGTCTGTCTGTCTGTAATTCTATACAAATCCACAGTTTGAAAGCCAGAATTGTGAAATGTTGCGTACATGTGTATAAAACACGGCCGAGGCAACTAAAGTAATCCTTAATCGAAATAATTTATAGTTAATTTTTAATTAATAAAAAACTACCAATTTAACAGCAATTTCCTATCAAATTGAAACATTTTTCGTTATAGCAGTTGCCAACAATTAAAAATCCGCAATAAAATTCTTACCACAACAATTACGTTTCCATTGCGAGTTTTCCACGTGAAAAATGAAAATAAAATAAATAGATTCACGAATTTAAAAAAGTGAATGTTACGCCATAACTTTTCTATTGTAAGATTTCCACGTGAAAAATGAAAATGAAATAAAGAGTTTGACGATTTTTTAAAAAAGTGAATATTACGTCATGTTGGAAATATAATGGACGTCTATAGGTGAATGTATAACGTCATATGAGTTTGAAAAAGCGTATTGAAACATGATAAAAACCCGATTATGGATATACTGGCATAAGTTTGACATTTTTCTTTTTATCTTCTATTGCTCCAATGATGAATGGAAATAATCTCATTTATAGCTGTATTCTTTTACGTCTGTTCTATAAATTTATACATTTTTATATTGGATTTTCATTTGATCCATGTGTATAACACTTCGACTGTTTTTTTTTTTTTTTTTTATACTGTATGTTTATTTTTGAAATTGATTTTTCAAAACATTCTTAAAATTCCGGGCAACGCCGGGTATGTTAGCTAGTTGGAAATAAATGAAAGAAAATATTACCACGTTTTCATTATACATTAAGCTAACAATGAAACATAAAAGTTAATTTGTGTGCAATAAAGTATGCTAATAAAAAATTACGACCATTCTTTATTGAACAGCCCTCGTACGTACGATATGAATGCGTTTTTATACGTTTAACTGACTGTTTAACAGGTAACTGTAATACCTTTTCTTTCTCTTTTTTTCCTTACTTTAAATGCTCTGTGACATGCTCAAGACATTTTGAGATATTAAAACGATAATATTGGATACGAGCATAAATTTAAGGAAAATATTTTTAATTGATCGATCATTTTCATAATATCTACAGAAATTCCAGGTTATAATTCTTGCTGGAATATCTCCAACTTGGTTTTTTTTTTCTTTCCTTCTTCTCTCACGCTTTTTTTTTTCTTTTTTACATCAGAATGGCAATATTGTTCATTTATAGTTTTACTTTAATTTTCATTTTTATGAAATAAGTTTTTCCAAGACTCTGAAACACAAATTGGATTTTTTCCAAGTAAATTCAATCTTCTGTTTCTTTGATTTTTTTTTTCTTCTTCTTTAAAAAGAAAAAAAATTATATGAAAGAAAATCAAGTTTGTTACAGAAGTTTTTAAGTAGAAATTTAATTTTAAAGTATGCTATAAAAATATATCGTGTTGAGTATTATTAACAATATTAATGAGAGGATATATTTTATCTTTTCTTCAAAAAAAAAAAATCGTTTTCGTTCGAAATATTGAAGTAGTTAATAAGCTTCTGAAAGTCGCTGTTTAAAAGTATAAGACTCCGTGTATTACCTTTAACATATTTTATTAAAATTTTAAATTTATAGTTAGAAAAATAAATAATATTATCTAAACTTACTAAAAGACAACTCGGATATAATAGGAAGATTAATTTAAAAAGCTGTCAAAAATATTTTCTTGGAATAAAATGGATATTACCGTATTTTCTTGTGTACACTGCGCACTTTTAAACCTATTAAACTTATTTACTATTTAAACTTAGCACTTTTAACCTATTTTTTAATAAGGAGAAACAAATATATGCATGTATTTTTCGTGTATAATGCATACCATCTATTTTATTGGAAAAAAATTTAGGAATTTGAAAAAAGCACATCCCTGTATATTACCCTCTTAAAGCACTATTCCCCTACTTCAGAACAAGTTATTCCAAATTACTGCTATGGTCACAGAATAGCAATCCAGGATGGATTAACTTCGTGGTACTTCATCTATATAAGTACTCGTATATTAAAACCGTCGTACTTCCGCTCAAGAGTGCGCAGTTTTTAACTCGGCGTGCTTATAATTAACATATTGCAAAAATAAAATGAAGCATACATCTAAACCTTAAACAAAGACCAGGATAACATTTCGATTCTTACAATAGTACAAAATATTTATATATATTCCATATTAACCCATAAAATAACGTATTGTGTATATACACTATATGGCCAGTGATGACCGATCACTTGCGATTTTAGACGTTTCATTAAGTATTTTTAAAAATGCAAGAGGAATTAGCTTGAAACTAGTTTCAGGATCATTCCTCATGTATTTTTCTAGATATTTAACAAAACGTCTAAAATCGAAAGTGATCGGTCATCATTGGCCATATAGTGTACGCTCATACTATTTAAGAAAACATATTTTGTCGAGAAGTTCATCTGGCGATATGAGATACATATTATAATAGGGAAAAAAAGCTCTCTCTTTTAGTTGAAGACAAATGATAGTTCAATAGCTTCCAGCTTGCTTCTATTGTTCCTGGGATTGAAAATATCTAACAGGAAGGTGTCTGGTAAAATTTCTATTTTCTCGATAACGGTTTTTGATTTTGAATTATTGCCAGATTCCAAGAATGGAGATTATAAAAGATCTAAGCGGAAATAGGCTGAAAATTGCAGCATGGGATCGCTTTGGATCGAATAATCTTCATTTCTCTTTTCGCATCTCATCCAAGCAGTTTATGAAAATCATTCCAGACATATTCAAAATGATCGATGTTAATATGTATTACATAGGTTAACTTGATTTTATTTAAACTTGGACACGTAAGTATGATGTAGAAGTTATAAATAAAACTTACAACATACATTTTAAGTAACGTACAGCAGTCAAAAATAAAATTGAATTTTTAAAAAATGCAAGATGATTTTTCGAATTTTAAATGACATCGAGTATTTTTCGATCGACTATGATTGAAAGCTATTTAAAATGCCTAAATTCATAGTGATATAAGTCGCATTTTTTTAAATGTTCAAAATTAGGGGTTTAATAGTAGTACATATAAATGTAAAAAAAAAAAATGAAAAACATGCTTTCATTAAAATTTACAAAAATGTAGAGGTTTTTTCAAGTGTACTAAAAACTAGAAATGTCTTGAAAAAAAATAAATGCACGGAGTTTAAATTAAATTGCGGTGAGCTCGATTATGGAGGATTAATGGATTTAAATAGAAATTTTGTCAAATTAGGCTATCGCCAAGTTGGTCAAGATTTGTTAATATTTCGCCAGGTTGTCTAAAATTCGGCGCTATTATGGTAACCCTGCCATTAGTACTTTTCAACAAATACTCATTGTTAAAGCTGATTTCTCCATCAGAAAACAAACGTAATCATGAAATAAATTTGAGCCCCGTGGCCCACCTTAGGGATCGAATTTTAAAATATCAAAGTCCAATTCATGTATTGCCCTCAGGAATGCATATATATTCCAAAACTCTATATCAACTGGAAGTGTGTGAAAAATTAGTCACAAGATTTAACTGCCACACACAAACATAATTGTAAGTTAAAAGAAAGCATGTAAAAAACAATGGATTTTCTGGACTCGTTACGGTGAATTCCAATTATAGGTGCAGATTCCCAAAATTTTTAAGGAGCCAGTGGCTCCTAAACCCCAAAAATCCAGTCGCCACTTTGGCTCCCAACCAAAATTTAGTGACCACACTGTGAAACAAACTCATAAAACAATAGGGTTTATATGGAAAAAAACAAAAAAAAAAAAACTCAGGAATTCAAAATGAAAAATAGTTCAATTAATAAATACACATGTACAACAAAACACAGACTAATTACAACAAATGTGTATATTTAATTTAATCCTAAAATTTTTGAAACTTTGATATTAAAAGAGTATAATGTAAATCTGTAAAAATCAGAAGATAAAGTTGAACAAGATACAATTGAATAACAAAACATGTATAAGCTAAGCAGTCATGATAAACGGGAATATTGGGAAAACTTTATTTCTTATTTTGATTTTGTCATATAAAAGTATACATATAAAAAATTAGGAATGTGTAAGATTATTTTCCACTATAAAAATCTCGCACTTGCAGAAGACATTTACAGAGCAAGAATATACCTCGAGTTAAGTATTTTTTCGTGCGAGTTTCTTTTTCTTTTTGTTTTTTTTTTTTCTTCAGAGATCTGAATCCTCTATCCTCGCGACTCCATGATCCGAAGCCTTTAAATAATCTTCATCACATCGGGAACTTTGGACTGTCACGTAAGCCGTATTTCAACTCTGGATTTCGGACGAAACTTTTGAAGAAATGCTTGCTTTCGCTGGTGTGCAATTCCCAAGAACCAATCCTGTCATCTGTTACTAACGTCCTTGCAGCACTGGTTATTCGCTGATATTCTAACCAGAGTTTATTTGTTCTCAAAATAGAACCAAGTGATTAAGTAATAATGATTAAGTAATAGTGATAGTAGTGATTAAGTAATTAAAATATAGGAGAAGCAAGTGATTTTCTTCGTCTCCAAAGCAATGTAAATCTGAGATACCGCGTCATACAGTTCAACGTCTTTCGTTTGTTTTTGGCCTGTCATAATATTCTCGAACAGATCACAAGCTTCCTTTACCAGGTCGTGGGGAGATCCATGTTGATTGCGAGGAAAAATCTCTGAAACAAGTAAGTAACTAAGAGCTGCATCTACGAGCATACGTTCTCGTACCGCCCTAGAAATAGCTTTCCCATTCATCATATGTACCACAGTATTTGATCCATAGATTTCCTCAAGCACTTCAAATAACCCAGAAAAATTCACGATAGTTCCGATTGCACCTAAAATATTCATTAGAGTATGAAATGTTCACAGCATTAAAATAATATCTTGAAGGTCTGTTTGTCCGTTAATGATTTGGGAAGCTTTCCAAAATAAAGGCTGATCAAAAGTAACTACACATGGGATGTTATGATCGTATGCTACTTTGTTAAGATATATTAGTGTCTAAAAAATAGTCATGTCGGCGGCTGCCATATCAATGATAGGAAGAAATGAGATAGATGATTCCCCTGGACGTGAAACTTCTGATTTGGAATGAATTAATTGTATAGCTCCTGACCAATTTAGACCCTGTCTTTTGGATGCTGAGATTTGCCACAAAAGACTGAGTTTATTTAGCGAAGCATTCGGTAGTATTGGAAGTTTATAAGATCTTCTTCATGATTATTTTTGCATGTCGGTATTCTGCAATATCAGCTTTGGCTAGGTTCTTAATATCATTGTCACCAAAATCAAGCCTATTGACAGTAGGATAGATGTTACACTTTGGAGCTACTACAGCAATCATACCCATACCATTAAAAGTATTATTACCGTCCAGAGTGCAGATATTGCTATCAACATTATCTGCTGCTAGATGTAATCAACAATACTCAAAGAAGCGAAACCGCCTGATATTGCAGTTTTTTTTTTTTTTCGAATCTTGTTACTTCTGAGTAGGATGAACAAAACCCAAGATTGTGAATAATGTTAATAAGGTATTTTGGTCTGTCGTTATGGTGAAGCTGAACGGACAGACCAATTTTTAACGGACATAGTAATGCTCCGTAACGGATAGCTAGCATAACGGTCTGACCAACAGCACCGGCCGATTTTCATGGACATTTCCTTTCGCACAAATAATTTTCATAATAACAATTTCAAGCTAGTAGGTATGTAATCCAAAGCGCTTTTCTACGTAAGTCATTCCGAGGTCATTACGTAATGGATACTTATAAACTTTAGTGGTGTTGTCTTTTGTTGGTAACTTCGAAGAATTTCATTTGCTGTCCCAAACAGAATTACAATATCTGTTTTCCCTTTTTTAACCGATATTATAATACTTCCCCCCATAGTGTTCGTTCTAAAAGTTTTCTCTTCATGTTCTTTCGTTCGACCGCATTGCTCTGGCTTACTTCAATTTATTCTTCCATTTTAGAATAGAGATCGCCAATAACCATTCGCTCTTCATCATTGTCTTCAGGATATTCACAAGTACGAAGGAATGCTTGGTATTGCTCTTCATTACTTGGTCGCCCTTTTCCTGACGATCTGTTGGAAGAGCGATATGCGCGAGTAATATTTCTTTCTCTGCGGAAATTTGTACTGCATGATTTATGATAGACACAAACTGTAGCAAGAAGATCACCTGAGTAATAATCCAACCGACCTCTTACCTTAAATGACCATTCATCACAGCGGCGTTCACAACATTTCTTTATGGCCTCAGAATATTGATCAGTTCTTACCTTCACATATTCTGATTTAGGTTTATGTTTAGAAGAAAAGAAACAAACAAAACACACACACGCAAAATAAACAGTGAGAAGCACTGGTAACTGGGCCCTCAATTAAGGGAATACTTTTCCATGGTATTTCTCTACAGGTAGCTTTCCGCTTTGTAATTCCAATGCTCTTTTTATCAGTAAATGCCGTCCGACACAAAACATGGACACTTATTCCAGCAGTTGCAACTACAATGCTGCTATGGCTTCGGCTGGCTTAATTTATACCGTCTGCTCCCTTTTATGAAATTTTAACGATGCTTTGTCCATTGTCTTTTTCTTTTCACAAATCACACGAAATTCAGTACTGTTCAATTTTACAGGAAATTTAGTCTGAACCAAAGTAAAACTCAAATTAATTGTTAAAATACTATAAAAACAAAAACAAAATCAGAAATTAATAACAAACAACGTGAAAAGACATATGAATCAGTCAGCCGTTTTTAAATACGTTTTTAAGGGTGTTCCCGTGCTCGGATTTTGTCTGATTTTGGTAATATTTCTCAGTAATGGTTAGTGATTCAAAATCAGTTAACAGAGCTTCTATTACCATTTTGTTCGGGTTGAAGGTGTATTTAATGTAACTTGCCTAGACCATCATGGAACTATCACTTATACCGGTCATGTTATTAATAGCTTGTTTTGATATTCCATGTGCACTTACCGCTAATATTCAAATTTAGTGTCTTACATTTCTATGATTTTAAGTGCCGCATTTGTATCCATGTTTCTTATTTATGATTTTTCACAACTTCTTTTTATTTATTTATTTTATTATTTTTTTAAGGGCGTGGTGAGGGGAGGTGGTGCCTACAAATTAATTTTTGTTCAAATTTTAGAATTCTTAATACGAGCTCTTATTTCTTTGGGGTTTTTTTTTTTTCATTCCATATTTTATGTTTTTCTAACCCTAATGTTAGGTTAGGTTTAGATTCCTAACGCTGATTTTCTTCACTTTACATAGAAAACTTATTTTATATTTATGAGCTAAAATGTACTTAGAGATCGTATCAACACTCAGGGCTGAAATTTGAAGATTACATAATGTGAGTATAACTATTAAAATAAAAATAAATCTATAATCATTTTCTTGTTTTTTTATGTAAAAATCATAAATATACTATTATTTATATCCTTATTATATACTTTAAAAATCATAAATATACTATTAAGTTGCTAATGTTTAGCATTCTTGATATGGTGCCGGATTTGGCTCCCAGCGATTCCTTTTTTTAGATTTTTTCCCCAATCATTTTTTCAAAATGAAAATAGTTTCACATTTCAATATTAATGAAAAAATGACGTCAATAAAAATATTATAATCGGTTTTATTTCTTTTTCTCCCTTTTTTTCACCAACAAATACGGAGTAATTTAGTTTTCTTATTTAGAGAAATTTCGTTAAAAGTTATTAAAAAATTATAAATATCTCGAAAATTAATATAAATTTTAAAATTCTGAAAGTTTATGATATCTTCGGATTCACGTGGATAACTGCTGTTAATTTCATCACGCTCCGCGCAATATTCTAGGAGGAGGAGTTCTGAAATGCAAACAGAGAGTCATATTTTACTATAAGAGATGCTGAAACATAAATGAAGGGATACTAATGAATGTGATGTACTTCTCTTTACTACATGCAGATAATAAATACAATAATTGTAAAGACAAAATAATGTCAGACAGCATAAAGATATTTAATATTATTCGGACTCCAGACACAAAATTGCGAACGCATTGTGCTATCGATTTTTTTCATCCATTCTTTATTTTCTATTCCTTTTTTTATATTTCCACCTACGGCCATTATTTTTGCTTGATGTATCATATTATTAAAAATAAATAAAATAAAAAATGTGTGTGTAGCGGGACGCATGACTACAGCGAGTGAATTTGTAAGCATGCATAATCTATGAAGCCATCTCATTCGCATCAAAACTCACCAATTTATGACGCTTTGAATTTTGTGAAATTTTGGAGTTTTCATTCACTAAAAATGGACAGACAAAGCTCCGAAATTTCATAAAATGCAAAGAGTCATAACTCGGTTAGTATTGATCTTAGAAGAATGGAATTTTTACTGTTTTACTTCTCAGAACGCATGGTTAAAAAGTTTTTAAATATAATTTATTGGATCTAGGGACCGTATAAAAATTTAAAATGCGTAACTTGTTGAAAATTAATGGAAGAACCATTTTACTCACCATAATTTTAATTCTTACCTTCTTTCCAACAACTTTGCAATTTACATCGCCTAGATATCTCTAACAGGTAAAAATTTAAAGCGCGCTCCATTTTTTTTTTTTTTTTTGGGGGGGGGGGGTACACCCTGTATGTTAACACAATACTTCTTATCCATGATTACAGAGATTAAACAATATTACCCGAAATATTTTTACAGCAGGACAATTAACTATCTTACGATGGGCATTAAAAGAAATTCACTAAGTGTATGCTTATTTAAATCTTCCAGAATTTCCGCAGCGGATGTTCAAATTATATATTTTTTCGCTGCTATCTTAATCGGCAGCCATAAACAACAGATTACGAACTTAAATGCAAATTCTCAAACCATTTCCTCGCATATATGGCTGATATAAAATTTACTTTTTCTTTTGTACTCCGCTTTTATAATCCGATAGATCTTATCATCGATAAAAATTTTATCCTCTTGTTGTACATTTCCAAAGATTAAATCTCATGGCATCTTGTGAAAAAAATCCCCTTCCAATCCTGGAAAGCATATCGAGGGTGCTTTGAGAAAGCGGTTATCTCTTTAGTTGTAATCATAGTCTACTAAATCTAGGAGATTCAGATACGGAAAGGATAAAAAGGCTATTGGACGTTGCCAAAGTGAAATGAGTCAGAAACAGGTATCAGATATCAATCTTAGGTAAAAAAGTGTAGGAAAATCTTTTTATATTTTTTTTCGGGATGGGAGAAAGAGTTAGCGAGGTAGGAAGAACAGTTTTGTAGGATGAGAGAGAAAGTCATCTACAGTTTCAATATGATCTGAATGGTATTTCGTAATTTTAATACGATTTTGTTTTATTTAAAAAATCTAAAGGAGAGGAAATTTTAAAGATAAAATAGCATTAAAAAAGTACAGGATTGAAGTGATAACTTTTATAGGGGTAGATATCAAGTGGCAACAACTGACGATATATTGAATTAATGCGCATGCGTGATTCCTCTTTCTGCAGAAGTTCGATCAGTCTTATTTATATATGTATATCTTGCTTAGACTAAGATACAGGATGTCTACAAATTAGTTGGGCAAAAAGCATGATTTATTGAATTGAATTGACCGGAAAAAAAAGTAAAGTGCATATTGTTGTAAGATAGAAAAATAGTTCAAGTTTACCATCACCATTATTTCGTCGTACTTGCACAGCAGAATGAGTTTCATAAAAGCAAAGATAGCATTTCACTTTTTTAGAACCGTGGTACGCCTGTCTCCATTACCGTAATGCCGAACAAGAATGATTACTGCTCGCTAAGCGACAGCGTTGGTTATGACACCTAACGCTATCTATGAATAAACTTCGGCAATATTACTACTAGTCTGACTTTCAACTCGTTAATTTCATTTAATATTTCGGAAGTTCTTAACTTACGAAATTGCGCAACTAATTTGTAGACACCCTGTATTACAGCCTTCTTATTTCGGATTTTGCGTCTCATGTATCCGAAATTTCGTGCACATGCCAATCTGAGATCATGGGGGTGGGTGGAGGGCGCTGAGCTGGTTTAAATCATCTAAAGGTCTGCATGAGCTGAAATTTCTAGTCTTAGGCCTGGCTCGGCACGTACGAAAACTTTACCCATACCAGCCAACTATAAAAGCTAAAAGTTCGGTCGAGGCTTGGCCCGAGCCCTACGGTATCTTTATTAACCCGTCTCGCACAGTTATAGAAATTAAAAGCTCGACCAGTCTCAACCCGCTCCGGGTTATTTTTTCTCGATTTACGTCCCGGCCTGAACCGTGCAAAAATCAATTAAAATCAGTCCCATCTCAGCCCGACTCATTTTTTTAAAGAAGATATCCAATATTTCTTAACCTACGTTATTCTAAAATAAAAATTGTTTAAAAAGAATGATTATGTAAAAATTTTAAACTACAACATTTTTCAGATTATTTCTCTGTAATCCATGAAATACAGAAAAATAACTTTAATGATCACCTAGACAATTACAAGCACTCATTAAAAAATATTATTGTACTTTAATGAAAGTAGAGATGATTAAAGAAAATCATAATTTTAAGGTTTTATGAAGAAGAAAAAAAAGTAGATTAAAAAAAATATTTCTGTGTAATTTATTAAGCCAAATTAAATTTCTGAAGATTTCGTTAAACAATTGTACAGTCCGTGGAAAGGAAAAAATAACTCATTAAAGCCGGCCATTATATTACGCATTATACCACGAAAGGCGAACAAAACTTTTAAATTTGAATACCAGTATTTTAGTTACCAGATATACCAGACCAGTTATACCAATTTTCACATTATCTGATCTCAGATTTTGAGCGATTACATAAATGAAAATTACAATGTGGAAAAAACCGGTGTCAAAGAATTAAAAGAAATGTAAAACAGGCTCATCCTTAATGGGTTAAAAGAAAAAGAAGAAATATAGCCACCTTTATTTGCAGATTGCTTACATATAATAATGATATTTTTGAGACAGGTACCGCCTATATATTAAAAAATGTACCAATTTTGTTTTGTTTTTTTAAATAGTAAGTAACTCACTTTTGCCACCATATTTCAGTTATTTGATCAAAGCAGTCCAGAAAAAAGCATAGACTATAAACTTTTCTTAAAACTTCATAGGGTTAGAAAATGTTTTAGGGTTTATCGATATATTTGGAAAAATAATATTAAAGATCTTATAAGGAAAAGTGCCGGGAACATTCAATTAGTAACCAGAAAACTATACGGAAATTTTTACTATAAAATAAATTCACGTTATATAAAAGAAAATGTTATAAAATTCTTCTGGTTACATTCTAAGATTTCCTTTTCTTGATGAGATAATACTTTTTAACCTCGAAAAGTAAAAATTCTCTATATCTCAAAAAATACTGATAGGAATGAGATTCAAAAGTGGATCACATTGATCTTTTTTATGTAAAACTGACGCTACGACCCGTAGGAAAAGTCGTAGACCACGGGGAAAAAAGTCGGATGTGCGAAATGAAAATGTCGAGGAACGCCGATCGGGAAATAAAGGCAATGGGAGATTTCTCACAGGGAGTTTTTGTTTATTATTATTACTACACTGATTATACAATATTACTATTATTTTTAGAATTAAAAAATAACTAGCTCGGCTAGAGCTGGTTTGGGTGGACCTAGAAAGAATGAAATCAGTGCCCCGTTTAGAATCCTGCATCGGATCGGGTTAGCACTATATTTTCCCGTTGGGGGTCGGGTTGACTTCAACTTATTTGTTGCGGGTCGGGTTCGGGTGAGGTTGGCTTTCATTGTTTCGGGTTCGGGTTGGTTTCGGATTGGCTTTTTACTCTTGCGTGTCGGGTTCGGGTTGAATCGATTTTTTAAAAGAATGTCCAAAATATTTTTTCTCGTTAAAAGTCTATATAAACCGCAGATCCAAGTTTCACAAAAGCAAAATGCGTGCCTGCCTGTTTTGTCTAGTCCTATGCTTCTGGAAATTAATATAAACATATTTTTCAACTATTGGTACGATAACGAATGCCTCTGCACTGCTGGAGCCTTTTTTCTGAATAGTTACAATTCTAATGTTCTAGTCTTGATACTTCTAATGTTGTTATGATAAAAAACTACTGTGTGCTAGTCAGAAAGACAGAAATTTAGCGTTTTGCTGCCTATTGTATTTTTAAAGCATACCATAGAAATATAATGCAGTTTGTTATTTCGAAGACTCGTGAAACGATGACTAAAACTTCTTGAGCTCCTGTTAAAAATGTATCAAGTGAATAATTTAATTGTGATGATACATGATATTAGACGGGAAAATTTTCAAAATAAAAACTGTTGATAATGTTGATAAACTAAAGGCAGAATGCCAATTGCATAGAACAAGGTGTACCATTGTAACTGGAACTTTTGAAGCCGCAACTATTTTAAAGCATATTTAAAGATTAGATTTTTAGTTTTATACGGTTTAGATTCCTATATCAGGCCTGGTTACCCGCTTTTACCCACAGGGTTGGCTCTAAATTTTTTGTTGCGGGTCGGGTTCAGGTCAGGTAGACTTCCATTTTTTTACTGCAGATGCGGTTGAATTACATTATTTCGGGTTCGGGTCGGTTTCGGGTTGGGTTTTAACTCTAGCGGGTCAGATTCGGGAAGACCTGGATTTCAAAAGAATGTCCAAAATATTTTTTCTGGTTAAAAATCTATATGCAATAACACCTCCATAAAGGCCTTTCTCCCAAAAGACGGACACCTCTATTTAACGGGCACTTCTTCAATTCCTAAAATTTATGTATTTCAACGCTTATATCTCTGAATAGCGGGCACCTCTCAATCTACACACACGTAACATGTGTATGCGTACATAAACTATCAATAATGATACCTCTGTTTTTGTGTGTTTCAAAAACGAAAGGTTGATAACATTTTTCATATTTCGAAAGAAGAAAAAATGGTTCTTAGAGACAGAATAATATATGATCGCATTTCTTATATACATTTTATTTCTTATCCAGTAAATTGAACATATAGTCCTAGGTATTCAAATACGTATTTTTTTTTTCCTCATCTGAAGTTTCGTTCAGCCCAGGATAAATGAAGTTTAGGATCTGCCGGGGCAGAGTCTATGCAGAAAAACTTAAGACTCAGGCCCGTGCAGTACATACCTTTAAAATACTTTAGTCAAAACAGGATATTAGAGATATTGAATGATTTGCTTGATTTGATATTAATCACTGCATCAATCTGTATGTGCTCAGAAGCAAGCATTCCAAAATTATTATGACGCAACTACTGTTACAACACAAATTAAACTATTCCGTATAAAGAAGATATATTTTATTATGCATTTACACTGCATTCATACTGTGGTCTAATTTGTCTAACCTTCTCAAAATGTGCAGGATTTTATCATTAAAAAAATCTATTTACTTTGTTGATACTTATATTAGAATAAGCTTTACAAAATCGTATGCATACTAAGATGCTTAGACAATCTAAAACACACCGAAAACACGCCTTAATCAATCTATTGGAGATTTACTTCTGTATTTCTTCGTATCTGTAGCAACGTTAACTCTGTTTCGATTTCCTTCAGTTCTTCTATTAAATCATCTGATATCAATTTATTTTGAAAAAAATTGATCCCTTAATTGTTCTTGAAAGAACAAAGAATAATAAGTTTATTTTGCCTTAATTCCAGATTTTAAACCTCGCAGTACTAAAATGGGGTCAATTTGACCCCATGTGGACATTTTGCAGTTTTTCTTTTTTCATTTAGAATATGTATGCTAAAAGTATTTTCTGTGAATTATTTAAGTATTGCGCGGAAGCGCAATACTTATTTATTTCCAGTGTCACTTCTCAATGTTAATTTAACATAGAAAAGCCTATGGAGATCTTAACTTTTTGGTTTTTTCCTCCCACCTTTTTGTCCCTGATGCCACTCATTTTTTATTCTTTGTTAATTTTAATAATATATTGTAAATTTAAAGTGTAAAAACATTTGCCCGATATCAGACAGAAAACGTATGATAAAATGCCTTTGCATATGGGTGGATAGAAAGTAGCGCACAGAAAGTAGCACAGGCTATGTTTCATTTAAATTATTCAAATATTTTTCTTAATAATTACAAATTTTGCTATTTTCATTGAGAATCAGTGGATATTTACCTATAAAATTTAACATTATTTCTTATTGTTGCAAAAAATTCAAAAGCCGTGATAAATTTTTGTCTCCAGCAATAAATTTTCAGTTGAAAGATTTCCACGTAAAAAATGGAATTAAAATATTTGTTCTTTTTTTAAGAATTAAAAATAAGATGAATATGGCGTCATAGTGGAAAGTAATACAAGGAACATTAATATGAGTAAATACAGAAAGTAGGTGAATATGACGTCAAAAGATTTAAATAAATTTTACCAATACTGATTTTTAAGCGTGACTATAAGTTACATACAGATGAGTGCGTAGTTCGATTAAAAAGGTGATAACTTTGTGATTTATTTATGTTTTATTTATTTATAGATAAAGTTTTAATTTCGTTAAGGAATATTAGCTGGAAACCATTTCTGAACTGTTTCTATTGTTTTAAGACGGGGTAAAAATTGAATTTTTCCGACGTTTAGAAGTTAATAAATTTTGAAATAAGTAAAATTTATTTTGCCGGTTACATCGTCAATATGACGGCAGTGTTACACATGAACATTTTCGCTGCATAGTATATCTATTGTTTATAGGCAATTTCTTTTTGTATCAACAAGAAATAAAAAATAGTTGCCCCCACAATGTGACGTCACAGGGAATTCAATTCCGCGTATGAACTGCAAATTGGAACCAAACAAACCCAGAAAGTTCAGGATGTATAAGAGATGCACTATGCGTCAAAATGGTTTGCAATATGAAGCTCAATATCTCTCCAATCATTCGGCCCAAACAAGACAAGCACGTGGAACCAGGGTTGAATTATTTGGAAAGAGAGAGGTTTTCAAAGCTATCCGCAATTGTTTGGACCGAATTATGGCGGGTTTTAATTGATTTCAAGGTTACATTTTTACCTTCATGCCGAACCATCAAGTTTCCCCCCTATCTGTCTCTGAACTCTTTGGTTTGTTTGGATTCAATTTATGGTTGGTACGCGGAATTGAGTTGCCTTTGACGTCACTACTGATGGGGTCCATTATTTGTAAATTTTAAAAAGATGGGGACTTTTAACGTTATGTCTATGGCATTTATCTAAAATTTTTCCTCAAGGTCTTTTGTCATTTCTTTGCCTGGTACAGAAACGACTGGTGTTGCCACAAAATAAATACCCGAAGACTTGGTAACAATTTCCTTTTACGTTTACATCGTTCCCTGCATGGAGAAAGGGTAAAAACATTTTTAAGTAAAACTGAAAATTTTTTTTTACTTTTTTAAATAAAACTGGCAGTTTTTTTATGTCTTACTGTATAACAGCTATACTGTAGTTAAATATTAGCATTAAAGATGTAACACTATTTTTGCATTCATAGCGTTCCCAAGTGAAAAATGGGGGTAACTAAATTTAAGTAAATTTTCATTTTTTTATGCTCAGATTGGAAGTTTTTGTCCAAACAACGATAACCTGTATTATTGCTTTCATGAACCATTTTGGATTAATCATTGGTAAATTACACCACAAATTGTGATGCGATAATCAAACCTTGATGATGGTGCATTCGGTTAATTTTGAAATGAGTTCATCTGAGAGTTTGTCTGAATGCAGTAGTTATTAAAAAAACTTGACATATTAAAAAAAAACATAATTTGCAGAACAAATTAAAAAAAAAAGACAATTTATTTCCTACATTGTTTAAGCCCGAGAAGGGACAGATATTAAGATGTATCATTCAGTTAGCTCTACGTTTAATGTTACATTTTTGTAACAAATAAGTTGAACCAATTGAGCATTAAAAAATAAAAATAAAATTAAAAAAATATGATACTTTAAACACCCTAAAAACTTGGGTTCCGTTCAAATGATAGCGAAATAAATCTTAGACTTTTTCCATTTATTAGTTGTAAATATTTGTATTGCAGATTTTGTATTATGTTTATGATGATTGTACATAAAATCATAAGGCACGTCTAAAATACAAACCATTAAAAAAAAATCTAAGATTTATTTCGCTGTCACTTGAACGGAACGCAAGTTTTTAGGGTGTTTAAAGTATCATATTGTTTGAATTTTATTTTTATTTTTTAATGTTCAATTGGTTTAACTTATTTGTTACAAAAATGTAGCATTAAATGTAGAGCTAATTGAATGAAATATCTTAATATCTGTCCCTTCTCGGGCTTAAACAATGTAGGAAATAAATTATTTTCTTTTTTAATTTGTTCTGCAAATTATGTTTTTGTTTAATCATATAACGGTCTCTTTCATAATTTTGTTTACTTAGTAAGTTTCGCACAGTTACATTTTTTTGCTTATTTGTAGAAATTGCGAATGGGGTCACATTGACCCCCTTCTTAGGCAATCAGGGAATAAATGAAAGCTTTCTATCATTTATCACGTTTCAAGAGAAAGAAAGGGAATTTTTGGCATCCTGCCAAATGTACGAGTAGCTCACTAGATGGGCCTGTGAGTACATCGTTACCATGTAAGCGAGTGTAGGTGCCTCCCTCATTTCGTTATTCTTTGTTCTTGTGTTCAGTTGTGTGTAAATTTCGCTATTTTAAGAAATGAATCGTTGCGTCGTATGAACGTTATAATTACCTATGGGGGGCCTAAATTACCTTTAGGATCGCCCCTTTTTAAATCTTAGGCATTTAAGAAATATTTTGATCTTAGTACTGAGAGGGTTAATTTAGCTCGCAGCTAAAGATTGCAAACTAAAGAAAACATAATGTTTATATTATGTTTCCTTTTACTTGAAAATTGGTTATTCAAATTATAATCATAATGTTTAAGTTATGAAGTATTTTTGGTTGGTTTTCAGGTAAGAAAATTTATATTTCATAATTGAATAGAAGTTGATTTATATTAGGGGTACCGGAAAATTCCGTCGCATAATGTTCTTTCACGCCTACTTTTTTAAAATTCAGATTTCTTCCTTAGCACCATTTTTTTGAAATTGTAAAATTCCCATTTTTTTCACTTTAATATGAAATGTGAAAGCTATGGGAATTTTACCATTTCAAAAAAGTGGTGCTAAGGAAGAAATCAGAATTTTTAAAAAGTAGGCGTGAAAGAACATTATGCGACAGACTTTTCCGGTACCCCTAATATTAACATCTTTACTTTCACAAACATTTACCTAGCTATCTCTCTAGATGCACACAACATTTTCAAGTATTAGGAGTGCATTGCTTTGTTTATGAAGCTTTTAAGGATGTAGTACGTATTCGCTGTCAACATACAATATTAAAGCATTCAGCATCATCCAACTATAGTTATTTCAAACAATTCCGCTTATTTCATAGTTACAAGATATACTAACCTCTTAACTTGAACAATGCATTTACTCGAGCAGACGATATTTACGGAAACATGCATACTCAAGTTTAGCAGTGTCGCATATTACGTTACCATAATACGCATGCTCCAATAAATACAGACCTCGAAAAATAATCTTCAGAAAATCATGTTTGCATAACAAAAGAGTTATTATTTGGTATTTGAACAATTTAATTGAATTTCTAAACGTTTTC
This sequence comes from Maratus speciosus, assembly GCA_963932465.1. Taxonomy (NCBI): domain Eukaryota; kingdom Metazoa; phylum Arthropoda; class Arachnida; order Araneae; family Salticidae; genus Maratus; species Maratus speciosus. The sequence continues at coordinate 118,688,633 of OZ010788.1, read as the reverse complement.
GTGAATTTTATCGTGTTTTTAATAGAAGCATTTTCCTTTTTATTAAAATTGATTATCTTTTTACACTCTTTTATTTAACTGAATCTGGTTTTTGTATGTAAATTTTGAAATTTTGTAATCGATTTTTAACACATTTCCGGATATAGGGGAAGGTGGCCTAAAATGATCCCCTTAAGGGGAAAATTTGTGTAAAATAACATAACTGTTTAAATGAAACTTTGGCCCTATGCTAATATGTTTTACATAATATTTTGCATTATAAAAATATTTTACTAATATTTTAAACCCAAATTAAGTAATGAAAAAATAAATAAAAAATAGATTTTTGAGAAAGTGTCCGAAGAATCATTTTGCCCTTATCCAAGGGCAAAATGATCCTCCATTTAAAAATAATAGTAAATTGTTTTTTACCAGCAAAATAAAGGATATAAAAGTAATTATAACAATGCATAATGAAATAAAATACGTCTTTCAATCAAACAGCATACATAATTTATTTTATGTAAATTTTAAAATAAAAAAGTCTCACAAATAATTTTGAAAACAAAAAAAACAATAAAATGGAATATTTGAAAATTATGATCTGTAGGATAACACGTGGACTCGAAAGAGACAGGTTTGGGGCAGTTACACTTTTGGCTCGCATGATGGCTGGGATGCGATACCGGATTTTCTTCAGCCAATGAAATGGTAGTAAAACGATCCACATAATGGATCATTTTACCCAGCAACATGGCGGTCCATTTTAGGTCATATAACTGGATGACGCCGAGAAACATAAAAAATTTAGCAAGTGTAATTCAAATCTAAAAACATACTCTATTAAGTAAACCAAGCCATATTTCTGTACATGAAAGACTGTATATCTAAATAAATATGAAAGTTAGTGCTTATCTTATAACAAATGTTATAAAAACCACCTTTTCAAAGAATTCTATTCAGACGCGTAATACTGCGATCGCTTGAATACCGCCATTGCTTCTTCTTCACTTGTCACAACTAGTTTATGTGTTACCCTGTAGATAGCGCGAACTGTCTGGAAGAAAACCTATGTGGATCGTTTTGCCCACTAGGATCATTTTAGACCGCCTTCCCCTACTAGAATTATGCAATTTACATTCACTGGTGTGTTTCCGATGACAATACAACATTTTAATATTTTTATAAATTAATACATTAATTTTTAGCCATTTTTCCATTAGTCCGCCACAAATGATAAATCTCCACATATTCTCTGTAACTCGTACGATTATACATGCCTTGAAACAGCAATGGATTTAATGATGCGTAATAAAAGCTTGCTAAAATGTGCCAAATGGCTGTGAAACTGCAACAATGAAACATTTTAAAAGCTAAAAAGTAGGAAATAAATTATAAACAAAAAATAAAGGGTGTAATATTTAAAATATAGGGGAGACTGGGGAGAGTTGACCCATTTTTTAGGAAATGACTTTTTATTTTTTAAATATTGAACCTAGAATAAAGTTTCATATATCATTTTATTCGTTATACAATCAGTTATCAGAATGAAATTGCGACATAAGTGTACTATATAAGAAACTTGAGAAGTGATTCATTTTAAACAGGAGAAAATAATGGGCCAAGGTTCCCCACATATGGGAGGCTTGACCCACTTTATTTTATATTGAAATATTTGTTAAGGGAAATAAAATCAGTTTTTAAAAAGGCAGAATAACTTTATTCTAAAAGGTTTAATTATTATTAAAAAAATATTTGGGAAAATGTGATGTGTAAACAAACCTGCTTAGAAGGAATTCCTGCTTAGGCAGGAAAAAAATTCCGTTTATAAACCCATTTTTTTTACACTCCACCTGGCAACACTAGTTGCACATAGTTTAGCTTCATCTCATTGTGTTCATCTTGGTGAAATTCGCCTTCCTAACACAACAGCTTCCTAAAGTGTTTTGATCAATGTTATGTTCGTTTACAGATTGATGAATACTTAAAATTCCTTAAGGCTGAGGCTTTCGTCGTTTTCAGTCTTTTCCATTCTTTCTATTTACCTGCTGTGGGTACTATTTGAATGAAATAAAAGTTCCTATCAACTTTCCAATTTATATTTCATTAAATGTTTTCTTGCTTCTATAGCAATTTTTCTCATCTTCATTTAATCAGTTTTAAGCACTTTCCTTTCTATCAATCACCCCATTTTACTGTAGTTTTACAGAATAAAGTTACATTATTTTAGAAATACAACCATTAATTCTTCATTATATACAGTGTGTAATAAAAGGATTTCCAAAAAACTCTTAATTAAGGAGGTTTGACCATCTGGTCAACCCTCCCCACATAGTCACTTTTTAAAGTATAGCACATGGTTATGTTTAGCCTAATTTACTGTACAATCTTTAGGCCTGGAATGCAAGCTCAATATTTCTGCATACTTAAAACCTAATTACTTAAATTTATATAATGTATTTTATCTGAGAAAATTTTACAAAATACTTCTAAAAAATACGCTTTTTAAGCTGAAAATACTTCACAATTGATTTTTCCAGACCTGTTTCAATTATCTTCATGAAACAAAGGCTGTTGTTTGAGCATTTCAGTAGCTTTGGTGGCTACCCATTGGCAAAACTCTGAAATATTTTTAAATATGAAAACTGAAAGGAGAGTCAAGCCTATGGGTTCTCCTATGGTCAATAGGGTGGGACTAAAAAACGAAGTTTTGAATTTTTTATTCTAATAGTGATTATTTTTTTCCTTTTTAACTCCATAAAAAGAAAATATCTTTCTTTTAATTTTAAAATGATATTTTCCGGTTCCTCAAAGCGTCTGATTTTTCTTGAAAAGCGAGTAATTCCCTTCCCAATAATTCCATGAAAAATATTTTAAGCTTTATATTTTATATTTTATAAAATTAAAATAATAAACTGTTAAGGTCTTGCAATAAAGAGAATAATTTATAGTTTTAATCTTATGGAAAAGATGGCCCCAGTTTATTTGACCTTTGTAGAAGCCAGCGTAGTGGGTTTTGGCTGACATTGTCTCTGTTTTACTTGACTACAAGTTAGTTCGGGTTAGCGAATAGCGGCGTTTGTGTGTCAGCAGTTTCGCTGATTATTTTTTAATAAACACTTAGTGACAATATCTTCTAAAATTCCTAAAACAAGAAATTTTTTAAGTGTTTTGTGTCTCGAGAACCAAAATAATTAACATTAGACTATCGTCTTTTGCCAACATATGAAGATGTTATGAAACATTACTTATGGGTTCAATATTCAATTTAGCTTAAAATCTGACATCTGGAATCTGAAACACACTATTTCTGAAATATCCAAGGCTATTGCTGATGCAATTAGAAGTGTATGGCTGATAGCTTCAATTACAACGGTTTTTGATACACGAATCATAAAAATGGTTAGAGACTATCATGAGAAATGTCAAAATTTGAAGAGAAATATTAGTAGTAGAAAGAATAATCCCACATCCAATATAAAATGGAAAAATTTTAGGTAATAGTCCAAAGAAATTTTCTTTGTGTAAATACACTAAATATTGTCACGTATCAGAACAAGAACGCAACTTTCTCAAAGACCAAAGAGTGGAAAAGATTATGGCAATGGGATCAATAGATATAAAAACTATAAAGAAAATTATGTACAGTGTAGTAAGACTGGAAAATGAAACATCAAGGAAAGAAAAAGCTATTTGAAAACAAAAAAGTGATGTTTTGATGGGCGAGTAGCTGTCTGAAGAAGATAGTTCTGAAGGTAATAGTTAAATCGGTAGTTCTGCGGACCCTGCATTTGGCAATCAACCAGCTGAAAGAACCGAAGCATTAGACAAAACTGCAAGTATTATTGCAGATGGCACCTTAGAAGATGTGAGTATTTCTGATGATAATAAAGAAAAGGTAATTGACAACATTACTTTAAGAAGACAAAGAGAAAAAAAGGGAAAATTTGAAATCAGTTAATTTTACAAGATTTGTATTTTGATAGCAGAGAGCATAACACTATGATAACTGAAGCAAAGGGGAGGGGGGGGTATCAAAAAATTATTACAGATTACGTGGTCTTAGTTTAAAAACCAGGATCAAAATATATTGGTCATATTTCATTGATATCTTCTTCAGCTATTAATTATTAATATATGGAATTAATACATGAAATAATATATAGCCAATGGAATTTTGGTGTCTTTTCAAAATAATAATATGACATTTCAAGTTTGAAACTTATTGGATGCGACGGAATAGCCAACAGCCAGCAAAATGTTGCGTAATTATTTTGTGTGGAAGTATGGATTGTTCATTTGTGGGAAATGATTAAATGTCGCAAGTACACCGAAAAACAGTATAAAGACATCATCGATTCAGTCATTCAGATGAATGTATATTTTGACAATAATAAAAATATACTTTTGGCAATGTTAACCAATTCCCTTAAACATATAAGAGACCTTGGATATAGAAGGATAATAACATCTAGATCCAAGTCTAATAAATATTTCAGGAATTTTGAAGTTAACTTTGAGGTCTTAACTTTAATGCTTCCAAACACTTAATTGGAATCCGTGTAAGCTAACAGAATCTCTTGTCTTGACAAATTTATCAGGTGAAGAACTTAAAAAAAGATGTACAGTCGTGGAAAAAAAAAAAGTAAACACCCCCCACTAACTCCTCAACAAATTATCGTAGAAGAAAGTTACTGGTATCGAACGATTGGAAATAAAGTCTACTTTTAAATGATATAGATAAAATTTGCTTAGGGGGCCATCCACATATTAAAACGAACCATAACTTTGTTTTTTTCAATAGCAGTACACAATTCTGACATCATAAATGAACTCTACATCCTCCAATTAGCCTAAAAACGAATTTTTATGCAATTCGTACCATAAGTTTCCGAGAAAGTAATTATTTTAAAACGAGCGCATTTTAAGGGCTGTATCCAAATTGAAGTTCGGAAATCGATTATTAACCGAGAGAGCCCCCATCTTGATCAAGGCACCTTAAGAAGTCAATGAAGCCTGCTAGATTACAATACAGCAGGAGAAATTTCAAAATATCTAGTCACTTCTATTATAGACGGCCCCTTAAACCATCATTTTGCCGTTTTTTAAGCATAATTTGAAAACTACTTGGAAGAAAAATGTGAAATTTAGGATTTACATAAAGCAGGACTTAATAAATCTAAATCCATCAAAAAAATTGTTGGTTGCAATTCATAATTTTTTCGAATATTAATTTCATAATTCATAATTCATATCATAAATTTATAAAAATTGCAAATTCAGCGTATTTATGTTTGGGTATATTAGTATTATTGCTGCAAAAAGAATTAGCACATTAGGAGCATAATTTCTGGAGATATTAATAAAAATATGAAAATCTAATTTAACATTAGAAGCACTCAATTTTGAATGTTTATAATTAAAAAACTTATCATTCTAATGACTTGAAATTCGGTGTCTAGGCATAATTTGAACCGAAGATTTGAAATATCTTGTTAAAACTGGGTATTGTCATTGAAAAAAAATGAAGTTTGGTTTCGTTTTAATATGTAGATGGCCCCCTAAGCAAATTCTATATACATTATTTAAAAGTAGACTTTATTTCCAATCGTTCGGTACCAGTAACTTTCTTCTACGATAATGCGTTGAGGAATTAGTAGGGGGTGTTTACTTTTTTTTTCCACGACTGTACAAAGAGGGGAAACACCTCATTCTTAGGTTTTCCCTAGTTATACGCAAACATTGGAAAGGTGTGTCAAAATTGTCTCGGAAGCTGCGTCAACCGTCTCTGGATATGAAGCAAGAGATGGCTTTATCTTGGGAAAGTTAAAATCCCTCAATGTAATGTCAAAGTTTGATACAAAGAAGAGTTATAAGGCAGAAAGTTGAATAGCTAATAAAAAAAGGGAGGGTGGAAGCCGATAAATAGCCACAACCTCGTTGTGACTTCAGTGGAGTGTTTACTTAATATAAGCTTATATGAGCTAACAGCTGTGTTGTTCACTTTAAGTTACTTTACACTGAAAATGTAAAACTTTACGGTCCTTGAGGAACCGGAAAACAAATTAATTTTGGGGAAACACTTCATTCTTAGGTTTTCCTTTGTTATACGCAAACATTGGAAAGGTGTGTCAAAATTGTCACAGAAGCTGCGTCAACCGTCTCTGAATATGAAGCAAGAGATGGCTTTATCTTGGGAAAGTTGAAATCCCTCAATGCAATGCCAAAGTTTGATACAAAGAAGGGTTATAATGCAGAAAGTTGAATAGCTAATAAAAAAAGGGAGGGTGGAAGCCGATAAATAGTGTTGATTTATTGTGTTGTGATTTCTGTGTAGTTACTTTACACTGAAATTGTAAAATTTTACGGTCCTTGAGGAACCGGAAAACAAATTAATGTTGAAAAACCTTTTCAGCCGATATTTAAGGCATCCAAAAAGGAAAAAAGTTTTCACTATTACGCATTAAAATATAAAAGTTTTTTTTTACCCTATACTTAAGCTCCACCCTAATGGTCAACCCTCCCCAGTCTCCCCTATACGCTTTTATCAATTAATAGTTTAATATTAATTAATTTTCGATTATTCGTTGAGAATCCAATTTAGAAATCCTAAAAATATAGTTTTAATAATGTTTCATTTTTTCCTTGCCTCTTGCCCTATCTTCAAAAAGAAACAGAGTATAAATCATATATTTTTTCACAAATTTACTTGCTTGCACTTTCTACTCGTAGTAAAAAAAACAGTGACTTTTTCATAATCCAGTTCGATGCCCGTGCAACATTAATGCACTGTGAAGGAAATTTTTGGCTAAAAACACGAATTGCAGTCTAAAAATTAAAAGTGGGGTTCTGGGTGAACATTGAACACATATAAAACTAGTTGGATGTGCCAATCCCAAAACTTTTTTCTGCCTCATATATTTTAATATTTCGAAATGCTGTTGCAAATGTCAGTATTTCATTTTTATTAGTTCAATAGTACATAAACTTTGACTTTCATCTTAAATTTCTGCTTCAGTAAATTAATCGGAGTAAAGACGAGTTAATCTCGATCAAAATAATTATTAAAATCAGTTTTCTTTTTTTTTCTGTTGTACATCAGTTGTTGACGAATAGTCGGTATAGCAGGGTGGGAAGTTCCCGTCACTTCATCAGCCGCCGGTGTACAATAAGGACTACGAAAAATCAAGGAAATTACACAAAAATCGCACCCTTTCGGCGGAATATTTCCAAATTCAGGGAGGATCTTCTTGCCATGGCCCAAAACATACATAAAACATTTGGTTCAATTCTATGCATAACTTCATACACTTTTCGATGGTACAATATTCAAAATGGCACAAAAATCGCTATTACAGCGCCTCCTTCCGGCGGATTTTTTCGAAATTTATGAAAAACCTGCTTTCTATAGCCAAGAACTTAAAAAAAAAAATGGTTCATTTCTTATGCATAACTTCATACACTCTTTGATGGTACAATGGCAACAGACACACGGACAGACAGACATTTTCTATAAAAATGTTTTTTGGGACCTCTGACCCCTAAAACGTGTAAATCCGTCGAAAAAAATTTCGATTACAATACTTTCTTCTATTCAAGATAGAAGAAAATAAAAAACGCAAATGATCAACTAAAGGAGTTGGTTCTTAATTGCCCAAATTTTGTCTGACACGTTTGAAAACATAGTAGACTATGACCTTCGTATCGTTTTCAACAATACGGAAGGACCAGGTAAAGGCCCCTATTCCTGTAAAACACTAGTTGGATGTGCCAATCCCAAAACTTTCTTCTATCTCATGTCAATATTTCATTTTAATTAGTTTTATTAGTATTTTTATAAGAATTATGCATTTCTTCATACACTTTTCGATGGTACAATATTGAAAATTGCACAAAAATCGCTATTATAGCATCCCTTCCGGCGGATTTTTTTTTTAAATTCAGGGAGGACTTTCTTGCCATGGCCAAAAACATACACAAAAAATTTGGTTCAATTCTATGCATAATTTCATACACTTTTCGATGGTACAATATTCAAAATGCACAAAGATCGCTATTACAGCGCCCCCTACCGGCGGATTTTTTCCAAATTACTGGAGGACCTGCTTGCCATAGAAAAAAACTTAAAAAAATTTCTTTCAATTCTATGCATAACTTCATACAATTTTTGATGGTACAATGGCGACACACGGACCGGACACACGGACATTTTGTATAAACATGTTTTTTGTAATCTCTGACCCCTAAAACGTGTAAACCCGTCGAAAAAAATTTCGATTACAATACTTTCTTCTATTGAAGATAGAAAAAAGTAACAAGGTCAAATTTATCTATATATTTCGTTTGGTTCAAGGTTCTTTTGGAGAAACTGACCAGCGTAGCGGCCGAAACTTGCTAGTTTTTGATAAAAGAGGAAAACATGCTAAAAAGTTATATCGATTTAATCTTGTTTTACTAGTAATATATTTTCCAAGCATCTTCTAATTCTTCCTTTACATATTGTCACATTCATAGTACGTACAAAATACTACTGACATGCTCGTTAGAAAACATTATTTTTACATGCTTTCTTTTAACTTACAATTATGTTTGTGTGTGGCAGTCAAATCTTGTGACTCATTTTTCACCCACTTCCTGTTGACATAGAGCTTTGAAATCTGGAATACACGGTGAAACCTCCCTGAGCAACCACCTCCATTAAGCGACCACCTCTCTGAACGACCATTTTTTCATGGAACGAAATTTTTTCCCATAGGCTCAATACTAATTTTACCTCCATTCAGAGACCATCCCAGTTGAACTCCCTCCATGAGCGACCCATTTCTTTGAAGAAAATGAAACAAATTCCGTTTTTTCCTAGTCGCTTGAAGAAGCTTTTATTAGAATAATAATTCCGGACAGCGCACTATTCATCAAACTTTTAAACTAAGTTTGAATTTTTTTTTTTTATTCCGGTAACTTTTAAGTGTTTAAACGACCCTTTGTGCCTTTTTAGGCAATGAATTTAACTCTGACGACAAATTAAGAATGACGGTCAATAAACTTCCCCTACGCTATTCTGTCCGGAAATTCTCAAAGAAATAGATAAATTAATGAAATCGTCGTTATTTGTCGAAAAAAAATTGCATTTATTTACTGAACTTCGAAAGGACTCGGAAATAAAAGTTATAAAAGATAAAACCCTAAAATCAAAGCAAAGTCAATGTATTCATTTTTTAAACTCTATAGTAATTAACTTATGTAATTAACATTTGTTTTGATAGTTAAATTTTCATATTTTTTCCTAATGTGAAAAATAAATTTTAGTAGATTAGTTGTTACATTTTTTCTACAATTAAAATCTAGATTTAAACATGACCTCCATTAAGAGACCACCTCTCGGAGCGACCAATTTTTATTGGAACGGAACATGGTCACTTTAGGCAGGTTTTACTGTATGTGTATTCCTGAAGGCAATACATGAATTGGACATTGATTTTTTAAAATTCGATCCCTAAGGGGGGCAACGGGGGGGGGCAAATTTACTTAATGATTACCCTTGATTTCCTATGGAGAAATCAGCATCAGCTTCAACAATGAGTATTTGTTGAAAAGTACTAATGACAGAGTTCTCACAATAGTGCCAAATTTTAGCCAACTTAGCAAAATATTGCCAAATTTTGGGCCAATTTGGCGACACAGATAAGTTGAAATATATGAAGCCAACTTGGCGATAGCTGGCTAATTTGGCAAAATTCCCATTTAAGTCCATTCATTTTTCATAATTGAGCTCGTCGCAATTTAATTTAAACTCCGTGCATTTTAGTTGTTTTTTTTTTCAAGACTTTTCTACCTTTTTGTGCAGTTTCGAACTTATACCTTTGGAATGGATCCTTTTCTTCTGATAGACTGATGGCTTTTTTCCATTCTGACCAGAAAGTCAGAGTTCTAACTTTTTACGGCTGCTCTTTCATCTTCACCTAACACTTCATTTATAATGGCTGTTTCATAATAATAGAAGCCATAAGTCTATCAGAAGAAAATAACTCGGTTAAAGCGGCAACTTGGTTGAGCGGGACTCGGATAATCAGGACTCTATAGTAGTTCAGTATTAAGACTGACACGCGATTTATTTTATATAAAATAACGTCATCCGCATTCGGTGAAGAATTCCTCATTTGCGATCCAGTCTTAAACAACATCTACAGTAAAGTACGCATATGACGTCACTATCGCTGATTAATACACAAATCGAAAAAAAGAGATTTCATCATTCAAGAAACTCGACCAAAAGATCGGTTATCTAATGTTTCATATGCCTTCATTTGTGTGTAATATTGATATAGATACTTACAATTAAATTTAGTTTATAATAGTGCCATGTTTCATCAGAAATCATTCATTTATATTTCTCAAAATAGCACGTAGTTTAAATACGTTTTCTTTTCAGTTTTTATGAGAAAAGGGCAACAAAAAGATATAATTACAATTTTCCAAATATTTTCTCTTTACTTTCTACAGAAATGGAGTACTTTTGCAAAAATTAAACAAATGTCGCTAAAAAATCAAAAAAATTAATACCTCAAAAATAAATGGAGATGCAGTTAACAAACAAATTGCATTTAAAAGTACTTTTTTTCCCAATACGACAGTATAAATATTTTAAATCTGCGATAATAAGAAGTTTAAAAATATATAGTAGACTATTTAACAGTACAATGATACATCTTCTTTGTTTTACTGCTGGCTTTACAACGTAATTTTATTTTTTGGACGCGACAGTTTATTAGCTGGGAGAAAGAAGTAGCATACCGGGGGCTAAAAAGAAAATGATAAAAAATCTGTAAAATAAAGGTTATTTTATATAATCTGTTTCTTTCAAAATTCCATTTGCACAGGAAATCTCAAGAATTGAGATTTCGGGTGAATTCATTTGCATGATGAGGATAACAATAAACAAGGGCACTTGAACGGAAGACATTGAAAAATCATGATGCCTTTTTCCACTCGGGGTAGAGTGCAAGAGCACACTTGGATTAAGGCCAATTGGCTGCGTCGCACTATTTATGTTTCGGAGAAAAGCGACGTCATTGTGTCTCAAAGTAGAATAATAGAGATTTATGAAGGCAGAAAAAAATATATATAATAGGTGTGCCTAACAAGGAAATACCTCTGAGATATCGAGGATTTAAGTTCCCCAAAACTCCTGCTTCTTTTTAGGTGCGTTCATAATTATATAAATACGTAATAGTCGTCGTCTGGTCCTTCCGTCTGTCTGTCTCTCCGCATATAACAGCGCAAAAACTACCCAACCGAATGGTTTGAAATTTAATGTATGTTATCGCTGCAGAATTTTGTCGAGTCGTTTCACATTTTACAAAAATCGAATCAAAACTTAAAAAGGTAGTAATAAAAGTTTTCTTCATTCTATTAAATCCTATCAAACGTAATTAATTCAATGATTTCCCATGATAGGTCACGATTCTAGATTGTCATGATGATTATTTCCTATTTAAGATGGAGTCTTATTATTTCCGCGTAACTGAGTTTAATTAGATCGTAATAAATTTTGTATTCATGCATTTTTGCATAAGAGTGCAACAGCTATTGCACCAAGATATGAATATTTATAAAACTAGTTATAGTACGAACGCACCTCACTTGCCACGTCTGACGTACAATTTCCGACTGGCTTCATTTTTTATTCTCTAAAACAAGGTTTTTGAGGCTTTTTTTATTTCACGACGCACTTGAACCTACACTTATAAACAAATTGGAAATTGCTCGTCAAACGTGGCAAATGAGGTGCGTTCGTACTATAACTAGTTTTATAAATATTTTTTACGCAGCATATTGTACTAAATGCAGGGTTCGCAAAAACCCGGGTTTTTTTGAAAAAACCCAACCCACATGGGCTTTTTCGGGTTTTTTCAAAAGTACAATATATGCGATATTACATTATTGCATTCTATATTATTTATATATTATATATACTACATATTGTTCCTTGTATACAATATAATTGTAATACTATTTTACAAGTTACAAATTATATGAATTTAAATTAATAAAGTGTCAGTGTTTCTCACAAATTAGTTTTAAATATAAAAGAAGATAAAAAAAAATTGTTAATTTGCTTTAAAATCAAATAATGAATAGAATATTAATATTTAAAAATTATAAGTGGGAAGAAAAAAAGGGGTAAACTAGTCAGATGTGCCAATCCCAAAACTTTCCTCTATCTCACGCATGTTAATAATTCAAAATTCGCAGTGCCACATCTATGCCCATCACAAGGATTGTAAAATATATAGGTTCATTGAATTGGATGCATTTAACAAGGAGATGTAAGTATCACATTGTTTCAAACAAATCATTGGATTCTGGAACCCACCCTCTTAGATGTCCACAGTCAAAATTTCCAACCCAAACAGTATAAAATCAACATCTGTAGTTCAATTTATATCCAAGTCTAAGCATTTATTTACATGAAAATGAAATACAATATTAAGTTTGATTAAATCACATGCATTAGTTTTTGAGATAAAGATTTTGCAAAAATCGTGAAAATTTTGCATAACAACACTACCTACTGTGCAATTTACACCTAAACCTAATAGGTAACAGCTTACGTCAACGTCTAACTGAATCTGAAGTTTGATGAAAATCCGTGCATTAGTTCTTTAGATAAAGCTATTGCAAAAATTGAGATAAATGCAGCAAAGTAGCACCACCTGTTGGGCAATATTTACCAAAAACTAATCAGCATCAGTTTACATCAAGGTCTAACTGAATCTAAAGCTTTGTGAGATTCTGTGCATTAGTTGTTGAGGTAGAGCACCCACAAAATTTTTGTCACATACAGACAGATATTTTCTAAAATCATCAAATCGTCTTCAGGACCTTTTTAAAATGTATAAATCCATTGTAAACTGGAAGTCGAAATTTTTCACAAATTAAATACTTTCTTGTAAAGATAGAAGATAAAGTAAAAATACATATATTTTATTTTCATGAGTATAGTTCATTTGAATTTTTTATATAAAGACATTCTTATGATATTGCCTTTACCTATAATTGTACTATGTATGTTGCCTACTATGTTGTATGTTAGTAAAGTATTTCAATGTGCTAAAATACATTTTTATTTTACTTCGGGTGTTTATGTAATGGCTTTTATATATTAATTTTTTTTCAAAATTTACTGAAATGATTTAAATTCATTAAATATATATGTTGTTTAAATTTTTAAATATTTCTGAAAATTGAAAAAACCCACATTGTGGGTTTTTCAGTGGGCTTTTTCAAGTGGGCCCATTCTGAAAAAACCCACCGGGTTTTTTCAAATTGGGCCCAGCTTTGCGAACCCTGACTAAATGTATATTTTAGTGCACTTCAATAAGTGCATACCAATTTCATTCTGTTCGAAAGGCTGTAACATCATTAAAATGCCCTTGCAATCATTTTTTCCCATTGGCCGTAATGTAACGGAAAACTTTTGAGTGTCCCTGTAATTAAACTATGCATCCGATTTTCATAAAATTTGAAATGACTTGACAAAATTTTGAAACAATTATATATTTAAAGTTTCGGACCATTCGGTTGGATAGTTTTTGCTCTACTATATGCGGACGGACAGACAGACAGACGGACGGACTGAACGACGACTATAGGTGCTACGTATTTATATAATTACGAACGCACCTAAAAAGAGAAAAGCTTCTTAATCTAGGAAAACATATTATAACCTCTTTCGAGTTACCAACGATTTTTAAAAAAACGTTCTTTATCTTAGAAACCTCAGAAACTAATATATTCAACATTTAAAGAAGCATTCATAGAAACACTTTCTTTTGCTAACACTGATTTCCGAAAAGTTTTTCTAGCGTATTAATCAGTTTTGTCATTCAGAAATATAGATTTTTTGAACGTTATTATTAGCCCAGAGGTGTAGTGGTCAGAGCATCTGACTGCCGCACCGCAGGTCGAGAGTTCGACTCCCGATTGGGCAAGGTTCACTCAGCCTTTCATCCCTATGGGGTCGTTAAAATGAGTACCAAGCTTGCTTGGGAACTAAGCACCGAGGGTCACGCGTTAGGCTGACCACCTGGCCGGGACACATTCTGTATAGCACCTCGGGGCCCAATGTCAAGAAAACAGAGATGGGCACTGTCGGCCCAGGTCCTTCTTGGATTGTATAGCCACAGAGTCTAGTTTAGTTTAGAACGTTATTATTTCTCAAGTAAAGCATTTTCATGTTCAACATCCATAGACAAACATGATAAATTAACAACATTAACATTTAAATTAATATTGATCTAGGATGTATAAATTCAATTACACAGATAAAAATGTTTCACTGGGAATTCATAAATCTTTAAAATCGACATTCCGGTTTGAGAAAAGTTATTAATGGGTTATAAAAACTACTCGGAAAAATTTCCGAAAATCAGCGGCAGCAAAAGAAACTTTGTTATTATAAATCTCGAAATTATATTGATCTCTGAAATTTCCAAAGATAAAGAACGCTTTTCGGAGTCGTGGATAACTCTGAAAGTCACTGCTGTGAAAATTTAGTGCATAATTTAGTGTATAAAGACGAGGTTTTCTGACAGTGCACTTATAAACTCATTTTACGCAAAATGACTTTTTTCAAACTGGGAGGAATCGGAACGCAAAAACTATTCAACCGATCTAGCTATGTTTTTTTCTCTGTTTTTTAAATTAAAGGGAATATAATTTATTGGAGCTTGGACCACTTTCAACCACTTTCATAAAAAATAAACATTTTTAGAAGCACACCAAAGTGCAAAAAAGGGGTCAAAAGTAGACATTTTTTTCAAATGGCCGCCACTTTATTGATTTTCAACTTTTTGACTTTAAAGCGCTTGAAGCTCCAGACAATCTTATTTACGTTCATAATCCTCAACGAAAATTGATTACAGACGACTCTTGTAATCTCTCGGATCCTGCCCGTTTGGAAGTGCACACTAGGACATCCACCGGCGCAACTCGAGATACGTCATAAATATTTGATTTAAAAATTTTTGAAATGTTCTTCAAGTGATAATGAATAATATTAAAAAAAACTAAGGAGCTAAAATCTTCTTTCCTATTTCAGAAAAAAAATGCTTAAAAAACCCTTTTTTCGGTCTTATCTATGTTACAGTAGAGTCCCGATTATCCGCGTTAATATGGACCAATAGTCCCCGAGCCAGGTGCAAATTTCGTCTGTTATTTCCTCTCGGCCGATAATTTGTAAAATGCTTCAGAGAGTTGTATCATGAAGCTCCGTGAACGTCAGCTGCGGTTCCGTGGGTGGGTTGAGCAGCGGTAACCTCCCAAACATGTAAAAAAAGAAAAAAAAATTAGTAATTTCCTCCCGGTTGAAAATTTGTCAAATTATAGATAACCCAATATCTTGAAGAAAAATAAAAGTCAGCTGATTATAGAGTGGTGCGTTATTCGTCAGCTGGTCACACGAACAGGAAAAAAATATACAGTGTGCAAAGGAAAGTCCCTTTAACCATAAAATACTTGCGAATGGAGAGAGCTACAGCTATGGAAGCGAGGTAACGGTATAGTAAAGTGACTACGCCCTATTTAATGCAAACAACGGAAGCGCCCCCTAGTGGCGAAATTTGGAAGATAGCTACTGAAAATCGTAAACGAAAAGAAATAGAGCAAAACTTCCAATTAAAAAGTTTTAGAGCATCAATTAATTAGTACTAAACGACATTTGGTTCACACGGATAAGATAAATCGTCGCCTGTATATCCAAAAATGTCCGAAATCGATGAGCGACGATTCTACTTTGTATATTCGCATTCCGTAAATGTAGCAGTGCACAATTTCAGATTGTGACGTTGTACTGTGCTGTAATGTCTGTAAAAATTTAATTTCTAATGTATTTAAAATTTTAGATTAACCCTTTCAGGGGCAGAAGAATTCTGTTCGTAAACTGGTGAAGTAATTTATTGACACCAGAATATTCAAACGAATTTCTTAGAAAATAAAAACCCGCTAATTTTCACCAGAGAAGCAAAATTTTATTCTTGCTGCCATTTGTCAGTTTTGGAATTAAAATTAGGTGTTTAGACCGTCTACCCACGGCCCTTGAAAGGGTTAAATCTATGTCGTCGTATTGAAGAGACTAGAAATAGACGTTCCATGTGCTGAGAAATGTGGCATATAGAATTACTCTCAGGAATACAAACGTGTATCGTGAGCAATGGCGAACTTTTCGAACATATTGAATATTAACTTTTTTATCACTGTGAGAAAGTTTGTTTTTTTTTTGTTTTTTATGTGATGTTATCAAAATGTATTGAGATAAGCACATATTTACACCATAAATTGTGCGTATTTCTTCATACTTCTGGCTATTCCCTTCAAATGTTTACACGAAATAGAGTGCATCGATTTTGGAATTTTCGGGTATACAGGCGACGATTTATCTTATCCGTGTGAACCAAATGTCGTTTAGTACTAATTAATTGATGCTCTAAAACTTTCTAATTGGAAGTTTTGCTCTATTTCTTTTCGTTTACGATTTTCAGTAGCTATCTTCCATATTTCGCCACTAGGGGCGCTGCCGTCGTTTGCATTAAATTGGGCGTAGTCACTTTACTATACCGTTACCTCACTTCCATAGCTGTAGCTCTCTCCGTTCGCAAGTATTTTATGGTTAAAGGGACTTTCCTTTGCACACTGTATATTTTTTTCCTGTTCGTGTGACCAGCTGACGAATAACCCACCACTCTGTAATCAGCTGACTTTTTTTTTCTTCAAGATATTGGGTTAGCTATAATTTGACAAATTTTCAACCGGGAGGAAATGACTAATTTTTTTTTATTTTTTTACATGTTTGGAAGGCTACCGCTGCTCAACCCACCCACGGAACCGCAGCTGACGTTCACGGAGCTTCATGATACATATCTCTGAAGCATTTTACAAATTATCGGCCGAGAGGAAGTTGGTCATCAAAATCTGTTGCTGGCTCGCGACTACAACCTCACCTCGGATAAGCAAAAAACTCGGATAAACCGGATTTACACAAATCGTCACCAACTCAGGAGATGAAATATAAATTTTCACTTAATTCATTAATTTTTATGGGGGAATGAAATTGTTTATTTGAAAAAGCCCATGTTAGTTTTTTGCTTGTTGAATGTCAGTTTTGCTGCAGTTTTTTTTTTCTTTTTTTGCTGCAATACGCTACTGCATAGCTACCAATTTCTAAGATTCTTCTTACCACTAAAACTTACCAGTAAATTTTGCCTAATTCAATCGCCGAAGTCTAACAATTTTCAGCGATTATATACTCGGATAATCGGGATTCTACTGTATAAGCAAATCTCCCCTTAACAGTTAATCGCAATGCCCGTGAAGAAAAAGGTGTCATTTTCTTTACACAAAGTCAGATTGAAGTCAAAGTGTCGAAAGAACTAGCAATTCCAAAAATCATGAACGACGCGCAGTTATGCAACTGATGACTTCTCCTTTTCCCGGAAAAACTCTACTAACATTGCAATAGTCACTCCAATTTTCGAGATATTCATTCCACATATCCTTTTCATTTTAACAGTGTAATAAGAGACGTTAAAAATTTACTTAATATGGCCGAGTGTTCGGAGTTAAAAAAAAGAAATAAAATTTTTCTTATATTCTCTTTTTTTCCATTGCTCAGTTGTAAATCTTACAAAGATGCGTTATTTGAAATAGCTTAATCTCCCTCTTTTTTACCCGACTGAAAAGATTTCCCAAAAGACTTCCCCAAGCAAAAAGATGAGGGGTTCTATCCATATATCCATTGATTAGTGCCAATATAGCATACACAATATTGCACGTACTACTGTATTTGGATACAGACCCTCATCTTTTTTATTCCTTTTGGGAATAATGGATTTTGAGCTTATTCTATAAACGATTGTTATCAGACTTTTCAAACTATGTTTTTGAGACTTGCACGAAAGTTGCTCAATACATTTAGCTAACACATTATGCAAATTATATTTCGATTACGTTCGAGCATGCACAGTGAATCATTATTTAGTAAACATGCTCATTTTTCATACAATTATTATTATTTTTTCATTCTGATTGCAGGGTATTGTGTACAATATTGTTTGTCATATTTTCTGAAAAGAACTTTTTTTTATATTAAGAACTCTGCAAATGATAAGCAAAAAAACTTGACAAAATTTGGGACTGTTTTTACAAAATCCTTAATTTCTCTACGAGTATACATGCTATCTTCATAAAAATGAACACGGTATATTACAATAAGCCACTTATTAATAATCTCGACTTTGAACGCTTTTGCTACATTAGTTTTTACAGGGTTATCCAAAAGATATTCGTTCTTTTTCAATTTGTTGACGGTCCCCTATGGGGTTTCGGGAAAAAATCTTCGCGGAAATATATGACTTATACTATACTGTTTACACACCTGCTGTTTCAGATTAATTCCTCATGTATTTTTCTAGATATTTAACAAAACGTCTAAAATTGCAAGTGACCAGTCACCTTTGGCCATATGGGCCTATATCCCTAGTGTAGATAATCGGCCGTCAAAAATCAACCAACCAACCAACCAACCTTTGGCCATATAGTGTGTAGTAGGAATTGAAAAAAAAATTTTCACATTGATGAGAAATAATTAATTAGTTCGCTTTTTAAGCAGCCGGTTTTTTTGATTTTTTAAATTTAATTGTTTATTCGTACATTCTTTCAAGAAAGTTAGTATATACAGAAACTTGCGCTGAAAATAAAAGAGGCTGCCAATAAATTTTGATTTCCGCCGTGGCAAGCTCAAGATAGCGACCGCAGCAAATCCAAATCTCGTGTACTTTGTCATAGATCTTATTAAAGAAATATTTACAAAGGAGATGTTTTAACAGTTGTAAGTTTCCAATTCTACCTTTAACGATCACGGCATCTGGCCTGATCTGTGATCGTTATAGGTCAGTTGTGTGAATTAGTCCTCCAGATTCCTCCGGGATGGCTCAGTTGGTAGAGGACTGCCGACTCGAGCCAAGACATCCCAGATTCGAATCCTGGCCCTGACTTTTCTCACCCTCTTGGCAATTTACAAATATGATGATTTATTTAACAATTGAATAGTGTTAAAAATTAAGCTAAAGGAAATGCTTGTTTTGTAGTTGTTCAGATGCCTTTCCTTTAGGTTCCCTGGTTGGTCATCCCTGTCATACCTGTTATCCCCTGCTTTTCCTTTAGCCGCATTTTAGTTTTACCATATTTAAGAATCCTTCTTGTTTAAAATTTGATTAATATTTAAGATGTAGACATCAATTTAAATAACTTACTAAAATTTAACATACGAAAACACCATGTTCACGGTGTCCACTTCCACCATTTCGCGTAACATCTTTACATTTGTTATAAGTTTTGTGGAAATTTCGTTAAAATAAATCCATTACTGTTAAAGTTAACAAAAATCCGGATTCGGATTAGAGTGAGAGATTCTGAATATTTTAATGAATAAATGGATTGCGGTCCTAATTTTCTATATAAAAATTGTTTGTCTTAGTGGACTCTACCTCTTTTCTAAGTTTGCACGTGGAGTCCCGGGACACCCATGTATGTGTGCACTATTTGACGCCTTTTTTTTTATTTACTAAATTATATTGTCCTTTAATTAAAAAAAAATAATAGTATGCACTGGCATGGGATGATCTAAACATCTTGTATCATCTTTGAAGAAGTGCGTCTTATAAATAAAGAAATAAATCTAAAAATGAGTGATTTTTTCCACATGTATTCGAATTAAAGTTAAAATTTGTTTCATATCCCCAGGACCATAGTAAGGGAGAAGGTAGATTCGAGGTTCACACCATTCCCTGAAATTTTACAGACTTCCGTTTATTTATCTAAAAATGGATTACTTCATTTTCAAGCAATTTTCATTCATTAACTACACTATACTAAAATTATTGCTGTATGTTAAACATAATGTATTATAACTAACAGGGCTTAATTTCTAACAAAAAAAGAACCGGAGCCCTAATATTCTGTGGTACCGATACAACAACCGTACCGTTCCTTCCCCCCCCCCCCCCCCCTGTCACTCCAATCTGCATATTTATATTTCGTACATTATTTGCAGAATTTACAGCAGTTTTTTTTTCTTTAGCAAAATAAAAATTTTAAATATATTTATCAGCATGTACTTAGCTGTCAACTATACCCCTTTTTAGTTGCCACTCCTTCTGAATAGTAATCTTTACCTAATTTTAGAGTTAATTAACTGCAGAATTCTGCGATTACATATTGTAAGGATTATGATTAGGAAATAGTATTAACACCAAAAAAGGATAGTTCGCAGCTATGCATTTTTAAGAAAAAATGAATGAAATTTACAGAAATTAATATTTATATGCTGAAGAATGGAACAATGTTTTACAATTTGCATATCTTAAACTATAATCGATTCTTCCGCATAAAAATCTTTTGTGGTGAATCCCTGAAAATCAGATTAAATTAAAGATATTTGACATCGTTATCGGAAAAAACCGATGCTTTTACAGAAAAAGGGGAAACGCTGCTCGATTGCCTTCTATCAGAATAACAATAACATGGCAATTACATCTACTTACAAATGAAAGTGACTTTGTAAATGTGCAGAGCAGAGCCTTAGCCTGTGTACCATTCATGATACAAAATAAATAGAAAAATGACTAACGTGATTTTTATACTCGTACGCAATAGAAGACAAAAAACCTCAAGCTGATGCTCTTTGGCTAAAACAGAAAACATCCTTTTCAGGTTAAATATCTACCAAAAAAAAGAAAAAAAAATATTCTACTGCCACAAAAGAAAACCGAACTGAAAGCAAATTCATTGTTCAGTCTCTTGAGTGGCGCCGTATCAACACGCCATCTCCAACATAAATTTGAAATGGAAAAACAAGATTTCTGTTTCCTCTTCATTTTGATCAAAATAGCATTAAAATGATTTGAAATAGATTATAATAAGTACTTTTAAGAAGCATTGTGAATGGATAATACTTAAGCAAAAAAAGACGCCCGTCTGACATTGGTCTAAAGGAGGAAAAGGTTTATTTTTCTATACATGAATAAATAAAATTTTAGTTGTTATACAGACTGAGCTCGAGTCAGTCCAAGCCCAAAAACTGATATAAAAATTGAGTCCGTTTTATCTCCATTTTTTATGTGTGCGACACATTACGTCACATATAAGTGTTTTGATAAAAAAGATTGCAAAAGCTTGGAGATGGGAAGGGAAGGAAAAAGTAATGTAGACTTCGGTTTTTCGGAAGCGCTATTGCACTGGGCTCCGGAGCCCTGTATTTATGAGCTCCGGTGAAGTCCGACCAATATTTGAATATTTACTAAAAACAGAGAAGTACCGGAGCCGGGCTCCGGTAGGCTCCGGCGCAAATTAAGCCCTGATAACTAACAGTATATTCGCTATAATTAAGTACACTGCATTAAAATTGAAAATTGAACACCCCCCCCCCAAAAAAAAAAAAAAATAATAATAATAATAATTTTTTCTATCTACGGTACTGCTTGTGCATATCTCCTATTGTTCTGTGCCACTGTACGGTTCTTGACATCATACAGTCTTTAATAATGCACTGTATTCCATAGGGTACTTCAATATTTCATTAGAGTTTTCTTCTGAAAATTATCAGTAAGAAATTGCCTTTATGTTTCTACCATAAAATAAAATATATTTATAATATTAACTATGTTTATTTTACAGGCAGAAAAATTTGGTGTTATTTTTGAACCATCCTATAAATACAGAAGAAAAACTTTCATTTAAAACATAATCGGTTAGATAGTTATTCAGATTATATTTTGAAACATCATAATATTTTAATTTAACTTAACACTTTATCTACTGACGGTACTTATAAGTACCATTAAAATAACAACTTGTTATAAAATTCATTTAATACGTCGATGAGTTGTAATACAGTTTAGAATGAGTTATAGATACATTACTTTATCTTGTTCCAAAAGCATTATTTTGTTACACAAAACAAAAATATTTTTTAAAGGATGATTTGTTTTGCCTTTGCATCTTTTCAGCTTTCTTGGCGTTAGGGGGGGGGGGGGGGGGGATTTTTCAATCCGGAAATATTTCTATATGTCTATTGTAAGAACATTATATGTGTACGTTTCCTAATTCTACAAAATATTAAGAAAAATATTTAAAATAAAAGATTTGAGTGGAGTTATAAATATCAAAGCAAAGAGGAAATTGCTGGCCAGCAGCAAGATAGGTGCTGGAAATGATGGAGAAGTGCTGGCTGATGGCCTACCACTGCATGACCACTGCTGGATAGCTTCAGTCAACTTTGCTGTTGGAAATCATCAGATAAAATTCTGGTGGGCATCCATTTTATCTCAGGCGCTGGCCCACCACTACGTGCGTACATGGAAGTGCACAAACTTCTGCAGTATTATTGCTGGGAACCCTTACGCTAGGTGGCGCTGCGAATATCGAAGACATTGAGTATTTGAACACAAATCTCTTAACACAATTTAAGCTGTGAAGCTAACTTTTTTTGAAACGGTAAAAAATATAGCACCACTGCCACCAACAAAATAAATAAGTAAATAAATTCTTTATTGCAACTTTTCTACTTTTTTTTTTTTTTTCTACTCTTTTTTTTCTCCTTAAATCTGGTTTTACTAGGTTACAAAGGATTTCGTTTTCATAATTTACGCAGTTCAGGATCAATAATAAAAAAAAAAGCTTATAAAATACGTAGGATTTCCATACAATAGAATAATTTCTATACCAGTTTAATGATTGGGAACGTAAATCACAAAAGAAACAAACTTAAAATAGTGTAATGAGAGCCTGAAAACTATGAGCAGTCGTAGCGTACGCTGAAAGCACTTGTTCATGTCCGATCACGAAAACCAAGCAGCATCGAGCGCGGGTAGTACTTGGGAGGATGGCCACATGCAGTTCAAATATTTCTATAGGCATTTTTATTATAGACACTTCTACAGATATTTCTATAGCTCTTGGTGAAACTAGCTTATAGAAAAAGAGCCATAATTATATAATACTTTATTTTTTTATAGAATTCTATAAGAAATTTTTGTAAGCGAAAGTGCTGGGCCAGCAAAGGAATAGCAGTGGGATAGGTGCTAACACTGCAGGAAAAGTGCCGGATTGAAGTAATGTGATGGCATATCAATGCTGGATTGATGTTGGCCATCACTGATGGGCCAGCTGTATTCGGCTTGGACACTTTTCGACAGGTTTAAGTAATGGCACCCTTGCACTTTACCGCTGATGGCACTGCTGGCTGCCATCTTTTATCCAGCTGATGGCCCACTGTTTCTTTCTTTGCTGGGATTGTACAAAATCCCTATGAATTCAAATTTAATTAATCCTTCTATATCCTTCAATCCTTCTAAAATTTATTAAATGATTGTGTAAATCTTCTAATGTAGTTTAAACAATTCACGATAAAGGCTTCAGAAGATAAAATTTTCATGAATTCATCATTCAGTACATAAAGTGTTAAAAAGCTTCATCGGTTATACTAAAACATAAATTGTTTCTTGCAGGCACTTTTGTGTAGTATAAACACAACAAATCTATACCACACACAACAACAACAAAAATGCAGGAAAATTCCTTTAAAATTATCTAAATTATGATGTTATATGTTTTATTCCACAGATAACATCATATACATCTTTTATCAACTCTATGATTTTGACATTATGATAAATTATCTCTAATCTTCCAAATGGTAATGGTTTTACGAGTAACTCCTAATTAATTTTTTTTCATCTTCGACTGAAATGACATATATGACAGAAAATTATACGCATTTGACTGCTGAGGAGGGCGAGGGGGGTGGTCATATCTGTAACACAGTGATGGGCTTTTAACGATGATAAATTCGCGTTAATGCAGCAGAGTCGTTTTTAATAGAAAAGCCATTATTTATATTCTTGTTCTTAAACTTTATTCATCCACCATTGCGCATTTTATGTGTAACTGGTAGACGAATTTTTGACTGTGATAAGTCTTTATAATGTAAATTGATATAATTTTTGTTATGTATATTTGTTTTGTGCAACAGTGAAACAAATTATTTTTTGATCAAAAAGGTATAAAAACTTCATTGTTAATAACTCTCTTCAACGTATGCTTATAAATCTCACAGAATAACTTAACCATAAGGTGTAACACCAGCTTAAAATTTTGTAAAAGTCGATTTTTTTCCCTAGAGTCTTAAAGGTACACTGGGCTTTTAAATTTGGAAAAAAAGCCTTAAAATATCCATTTTGTATTTTTAGTATAATAATAATATTTATAATAATCACAGCTTCCGATTGAAAAAAAATAAAGGAAGAAAGAAAAGAAAAGACTAGAATACAGGAATTCTGCTTTTTCAGAATTTAGTGTCGCCCCCGATGAAAAAAAAATATATAGGGGGAGAGTTGTACAAAACCGGGTAGGCGAGTAAAACCGGGTAGAGGAGATTCCTACAACACTTTTACTAGTATCTATCAGCCAACTTGAGAAATTACTTGCCGAACATCATTGCGGTATTTGTAGCTGAGTGAAACGCTACTGTGTGCCGTTCTTTTTTGTGTGAAGGATTTCGTTTAAATTACTTTTAAAAATTGTTTTGTTTGATTCTAGGTTTTACGTATAGAATCACAATTTGTCAGCATAATAAATATTGGTAAGTACTATATCTAATTCTTTGCTTACCTGCTGATAGTTTAACATTTTTACTGATCTTTTACTATAGGATTGACAGCAATGGCGCCATGTTTTAAAAACTGTGTCATGTTGGGGTAAAACCGGGTACTTAAGAGTGGATCAAAACCTGGTATACCCGGTTTTGTCCTCCACTCATGGAATGATTTTTTTTTAGTGTAGTTAATAATTTAGCATGGAACTTTAAATTTAATTTTTAATGATGTCACTTTAACTTATAAATCTAAATTTATCTAGTTATAGTTAAAACGTTAATTTTGATTTTATTTTATATTAAAAACTGAGACTAAGTTTTAGCTTAACGTTATGGAACTAAATAAACTGCAATTAATTATGAACAAAATAATGGTGGCAACTAGGTTTTTTTATATTATGCATATTACATCTACCCTATCTATATTATAAAGGACAAACATATCTGTGCGTAACGCATACGTCATTTTGCGAATGGCAACACTTTGAAATTTGAAATAAAATTTTGGTTTTGCATTTTCTCTACTGAAAATTTTTAAACTTCTATGCATCACACATTTTAACTTTTTACACCGTCGTATAAGGAAAAAAATTCTCTTTTAAATACTATTTGTTTGAAAGCTGTATCTCAATTTGTTTTTGAGATATTAATTTTTTTGTAGTTTTTAATACCAATTTTGTAATTGTGGCAACTGAAGTACTCCATTTATATTGAAAGTAAAGGGAAAATATTCATCGTTTATTATTTTTATTCATTATATCCTTATTGATGCCATTTTCACATTACAAATAAAAGTAACTTTTTTATAATTTTTGAACAGAAAATGATGTCAGACATTAAATAAAACACGCATTCTTCTTCATAAATCAGCTACATTTTAATATTTTTACATTACGCTGATAAATGAGTTTGAGGCGCTCGGCTAAATGATTCATTGAGTAAAAATGATATATTTAAAACAAACCGATCATTTTTTTTTTTTTTTTGATAAAACTAAATATTTGACCAATACTTATAAATGGCGAATACTATGACAACTAAAGTCAAATTTCTGAATTTTTTTTTCGCGGGTACTAAGATTAGAACTTAAGGTTTGTGTGAATGTTCACACGAAAAGTTATATCGGACAAACGTGACTTTAACTTTGGAAATGCATTCATTAATAATCTATTCTTTTGCGCATTAATATACTTTCAAATTGTGAATTTGAGTGGTGCGTATGTAAATTACGAGAATGTGAAAATAATGTACAGTTTAGATTTTATGGGGGAAATTTTTATGATGTGACAAAGCGAAATCCTTTTTACTGATTTTTCATCCCGTAAAAACAAACATAAGATCTCCATCGATAACTTCATCATAATTACTCATCTTGATTACGTAATCTAATACAGTTTAATTTTTCAATAATTTAAGCAGTTGAAATTTGTAGAAATAATATTTTGGTAATTTTGGGTTTAAAATATTATTTGTTTTAAGAGTTAGACAACCAATGTAAGATGATTTTTTTGTTGTAATTATTTTTGTAGGTTTATTATAATTTCGATCTGACAGTTCCTTTCAAACATTTTAGTACGTCGAATTTCGACGGGTTGCAACTCGTATATATAAAATCCTAATGAAACGGATATTATGAAACGAATTTATGTATCGATTCTATGAAACGACTGATTAAACAACTGATTATGTTTCACGGCGATTTCTCCTAAAATACTTAATACTTTGCGATGAAATTAACACCAAAAATCCGTATTGATCTGCAGATCTCAAAACTGGTATTAGAATTTTTAAATTCGAATTATTAATTTTTTTCTAATTTTATATACTTTTCTCTAATGATGGCAACTCAAATTTTAATCATAACAGATATTTTTTTTTCAGATTTTAGAAAAGGTTACTATTTTAAACTAATTTGGCGAGAAGTTTGGCCTCCCTCAAATGTGTGCTAAGAAATGTATCATGTTACTTTTCTTCATTATTCAATTTGTATTTCATTATCATTTTATTTAATACTAGCAAACCCCGCGGCTTTGCTCGCGTAATAGTTGAAATATGCCAAGTGATATTTGCATGACTATTTTTTATTAGAAAAACACTTTTTGGAATAATTCAAAAATTAGAAATTAAGCCACAGTTTGACTAAACTTCCCTATTAAAGTGTAATAGACAGAAATGAGATTTTAATTAATAAGAAGAACTAAAACTGATTCGAAATAAATGATAATTTAGAAAGTATTTTGAGACTTTTATGCTCATTTCATACGGTCATTTCAGTATTCATTTGAAGTTTTGAATTTTTTAGAAACCATCCTAACACATTTACATCTTAAGATTTACCTTATATCAAATTCCAAGCTTTTTGTCTAACAGCCTACCACCTCTCTGGTGTTAGTGGCACCAACATAAAATGCTGAAACAGAGTTGAAATAGAATGTCTCGAAAAATGTTGAAACAGAGACTGTCACCATTAATTTGCCGAGATTAACCTTGAAATCTGTTGGTATTTTCCTAATGTTCTATAGAAAGCAGAATTTAGATGTTTTTAAAGGCTTTCTTGTTGTTCCTGCCAACCAGGTGGTAGTGACACCGGCATAAAATATAGCTCGTATAGGATCATGGATTATCACTCTTGATTCGCAAACAATAACTTCTGTAATCAGTTTATTATTTCCTGAGATTCCATAGAAATCTAAATTTAGGACTCTTTTAGAATGCTTTTCGCACCTTCCCTTCGCTTCATCCCTTTTTAATTTCGAATTTATTTTCGACAGTTCTTAAAGGACATTTATATTTTATAAGTATCTACTGCGCTATATTTAAAGTTCCTAGCTTCTTCAGTACAGCAAAAATCACAATTTAGGAAGCTTTTTTTTGTTCCTGCAACCCTCTAGGGGTTGTGGCACCGACATAAAATATAGCTTATGTTTGAGCAGGTTCTTTCACCATCAATTTGCAACCATTATGTTTGAAATAGGTTTCGTATTTCATACGATTGCATAAAAATCGCAATTTAGAACGCTTTTCGCTCACTTCATCCTTTTAAATTTGGAATTTTCTTTCGACAAATCTTAGAAAGCATTTGCATCTTTGAAGTAATTACCATTCCAAATGTAAAATGTCAGACCCCCCTCAGTAACACAAAAAACACAATTTCGAACATTTTTTGCTCCTGTAACCCCCAGGTGGTAGTGACAACAACGTAAAACATAAGCTATGTTAGAGCAGGGACTGTCACCATCAATTTGAAACCATTACTTCTGAAATCGGTTTATATTTCCTGAGATTGCGTAAAAATCGTACAAATCGGTATTTAGAACGTTTTTAGAACGTTTTTCGTTTATTTCCACCCCATATAAATTTCAAGTTTTTAAGGAACTCTTCTCAGAGAGCATTTACATCTCATAAGCAATTACCATGCCAAAGCATCTTCAGTATCACAAAAATCACAATTTAGAACGTTTCTTAAAATGCAACCGCAAAGTGGTAATGACGCCGACATGAAGTAGATCCTATATTGGAGCAACGGTTGTCAACACCAATTTCAAACCACTACTTTTGAAATCGGTTGGGTACTTTCTGAGATTGAGTAGAAATCACCATTTAGAACGTTTTTTAGAACGCTTTTTGCGCATTTTCGCTCCTTTTAAATTTCGAATTTTTTAAGAAATGTTCTTAGAGATCATTTATATCTTATACTAGCAGGCTACACCCGCTTCGCTGGTCCATTTTTCAATTGAACCTTGATAAAACAAAATGATGAATTCGACCTTATATTTTAAATTAATACGGACCTTCACCTGGAAAGTCTTTCTGCATTTGCTTAATACAATGTGAACGCCATTTAGCTATTATGTTATCTTATGGGTTAGGCAAATTTCGGGCTATTCAGAATAAACTCTTTTATATTAGATTAATAAAGTAGGGGTTGGGAGGGAAATATGACCGTTATGATCATCAAAAATTAAAATGTTCTCTAGTCACCACACAACTAAAATGAGAGATAATTACAATGATTGCAGAGAGTGACTACTAATAATTAATCATATTCGGATTATGCACTATCGTTTGTTAGTTCTTGAACTCCTGTCTCCTCAGTTTGGTGCTATATGTGGTTCTGGTAGCTTAAATAAATCTCTCCTACGTTACATTATATTTCGTAATATACGTCTTCTTCTGGCATGTCTACTGCAGTTTTCTATCTTCGGATCACAGCAGAGTAAATACAGCCAAAGAACGTAATAAATTATTTGCACACAACGGACAGTGCTTAACTTTCATGATTAAAATAAATGTGAATCATATAAAAATGGCTTTTTAAAACTCAAGTGTTTGAATAAAATTAAAATAATGTCATTTTCACTGTCATTTCTTTTTTAATACCAGTTGCAATCATGCAGCTGTTAACCTGGAAAAAAACCTCGAAAACTGATTGTAATAGAAAAATGAACCTCTTTTTTTCATGCAATAAAAATCTTCCCAATCTTCCGTAATCGGGTACACAGCTAAGTTTGACGTCAAACATTGGAAGTGTTTCCAAATATATGGTTATAATTGTACCAGAGTTAGATATAAAACAAAGGTAATTATGCGCCAAACAACATTCCATTAAATAAAGTGAATTTGCTGTTGACTGGATTATAGATCTTTCACCAAAAATACTCTTTGAGAATGATAAATAAAGTCAGTTATATAAAACTTAATAACCTAGTACGTAATAATATACGTAATAATCTTTTTGATGCACCAAAAATTTTTTTCATTTCTCTAATAAGCATAATTCACAGAGAAATAAATAGGCTTTCTATTTTCAAGATTACATTATTCTTCAGTCTTTTGCCTAAATAAACCTAAAATCGTTAATTTTCATAAAGTTTAGTAGCTACGGCTATGAGTCATAAGAAATTGCTTTATAATTATCCAATTTTATCTGAATTTCAGGTACTTTTTTTCTTATCTAGGCTAAAATGATAAATCAACAAATATTGTTTATTTTGTAATAGTAAAATAACTGCAAAAAATATATAATACTAAATCTTCTGTTGTCCATTTGCTTCATAATGAAAAACCATAAATTTACTAATCGCTATGTAGAATTTCATGTAATCTTCTGCAATCGGGATCACTGTCTAGAGTCTCTTTCAAATAAAAAGAAACATCCAACAATTCACTAAATATGTTAATTAAAGGGGTAACCTGATTACAGAAAATTAATCATATACCTTTCTAAAACCTTCAAAAAAGAAGAACAGATAGGCCAAAAAAAAAAAAAAACTGAAAAAGGGATGACGAATAAAAAGATTATCAAAAATTTATTTCAATATATCAATGCAATATCAATTATAAGCAATTTTTAGTGTAAAATATTTTCTTTTTTGGTATTAATAACGCATAATTCCATAAACTTTCTAAAGAATAATCTTTAGTACTTAACATTTGAAGTAGTAGACATTTCTAAAGGGGACGATACGTGTTAAAAAAAAAGAGTGGGCAATATTCGCTGATCTGAGTTCAAGGTTATAAAAGTCACAAGTTTGGGGAAACAAACCAGCATGTTTCCGTAGTAAAGTATGTAAAAAATATTTTTAAAGGTACACATATATTAAGACAGACTTTAAATACAATAAACCCAACTGGAGTGAAAAATTAGCCGGGGCCAGGAATCGAATCTGGGTCGACAGCATAACGTGCTGTTGCTCTACCGTTAAGCTACCCCTGACCGATGTCCTAGCCTGGCAATTTCTCACTAATAAACCAAGTTGGGGAACGTCACCGTCCATCTATCAGATAGCAAAGGATGACGTGACAACGATGGATAAATATCTTTTTCCATCGATCCTCAATCGATGGATCGATTAATGCCTAATATTTTTTTTTAATAACGTAAATAACGTATATATTATAACGTAATTAAATAACGTATAATGCCTAATACTCAACGAATTTAAACTTAAAAGATGAATTAGTTTATTATTTTTTCTGTAAGCTTATATAATCTATACAAATTGCGTGTTGCTGTAGTTATTTTATTTTATACTGTGTCACCGGCTGGATACGTTTTGTGTATTTTGATTATGAATGCTATCATTAAACATTTCGATATGAAGTGGTTGTTTCCATGGCAACAATACATTTCTTTTGTTGTCTCTGGCACTAACAACATCGATGTCAAATTGCGAATGCTTGGAATAGGACCTTAATTTTGAGATTGAAACAATTTTAATCCATTTAAATGTTATTCTAAACAGCATAATTACGATCGTTAAATTTCATTGCATACACATATAAAAGTATATGATAAAGCAGCAGTTATAAAAATGTATTTATTTAAGTTAAACTCACTTAAACTAACTTCGTATGAAGACGGAGAGTTGAAGAAATTTTTTTTTTTTTTTTAATATTCATAATAGTATTATTCAAACTTTAATTGTGTCACCAACCAGCGTTAAATCGCAAAAAATGAAATTTTCATTATTGTTTTACGAACGTTAAATCGAGGTTCTGCTGATTTTTTTAATAAACATATATTATCCTCATGAGAGAAATCCCTTGGTATCATCTTATCAATTTTTCAGATGTGTTTTTCTTAATCTGACGCAAAAGATAAATCGCCAAATCTTGTTGTTTTGTAGCAATATTTCAACTGAGTAAATTTTTAAGCATTACGAACATTCCCTTTCATGTTTAAATTAAATATTTTCGCTTTTTAATATTATCACTCATTAAAACGGATTTTTTCTTCTTTTATTCTTTTTTTTTCCCTTTTAAATAAAATTAGTAACAGTTTTTTCTTTTATTTTTCGAGGTGTAGTAGCCGTTACATTTTTTTTTTTTTTATCAACGATAAATTTCGCCAAGAAATAAAATTGTAACCTTATCGTCCAAAATAACACAACTTTCCGCCATAATTCTATATCTAATGTTTGTAGAATGATGTGCTATAGCTTAAAACCTTCCCTGAAACGATACATATCTAACGGTATAAGTTCTGTAAAAATCTATGCAGTAGAACTCGTAATCTAGGCGTTCGGAACGAAATTTCCGTTTGGATTTTATATATATAATAGATATAATAGATAGAATAGATAATAGATTATGTGTTATGAACTATCTCAAAGTTTAAAACAGATCGCATTGTTAGATTTCCTAATTTTAACAATATCGCGTTATGTTAGTTCCACATTCCACCACCAGGGAGCGCACTCTATTCTTAACGAAAGCGTATCTGAACGAAACTCCTTCATGCAACCTTTCCGTAGATACATGAATCGGGAGGGTGGCGGTCTTAACCAATAATTTAAGATAATTGCTGAAATTACTACGAAAAATATTTTAAAGGGGCCCTACGCGGGCCCCTAATAGAGTTAGAGGAAATCGGAAGACGGCAAAATAATCGCGGGGAAAAGTTTGCTTAGGTGCCTTTGAGCTACTTTTGGCGCGAGATCTAAGCTCTACGACCAATAGGAGTCCAGATATTTAAGGAAATATGAAGTAACAAAGTCCAAAATAACAGAATTTTCCGTAATAATTCTATAACTAATCTAGGTAGAATGATGTGTTATTGCTGAAAACCTTCCCTGAAACGATACCTATCTAACGGTATAAGTTCCGTCAAAATTCATGCAGTAGAACTCGAAATCTAGGAGTTCGGAACGAAATTTCCATTTGGATTTTATATATATACTAGCAGGCTATGCCCGCTGCGCTGGTCAATATTTGAACCAGCGCAGCCAATGAAATCAGTCAATCCAATGAACTTTGGATTAAACTAAATGGTGAATTTGAACTTGTATTTTAAACAATATGGATCTTCAGCTTGACCTTGCTCATCACTGAAAACGATGCGAACGCCATTGCGATATAATGTTATCTTAAGCGTTGGACAAAATTTAGCAATTAAGAAGTAATTGTTTTAGTTGATTATAAACAGCGCACTTACGGTCGGGTAATGAGACCGTTATGACAACAGGAATTAATACCTCTGTAACTAATCAACATATAATGAAATCGTATATACTAACACCATTCCTAAAAGTCATGCAACAGGACCACTTGTAACAAAATATCGTCTGTAGATTTTTTTTTAAAGGCTAAACTTTCATAATCAGGTTCACTTAATTTTTGAACTTTTACTGTTGCTCTATAACTAAGTACCCTTGAACAATATGTATACACTAAAACCTTTCCAAAATTATTACCTAACTAATTGTGGTATAGATGGGGGGTCCATCTTCCGGTCCCAGGCCCTTTTCAGGCCCATTTGTCGACACAAGGAACCACCCGTGAAGCAAGCCCCGCGACGCGTCCCGAAGGTCGCCGCCAGACAAACTCCAACAGAGCGGAACCCCGCGCCAACTCCGGTCAAACCGACACCGCTGCCCAGCGCACACGGTGACGGCTATTCCCAAGAAGAGACGAACGGCCGCTACGACAGTCCTCACCACCCAGCTAGAAAAACCAAGTGGTCCCTAAACTTGGTTACTCGAGCCGGTAGACCCCGCAAGCCATCGCAGGAACCAGACGCCTATAAAGACGCTGGGCCCACGGACTGAACCGAGGCTTCCCGACCCGAATTTAATTTACGGACAGGCCCCCAAGATCAGATACCATTTTCCGGCAGAGACATTTTTGTGGGCCAGCCGATCGGAAAGTTAGTAAGAAGCCCCTAGCTTGAAAACCAGGGAGGACGGGGGAAATCCCTCCGGCCGTAAAGCGACCCAGCTCCTGGCTTTTCGCCCAGTCCACCCGGCTCAACCGACGGAACCCCTCGCGGATCACGCCGGGAGCCAGTTGGCCCAGACTAGGTGCCATTAGCGACCCCAGGCGGGCACGGAAAGCTCCACCTAGACGGAATAGACTCCGCCTCGCTAGGGGGTCGGACGGAACGGAGTCCCGCCAGCCCCCACCGACTCGACTCCATCCTAGGACGAAGAAGCCAGCGGAGGCCGACAGAAGCCCGCCCGCCACTACCTTACCTCACGGCCGTCGAGGGTACCCAGGCCCGAAGACCCCTGACCCCGTGCAGTGACCGACCGCTACCTTTGTTAGTGCGTTCGAAAGTTAGGTGGAGACACCTCTAGGTCCTCATCACCAGGCGAGGCAAACTCCGGTACCGCATAGACACGGAGGACCTGGATCGGACCAAGAGTTCACCTGAGGCACGATGAGCCGCCGCGTTACCGGCGAGCCTCCGGCCCGTTTCCCTGCGGGAATAGCGTTCGATGGTGGACCTGCCGGCCGACCCCCTCCCAAGGGTCACGGCACGACATGGAGCAACCAGAGCCATACTGGCCTCCCCACGCGACCGCTCCTTGGTCGACGGGGGCACCGCCAAACCCTACCACCCTGAGGGTCGGCTCCCAACTGCTCCAGCTGAGGTCCTCGGGGGGATGAGCCACCCAAGTCATAAAGTAACCTGGGCGCTGTCCGAAACCCTCGCCCTTCGGTTGCTCCGGGAGTCCCTGCATGGCGTTCCCGCGAGCCCCGTCGTCACTAGCGAGCACCGAGGACTTTCCTCTACAAAGCCCTCACTCATACATCAGGCTCCCTCTTAGTCAATAGGTGGATGGGGTCCTATCGCCTTAGCTAGTCTTTGCCCGGCGACACCGTCCGGCCCGTAGACCGGCACCGGGATCGACCTATGGAGCGTCGCTACCCGGCTTGCCCAGAGAACCCGGGTGCCGGAGGTGCGTCCCTTGTCGCGGGCCCCGAAGGACCTACGCACCTATGCACAACGTCCGTTAACCGTGGCCACCGTGCTCAACGCCTGTCGGAGATGAGCCTCTCGAGGAGGTGGCGAATCGTCCCCATCCGGCCCCCTCGCATTCGTACACAACGAACTCTGCCGAGCTTCCGGTCGCCTCCCCCACTCAAGGGGTCGGATCGGAACCACCCGGAGGGGCGGCCACAACTAATTGTGGTATATCCTACGAAAGTATTATAAACAATCGGAATGAAATACAAATTTCCGTTGTAAATATATAGTAGATGATGATGATGCGATTTTGTGTAATAGAATTCATAGTAAAGTTTTCGCTTCAAACATAAACGATGCTTTCAACATTAAAGCTAATACACCAATATGTTAAGTATCCGATTACGGAAGGTTAACTTAAATTCTCATGAGCAACTACTCAAAGAAAAGTGAATATGTGGCTTTTGTGATACTTTTATGTCAGCCGGGCGCAGGTAATAAATCAATAAAGATTGTTTTCGTAGCATATTCTTATTTTATTATTTTCATTTAAAACACAAACATTTCACTCATTTCATTTAAAATGCATGCCGTATACTAATTTCATTTAAAAACTGAAAAGATAAACAATAACAGGAAATAATGCCATAATTAAAAACAAAAAAATATTTTTAATTTACATACGCAAAATGTAACTACTGCTACTGGGAATTTTAAAAATGCTATCAGCGAGATGTGCGCACGGTTGTTATAAATGTAACCATTTTTTAGGTGCGTTCGTAATTATATAAATACGTAGCACCTATAGTCGTCGTTCAGTCCGTCCGTCTGTCCGCATATAACTGAGCAAAAACTACCCAACCGAATGGTCTGAAATTTGAAATATAAGATTGTTGCAAAATTTTGTCGAGCCATTTCAAATTTTATGAAAATCGGATGTATAGATTAATTACAGGGACAGTCAAAAGTTTTTCTTTACATTACGACCAATGGGAAAAATTATTGCAAGTGCATTTTAATGATGTTACCGCCTTCCGAATGGTCTGAAATTTTAAAGATATAATTGTTGCAAAATTTTGTCGAGCCATTTCAAATTTTAGGAAAATCAGATGTATAGTTTAATTACAGGGACAGTCAAAAGTTTTTCTTTACATTACGGCCAATGGGAAAAATTATTGCAAGTGCATTTTAATGATGTTACAGCCTTCCAAATGGTCTGAAATTTTAAATATATAATTGTTACAAAATTTGTCGAGCCATTTCAAATTTTAGGAAAATCGGATGTATAGTTTAATTACATGGACAATCAAAAGTGTTCGGGGAATGAGAAAAAAAAATTATTGGGAGTGCATTTTAATGATGTTAAAGACTATGCACTTTATGAAGTGCAAAAAATTATACATTCAGTACAATATGGGGTGCAAAAAATAATTATAAAACTTGTTATAGTACGAACGCACCTCATTTGCCACGTTTGACGAGCAATTTCCAACTTGTTCTTCTTATCGAGGAGCAATTTATAAATCGCACAACATTATTCCAATTCCAATTTCTTTCATTGAGGAACCTATGACCGGAAAAAATGGAAAAAGACTCTTGTAGATTCTTCGGATGACGGCATCTGACGCCATAAACCGAGTTTATATATATGAAAATAATTTTTAAGTCGTTACAAACATTGCTTTCATACTTAAATATTTTCATTTGGTACTACTTGTTATCCCGTCGACCAATTTCGCCAAATTATATAAATCGCCAAACCATTCGCCAAATTATATAAATTTACATAATCTTTATTTTAAATAACGAAATAACAAATAAATTAGTATAACATTAATAAAAATACAAATAAAACGTCGAAATTAAAATCACTAGATGACGTAAACACGTGTAGCTTGTTTAAATTCAAGTGAATTTGATATTTACGATCAACCATTATTGGCATTCAATCTTATAGTTTGACGATAGATTTTTGGTCGACGGAATATCTAAGTAGTACCTTTTCCATTTTTGTTTTATAACGCTAAATTCTCAGTAATTTTTTCCTTTTTATTTTACATAAAATCACTATTTTTTAAAAAAATTAAGATGCTTGCATTTTTATTTCAAACTCATAGAGCCGTTTTTATTTTTTAGCCAAAAGGGTTGATTTGAATTGTTTCCGTTGCTAGAGTAACGGATGTAATGATAGATATTTTGAGGTTTAGATGCCAAAGACACCGCCAAATTAAAAAAATATGAAATGTGTCATGAACTGTTGGACTTATAAAAATTTATTTGGTAGCATTCGATTCAGCATACAAAACTACATTAAAATATGCTATCATTGGACGCATAATTTTGATATTCGATTTTTTTCCCGTCCCCGAGCAAAAACCATTAGGGGTAACACTTTAGAAAATCCTTTCTTAGCAGAAGTCTATGTCATAAGAAGTATTTTTACCACGATTTTCAAGATTTTAGGTTCAGTAGTTTGCGCTGTGCGTTAATTAGTCCCCTAAACCAGACTTTATTTTATATACTATATTAGATATGCCATTTTGAGGTGAATCGATGATCGAAAATTAGTCCAATATCATTTGAAATATTACATAACAGAGGAGAAAGTACGAAGAAAGACGAAGAAGGAATGACGAATTACAAAAGACTTGTAATTTTTTTTTTCAAAATGTTGAATTTTTCGATAGTAATAACGTATTAAAACATAAATTTCTTTAAAAATTATCTTTATTTCTTAGATTTCGAATCTGTGAATTTTCCTATAAATGAAATTGGCGATATGACTTGAGAAAAAATGAAATAAACAATAGATAATACACTGCTCAAAACAATTAAAGGATGTTGCAGTTTTAGGTGGATTTTGTATCTGGTAAACTGTTTAGCTGATTAATACATGGTTGACAGACATAGTAGGTTACATGAGAATAAATTACACATGTTTGACAGAAAGAAATGCATTTTATTGCACATTTGTGTACTAAAGGAAAAAAACACAATTTGTGCATATGAGAAAAAAAGAATAAGAAAAGGTGTTTTCTTCAAAGAAAATCATTTTCAGTAGGGGGTATGGTTTCCACGGGTGGCCAGCAACGTTGAACACCTTTGAGGCATGGACTCAATGAGGCTATTAATGACGAGTTGGGGTATTCTGCCCCACTCTTCCAGAAGAGCTCTTTCCAGTTCTTGGAGAGTTTGTGGGGGTTGTTGGCGGCCAGAAACTCGTCTTCCTAGAGCGTCCCAAACGTGCTCGATTGGATTCATGTCTGGAGAACACGCTGGCCATTCCATTCGAACGA
Organism: Maratus speciosus; assembly: GCA_963932465.1. Classification (NCBI taxonomy): domain Eukaryota; kingdom Metazoa; phylum Arthropoda; class Arachnida; order Araneae; family Salticidae; genus Maratus; species Maratus speciosus. Next base: position 118,650,961 of record OZ010788.1, on the reverse strand, counting down.
TTCCTTCCTCGAAAAGGAAATCCTCCACCAGGTTTGCACGATGTGGCCTGCAGTTATCGTCCATTAAAATGAAGTTATATCCGATTGCTGCAGCGTAAGGGACTACAATAGGTCTGAGGATCTCATCCCTATACGGGCGACCAGTCAGAGCTCCATCTCGAATGATGTAGAGGTCAGTGCGCCCGTCAATGGAGATGCCACCATACACCAACACTCCTCCACCGCCAAATCTGACACTTTCGTGCACGAACGCAGGATTATTCCTACTGTCACGGTCCCTCCAGATGAAAATACGCCTATTATCCGGATGCACAGAAAAACGGGACTCGTCAGAAAACAGAATATTGCTCCATTCATTTCTCCTCCAGTTGACATGCTCGGTTGCCCACTCCCTGCGGTCGCGACGATGCCTTGATGTTAATCTAACATATACCATCGGTCGGCGAGCATACAGACCTACAGCATGGAGCCGGTTTCGGACAGTCTGAGTTGAAATCGTGGTGCCTGTAGCCGAGCGAAGGTGTTGTTGGAGAAGAGTAGCGTTCATGGTTCGGTGTCTCCGAGCTGTTAACGCTAAATACCGATCTTCATTGGGCGTTGTTGCTCGTCTACGACCTTACCCTGGTCTTCGGCCTGCACATCCACTCTCCAAAAAACGGTTCCAGATCCTGGAAATGACACTTTGTGACACTCCAATGGCTTGCGCTACTTCGGCTTGAGTTTGGCCCCCTTCTAACCTACCAACAATTCTCAAAGCTTCTGAATCTGTCAAATGACTTCGCTGAGACATCGTACTCATCGAAACAAAGCAATCACTGAATGCCGATCATCCTTGTCTTCATTCTCTTTCATCCAGTTGAAAGTCAAATTTCATTCGCTGCCGCTGAAGCGACGTTTTTGACGTCGAACTCAAAATTTGCATACTCCACAGTTTGAAATCCAGAAAAATTTGCATTTGTGATTCTCTTCTTCTGTTTTCGGCAAAAAAAAATTCGTTTATATCTTTATTTTATATAAAACTTCAAATATCCTTTAATTGTTTTGAGCAGTGTATTTGCTTAAATAAAATGGGTAATATTCGTTGATCTGAGTTCGAGTTTATAAATATCACATGCTTTCGGAATTACGGCGAAAAACATTTTAAAAAGTATGAAATTATTTTACAATATGTATTTGTGGCAGAAATTCACACTGAAATTTAAGTATTCGATTCCATTTTTAAAATATCAACTGATATCTATATAAGTTACAATTGAATATGAAAATGTACTCAAAAAATGATCTCTTTCACCTAAAAAAACACCATTTGTGAGAACATCCTCAAGCTAATGTCACGCTTATGCATTTTTGCCTTAAAATCACATTGTTTGGCGACAAAAGAAAAAGAAAAAATTGTAAAGAAACAAATAGTAATTACACATGTGACTCACAATTACATCTGCTTGTTTCTTCTATAAGTCACGTGATGGGACAATTAGATATAAAAAAAAAGAACAGAAAGAAAATGTCGTTAAAATTTCATGCAATCAAATTTTCAGATTCGTTTCCATATCTAACGCAAGCGATAAAGAGCCAAATATTGCGTATCAAGTGTAATATTTCTTATTAAATTAATTTTTAAGAATTACAAATATTTCTTTCAGGTTTTGATTAAATGTTTCCGTTTTTTAATATTATCACTCATTAAAACGGATTTTCTTCTTCCTTTTTTTTCTTTTTTTTTTCATTTAAATAAAATTAGTAACAGTTTTTCTTTTATTTTTCGAGGTTTAATAGCCGTTTCAATTTTTTTTTTATCAACGATGAATTTCGCCAAGAAATAAAATGGTAACCTTATCGCCCAAAATAACAGAATTTTCCGTCGTAATTCTAAAACTGATATAGGTAGAATAATGTGTTATAGCTTAAAACCTTCCCTGAAACAATACGTATCTAACGGTATAAGTTCCGTAAAAATCCATGCAGTAGAACTCGAAATCTAGGCGTTCGGAACGAAATTTCCGTTTGGATTTTATATACATAATAGATAATAGAATAGATAATAGATTTTATATGTATATAATAGAATAGATAATAGATTATGTGTTATGAACTATCTCAAAGTTTAAAACAGATCGCATTGTTAGATTTCCTAATTTTAACAATATCGCGTTATGTTAGTTCCACATTCCACCACCAGAGAGCGCATTCTATTCTTAACAAAAGCGTATCCGAACGAAACTCCTTCATGCAACCTTTCCGTAGATACATGAATCGGGAGGGTGGCGGTCTTAACCAATAATTTAAGATAATTGCTGAAATTACTACGAAAAATATTTTAAAGGGGCCCTACGCGGGCCCCTAATAGAGTTAGAGGAAATCGGAAGACGGCAAAGTAATCGCGGGGAAAAGTTTGCTTGGGTGCTTCGGAGCTACTTTTGGCGCGAGATCTAAGCTCTACGACCAATAGGAGCCCAGATATTTAAGGAAATATGAAGTAACAAAGTCCAAAATAATAGAATTTTCCGTAATAATTCTATAACTAATCTAGGTAGAATGATGTGTTATAGCTTAAAACCTTCCCTGGAACGATACCTATCTAACGGTATAAGTTCCGTAAAAATCCATGCGGTAGAACTCAAAATCTGTGCGTTCGGAACGAAATTTCCGTTTGGATTTTATATATATAATAGATAATAGAAGTAACTACCATTCCAAATTTCATGTTTCTAGGCTCTTCAGTAACGCAAAAATCGCATTTTCGAAGGTTTTTTGCTCCTGCACCCCCTTTGGGGGTAATGGCACCGACATAAAATGTAGTCTATGTTGGAGCAAGGGTTGTCACCATCATTTTGACACCATTATTTTTTAAATCGGTTTGGTACTTCTTGAGATTGCGTAAAAATCGCCATTTAGAACGTTTTTAGAAGGCGTTTTGCGCATTTTCACCTCTTTTAAACTTCGAATTTTTAAGAAATGTTCTTAGAAATAATTTATATCTAATAAGTAACTACCATGCCAAATTCTATGTATCTGTCCCTTCAGTAACACAAAAATCGCATTTTTGGACGTTTTTTTGCTCCTGCACCTCCTTTATTGGTAGTGGCACCGACATAAAATGTACACTATGTTGGAGCAAGGGTTGTCACCATCATTTTGACGCCATTATTTTTGAAATCGGTTTGGTATTTCTTGAGATTGTGTAAATATCGCCATTTGGAACGTTTTTTAGAACGCTTTTTGCGCATTTTCGCTCCTTTTAAATTCGAATTTTTTAAGACATGTTCTTAGAGATAATTTATATCTATTAAGTAATTACCATGCCAAATTTCATGTTTCTAGGCCCTTCAGTAACACAAAAATCGCATTTTTAGAACGTTTTTTGCTCCTGCACCCCCTTTTGGCCAGTGGCACGGGCATAAGATATAGCCTATTTTCTATGTTGGACTAACACCATCATTTTGATACCATTACTTTTGGAATCGGTTCGGTAGTTCCAGAGCTTACCTTCTACAAATAAACAATTCTTTCCTCTTTATAATATTAACTAGCAAACCCCGCGGGTTTGCTCGCGTAATAGTTGAAATATGCCAAGTGATACTTGCATGACTATTTTTTATTAGAAGAACACGTTTTGGAATAATTCAAAAATTACAAATTAAGCCATAGTTTGACTAAACTTCATTATAAAAATGCAATAGACAGAAATGAGATTTTAATTAATAAGAAGAACTAAAACTAATTCCAAATAAATGATCATTTAGAAAGTATTTTGAAACTTTTATGCTCATTTCAGTATTCATTTGAAGTTTTGAATTTTTTAGAAACCATCTTAACGCATTTACATCTTAAAATTAACCATCATGTCAAATTCCAAGTTTTTGTCTAACAGTCTATCCCCTCTCTGCTGTTAGTGGCACCAACATCAAATGCCGAAACAGAGTTGAAATAGAATGTCTCGAAAAATATTGAAACAGAGACTGTCACCATTAATTTGTCTACGTTAACCTTAAAATTGTTTGGTATTTCCTAATATTCTGTAGAAAACGGAATTTAGCTGTTTTTAAAGGCTTTCTTGTTGTTCCTGCCAACCAGGTGGTAGTGACACCGGCATAAAATATAGCCCGTATAGGATCAGGGACTATCACTCTTGATTCGCAACCAATAATTTCTGTAATCGGTTTATTATTTCCTGAGATTCCATAGAAATCGAAATTCAGGACTCTTTCAGAATGCTTTTCGCTCCTTCCCTTCGCTTCACCCTTTTTAATTTTGAATTTATTTTCGACTGTTCTTAGAGGACATTTATATTTTATAAGTAACTACCGTGCTATATTTAAAGTTTCTAGCCTCTTCCGTACCGCAGAAATCGCAATTTAGAACGTTTTTTGCTCCTGCAACCCTCTAGGGTTGTGGCACCGACATAAAATATAGCTTATGTTTGAGCAGGTACTATCACCACCAATTTGCAACCATTAGTTTTGAAATCGCTTTCGTGTTTCATACGGCTGCATAAAAATCGTAATTTTGAACGCTTATAGAACGCTTTTCAATCACTTCGTCCTTTTAAATTTGGAATTTTCTTTTGAAAATTCTTAGAAAGCAATGGCATCTTTGAAGTAATTACCATTCCAAATTTAAAATGTTAGACCCCCCCCCCCCACCTCAGTAACACAAAAAACGCAATTTAGAACATTTTTTGCTCCTGTAACCCCCAGGTGGAATTGACAACACCGTAAAATATAGGCTATAATGGAGCGGGAACTGTCACCATCAATTTGAAGCCATTACTTCTGAAATTGGTTTATATTTCCTGAGATTGCGTAAAAAGTGGCTATTTAGAACGCTTTTCGTTCATTTTTACCCCTTTTAAATTTCAAATTTTTAAAGAACTCTTCTCACAGATCATTTACATCTCATAAGTAATTACCATGCCAAATTTCAAGTTTCTAGCCCCTTCAATATCACAAAAATCACAATTTAGAACGTTTTTTAAAATGCAACCGCAAGGTGGTAGTGACGCCGTACGCCGACATGAAACAGAGCCTATGTTGGAGCAAGGGCTGTCATCATCAATTTCAACCATTATATTTGAAATCGGTTGGGCACTTTCTGAGATTGCGTAGAAATCGCAATTTAGAACATTTTTTAGAACGTTTTTTGTCCATTTTTCACCCCTTGTAAATTTCGAATTATTTAGGAAATGTTCTTAGAGATCATTTATGTCTTAAATGTAACAACCATGCATAGTTTCAAGTTGCTAGCCCCAGCAGTATTACAAAAAACGCAATTTAGATAGTTTTTCGCTCCTTCACACCGTTTGGAGTAGTGGCACCGACATGAAATACAGCCTATCTTGGAGAGAGGGCTGTCACCATCGTTTTCACACCATTATTTTTTAAATCGGTTCGATACTTCCTGAGATTGCGTTGAAATCGTAATTTAGAAAGTTTTTTAGAACGCTTTTACGTGCATTTGCACCACTTTTAAATTTCGATTTTTTAGGAAATGTTCTTAGAAATCATTTGTATCTTATAAATAACTGCCCTGCCTAATTTCAGGATTCTAGGCCCTTCAGTAATACGAAAATTGCAATTTAGAACGTTTTTTGCTTCTGGAACCCTTAGGTGGTAGTGACACCGACATAAAATATAACCTATGTTGGAGCAAGGGTTGTCATCATCAATTTCCAACCATTACTTTTGAAATAGGTTGGATACTTTCCATATTTGCGTAGAAATCGCCATTTAGAACGTTGTTTAGAACACTTTTCGCGCATTTCCAACGCTTTTAAATTTCGAATTTTTTAAGAAATGTTCGTAGAGACAGGGCCGGCCCAATGACATTTTGACGCCCGTGCGAGCACCCACAGGGGAGCCCTCCCCCCCCCACACACACACACATATACAAGAAAAATTGCTTGACTTATGGGGTTAATTTTTTTTAAATATTCTTACTTTTTATACATACTATTACTAATTATTTAACCTCTTCGTTACTGAGTATTAATGCAATATTATTAATTATTACTGAATTATTTCTACTCCCATTTGACTTCAGTGCGATATTTTACATTTATTTGCATTAGTTCAAACATTAGACTTTGAAACATATCATTCTGATATCGAAATTGTAATTATGTTCGAGTATCATTAATAAAACGGGCCAGAACGGAGGTACACATATGTGGACCCAGGAATCGAAGAGGTTAAGATATTAATTTAAAGTGTTTCAAAAACAGATAAAAGGTTCTAAATTTTGATCCTATCTTTGAGTTTGTATTTGGTAAATTGTAAAATCAGGGAAATTTCAATTTCACAGTAATTATCAGTCTTAATGTGAAACATTACGATACAAAAGCAAAACACAAGGCCACAGCACATGGTATTGGACGAAAATAGCAATAACAAGTTAATTAATTAAAATATAAAACTTTTTAGAAGAACACTGTTTGGAATACTACAAAATAAAGAAGCAGAACTACTAGTAAATAGAAACTATGAAAGATGAAAACTGTAATCTTGTCTCGTTATTTAGAACATAAAAAGTACGAATAAATTTCATATTTAAATATCGATTTTCGTAAAGGACTCACTTTTCATAGTGAAAACTTTCGAAAGAATGGAAAACCCAGTTTTCTCTTCTGCTAAATCCGGAAACATAAATATTCTTATTCTTTCTTATCAATTTTTGAATGGTTGTCGATCTCTGTGATGATATTCCCCCCCCCCCCCCAAAAAAAAAAAAACCTTACTATTTTTTTTCTTTTTTTTTTTTTAAACAATCTAAATTAATTAAACACTAAGAAAAAACTGTGATTGAGAATAAGAGTTGCATTTATAATAATAAGGAATAAGATTAACAAAAATGACTCCCCCCCCCCCCCCCCCCAAAAAAAAAAAAAAAAAAAGTTTCCTGATTTTCGTTCTACTGGTGTCCACGCCAGAATTAAACAAACCACTCCAAAGAAAATCTTTAAGTATTCCGAATTTATGTTTTGGCGCTGCGCTGAAGTTGGGTAAAGAAAGTGTCATTATAATATGTAGCGCATCATAAAATATCGAGATATCGGGCAGTAAAAGAAAAAAAGTTATTTAACGATAAATGTATTAAATGAAAGATTTTTTCAAGACGATTACAAAATAAAATTTATATGCAGATAAATTCTTTTTTTTTCTTTATAAAATAGGCTTCAGTTTCACAATTCTGCACTGTCAAGCTTATGTTGATTTATTCACCGAGCTCTTTGCTCCTGTTAATGAGAAATCAAGGTAAAGTGATCTTACTATAAACTTCTGTTTAGTAGATTTAGAAATAATAAAGTGCATATCATGGGCGCTAGTGGGAGGGAGGGGGGCAAGGAAGGGTCTTTGCTCCGCCCTTTTGAAAAAAATTCGTCATCGTAGATGATTTAAAAAAAGGGGGGAGTAAATTTACTTTTTTCGCTTAATTTTAAATAATAAATCACTGAGAGAAAAATTGCGCTTGGGCAATATGTGTATATAATAAAATGGCTTAGGACAATATTATCCCAAAGAAACCTTACCCCTAAGCAGATTTCGCTCTTCCAGTACTTAAGGTGCAAATTATTTCACAAAATAATGAAGAATATCTGTAATATTGAATATAATTCCCTTTCGGTTTAAACAACTTTTGACTCAGTATCAAATACATAATCTGATTCCAAAAAAGTCCTTTTTTTTTTTCGTTTTAGTTAAATTTCCAGCAATTTTTATTTTTAAATTAACAATATTTGCTTAAAATTTCAGTTATTTTAATTTCAGTGTTGCGAAATATTTATTGTATAAGGCGACAAAGACTATATTCCACTAATAAATAATCCCTAATGGACAGTGCATCATTATAAAGCAATTATATATTTTTATGACGTTATTTTTTACTGGCTTTCCGCTCAGTGTTCCTTTCAGACCACGTTTAGGAAAACTGGGGCGATACCAAAAATATGGCATGGGCGCCGGATGAACGAAATCCCTGAAGTGAGAAGATTTTGGAAGCAATAATAGAAATAGTTTAATCTCTTTCCATCAACTGAGCTCCGACCGCCCCCTCCTCTCTGTTTAAGATGATAAGTATTGGAATAATTAAACACTAAAATAGTTGTACTGTTGCTCGAAAATTTTCCCAAGTAGGGGGGGGGGGGGGGTCTTTCGCCGGAGAGGCACTACCTTCCACTATATGTGCCTGAAAGAAACACTGGTCCAATCAGAGCCTGATTATCGCAAGGGCAAAAGGGGTAGCTGCCCAGGCTCTCAACTCTAAAATACCCACCCCCACTTCAAACCCCAAAATCGTTTTTTAATATTTGGTTTGGTTTTTGGTTTTGTGTTTATGGCAGCCAATTATCAACACGTGGGATATAGGCCTGGGGAGGGGAGTGCCCTTCGTGGGGGTCTTTCTAAGGGAACCTAACCCGTATTTACGCATGGGAATCCACGGTTTCGAAGAAAACCACGAAAACTCCGAAACGGTTAGGCTGACGGACGCGATTGGGTTCGAACCCAGCATCTCCCGTCTACCAGCTTCGAGAGCAGAACCTCTCAGCCACTGGTGGGGCCATTTTTTAATAAGTAGAAATTGTGGCTAAAAGCATGTTATAGGGGGTAACATCTGAATCTTTGCCTCACGCACCAGGGCGCCATATAGGCCCTTGTTCCGCCGCTGTGAGTTTAGGGCGCGACGTCCTTCGTAATTTCAAGAACTGACAACTTTGAAATACTACGAACATGCTTTGTAACTTTAAATATTCTACTATGTTCCACATTCGCATGAAAATTACTCATTTAAGTGAAATAAATAAATGAAAAATGTTTGATTTGATTCATTTTTACCTATTAAATATTCAATTTACAGCAGTTTAATAAAATAATTAGTGAACGACCGAATTGTATTGTCTCGATACTGCGGTTATTTTAATAAGAACTATTTGCCTATATATTTTTAGTTATATGCCCTTTTTTCATTTTTCATTTGCGGCAAAATTTCTGACACTAACGCTATTGACTATTTGCAAAAGAAGATGAGCTTATATCCAGAAGGCACTGATAGAAGAAAAACCTTTTCGAAGACGTCTGTTTTTTATTTTAAAATTTCTGCCCCTTTAACACTTGGTCCAGTTGGTATCAATTCGACACCGATCAAATGATAAAATGTCGATTCGAACCAGAATTTTTTTTCGTAAAATCAGTTAAATTTTAACTAGAGAAAACTCAGTTAAGTAAATAAGTGAAATAAATTTAAATACAAATTCTGGTGTTGAAATGTTTTTATTAAGGTTGGGTAAAACTTCCGAACGTTCTAGTGTTAAGCTTCTAACAGTTGCTTTTTTCCGGTCATCTGGGGCCCAGACTCAGACATGGATGTACTCAGATCCCCTGCGGGATAAGAGGACTCTAGAATAATGTGCTTAAATAGCCGGAAGTGATAGAATTCACCATGAATCGAAATCAAAGTCGAAATCAAATTAGCATACCGCAAGAGAAGCCGATTTGAATCGGGTGGTTCCTGGAGTTTAAAATTCTATTTCTTTTCTCATGAGCTTAAAGGTAATTCCATTCAGATAAAGAACAGAAGTCGATGTCTGCATACGAAAATTCGGCGCTCTTGCATTCAATTTTAAACAGAACGAAGAATCCTTTCTCGAACCAGCCCCAGCCTAGCTGTAGAAAATGTAAAAGAAAAAAAAGCAGAATATAAAATAATTTTTATCGGTGCTCTTATAGGAGCCCTTTCATCTGTTTGGCGCCCCTCCGTCTCGGCGCCCCGTGCGGTGGCACACTTCGCACACGCCTTGGGCCGGCCCTGCGTAGAGATCATTTATATCTTATAAGTAACTACCATTCAAATTTCATGTTTCTAGGCCCTTCAGTAACACAAAAATCGAATTTTCGAACGTTTTTTTGCTCCTGCACCGCCTTTGGGGGTTAGTGTCACCGACCTAAAATATAGCCTATGTTGGAGCCAGGGTTGTTACCATCATTTTGATACCATTATTTGTTAAATCGTTTTGGTACTTGAGATTGCGTAAAAATCGCCACTTAGAACGTTTTTTAGAACACTTTTTGCGCATTTTCAGCCCTTTTAAATTTCAAATTTCTTAAGAAATGTTCTTAGAGATCATTTATATCTAATAAGTAACTACCATGCCAAATTCCTTGTATCTGGGCCCTTTAGAAACACAAAAATCGCAATTTCGGACATTTTTTTGCTGCTGCAACCGATTTAGGTGTAGTGGCACCGGCATAAAATGTAGCCTATGTTGGAGCGAGGATTGTCACCATCATTTTGACACCATTATTTTTTAAATCGGTTTGATACTTCCTGAAATTGTGTAAAAATCGGCATTTAGAACGTTTTTTAGAGCGCTTTTCGGGCATTTTTACCCCTTTTTAATTTCGATTTTTTTTTAAGAAATGTCCTTAGAGATCGTTAGTATCTTATAAGTAACTACCATTCCAAATTTCATGTATCTAGGCCCTTCAGTAACACAAAAATAGCATTTTTAGAACGTTTTTTGCTCCTGCACCACCCTTTGTCCCGTGGCACGGACATAAGATATAGCCTATGTTCTAAGTTGGACTAACACCATCATTTTGATACCATTACTTTTGGAATCGGTTCGGTAGTTCCAGAGCTTACTTCCTACAAATAAACAATTTTTACTTCTTTATAAGATTACTAGGGGGCGCTGCCCCCTACGAGCTACGCTCGTCAACCCCCGTTCAGACACCGCAGACTCTAAAAGCACGCTAATTTGATCGGCTTAAAAAATATTTCGGAAGATTGAATTATAAGTTTAAACGGGTTTCTATTCATTTGTCTTTGATTGATGAATTTTAAAGTCAAATCAGCGGCTGTTAAATGATACAATGGCTATTTCCGTCTTTGATTAAATAAAATCAGTCGACATTTCAAAATAAGCTAATATAAAATCACTCTATTCTAAAAAAAAGTAACTACCGCTGTCACCGCCGCCGCAGCCGCCGCCGCCGGTTTTGATTTTTTTGTGACCGGAGGCCTTTCTTCGTTAATATTAACAAAAATAATGCATACAAAAATATGAAAATCGGTGGTTTTATACAGAAATGTTTGATAAACACGCTGATGCAGACAGTTTTCAAATCGAAGAATTATTTTAAGAGATATTTAATGCTAATGTTGGACAAAATCGTTCCACTAAAAAAGTTTTATAGCAGCAAAAACTATACATGGCAGTGTAATCATTTTTAGATCATTTTATGCATTAGAATTTGCCGGAGTGCAGATTGCATTAATTTTTTTATTTTGACTCATTTTTTCAGGTTTTATTTCTATTTTAAATTCAAATTTTCAGCATTTCTAGAGATATTTTTTACAGATTTCAGAAAATTGTACTAATTTAAACTGTTGCCAACTGTATAAAAAGCGCAAGCAATAATGTTTGCTTCAAATTAAAAATTTATTTACACGTGACTATTATAAACAGGAAAAAAACTTTCAAATTAGAATTAAATAATTACGTATAAAAAGCAGGAACTTATTAAAAATTACGTCATAAAAAGTATACACGTGAATTTTAAAAGAGAAAGGATGTTGTAAAATAATAAATTCATTAACATGCGTTAGAAGTCTTAGGAGAAATTACGTCATATTTATGTCACATTATAGATATTACATAAAATGAACACAAAATAATATTGCAAAAAAGTTTAAATTTAGAAATTGCGCTAGACATTTATTTGATATTTTGAGAATTAATTTAAAATGTCTCATTTAAAAGAACTTTCTTTTCGCTTTGTTAAAAAATACCAGGAGACAAAGACTCTCTTTACTTAATTCCTTTTATATTAGCTTATTTTGAAATGTTGTTACACGTGTATACGTCATCAAGTTATTTTTTTTTCGACGTTTTATTTGTGTTTTTATTAATGTTGTACGAATTTATTTGTTCTTTCGTTATTTAAAATAAAAATTATATCAATTTGTATAATTTGGCGAGTGGTTTGGCGATTTATATAATTTGGCGAAATTGGTCAACAGGATAATCAAGTAGTACCGCAGCGGATTTGGCGTTAAAATTCCCCAATCAAAGAGAAATGAATAGGAATTCGTTTATAAAGAGATCGCCACTGATTTTTAAATTATAATTCAATCTTTCGAAATCTTTTTAAAGCCGATCAAATTAGCGTGCATTTAGAGTCTGCGGTGTCTGGACGGGGGTTGGCGAGCGTAGCTCGCAGGGGGCCGAGCCCCCTAGTGAATTAAATAAACAGAGTCTTTGCCTCCCGGTATTTTTTAGCAAAGCGAAAAGAAAGATTTTTTTAATGACACTTTAAATGTATCGTTTTTAATCTGACGTAATTTTCACTAAACTTTTCTTTCTCCTTTTACTATTCACGGGAAAAAAATTTGTTAGAAGTGAAATATTATTTGCGCTATCCTAATAAAAATAGTTGAAAATATCGTCTTAAAATATTACATAAATGTCTCGCGCAATTTTTGAATTTAAACTGTTTTGCAATATTATTTTTTGTTCATTTTACGTAATGTGTAATGTGACGTAAATGTGACGTAATTTCTCCTATTTAAGACTTCTAACGCATGTTAATGAATTTATTATTTTACAACATTCTTTCACTTTTAAAATTCACTTGTAATATGGTTTTTATGATAATTTTCAATGAGTTCCTGTTTTTTATATTTTCTTGTTTATAATAGTCACGTGTAAAATAAATTTTTAATTTGAAGCAAACATTATATTTTGCGCTTTTTGTACTGTTGGCAACAGGTTAAATTACTACAATTTTCTAAAATAAATAAAAAATATCTCTCGAAATGCTGAAAATTTGGATTTAAAATAGAAATAAAACCTCCAAAAATGAGTCAAATTAATAAACTGAGTGCAGTCTGCACACCGGGAAATTCTGACGCATAAAATTATCTAAAAATGGTTAAATTCCGATGTACTGTTTTTGCTCCTATAAAACTTTTTTAATGGAACGATTTTGTCCAACTTTAGCATTAAATATCTCTTTAAATATTTCTTCGATTTAAAAACTGTCTGCATCAGCGTGTTTATCAAACATTTCTATATAATTCCAACGATTTTCATATTTTTGTATGCAATATTTTGCTTAATATTAACGAAGAAAGATTTCCGGTCACAAAAAATTCAAAACCGGCGGCGGCGGCGGCGGCGGTGACAGCGGTAGTTACTTTTTTTTAGAATAGAGAGATTACTAGCAAACCCCGCGGCTTTGCTCGCGTAATATTTGAAATATGCCAAGTGATATTTATATGTCTAATTTTTATTAAAAGGTACTAACTAAATTTTTATTTTATTAAAAGGTAACATTTTATTTTATTAAAAGGTACTTATTAGTTTTAGGAATCTCTCTATTTAAAAAAAAGTAACTACAGCTGTCACCGCCGCCGCCGCCGCCGGTTTTGAATTTTCTGTGACTGGAGGTCTTTCTTCGTTAATATTGAGAAAAATAATGCATACAAAAATATAAAAATCGGTGGTTTTATACAGAAATGTTTGATAAACACGCTGAAGCAGACAGTTTTCAAATCGAAGAATTATTTTAAGAGATATTTAATGCTAACGTTGGACAAAATCGTTCCACTAAAAAAGTTTTATAGCAGCAAAAACTGTACATGGCAGTGTAAACATTTTTAGATCATTTTATGCGTTAGAATTTGCCGGAGTGCAGATTGCATTAATTTTTTTATTTTGACTCATTTTTTGAGGTTTTATTTCTATTTTAAATTCAAATTTTCAGCATTTCTAGAGATATTTTTTACAGATTTTAGAAAGTGATATTAATTTAAACTGTTGCCAACTGTATAAACAGAGGAAGCAATAATGTTTGCTTCAAAAAAAAAATATTTATACGTGTAAATAAATTAAAAATTTATTTACACGTGACTATTATAAACAGAAAAAAACCATTTGGAATTAGAATTAAATAATTATGTGCAAAAAGCAGGAACTTATTAAAAATTACGTCATAAAAACTATAATTACACGTGAATTTTAAGAGAGAAAGGAATTTGTAAAATAATAAATTTATTAACATGCGTTAGAAGTATTAAATAGGAGAAATTACGTCATATTTACGTCACATTACAGTTATTACATAAAATGAACGCAAAATAATATTGCAAAACGGTTTAAATTCAAAAATTGCGCTAGACATTTATTTGATATTTTGAGAGGATACTTTTCAACTGGTATTTTCACGTGAATATTTAATAGAGAAAGAATAGCTTGGTAAAAATTACGTCAGATTAAAAACGATTAATTTAAAATGTCTCATTTAAAAGAACTTTCTTTTCGCTTTGTTAAAAAATACCAGGATGCAAAGACTCTGTTTACTTAATTCCTTTTATATTAGCTTATTTTGAAATGTTGTTACACGTGTCTACGTCATCAAATTATTTTTGTTTCGACGTTTTATTTGTATTTTTATTAATGTTGTACTAATTTATTTGTTCTTCCGTTATTTAAAATAAAAATTATGTCAATTTGTATAATTTGGCGAGTGATTTGGCGATTTATATAATTTGGCGAAATGGGTCGACGGGATAATCACGTAGTAACGCAGCGGATTTTGCGTTAAAATTCCCCAATCAAAGAGAAATGAATAGAAATTCGTTTATAGGGAGATCGCCACTGTTTTTTAAATTATAATTCAATCTTTCGAAATATTTTTAAAGCCGATCAAATTAGCGTGCATTTAGAGTCTGCGGTTTCTGGACGGGGGTTGGCGAGCGTAGCTCGTAGGGGGCCGAGCCCCCTAGTAATTTTAAAAAATTACTATTTAAAACACAGTTTGATTAAATATCATTGTTAAACTGCATAAGGCAGCAATGAGACTTAAATTAATAAAACGAAATAAAACTAAATAAATAATAATTTAGAAAATATTTTGAAACTTTTATGCTCACTTAATACGCTCATTTCAGTATTCATTTGAAGATTTGAATTTTTTAGAAACCATCTTATTACATCTTAAAATTAAACATCATGTCAAATTCCAAGTCCTACCACCTCTCTCAACATAAAGGGATATGTTGAAATAGGAACTGTCACCATTAATTTGCCAACATTAATTTTGAAATTGGTTTGTTATTTCCTAATATTCCACAGAAACATAATTTAGAAAGATTTTAAAGGCCTTTTTTAGAGCGTTTGTTGTTCCTGTGAATCCCAGGTGGTAGAATCATCGGCATAAAATATAGCCTGTGTAGGATCAGAGACTGTTACTTTTGATTCGCAACTATTACTTTTATATTTGGTTTATATTTCCTGAAATAGCGTAGAAATCGTAATTTAGGACTTTTTTAGAATGCTTTTCGCACCTCCCCTTCACTTCACCCCTTTTTAATTCGAATTTATTTTCCACAGTCCATCGAGGGCATTTATATTTTATAAGTAACTACCATGCCATATTTAAAGTTTCGAGCCTTTTCAGTATCACAGAATTCGCAATTTAGAAAGTTTTTAGCTACTGCAACCCTCTGGTGGTAGTGGCACGGACATAAAATATAGCTTATGTTTGAGAAGGTTTTATCACCAACAATTTGTCATCATTATTTTTTTAATCGGTTTGGTATTTGAAAAAATTACTTAAAAATTGTAATTTATAACGCTTTTCGCTCACTTCATCTTTTTAAATTTGAAATTATCTTTCGACAGTTCATAGAAAGCAGTTGCATCTTGGAAGTAAATAACATGCCATACTTCAAAGTGTTAGACCCTTCGGTTATGAAAAAAACGCAAATTAGAACATATTTTGCTTTTTCAACCCTCGGATGGTAGTGACAGCACAGCAACATAAAATATAACCTATGTTACAGCAGGGACTGTAACCATTGATTTGCAACCATTACTTTTGAAATAGCTTTGGAATTTCCTGAGATTGAGTAGAAATCGCAATTTAGAACGTTTTTAGAACGCTTTTCGCGCATTTTCACCCCTTTTTAAATTTCCAATTTTTTCGAAACTGTTCTTAAAGATCATTTATATGTAATACATATGTGCCTTGCCTAATTTTAAGTTGCTAGCTCCTACCGATCACAAAAATCGAAATTTGGAACGGTTTTTTGCTCCTGCAACGTCTAGGTCATAGTGATACCGACTTGAAATTGCGTCTATGTTAGAGCAGAGGCTGGCAGCATCAATTTCTTAACGTTACTTTTGAAATCAGTTTGATTCTTCCTGAGATATTGGTGACAAATCGGCATTTAGAACGTTTTTAGAACGCTTTTCGCTCATTTTGCTCCTGCTTCTCCTCTGGGTTAGTGGAAACATATATAAAATGTAGCCTATCTTGGAACAAGATCTGTCACCATCATTTTAACACCATTATATTTGAAATCGTTTCAGTATTTCCTGAGATTGCATAGAAATTGCAATTTAGAACGTTTTTTACAACGCTTTTTGCACATTTTGACCCCCCTTTTAAATTTCGATTTTTTTAGGAAATGTCCTTAGAGATCATTGATATCTTATAACTAACTACCATTCTAAATTTCACGATTCAAGGCCCTTCCGTCACGCAAAAGCCGCAATTTAGAACGTTTTTCTCCTGCAGCCCCTCTGGGGTAGTGGCACCGACATAAAACATAGCCTATGTTGGAGCAAGGATTTTCACCATCATTTTGATGCGATTATTCTTTAAATCGGTTTGGTATTTCCTGAGATTGTGTAGGAACTACTATTTAGAACGTTTTGTAGAACGCTTTTCGTGCATTTTCACCCCTTTTAAATTTCGAATTGTTTAAGAACTGTTCTTAGAAATCCTTTATATCTAATAAGTAGCTGATACTTGAAATTTCATATTTCTAGGCCCATCAGTAACATATAAATCGCATTTTTAGAAAGTTTTTTGCTCTTACACCCCCTTTGGGGTAGTGACAACGACATAAAACATAGCCTATCTTGGAGCAAGCGTTGTCGCCATCATTTTGACACCAATATTTTTTAAATCGGTTTGTTATTTCCTGAGATTGTGTAGGAACTACCATTTAGAACGTTTTTTAGAACGCTTTTTGCGCATTTTCACCCCTTTCAAATTTCGAATTGTTTAAGAACTGTTCTTAGACATCATTTATATCTTATAAGTAACTAATATTCAAAATTTCATATTTCTAGGCCCTTCAGTAACGCTAAAATCGCATTTCTAGAACGTTTTTTCCTCCTACACCCCCTTTGGGGTAGTGACACTGACATAAAATATAGCCTATCTTGGAAAAAGCGTTGTCACCATCATTTTGACATCAATATTTTTTAAATCCCTTTGGTATTTCCTGAGATTTTGTAGAAACTACCATTTAGAACATTTTTTAGAACGCTTTTTGTGCATTTTCACCCCTTTTAAATTTCGAATTGTTTAAGAACTGTTCTTAGACACCATTTATATCTTATAAGTAAATAATATTCCAAATTTCATATTTCTAGGCCCTTCAGTAACACAAAAATCGCAATTTTAGAACGTTTTTTGCTCCTGCAACCCTTTGGGGTAGTAGCACCGACATAAGATATAGCCTATGTTCTAAGTTGGGCGAACACCATCATTTTGATACCATTACTTTTGGAATCAGTTCGGTAGTTCCTGAGCTTATCTCCGACAAATAAACAATTTTTTCCTCTTTATAATAGAAGTATAGATTACTAGTAAACCCCGCGGCTTTGCTCGCGTAATATTTGAAATATGCCAAGTGATATTTAAATATTATTTTTATTAAAAGGTACTAACTAAATTTTTATTTTATTAAAAGGTAATATTTTATTTTATTAAAAGTTTTTTTTAAATTAAAATGTACTTATTACTTTTAGGAATAACTCAAAAATTACTATTTAAAACACAGTTTGATTAAACATCATTATTACACAGCATTAGGCAGAAATGAGACTTAAATTAATAAAATGAAATAAAACTAAATAAATGATAATTTAGAAAATATTTTGAAACTTTTATGCTCAATCAATATGCTCATTTCAGTATTCATTTGAAGTTTTGATTTTTTTAGAAACCATCTTCTTACATCTTAAAATTAACCATCATGTCAAATTCCAAGTCCTACCAAGTCTCTCAACATAAAGGGCTATGTTGAAACAGGAACTGTCACCATTAATTTGCCAACATTAATTTTGAAATCTGTTTATTATTTCCTAATATTCCACAGAAACGTAATTTAAAAAGCTTTTAAAGCCCTTTTTTAGAACGTTTGTTGTTCCTGTGAACCCCAGGTGGTAGAATCATCGGCATAAAATATAGCCTGTGCAGGATCAGAGACTGTTACCATTGATTCGCAACTATTACTTTTATAATCGGTTTATATTCCCTGAAATTGCATAGAATCGTAATTTAGAACTTTTTTAGAATGCTTTTCGCACCTCCCGTTCGCTTCACCCCTTTTTAATTCGAATTTATTTTCGACGTTCCTTCGAGGGCATTTATATTTTATAAGTAACTACCATGTCATATTTAAAGTTTCTAGCCTTTTCAGTATCACAGAAATCGCAATTTAGAAAGTTTTTAACTCCTGCAACCCTCTGGTGGTAGTGGAACAGACATAAAATATAGCTTATGTTTGAGCAGGTTCTATCACCAAAATTTGTCATCATTATTTTTTTAATCGGTTTGGTAATTTATAAGTTTGCTTAAAAATTGTAATTTATAACGCTTTTTACTCACTTCATTTTTTAAAATTTGGAATTTTCTTTCGACTGTTCTTAGAAAGCAGTTGCATCTTGTAAGTAAATACCATGCCATACTTCAAAGGGTTAGACCCCTCATTTGTGCAAAAAACGCAAATTAGAACATGTTTTGCTTTTGCAACCCTCAGATGGTAGTGACAGCAACATAAAATATAACCTATGTTATAGCAGGGACTGTCACCATTGATTTGCAAACATTACTTTTGAAATATTTAGCTTTGGTATTTCCGTAGATTGAGTAGAAATCGCAATTTAGAACGTTTTTAGAACGCTTTTCGCGCATTTTCACCCCTTTTTAAATTTCCAATTTTTTCGAAACTGTTCTTAAAGATAATTTATATCTAATAAATATGTACCTTGCCTAATTTTAAGTTGCTAACCCCTACCGATCACAAAAATCGAAATTTAGAACGCTTTTTTGCTCCTGCAACGTCTTGGTGATAGTTATACCGACATAAAATAGCGTCTATGTTAGAGCAGAGGCTGTCCGCATCAATTTCCTACCATTACGTTTGAAATCATATTCATTCTTCCTGAGATATTGCCGACAAATTGGCATTTAGAACGGTTTTAGAACGGTTTTCGCGCATTTTGCTCCTGCATCTCCTCTGGGGTAGTGGAAGATATAAAATATAGCCCATCTTGGAGCAAGATCTGTCACCATCATTTTTACACCATTATATTTGAAATCGGTTCAGTACTTCCTAAGATTGCATAGAAATCGCAATTTAGAAAGTTTTTTACAACGCTTTTTGCGCATCTTGACCCCCTTTTAATTTTCGATTTTTTTAGGAAATGTCCTTAGAGATCATTGATATCTTATAACTAACTACCATTCCAAATTTCACGATTCTAGGCCCTTCCGTAACGCAAAAGTCGCAATTTAGAACGTTTTTCTCCTGCACCCCTTTTGGGTTAGTGGCACCGACATAAAGCATCGCCTATGTTGGAGCAAGGGTTGTCACCATCATTTTGACGCCATTATTTTTTAGATCTGTTTGGTATTTCCTGAGATTGTGTAGAAACCACCATTAGAACGTTTTTTAGAACGCTTTTCGCGCATTTTCACCCCTTTTAAATTTCGAATTGTTTAAGAACTGTTCTTAGAAATCCTTTATATCTAATAAATAGCTAATATTTCAAATTTCATATTTCTAGGCTCTTCGGTAACGCAAAAATCGCATTTTTAGAACGTTTTTTGCTCCTCCACCACCTTTCGGGTAGTGGCACCGACATAAAACATAGCCTATGTTGGAGCAAGGGTTGTCACCGTCATTTTGACATCAATATTTTTTAAATCGGTTTGGTATTTCCTGAGATTGTGTAGAAACCACCATTTAGAACGTTTTTTAGAACGATTTTCGCGCATTTTCACCCCTTTCAAATTTCAATTTGTTTAAGAACTGTTCTTAGAAATCCTTTATATCTAATAAGTAGCTAATATTTCAAATTTCATATTTCTAGGCCCTTCAGTAACACATAAATCGCATTTTTAGAACGTTTTTTGCTCCTGCAAACCCCTTTGGGGTAGTGACACCGACATAAAACATAGCCTATCTTCGAGCAAGCGTTGTCACCATCATTTTGACACCAATATTTTTTAAATCGGTTTGGTATTTCATGAGATTGTGTAGAAACTACCATTTAGAACGTTTTTTAGAACGCTTTTTGTGCATTTTCACCCCTTTTAAATTTCGAATTGTTTAAGAACTGTTCTTAGACATCATTTATATCTTATAAGTAACTAATATTCAAAATTTCATATTTCTAGGCCCTTCAGAAACGCTAAAATCGCATTTTTAGAACGTTTTTTGCTCCTACACCCCCTTTGGGGTAGTGGCACCGACATAAGATATAGCCTATGTTCTAAGTTGGACTAACACCATCATTTTGATACCATTACTTTTGGAATCGGTTCGGTAGTTCCAGAGCTTACCTCCGACAAATAAACAATTTTTTCCTCTTTATAATAGGAGTATAGAATAGATATAGACAAACTGAAACATTTAAAATAAATGGCTTTTATTTCTTTCTTTATTTATTTTTTTAAACGAAATGAAAAGAAAAAAAGAAACACGTTTCACTAAATTTCTTTTTTTTTCCATATTGGAGGCGGAGATGATGGAAAGAATATGTCTTTCGAAGAAACTTTAACTTTTAATCTATAAACTATGATGTTATTATCTACAAGGCAGCATATAAAAAGAAACATTTGTGTGACTATAACATAAGCTGAACAAGGTTAAATGCCTATTTTGGTAAAGTATAGTACAGATAAAATTTACGACAATAATAAATCTATAAAAGTCATCGAAAATACGATTTATAGTTGTGTAGGACATCATGAGGGCATAACAACGAAAATTTACAGCTGACCTTTGACCAGAAGGACCACACAGACGGAATAAAGTAAAAATAAATATAACTGGGTCCAGCAAAAACTCAACCTATAAGGTTGCGCCACATAAATTCAGAGTCGTCCAATGATATTCGCCTGTAAAGATGGGTGGCAACTCTGTATGCAAATTTTCTAGCTATATGGTATAATTTTATGTTTGCATAAATAATGTAAACAGGACAATGTCCGTTTTTTTGTTTTTCAGTGTAAGTAAGAGACAGACTTCACTTGCAAATTTTATCCCAATGCTGTTGGCAGCAAAAAATAAGATGCTGCGATAGGATTCAGCAGATTGCTGTACAATGAATAACATATAAAATATAAAAAAAATAAGTTAGCCCAATATTGGCTTAAAAATACATGTGATGGCCGATTAAGTATAAAAATTTTGTGTCAACATTTTGGAGACCTTTTGTGCCGATGTGTGGGATATTTCTGGCGCAACGAGAATTCTACATGCTGCCGGGGGCAGTGGTCCAGGTAGTCCATTATGATTTTATTCCATTGTATTTACCAGTAATAAGCATTACCTATAAAAGTATACGGTCTATGGTGATTTTCACGTGTTATAAAATTAATTAAATAAGTAATTAATATAGGTAAAATATATATATATATATAGATAGATGTGCATCAGCATTACTATTGAAATTTATAACCCACAATATGTAAATAGCTTTTTTTTTTTAATTGTAAAATTTTCTCCTATAATAAAATGTAATCAAGATTGAATACGAGTAATCTTTTCTTTGTTTTAATTCTTGATTAATATTTTTTTTTTTATAGGAATGGGAATGTTAATAAAAATCTATTTATCTTTATGAATTTGCTAAAAAAAATATTAGATAAAAAAAAATATTATAGGCTTAGAAGGTAGGCGATCTCCGAAAAAAGCAACACAACGCATAGATTAATTATAATTTAATATTTAATATCTTAGATTTTCTTTAGATTTCCCTGAAGGGATCTTTTAATTATATCGCTTACCTAGAGTCATTGGTGCTATCATCACTGTACGAATATTAAGACTCTCGAAAATTAATCTCCTCATACAAATTAATATTAATCAACCTCATTTCCTGTGTTGCAATGCATTTAAGATATGGATACATTTTAGTAAGTATATATCATTCCAGCATAGGGAAGCGAGCAAGGAGGTTGATTAATATTAATTTGTATGAGGAGATTAATTTTCGAGAGTCTTAATATACGTACAGTGATGATAGCACCAATGACTCTAGGTAAGCGATATAATTAAAAGATCCCTTCAGGGAAATCTAAAGAAAATTTAAGATATTAAATATTAAATTATAATTAATCTATGCGTTGTGTTGCTTTTTTCGGAGATCGCCTACCTTCTAAGCCTATAATATTTTTTTTATCTAATATTTTTTTTAGCAAATTCATAAGGATAAATAGAGTTTTATTAACATTCCCATTCCTATAAAAAAAAAATATTAATCAAGAATTAAAACAAAGAAAAGATTACTCGTATTCAATCTTGATTACATTTTATTATAGGAGAAAATTTTACAATTAAAAAAAAAGCTATTTACATATTGTGGGTTATAAATTTCAATAGTAATGCTGATGCACATCTATATATATATATATTTTTTTTTACCTATATTAATTACTTATTTAATTAATTTTATAACACGTGAAAATCACCATAGACCGTATACTTTTATAGGTAATGCTTATTACTGGTAAATACAATGCAATAAAATCATAATGGACTACCTGGACCACTGCCGCCGGCAGCATGTAGAGTTCTCGTTGCTCCAGAAATATCCCACACATCGGCACAAAAGATCTCCAAAACGTTGACACAAAATTTTAATACTTAATCGGCCATCACATGTATTTTTAAGCCAATATTGGGCTAACTTTTTTTTTTTTATATTTTATATGTTATTCATTGCACAGCAATCTGCTGAATCCTATCGCAGCATCTTATTTTTTGCTGCCAACAGCATTGGGATAAAATTTGCAAGTGAAGTCTGTCTCTTACTTACAGTGAAAAACAAAAAAAACGGACATTGTCCTGATTACATTATTTATGCAAACATAAAATTATACCATGTAGCTAGAAAATTTGCATACAGAGTTGCCACCCATCTTTACAGGCGAATATCATTGGATGACTCTGAATTTATGTGGCGCAACCTTATAGGTTGAGTTTTTGCTGAACCCAGTTATATTTATTTTCACTTTATTCTGTCTGTGTGGTCCTTCTGGTCAAAGGTCAGCTGTAAATTTTCGTTGTTATGCCCTCATGATGTCCTACACAACTATAAATCGTAATTTCGATGACTTTTATAGATTTATTATTGTCGTAAATTTTATCTGTACGATACTTTACTAAAATAGGCATTTAACCTTATTCAGCTTATGTTATACTCACACAAATGTTTATTTTTATATGCTGCCTTGTAGATAATAACATCATAGTTTATAGATAAAAAGTTAAAGTTTGTTGGAAACACATATTCTTTCCATCGTTTACCTTTAAAAATAATAGAAAATAATTAAAAAATACGGTACTACTTAGTTATTCCGTCGACCCATTTCGCCAAATTATATAAATCGCCAAACTACTCGGCAAATTATACAAATTGACATAATTTTTATTTTAAATAACGAAAGAACAAAGAAAACTAGAGAACAGGAATTCTGCTTTTTCAGAATTTAGTGTCGCCCCGGCATTTCCATTACTTCATTTTCTTCTGGTGGACTGGTGGCTTCTATTATTATGAAACAGCCATGATAAATGAAGCGTTAAAAAAAATTATGGCCATTTTTTTTTCCATTCTGACCAGAAAATCAGAGTTTTAACTTTTTACGGCAGCTCTTTCATCTTCACCTAACGCTTCATTTATAATGGCTGTTTCATAATAATAGAAGCCACCAGTCCATCAGAAGAAAATAACTCGGTTAAGCGTGACTCGGATAATCGGGACTCTACTGCAAAACATATTTCAGTTTTAAGACTTAAAGCACACGCTTTTATGTTATGTACAATGACGTCATTTGCATTAATATAGAAACTTAAAATTAAATATAGTTTATAATAGCTCCCTGTTTTATCCTAAATCCTTCATTTATATTTTTCTCAAAGTAGCACGTATTTTAATTAATTTTTCTTTCAATTTAATTTTTTTTTATTAATTTTTTTTCATTTTATGAGAAAATGGCAACAAAAAGATATAATTGCTATTTTTCAGCAATTTTTTCTTTACTTTCTACAGAAATGGCGTACTTGAGTTGCCGAAATGAAACAAATGTCGCTAAAAACTACAAAAAAATTAATATTTCAAAAACAAATAGAGATGCAGTTTTCAAACAAATTGCATTAAGTACTTTTTTTTCCCAATACGATGGTATAAAAACTGAAAATGTGCGATGTTTAGAAATTAAAAAAAAAAATGCTATAGAGCATTTAATTGTACAATGATACATCTACTGTTTATTGCTAGCGTCTGTAAGCTAACGTTATTTTTTGGACACAAAATAAGCTGGGAGAAAGAAATAGCATACCGTACCGGGGCTAATAGTACAACATTAATAAATATACAAATAAAACGTCGAAATAAAAATCACTTGATGGCGCAAAGACGTGTAACTTGCTTAAAGTCAAGTTAATGTGACATTTACCATCAACCATTATTGGCATTTAATCTTATAGCTTGGTGATAGATTTTTGGTCGACGGGATAACTAGGTAGTACCAAAAATACATATTTAACTGGTATTCGAAAACGAGGTTTTCGCCAAATTTTCGTTAAAAAAATCATGCCAAACCCGGTGCGTATATGACATCTGGCCAAATATTAAATGATGTAACAAACGATGACATTTGATTTCAACTTCAAAGCAATGTTTTAATTTACCACTCGAAAAATAAAAATAAAATGCTAACTTGCGATTTGAAAAATAGCTATTGGCGAGATTTGCACCCGGCCAGCGTAACAGTACCAAGAATTCTTTGCGACCATTGAAACTTTTGTGTAGTTTTATTCGAAAAAGAAATTTGAGTTTTTAATCAAAAGGGAAAACTTTCGGCACAGATGTCATATACGGACCCATATTGGCGCGATTTTTTTTCTGACGCCAATGTCACATACGCAACGGGTACTTATCTGGCGCCATAGTATCGTTATTTTGCTTGATTTGGTAAGCCGGATGTTGTTCTTTATGCTGTTGATGTTTTCCCCCAAATTAGGGTCGGAAACAAATTGTGCCAATATGGGGCCGTATATGATATCTGGGCCAAACTTTCATATGAAAAGCGAAGGGATCAGAGTGTATTTATTTATGGCAGTTACATGACTTGGACTATTATAATATAGATGAAATGATGGCGATAGAATAATATTTGGTGACTTATCACCTGTACCTGGCTAACATTAAAGTACCAAAATGGCACCAGGAATATAAAAAGCGAAGTGGTTCGCCCGGAACTGTTGATGATAGTCACATGACTTAGGCTATTGTTATAGAAATTGTTTTAAAATACCGGGAGACAAAAACTCTGTACACTTAATTCATTTTATTTTAGCTTCTTTTCAAATGTTTAACTGATCCTCTTTAATCAAACACGAAAACAACCATTGGATGTCTTAACAGCAACTGATTCGGCCTTAAATTTTTGAAATCAAAAGAAATTGAATCGAAACCCGTTTATAGGAAGATCTGCACAGCTTTTTTCAGTATAATTCAACCTTCCATAATATTTTTAAAACCGATCGGATTAGAGTGTTTTTAGATTCTACGGTGCCTGAACGGGGGTTGGCGAGCGTAGCTTGCAGGGAGCAGAGCCCCCTAGTTTTAATAAATAACTTTCTAATCTGAGGTATAATAACTTGCTGTATAGGCCAACTTAAAATTCAAAATAAATTTCCTAAATTGTTCTTTTAATGAAAATAATCTGTGCTAATTGATAAATAATCTATAAAATATCAATCCCATATAACTAGGCTACATAATCTATAACAAGATTTTTTTTCTCAATTGAATATTAAACAACCGAGAGAAAACTCGCTGTTAATGGATGATGCTTTCCCAGGTTCATTTGCTGTATATAATAGAATTGGATGGATTACAGAAGGGGCCTTCATTATTTGTGTTAAAAAAATGTATAGATTTTTCCAATCCTTCTCCTGGAAAGACTGTTCTTTTAATCCTTGGGGGGCATTCAACTCATGCTGAAAGCATCAAGTTAACCAATGTGGCAAGAGAAAGGCAATTTAATTATCTTATGCTTCCCTCTATACGCAACACACCTATTTTAGTTTCTTGATGCGTCATTTATGCACCTCTTAACTCATACTACGAACGAGAGGTGAGGAAGTGGTTACTTTTCAATACTGGGCTATCTGCAAATAATTTACTAAATTGGAAAATTATTTAAAACTGCATTTTCGGAGCAGCAGTTGCAAATGCTGCAATCAAAGAGATTGAGAAAACAGGGATTCTTCTCTACAACAACGCTGTTTTTCGAGACCATCTTTCATCTCCTTCGAAACCGACAGAGAAACCTATGAAAGTAAATGATAACACACCTAGGTCTATGCAGCCACAGGTTGGCATAGATACAGCAATAAATATTTCTGAAACATCACAGGATAATGGAGCTCAACCTTCCACATCTAAAAGGGTTGACATCGCACATCCAGCAGTTGAGAACATCCATCCTCTTCCACGTCGAGCTGCTTCCACATGCAGCAGTTGACATCACAATCATCGGTGATCTGTTGACATCACATCACGCCATCGGTGATTCAAAAGTTTCCTCTACAGAATACATTAATAAACTTATCCCATCGACACCTTCAGGCTATGTAGCCCGGTAATCAGCATTTCCAACTTCGCCTAAAATGTTATTACCCCTTCCCCAGAAAGGCTTCAGAATTGAGAAAAGATCTGACACAAGAAGGGGGAAAACTGTTATTTTGACTTCTTCAACCTATAAATTAGAGATCGAAACAGATATTAAAGGGAAATAAGCCAAACAAACTACAAAACGGAAAAGAAAGATTCTTAAAAAAATAAAAGAAATTAAGAATCAACAGAAAAAGAAACCGAAAAAGGTTGAGGAGACATACTCAGAAGAAGAAAAAGATAATGAAACCTGTATGTTTTTCAATAAATTTTAGTCAAATTCGAAATCCAAAGAATGTTGAATACAATGTTTGAAATGCCACGGATGGGCACACGAAGCATGCAGTAATGCAGAAGAACACGAGGACAAATTCATTTGTGATTTTTGCAGCTAAAAGAACTCTAAAACTTTCAGTGTAAAATAGGTAGGGCTTACAACGTAGAAAATTTGCCACGGATTATTTTTGACCCATGGAAGAACACATGTGCAATTTCGTTTTGTTAAAAATAACAAAAATGTTTTATACTGTATTAAACCAGAATTTTTTGACCAAAATGAGTTTTCCAGGAGTTTTAAATGGATACCTGGTTTTACCCAACCAGTGGGGTAAAACCGGATTTTTGCATATGTCTGAAAAAAAAGTTATTTTTTATATAATTAATTTATATTTTTTATTAAAAAGAATATGTTTTATTATAGCCAAGTATTCAATTAATATTAAAAACGGTGTTCAAAGTTTGTTTTCCCATTTCACTGCATTTGAGAACAACAGACATTTATGGTACTCGATTTTGGGCAACCTTCCCCTATATATGTATATAGATAGTACAAAAAATATATCTCAGTTTTCAGACTTAAAACGCACGCTTTTACTTTATATAAAATGACATCATCCGCATCCGCTGAAGAATTCCACATTTACGACCCAGTTTTTAAACACATCTACAGAAAAATATGCATATGACGTCACTATCGCTGAATAATACACAAATCCAGCAAAAACCGATGTCGTCATACAAGACACTCGACACAAAAAATCTGCTGTCTAATGATTCATATGCCTTCATTTGTTTGTAACATTAATAGAGATAGTACTTAAAATTAAATATATTTTATAATAGCTCCATGTTTTATCTGAAATCATTCATTTATATTTTTTCAAAATAGCACGTATTTTAATTAATTTTTTTTTTCATTTGTTATGGAAAAATGACAACAAAAAGATATAATTACTATTTTCACCTATTTTTCCTTTACTTTCTACAGAAATGGAGTACTCGAGTTGCCTAAGTTAAAGAAAAGGCTTAAAAGCTATAAAAAAAAAATAATATCCCAAAAATGCATTGATGAAAAATATATCTAAAAAATATATTATAATTTTCAAATAAATTGCATTTAAAAGTACTTTTTTCCTCTATACGACGGTATAAAAATTAACAATGTGCGATGCTTAGAAGTTTAAAAAATTGCAATAGAGATTAGCAGTATTCAACAGTAAGTACAATGATACATCGGCTTTATTTTACGGCTGACTTCCGTAACGTAACGTTATTTCTTAGAAACGATATTTTAATTGCTGGTCGAAAGAAATAGCATATCGGTGGCTAAAAAGAAAATTCAATTACGATCCTTTTTAAGCGAGAGTTATGCGCATTTTGGTACAGTAGCAGGCAACAGCTGTTACAGCCACGGGTATTTAAAACACTCTTTACATAACTGCGAACTTTTACGCTTTCTTCTTAAGACAGAAGTTCAATAGTAAATTTTGCGTTATTTAATCGCCGAAATCTGGAGTTGAATAAGACAAAAATTTCTATTAAATTTTGGTGGTAACATAAAAGCATAAAAGTTGGCAGCTATACCTTTGACAAAACTGCGCTGATTTAACTCCCCCCACCTCCCTGCGAAGGGTTATTTTTGCAGACTAAATGACCTTTTTTTCAGTCATGAATATTTATTCAGTCACGGAGTATATTATTACTTAAAAATATAGAAAGTACTCGTCAAAATTTTATTTTATTAATGCAAGTGAATACTGCACATAAAAGGTGAATTACCTTTGCTATTTTCCCAGCGATAGCTTTTTTATAGAAAATATTTTCAGATTTTATCTCTTAAAATAAACTATCAGGTGTTATGAAAAGTTTTTGATAACTTCCTTCAGATACTGATTAATGATTGAAAATAAGGTTATAGAAGTTTTAAGATTTCAAATTTCTTTTTTCTACAACTTGGTAGCTGTTTTCGTGTTTGATTAAATGAAATTAGTTAAACATTTGAAAATCAGCTAATATAAAACGAACTAAGCCAACGGACTGTTTGCCTCCCAGTATTTTTTTAACAACGCTAAAAGAAAATTGTTTTAAAAAAGACAGTTTAAACGTTTCGTTTTAAATTTGATCTATCTTCACCAAAGTTTTCTTTCTCTTTTTAATATTCACTTGAAAATATTTGTATTGTTAGAAAGGAAATATTATTATTTGCGCTTATAATATATCTTTAGTAATTAATTAATAATAATTAAGAAAACTCTGAATAACGAGGTCGCTGGTAGACATTTAAACATTTAATAAATACGTTACAAACACAGCACAACACTTACATACGCAGGTTACATGACTACTCAAAAGTAAACAGAAGAGAATTCTCTGGAAAGGAATTGTGGGAAGAAAAGAAAGTTTTGATGCTGCCATCTAGATTTAATCAACTGAAATACAAACATGACAGCGCTGTCTTAGAACTGGTAACAATAGTTAAAAAGATCATCTCGAAATATGAAATAAAGGGCTCCTGTAAATATATTTTTTAATTTAAACGTTTTGGTAATGTTATTATTTGACCATTTAAAATATGACGTAATTTCTCCCCAATTATTGATTTTAATACATATTAATGAATTCATTACTTTTAAGTTTTCTTTCTTTTTTAATATTCACGTGTAAATACAATTTTTATATCGTAATTTTCAATACTTTCCTGATTTTAACACGCAATCATTTAAATCTAATTTGAAGGTTTTTCTTCTGTTCATAATAGTCATGTGTAAACAAATTTTTAATTGAAAAGAAATGTTATTCTTTGCGCTGATTTTACAATGGGCAACAATTTAAAATAATAATCTTTTCTAAAATATGTAAAAAATATGCCGGAAGGAAGAGGTAGCTTTCATAATCCTTATTTTTAAAAAGCCAGCTTATATTATTCAAACACATGAAGCTCAATTTAGTGGAAACCGATTATAGGAGATTCAATACTAATTTTTATCAATACTAAATCATTATGAATGAGAATTTCGAGAAATTAGTCAGCTTTATCTAAGCCGCTTTTATTTAAAGTAACTTATATTTGGTTGCCAAATTCGGCGATATCTTAAAGTGCCTGCCATTTTAAGACAACATGGTGGAGGAGGCTAACGAGTGAACTTGGACGAGGCCTTAGTAATTCCTGTGCACAGGCTCACTCACATCTGAATCGGTTGATGTATACGAGTGCTGTCGCAGGCAAAAAATCAGATTTTTCAACATGTCATCCGCATTAGAAATTGAAACTGCTATATCTGAAACATTTTTTAAAAGATAAAGACAAAACAAAAAAATTCTCCGGAATCTTTATATCGAGGTCAAATACTTAAGAAAGAAATCTTTTTCAATTTCTAATTTTTTTCCACCTCACTTTAAATATATATATTTTTAATTTAATAGCCGCCATTTTGAAACAAGATGGCTGGTGAAGCTGGCCAGCGAACTTGGTCGAGACATTTCTATATACTATCCACATGCCTTCTTACATCGAAATAGGGTAATAAATACGCGTGTTATCGCGCGACAAATATCAGATCGTTTCAAAATGTTAGTCATGCTATAAATTCAAAGTGCTATAATTCAACCATTTTTTAAGATATAGGCGAAACAAAAACTGCTCCGGAATCTTTGTATCAAGGTCAAACACATAAGAAAAAATCTTTTTCATTTTCCAAATTTTTGATACCTCATTTTAAATTTTTTTTTTTTTTAATGGCAGCCCTTTTGAAACTAGAGGGCGAATGAAGCTGGCCAAAGAACTCGGTCGAGACATTGGTATGTACTATGTACACACCAAGTTAAATCCAAATCGGTTCATAAATACGCCTGTTATTGCGTGACAAAAATCAGTTCGTTTCAAAATGTCAGCCACAATAGAAATTCAAAATGCTATAACTCAGTCATTTTTTTAGATATAGACGAAACAAAAAATGTTCCGGAATCTTTGTATTAAGGTCAAACACATACAAAAAAAATCTTTTTCATTTTCCAATTTTTTGGTATCTCATTTTAATTTTTTAATTTTTTAATTTTTTTAAAATGGCTGCCATTTTGAAACAAGATGCCTGAGGAAGGTGGCAAACGAACTAGGTCGAGACATTGGTATGTACTCTGTTTACATCAAGGTACATCCAAATCGGTTCATAAATACGCCTGTTATCGCGTGACAAAAATCAGGTCGTTTCAAAATGTCAGCCACGCTAGAAACTCAAAGTGCTATAACTTAGCCATTTTTTAAGATATAGACGAAACCAAAACTACTCCGGAATCTGTGTATCAAGGTCAAACACATAAGAAAAAAAATATTTTTCAATTTTCAAATCACATTTTAAATTTTAAATTTAAAAAAAAATTTAAATGGCCGCCATTTTGAAACAAGATGGCGGATGAAGCTGGTCAACGAACTCGGTCGAGACATTGATATGTACTATGTATACCCCAAGTTACATCCAAATCGGTTCATAAATACGAGAGTTATAGCGTGACAAAAATCAGATATATATATATATACCGGGTGTCCCAAAAAGGACTGACTGATTTTAAAATTCAATAACTTCCAAACGGTGACAGATATTTAAAAAATTCTTGCAGGAGGGTTATGCATAAAGTCAAAAGTTTTATCACAGTGATTTTCGATTTTAGTTCGAATTACAAACAATAGATGGCGCTGTAAGCAATACTCGCTAAATACAGGCTCGATTTTTGGTCCTTTCTCTTGCTCCATGCGGAAAAAGGAGATGGAAATGTATTATCCGGGCCACGAAGTACCAAAAATCGAGCCTGAATTTAGCCTCTATTGATCGCAGCGCCACCTATTGTTTGTAATTCGAACTAAAATCGAAAATCACTGTAAAAAAAACTTTTGACTTTATGCATAACCCTCCTGCAAGAATTTTTTTAATATCTGTCACCGTTTGGAAGTTATTGAATTTTAAAATCAGTCAGTCCTTTTTGGGACACCCGGTATATATATATATATATGGATGTTGATTTGATGTTTTATATGTAATTGGTGACTTTTTTTTTTTTCAATTCATATTAAATTTAGCTTATTTAATCAAATTCAAAATTAACTTGTTTTTAAATTTTAGCCTACTCAGGACAATGTCATATTAATTAATAGTAGTATACCATCTTTATAGTGATTAATATGCATATAAGTTTATTTGATATAACTAATGTTATATATGAAGATAATCCACACACTATATTTGTAATCTTCAGGCTATTGGGGATTTTAGAATCTGACAATATTCTATAAACATCCTTTTTTTTTTTTCCAGTTCATTTTGTTAATTTATTATTATTTTTTAATTTAATAGTAATTCTTAAAGTTTTTATATTTATATTATATATAATTTATTTTAAGTTATAGCATATAGCTATATTCTATATATTATCAATGTTATAAAATTATTTACTTTCTCAGTGCAGATTAAATGAGTTTGGCAATAGAATATATTGAAAGCATTTTATTAACATTTAATTTATTTAATTTTTTTTTAATAATGATATATAGTAGATTATTATTTATATATTAGGATTAGTGTGGTAATGTAGAGGATATATTTTAATTTCATTAGCTTTTATTATTTTCTTATTGTGACATTTGAATAATAATAATTGTTTTTAAAATAATATAATAGATGGCAGCACTAAAAAATTTTGTCTTTTAAAGCTTCTATTAAAGTAATAATTTTAATTTTTTACACCAGGTAGTATTAAACGCTGAATATTGGCAATATTGTAAAATTGAAATTAAACAATTTAAAAGTGTTTTTTAGGTATTTTAAATAATGTAATTATATTATATTAATATAATTACATATATTAATTTATATTATATTAATTGATTTTATCACGGTATTTCAAAATGAATAAATTGAATCCATAGTTTTAATTTCTGTGTTAACTTAACTGTTTTATTCACCTTAATCTGATCATGCTTGGATACCATGTGCAGGAGGATATTTTGAAAATCAACTGGGTTTTTATTCGGTATGTGGTGTAATATTAATATTTTTTATGCTATAAATTAAATATTTAAAGGGTTGTATTGTTTTTCCGTTTCATGCCATTTGATAATGTTCTGCTTTCATCTTGAAACTATTCTTTTAATCACATTGGTTGTTCGAATACAGGTTGTTCGAAAACAACCGATTTGCTGATATCATTGAATTCTGTACTCTTGAAAACGTAATTCAATATATAAGTTTTTCAATTTTTTTTCGGTATCCATATTCTTCTTTTTTTCTTCCATATTAATTCTTGTAATTATGTATAAGGTACTTTATTTTATACATACAGTTCTATATTATAGGTTTGTGGTATCCATTTTTATTGTCATTTCACAATTTTGCGGGTTTTGATGATGGTCGGTAATGTTTAATTAATGGTTATATATATATATATATATATATATATATATATATATGGACATTTGAACGGAGGGTGGTTTCGGGGTCTAGGGGTCATGATCGATGAAAATATACCAATTTTTTTTTAAATCGCTTTCATTCGAACGGCTGCAATAGGTAGCTTTTTGTAATGAAAGCTACCTAAAAGAAATGCAGTCTGCACACTGCGAGCTTCTAATGTATATCCTTCGAAAATTAAATTCCAATGTATAGAGTTTGCTCCTATAAAACTTTTTTAATGGGACGATTTTGACCAACTTTAGCATTAAATAGCTTTTCAAATAATTCTTCGATTTAAAAATCGTTTGCTTCAGCGTGTTTATCAAACATTTCTCTATAATACTACCAATTTGTTTATATTTGTATGCGGTAGTTTTCTTTATATTAGCGAAGTAAAGCCCACGGTCACAAAAAATTCATTTCCGGCGGCGGGGGTGACAGGGGGTTAGTCAGCTTTTTTTGGAATTTATTTAACCCTTTCGGGTCCGATTTTTTTTAATTTTGAGAAAAAAATTATATTTACGGTAATGATCTTAATAGTAGCTACCCAAATAGAATTACTGAAGTTTAAAGAATATGTCATTGTCTGAAATCTAACGAATGTAGTTATTTTGCGTACTATTCAATTTATATTCATATGAAAATAAGCTAAGGAAGAATTTTCGGAGACGTTTGGAAAATATCGTATTACAACAGGATTTAACAGATATTACAACTTTCTAATACAGTGAAACTTCCCTTTAACGAAGTCCCTATTCTACACAGTTTTCTACTTAACGAAATATTCTGCTGAACCTTGACACTATTAACATGTAAATTAATCTCCATATTACGAAAAATATTTTCTATATAATGAAGTTTATTGCACTTTCGTGCGTGTACTGTACAGTCGTCGAAAAAGAAAAAGTAAACACCCCCTACTAACTCCTCAACAAATTATCGTAGACGAAAGTTACAGGTACCGAACGATTGGAAATAAAGTCTACTTTTAAATGACATACATAAAATTTGCTTAGGGGGCCATTTACATATTAAAACGAATCCAAACTTCTTTTTTTTTCAATGGCAATACCCAATTTTAACGAGATAGTTCAAACTATGCCTAGACACCAAATTTCAAGTTATTTGAATGATAAGTTTTTGAATTATAAACATTCAAAATTGAGTGCTTCTAATGTTAAATTACATTTTCATATTTTTACTTATAACTTCTGAAATTATGATCCTAATGTTCTAATCTTTTATGTAGCAATAATACTAATATACCTAAACATAAATACGTTGAATTTGCAATTTTTATAATTTTCTGATATGAATTATGAATTATGAAATTAATATTAAAAAAATTATGAATTGCAACCTACAATTTTTTTTATGGATTCAGATTTATCAAGTCCTGCTTTATGGAAATAACAAAATTTCACATTTTTTCTTCCAATTAGTTTTCAAATTATGCTTAAAAAACGGCAAAATGTTGGTTTAAGGGGCTGTCTATGATAGGAGTGACTAAATATTTTGAAATTTCTTATGCTATCCTGTAATCTAACAGGCTTAATTGACTGCTTAAGGTGCCTTGATCAAAAAGGGAGCTCTCTCGGTTAACAATCGAGTCCCGAACTTCAATTTGGACACAGCTCTTAAAATACGCTCTTTTTAAAATACTTAATTTCTCGGAAACTTATGGTACGAATTGCATAAAAATTTGTTTTTAGGCTAATTGAAGGGTGTAGAGTTCATTTATGCTGCCAGAATTGTGAGCTGCTATTGAAAAAAAACAAAGTTATGATACGAATTTGAATATTTCCAACTGAGCGAAAAAATGCCCAGGCTGGGAATCGAACCCAGATCCTTGGCTTACAGATCTTGACCCAGATCCTTGGCCCAGATCCTTGTAAGCCAAGGATCTGGGTTCGATTCCCAGCCTGGGCATTTTTTCGCTCAGTTGGAAATATTCAAATTCGTATGATAACCTTACCAATCAGTTTGATTGTGTTAAAAATAATAGTAACAAAGTTATGGTTCGTTTTAACATGTAGATGGCCTCCTAAGCAAATTTTATATACATCATTTAAAAGTAGACTTTATTACCAATCGTGTGGTACCAGTAAGTTTCATCTACGATAGTTTTTTGCAGAGTTAGTAAGGGGTGCTTACTTTTTTTTTATACGACTGTACGTACACTGTAAAAAAAACACTGTAGAACAAACTCGATCACAGTGAATGTGCTGTATCTTTCTTTGGTATTTAACAGCACAATGTGGAATAATTTGAGGGTGTACAGTTCATTTATGCTGTCAGAATTATGTACTGCTATTGAAAAAACAAAGTTATGGCTCGTTTTAATATGTAGATGGCCCCCTAAGCAAATTTTATATACATCATTTAAAAATAGACTTTTTTTCCAATTGTTCGGTACCAGTAACTTTCTTCTATGATAATTTGTTGAGGAGTTAGTAGGGGGTGTTTACTTTTTTTTTTCTTTCCAAGATTGTACATTGTACAACATTCGAACGGAGAGGTTGCTGTTGCGACGGATGTAATGAATTTATTTCAGAGGATTGTATGGAAGTGAAATTATATATTTATTTAACCATCTGCATTTAAAAGAAGAAATACTAAAAGCGTTCGATATAACTTGTAAATCTGCAGATCAGGAGCCTCAACGTCATCTTTGCAATTCATTGTTTTTTAACACTCATTGCGTAATATTGAACTTCCTACAAATCGCTTTTTAAAGTTTTCAAATTACATAAATATTTATAAGAATACAAAATACTTCGTAAAGTTTCAGAAATTAAAAGTGTTAAACAAGTGGTTCTACATTGATGTTCTGAAATTCTGATGAGCTAATTATTCTGGTAACTTTTTAAATCAAAAATTGCATTTCTTCAGGGGAGTAGAGCCCCCCTGAACCCCCGTAGTTTATTTAAATTTATATTCGTAATTTTTTATTGATTGAGCGAATGGTTATAGTATATCTTAGGGTTTTTTTTTTTTTACGCTGTGATTTATAAGGATAAGCATAAGTTTTTTTTTATATAAATTAATAAAATTTAAATTTAAAATAAAATCTTCATGTTAACCGCACGCAGACAATAAATCTTGAAGTGACGCCAAGAATGTAACCCTAAAATCCGCTATATTCGGCACAAACACAACGACGTGCTTAAATAATAATAATAATAATAATAAAGAATAATATTTTTAGTAATACAGTTTTTAATTCATAATACAATCAAATGCTACTTTATAATGCTTAAATATAAGCATATCATTTTCATTTTACAGAAAAAATGCACGTATGAAGTCAAAGAATTCGGTCCCTGTTCCACGTGCTTGTTTTGTTTCGGCCGAATGAGGGCATTTAAATCTGAGCGATAACGCACATCATATTGCAAACTCTTTTTACGGCTAACTGCATCTCTATCTATCTCTTTCCTCCGCGAATAATGATTAATTTTATTTTACCCAAGAACTTTTGATTTCAGCATCTTTATCATCGATAAATGACGTCTAATTCCCTTGCTATGCGTACTTACTCAAAACTTTTCATCTTGTTATATTAAGAAATACTTGAGAGTTTTCTTTTTAATTCCAATATGCCACCATATTAATTTTTCTATTCTTAATTTTTTTTTTCTGTTTCACGTCAAATTATTTCAATTGAAAATTATTTAAGAGAAAATATTATTCCGGGTTTTGATTTTCTTGGCAACAATTAAAGAAATATTGGTAAATGTTATGGAAAAATGTCACATTATTCTCTATGAAAATAATGAACTTTTGTATTTTTAAGCAAAATATTTGAATAAAATGAATAAAATATTGCCTATTGTTATTTCTGGGTTAAAATCTATCAATATGCAAAGATATAAATGCATTAATTCACCCGTTTTGACGTTGGCTTTACTCAAACATTATACACGATATTATACTAATATTATTAGGACCAAATACGTTGCTAGGCAACAGATGAAAGAAAAGGAAAAAAATGAAATATGTATTATGTCAAATTGATAAAACAAAATGCTTTATACTAGTAAATCTGCAGATCAGGAGCCTCAACGTCGTCTTTGCAAGTCATTGTTTTTTAACACTCATTGCGTAATATTCAACTTCCTAGAAATCGCTTTTTAAAGTTTTCAAATTACATAAATATTTATAAGCATACAAGATACTTCGTAAAGTTCAGAAATTAAAAGTGTTAAACAAGTGGTTATACATTGATGTTCTGAAATTCTGATGAGCTACTTATTCTGGTAACTGTTTAAATCAAAAATTGCATTTCTTCAGGGGGGCTCTGCTCCCCTGAATCCCTTGTAGTCTATTTAAATTTACATTCGTAATTTTTTATTGATTGTGCGGATGGTTATAGTATATCTTAGATTTTTTTTTACGCTGTGACTTATAAGGATAAGCATAAGTTTTTTTTTATATAAATTAATAAAATTTAAATTTAAAATAAAATATTCATGTTAACCGTACACAGACAATAAATCTTGAAGTGACGCCAAAAATGTAACCCTAAAATCCGCTACATTCGGCACAACACAACGACGTGCTTAAAAAAAAAAAAAAAAAAAAAAAAAAAAAGAATAATATTTTTAGTAATACAGTTTTTAATTCATAATACAATGAAATGCTACCTTAGAATGCTTATTGCTTAAATATAAGCAGATCATTTTCATTTTACAGAAAAAATGCACTATGAAGTCAAAGAATTCGGTCCCTGTTCCACGTGCTTGTTTTGTTTGGGCCGAATGAGGGCATTTAAATCTGAGCGATAACGCACATCGTATTGCAAACTGTTTTTACGGCATACTGTATCTCCATCTATCTCTTTCCTCCGTGAATAATAGTTAATTTTATTTTGCCCAAGATCCTTTTATTCCAGCATCTTTGTTTTCGATAAATGACGTCTAATTCACCTGCTATGCATACTTACTCAAAACTTTTCATCTTGTTATATTAAGAAATACTCGAGAGTTTTCTTTTTATTTCCAATATGCCGCCATATTAATTTTTCTATTCTTAATTTTATTTTTTATTTTCCTGTTTCACGACAAAACATTTCAATTGAAAATTGTTTAAAAGAAAATATTATTCCGGGTTTTGATTTTCTTGGCAACAATTAAAGAAATATTGGTAAATGTTATGGAAAAATGTTACGTTATTCTCTATCAAAATAATAAACTTTTGTATTTTCAAGCAAAATATTTGAATAAAATAAATAAAATAAATGAAATATTGCCTATTTTTATTTCCGGGCTAAAATCCATCTATATGCAAAGATACAAGTTATCTTTATCAAAATATCAAAATTTAATTCATCCGTTTTGACGTTGGCTTTACTCAAACATTATACACGCAATTATACTAATATTATTAGGACCAAATACGTTGCTAGGCAACAGATGAAAGAAAAGGGAAAAAATGAAATATGCATTATCTCAAATTGACAAAACAAAATCCTTTATATTATTGGAAAACATGCATAAATTTCCCCCCAATATTATAAACCTAATTAAAAAAATCTCGCAAATATATTGACAAAATTTCAAACTAATTGGAATAATTTAATAATCTTATTTAAAAATTTCAGCATCAAAAATTTACCATTTAAATCCATTTTTCATATGAGCCATTTCTTTCAACTAATGAAAATCTGAAAATCGTCTAACTTGAAATAGAAAAGCATTAAAGAGAAAAATAAAATGTTCCATATTTCCCGAACGAATGAACCAAATTTAACCAAAAACTATACAGCTAAGTCCGGGTACCTCATCAACATACCCAGTGAATTTCAAGCCGATCGGATGCTTTTTGCGGCAGTTATCGCGGAACAGACAGACTAACAGAAACCAAAACTTTTCGTGTCTCCACAGTAAGCCTTCACTGACGTTTCGGCAATTATTGGAAAACATGCATAAAATTTCCCCAAAAATTATAAACCTAATTGCCGAAACGTCAGTGAAGGCTTACTGTGGAGACACGAAAA
This sequence comes from Maratus speciosus, assembly GCA_963932465.1. Taxonomy (NCBI): domain Eukaryota; kingdom Metazoa; phylum Arthropoda; class Arachnida; order Araneae; family Salticidae; genus Maratus; species Maratus speciosus. The sequence goes on along the minus strand of OZ010788.1, from coordinate 118,611,258 downwards.
GTTTTGGTTTCCGTTAGTCTGTCTGTCTGTTAGTCTGTCTGTCTGTTCCGCGATAACTGCCGCAAAAAGCATCCGATCGGGTTGAAATTCCCTGGGCATGTTGATGAGCTCCCCGGATTTAGCTGTATAGTTTTGGGTTAAATTTGGTTCATTCGTTCGGAATATACAGAACATTTTATTTTGTGATATAATGCTTTTCTATGGGAAGTCAGACGATTTTCAAATTTTCATTTGTTGAAAGAAATCGCTCATATGAATAATAGATTTAAATGGTAAATTTTGGATGCTGAAATTTTTAAATAAGAGTATTAAATTATTCTTATTAGTTTGCAATTTTGTCAAAACATTTGTCAGAGCTTTTAAATTAGGTGTATAACTTATGATAGAATTTTATACATGTGTTCGAATAATATAAAACATTTTATTTTATGAATTTACTTATATTTCATTTTTTCTTGTAACCGTTGCGTAGCAACAGCATCTCATCTAAAAATATCATAAATGTGAAAGTATGTATGGTTTTTTGAAGTCAAATCAAAGCAAAAGGAATGAATTAATGAATGCCTTTGTATAGATATTTGCATATAGATTTATTTAAACGCAGAAATGAAAATAGTATTTATATACTATATAGAATAATATTTTCATTTATTTATTCAACTATTTGATTATAAATGAAAAAGTTCGTTATTTTCATACAGAATAAACTGACATTATTCTGTTAAATTTTATAAACTTTATTGTTGCCAAAAAAAATGAATAACAATTTCCCCCAAAGAGTTAATTTTAATTTGTAAGATTTTCACGTGCAAAAGAAAAATGGAATAAGCAAATAAAAAATAAAAAAAGGATATATAGGACAGGAATGAATACATATAAAACATTTCACACCAAATACCACCTAAAATAGTTTTTGTAGCAGTATTTTCCCAGCACTACGAAGAAAGAAAGATTCCTCGATTTACACGATTTTACTTGGCCTTCCTTTTCTCATTCTTTGCGATTTCATTTTCGCAATTGCGTGCATTAATTGGCACAAAATTTTACATTTTTATGACTGAGATATATGTAAGGCCATACAAATAAGAAATTCCGTATTGTCTCCTATAAAATGTGATAAAGTGTTGGTTAATCATATATGTTTTTATTAAGAGGAGCAGAGCTGCCAAGCCTCCGGCGTTCTGGATACCAGTATTTTAATACAGAAAATGTTACTTTATTTAATTGAAACATTTGCGCGATTTAAAAGAACATTTTCTCTAAGATAATAGTGATGTGCAAAAAGCTTGAGACTTGGTATGTCTGGTGGGGAGTGAAATGTTTTACTTAATGCATTTATCTCTATTTTAATGCTACGTGAACAACGTCCGTGTAACAGCTTGTAGAGTGTAAAATAAATTAAATTATTAAAATAATCCTTATTACGAAAAATGAAACAGAAAGTCCGGCTAAGGGAAATGAAATGTTAGTTAACCTTTCGTAATTTGACCTGAACATAGGTTTGCGTCAAATTTCAACGGTATTTGTAACATCACGATTTTAAATTAAATGTAGATACTATTAAAAGAAAATCACAAAAAATACTTAAAGGCGCCAAATCATGTTTATCTATTTAACGATGATGAATTATTAACTGTTAGGTTTAGAAGCCCCCCTACTTTAGGGTGATTTTAGTAAGTTAATGCTATCGAGTACATTTTTTGATATTTAGATTAGATCTTAGATATAAATATTGCAGAATGGTAATCAAAATTATTTTTTTATAAACAAAATTTATAAAGGTATTAGATTTCTAAATTAGATGTTTCAGTTTACATTTCCAAAAGTTCTTTATCCATTAGATACAAGTATTTGTGGTTAGCAGGCAAGTAAATACTGCTGTATGGATATTAGGATAACGTAAAATGCTTGACCGAATTATTGCTTATCCTTATAAATCGCAGTGTAAAAAGAAATCTAAGATATGGGGTAATCATTAACTCAATCAGTAGAAAATTACAAATGCAAAATAAATTACACAACGGGGGGTTCAGGGGGGCAGAGCCCCCCTGAAGAAATTTGCTTTATTATATAAAAATTACTAGAATAAGTAGCTCGTGAGAATTTCAGAATATCCTTACATAACAACGTGTTTAATTTAACGCTTTTAATGTCTGAAACCATCGAAATATTTTTTTCCTTTTATAAATGTTTGTGTAATTTAAATAGTTTAAATTTTGTTTTTGTAGAAAGATTAATATTACGCAAAGTTTGATAAAAACAATGAGTTGCAGAGATGACGTTGAGGCTCTTGATCTGCAGATTTACTAGTTGCCGAAACGTCAGTGAAGGCTTACTGTGGAGACACGAAAAGTTTTGGTTTCTGTTAGTCTGTCTGTTAGTCTGTCTGTCTGTTCCGCGATAACTGCCGCAAAAAGCATCCGATCGGCTTGAAATTCACTGGGCATGTTGATGAGGTACCCCGACTTAGCTGTATAGTTTTTGGTTAAACTTGGTTCATTCGCTCGGGAAATATGGAACATTTTATTTTGTTCTAAAATGCTTTTCTATGGCAAGTCAGACGATTTTTAGATTTTCATTTGTTGAAAGAAATGGGTCATATGAAAAATGGATTTAAATGGTAAATTTTTGATGCTGAAATTTTTAAATAAGATTATTAAATTATTCCAATTAGTTTGAAATTTTGTCAATATATTTGCGAGATTTTTTTAATTAGGTTTATAATATTGGGGGGAATTTTATGCATGTTTTCCAATAATATAAAGGATTTTGTTTTATCAATTTGACATAATGCATATTTCATTTTTTTCCTTTTCTTTCATCTGTTGCCTAGCAACGTATTTGGTCCTAATAATATTAGTATAATTGCGTGTATAATGTTTGAGTAAAGCCAACGTCAAAACGGGTGAATTAATGCATTTGTATCTTTGCATATAGATGGATTTTAACCCAGAAATAACAATAGGCAATATTTTATTTATTTTATTCAAATATTTTGCTTAAAAATACAAAAGTTCATTATTTTCATAACGAATAACGTAACATTTTTCCATAACATTTACCAATATTTATTTAATTGTTGCCAAGAAAATCAAAACCCGGAATAATATTTTCTTTTAAACAATTTTCAATTGAAATGTTTTGTCGTGAAACAGGAAAATGAAAAATAAAATTAAGAATAGAAAAATTAATATGGCGGCATATTGGAAATAAAAAGAAAACGCTCGAGTATTTCTTAATATAACAAGATGAAAAGTTTTGAGTAAGTTCGCATAGCAGGTGAATTAGACGTCATCTATCGAAAGCAAAGATGCTGGAATAAAAAGATCTTGGGTAAAATAAAATTAACTATTATTCACGGAGGAAAGAGATAGATGGAGATGCAGTATGCAGGGCTCCCACTCGGTCCGTTTTTTGAACACCACTTTTATTTAAAGAAAAATCTGACTTATAAATTGTGTAGAAATATACCGGGAAGAGCGTTTTTCTTGCAATTGTCGCAGAAACCTACCACGAATTTCTTTCTAAAAAATTACTGCTTTTCAAAAAACGAACCAGTGGGAGCCCTGAGTATGCCGTAAAAACAGTTTGCAATACGATGTGCGTTATCGCTCAGATTTAAATGCCCTCATTCGGCCCAAACAAAACAAGCACGTGGAACAGGGACCGAATTCATTGACTTCATCCGTGCATTTTTTCTATAAAATGAAAATGATCTGCTTATATTTAAGCAATAAACATTCTAAGGTAGTATTTCATTGTATTATGAATTAAAAACTGTATAAAATATTATTATTTTTTTTTTTTTAAGCACGTCGTTGTGTTGTGCCGAATGTAGCGGATTTTAGGGTTACATTTTTGGCATCACTTCAAGATTTATTATCTGTGTACGGTTAACATGAATATTTTATTTTAAATTTAAATTTTATTAATTTATAAAAAAAACTTATGCTTATCCTTATAAATCACAGCGTAAAAAAAAATCTAAGATATACTATACCATCCGCACAATCAATAAAAAATTACGAGTGTAAATTTAAACAGACAACGGGGGGTTCAGGGGGGCAAAGCCCCCCTGAAGAAATGCAATTTTTGATTTAAAAAGTTACCAGAATAAGTAGCTCATCAGAATTTCAGACCATCAATGTATAACTACTTGTTTAATACTTTTAATTTCTGAAACTTTACGAAGTATCTTGTATGCTTATAAATATTTATGTAATTTGAAAACTTTAAAAAGCGATTTCTAGGAAGTTGAATATTACGAAATGAGTGTTAAAAAACAATGACTTGCAAAGATGACGTTCAGGCTCCTGGTCTGCAGATTTACTAGTTAAAAAAATCTCGCAAATATATTGACAAAATTTCAAACTAATTGGAATAATTTAATAACCTTATTTAAAAATTTCAGCATCCAAAATTTACCATTTAAATCCATTTTTCATATGAGCCATTTATTTCAACAAATGAAAATCTGAAAATCGTCCGACTTACCATAGAAAAGCATTATAGAGCAAAATAAAATGTTCTATATTTCCCGAACGAATGAACCAAATTTAACCAAAAACTATACAGCTAAGTCCGAGTACCTCATAAACATGCCCAGTTAATTTCAAGCCGATCGGGTGTTTTTTGCGGCAGTTATCGCGGAACAGACAGACTAACAGAAACCAAAACTTTTCGTGTCTTTACAGTAAGCCTTCACTGACATTTCGGCAATAAGAAGGGGATTCCTGTTTCACGAAAATGTTACAGATGAAATGTTCGGATACTTACAAAAGTGCGAAATTTTTTATGAACAATGTATTTTTTTTTTTTTTTTTTTTTTTTTTTTTTTTTTTATAAAAAAAAAAACATGTCCAAAGTAACATTACAGACTTTTTTAATTTTAAGGATTTGGAATACAAAGAAAAAAGAGAAAGGGTATTTTACGCTTCAGTTTTTGTTCACCTCTCTTATGTGTTTTTTAGACATTATTCCCAATAAATTTTTCACATATATTGATGAATAACAAAAAATTGCTGATACATTTTTCCAATATTTCCATTTTATGTGTATTTTTTATTTCATGCATGTGTATTTTACTATACAAATTTCATGAATTTCAGTTGATTTCTTTAAGGAATTTTCCTCATAACAAAGTGTTTGAGTGTAATGATGAGACTTCGTTAAAGGAAGTTTCACTGTATTTTCTGCGTTTTATTACACGTGATTAGTTCAGAAAAGTAACCTATATTTCAAATTTAAAGAGTGAAATATGTGTTTAAAACAAAAGAATAGTCAACGGCACAAAGTGAATTAAGCAAACTTTTATTATTATTATTATTATTAACCATTTGGAAAAATGGTTATTGTTCTCGTCAGGATGGGAAATGAAAAGCATATCTGAAGGTTTTTATTGGTTTAATCCGCATTTTATTCGTTTTGTGATTGGTCTATACAGTAATGTGTATTTCCCTTTACTTTCAACAGAGATCTGTTGCCACAATGACAAAAAAGTAATAAAAACTACAAAAAAAAAAATTAATAACTCAGAAACAAATTGAGATACAGCTTTCAAACAAATTGCATTTAAAAGTACATTTTTTTCTCTATACGACGGTGTAAAAAGTAATATTGTGGGATGTTTAGAAGTTTAAGAATGAAATTTCATTTAAAATGGGTTGTCAAATTTCTTGGAAATCTGACGATGGAAAAGCCTTTTTCAGAACAGTCAATGAAATGCTTGGATAATACATAAGTTTCAGGTGGATAATAAGTACGAGTCGCAGGCAGTTTCCGTCGCTTGAAATTTTTACGTGTAATAACACTATTAATGTTTAATTCATGGCGTACGTAATGTGTGATCAACTCCGTGCTATTTTTTATGTCTTAAATTTTAGTCTTTGAAAAAATCATTTTCCAAATGGTCGTAGTAATTTGTTAAATTGCATTTTTTATTTTTTTGTTACTAAACACCAAAACATAAATAAAGGCATAATAAGAAATGCATAGACATATACTACTATTACTACGTGTATAGAATAACAAAAATATTTTTAAGGGAAAATAATGCTCAATGAAAAGACATGTACTATTAATAGTACACCAGATCCGAACGGGTTATTTATAATCTATGTAATTCAAATTAAGTTCATTAGTAAAAGCTTTATTTATGAAAAAAAGAAAAAAAATTAGTGAATTTCATTTTTATGCATAAAATGATTATTTTTCGAATTTTGAACCTGTACGAAGAAATGGAGCAATTTAAAGATATATATAGCTATTTTGACATAAATGGATATTTTGATATGATGAACAAAATTTTAAACATTTTTGCATTTGGAGCTATTTTTCTAGAGCTAACAGTTCAGGAATTAACTATTAAATAACAATAAAAGGGGGCACCCTGTATTTAATAAATGAACAATATATTGAATTTCTTCTATAGCATAAATAATGCAAGACAATTTAATTTCTAAATAATAATTGTAATAGATAATAAAAAATGAAATGATAACTATGGTGCTAAATTAATGATTACATTAAAGTACAGATAATTACTGAGAAACTGATATCTTTAAGAGCTCGTAATATCTCTGAGTATTTTTGGGAGACTCAGCGTCATATAAATGTCAATTTGTGGGTAGTTTACTGAAACGAGGAAAGCTAAGAAGCATCCAAATCAGTGACAGGCGAGAACAAAAAAGTTACTACGAATTTTTTTCTTCTTCTTCCCTTTTTTCTTTACAGACTTTTTTATTTCTATCTGTAAAAAAAAAAACTTTCCGAAAATAAGCCACGTTTTACTTGTCACATTAAACACGTCATTCTCACACCCACATGGGTAAAATAAAGCAATATTTTTATTATATAATGCAATATATTTTTTAAACAAACCTGGAAACTTTTTCTAATGAACTATCTGCAATTTAAAAGGGGGAAAATAAAAAATGTTTCAAATACAGCATAAAAATTGTTGTAGAAAAAATGCTATATCGACTCTATATCAGAGTATGAAAAAATATTTTCAGATGATTCTGTATTTCCTATAAGGTGTGACTTTTGCTGCGCGGCTAAATTTTGTGAAATGATTATTTTTGTTTTAATGAGTACACACTTCAGTGGAACTCAAATGCCTTTTGAGAGCATTGAAAGTCCATTTAACCGGACTAATGTGCTTTAGACGCAATCTGGGTAGCGTGTAGAGTCAACATCTGCAACTCAACATACCAATACAAGTAGTACAGGGTTCCTACACGTCAAGGAACTTTACCCTGACTTTAGGTCAGATTAACATCAGTATTTTCTTACAGAAATAATCGCCTTTTGCAATCACGCAATTACAAAAATCGAATTTTTCTACATAAAAATACTGGTATTTCAGCTGAAAGTGTAGGAAACCTGTAGTATAATATCATGGGCTTAATTTGAACCAGGGAGACACCAGAGCTTGGCTCCGGTACTTCTCTGTTTTTAGTAAATATTTAAATGTTTGGTCGGCATTCACCGGAGGTCAAAAATACAGCGCTCGGGAACCCAGTGAAATAGCTCTTCCGAAAAACCGAAGCCTAAATTACCCTTTTCTTTTCCTCCCATCTCCAAGCTTTTGCATTCTTTCTATCAAAACACTATGTGACGTAACGTAATGTGCCGCACACGTAGTGGTGGAGATGAAACGGGCTCAATTTTTATATCAGTCTTTGGGCTTGGGAAGAGACTCAATCTGTCTTACATTCAAAATTTTATTTATTCATGTGTGGAATAGAAATCGTGTTTTCTATTCTAGCAATTTTTTGCAGATTTATGTCCGGTATTAATGGCGGCGACGTGTTGATATGACGCCACTCAAGAGAGGGAACAATGAATTTGGTTTCAGTTCGATTTTGTTTTGTGACAGTAGGATATTTTTTAATTGGATAACTTATTTTATTTTTTATTTAGATATCTAACCTGAAAAGAATATTTTCTTCTGTTTTTAGTCAACGAGCATTAGCTTGAGGTTTTGTTTGTTTGAGGTTTTTAGTCTTCTATCGTGTACGAGTATGAAAATAACGTTGGTGAATTTTATATTTATTTTTCATCAGGAATGCTGCCCATGCTAAGGCTCTGCTCTGCACATTTGCGAAGTCACTTTCATTTGTAAGTGGATATAATTACCATGTATTGTTATTCTGAAATTCTGATAAGAAGCAATCGAGCAGTTTTCCTCTTTTTCTATAAAAGCATCGAATCTTTCTCATAACGGTGTCAATTTTTAACACTTTCCAACAAAGTTGAAAAGTGTTTATGCATTCGGTTTGTCTGACCGCCAGTCCGTCTTTACGCGCTGTAACTCCCGTAAATATACTCGGATCGTTCTGAAATATTTGGATGTTAGTGACCTCTACCATATCACGAACCCTATTTCAAATGAATTTTGTAGCATGTTTAGTTCATGTACAGGGACAGTCAAAAGTTTTCCGTTGCGTTACGGCCTATGGGAAAAAATCGTTTAAAATGATTTTTAATGATGTTACATGCTTTCAAACATAATAAAATTGATATGCATTTATCAAGTGCACTAAAATATGCATCCCGTAGAATATGCGGTGCAAAGAATAATTATTATTCATTTACAGGGCCACACAAAAGAATTCCGTTACATAATGATATAGGGGTGAAGGGAATTTTTTTCCGGCGTATTTTAATGTTAAATTATTTCATATGTAATGAAATTGATATACGTCGCTGAGGTTTACTATATCTTATTTCATGTATAATACGAAATGCATAGCATTTACAGGGACACGCAAAAGATTCCAGATACTATATTGTATCCGAAGTACTGTACGGTAGCGATAATTGCTGGAAATGCAATTTTAATTATGTTTTGTGCTTTTATGTTTCACTACATTAATGCATTGTATATGGTGTGTATAAATGCAATAATTCATATACAGGGCTATACAAAAGAACTCATATTGGTTACTGGGTATGATTGTAAATTGCTTAAAGGTGGTTTTTAAATGAATTCTGCATTTTTACGCTGAACTGCATTTAGTTTACTACGAAATGTTTGTAGAACATAGATAAAATGATATACAGGGGCACGCAAAGGATTGGATACATGGCCGTCTCTAAATGATAATTTCTGGAAATGTGATTCCAGTAGCTTTAAGAGTGTTTTACTTTGAATTAAACAAGCTAAATAGTGCGTGTAATAAAGATGCTAGGTTAACTACAGAGTTGTGCAAAAATATACAGGTATGTTTCCATCTAATGGTATAAATTGATGAAAGAGAAATTTCAACCTGATATTCTTTTTCTTGCTAAACTAAATTTCTCCATTATATAGTATATATATCAACCTACAGATCAAATACAGAGCTGTTCAAAAAAATTGGAATACATATTTGCTATAGACGGTAACTGCTGAAATCAATTTTTTAAATGTTTTATGCGTTTTCTAAAATGTTTACTTAGTTCACATATGTACCGTATTTCCCTAAATAACGAAGTTTTGTTAAAGCATTCAAGAAGTGTTGGAAAGTCTTTCATAATCTATGCTTAACGCATGATTTTTCTTACTTGTTTTATTTAATCTGATTTCCAGGGACTCGCCATTGTTATGCGGAAGGAAATTATTATAATTTAAGGTATGCACCTTTTATAGGAAACTGGAAAACTTTGTTCAATTAGTCAGCATATAAATATTAATTTCTGTAAATTTCATTCGTTTTTTCATAAAACGCATTTAGTTATTACGTCCACCAGATTTGCTTGCTGAGGGTGAAAAAATCCTTTTAAATATTAAGCATATTTTTATTGATACTAAACTTATCTTTTGACAGATGAAATGAACAGAATTTGCTGCATGATAAAAAGAAAAAAATCCCTGCCGGCTCGGGCCTACAGGCGGAGGTAGATTTCGAAGTTAAGTACTAAATTCTCCAACAAAATTTAAATCAAGATTAGAGATAAACCCAGTTCCTCCACTAAGAATGAGCTCTAGGGAGCTAAACATTTTGTGAAAATTCTAATATACACGAATACACACACGCATGCATATGGAATAGGTTTAAAAAATAGCTAAAGCAAATTCAGAGAACCTCAAAGTGATAAATAAGTTAATATATTTCCATACTCGGGTTTTTATCATGTTTTAATACATTTCTTCAAACTCACATGACGTTACATATTCACTTGCTGAGGTGCATTTTATTTCCAATATGACGCAATATTTTGTTGTTGTTTTTTAATTCGTCAAACTATTTATTTCATTTTGAGTTTTCATGTGGAAATCTTGCTCTAGAAAACTTATGACGTAATATTCAATTTGTTTTCAATTCGTCAAACTATTTATTTTATTTAATTTTTCACGTGAAATTCTCGCAAAAGAAAAGCAATTGTTGTGGTGAGAATTTTATTGCTTTTTTTTTTAATTGTTGGCAACTGCAATAACGAAAAATATTTATTTTTTTCTGTCATTGTTGTGTTAGAGCTGATTTTATCGGAATCATGTTAAGATGGTATTCAAAATTTTGAACCCTCCCCATTTCCATTCCCTTGGTCCGATTTTACCCATTTTCAATCCCCGCCGAGATATTAGCCATCTCAAAGTTGTTGGCGAGTTTGAAGACGATCCGTGCATAATTGCGACTTTTATCGTGCGGACAAAATTTAGCACATACATACATACATATATATATATAAACTTTTTAGGTGGGGGTGGTTTTGGGTTCCTGGGATCCTATAATGAAAAGTTATGAAGGAATTTTTCAAAAGTCGCACCATGGTAACGACTGCAATAGGTAGTATTTCTTACGAAACCTACCTAAAAAAAAAAAATCTCTTAGCGCGTAAGATTTTTGAAAATTTTCCTTATAAATGTTTTTGCTTATTATTCATTCATTATAGAAATATATATGCACAGCTGCGAACTATTCCTTTTTTGTATTAACACTATTTCCGAATCATAATCCTTACCTTATTTAATCGCAGAATTCTGCGATTAATTAGCATTAAAATTAGGCAAAGATTTCTATTCGGAAGATATAATAGTAACTAAAAAGTCCAATAGTTGACAGCTAAGTATATGCAGATAGATCTATTTAAAAATGTCATTTTGCTAAAGAAAAAAAAGGCTTTAAATTTTGCAAATGATGTATGAAATATAAATATGCAAATTGGAGTGACGGCGGGAGGGGGCTACAGTTGTTGCCACTGCAGAATATTAGGGCTGCAGTACTTTTTAACACCTTCCATGCAATAGGTAAAGGTTATTTAGGATGACCAAAGCTTGTTTGGTATTGTATATGAAGTATGTAGGATAAATAGTTTATTTACAAGGGCACTCAAAAAAATTCCATTACATTATGGAATATGGGTGAAAATCGTTTGCAGATTATTTAATGCGATTATGCTATTTGAAATGCACTGAAACTAATATAAATCACTGAATTTCACTACGATAAAGTTAAAACAGAGCATTCATAGCATTTGTTATTCATTTGCAGGGCACACAAAAGAAATCGGTTACAGTATGTCTTTGAGTAATAATGGCTGGAGTGTGCGTTTTTAAATTCGGTATGCGCTTTTCACTTTAACTAACTTTTTGCAGGTTACTCGTTATATAAAAATTCTATAAACCCATATACAGGGCTGCACAAAAGTATTCACGTACCATTCTCTTCATTAGAGGAAGTTGCTGAATGGGAATTTTCAACTGAGGTATATGTATTTCTGGGGTCTTGTACCTTTTAAACGCGTCGAAAATTAACTAAACACTTCAAAGTTTGAATTAGTCTATCTTCAAAGCGGTTTTATATATAAACATGAAATTTTGGATATTGATTAAACAGATTATGGTTTGTAATATGCTACCATTAGAAATTTATTAACCCTTTACAGAATTTGTGTATTGTTGAAATCAAAATAGCTCTTTTTTTACCCCATAAGTCATTGCGCGCATGATATCTTGAGAAAGCATGTATGGATTGGCATGAAATTTGGTAAAGACACTAAACATATATATGTGTTTAAAATGACCTACTCTTAGGCTAAAATTATTTCATTAACTATATAAAAAAAATATTTTCGTAAAAAAAAATAAAAAATTTGTATTTTTAATGAATAAAAATAGTCATAACTAAAAATATTACCATTGTAAATACTTAAAAGTAGATCATTTTAAACACATATATATGTTTAGTGTCTTTAACCAAATTTCATGCCAATCCATACATACTTTCTCAAGATATCCGCGCAATGGCTTATGGGGTGAAAAAAACAGCTATTTTGATTTCAACAATACACAAATTCTGTAAAGGGTTAATAAATTTCTGTTGGTAGTATATTACAAAGCACAATCTGTTTAATCAATATCCAAAATTTCATGCTTATACATAAAAAGGTTTTGAAAATAGACTAATTTAAACTTTGAAGTTTTTTGTTAATTTTCGATGCGTTTAAAAGGTACAAGACCCCTTGTAAACTAAATTTTGACATGCATGTATTTAATAGATACAAATCTATATATCATGTATAGGTATGCTGAAAAAAAGTCGAATCACTTTCCGATTGTAGATGGGAACAGCTGAAATTGTGTTTTCAAATGGGTTATACCCAAAGCGATATAGATAAGAGTACAATGTCAATACTGGAACCTGGAGTATATTGACACATCTGCGCCATCTAGTGGACGGAGTGAATAATACAAATACGCGGGTTTTCAGTATGACGTCATATATGACAGAATATATACTATCTGCGCATCTCTTACGCATATTTTCTGATTCTTTACTCACTTATGGAAGGTGAATCTTGTTTCCCAGTTTTATTGCAAAATATTTTTATTACAGTTTGTTTTGATAAAATTATGCACATTTAAAAAAAAATCGCAATATCATTTCAATTTCGGGAGAAAAGCACTAATGCTACGAAAGCATTACCGCCTTTAGCCCTTAAACTAAAATGACATTGCGACTTTTTTTAAAATACACATATTTTTATCAAAACAAGCTGTAACAAAAATATTTTGCAATATATCTGGCAAACAAGATTCATCTTCTGTGAGTAAGTAACAATCTGAAATTCGTAATAGAATTTTTAACAGGGATTCTCTAAATGGCTTTGTCTGCTTCAAGGGAAAAAAAAAAAAAAAAAAAAAATCTAATCTGGCGATTTTAGGAAAATTTTTGCAGTTATTGTCTGGACTCGCAAAATATTTAAACAAATACTAAATTAACAATACTTGCTCGTTTAATAGTACAACATTTAATGCATGCATTTTAAATTAAAGTGAGTGAAGATAAAATAAAATTAATTTTAAATTAAATAAATGAACTATTTGTAATTTAAATAACATGAATACAATACGATCAAAAGAATATTGGAATAAGTTTTCGATGTATCGTCTGCGCTCGATAAACGAAGAAAAGGACTTAAAATTGAATATTTTATTTATTATTAAATTCTATACATATTCTAAACCTTGATAAACATTCTATTTTCATCTAGAATAGAACCGTGTATATCATTTTTTATAACTTTAGCACATCAAAAATTCAGTAACAAATAAGACTACAAAATTCAATCTTTACACATTAACTACTTACTAATTTTTATGCGACATTTTTCATTTCATTAAAAGAAAATAATTAAAATCGAGCGTATTTAAATCAACAATATTTTATAATATATATCAAATAATATTTTATTTATTTTTTAATAAATTAAAGTTAAAATCCGTAACTAACTTGTTCTGCTCTTTGGAAAAGGGCATATGAATTCTATAAGAAAAAGAATTTTCTTACAATTTCGAAAACTAGAGTTATTCGATTGCCAACATTTTGCCATTTTAACAAATAATATTAGTTCTTAAAAAGAACTGTTTTTATTTAAATAATTAACTATAATAAATAAGTCAAAAAACACGAATAAAAATTAATAGAACATTATATTACTGTCAGAATATAAATGCTACAAACAAATGAAAACACGATGTTGGCGCTTGCGCAGTTATTTCATAGATGTGCAATTAATAGATTATCCATAAAGAAGAAAACAGTTAGGCATCTTTCTGTTGTTCACTCCGTCCGCTACGTGGCGTGCGTCCTTGATTTATGTGACCTCGCCTTTAATCTTGCGGTTACCTCTCCCATTTAAGATAAGACGCTTACCTATATCGCTTTGGGTTATACCTTTCCATATGGTTGAAATAGACATAACGTTTTAAGGGGACACGGTACCTTTTAAACTACTTTTTCGATTTTGAATAATACTGTAATATACTTAAATATAATGTCACTACAGATATGAGGTACTATAAAGCAAATATAATTTCATATAATTTCAAATAAAAAAATCTTGTAGAACAGCCTATTTAACTAAAATTTAAATTTAAAAAAAATTTAAAAAAAAATGTTTTTAAATCCCTACTACTTTTTTAAATATGAATATTTTTGCTTCAAATTTTTTTCCATATTCCTTAGATTATACTACATAAAACTGTGCATGGATTTTTAGATGTATGGGATATTACATTTAATATCAATATTTTTCTCTTTTGTATAGTAAAAAATCAAGGAAAAATAATTGAAATTCTTAAAAAAAAAATAACTATAACCTTGAATGTTAAATCCATGCACAATTTTATGTAGTATGTTTTTAGGATTATGGAAAAAAAAATCTGAAGCAAAAATATTCATATTTAAAAAAATAGTAGGGATTTAAAAACATTTTTTTTAATTTTTTTAAAATTTAAATTTTAGTTAAATAGGCTGTTCTACAAGATTTTTTTATTTGAAATTATATGAAATTATATTTGCTTTATAGTACCTCATATCTGTAGTGACATTATATTTAAGTATATTACAGTATTATTCAAAATTGAAAAAGTAGTTTAAAAGGTACTGTGTCCCCTTAACTTATTAAACGGTGCAATTGTTAAATTATTCTGAATGTGTTGAAAAGTGTTTCATAATCTATGCTTGACGCATGAGTTTTTCTTTCTTGTTTTAATTAAAAATTAAGTCCTGATAATATCAAGTAGATGTTGGTAGAGTCCTGCATCGGGTCATGCAGCTCGGTTTTATCTGAACCTGACCCGACTCACGATTCGGGTCGGGTCCAACAAAGTTAATTTTTTTTGCCGCAGTTTGAAGTTAAATTTGTATTTTAATTTTCCCGATTCTTGGTTTTTTTCTTTTTACTTACTTCTACTATCACACTTGGTAACGGTCTTCAACACTACCCTATTTTCCGTTAAAAGCCTAGGAACAATTTCCAAAAGATAAATAAATTCTTCTGATTAGAGATAGTCCAAGAGCTGTTAAGCATTTTAGGGAAGGTATTTGAGGCACCCTGAAAATTTGTGCAACACTTCTTTTGTAATGCCTGAATACAAAATTGAATGACTGGCTGAAGGATCGTGGCCCAAAACCTGTGCCAGGCAAAAAATGGCACTTGACACGTGTCTGGCACAGTTTTTATGCCGACTAAAGTGTCTGTCATTTTCACAATATTTTTTTCTAAGCATAAATATTATTGTGCCTCAATCTCAGCGTGCCTCAAATACCTTTTTTGGGTAGTCAAAAAATGGCACTTGACACGTGTCTGGCACAGTTTTTGGGCCGACTAAAGTGTCTGTCATTTTTAAAATATTTTTTTCTAAGTATAAATATTATTCTGTTTCAATCTCAGCGTGCCTCAAATACTTTTTTGGGGTAGTGTCAAAAAAGGGCACTTGACACGTGTCTGGCACAGGTTTTGGGCCACGATCCTTCAGCCAGACATTCGATTTTGTATTCAGGCATTACAAAAGAAGTGCTGCACAAATTTTCAGGGTGCCTCAAATACCTACCCAAAAATGTTCAACAGCTCTCCTACTAAGAGTACATAAACACAAAGTATCTTTGAAACTGATCAAATTTGAATTAAGTTGGATTTATCTTGTTACTTTCCTCTATCTTTACAAGAAGAAAGTATTGGACTCGTGAAAAATTTCGACTTCCGGTTTTCGATGGATTTATACGTTTTAGAAGCTTTTGAACACGATTGGATGATTTTTAGAAAATGTCTTTCAAGAGTACGGAAACACAAAGAATCTTTGCAACTGGTGAAATCCGAATTAAGGTAGATTTATCTTGTTTTTACTTTCTTCTATCTTTACAAGAAGGAAATTATTGAATTCGTGAAAACTTTGGACTTCCGATTTTCGATCGATTTATACGTTTTAAAAGGTCCTGAACACGATTTGATGGTTTTTAGAAAATGTCTGTCTGTGAGTCTGTCTGTCACTCTGTCACGCTGTCTGTCACTCTGTGAGTCCGTATGTGACAAAGATTTTGTGGGAGCTCTATCTCAAGAACTAATGGACGGAATTTCACAAAACTTTAGATTCAGTTAGACCTTGATATAAACTGGTCCTGATTACTTTTTGTGTAAATCTCCCAGCAGGTGGCGCTGCTATGCTGCATTATTCACGATTCCTACAATAGCTCTATCTCAAGAACTAATGCACGAATTTTTATCAAATTTCAGATACAGTTAGTTCATGATATAAATTAGTGCTGCTTAGTTTTTGGTGTAAATCACCCGACAGGTGGCGCTACTATACTGCATTTTTCACGATTTTCGCAATAGTTCTTTCTCAAGAACTAATGCATGAAACTTTCAGATTCAGTTAGTCCCTGACATAAATTGATCCTGATTAGTTTTTGGTGTAAATCGCCCAACAGGTGCGCTGTTATACAAAATTTTTCTGATTTCCGCGATAGCTTTGTCTCAAAATCAATGCACGGATTTTCATAAAACTTCAGATTTAGTTAGTACTTGATGTATTTTGGTGCTGAATACTTTTTGGTGTAAATCGCTCTACAGGTGGCACTGCTATGCTCATTATTCAGGAAGTATTAACATGTATGAGATAGAAGAAAGTTTTGGGATTGCCACATCCGACTAGTTTTTTGAAAATCTATTCACTTATATTTCTTGATATCGGTCTGATTATTTGGTAATGCGGTTGATTGGAGGTCGGGAAATTAGAGTTTTGCTGTATAAGGTTTCAGTGCGTCTGAAAACGAAATTGTTCCTCGAGCACAGACAGAAACTACTACTAGAAAATACTACTTTGGTCTGTTAGGCCTAATTCTTGATAACGACACCACTGGCATGGCTCCGATGCGGAAAAATAACTATAGACGGATGGGAACAGCTGAAATTGGGTTTTGAAATGTGTTATGCGTTTCCATAGGGTTGAATTAGACGTAATATTTTAACTTAAATTAAACGGTGCAGTTTTGTTACATTATTCTGGAAGTGTTGAAAAGTGTTTCATAATCTATGCTTGACGCATGATTTTTCCTTTCTTGTTAGATTTAAACTAATTTTTTCTCTATTACTTGATGTGCATAAATTCTATAGATCCCATACTGAGTAGCACAATATAATTCGAGTACATTTTCGTTTCTTAATGAAAATTTCTGAAAAGGAACTTTTAACTGTGTTGTACAGTTTCTTAACTGAACTAAATTTTCGCATACTATGTAGCACACATACAAATATATAGATTATACACAGGACTGCACAAAAGTATTTTGATACTTTTCCGACCGTAGTTGGTAATTGTTGAAATTGGGTTTTCAAACCATTCCAAATTGTTTATTTAGATATCATCTTTCACCTTATTAATCGGTGAAGTTTTTTTACAGTATTCTAAATGTGTTGGCAAGTGTTTCATAATCTATGATTGACGCACGATCTTTCTTTCTAATACTTTC
This sequence comes from Maratus speciosus, assembly GCA_963932465.1. NCBI lineage: Eukaryota > Metazoa > Arthropoda > Arachnida > Araneae > Salticidae > Maratus > Maratus speciosus. The sequence goes on along the minus strand of OZ010788.1, from coordinate 118,593,517 downwards.
CAACATAGTTAAAAAGTGTTTATGAATTTGGTTTGTTTGTCCGTGCTCTAACTGGCGTAAAGTCCGAATGCCATGAAGTTGATATATATTATTGGGGTTTACAATGGTATGTTCGGTATTGAAATTTAAGCGTGTAGCGTTTACGGTTTATTTACACGAACCCTCAAAAAAATTCGGTTACATTACGGTCCCTGGGGAAAAAATAATTTGCGGTGTATTTTAATGATATTACACTATTTTAAACATATTTAAATTGATATATATATATATCACTGATGCGTACTACAAAGTTCTTACTATAGAACGTGGTGAGCACAGAATTTATTGTTCATTTACAGCAGCCATACTCAACCTGCGACCTGCGGGCTGCATGTGGCCCGGCCAGCTTTTACATGCGGTCCAAGACATAATAATCATTATAAATTTAATGAGATATGTATAAAGTGTATTTAAGATCTTCACGGTTGCTTTAGATATTTTGACGGGAAGACAACATCTGTTTTGTTATCCATAATTCATTTAAAATTATGTTAGAACATCTTAACTGCCATTCTTATAGACAAAAGTTCTTTTTACATGTAGTTATATTTGGGCTACACTGGTGTACGCATTTCTTTATCTTCAACACTAATCAAACATTATTCCAAATTAATTTAATTTGCACTGTATATTTCTAAAATTAAGAAAAAAGTTTTTGAATTGATCAAAAGCCTGATTTATTAGAGAAAATCTTGGAAATTCTGCCTTGTTACATTATTACGTTTTCCATTTACTAAGGGGCTCGTCCCCCTACGAGCTACGCTCGCCAATGCCCGTTCAGACACCGCAGTCTCCAAAAGCACGCTAATTTGATCGGCTTTAAAAAGATTTTGAAAGATTGAATTATAATTTAAAAAACAGTGGTGATCTCCCTATAAACGGGGTTTTATTCATTTCTCTTCGATTGGGGAATTTTAAGGAAAAATCAGCTGCTGTTAAAAAGATACAATGGCTGTTTTCGTCTTTGATTAAATAGAATCAGTTAAACGGTTCAAAATAAGCTAATATAATAAGCAAATCTGCAACAAAATGCAAATATATTTTACAAATACCAATGCCTTCTTTTGACGAAAACGACACAGAAGGTTAGCGAATCTTAACTAAACCATTTAAGCAATTTCTTTATTTTCTGCTTCACATATTTTTCTCTTTCAGATCATATTTTTTGTTGATGACACTTCATTTTCAGCTTGTAATCTTTTTATTTTTATTAAATTACTAAATAGTCGCTCGAAAGCAGTCTAAACGCGTTCAATTAATCTTATTAATATAATCTCAAAATATCAAATTAATGTCTGGCACAATTTTTAGATTTAAACTGTTTTGCAATATTACTTTTCGTTCATTTTACATAATAAGTGTAATGTGACGTAAATGTGACGTAATTTCTCCTATTTAAGACTTCTAACGCATGTTAATGAATTTATTATTTTACAATATCCTTTCTCTTTTAAAATTCACGTGTAAAAATAGTTTTTATGAAGTAATTTTCAATAAGTTCCTGCTTTTCATACGTAATTATTTAATTCTAATTTGAAAGTTTTTTTCTGTTAATAATAGTCACGTGTAAACATTTTTTTTAATTTGAAGCAAACATTATTATTTGCGCTGTTTTTACAGTTGGCAACAGTTTAAATTAATACCATTTTCTAAAATAAGTAAAAAATATCTCCCGAAATGCTGAAAATTTGAATTTAAAATAGAAATAAAACCTCAAAAAATGAGTCAAATTAAAAAAGTGAGTGCAGTCTGCACATCCGGAAATTCTAACGCATAAAATGATCTAAAAATGAATTAATTCGCATGTATAGTTTTTGCTCCTATAAAATTTTTTTAATGGAACGATTTTGTCCAACTTTAATTCTGCTTTTTCAGAATTTAGTGTCGCCCCCGGCATTTCCATTACTTCATTTTCTTCTGATGGACTGGTGGTTTCTATTATTATGAAACAGCCATTATAAATGAAGTGTTAGGTGAAGATGAAAGAGCAGCCGTAAATAGTTAGAACTCTGATTTTCTGGTCAATCCCGGTAGGAGCGGGGGGGGGGGGAGGAAATGGCCATTTTTTTTTTTTTTACGGCTGCTCTTTCATCTTCACCTAACACTTCATTTATAATGGCTGTGTCATAATAACAGAAGCCACCAGTCCATCAGAAGAAACTAACACGGTTAAGCGGGACTCTACTGCAGTACAAAACATATTTCAATTTTTAAGACTTAAAGCATACGTTTTATTTTATGTAAAATGACATCATTCGCATCCGCTTAAGAATTCCACATTTACGATCTCTTAAACATTTACAGTAAAGCATGACATCACTATCGCGAAATAATGCACAAATGCAGCAAAAAGATTCCGGCATTCAAGAAAATCGAAAAAAAAAAAAAAAAAAAACCCGGCTATTTAATGATTCATAGATACTTACAATTAAATATAGTATATAATAGCTCCACTGTTTTAACAGAAATCATTTGTTTCTGTATTTTTTTCAAAATAGCACGTATTTTAATTACATTTTCTTTCGGTTGTTACGAGAAAATGGCAACAAAAATATATAATTGCTATTTTAAAACTATTTTTCCTTTACTTTCTACAGAAATGAAGTACTTCCGTTGCCAATATTAAGCAAATGGCTCCAAAAACTAAAAAAAAAAATTTAATATTTCAAAAATAAATGGGATACAGTTTTCAAACAAAATGCATTTAAAAGAACTTTTTTTTCCAATACGACGGTATAAAAATTGAAAATGTGTGATGCTTAGAAGTTTAAAAAATTGCTAAAGAGTATTTAATCATAATGCTTTGTTTTACGGCTTAGCTTCTGTAAGGTAACGTTATTTTTTGGACACAAAATAAGCTGGGAGAAAGAAATAGCATACCGTACCGGGGCTAATAATATATAGGGCTGCACAGAAGTTTTCAACAACATCCGTTTATGGGCGGAAATTGCTGAATGGAAATTTGCAACTGTGGTATGAATTTCACTGAACTAACTTTTAGCATACAATGTAGTATAAGTACTTATTTATAGATCATATACAGGGCTGCACAAAAAAATCGTATATTTTCCGACTATTCGTGTTAATAGCTGAAATTGGGTATTCAAATGCATTCTGCGTTTTTTAAATTGTTCATTTAGACATCATCTTTCGCCTTAGTAAACTGGGAAGTGTTGTTATAGTATTCTGAATGTGTTAGAAAGTGTTTCATAATTCATGCCGTACGCATGACTTTTCATTCTTGTTTTGTTTAGATATCGAAATGTAAAGGCTGAATTTAGGACAAGGCCTTTATGTTTATACTGCAAGGATTGATTTTAATTTGCGGGACTAATTCCAAAAGCCAAAAATTGTAAGTATGAGAATGAATTCTTATCTATGAGCATAATGATTTTTTTCTCCCTTTCATCATTTTAGATGCGACAAAATATCGTATATTTTCGTGCATGCCTCGCAGTTTTTATCCTCAACAAGAAAGAAAAAAATCATGCCTCAAGCATAGATTATGAAACACTTTCCAACGCATTCAGAATAATGTAACAAAACTGCACCGTTTAATTTAAGTTAAAATATTACGTCTAATTCAACCCTATGGAAACGCATAACACATTTCAAAATCCAATATCAGCTGTTCCCATCTACAATCGGAAAATTAACCGAATTTTTTAGCAGCCTTGTATAGGATATATAGATTTGTATCTATTAACTACATACATGCCAAAATTTAGTACATTTAACCCCTTGAGGGGGTTCACAAGTAGTAATTGGGGTCAAAGGTAATGTTGCATCCAGACTTTTTTTCCGGGTGTGATTTCTGCAGCTCTGGAAGGGACACTTTGGAGTTCCGTGTAGCACTTCTAGGCCATTAATAAGCATAAAATCCCAAATATTCCGAATGCACCCTTAAACAACTTGACATGAGGGTCAAGAACCTCATCTCCATATATTGTATCCAAAAATGTGTAAGTCAGTGCGGCCATTCAAAATGATAACCGCCCATACCATGATTCCAAGACCTTTGTATCGGTGCCTTTCACGGATGTTTGCAGCTTTATCGCGTGTGTTTTTTTTCCCTCCATATGGTAATACGTCTGTAATAACCCTCCAAACAAATTCAGGAGTGATCGGTAAAGAAAATTCGGCTCCAGTCCGTGCTACTCTAATGCGGATGATCTCTGTACCATTTTAACCTGGTGCATTTCGCTGCCGGAGTTAGAAGAATACAAATCATGGGTTTCTTTGCATACAGCCTGTTATTCACAATAAATCTGGATAGGCGAGTTTCTGTTGCTGCAGCGAACTTCCTTCAATTGATGTCAGTTGCCTCTTCTTTTAGCAATCGTTGCCAAATAACGGTCTTGAGTATCTTCTTGTGGCACGTTTCTTACTTTGACCTGATTATCTGTGCCCATTACCAGTGTCCTTAAACCGTTTCCAGATTCTTGACATTACGATTTTGGCTATTTTTAAGCCTTTACAGATCCCTGAGAGGGACTGTACTGCTTCCATTCTCCCTATCGAACACCACTTCTCACATTCAGTCAAATGTCTTCTGGACGGCATATTTCATTTACTACAAGCGATAATTTTACTCATCTACCCGTACAATCTTGAAATTAGACTTCAAATCACCCATGTGGATTCTTTTTCAAACGTGAACAGAAAGAACGGGCTGAAAAATATGCATATTTTTTTAGCGAAGGTTAATCCCATTGGGCTACGTGATAACGTTGACATTATTTTACCAACCAATCACCTTTCATTGAAGTTTCTTTAATAGAATTAACATAAAGCACCTTTTTATGGTTGTTCTTTTAATTTTTCTCGAAAGTGCATTTTGAAAGTGGTAACAATTAACCAGTCCAAAAATGAAGTTACTTTTATTAATTGTAGGCAGCAGATTTAAAGTAATTGATAAATTTGTCCGTTATAAAGTAAACAAAGATAAGGGTCACGAAACTCAACCAATGTGCGTTATTGCGTTCTTGTAAACTCGTCTTTTCCCATAAGTGTCGGCAACAGTTGGTCCCATCGAAGTCCAAGGTAAAGAAGTTTTACGTCCAATCTAATCACAGTAAATTTGTGTAAACGGAATTGTAGATATACTTGCATAGTTATACTTCCGTCTTGGGACATTAAAATGTTTTCGTTTACGACAAGATTCCGTGTTTACAGAAAACCTGCGAAGAAGGAATCACAATTGGAACAAGTTTCATTTCAGATAGGTTTCAAAAGTTACCAAGCATAAATATATTGTGTTGTTTTCGTCGGATCTTGAATTGTTTTCCTTTGAAATAGGTCATCTTTACAGATTTTACTGTAATACATTTATGCTCTTCAAAGGTGTGCTATAGAGTGAGTACGTTTTAGCAGTTTTTATGGATACTGTGAAAATGGAACGTGTTTTAACAGAAACCTGTTTAAAGCGGAAAAGTTCATAGTCCCGGCGAAAGGCATTACCTTTGAATTATACCTTCTAAGACAAACACCTGTCTAAAGCGGAATTTTTAACAGGTTCTTTGTGATTCCGTCTTAGCCGTTTTTACTGCTGTATCTATGACACAGTAAACCAGTTCTTCGTTCGGAGGCGTCCGGACCCCTGGACCCTCCCCTTGGCTACGCCACTGGTTAGAGCGTGGACAGATGGACAAACAAACCGAATGCATAAACACTTTTCAACTTTGTTGGAAAGTGTTAAAAATTGGGGTGTGCGTGATACATGAGTATTTGGGACTTGAATATCCTCTGTACATATGACAATTTGTGCTCCGCAAAATCATGAGCAAGCAATTTTTATTTTTTAAATTTACGAAATCTCGAACCAATATACAGTAAATATTGTACAATTTTTAGCATATTAACTGTTGGATTTCAATAGAGTAAAATATGTTTGAAATATCTTTCTTCTTTTTTTCAAAAGAAGTTTTTCCCAAAATGATTTATTAGTGGTGTTACATGAGGACCTAGCATACACGAAAAAAAATCGATGATTGTTTTGGTCAAAAAATTACCTAAATATTAGTCAGACTAACAAAAACAGAAGATGCCAAAAACATAGGGTATTAAGGAATAGCTTCAAGTTGCTTGCTGGTTTTTTTCTTTTTTTTTCTTGATGAATAGGATTAGCGTATTTTTCATTCCGAAACGGTTATTCTTGTTTTATTCTTTGTTAAACAGCCCCCTAATAAATATCCCCTAATTTCCCATATACATATAACTCGTTATTTTACGCACTGAATAAGGTGTTCAATTAATCAAAGTTAAGAGCACCTTCTCTCACGAAATGAATATGAATATATACTCTCGAACTAATTTCTCATGAAGTAGCGAATGAAATGACATCTGAAATAATTAAATAAATGGCAACTATATTAAGTTTAAACAGCAGCTAGCATATTTTTTAAAGATTCTCTGACATGAAAACATTTGTATCACATAATTAAATACATTTTATACAAAAAAAAAAAAAAAAAAAGATCTGTCGGACTAAAAGATCATAGTTCATGTCATTCACGGACATTTCGTGATACAAAAAGTCACGAAAATGTCAATTTAGAGGAAGTTTATTGAATAGAAAGGAAACAGAAATCATCCAGATCAATAAAATAGAAAAGACTGATCGTTGTTTTATTATTACTGAAATGTTTGAGTCAGGGACAAATAATAGGAGCAAAAAATAAAATAAAATTGGTTGGATAATTAAATTTAGATCATTATCGAGCTATGATTTTTTTGTGATTTTAAAGTGGAACTAAATCAAGTAGTACATTCAACTTATACAATTAGCATATACAAATGAAGCTCAGCTATATCTCGTGCCACTGTATTCAGATGGTTTACAGAATTTAAAAGACGTTGAATTCTCTCCTGGATGCAGAACATACATACAGGAAAACCTTCGCGACTAATCCCAGGAAATGTGTCGGCTGTGAAAAAATATTAATTAATGACTAGAGAACAGGAATTCTGTTTTTTAAGAATTTAGTGTCGTCCCCGATATTTCCATTACTTCATTTTCTTCTGATGGACTGGTAGCTTCTATTATTATAAAACAGCCATTATAAATGAAGCGTTAGGTGAAGATGAAAGAGCAGTCGAAAAAAGTTAGAACTCTGATTTTCTGGTCAGAATGAAAAACAAAAATGGCCATTTTTTTTTTTTTTTTTTTTTTTTTTCAAAAAAAAATTATGGCCATTTTATTTTATTTATTTTTATTTTTTTTTTTTTTTTTTGAAATTTCTTTTAAGGTGTTTTATATACTTATGATGAAATGTATATATGCACAAAATTTTATATTTGTATGATGAAAAAAAAAATTAACGCCCGCCGCCCCCTTAAAATAAATTGTAACGTATTTATAAGGAAGAACTTATAAGAATATAATTTAATAATATAACTTAATAAGAATATAATAAAATTATATATATATAGCCATTTTTTTTCCATTCTGACCAGAAAATCAGAGTTCTAACTTTTTACGGCTGCTCTTTCATCTTCACCTAACGCTTCATTTATAATGGCTGTTTCATAATAATAGAAGCCACCAGTCCATCAGAAGAAAATAACTCGGTTAAGCGGGACGCGGATAATCGGGACTCTACTGCAAAACATTTTTCAATTTTAAGACTTAAAGCACACGCTTTTATTTTATGTAAAATGACGTCATTCTTATTAATATAGGTACTTAAAATTAAATATAGTTTATAATAGCTCCATGTTTTATCATAAATCAATCATTTATATTTTTCTCAAAATAACACGTATTTTAATTATTTTTTTTTCAATTTTTATGAGAAAATGGCAACAAAAAGATATAATTGCTATTTTCATCTATTTTTTCTTTACTTTCTACAGAAATGGAGTACTTGAGTTGCCAAAATGAAACAAATGTCGCTAAAAACTACAAAAAAATTAATATTTCAAAAACAAATGGAAATTCAGTTTTCAAACCAATTGAATTTAAAAGTACTTTATTTCCCAATACGACGATATAAACATTGAAAATGTGCGATGCTTAGAAGTTTTAAAAAATGCTCTAGCGTATTTAATCGCACAATGAAACATCGGCTTTTGTTTTACGGCTGGCTTATACAAGGTAACGTTATTTATTGGAGACAAAATAAGCTGGGAGAAAGAAATAGCATACTGGGGGCTAATAATCACTGTACCTACGAAATGATACAGAAGGAACTGAACATTGGATTTGCAGCTATACATAAAATATTTTTGGAAGAGCTGTATGTGAAAAAAAAAAAATTAATTTGTTGTTGTGTCCTCCATAATTTAACAAAACACCAAATCGAAGCGTGTCAGAATCAGTAACGAAACCCTAAAATTACTTAATGGTGGTGGGTACCGCATTATTTCTAAGGAATGTCTTACTTTCCAACATGTCAAGTAAAATACGAGTCTTTAAAGATGACCCCAAATCAACAATGGTGAAAAGAAAAAGGGCAATGAAAAAAGCAATGTATGCCGTGTTCTTTAGAAGTACAGAGCTAGTCAAAGCTATAAAGCTAGTGGAACAGAAGACAGTTACACTAACTGGTACACCACTATCCTCCAGAAATTCTTCAAGGGGTGAGTGTTAGGGGACTAATGCTTCCCTATGACAACGCATCTTCTCATTCAGCAAAGATTACAGTTGAATTTCTTGAACAAAAAAACATCCGCCCTATTCGCTGATCTTGCTATGTGTTACTTTTGGCTAATTTTTAATTAAAAAAAAAAATACGTGACGGGAGTCGTTTTCATTCCGAAAGTGAGATTGATGATACTAATAGAAGCATTTTTTTCATACAATCCAATAAATCAATGGCTTGAGGCACATTTAACCCTTAAATGCCTGATTTTTTAAAAATCAATTTAAAAATGTTTTTCGGCTTTCATTTCTTAAAAATCATGGTAAAAATACTTTCAAAAATCCTGTTTTGTTTTAAGTATGGTTTACGATTAAAAAACAGTTTGTTGCCAATCGGCAAGAGTGGGCTTTAATTTAAAAAATAATTTTCCTGGATAAAATTCTATAATATTAAACACACATGAAGTTTAATAACTATGATGAGGAATTTCCACAAAGTGCTTTAAAAAGTAATTAATTCTTATTAAAATATACAAAAATGTATTGTAAAACATTACAAAAATCAATGCGGAATACAAAATAAATTGTTTATTTTATGATACTTGATAATATGAGTATAAATTACTTAGTTAAGAAATTGTATGGAACATTTTAAAGTAATTATTTGTTTTAAAGCACAGTCCAACACCACATTTTTCACATTTTGTTGCAGTGTATCCTTTGCAATTTGGAAATTTGCACCCCATCTTTTTCGCTGCACATAGGAGCATATGTCATGTTTGGTCCAATCGAACATCTTTATGTCGGTACTGTTATGGACCTCTATGCTTTTTTGCCTGAATTTCTTCTTCAACCATCGATGATGGTCTTCCACGCTTGGGGGTGTATTTGGTTCCCACAATACCATGCATAATGATCTTGCAAGTTCTGCTCTGATCTTTGATTGAGGCATTATCTCCGATTGATGACCATTAGCATTCAAAACTCTTTTGTAGAGAAGCTATGTGTTTACTATAGTGAAGTCAAGCAAATGGTAAAATATTCTTAGATACCATTTGCGAATACGAATATTAATTTTGTAGTAGACCATTAAGCTATCCAAAAGGTCAACTCCTCCCATATGTCGATTGTAATTACGTATGGGCAATCTACTCCAATGACCTTCTTGGACTCCTGTCAAAACGATTGACTTTTTTACAGGATTTGTTCCAGCGAAAATAGAAACATCTTGACGAATTTATTGTTTTTCCAGACTTGTGATACAATGTCGATGCATCTATAGTAGTTGTATATTCTAATGAAGAACCCCGATCTAAAACTTTTTAAGGATTTTTCATTCGGTAGTTTGCATCCAGGAATTCTGTTTCTTCTGACTGTATCCAATGTATGGATACCTGTGTTTGCCAAACGTACCCTCAGCGTCAATGCCGTATAATAGTTGTCAAAATGCAACTTATGGTTTTTTACTGATCTCGATATTCTTCTTGGCAGTCTTATATAAAAATACCAGCAAGTATAAAAAGTTTAAGGAATTTATTTGGCATATATCGCTTAATGCAATGTCGAACTTTAGTATTGCTCATTTTTTCGTCAATTGAGAGATTTTGCTTAAAAGGGATAGAAGCAAAATTATTGTTTAAAATATCAATCATAAGTCGAAGTTTGTGTAATCTATCATGATTCGCATCATCTCGAAGTAGATGTTTTTACTTGTCATTGAAATGAAAAAAATTTTCGGAATTTCTCAAACTGATCTCTACTCATTGTGTCCTGAATTAAGGGAAAACCTAGTTCATCACTCCAATACGGTTGAACTCTGGGCAAATACCCTAAAGACATGTATAATATTATCCCCGAAAACTGCCTTATGTCTTGTGATTGTGAAATTCGTAAGTTTAGAAGGACCTTTTTGGCAGGCATATAAATTGGGTTCATTGACAATTTTTTCTATAAGCTCACCTGAAAAGAAATATTTCTAAAAGTAAAAGACTAGTGGTGTATCCAGCATATTCACGTTTGGTGAATAATCTCATTTCCACTAAACATTATCTGGTTTTTATTTACCTTTATGTTCCCTTTTTTGAAACAATCTCCCTCTATGGCAGTTTAGATTTCTTTGAAATCTCTTTGTTGCATTTCGGAAAAGTAATTTCAAAATCATTATGACAGTGTTCGATCTGAATTATTAACCAATTCTTCTATTTGTTTTTCAGTCAAATACTTTTTTGGTTGTATTTTAAAAATGATAGAGTAAAATTTGTAGAAAATAAAATGTAGGAAAATATCTTAGATACATTTCAAAAAATAAACTACAATTATAAACTACTACAAACGTAAAATACTTCTATTGAATATAGAATAAATTAAAGCTAAAACTGCTCATTGTTATCTAGGCTTAGTGGAACTTAATGCTAACAGTTGCCAACACACGCAAAATTCTGCATACAAAAAATATTTTACAGTTAAATATCCAAAAGTAGTCATAAATATGGACTACATACCTTACTTTTCCATATAAAAAATTTTATTTGATCACTGGAGAACAAAACGGTGTATTTTACAAGCTTCCAAACAAAACAAAAAGCACATGTAGCAACAATTGAAAAAATAAATCTATCTTTATTCTTAAACATCACTAGTGCTGTCATCGACATGTTGAAAATTGATTTAATAATATTTTCAATATGTATTTTATTGGCAAAATTAGGCATTAGAGATTCAATATTATTCTAATTGTATTTTAGAGGACTAAATTGGGTATACTGCCGAAAGGCAACACACGGCATTTAAGGATTAATCTTTGAAAAATTTGTCCACAAAAGTACATTAATATTTGAGGGAACTACTATGAACACTTCTAACAGTTGGTAAGTTTAACTTGTATCATTTGAGCAGTATCTCGAAAATTTCACTGTGAGCCTCGTATTATTATTATTATTTTTTTTTCGGGTTTTTTCGCCTTTTTTTCGTCGCATTCTTTAAATTCCTATATTTTTCATTATCATACGTATAAAATAGTATGCATTCCAACAAAAATTATTATATTTTACTAAAAAACGCAGACGATTTTCGAAGTTATTGCTACTTATTTTTAACACTAAATAATACAGGGTGATTCAAAAAAGTCCTTCCGGCCAGTGCCGGGAGGAAGAGGTAGCTTTCAAATTCCTTATTTTAAAAAAGCCAACTTATATTATTCAAACACACGGAGCTCAATTTAGTGGAAACCGAATATAGGAGATTCAATACTAATTTTTATCAATACTAAATCATTATGAATGAGAATTTCGCGAAATTAGTCAGCTTTACCCAAGCTGCTTTGATTTAAAGTAACTTATATTTGGCTGAGATGTTGATGTATACTATCCACATGCCTTCTTACATGGAAATAGGCGAATACGTGTGTTATCGCGTGACAAATACCAGATCGTTTCAAAATGTTAGCCATACTAGAAATTCAAAGTGCTATAATTCGACCATTTTTTAAGATATAAACAAAAGAACAAATTTTCAGAAACAAAATCTGCTCCGGAATCTTTGTATCAAGGCCAAACACATAAAAAAAACCTTTTTCATTTTCCAATTTTTTAATACCTCATTTTAAATTTTAAATTTAATTTTTTTTTTAAATGGCAAACCTTTTGAAACAAGATGGCGAATGAAGTTGGCCAACGAACCCGGTCGAGACATTGGTATGTTCTATGTACAGACCAAGTTACATCCAAATCGGTTCATAAATACGCCTGTTATCGCGTGACAAAAATCAGGTCGTTTTAAAATGTCAGCCAAAATAGAAATTCAAAATGCTATTACTCAGCCATTTTTTTAGATATAGACGAAACAAAAACTGTTCCGGAATCTTTGTATTAAGGTCAAACACATACAAAAAAATCTTTTTCATTTTCCAATTTTTTGGTATCTCATTTTAAATTTTAAATTTTTTAAATTTTTTTAAATGGCCGCTATTTTGAAACAAGATGGCGGATGAAGCTGGCCAACGAACTCGGTCGAGATATTTGTATGTACTATGTACACACCAAGGTACATCCAAATCGGTTCATAAATACGCCTGTTATCACGTGACAAATATCAGGACGTTTCAAAATGTCAGCCACGCTAGAAATTCAAAGTGCTATAACTCAGCCATTTTTTAAGATATAGACGAAACAAAACCTGCTCCTGAATCTTTGTATAAAGATTAAATACATAAGAAAAAAATATTTTTTCAATTTTCAATTTTTTGGTACCGCATTTCAAATTTTAAATTTTTTTTTTAAATTTTAAATGGCCGCCATTTTGAAACAAAATGGCGGATGAAGCTGGCCAACGAACTCGGTCGAGACATTGGTATGTACTATGTACATACCGAATTACATCCAAATCGGTTCATAAATTCGAGAGTTACAGTATGACAAAGGTCAGATATATATATATATATATATGGATATATATATATATATATATATATATCAACTTTTGAACGGAGGGTGGTTTCGGGGTGTGGGGGTCATGATCGATGAAAATATACCAAAATTTTTTGAAATCGCTTTCCTCCGAACGGCTGCAATAGGTAGCTTTTTGTAATGAAAGCTACCTAAAAGATGGAAAAAATTTTAAGAGGTGATAGTACACACCCAAACAAACATTTTGTATAAAAAAATGCATGGTCGAAAACTAAACGTAAAAAAGTTAGAGGGCGCCAAAAGTTATGTTCTTATACGGGGCAAAAACACACAATGAACGATTAAGTTAAGTTACGAAAACAAATTTAATGGCATTTGATTACAATAGTGCTCAAAACATTGACCGGCAGCTGTTATGCACGCAGTACAACGGCGAAGAACAGATTGGCGAATTTTCTGAAACACACCAGGCACCACCGCGCTTGCCAGATCTTTCATGTCTCGATTATTTTTTTGTGGGGACAGCTAAAGGCCCTTGTGTATGAGACTCCCATTGAATCCGCAGAAGAACTTGTCGCCAAGCTTTCGGCTGCTGTAGGGGAAGTTCGCGATATGCCTGGTGTGTTTCAGAAAATCCGCCAATCTGTTCTTCGGCGTTGGACTGCGTGCATAACAGCTGCCGGTCAATGTTTTGAGCACTATTGTAATCAAATGCCATTAAATTTGTTTTCGTAACTTAACTTAATCGTTCATTGTGTGTTTTTGCCTCGTATAAGAACATAACTTTTGGCGCCGTCTAACTTTTTTATGTTTAGTTTTCGACCATGCATTCTTTGATACAAAATGTTTGTTTGGGTGTGTACTATCACCTCTTAAAATTTTTCCCATCTTTTTTGAATCACCCTGTATAATGCATTTCATTTTTATATTCATAGCAGGTGGCTTTGTTTAAAGTCTCACAAGTGCCCGAAGACTTCTGTGACACAGTTTCTAGCCTTTCACACAAATTAGTAATTTTGAGGATCAAATTTATTTTTGTTCATAAAATATACATACAATATAAAGGTGAAAGATGTTAACTCCAACATCAGAAATCATTTTAACGTTATTTTAAGACCTTTTTAGCTCACAGGCTATCAAAACCTGAGAGCTAATGTGCCCGCAGGTTCTGTATGTACGTATGTATGTACATAACGCGCTAACGCTTGATAGAAATATCCGATTTGCTTCAAAAAATTTCTAGGTTCATTCTGATAAGGCGCTTCCCTGATTAGTTTTGAGAGTTCATTGGTTAAGTATAAAGGGGGGGGGGGGGGGACGGGGAGGATACCATCCCCTTAACTTAGATAAATGGGTTTTCATGCAGAATTATCAGATTTGTTTCAAATTTGGTATACCGGTTAATTCTGATAAGACAATTCACTGATTAGATTTGGCGGTTCATTGGTTAAGTATAAAGGGCGAAGGGGGGCTAATACCCCCTTAATTTAGATAAATGGGTTTTTCATGCAGAATTATCAGATTTGCTTCAAATTTAGTATACCGGTTTATGCTGACAAGGCGCTTCCCTGATTAGATTTGGAGGTTCATTGGTTAAGTATAAAGGGGGGGGGGGAACGGGGGCTAATCCCCCCCCTTAATTTAGATAAATGGGTTTTTTCTATCCGATTTGCTTCAAATTTTGTATACCGGTTTATTCTGATATGGTACTTCCCTGATAAGGTTTGGACGCTCATTGGCTAAGTACACAGATAGGAAATAGAGGGGTGGGGGCTAATTCCCTTTTAATTTATTTTTCGAGGGGCATTGTTCTTTGAAATAAGAGTATAATATACAATTAGTTGTGAATAGCCTGTGAGCTCAGTGCCATCAGTTTAAATGGGCACTTTTCGTTCTATTTTATTTAAATATTGGACAATTCTGAATTTTCTAAGTGTGCTACTGTAAACTTCAATTAATTTCGTATGAATTATGATAAAATGACATCTGAATAATTAAATAAATGTCAACTATTTTAGATTCAAACAGCAGCTAACACATTTTTTAACATTCCCTAACCTAAAAATATTTAATATCACATAATTAAATACATTATATATATATATATATAAATCAATTCTTTCGGGCTAAACGATCATAGTTCATGTCATTCACAGATATTTCGTGATTCCACAAAGTCACGAAAATGTCAATTTAGGGGGAAGTTTATTGAATCGACGGCAGGCCGAATTCATCCAAATCGATAATAAAAAAAAAAAAGACTGATCGTAGGTTTTTTTTTTTTTTTTTTGCTTTTCTTTCCTCGCATTCTTTAAATTCCTATATTTTTAACTATCGTATTTAAGATTTAAAAAATTGTATCCTATTTCTCACATTAAACAAGCTTTTTTTTTTTACCAAAAAAAAAAAAAAAATGAAGAGGTTACAATTTTTCGCTCCTTCCCCCACTTTTTTTTTCTACTCCTTAACAGTGACTAAGTTTTAATGAGTTATCATCGGGTTAAAAATAATTGAAAATGGATACCGGCGAAAAAAACTCGAAAGAAACTTGCTGATATATCAGGAAGTTTCTTTCCTTTCATACCCCCCTCCCCGAGCGCGCACACACACCTAAAATGAGCGAATGCATAAGTGTGTATCAACTACGTCGACATCGTTTATCTTTCCTTTAATAGAGTTTAGATTTATTAGTTTGACTTGTTGAATGCGTTAAAAATTTCTAATTAAAAATTCGTGGGTTTTTTTTTTTTTTTTTTTGAATTAGAGTTTTTGTCGTATTTCCACGTTTTTGTAGCTCTCTGAATATAAGGGCTGTGCATATATAACGTTATCACTTTTAGAGAGAAGGGGGGGGGGGGTCTGGCACATGATATCGTAAGATATCTCTAGGGGGAGGGGAAATTGTCTTTTGATATCGTTATTATTTTCGATCCAACAAAAATTTCTCTTTTTATTTGTAACTTGTTCTTTACTTCAAAATAGTCTGTAATCTTTTTTTCAATATGTTACCTATTTTAATGGAAATATAGTATTTTTAATTACAATCGTTATATACTAAAATCATTATACATTAAATGATTATAAAATTATTTAATTCCAAAATGTGGAATGCCTCAACGTTTGACGTTCCTATTCTTCTGTCATATGTGTATGCATATATAATCCGCTGTTCAAGAAACCATGTTCGAAGTATGTTTAAAATGATACTGGAGTTTACTGGTAAAGAAAAGAGAAAGAACGTTGACAACCTGATTTGTTGATAAGAAATTCTGTCTGTCCCTCTACTTCCCCCTCCCCGGGGCGTGCTGAGGCAAGTGCATGAAGATATTAATACTGTTGAATGCATTACGTAACAAAAAGATATTATTAAATATTTTAATTGGTAACTATTTCTTTTAAGGTAACAGAATATGAAGTTTCATTAAGTTCCGTGCATTAGTTTTTGGCATAAAGCTATCGCAAAAATCGTGAAAATTGCAACATAACAGCGCCTCGATATATGATTTGAACGAAAACCTAATCTGCTACAACATATGTCAGGATCTAGCAGAATATGAAGTTTGATGAAATTCCATGCAGTATTTCTTCAGATATGACTATCGCTTATTATCGTGCAAATCCTGAAAAAGGCAGAATAGCAGCGCCACCTTTTGGGCGATTTACACCAAAACCTAATCAACAACATCTTATCGTCTAACTGAACCTGCAGTTTACTGTAAATCCGTACATTAGTTCTTGAGATAGAGCTATTTTGGAAATCGTAAGAAAACCAGCATAGCAGCGCCACCACCTCTTGGGCGATCTACACCAAAAGCTAATCAGCACCAATTTATATCAAGTACTAACAGAATCTGAAGTGTGATGAAAATCCGTCCATGAGTTCTTGGGATAGAACTTATCAGGTATTTTAAATTCCTTTAATATTTCAAATAACTTATCTCTGCTTATACTGTCATAGGCTTGTTTAAAATCAACAAACAATTGGTGCAAATTAATATTTTGTTCGTAGAAGTTTTCAAGGGTGTTCCTAATACTAATAAGTTGGAAATTGCTCGTCAAACGTGGCAAATGAGGTGCGTTCGTACTATAACTAGTTTTATAAATATTTTTTGCACCACATATCGTACTGAATGTATATTTTAGTGCACTTCATAAGTGCATATCAATTTCATTCTGTTCGAAAGGCTGAAAAATCATTAAAATACACTTTCTATATATTTTTTTCCATTGGCCGTAATGTAACAGAAAACTTTTGACTGTCCCTGTAATTAAACTATACATCCGATTTTCATAAAATTTGAAGTGACTCGACAAAATTATGCAACAATTATATATTTAAAATTTCAGACCATTCGGAAGGCTGTAACATCATTAAAATGCACTTTCTATAATTTTTTCCCATTGGCCGTAATGTAACAGAAAACTGTCCCTGTAATTAAACTATACATTCGATTTTGATAAAATTTGAAATGACTCGACAAAATTTTGCAACAATTATATATTTAAAATTTCAGACCATTCGGTTGGGTAGTTTTTGCTCTGTTATATGCGGACAGACGGACTGAACGACGGCTATAGGTGCTACGTATTTATATAATTACGAACGCACCTAAAAATGTGATCCACCGTTGATCGTCCTTTTCTAAAATCACACTGATAATCACCTATTACCATATCAGCATACGGCTGCAATCCCTTTGCAATTATCTTTGCCAACACGTTATCTGTAACATTTAAGAAAGGCTATGCCTTTAAAATTCTGGCAATTTAAGATATTTCCCTTTTTATGAATTGGTACAATTATAGCACTATTCCATTCATTTGGTACCAGTGGCCGAGAGATTCTGCTCTCGAAGCTGGTAGACGGGAGGTGCTGGGTTCGATCCCAATCGCGCCCGTCGGCCTAATCGTTCGGAGTTTTCGTGGTTTTCTTCGAACCTTGGTTCTCCAAGCGTTAATACGGGTTATGTTCCCTTAGAAAGACCTCCATGGAAGGCACTCTCCCCCTTAGGGCCTATATCTCTCGTGCTGATAATTGGCAGACATAAATACAACCAACCAACCAACCAACCATTCATTTGGCATGTTTTCATTATGCCAAATCTCTACTATTAAATCATGTAACATTTGTACCAACTTCTCTCCACCGTATTTCCAAAGCTCAGCACTTATCAAATCTTCACCAGGTGCTCTTCCATTTCTTAATTTTGCAATGGCATCCCTTAGTTCATCTACAGTTTGTGGTTCACAATTTTCTTCATTATATTCACCAGTGTTAAACTGTATTTCACTTTCATCATTTGTCTGTCTGTTTAACAATATGTTCTATCTGTCACGTTTGCGCATGCCCTCCAACAAGTTTATCATTTCTGTCTCTACAAAAAAGAGTGCGTGGTTGGTAGCCCTTTTTGATTTCTTTAAGCTTTGAATATATTAGGCTGGTATCTCCTATCTATGATAGGTCTTCAATTTCTTGAATTTTACTCTACAGCATAGCTCGTTTTTTCATACGTATCAACTGACCATTTCTTCTAATTGTTTTAAAGTGGTTTTCACTTTCTCTTGTTCTATGTTTCAGCATTTCTTCTCTTGCTTTATTCTTTTTCTTAATCAGTTGCCAACGCTCATCATCAAACCATTCATTATTTTCCCTCCTTTCTCCCTTTCCAACAACTTTTTCAGTAGTTTTTAATATGATATTTTTGCATTTTACTTTAACCTATTTACTACTGATTACATCTTCCTCATTAAATTCAGCATATTCACAAGCTATTCTTTCTGTTAATTTACTTTGATAAACCTTTCTTCTCTGCATGTTTAGTAAATCTTTTGCTTTAAATTTTATTTGTTTGGTTCTTTTTGCATCTCGAAATCTTATAACTCTTTGTCTGTATTTCATAATAACAAGGAAATGATCAGAATCTAAATCAGCACCTCTATAACTTCGTACATCCATAACATCACTAGCATGTCTTTTGTCGATCATTATGTGGTCAATTTGTTTGTTTTTTTTTGTTTGTTTTTTTTGTCTTCCCATCAGGAGAAATCTAAGTCTATGTATATGCTCAAAAAATGTACTACTTATGATTAAGTTGTTAGGAGCAGCGAAATCCACAACTTATTCCATTTTCTCTACACAAATCATGTAAACTAAATGTTCCAATTGTTGGTATAAAAGTATTATTTTCCAATTTTAGCATTAAAATCACCTATTACAATTTTAACATCATGTCTTGGTATCTTATCAAATTCATTCTGCAGTTTTTCATAAAAAGTAATCTTTTTGTTCATCCTCGGCGTCTTCTGTTGGTACATGTACACATACTGTTGAAATGTTAAAAAACTTTGCTCTCACTCTCAAGATACACATTCTTTCATTTGCATTGTGAAAATCAATAATATTTTCTGTAAGGCATTTTCTTATCATAAATCCAGTACCATGCGTGTTTTTTCCTCTGCTTGCATATAAAAAATTGTAAAATTACCAATATATCTTATCCCACTATCTTTCCATCTACACTGTTAAAAATTTTGTGGGATGTTAAACCGATTTTTGGTGCTCCAGTAGCTGCCACCATAAGATGGTGAAATCTTGAACCAACATTTGGAGCTAAGGTTCAATCAGAGCTCCAAATCTTGGAGTGAGATTTCACCATCTTATGATGTCAGCTACTGGAGCACCAAAAGTTGGTTTAACCTACTACAAAATTTTTAACAGTGTATTTTCCTGTAAGGCCAATATATCCAGTCTATAACTATCCATCTGACTCGGTAGCTGCTTCACTGAACCAGTTCTGTATAAACTTACAACATTCCAAGTTTCAATTCTAAAATTCATAAGCCGTTTTCCAGTTCTAGTTCGTTTTACCATGAGATCAATCCGTCTAACATCTGTATTTAAGGGCTTCGCAGCGAGGGTTTTTTTAGCCCCCGGTACGGTATGCTATTTCTTTCTCCCGACTTATTTTGGGTCATCTCCAAAAAATAACGTTACCTTACAGAAACCAGCAATAAACAAAGCAGATGTATCATTGTACGATTAAATGCTCTATAGCATTTTTTTTTAATTTCTAAGCATCGCACATTTTCAATTTTTATACCGTCGTATTGGGGAAAAAAAAAGTACTTTTAAATGCAATTTTTTTGAAAACTGTATCTCCATTTATTTTTGAAATATTAATTTTTTTGTAGTTTTTAGCACCATTTGTTTAATTTTGGCAACTCAAGTACTCCATTTATGTAGAAAGTAAAGGGGAAGTAGTTGAAAAATAGCAATTATATCTTTTTGTTGCCATTTTCTCATCAACAACTTTTTAACAACTGAAAGAAAATGTAATTAAAATACGTGCTATTTAAAAAAATATATAAACTAATAATTTCTGTTAAAACATGGCTATTATAAGGCTATTAACATGGCTATTATTATATATGGCCATTATATTATGGCTATTATTATAAACATGGCTATAAAAAGCTATTATAAACTATATTTAATTTTAAGTTATCTATATTAATGCTACAAACAAATAAAGGCCTATGAATCATTAGATAGCCGTTTTTTGTCGAGTTTCTTTAATAATGGCATCTTTTTGCTACATTCATGTATTATTTTGCGATAGTGACATCCTATGCATTCTTTACTGTAGATGTTTAAGCAGGCCCTCATTATCGCACGGGCACCTGGGGCCCATGCCCGGGGCACGAAATTTCTGAGGGGCACAAAATTTTCATAATTTCATCTAAATTTCCATTTAAAAAAATCATAATTGTGAACAAATATGATATTTGAGATATTAATATGATGAAATGACAAAAATATATCTCAATCTATAGTTAAAAGTACATTTCAATGAATAATAGAAAAAAATATTTTATTTTTATTCCTGGAACCGTTTTTTGAATTTTCCGGAAATTCTAATTTTTTTAGATGACTCTTTTCGAATAAGTATGTAATATGTAAAAAAATAAAAAACTAGTATCAGTAAATCAATATATCTAAGAGGGCACGAAAAATTGAGAGTGCCCTGAGCACAGAAACTTGACAGTCGGGCCCTGTGTTTAAGAGTGGATCGTAAATGGTGGAATTCTTAAGCGGATGCGAATGACGCCTTTTTACATAAAATAAAAGTGTGTGCTTTAAGTCTTAAAACTGAAATATGTTTTGTATTATCTATATTTATATACATATACCGTCGAACCTCGTTATCACGACACTCTAATGATCAGAAAAAGGTGTCGTCATAAGCGGAGTGTCGCGGTAACCGGAGTTGGTGAAAAGTATGCTTATAAAAAGCTGTATTTTTAATTAATTTAAGACAATTTTAAATTCATAACTGTTTCTTGCAGTTTTAAGCAATAAAACATTATCATTATACAAAATAAACACAAAAACATAATTGAAAAGAATAAAAATCAGATTTATGATGACTTGTTTTTTATTGTTATATGAAATACTGATGAATTAAGGATTTCTTATCCCTAGATGTGCTTCCTACAATTCTTTTTTCAATATAATACAATGAATTGTAATCAATATTCGTTGTTTCAGAAATGAATATTATATAATTTCTTATCATTTCAATGCAATGCAATGCAATGCGTCGGTTTTAGTCGGATGAAAAACGTCGTGTAACCACAAGAAAGCTCCGCCTGACCAAAACAAAAAGACCGCGAGTAGACTGATACGTCTATCTAAAGCTTAAGTGGGTCACTCATAGTGTGTGGCTTTATTTATTCAGATAAAGGATTGAAGGAAAAATTCTCATTTATCTCAATGGGTATTTTAGACTCTTTTGTGAAAAGTTTGGCTAAGATATTTCTTACCGCTTAATTTCCGTTCTTATAAGATGGATTATGAAAAATGGACAATTTTCCTAAACCGTTGCGATATCCGGTGTGGTAATTTATTTAACGACGCAAAATCCGGAGTTTATTTACATTAAAATCATATACAGAAAATCGGGACTTTGAAAAACTGACGTCATAAGCGGAGTGACGTGAAAACCGGGTGTCGGGATAACGAGGTCCGACTGTATATTTTTTCTTCATCGGGAGCGACACTAAATTCTGAAAAAGCAGAATTCCTGTTTTCTAGGTTTTTTTTTTTTTTTTGTAACCATTTGGAAAAATGGTTATTGTCCTCGTCAGGGTAGGAAATCAAAAAACATAGCTGAAGATTTTTATTGGTTGAATCCGCATTTTATTCGTTTTCTGATTGGTCTGTACAGTAATCTGTATTTCTCTTTACTTTCAACAGAGATGGATACTTCTGTTGCCACTATGACAAAAAAGTAATAAAAACTACAAAAAAAATGATAACTCAGAAACAAATTGAGATACAGCTTTCAAACAAATTGCATTTAAAAGTACATTTTTTTCTCTATTCGACGGTGTAAAAAGTAATATTGTGGGAATAATAAGTAATATTCCCACAAGAAAGTAATATTGTAATAATTGTAAGTAATATTGTAAGTAATATTGTAAATAATAAGTAATAATGTAAGTAATATTGTAAGAAAGTAATAGTGTGTGTGTTTAGAAGTTCAAGAATGAAATTTCATTTAAAATTGGCGTCAGATTTCATGGAAAAGCCTTTTCCCGAACAGCCAATGAAATGTTTGGATAATACGTAAGTTTCAGGAAATTTGACGAATCGCCGGCGATTTTTGTTGCTTGCAATTTTTACGTGTAATAACACTATTAATGTTTAATTCATGGCGTACGTAACATATGATCAACTCCGTGCGATTTTTTATGTCTTAAATTTTAGTCTTTGAAAAAATCATTTTCCAATGGTCGTTGTATTTGTTAAATTTTTTTTTTTTTTTTTTTTTTTTTCGCCCAACCCGTTTTAGTCGTCTCTTACGATATGCACGGGTTACATTGGGACTATTGTTTAATGCCGGTCAACCACACGGCATTTTAAATAAAATGCCATACGATTTTATGCGATATTTTTAAGCCGATTTACCTGGAAAAAATTACCCTCAGGGAATCATCTGACCCTTGAAATGTAAAAAATATTCTGTATTCCATGCTTTATATCTGATGAACTACGTATTTATTTTCAAAAAAATATATTTTTCTCCCTCACAATATGTGTTTCAGAAAGCTTATTGTGAAATACAAAAAATAATTTCTTAAGAATTTGTGAAAGCTTCAGTTTCTTTCAGTTCGAGAAATGATCGATGCGTAAACTTTGTGCAGCATTCTTACGAAAATTTTGAATCGCAACAAAAATTATATTGTTGAGATATTTTGGAAATACTCATTCTTTTTCTAAAATCTTTTATATATATATATATACTTAATGTCAAATATATGTGGGTCATTTTTGGAGAAACGCACATTTTCATTACTTTTTTGGAAAGTAAGAATGGGGGTACATACGAGTAAAATTAAAATGTTAATCACAGCAAACATTTTAAAAACTCAATACGATAAACTCATCTGAAACATACGAAGGTTGTTCAATAAGTTTTGTCTGCACGTCTGTAACTACTTTATTAACAAAACAAAATGAAATATTTTACGTTGACAAATAACTTTGAAATGTACTTCATCTCATGATGTTTTTATTTTGCAGGTGGGACCACTGACGTGTAAACAGTGAAACGGAGAATATCGGACTATATGGAAGTGTGGTTAAAGTAGCGTGCGGTGATTGAATTCCTGACAGCGGAAGGTGTGGCACCAATCGATATCCAGAGGCGATTGAGTGTTTTGTATGGTAAAGCATGTGCGTACAGAAGCTATCAGGAAGATGGGTACGTGGAAGAAAGACGGAGAACTCAGGCAAGTCGAGTGTGCACGATTAGCCTCACTGTGCAAGGCCGAAGACTAGAGACGCAGAGCATAGAGAACGTGTCGATGAACTGATTCGTGATAACTAGGACTCCTATAATATTATTATAGGATTATAGGAGCCTTAGTGATAACCGGCGCATTATTCAGCGGGTGATTGCCAGCATTGTTGGAATATCGCTTGGAACAATGAATCCTATCGTGAAGTCGTGAAGGACAAACCCAGATAGCATGCACATTAGCAGCAAGTTTGATTTTTTCCTGATATTATCTTGCCGTGACAAATTTGAGTTGACAAATTCACAGCAAATCTCCCGCAAAGTATACCATCACCCACCTGCTTGGGTAGTTTGTTGTGAAACTGATGCAAGACTCCCTTTAATTAGCAAAAAATCCCTCTATTGAAAGAATAGACAATCAGTACATGCGCAGAAATAGTAGAAATTGGAGGTTAATCAAAGGCAAGACACACACATCATTGTTACTGTTATGGAATCTTATTTTCATTGATTGGTTAAGTTAAAGAACACAGAAAAAGGTATTTATTATTTTAACTCTTCAAATGTAGTTATTTTTTGTAAAGTAACATTTTATCTATAATCTACAACTTATTTCATATAAAAATTCTTACAAATTAAAAAATTATGTTAATTTACTAAGTTATGTTTCCGTCTTCGGCCATTTTAAATTTATATTGAAAATTTTAATTTTTAAATGAATTTTTCTCAATATTATTGTATTTTTATAAAATACAATTAATTGCGTTTAATTAAGCTTTTTAATTGATATTGATTGATTTGTTTATTTTTGCCTTTATCCCTATTCGAGTCTATGATTTTTAACCCTTTCGGGACTGCATCCCTTACACAAATTTTATTCGGTTGGCACCGTTTTTTTAAACGCTATACCCACATAGCATTTTTAGTTTGCAGAAAATTTGCAGAAGTCTTGCTTTGAAAACCTGCAAAGTTGCAGTAAGCTCATCATGACAAGATTGAAAGTTCTTAACAAGACTGCAGCAAGGTAATGCAAACGCTGAAGTCACCACATTTTGAGCTTGCAGCTAACTTGTTGTGCAAGTTAAATTCATGCTATATCAAATTTATTGCAAATTAACGGCAAACAAGTAATCAAAAATACTGCAGAGTAGTAATCTTTCCATGCCACAATAACTGTTTACAACTGTTACACTATAAGTTTAACCCTTCGAAGGGGTCCATAGATCTATAGGATCAGGTCTATTGATGCATATGCACCGTTAAGGTACATGCATTGTTTTTTACCACCTTTAACAAGTTAGGGCAATATTTGTACTTTTCAATTAGATCATTTTTACTTTCTTCTATCTTCAATAGAAGAAAGTATTGTAATCGAAATTTTTTCGACTTCCGGTTTTCGACGGATTTACACGTTTTAGGGGTCGGAGATCACAAAAAATATATTTATAAAAAATGTCTGTCTGTCTGTCCGTGTGTCGCCATTGTACCATCAAAAATTGTATGAAGTTATGCATAGAATTGAACCAAATTTTTATTTTAAGTTTTTGGCTGTGGCAAGCAGGTCCTTCATTAATTTGAAAAAAATCTGCCGGTAGGGGGCGCTGTAATAGCAATTTTTGTGCATTTTCAATATTGTACCATCGAAAAGTGTATGAAGTTATGAATGGAATTGAACCAATTTTTTTGTGTATATTTGTGGACATGGCAAGGATGTCCTCCCTGAATTTGGAAAAATTCCGTCTGTAGGGGGCGCTGTAATAGCGATTTTTGTGCATTTTGAATATTGTACCATCGAAAAGTGTATGAAGTTATGCATGGAATTGAACCAATTTTTTTGTGTATGTTTGTGGACATGGCAAGGATGTCCTCCCTGAATTTGGAAAAATTCCGTCTGTAGGGGGCGCTGTAATAGCGATTTTTGTGCATTTTGAATATTGTACCATCGAAAAGTGTATGAAGTTATGCATGGAATTGAACCAATTTTTTTGTGTATGTTTGTGGACATGGCAAGGATGTCCTCCCTGAATTTGGAAAAATTCCGTCTGTAGGGGGCGCTGTAATAGCGATTTTTGTGCATTTTGAATATTGTACCATCGAAAAGTGTATGAAGTTATGCATGGAATTGAACCAATTTTTTTGTGTATGTTTGTGGACATGGCAAGGATGTCCTCCCTGAATTTGGAAAAATTCCGTCTGTAGGGGCGCTGTAATAGCGATATTTGTGCATTTTGAATATTGTACCATCGAAAAGTGTATGAAGTTATGCATGGAATTGAACCAATTTTTTTGTGTATGTTTGTGGACATGGCAAGGATGTCCTCCCTGAATTTGGAAAAATTCCGTCTGTAGGGGGCGCTGTAATAGCGATATTTGTGCATTTTGAATATTGTACCATCGAAAAGTGTATGAAGTTATGCATGGAACTGAACCAATTTTTTTGTGTATGTTTTTGGTCATTGCAAGAAGGTCCTCCCTGAATTTGGAAAAAATCCGCCGCTAGAGGGCGCTGTAATAACGATTTTTGTGAAATTTTTGTGCATTTTGAATATTGTACCATCGAAAAGTGTATGAAGTTATGTATAGAATTGAACCAATTTTTTTGTGTATGTTTTTGGCCCTGACAAGAAGGTCCTCCCTGAATTTGGAAAAATTCCGCCGGAAGGAGGCGTTGTAATAGCGATTTTTTTGCAATTTTCAATATTGTACCATTGAAAAGTGTATGAAGTTATGCTTAATTCTAATAAAAATACTAATAAAACTAAGTAAAAGGAAATATTGACATGAGATAGAAGAAAGTTTTGGGATTGGCACATCCAACTAGTTTGGTATTTGATGAGAATAACGTTTAAAAAACAGCGGTGCACACCGAATAAAATTTCTGCAATTTCTGCGTATCTGCTGATTGTCTATTCTCTCAACAGAGGGATTTTTTTCTTTCGTCACTTTCGTGAATTAAAGACAGTCTTGCCATCAGTTTCACAACAAACTACTCATGCAAGTGGGTGATGGTATACCTTGCGGGAGATTTGCTGCGCATTTCTCAATTCAAATTTGTCACGGCAAGATAATATCGGAAAAAATCAAACTAGCTGCTAATGTTCATGCTATCTGGGTACTTATCAAATACAATAAAAAATCTCCAATTTAAAAGTACAAATATTACCTTTACTTGTCAATGGTGATAAAAACGATGCAAGCACGGTGCGTATACATCAATAGACCTGAAGACCCCATCGAAGGGGTTAAACTTTTAGGGTAACAGTTGTAAACAGTGTGGCAAGACAAGTTTACTAACCTCCCCATTTTCACCCGGTGGCACTTATCTAACTTTTGCCGACACTCCACACGTGATATATCCTTGCACAGCCCTTTAACTACTCTTTCATATTATGCTCTATAACCTTACATATTTTAGTCCCACTTTTTACAGCCAGGGGCGCCTACCTATCTCGGGTGCTATGGGCCCGATCCCCTCGACTAATATATCTACGGATTGGTTGTAAAACGGAGTTTCATTCGGAAAGAGATTTGTTTCGAATAGAGTGCGCCCCCTAGTTGTTAAATTTGGAACTAACAGATTTTGCAAAAGAATAAAGTGTTTCGAAAGGCATATTAAACGAAATTCTATGTGCGATCTGTGATCACACTTACCCACTTGTTATTAATTGTTTGCGAAAATCCCAACAATACGACTTGCAAAAACCTATTTTTGGCCCACAAGAAACATTCTACAGTGAATTCAATGCAAAGAAAAAATTTACAGCTACCCCTTCCCGAAAAAAGAAAATTAAAACAAACCAATCCGATGCAGGACACTAGTTTGGATGTATGGTCATTTTCTAATTGGCCTAAAACTGCATAGGCTCATGGCAATAAGCCTGAAAAAAGCAGACTGAGTGAGAAACAAGTAGTTGTTTTTAAATTAGCCTAACGCTGTATAGGCTCTTTACAATAAGCATAAAAATAGCAGGAAGATTGGGAAAAATTATATGATTCTCCAATTAGCCTGTATTTTTGCAAATAGCCTACTAGACTCTTTGCAAACAGCTGGATTTATCTATGACCATATATATATATATATATATATATATATATATATATATATAAATTTGAAATCACAAATATATGAAGAAATTGATAAAGTTCTAAAGATGATTTAGAAATGGTCATAGGAAACTAGTATGTAAAATAAGAAACTATGAATGACTCACAGAATCATCAGAGGAGCTTGTGAGTTCATTCATAGAAGATGCGTTATTTCATCCAATTTTGTCGGCATTAAGCCTAAAATGACAAAATTTAGCTCCTTATAACGCAAACATTACAGAAAATAGATAATAAAAAACTAAGAGATCCAAAGAAAGATACACCTCATACAGGACATTAAAAGAAGAAAATATATATATAGATATAGATATAGATATAGATATAGATATATATACATAGATAGATAGTCGATAAAAATTATGTACTTTTTTGCAAA
This sequence comes from Maratus speciosus, assembly GCA_963932465.1. Taxonomy (NCBI): domain Eukaryota; kingdom Metazoa; phylum Arthropoda; class Arachnida; order Araneae; family Salticidae; genus Maratus; species Maratus speciosus. Next base: position 118,565,209 of record OZ010788.1, on the reverse strand, counting down.
ATTCTTCAAGCATAAAAATACAATATAACTATTAAATTAACCTTCTTTTTATTACTTTACTAGCAAACCCCGCGGCTTTGCTCGCGTAATAGTTTAAATATGCCAAGTGATATTTGCATGACTATTTTTTATTAGAAGAAAACATTTTGAAATAATTCAAAAATAGCAAGTTAAGTCACAGTTTGACTAAACTTCATTATAAAAGTGCAATAGACAGAAATGAGATTTTAATTAATAAGAACTAAAACTAATTCCAATTAAATGATTAATCAGGAAGTATTTTGAAACTTTTATGCTCATTTCATACCCTCATTTCAGTATTCATTTGAAGTTTTGAATTTTTTAGTAACCATCTTAACACATTTACATCTTTAAATTAACCATCATGTCAAATTCCAAGCTTCTTGTCTAACAGTCTACCACGCATAGGCGTAAAGTTGTATGGGCCCATGGGGCTCGGGCCCCTCCAATAATTTTTTAGGTGAGCTATATTTTTTTACGCCAACTGACAGAAAAAAAATCTCGGATTTTGGATTTTCATATAATTTACAAATTTTTTTTAGCATATAATGCGTTCAATAGATAGTTTCTTTCTCTAAATTCGCTGTTTACTTTTATTCTTTGTAAACAAGTAAAACAATTGGAAATCTTTAGCGTGGCGTATGGGAAAAATAGGTTTTTCCCAAGCACTGTCCGTGGTGGGTTTTCTTTCCTTCTTTGGACACTAGACATACTTTCTGGGAATAATTTCCATTTCTGATTCGGCATCATAGATATAAGGCAATCAATTTACGTTTTAGACGGATAACAAATGGTGTCCGATATGATCTAATTAGAGAACAAATAAGATAGAATGTCTTTTCCCAAAACTACAAAGAAAAGGGCTATTAAGGCCTAAAAAGGTTTTAACTTAGAAGTTCTGTAGAACGGGAGAGGCGGGGGGTAAGTTTTGTTGCAAATTACCAAACTAGAATAGCCACCATCAGTATTGAATTCAGACACTTTTGTCCGGGAGGGATTTCTGTGGCTCCGTGACAGACATTGTAGGGTTCCGGAAGAAATTGCACTTTTTGACCATTGAAACACAAAATCTCAAATCTTCCGGCGGTGGGTTATGTCCCACTTGGACCACCCCTGAATTCAACACTGACCACCAGTCTCTCCAAAGCATAAAATATAAAGAGAGCGGTTCTTTGTCTCTAAATCATGCATAAAGCTTACATTTATTAAAATTGTCCAAATCTATCAAGCTATCTCTTGCAGTAACTGATGTTTCAACAAAATCTGGTAACAATAAACAGTACATATTAAATTGTTCTTAAATTGTACATCTTAAATTGGACCTAGTAAGAAACCAGATCTCTGGATATTTTCTTTCATTAATATCAGTCTGGGTAAAGAACGGGTATGCATTTTTTCTGTAACTCCAGGCAGGTATAGGCCAGGCCTAAACTTCATTTTCCCCCGTGTCGTGTCGGTCTGACATTTGATTCGATTTTTATGATATTTTCAAACATTTCTATTTTCATATAAATGTACCAGTACAGGCACATTCCTTGGTGAACAGACTGTAAGCTTTTTAATGTGCAATCCTGCAGTATTTATATTATACATTTATACACTAATTAGCAGACATGCCCTGCATCGCTCGGTCCGTCAAAAAAACGTACAAAACACGAAAAAACTCAAAAAATTAAAAAACCGCTATACAAATTCCAAATAAACTTAAAGAGAGTAAAATTTACTATTTTGGGCTAGAAGATATTATAAACCAGATTTCTTTTACTAATGTGGAGAAATTGTAGCGAAACTCTAAAAAACTCTAAAAATAGCTAAAAAGTCAAAAATAGCAGAGGACAAAATTTATTATTATGGGCTAATTAAACATGATTCTTTTTACGAATGTAGAAAAATCGCCGCGGAAAATAAAAAATCTTTAAACATTGCACAAAAAATTCACAAAAATTCAAAATCGCTGTACGAATTTCGAATAAACTTTATTAAAAATATAACAAAGTTTATTATATTGGTCTAAAATATTGAAACCTAATTCCTTTTACGAATTTCAAAAAAATTGCTGCGGAATGCTAAACATTGCATTAAAAATCGATAAAAAATCAAAAATCGCACAGGAAAAAATTTACTACAGTGTGTTATGAATTTGAAACGAATTTATTTTATAAATGTTAAAAAAACGGCCGCGAAATGTGTAAAAACGCTAAAATTCACGTTGAAAACCGCTAAAAATTTTTCAGACATCGCGGAGGAGAAAATTTGCTATATTACGCTGAAAGTTTGAAACAGAAACTTTATTATTAATGTCAAAACTCACTACGGAACGTGAAAAAACACATTAAAACAACAAAATTCACTATAGTGGACTAAAACATTTTCACCGGAATTCTTTCACGAATGTCAAATAACCTCCCTTGAACTCGAAAAATCGTTAAAAGTTCAAAACTTACGGAGGAAAAAAAATACTACTTTAGGTTAAAAGTTTAAAACGAATTTATTTTACCAATATAAAAAATATCACTGCTGAATGCGAAAAACAGCAGAAAATTGCATTAAAAATCTCTAAAAATTCAAAAGTCGCAAGGGTAAAAAATTACTATTGTGTTCTAAAACATTTTAACCGGAATTCTTTCATGAATGTCAAAAACCGAGAGAAAAATCGCAAAAACTCGCATTAAAAATTCAAACAATTCGGAAGACAAAATTTACTGTATAAAAGTTTGAAACAGAATTTCTTTTTCTTTTTAATGCAATTAAAATATACCAAAAATTGAGTAAAATGCAACAGTTAATGGCCATTCACGAAAATGTGGGGAAAAAAATGTTTTGAAATTAGAAATAAAGATCCGATGTATCCCCCCAAAATAAAGATGTTTTACCCATGTTTTGGGGGAGGCGAAAATGGGGGATTTTTTTACCTCAGGGCGGTGGAGAATCAAAATTTTTAAGTTGGTCAAGTGGGGTATCGCTTATTATGTATTTTTAAATTTTGAATCGAATGACACCATCCGTAAATCGATACGTTCATTTTGTATAAAGTTATGGCAGGTTTTGTCAATTCAAAGTAACTAATACTTTATGCAGGTGAAATAGGTTTTTACAGTAACAACTGATGGACTGGACATTCATAAAAATTTGGGATGAACATCGTTTTGGCACTAGAAATGAAGATACGATGAGACGCTCAAATATAAAGTTGTTTTACTGTTTTTTTTTTTTTTTTTTTTTTTTTTTTTTTTTCTTTTTTTACCATTGGGAAATGGTTGTTGTTTTCGGTCGAGAATGGGGCCAAATGATGCTCGCATTTTATTTTTTTTAACGAAATTCAACGATGTTCTTTACTTTTAGAAGAATTTTTATTTGAATAGGTAATCGAAAGGCATAAAATCGTTAAAAATTGAAAAAGTTACAAAATGGGTAGTCGCAAATTATCAGATATGGAAAAATCCAAAGCTAAAGAGCGACGCCGAAATGAAAATCGTCTTGCAAAGCAAAAATCGAGGTCTTCAATTCATTATGCAGGCCATGAAAATCGAGGGCTTCAATTGATTATGTAGCCCATGAAAATCGATTACAGAATAAAAAACGAACGCGAAAAAGGAAACAATCTAATGTTTAATCGATTGATAGTAAAAGGCCATGTCTCGAGGGGCTCCAATCCACTAGCCACAGCGTTTTATAATCGGTCGATTCTAACCGGGAAAAACTGAGCTCAATGTAGGTAATTTGTCGCAATCTGTGGATGATTCGGTGGAACTGCTTTCGATTTGTAAACTGTTTTTCTTCTCGAAACGGGACTGAGTTTATCGATGAAGGTTTTGGTCGTCTGAAGTTTGATCTTTGCGATCTGTTGTTGAAGAGGATGCGACGGAATTTGGCGGAAGAAATTTAGATTCTTTGGTTAAATTTTGTTACGGAGGTGATTTGTCGCGATCTATGGATGATTCGGTGGAACTGCTTTCGATTTTTAACCTCTTATCGTTCTCGGCTTCTCTTGTCGAAATGCCCCAAAATTAAAACTAAGTAAATATTAAGTAAAAAAAAAAAAATCCAAATGGTCGTTGTAATCTATTAAATTACAATTTTTATTTATTTATTTATTTTTTTTTTTTTTTGGGTGGGGGGGGGGGCATTTTAATTCATGGGAGAATTCAACATTTTCTAATTCGGTCAAATGGGCTATCATTATGTTTGTTTTCTTTGTCTCCCCCCGGGATTGCACTTATACTCTAAAGCGAAAGCTAGGTTCGGGGCGGTCATCCCTGCCATCCCTGTTTGTTTTTTTTTAATTCTGAATCAAATGACATCATCCGCAAATCGATACGATCATTTGTTACAAAGTTAAGCAGGTTTTATGAATACACAGATTTTAACAAATATAATGAACTTCGATAAAATTCAGATGATCTTGATTTTGATTATAGCTATTTTGAAGACATTTAACAAGTTTTAGATTATTTGATATGATAATAAAGGAAATTTTTTGAACCTAAAATAAATGTGACAAAGCTGTGCTCAATAATAAAGTGTAATTTTCGAATTTGTATTCATAAAACCTGCTATAGCTTTGTAATGAATAATCGTATCTACTTGTAGAGGTTGTGTCATTCGATTCAGGATTAAAAAATACAGAAGAAACGATACCCCACTTGACCTAATTAAAAAATTGAATTTCCCCCTCCCTGGGTTAAACATTCTCCCCCTTTTGTCTCCCAAAACATAGTAAAACAACTTTACTTTTTGGGGACTCATCGGATCTTCATTTCTAGTATGCCAAAATGAAGTTCTAAAGAAGTTTTAGCGAATGGTCATCAGTTGTTTAAAAAAAAAAAAAAAAAACCTATTTTACCTGTACTATTTATCAATGTAAAAAAAATCACTGCGAAACACGAAATAACTCTAAAAATCGCATACAAAAATTCGCTAAAAATTCAAAAATCGCTGTATGAATTGCGAATACACTTTTTTGAAAAGAGGGCAAAATTTACTATATTAGGCTAAAAGACTGAAATCGCATTTATTTTAATAATGTAAAAAAATCCCCGCAAACCGCGAAAAATCGCCTCAAAAATTAAATGGAAAAATCTAATCCAAAATCGGGCTTCGAAGTGCATAACCACATACATAGAGGTACTTTCATACCAAATTCTGTAGCTCTGCGGTAGTTTCTTCAGAACACAGACGACAGACAAATTTTTTTCCTTATTATCATAGACTAGCTTACCCGCCCGGCGTTTCCCGGGCATTGTGATAATAACCTTAAATAAACCTCAGATTTGTATGATTTTATGCATTAAAACCGATTTTGTCCAAATTTAAAATTTTAAATGAAAAAAGCGCAAAAAACCATTATTTTTTAAATGTAAAAGCGCTCGTAAGAAGTCATTTTCTGTTTTTTTCACGTTGAGTCATATCACAATTTTTTTTTTTTTTTTAAATAGCTCTTATCGTCCGAACTCTTTGAAATTTTTATCGGTTATAAATATAACGGTTTTGCAGCCTGAGTATAAATTTTGTGAAAAGATATTGGTATCTATTTCTAAAAGAACTGTATTTTTTTCTCCACTAGGGGCTATGCCCCCTACGAGCTACGGTCGCCAACCCCCGTTCAGGCACACCAAAACCCCCAAAAGCACGCTAATTTGATCGGCTTTAAAAAGATTTTGAAAGATTGAATTATAATTTAAAAAACAGTGGTGATCTCCCTATAAACGGGGTTTTATTCATTTCTCTTCGATTGGGGAATTTTAAGGAAAAATCAGCTGCTGTTAAAAAGATACAATGGCTGTTTTCGTCTTTGATTAAATAGAATCAGTTAAACGGTTCAAAATAAGCTAATATAATAAGCAAATCTGCAACAAAATGCAAATATATTTTACAAATACCAATGCCTTCTTTTGACGAAAACGACACAGAAGGTTAGCGAATCTTATCTAAACCATTTAAGCAATTTCTTTATTTTCTGCTTCACATATTTTTCTCTTTCAGATCATATTTTTTGTTGATGACACTTCATTTTCAGCTTTTAAATAATTCATTTTAAATGTATCGTTTCAAATCTGACGTAATTTACACCAAAGTTTTATTTCTCTTATTAATATTCACGTGAAGATACCTTTGTTGTTAGAAGGAAATATTATTTGCGCTGACTTCGAATTCACGATAATAGTTGAAAATATTATCTCAAAATATCTGGCGCAAATATATTTTTCAATTTAAATTGTTTTGCCATATTTTTCGGCCATTTTAAATATGACGTAATTTCCTCCATTTACAAGTTTTAAAGCATAATAATGATTTTTTTATTTTAAGATTTTGTTTCTCTTTTAAAATTCAAGTGTAAATATGGTTCTTATGATGTAATTTTCCTGCTTTTAACATATAATCATTTAATTCTAATTTTAAAGTTTTTTTTTCTGTTTGTAATAGTCACGTGTAAATAAATTTTTAATTTGAAGTAAACATTATTGTTTGCGCTGTTTATACAATTGGCAACAGTTTAAATTAATAACATTTTCTAAAATTTGTAAAAAATATCTCTCGAAATGCTGAAAATTTGAATTTAAAATAGAAATAAAACCTCAAAAAATGAGTCAAATAAGAAAAATAAATCCAATCTGCACACCGGGAACTTATAACGTATAAAATGATCTGAAAATGATTAAATTCTGATGTATAGTTTTTGCTCCAATAAAATTTTTTTAATGGAACGATTTTGTCCAAATTTAGCATTAAATATCTCTTAAAATAATTCTCCGATTTGAAAACTGTCTGCATCAGCGTGTTTATCAAACATTTCTCTATAATTCCACCGATTTTCATATTTTTGTATGCAACAGTTTTTTTTTATATTAACGATGAAAGGCCATGCTTAAGCATTCAAATTGGATGCCGATCTACCCGAAATATCTACGCAGATTTTCATTGGTCCATTTCCAAATCATAATTTTTTTTTTATATATAGAAGGATTTTTTCCTTGTTTTCCGTCTGGTTCTTTAACATAAGAAAGAAAAAAAATGTTTTCGTCCTGCGAACTGTCCGAAATTTTAATATGTTATAAATATAACTAACTGTATTTGAACAATCGATAAAATTTCATGAAAATATGCTTATTTAGTAGTGAAAACGTGAGCCAAAGCCAAGCGGAACACCCCCCCCCCCTTTTTATCTTTTTCGTCGAAATTTTCTCAGATTTTGTAAAAAAAAAAAAATGCTTCTACTCGTCCGAACATTTCGAAAATTTGTAATAGATGTAAAATCCAGTCTGTCAAAGTGGTCTAAAAAGATAATACTGTCAAAATAAGGACGTTTAGTTACTTTTAGCGTAGAAAAAAGATCGTCTCTGTGAGGAGTAAAGTGACCTGCAATCGAGAATTTTTTTAAAGAAGTAAAATTAGTCTTTCTGAAAACCGATTCATCATTGAAGAAAAGATCTTTAAATGCGAGTTTTTGTGAATCGCTACCTCTAAAACTGAGTCCTGAGTAAGCGTTGGCGAAAGGAAGAAAAACTTGAGTGAGAAATTCCTTATTGGAAAACACTTTTCAAAGGGTTAACAATCCTATTTTTTCGAACTGATTGCGGCATTTGATACATAAAAGTACGAACTTTATGTCGTTCCTTTTTTCTTAAAGCAAGACCTGCCTTGGACAATTTTCATACAAATTTTCAGACCTCTGCACGCAACCTGAATAAAACGGAATATTGTTTCGGTCGCTTGCGATTGCTTTTACAAATGTTTTACTGTATGGATATAAGGTTACCCAGTGTAAAAGGAACATGTCTATAACGAAATCCCGTCTAATAGCAAAAATTTCATGATTCCAACAAAACGAATACTTTGAATTTTTACCTGCTAAGGTAGACGAAAACCTCTATAAAACGGAAATTTTCACCGGTTATTTTGTAATTTTGCCTTAGCAGTTTTACTGTTTTGTATTTATGATTCAATAAATTAATTCCTTGTTCCAGAGGGGGGCAGACCCCAACCCCCCTTGTCTATCCACTGGCTGAGCCCCTCCAATAATTTTGAAAACTTTGCGCCTATGCTACCACGTCTCTGGTGTTAATGGCACCAACATAAAATGCCGAAACAGAGTTGAAATAGAATGTCTCGAAAAATGTTGAAACAGAAACTGTCACCATTAATTTGCCAACATTAACCTTGAAATCGGCTGGTATTTCCTAATATTCTATTGAAATCGGAATTTAGAAGTTTTTAAAGGCTTTCTTGTTGTTCCTGCCAAGCAGGTGGTAGTGACACCGGCATAAAATATAGCCCGTATAGGATCATGGACTATCACCCTTGATTCGCAATAAATAACTTTTGTAATCGGTTTATTATTTCCTGAGATTCCATAGAAATCGTAATTTAGTACTCTTATGAAACGTAATTTAGGGCACATAATTAAGAATGCTTTTCGCTCCTTCCCTTCGCTTCACCCCCTTTTTAATTTCGAATTTATTTTCGACTGTTCTTAGAGGACATTTATATTTTATAAGTAACTACCGTGCTATATTTCAAGTTTCTAGCCTCTTCAGTACCGGAGAAATCGCAATTTAGAAAGTTTTTTGCTCCTGCAACCCTCGACACAAAATATAGCTTATGCTTGAGCAGGTTCTATCACCATCAATTTGCAACCATTATGTTTGAAATCGGTTTCGTATTTCATACGATTGCATAAAAATCGTAATTTATAACGCTTATAGAACGCTTTTCGATCACTTCATCCTTTTATAATTGGAATTTTCTTTCGACAATTCTTGGAAAGCATTAGCATCTTTGAAGTAATTACCATTCCAAATTTAAAATATTAGACCAACCTCGGTAACACAAAAAACGCTATTTAGAACATTTTTTGCTCCTGTAACTCCCAGGTGGTTGTGGCAACAACGTAAAATATAGGCTATGTTGGAGCGGGGACTGTCACCATCAATTTGAAACCATTACTTCTGAAATCGGTTTATATTTCCTGAGAATGCGTAGAAATCGTTATATAGAACGTTTTTAGAATACTTTTCGTTCATTTTCACCAGTTTAAATTTCAAATTTTTAACTCTTCAAACTCTTCTCAGAGAGCATTACATCTCATAAGTAATTACCATGCCAAATTTCAAGTTGCTAGCCTTTTCAGTATCACAAAAATCACAATTTAGAACGTCTTTTAAAATGCAACCGCAAGGTGGTAGTGACGCCGACGTGAAATAGATTCTATATTGAAACAAGGGCTGTCATCATCAATTTTCAACCATTACTTTTGAAATCGCAGTTTAGAGCGTTTTTTAGAACGTTTTTCGTCCATTTTAACCCCTTTTAATTTTCGAATTATTTAAGAAATGTTCTTAGAGATCATTTATACCTTATAAGTAACTACTATGCCTAGTTTCAAGTTGCTAGCCCCTGCAGTCAGTGGCATAGCCAAAGGGGGGTCCTGGGGTCCGGACCCCCCCCCCCCCCCCGAAAGTAGACCTGGTTTACTGAATCATGGATACAAGTACAACAGTAAAAACTGCTAAGACAGGATCAAAAAGGATCTATAAAAAATTCCGCTTTAGAGAGGTGTTCGTCTTAGAAGGTATAATTCAAAGGTATGTTTTTTTCGGGGCTATGAACTTTTACATTTTAGACAGGTTTCCGTTCTAAATACTTTCTGTTTTCACAGTATCCCTTAAAACTGCTAAAACGTACTCACTTCCCAAACTTTTTTCTTTCACGTACTCCTTTCTTAGGTTTTTCACTTCGGAGTACCCCCATTTCTCATAAACACGTCCCCCTTCTCCCCTCCACTCAAAAAGATAACGTAAACATGCTTTTTGCCATTAGTAATCTTCTTATCATAACCATATAATAAATCGATGCAAATTACATTGATATTCCTAACATTTTTGTAACTTCCGCCATTACCGACATTATTTTCACATACATCAGCAGACCCGCCACGTACCCCCAGTGGTACGCTACCGCAGGTTGGAAACTGCTGCTATAACACCACCTCTGAAGAGCATAAATCTATTACAGGAAAATCTGTGAAGATGACCTATCTCAAAGGAAAACAATTCAAGGTTCGACGAAAACAACACTATATATTTGTGCTTGCTAACTTTTGAAACCTATCTGAAATGAAACTTGTTCCAATTGTGAATCCTTCTTGGCAGGTTTTCAGAAAACACGGAATCCTCTCATTAAAAAAAAAAAAACATTTTAATGTCCCGAGACGGAAGGATAACTATACAAGTATATCTGCTATTCCGTTTACACAAATTTACTGTAACTAGATTAAACGTAAAATTTCTTTATCTTGGACTTCGATGGGGTTCTGTTGTCGACACTTATGGGAAAGAACGAGTTTATACGAACGCAATAACGGTACATTGGTTGAGTTTCGTGACCCTTATCTTTGTTCACATTATAACGGACAATATTAACAATTACTTTAAACCTACTGCCTGCAATTAATAAAAGTAACTTTATTTTTGGACTGGTTATTTGTTACCACTTTCAAAATACACTGGCGAGAAAAATTAAAGGAACAACCATAAAAAGGTACTTATGTTAATTCTATTAAGGGAACTTCCAGATAGGTAACTCAATGTCAACGTTATCACGTAATTCAATGGTATTAACATTCGCTACAGAAATATATGCAAATTTTTCACCCTCAGCCCGTTCTTTCGGTTCACGATTGAAAAGGAGCGCATGTGGGTAATTTGAAGTCTAATTTTAAGGATTGTACGGGTAGTTAGGTAAAACTTTGCTTCTAATAGGTGGAATATGTCGTCCAGAAGACATTTGACCGATTTTGAGAAATTGCGTGCGATAGGTAGAATGGAAGCAGGACAGATACTCTTAGGGATCTGTAAAGGCTTATAAATAGCCAAAAGCGTCATGTCAAGATTCTGTAAATGGTTTAGAAGACACTGGTATAATGTCCACAGACAACCAGGTCAAGGTAGAAAATGCACTACAATAGGCTCTCAGGACTGTAATTTGCCAACGATTGCTGAAAGAAATAGGCAATTGACGTCAGTTCAGATTGCAGGGAGTTTGCTGCAGCAATAAGAACTCTACTATCCTGGTTCAGTGTGAGTGTCAGGCTGCATGCAAGGAAACCTATGATTTGTGTTCCACTAACTCCGGTAGCGAAATGCGCCCGGTTAAAGTGGTGCAGAGGTCATCGTCATTGGAGTACCACGGATTGAAGCGAGTTCTCTTTACCGATGAATCCCGATTTTGTTAAGAGAGTTAGTACAAACGTATTACCATATGGAGGGAGAAAATCCCATGCAATAAGGCTGCAAACATCCGTGAAAGGCATCGATACAAAGGTCATGGAATCGTGGTATGGACGGACATCATTTTGAATGGCCGCAGTGACCGACACATTTTTACAAGTGTAACTGTGAATGCTGAAATATACAGAGATGAGATTCTTGACTCTCCTGTCAAGTTGTTTAAGGGTGTAATCGGAAGATTCGGAATTTTAAGATTATTAATGGTCTAGAAGGGTGCTACCCCCTTCCACGGAATCCTAAGTATCCCTTCCAGACTTGCATAAATCCGACCCGTCCGAAGCTTACTGCTGAACTTGGAGAATGTTCTAAAACTGTTTTGAACCATCTAAAATAAATTGACTGGGAAGTACAAAAACAGAAACCACCATGAACCATTTTTTACATATTCTAATACTTCCAAAATAGTGCTAATCCATCACAGATAAACTTATTACAAAAATTTAACTTCCTTAAAGACGACCACATATCGGACGCAACTATTAGATCGAATATGGTATCAAAAGTGGCGAGACATGAAACATGGAAACCCAAAAGAATTATTGCTGAACAAGACAATTGTAACAAAACTGCTTTTTCCAGCATGAACTATATTTGATGTGTGTGCTTCTTACATTACTAGTTTCTGTAGCTGAAAATGCAAGATCTTTTTCTTAAAGTTAAAACCTTCCCACATAGCATTTTTAATTTGCAGAAAATTTGCAACAGTTTTGCTTTGAAAACCTGCAAAGTTGCAGTAAGCTCAGCATGACAAGACTGAAAGTTCATAACAAGACTACTGCAGCAAGATAACGCAAACGCCGAAGTCACCACACTTTGAACTTGCAGCTAACTTGTCGTGCAAGTTAAATTCATACTGTATCAAATTTATTGCAAACTAACGGCAAACAAGTAATCAAAAATACTGCAGACTTACTGCAAAGTAGTAATCTTTCTATGTCATACTATAAGTTTAACCCCTTCGAAGGGGTCCATAGACCTGATCAAGTCTATTGATGCGAAAGCGCCATCAGAAGGTGCATGCATCGGTTTTATCACCACAAACAAGTTTAGGTAATATTTGTACTATTCATTTCGAGCATTTTTTGGTATTTAATAAGTATAGCGCTTAAAAAAGCGGTGCCTACCGAATAAAATTTCTGCAATTTCTGTGTATGTGCTGATTGTCTATTCTCTCAACAGAGGGATTTTTTTGCTTTCGTCACTTTCGTGAATTAAAGACAGTTTTGCATCAGTTTCACAACAAACTACTCATGCAAGTGGGTGATGGTATACCTTGCGGGAGATTTGCTGCGAAATTCTCAATTCAAATTTGTCACGGCAAGATAATATCAGAAAAAATAAACTTGCTGCTGATGTCCATGCTGGGGAGCGCGGCGGATCGCATGAATGGTTCATGCGATTGACACTTATGTGAAATCATTATCCAATATCTATTACAGCACAAGTTCTTAATTCAATGGCAAGAAATTAAACATGGAAATTGTTGTTTTAAACTTAACCAGTTGATCCTAACTTTATTGTAGGCAAATGTTATGTAATATGAAACTTGATTTAACCCATTCGCTGCCAAAACTATAAAGTAATAATTTTCAAATTTTTTGTTAAAAGTCGTTTGCTACCACAAATTCAGAAAGGTAAATTTCGCTTTACTAATACAGCGAAATTTCTGCCAATAAATGAGGCAATTTTTTAAACTCTAAAATAGTGGTGACAAAGTAATTAATAATTTAAAGCCACGAGTATACTCGTGGATGACAGCGAATGGGTTAATTAAATTTAATTCTTCAGTATGCTCTCAGCTTTTTACATCATAGTGAATCTTTTTCATTGGTAAATATTAATGTAACTTCAATGTATTATTAGTGGCAGTTATAGAGATTGGCCTTATATTTTTTATCCATGCTTTTTTTTTAAATTAAGAAATTAAATAAAGATATACCTAAATTCTTAAAGTTACTCGAAATACTTCTATTATACATACACAGTCAAGACAAGATTCAAAGGGACTGGTAAAAAGTTCCATTTTAGACAGGCTTCCATAGAAAGAAGTGTAATTAATTATGCTTCTAAGATACACAACCTCAATAAGATCTATTGTTCGTTTCGCAGGGATTCTGAAACTCTTCCGTTTGAGACAGGATTCCCTTATAGAAAGATTCCACTTTCACAGGTTTCACTATGTTTCACTAAAGAACAATGAAAATCCCCTTTTAGACAGGTTTTCAGCAAATTTAATTGTATCGCAATTCATATTAAGACCATGTAACGCTTCCGTTAAAAACAGGATTCTGTTATAGACAATTACTATTTTATCAAGTTTTATTCTATTCATATGACATAAATAAGTATATTTATATAAATACACAAAACTTGTAAAAATGGAACCTGCCTATAACGGAATTCTGTCTTAAACAGAAATGTTCCGTGCTACGGTAAAGAATACTATACAAATACACCTGATAACACGAAAACCTGTGTAAAACAGAATTTTCCAGCAATATTTACGATTTCATCTTGACAGGTTTTACTATATATATATATAACCTGAAGGAAAAATTTTGGACCCCTCCCCCCCCCCCACCCACCGAAACGAAATCCTGGCTACGCCACTGCCTGCAGTATTACAAAAAACGCAATTTAGATCGTTTTTTGCTCCTTCACCCCCTTTGGTGTAGTTGCACCGACATGAATTATAGCCTATGTTGGAGCGAGGGTTGTCACCATCGTTTTCGCACCATTATTTTTAAAATCGTTTCGGTACTTCCCGAGATTGCGTAGAAATCCCAATTTGGAAAGTTTTTTAGAACGCTTTTCGCTCATTTCACCCCTTTTAAATTTCGATTTTTTAGGAAATGTTCTTAGAGATCATTTGTACCTTATAAATAACTGCTCTGCCTAATTTCAGGATTCTAGGCCCTTCAGTAACACAAAAATAGCAATTTAGAACGTTTTTTGCTTCTGCAACGCCTAGGCGGAAGTGACACCGTCATAAAATAGAGTCTATGTTGCGGCAAGGACTATCATCATCAATTTCCAACCATTACTTTTGAAATAGGTTGGGTATTTTCTGAGATTGCGTAGAAATCGCCTTTTAGAACTTGTTTTCGAACTCTTTTCGCCCATTTTCACCCCTTTTAAATTTCGAATTTTTTAAGAAATGTTCTTAGAGATCATTTATATCTTAAAAGTAACTACCATTCCAAATTCTAAGTATCTAGGCCCTTCAGTAACACAAAAATCGCAATTTCGAACGTTTTTTTTGCTCATCCACCCCCTTTTCGGGTAGTGGCACCGACATAAAATGTAGCCTATATTGGATCAAGGGTTATCACCATCATTTTGACACCATTATTTTTTAAATCGGTTTGGTACTTCCCGAGATTGCGTAAAAATCGCCATTTAGAACGCTTTTTAGAACGATTTTTACACATTTTCTCCCATTTTAAATTTCAATTTTTTTAAGAAATGTTCTTAGAGGTAATTTATATCTAATAAGTAACTACCATGCCAAATTCCAAGTATCTGGACCCTTCAGTAATACAAAAATCGCAATTTCGAACGTTTTCTTGCTCCTGCACCCCCTTTAGGGGTAATGGCACCGACATAAAATGTAGCCTATGTTGGAGCAAGGGTTGTCACCATCATTTTGGCACCATTATTTTTGAAATCGGTTTGGTACTTCCTGAAATTGCGTAAAAATCGCCATTTAGAACGTTTTTTAGAACGCTTTTCGCGCATTTTCACCCCTTTTTAATTTCTATTTTTTAAGAAATCTCCTTAGAGATCATTAGTATCTTATAAGTAACTGTCATTCCATATTTCATGTTTCTAGGCCCATCAGTAACACAAAAATCGCACTTTTAGAACGCTTTTTGCTCCTGCCCCCCCTTTTAGCCAGTGACACGGACATAAAATATAGCCTATGTTCTAACCTATAGCCAAAGTTGGACTAACACCATCATTTTGATACCATTACTTTTGGAATCGGTTCGGTAGTTCCAGAGCTTACCTCCTACAAATAAACAATTTTTACCTCTTTATAATTGACTAGCAAACCCCGCGGCTTTGCTCGCGTAATATTTGAAATATGCCAAGTGATACTTATATGTCTAATTTTTATTAAAAGGTACTAACTAAATTTTTATTTTATTAAAAGGTAATATTTTATTTTATTAAAAGGTT
This sequence comes from Maratus speciosus, assembly GCA_963932465.1. Taxonomy (NCBI): domain Eukaryota; kingdom Metazoa; phylum Arthropoda; class Arachnida; order Araneae; family Salticidae; genus Maratus; species Maratus speciosus. The sequence continues at coordinate 118,549,721 of OZ010788.1, read as the reverse complement.
TTTTTTTTTTATTAAAAGGTACTTATTACTTTTAAGAATAATTCAAAAATTACTATTTAAAACACAGTTTGATTAAACATCATTATTACACTGCATTAGGCAGAAATGAGACTTAAATTAATAAAATGAAATAAAACTAAATAAATGATAATTTAGAAAATATTTTGAAACTTTTATTCTCAATTAATACGCTCATTTCAGTATTCATTTGAAGTTTTGAATTTTTTAGAAACCATCTTCTTACATCTTAAAATTAACCATCATGTCAAATTCCAAGTCCTACCAAGTCTCTCAACATAAAGGGCTTTGTTGAAACAGGAAATGTCACCATTAATTTGCCAACATTAATTTTTAAATCGGTTTGTTATTTCCTAATATTCCACAGAAACGTAATTTAAAAAGCTTTTAAAGCCCTTTTTTAGAACGTTTGTTGTTCCTGTGAACCCCAGGTGGTAGAATCACCGGCATAAAATATAGCCTGTGTAGGAACAGAGACTGTTACCATTGATTCGCAAATATTACTTTTATAATCAGTTTATATTCCCTGAAATTGCATAGAATCGTAATTTAGAACTTTTTTAGAATGCTTTTCGCCCCTCCCCTTCGCTTCACCCATTTTTAATTCGAATTTATTTTCGACGTTCCTTCGAGGGCATTTATATTTTATAAGTAACTACCATGTCATATTTAAAGTTTCTAGCCTTTTCAGTATCACAGAAATCGCAATTTAAAAAGTTTTCAGCTCCTGCAACCCTGTGGTGGTAGTGGAACAGACATAAAATATAGCTTATGTTTGAGCAGGTTCTATCACCAAAATTTGTCATCATTATTTTTTTAATCGGTTTGGTAATTTATAAGTTTGCTTAAAAATTGTAATTTATAACGCTTTTCACTCACTTCATTTTTTTAAATTTGGAATTTTCTTTCGACTGTTCTGAGAAAGCAGTTGCATCTTGTAAGTAAATTCCATGCCATACTTAAAAGTGTTAGACCCCTCATCTGTGCAAAAAACGCAAATAAGAACATGTTTTGCTTTTACAACCCTCAGATGGTAGTGACAGCAACATAAAATATAACCTATGTTATAGCAGGGACTGTCACCATTGATTTGCAACCATTACTTTTGAAATAACTTTGGTATTTCCGTAGATTGAGTAGAAATCGCAATTTAGAACGTTTTTAGGACTCTTTTCGCGCATTTTCACCCCTTTTTAAATTTCCAATTTTTTTGAAACTGTCCTTAAAGATAATTTATACATAATAAATATGTACCTTGCCTAATTTTAAGTTGCTAGCCCCTACGGATCACAAAAATCGAAACTTAGAACGCTTTTTTGCTCCTGCAACGTCTTGGTGATAGTGATACCGACATAAAATAGCGTCTATGTTAGAGCAGAGGCTGTCAGCATCAATTTCCTACCATTACGTTTGAAATCAGATTCATTCTTCCTGAGATATTGCCGACAAATCGGCATCTAGAACGTTTTTAGAACGCTTTTCGCGCATTTTGCTCCTGCATCTCCTCTGGGGTAGTGGAAACAGATATAAAATATAGCCTATCTTGGAGCAAGATCTGTCACCATCATTTTTACACCATTATATTTGAAATCGGTTCAGTACTTCCTGAGATTGCATAGAAATCGCAATTTAGAGAAAGTTTTTTATAGCACTTTTTGCGCATTTTGACCCCCTTTTAAATTTCCATTTTTTTAGGAAATGGCCTTAGAGATAATTGATATCTTATAACTAACTACCATTCCAAATTTCACGATTCTAGGCCCTTCCGTAACGCAAAAGCCGCAATTTAGAACGTTTTTTGCTCCTGCACTCCCTTTGGGGTAGTGGCACCGACATAAAACATCGCCTATGTTGGAGCAAGGGTTTTCACCATCATTTTGACGCCATTATTCTTTAGATCGGTTTAATATTTCCTGAGATTGTGTAGAAACCACCATTAGAACGTTTTTTAGAACGCTTTTCGCGCATTTTCACTCCTTTTAAATTTCGAATTGTTTAAGAACTGCTCTTAGATATCATTTATATCTTATAAGTAACTAATATTCAAAATTTCATATTTCTAGGCCCTTCGGTAACGCTAAAATCGCATTTTTAGAACGTTTTTTGCTCCTACACCTCCTTTGGGGTAGTGGCACCGACATAAAACATAGCCTATCTTGGAGCAAGCGTTGTCACCGTCATTTTGACATCCTTATTTTGACACCATTATTTTTTAAATCGGTTTGGTATTTCCTGAGATAGTGTAGAAACCACCATTTAGAACGTTTTTTAGAACGATTTTCGCGCAATTTCACCCCTTTCAAATTTCGAATTGCTTAAGAACTGTTCTTAGAAATCCTTTTTATCTAATAAGTAGCTAATATTTCAAATATCATATTTCTAGGCCCTTCAGTAACACATAAATCGCATTTTTAGAACGTTTTTTGCTCCTGCAAATCCCTTTCGGGTAGTGACACCGACATAAAACATAGCCTATCTTGGAGCAAGCGTTGTCACCATCATTTTGACACTAATATTTTTTAAATCCGTTTGGTATTTCCTGAGATTGTGTGGAAACTACCATTTAGAACGTTTTTTAGAACGCTTTTTGTGCATTTTCGCCCCTTTTAAATTTCGAATTGTTTAAGAACTGTTCTTAGATATCATTTATATCTTATAAGTAACTAATATTCAAAATTTCATATTTCTAGGCCCTCCAGTAACGCTAAAATCGCATTTTTAGAACGTTTTTTGCTCCTACACCCCCTTTGGGGTAGTGGCACCGACATAAAACATAGCCTATCTTGGAGCAAGCGTTGTCACCGTCATTTTGACACCAATACCTTTTAAATCGGTTTGGTATTTCCTGAGATTGTGTAGAAACTACCATTTAGAACGTTTTTAGAACACTTTTTGTGTATTTTCAACCCTTTTAAATTTCGAATTGTTTAAGAACTGTTCTTAGACATCATTTATATCTTATAAGTAACTAATATTCAAAATTTCATATTTCTAAGCCCTTCAGTAACGCTAAAATCGCATTTTTAGAACGTTTTTTGCTCCTACACTTCTTTGGGGTAGTGGCACCGACATAAGATATAGCCTATGTTCTAAGTTGGACTATCACCATCATTTTGATACCATTACTTTTGGAATCGGTTTGCTAGTTCCAGAGCTTATCTCCGACAAATAAACAATTTTTTCCTCTTTATAATAGGAAGTATAGAAGTATAGATTAAGAAGTTGATACAAAAAACTCAAAATATTTTTAAAAAACTACTTACATGTTTTTAATACTTTCCAACATAGTTGAAAAGTGTTTATGAATTCGATTTGTCTGTTTGTCTGTCCGTGCTCTAACTCGCGTAAATATACTCGGATTGCCATGAAATAGATACATGTTAGGGCTAAAGAATGGAATGTTCTGTATTGAAAATGAAATGTGTAGTGTTTGTAATCCGATTACAGGGGCACTCAAAAGAATTCCGTTACACTATAGTATATGGGGGGGAAATAGTTTGCGGTGTATTTTAATGATATTACACTATCTCAAACACACTGAAATTGATTTAAATATCTGAGATGCACTACAAGATGCTTACTGTAGAATAAAGTGTGCATAACATTCATCGTTCATTTACAAAGACACACAAAAATATTCAGTTACAGTATTGTCTATGAACGAAAATTGCTGAAAGTGTGTTTTCAGCTTGTGTTACGGGTTTTTAAATTGAACATTATTTTTGCATATTACATGGTGTGTCTATATTCTATAGATCATATACAGAGCTGCACAAAACATCTTTAGTACAGTACATTTTCTTTCATTGATGGAGATTGCTGGAAGGTAGTTTTGAACTGTGCTATCCATTTCGTAACTAAACTAAATTTTAGCATATTATTATATATACAAGTCTATATATCATATACAGGGTTGCACAAAAGAATTCGATATTTTCTCAACTATTGGTGTTAATTGCTGAAATTAGGTTTCCGATGTGTTATGCGTTTTACAAATTGTTTACTTTTAGACATCATGTTTCACCTTCTAAGTTTTGTTAAAGTTTTCTGGAAATGTTGGAAAGTGTTTCGTAATCTATGATTGACGTATGATTTTTTGTTCCTGTTATTATCCGTTTTATTATTATTAAGGGGGGGAAAGGAAGAATTTTTTGTAGACAGATGTCAACTTATCACTTCATGAGAAACATGTTGTTTTTAAACGTTTATATTTAGCTTGATTTTTCTGTCATCTTCTATGCCTGCTACTGCCACTCCCCTTCTCCCGCCGAATTGCTCCGCTTCAAATTTCGCGTACTTCCTCGACTTTGGTGATAATATAACATGTTGCCGATTTTTGGCTAACAGAGTTTAGGATTTTCAACTTCTGATTCTTCCTCTCCTTAATCCACAATGAAAATTCCAAGACAGAAAATACCTCAACTTTCATTAAAATTTACTGAATTAAAAATTAATGATGTTACTTAATTAAATACTAAATTAAAAATTACTACATTAAGAATTAATCTATAGTAGATTAATGTAGTAGATCAGTACTTTAGTACTAAACTAATACATTAAGAATTGATTAAAATTCCAGTTTACTTAGTATATTTATTAGCGTTTCACACTTTTGCGATTATTGTTTTGACCTACAGTTTTCTATTTAAAAAAAAAATTGTTTTTACATTTTTAAGTAAAAGCGTGTTTCTTAAAAATAATTTTTATTTTATTTTATTAATTTTGAAAATATGCCAGGGCTGTAACTGCAGAATTTATAAACATTTGCTATCAGCAACATTAATTCGCAACATTAATTCTTTAGGCTTTTATAGTCACATGGTCACCGGAAATGAAACGCTTTGCATTTCAAATATGAAAAACGTTTTTATAATATTCCTTAGAACTTATTTCAGGATTTGACCTTTTTAATACTCTCCAACATAGTTTGGAGGAAAATTAAACATACATTTTAGTTTTTGAACAGCCAGCACCTTAATGAGTATTATTAATTAGGAAAATCAATGGAAAATATCAATTTTTATGGAAAAAGACTGATTTCTTTAGATTTTTTTCAACAATAAAATGAGAATATAAACTTAACAGAGGAAAGTTAAACATACATTTCAGTTTTTGAACGGTTATCACCTTAATGAGTATTATTAATTAAGCAAAATAATGAAAAAAATAACTATTTTAATGAAGAAAGCAGATTTCTTTAGTTTTTTTTTTCAACTATAAGATGCTAATATCATCTTAAAAGGGAAATTTAAACATATATTTTAGTTTTTGAAGAACCGTTACCTTAATGAATTTTAATAACTGAACAAATAACAAAGGAAAATATCGAATCTTTAATAAAAAATGACTAATTTTATTAACTTTTGCACTAGTTTGAGATTTTATCACACTTTTAGACGCTAGTTATGTAAGATTTAAACCCTTAGACGGCTACACTCCAAGATATATTCATAATTAAACAAATTCCTTTTTAGTCTAATCAATAACTGGAAATTTCACATTTTAAGAAATATTTTCACGAAAATATACATAAAAATACGATTTTTCAAACTAATTTCCTTAATTTTTATCAGATTCAACAGGATCTTTTCGATGTAGTCAGCATAAGGAAAAATAATTCCAAACAAGAACTCCCATTCTCAACTACCCCCCTCGCATTCCTCAAATTTTGGGTCACAACAAAAGGGTTTTGACGTCACAAGCTACAAAAGCGGATCAGAAAATGTTTTTACTAAAGAAAAATATCAGTTTTTAGTGAAAAAGACTGATTTCTTTACAATTTTTCTTACTGTAGAATAGGGTGTGCATAGCATTTCATAGTTCATTTACAAGGACGGGCAAAATAATTTGGTTGCCGTACTGAATATAACAATAATTGCTGGTATTGCGTTTTCAGTTGCAGTTTCGTTTTTAAATTAATCTTTCCTCCCCCCCCCCCCGCGTATTACTTGGTGTATATAAATTCCATATATCATATACAGGGCTGCACAAAAGAATTCGAGTATGTTTCCCTTTATTTACGGGTATTGCTAAAAAGGAATTTTCTTCTTTGTTTTGCATTTCCTATAAGATAACTAAAAATTTTGTATCTTATGTGTTATATATAGAAATATTTATATCACATACAGGGCTTCACAAAAGTATTTGAATAGTTTTCCATTTATAGATGATAATTGTTGAAATTGTATTTTCAAATGTGTTATGCTGCGTTCAAAATTTTTAACTTATATATATCACTGTCATTTTATTAAACGGGAAAGTTTTATTACAGATTATTTTGAATGTATTGGAAAGTGTTTCATAATCTATGCTTGAAGCATAATTTTTTTTTCTTGTTTAAAGCATATCTTAGATCTTTTACCTCTGGATCCTGACAAAGTTAAAATGTTTTGGTTATTTTCCATTATGTGCCAGGGACTAAACAATTAAACGAAATCCCTAATTGATTCCATATTTTAGGACAAATGCGGTATAAAGATTATAATCTTTCATAATTTTGGATTGTATTCCCGATATCACACAATGATTGACAGAGTTTTGAGCTAAAATACTTATTAAAAATACATATACAAAAGACTTTTTTTTCCCTGCATAAGACAAGACATTCAGAACTTTTGCAGACAATCAAACGTTAACGCTATGATATAAAATGCTTCAAATTTTCGAATTCTTCCTTAAAATATATAACGGGCTCAAAATATTCCGAAAATAACTAATTTATATAGTTTCGCAATCTATAAACACCTGAACAAAGCCTTTAAGTACATAAGCAAACAAATACCGTGCATGTACATGTAAATTTTTTTATCCTATTTTTTCATAATGCGTTTTTTACATGTTTGGGAACGCTTTTTATATTTTTTTTATAACAAGAAAGATTAAATTCTCGTGCTTTTATAGTTAATTTGTTTTTTTAGGACTATCTAAAATTATGAACAAAACTATAATGCGTATTTCAAAAGATATACATGAAAATATTAAAAACTTTCTGTGATTTTCTAAATTATTTTTTAATTTCATGTTTGTTTGTTTGTTTGTTTGTTTTTTGAGAAAGATGGAAAACGCTGCTTATTATTATTCAATTATATATATATTTAACCTGCATGTAAAATTTAAAGAAGTTATCTACAGTACTATTTTAGAAAAGCATTGGCGCCAACTTATATGGACCCGTGGGGCGCAAGCCTATCCAATAATTTGATATCTCCACCCACCCAATTTCTATTACTTTATTTCGTTATTTATTTATTTAATCGCTGAAATAAAATTTTGTTTTATTGGCGTTCTCAAGATAATTTTGTTTGATCAATTAGAGCATCAATTAGACTTACAGAAGCACAGAAAGCCCCTGTAAGGGAAGTATATAATTAAATTTCTCTCAAAAACAGATTTCCTGCATATTTTGACATCTCTTTTAAAATCTTGAATCGATGAATCACATCGATGACTAAAATGTAGTTTTTTTTTTTGACATCTAGTTTCTCGCACTTTCAATGTTTGGCCATTTTTATGCTATTTATAATAAATATTAATGTACTTATAACGAATAATTTATGAGGATATAATTTAATTAAATTATAATCATTTTATATTTTACTTTAAAAACCCCAATTTGACTTCGAATTATCCTCTTTAGTCATTCGCTCCTCCCCCGCCCCTCTCTCCACATACACGCACCAAAGGAGAAACTCAATACATTTTGAGCCCCCCCCCCCCCCCTCCAATATTTTTCAAAAATTGACGCTACTGTAAAGTGTACCTGACTCATAAACGTGCAAGTTTGTTGGGGTTTCGTAACAGCGTGCAATGTGTTAATTCTTCGAAATAGTATATGTTTAGCTTTCAAACCTAGACTTCCAAACGGGCTCTAGTGGATGTCATACGGTGGTATATCCAGAAGACACAGGTATACGTCCTGTGTCTTCTGGATATTTTTAAGAAACATCGTATACCGTATGTTTCTCAGTTAAAACTATTTAGCGTATACCCTCTATTTTTTTACTGGTCATTATTATGTTTACATTAACCTCTTGTCCCCAGATAGAGTTATCCATGAGTATGATTCAATTCCAGATTTCTCCCGGATTATAGTCCATGGTTTGTAGCCTTTTTTTTTTTTTTTTACATAGTATGTATCCACTACTGAATACATGAGAGCGGAGGAGTTAAAAAGCACTTAAGCACACCATCCAAGATTTAAAACTATCTCAGAAGTTTATAATATAAATTTTCTGCTTTTCACAGTTTACTTTATCTTCGCCATCTTCCTCTTCAAATAATTTTACAGAAAATCGTGATGCCAATGTATAAGGGACGTTCAAAAAGAAACAAGTCGGAGTCTGGAATGTGCAAACCGGTGACAGAATCGTGATATTGTTGCGTCAGTAACAAAGAGGGTTTCCGACAAGAGCACGGAAGTCCACATACCCGACATTAGATGGTCACGAGTGCAAGTCACGTGAGTACAAATCTAGCAGAAGCATGCATCAGTCGTGCAACGCTCATTCGAGCTGTAAGCGACTTGAGATGAGTCTTCATGTCATCACTTCGAAGCAGAATCGAAACGACAAATTCTCCAGTGGAAACATGGAGGGTCACAACCACGAAGAAAATCCAAGGCCATCCACATAACTGCAGGAAAGCTTATGCTGACGTTCTTCTTTGACCAAGACGGTCCCCTTCTGATAGGCTTCCTGCAGCACGGGACAACAGTGAATGCCCAGCTTTAAGCTGCGTACACACTATCCTTCTAACTGTAATCAGTGTCGGCTTCGTTTGTTCTTGCCACGCGGTGTCTTTGATTTTTAACGACTTTAGCAGGAAAGGGACTGATGTCCAGCAAAAGAGGAACCTTTCCTTCAAGTAGAGTCGAGCTCCTTATCTCCTGACCCATTGTTGATTCCCCTCATTCTTTTGTCAATGAACCGCTGATGGGTTCAGAATAAAAGCTTTTCCAAGAATACTGGACAAGCAGGCAAAATACGCGTGAGTACGCAGCCTTACTCGCAAACCTTGACCACCTTTCGCCAAGCGATCAAATCAAAATGATCAGGTAAGCTCACCCGTGGGGTCATTCTGCTCCACGACAATGCAAGGCCTCATACGGCCAACACGATTACGGTACTCGTGCAGAAATTCAAGTGGAAGGTTCTCGGTCACCCTCCATACAGTCCTCACCTCTTTCCCTGCGATTGCGCAATTTTTGATCCCCTAAAAAGGGCTCTGAGAGCAAACGATTCACCTCGGACGACGACGTCAAGCAGTACGTGCAGAACTGGTTCACATCGCAGCCCAAGGAATTTTACGAGACAGCCATTCACCGCTTTGTGTTTCAGTGAGACAAGTGCCTCAACAGCCAGGGCCAATACTTCTGAAATACATGTATTAGTTTTTGCTCCTAGGTCTCCGGCTCGTTATTTTTTGAACGCTCCTAATAGATACATAATAATAAAAAATAATCATAAAAGATCTCACTAAATTTTCCGTGACCTAAAATAGTTTCAGTTGCTTTATATTCTTTGAAAACTTATTTCTGGAAAGACTTGGTAATTGTTTCTTTGGCATAATTCGACGCATGTCTTATCTAACCGATTGCACTCAAAACGCAAATGAATCTACCCAATTCTGAGAATACTGAAATTGTTTGTATGTAAAGATTGAAATGATTCTATAATTAGGTCAAAAAGATTCTGAACAATTTCAAAAAAGTTTTAAAAAGGCCTTTTGCTATCATTGCAAAACGCTCAATTCCCCGACTTTGGCGTACTACATCTGGTGTAGAAATTAAAAGCTAATTAAAACTACAATCTATCTTTTACAATAATCACTTCATATCAAGAGTAATTAATAATGTTTAACATCTAGGAAAATAATTTTCATTCCAGCGTAAGTAATTTTAAAACTTTAGATGGTTATCTCTGTCTACCATTATTACACAACACAGCAAAGCCTGAATAATTGCTCCCACTTGTACTCTTATAAAGCAATTAATTATCAGAATGCTTTCGCTTACATCACAAGTCAACGGCGAATTAAATCTTATATTGAATGTTAAAGAAGTCGCGAAGGAAAAGCTATACGTAAACAGAAGCAATCATTCACCATCAAAGAGGCCGACAAGTAAAAGTAGCCAAAGTTGCTGCTTCCACATTTCGTCTTTTGCCACGCTACGCCTTTGTGTGTGCTATATTTTCACTCAGTAACCACAATAATCGCAAATGATTATTTTTGCTTCAAACTCATTTTGAAGGCTATTTTAGAGTGTTCCTTATTTTAGAAAATCCGCTACAAGAGAACCGACTTCCTCTAAAATACAAGGTGGCAAAATACATGTATTGAATGTGTTTCGGGGAGAAAATTAAATAAAATTTCAAGTAAACTTTTTTTTCTTTTAGCTCAACAGAAGATTGTAGCACATTTTTACCTTAATACGTTTTAAGTGTTAACTATTGAATGAAAGCTATGTATATATATATATATATATATATATTGGTTATAGATAAGTTAACTGGTGCTCTTAGGACAAATCTCTTTGATCTAGTTAAAGTCAGTACTAAACATATTTTCCGACAAATTAATTATTTTTAAAAAAACTATATAATCACATATATATACAAATCCCCAAATAATTATGCAATCATCTGCAAATCGTACCATCACCATCTTCTCACATCTTGTATTTCATGAAATAATTCTTTCCAAAAAATAATGATGATATAACAGTAAACAATCGTAAAATTAACAGTTATTACAAACTACTAAATATTATACGTACAAACTTTAACTATCCTTATAATGAAGCACACATACTACAATATATATTAAGACACACATACACACATAAATAACAGTGCATTCAACAGTTAAAGGTGTATATAAATATTTTACAGACATACATACAATAAATACAATAAACCCAACTGGAGTGAAAAATTAGCCAGAGGCAGGAATCGAACTGTGGTCCCGGGTTCGATTCCTGGCTCTGGATAATTTTTCACTCCAGTTGGGTTTATTGTATTTATTGTATGTATGTCTGTAAAATATTTATATACACGTTTAACTATCCTTATTTAGTGCTTATTCCTAAATTTCATAAGACACCAATTAAATTTAGAACAGTTACAATTGGATGTAATACATATAACAATTATGCTAACAATATTTTATTAAAAATTCTTAGTCAAATTTATAAACTTACAACAGCAATAGATAATACACATTGTTTAAAAAATAGTTATCAACTGGTTAGTGCACTAAAAAACCTTAAATGTGTAAAAAAATATACGGGAATGTGATTTCAAAGATCTTTTTAATGATATAAATCTTCTAGACCTGCATAATATAATTAATACACTATTTAAAACATATAAAAATCAATTAACTCTTCCTACATATATGGATACAAAATATTTTCGTTCTTTAACTAATTTCATTATATATAATAACTTCATTTTACAACATAATATTATTTACTAGAAAGATAGCCCGTCAAAAATGCCGGAAAATGAGATAGAAAGATACATAAACATTTAAGACCTGAAGAGTTTTAGTAGAAATTAAAAGTCTTGGCTTTTAACCCAAATTAATAAGATCATATTTAATTGAAAAAAGATATTTTAAATTTTTTTCGATCTCACGTGACGTCAAGGGAGGATTCACACAATTGTTTGGTGCAGGCTCTGCTTTAGTGCCAGAAACAGAGGAAATTGTTTTTCCTTTTGCCTTAGGATCACCTACACAGTTGTGTAGGTCAGGTCTTAAAGGGATAAAAGACATGTGCAAGAATATGAGTTTTCCTCTCTTGTTCCGGAGTAACAGATGAAAATAACACAATTTAAAAACAAAACGAATTTATAAAAAACTATGTAATAATGAATACAGAAAAAATGAAATTAAAATTTGTTCACAAAACTTCAGGATATACGATGTTTTTGTAAAAACTCTTTCATTATTTAAAAGCCGACCTTGCTCTTCAGTATCTTCTACATAAATTTTTAACTGTTCCTTCTCTTTACATCTTGAAATACTTACATATAGTTATCCATGAGAAAAAAACCGGTTCTTTTAAATGTAGTCCAACAGTAGAAAATGTTTGTCCTTGTGACTTATTTATCGTCATTGCAAATGACAGTATAACTGGAAATTGGCGGCGTTTAATAATGAAAGGTAGAGAAGTTTCACTTGGTGCCAAATCAATTCTTGGTATGTGAACTCTATCATTTTGATTTGTTCCGGTTCAAATGAAAGCATCAATAAAATGGTTGTGGAGAGAGTGCACAATTAACCTGGTTCCATTGCACAATCCTTTTCTTGGATTCATGTTTCTGAGAAGCATGATGATACTTCCTTTTTTCAGAGTAAGCTTATGAGGAGGCATCCTAGATGGAGTTCGTTCATGCAAGAACTCAGGTGAATAATTATTAGCATTATCTTGGTTGTCAGACACGACTGAATCTGCACTATAGTAAGTTCTTCCATCTTCAGGCAGCAAATTCAAAATTTTGTTATTTAATGATAATGCATGTTTGTTTTTTGTTGTCAAAATTACTTTTTGTTCAAGTCGTTCAAAATCGGTATAGTTTATATGATTCCCATATACACTTGCAATAATTGAAGCTTTGCAAACTATTGATGGTGGAATTTCTATTGTACCTGCAGGTAAATTTGATATATCGGGTGTTTTTCCTTCACCAATTTTAAGCTGCCACTCATTAAAGGAATTTTGCCCTTCAGATCTCATATTTTCAGATAGTCTAAGTTGTATAAATTCTTGCCAAAGTGGGCTTGTTTTCAAGCATGTTTCAATAATTTCTGTTCTGTTTCCTCTTATAACAACTGTCAATGTTTGGCGAAAGTCTCCACCTAATAACATAACCTTGCCTCCAAAAGGCACGTCACTCAACATTATTTCCCGCAGTAAGACATCTATACAACGAAGAGCATAGCATGACAACATCGTCACTTCATCAATTATAATTAATTTTGTTTCACGTAACATTTGAGCTTCACGCGAAGACGGTCGAATGGCACATGTGGAAGTTTCTAAAATCGGCACCGGTAATTTGAAGCCAGAATGAACAGTTTCACCACCCTCTAATAAAATTGATGCAATTACTGTTGTTGCATGTGCAAGTACTACTTGGCATTTACCTCTAACAAAATGCATGAGTACGTTGTATAAATATGTTTTACCAGATCCTCCAGGACCATCTAAGTAAAAGCAACGTCTCGTAACAGAATCACTTTCAAGTGCTGATTTTATTTGGTTGACTCGCTGTAAGAAATTTAAAGTTGCTATTTGTGCAACAGCTACTTCAGCTTCATTAAAATAATCGAATTCTTCATTTTGAATTTCCTGCAGTATATCGGGTGTAGGAAGATTAAATGATGCACAGTTTAATCCATGAGATTCCAACATGCAATTAATATTTTGTAATGCTCGGTCCTGAGCAGCTGATTCATTATAAGTTCTTGAGTAATCTTCGTTCATTGAATTTTTATATTTTTCCCACAAATTAGCTGCATTGGTTGGATTACAAAATATACAAATAAATGCAAAAGTTTGACGCATTTGTAATGGCATTGCAGTTAAAGTAGCCTCTTCTAAACATTGATCCCATTCATTATCTTCAGCAAGAAGACAACGTGCACGTGCAGCTTCTTGAAATGTGTTGTACAGATCTTCATCAAATGTTCGTAAATCTTCAAAGCATGTAGCACCAGGAACATAAAGGAGAAGTAACCGAAGGCAGAAACGTTCAATATCTTTTGGATTCACATAATATAATCTTGTAACAATTTTATCGCCTCCTCTTTGTCGTTTTTACCAAGCATTTTTCTCGTATACATAATGATATGGTATATCAACATAACGATATTGTTTTGATTCATTATCTGTTCTATTCAACTTGAACCAAGCAATCAGCATCGTTTCGCGGTTGGCAGCTTGTTCCAGAGCAGCATTTTCACCACCAGCATGAAAATAAACCTGTCGTCTTAAAGGCAAATGAATGGCAAGGCGAATTATTGCATGAGAACGATCATGTATTTCATTTTCCAGTAACCGCCACATTGCCTCTGGTGCACTCACATATCGAGAATCAACATGTGACGACAGTTCATCATACACAAACTCGTTACTTTATTATTTCCAGCATGAACTGCTACATTTGCTGCATCATAACCTTTGTATATGTACTTGTAAATGTATTTAATAGATTTTATGGACGTGCAGGCTTCAATGTTGATGTGCGCGTCATATTTAAGCAGTAAATATGCATTATATGGTACGATATAGCTATTATCTATCTGTTTGCCGCGAACTATAGCAGTTGGGCCTTGTCGTCTTTGGTAAAGTGGATAACCATTCAGATTGACTTTAGTTGTTACTTGAAACTCTTTTGGAAACTCTTTTGTGCATTTATTACCATCCATGCATGGAGAATTCGGAATTCAAAGTTCAACATGTCCCGTGGACCATAGTACGAAGAACAATTTCTGATAATCGTGGATAAGTTTCAGGATCTGGTAACTCCGAAGAAATACAACGGTCAACTTAAGCAGCATTACGAAATTTATAGGGCTCTGCTAGAATTAAAAGAATATGAGCCTGTGGAATACCTCTTTTTTGAAATTCAATAGTATATACAAAGGCCACAGCTTTACCAAATAGTTCCCCATTTGTTATATCATTCATTAATGCTGATAGTTTGATTTTAAACACTCTCGCTACTAAATCAGGTCTGTCTGATGACGTTTGTCCGGGCAGTAGATTTTTGACTATTTCCGGCCATTGTGAATTGCACGTGAATGTAGAAAACACATCTGATTTTCCAAACTTTATAACAATGGACATAGCATCATTGTATCTCTCTCTCATATTTCTAGGAGACCCTTGAAATGAAGAAGGTAGAATTATGGTTTTTCCAGCAGTAACACCTGCATCAGCGGCTCCTTGGACTACAAAGTCCCTGAGGCCAGAATAATCGTCTGCACGAAGTTCTTTTTGCTTCTGTCTTATGGAATTGAGATTATTAGCTTCCACTTGTAAGTGAGAGTCTATTATCCACTGTTGAGCAAGTTTTCCACCATGCAATATTGGATTAAACTCATTATCACGAATCGCTGTTTGAGCAACTTTGAACTGAAGCATTGATGTATTACTTCGAACACCAGGTGAAAATCCTGGATAAGGTGATGGTGATCAATTTGTTGTCCAACCAGGCTCTCCGTTTGGATAGAATATAGGATAAGTCATTGGATCTAAATTAGGACTTAAAATATTCAAGTTTACAAAAGGTTGGTCATTATTTTTTGGATAAATTCTGATATCGCGTTGAAAGGGTGGTTCACCATCATCATTTAGAAAAACCATAGCTACTTCGTTTGATGTCGGCAAATTATATCGTCTGTTGTCTGAATGGCGATCTCGGCGCAATACCCTATTAACTCTTGGCATTTGTAAACTGTATCTTTGTGCATGTTGTTGTAGCTCAGTCTCCACCTCATTCAATTTTTTGAAAACTTGAGCATAAGGATTTTGCGCATAAGTAAATCAAGTTCACGCAAAACATTTGGTAAACAGTTGTCATTTTCGGGAATGTTAAGACGCTCTTCGACAGCTTGTGTTGTATCCAAAACATACAGTTGAGCAAATTTTCTTTGTTGGCCAATAGGAGGATGCAAGTAGGAAGTTCGGTGATAAATTTGGCCTTGAACTTTAAAACAATAAGGGCCGTGTCATGGAGTATTTCCAGCAAGTTTAGCATCCATAGAAGCAAATGAAAAGGCACTATTGTATGAACGAATATTTTCTTTGAAATTACGATAATTACGTGCATTTGAATTGCTCATCAAGTTTTGGAGGTATGTGTGGAAATCGATGACGTTGTGGAAGCCTAACTTTAACTTTATGGCAACAACTGTTAAATTTTCCATCTCTGGATTTCTCAGCTCGAAAATGGCGCGCTTTGCAAAATTGGCAGAGAATGCTTAATTGTCCACATGTATGAGGCTCAATAACTTGAGACTGAGAGGCTTCAGAAATTAATTGTTGCTGATTTTCGTAGTAGTTTTGTCGTTGAGTCAAAACCCGCCGAGAATGACGTTCAGCATCATGACTACGTCTGATTAACCTTTGTTCTTCATTTTCACTTGAACGCTGTGTAGAAGTACGCAAAGAGTTGTGAGATAATCTCACAGATCGATCACTATGGCTTTCATTAGCTCTTTGATTTGAATGCCGTAATCTATTTTCTTCTCGGATAGAATTTAATGTTTCTTGTGACTACCGAGCTAGCCATCGGGCTCTACGTTCTTTGTCTGAACGCCGTTTACGTTCGGATGCAGTTTCATGCATTTCAAATGAAAAATACAATAAATTGTTGAACAAAATATTCATTACATTTCTACTTCATTATTCTTTTTTCACTCAAAAAATAAAATAAACGTTAAAAAAAACAGTTGCCGCTTTGAGTTGCCATTATCGTACACATTATTTTAATTTAACACGCACATTTAATTTTATTATAAAACACCAAGTTTTCATTCAAAGCAAAAATTTGCAGGTTACCACGCCAGGCAAAAAATCACCCTTTTGGTGCTAAAAAGAAACTCCGGTGCGTCTGAGACATCTGTACCTATTTTTATTTAATACACATTTAATGCAACGTTAAAAGATTTTTTAAAAAAGTAAATAAAACTATAAAAACAATTGAGGTAATTCACTGCTGGATGAATGCTAACATCGGTTCACTTTTTCTCATGCAGGCTATTTCGTGGCGCTGGGATAGATATTCAATGCGTGCTTTTTTGACAAACTATTCCCCAAATTATACAAATCGATATATAATTTTTCTTTTAAATAACGAAAGTGTGTTGTTACGCTTGTTTAATTAACTTTACTAGTTAATATACCGAGCATTTTGGCGTGTTTGTGTATTTAAACACTATTGAATACAACGTAATATCGAACGACACATTTAATAACCACACAGAAAAATACAAACGGCAAACATACAACACAAGTTACAGTTAACAACCGGTTAAATAGTTCTAAAGGTTAAATGCAGAGTTCGGACTTAACACTATCGTTCATAGTTCAGGATAATGCCACATCTCCCCCTTTTAGAGATTTAGTCGATTTGGAGGTTTACAGTTCTTCCACTTCGGGTTACAACAGGTTGGTTGATTCTAGGGTTAAGCTGATCATTTTTCTTAGTTGAGTCTGAAGGGTTTGGTATTCCATTTTCAGGTACTTCACTTTTAGAAATTTCTGTAGAAAGAGCTTCCTCGATGTCATCATCTGTCGGACGTGGTTGCAGTTTCGCACTCGGAATTAGATGTTTTCTATTTCGTCTCAGGATATGATGTTCTTCTTTTATGAAATATGATCTTGGTGTATCCGCATGTTTCTGAACTGTACCAACAGCCTTTCTATCGGTTATCCACACTTTCTCCCCTGGATTTATTGAATTGAGTTCATGGGAGTTGTGTCTTTGATTATAGTACCTTTCTTGCATTTTTATTCGATTTTCCTCTATTTCTTCTAATTTTTCCTTCTGTATGAGCTTTGGTTGAAGAGCTGTTAGTGGTATGGGCAACGTTGTTTGTAATCTCCTACCCATCAATAATTCAGCTGGACTGTATCCATTCTTTAAAGGCGAAGCTCTGTAACTGAGTAGTGCTAAATAAGGATCTTTGGATTTTTTCAATCTGAGCTTGATAATTTTAACAGCAGCTTCTACAAATCCATTGCTCTGTGGGTATCGTGGACTAGACGTGATATGTTTAAACCCATATGTTTTTTCAAATTGATAGAATTCAGCTGTTCTCGTTACTTCAAATTGTTTCCCATTGTCAGACCTAACAATATCAGGTATTCCATGTCTGGCGAAAATTGACTTGCAATGTAGAATCACTTCTCGAGATGTAAGCCTGTCTAATTTAGCAATTTCTGGATAACGTGAATAGTAATCAGTCACTAACAAATACCAGTCTGAATGAAGTTTGAACAGATCCATCGCTACTATTTCCCAAGGTCTTTGAGGAAATCCTGTGGGTTTCAATGGTTCCGAAGGATTTTTAGCTTCTTGTATACATGAAGTACACTCTCGCACCAACTTCTCTATGTCTTTACTGATACCTGGCCAATATACTGCAGATCTCGCCAGGTCTCTACATTTACCTATTCCCATATGGCCTTCATGTATTTTCTCTAAAATTTCATGTCTTAGATTGCGTGGAATGATTATTCGAGTTCCTCGCATAAGTAATCCATTCTGCGAGGATATTTCGTATCTCAAAGGCCAATAAGGTAGACATTCTGGTTCTAATTTATTTTTTCCGGCCATCCTCGTAAAGCATATGCTGTTAACATTTTACATGTTGAATCTTGCTCTTGTTCCAATTTTACCTGTGTGAGACTTTGCGGAGCTACAGGAAGAGATTCTGTTAAAAGATTGACATAAGCTTCAACTTCGTCTTCTAATTCGAAATCTGGAACTTCCTCCTGGATAGGTAATCTAGATAATGCATCTGCAGCACATAAATTTTTTCCTGGGGTGTGAAAAACATCAAAAGAATATCTCATCAATCGCATTTTTAATCTTTGAAGACGAGGAGTTAAATCAGCTAAGGATTTTCTCATCAATATAGGGACAAGAGGTTTGTGATCTGTCTCTAGAAGAAACCTGGTGCCTATCAAGTAATTACAAAATTTTTTACATGCCCATGTTAGCGCAAGTGCTTCCTTTTCTATTTGTGCATAACGTCGCTCAGTTGGCGTCAGCGTGCGAGATGCATATGCAATTACCTTCAGTGTAGAGTCACTCTGTCTTTGACACAACGTCGCCCCCAGACCATAAGACGAGGCATCAGCTGTCACAAAAGATTCTTTTCCAGGATCAAAAATTGCCAGCACCGGTTCGGACGACAAAATCTCTTTAAGTTTTTTCAGTGCTTCATCTTGCGGTGAATCCCAAATGAATTCGTTCTTCGTGGATAATGAAGAATTCAGAGGTGCTAAAGTTTCGGAAAATCTTGGGATGAATCGTGCGAGGTAATTAGCCATACCAAGAAGTTGTTTAAGCTCCGTCTTATTTGTTGGACTTTTGAAGTTGCGTATAGCTGCAATCTTTTCTTCGTCGGGATATATTCCTAACTCGTCGATGACATGACCCAAAAATTTTATGGTCTTGACATTAAAAACGCATTTTTGTTTATTTAGGGTAATTCCCGTTTGTTGAAGCCGTTTTAGAGTCATTTTTAACCGTTCGTCGTGTTCTGCCTGACTAGACCCCAAAACAAGGATATCGTCCATGTTGCAGATAATGCCGTTAAGTCCTTCTATGGCCTGTGGCATTCTCCGCTGGAAATGCTCTGGAGTCGACGAAATTCCGAATGGCAGACGCAAAAAACGAAATCTGCCAAAGGGTTTTATGAACGTTGTCTGGTAGGATGATTCTTCGTCAAGAGGTATTTGCCAGAACCCGGAATTTGTATCCAATTTCGAAAATATTTTTGCCCCTGCCAAGAGAGATAAATTGTATTCGGTGGTTGGCAGGGGGTGCCATTCCCTACGAATGCTTCTATTCAGTATTGTCAAATCTACGCAAATCCTGACATTTCCATCCTTTTTTCTTACAACAACGGCAGGAGAACACCAATCAGTTGGTTTTTTCACTGGCTGAATTACATTAAATTCCTGCATTCTTTTAATTTCTAACTTTGTTTTTTCTAATAATGGCACAGGTATTCGCCGTGGAGAAGTAAGAGCATAAGGCTTAACGTCATCGATAAGTTCTATGTGGTAGTCACCTTTCAGTAAACCAAGTCCTTGAAATAGAGAAGGAAATTCATTAACAAGATCGAAACTACTAATACTACGCACACAATGACCTAGTATATTAGGACCTAGCCCAAACATTTTTATGGCTGGTTTCCCCAACAAACATGTCTGGAGACCTTCTATAACATATATTTCTTCCAAACAATTTTTTCCGTTATACTCTATATTTTCAACAATCTTCCCCTTAAGTTTTAAAGGTGATCTATCAGTACCCAAAATTACTTTATTTGTTCTTTTAATTTGAACATTTTTCAACACTGTTTGTGCAACATGAGAAGGACTAACAGTGTGGTCAACACCACTATCAATTTTAAATTTAACAGATTTTCCTAATATCTTAATTGGTATAATCCAATCATCTTCATTTTCGACATTTCCCACTAAGCCTATAAAACCTGCTTCAAATTTAACTTCGTTAATTCTTTTAGTGGAGGATAAACAAACTTTATCCCAGTGACCTTTCTTACATTTTCTGCAAAAAGAGTCCTTGGCGGAACATTTCTTTTTATCGTGCGGTGAAAATCCACACCATTTACACTTTGAAATGCTTACATTAACTTTATTATCAAGAAAATTCTTTCTATTTGAAAATTGAACAGATTTCTTTTTATGAATTATTGCATTAACTGATGAATTATTTACTAAAACAGACTGTTGCTTTTTAATCGATTCGGATAAACGAACTTTGTCTATCGCTGTTTGCAAAGTAAGGTTAGGATCTAGTTGTAACTTTTCACTTAAAGCCAGATCAGTAATACCAACAAATATTCGATCCCTCAATAATTCATCATGTAATGCACCATAACTACATTTATAGGCAAGTGCATATAAATCAGTAATGAAATCTTAACGCACTCATCTTCTCTCTGTAGCCGTCTGTTGAACTGTGCGCGTTCGAAAATTACGTTTCTTTTTACAATAAAATGATCATCGAATTTACTTAATACAGCCTGGAAGTTTTTCTTCTCATCTTCTGTTAAAGTGAAAGCGAGAAAAATATCTTCGGCCTTTTCGCCCATGAAATATATCAGAGCATCAACTTGTTCCTCTTGTGTCTTCGTATTCAAACCAGAAGCAGTTCGGAATCGAAGAAATCTCTGTTTCCATTTGGGCCACTCCGTTGGAGTCGAAAATTGAAATAAATCCGGTGGTGTTATATGATATGCCGACGCAGTTGCCATAACTGTTCGCAGAACGAAACTAGAAGTTGATTTTGAACTTCGAACAACGTAGAATATGCTAAGTTACTTCTTTACTTTTTAACCGCTGCCGCCATGTGTTGTTACGCGTGTTTAATTAACTTTACTAGTTAATATACCGAGCATTTTGGCGTGTTTGTGTATTTAAACACTATTGAATACAACGTAATATCGAACGACACATTTAATAAGCACACAGACAAATACAAACGGTAAACTTACAACACAACTAAAGTTACAGTTAACAACCGGTTAAATAGTTCTAAAGGTTAAATGCAGAGTTCGGACTTAACACTATCGTTCATAGTTCAGGATAATGCCACAGAAAGAACAAATAAATTAGAAAAACATTAATAAAAGTACAAATAAAAAGTTGAAGCAAAAATCACTTGATCACGTAACAAACACGTGCACTGTGTTTAATGTCAAGTGAATGTGACATTTACGATCATCCATTATTGGCATCCATCTTATAATTTGGAGATAGTTTTTTGGTCAACGGGATAATTAAGTAGTACCGCAAAATTAAACATGGTTTCTGAAATGGTTTTAACGATATCGCAAAACATTAAACTTTTCCAATTTTGAATATTTTATAGACGGGATTTCAGGTAGAAGAAATTATATATTGGATTTTTGGTTACTACTTAGTTATCCCGTCGACCAATTTCGCCAAATTATATAAATCGCCAAACCACTCGCCAAATTATACAAATTGACTTAATTTTTATTTTAAATAACGAAAGAACAAATTAAATTAGTATAACATTAATAAAAATATAAATAAAACGTCGAAATAAAAATCACTTGAGGACGTAAACACATGTAACTTGTTTAAAGTCAAGTGAATGTAACATTTACGATCAATCACTATTGGCATTTAATCTTATAGTTTGGCGATAGATGGTCGACGGGATAACTAAGTAGTACCGATTTTTGCAAGTTGAACGAAGCCTAACATTGCCGCGATCAATGGGGCAGCCCAATCGGAATTGTGAGGGACACACAGAGACTTGGATTTTACATAAATAGATTTAAAATTCAATATTTAAACTTTTCGCTCTCACCGCCTTGCATATATTACAAACTATGGTGCAGATAGTGCAAAGTAGGAGAGAATTTGGTACTTTTCCACTATAGGGGCCTTGGCGGTTTTTTTAAAAACTTGATAGAATTCAGGCATCAGAAAGTAAGATTTGTTGTCAAATGTTAAAAACAGCTATGAAAACAAACTTTATGAATTTTTTTGTTTCTATAAATTTGTTTATATTTTAATTAAATGTATATATTATTGTTGTTTTTTATACACAAATAACTTCTGTTTCTGAATAAAATTAGACAAATGGCTTCTTTATGTTAAATACATTGTATAAAGATTAGAAAAAAAAATCCATGTGTATATGAAATGAAATAGTGAATAGGTTGCCAGAAAAAATGTTGCCAAATTCCCTTCTTCGCCAAGGCAGATTTCGCTATTTCGCCAAGGCCTCTATGCTAGAAAACTACCGACAATTTAATTTCTGTATCCGGCTATGTAAAGCCCATTAAAATCGGGCAGTTAGGAGCTCAGATAATACAGCGCGTCATATTTTATTTATAGCATAGGGATGATGATGCAAAGACGTATATTTTCATATATTACACTTTAAATTCTCACCCATACAGTTTGAAAAAAAAAAAACCTTAGAAGCCGGAGTTTGAATTAAATTGCGGTGACTTCGTATGGAATATTAATAGTTTTAAATGGGAATTTCGCGAAATTAGCTAGCTATCGCCAAGTTGGCTTCATATATGACAACTTATTTTTGTCGCCAAATTTGGCGGTATTTCATAAAATGTGGCGATAATCCGCCAAGTTGTTCAACATTTGGCGCTACTGTGGTAACCTACATTAGTATTTTTCAACAATTATTCATTACAATGAGGCGGTCCTACCGGAATTGTGAGGGACACACAGAGACTTGGATTTTATATAAACGAGGTGGAACCCGCCGAATTTCGACGAAAGAAAATGTTTACAAAGGAACTGTTGCATCAAATTTATAATACATCGACAACAATAATTAGAATAAAAAATTCATCTTACACTTGTTAATTTAACTCTCCAAAGACATATTTTAACCTAAGATTAACAAAATACTTTTTCGTAAACTTCAACTCTTAAAATTATTGAAAAATTAAACTTTATTCATATACGTCATCAGTAACATATAATCAAGATAAGTAATTTTGATTAAGTTATTAATTGATGCTTGGTATTACGAAATGAAAAAACGCAAAAAGGATTTCACCTTGACATAATCATAGAATTTTCCTACCTTTACATCTAAACCAAATCAAGTCATTTTCCACGTTTCACATCCATATTAACTATTTAAAAACATTTTAACGCGCAATAGGTTATTAATAAATATATTTTCACGCTTGAAGTCACGTTTGTCAACTATTGCAACTTTCCATGTTAAAATTCCCACTCGTGATCTGAGGTCTTAGTATAATCTCTGTACCTGCGCGTAAAAATTCCAGAAATTTATAACTTTTAGACGTATTCAAGGGGAAATATCTCGTTTTATCGAATAAAATTATCGTTTACTTTTAAATATGACGTCATTTTATGTCGCTGAAATATTTTGCCGATTGACTCAAACTCAATATCAGCGAAATGAAAAAATAATGAAATATAACAGCATCATCAGGGAAATTGTGTCTTTTTTAAAGCGCAACGCCATTTTCTGTTCAAATTTTTAAAAAAGATATTTTTAATTGTAATGAGAAAATGGCATCAGTAAGAATATAATCAATAAAGATAACTAATCCACTTTTAATAGAAATGAAGTACTTCAGTTGTCACGATTAGAAAATTGGTATTAAAAACTATAAAAAAATTAATATCTCAAAAATAAATTGAGATACAGCTTTCAAACAAATTGCATTTAAAAGAGCATTTTTTTCTGCATACGACGGTGTAAACATTTAAAATGTGGGATGTTTAGAAGTTTAAAAATTATGCAGTAGCAAAAATTGCAAAAGCGAAATTTCATTTCAAATTTCAAAGTGTTGCCATTCGCAGAATGACGTATGCGTTACGCACAGATATGTTTGTCCTTTATAATATAGATAGATATACAAATTGTCGGAATGCCCCAAGGCAGATGTACGTCCAGTCTGTTGTCAGATCTATATTTATATCAATATGAACGTACTTTTTGTAATGATAGTATTCTTATGTATTGTTACATTGATGACATAATTTTAATTGTCACAAATATTTCACAATTTCCTGTAGATTATCCAACTAATTTAGAATTGACAGAAAACCTTTTAAAAACAACAGTATTAACTGTTTAGATCTAAAAATTAAAATTTCAGAAAACAAAACAATAACTGATCTTTATGACAAACGTAAAGATTTTCAATCCAAAGTTAATACATTTACTCATTTTAAATCTTGTCTACAAATTTCAGTTTACCGTAATATAGTCCTTAATCATTTGTATAGAATCAAGAGTTTATGTTCCTCACATCTTATTAACAAAAACATTAAACAATTAATATTTGATGCATTAAATCATGGTTTTTTAAAGAAATTCATATATTCTTTAATCTACAATTAGTTTATTAATCATCTAAACAATGGACAGTAGGGAAGTAAATTGTATGTTACTATTAACATTTTGCGTATTATAAAAACTAGGGGGCTCTTCCCACTGCAAGCTACGCTCGCCAACCCCCGTTCAGACACCGCAGAATCTAAAAATCTAAAAATCTAATGGGTTGTAAAAATATTAGAGAAGATTAAATTATACTGAAAAAGGAGTGCAGATCCCCTTGTAAACGGGTTTCCATTCAATTTCCTTTGATTGCAAAAATTTAACGGAGAATCAGTTGCTGTTAAAACATCCAATGGTTGTTTTCGCTTTTGATTAAAGAGGATCAGTTAAACATTTGAAAAGAAGCTAAAATGAAATGAATTAAGTATTCAGAGTCTTTGTCAACCGATATTTTAAAACAATCTCTATAACAATAGCCTAAATCATGTGACTATCATCAACAGTTCCGGGCGGAACACTTTGCTTTTTATACTCTAGGTGCCATTTTGATACTTTAATGTTATCCAGGCACAGGTGATAAGTCGCCAAATATTATTCTATCCCCATCATTTCATCGATATTATAATAGTTCAAGTCATCAAATGCCATAAACAAATACGATCTGATCCCTTCGCCTTTCATATGAAGGTTTGGAACAAATGTCATATTGGCGCGATTTTTCCAACGCCAATTTGGTGAACGCATTAACAGCATAAACAACAACATCCGGCTTACCATATCAAGCAAAATAACGATACTTTGGCGCCAGTTAAGTACCCGTTGCGTATATGACATTGGCGTCAGAAAAAAATCGCGCCCATATGGGGCCGTATGTGACATCTGTGCCGAAAGAAAAAAAAGCCGGGTGCAAATCTCGCCAATATCTTTTTTTCAATTCGCCAATTAGCATTTTTTTTTTATTGTTCAAGTGGTAAATTAAAACATTGATTTGAAGTTGAAATTAAATGTCATGCTTTGTTACATAATTTAATATTTCGCCAGATGTCATATACGCACCGCATGTTTGGCATGATTTTTTTTTTTAACGAAAATTTGGCGAAAACCTCGTTTTCGAATACCAGTTACATATGTATTTTTGGTACTACTTAGTTATCGCGTCGACAAAAAATCTATCACTAAACTATAAGATTAAATGCCAATAATGGTTGATGGTAAATGTCACATTCACTTGACTTTTAGCAAGTTACACGTGTTTACGTCATCAAAGGATTTTTATTTCGACGTTTTATTTTTACTTTCTTCTATCTTTACAAGAAGAAAGTATTGGATTTGTGAAAAATTTCGACTTTCGGTTTTCGACGGATTTATACGTTTTAGAATGCCCAGAACACGATTTGATGGTTTTTAGAAAATGTCTGTCTGTGAGTCTGTCTGTACTCTGTCACTCTGTCTGTGAGTGTATGTGACAAAAATTTTGTGGGCGCTCTATCTCAAGAACTAATGCACGGAATTTCACAAAACTTCATATTTAGTTAGACCTTGATATAAACTGGACCTGATTAGTTTTTGGTGAAAATCGCCCAACAGGTGGCGCTGCTATGCGGCATTTTTCACGATTTCTGCAATAGCTATATCTCAAGAACTACTGCACGGATTTTCATAAAACTTCAGATTCAGTTAGTCCAAGATATAGTTTGGTGCTGATTACTTTTTTGTGAAAATCGCCCTACAGGTGGCGCTGGTATGCTGCATTGTTCATAATTATCGCAATAGCTCTAACTCAAGAAAAAATGCACGAATTTTCATCAATCTTCAGATTCAGTTAGTCCCTGATATAAATTAGTGCTGTTTAATTTTTGGTGTAAATCGCCCAACAGGTGGCGCTGCTGTGCTGCTTTTTTCACGATTTCCACAAGAGCTGTATCTCAAGAACTATTGCACGGATTTTAATCAAACTTCAGATTTAGTTAGTCCTTGACATGAATTGACGTATAAATTAGTGCTGTTTAATTTTTGGTGTAAATCGCTCAACAGGTGGCGCTGCTATGCTGTGTTTTTTGCGATTTCCGCAATAGCTTTATCTCAAGAACTAATGCTTGGATTTACAAAAAGTTTCAGATTCAGGTATACCTTGATATCGTTTAGTGCTGTTTACTTTTGGTGTAAATCGCTCAACAGGTGGCGCTGCTATGCTACATTTTTTCAGAATTTCCGCTATAGCTCTATCTCAAGAACTAATGCACGAATTTTCATCCAACTTCAAATACAGATATACTTTGATATGAATTGGTGCAAAATCGTTGTTATTTCTTGTACTATTTAAATGATTTAATTGCTGTGATTTATATAGAAGAAAGTTTTGTGATGGCCACAACATACTAGTTATATTTATTAATGTTATACTAATTTATTTGTTCTTTCGTTATTTAAAATAAAAATTTTGTCAATCTGTACAATTTGGCGAGTGTTCTGGCGATTTATATAATTTGCGAAATTGGGTGACGGAATAACTACTACATTGTACCGTATTTTTAAATTATTTTCTATTATTTCCAAAAGGAAATAGCAAAAAAAAATAATTAATTACTATAGAACAAAATAATTTATATAAATTTAAAAAAGAAATAAAAGTAAATATACATTTATTATTAAATAAACAACAACAGCCGGGTTACCATGTCTATCAAAATAATGCCATTTGTGCGACAATTAGGTTCCCCTGTGCGTATATGACATCTGTGCCTAATATTTTTTATTTTATTTATTTATTTATTTATTTATTTTTTTTTTTTTTTTTTTTAAGAAGTGAAAGCCATCAATTTAAATGTTTCATTTTTAAATGAAAGTTTTGTATTTAATAAAATGATAACGAAATAAATAAAAAGCATTGTTCTTAGCATAGATTTAAAGGAGGCCAAACTGTCGCCAAATTAATTTAAAATAGTAACCTTTTCTGAATTATGAAAAAAAAATTTCTGTTATGATTAAAATTTGAGTTGCTATCATTAGAAAAAAAATGTATTTAAAATTAGAAAAAAATTAATATTTCGAAAACTAATTCGAATTTAAAAATTCTAATACCAGTTTTGAGATCTGTGGATCAACACGGATTTTTGGTGTTAATATCATCGCAAAATGTTCCATATTTTAGGAGAAATCGCCGTGAAACAAGGTCAGTTGTTTAATCAGTCGATTCAAAGAATCGATACATTTCAGGCGTTTCATATATTCGTTTCATAAATTCTTTTCATTAGAATTTTATATATACGAGTTGGAACTCGTCGAAATTCGACGAATTAAAATGTTTAGAATGGAACTGTTAGATCGAATTTATAATAAACCTACAAAAATAATTACAATAAAAAATTCATCTTGCATTGGTTGTCTAACTCTTAAAACAAATAATGTTTTTAACATAAAATTACCAAAATATTATTTCCACAAACTTCAACTGCTTAAATTATTGAAAAATTAAACTGTATTAGAATACGTAATCTAGATCAGTAATTATGTTGAAGTTATCGATTGAGGCTCTTATGATTGTTTTTACGGGATGAAAAATCAGTAAAAATGATTTCGCTTTGTCACATCATAAAATCTCCCCCCATAAAATCTAAACTGTATGTTACTTTCACCTTCTCAAAATTTACATACGCACAACTCAAATCACAATTTAAAAGTGTTTTAACGTACAATGCATTATTAATGAATGTATTTCAAAACTTAAAGTCACGTTTGTCCGATACAACTTTTCATGTGAACATTCGCACAAACTTTAAGTTCTAATCTCAGTACCCGCAATAACTTACCATTCAGAAATTTGCCTTTAGTTGGCATAGTATTGGCCATTTAGTACTGGTCAAATATTTAGTTTTATCAAAGAAAATAATCGTTTTGTTTTAAATATCACATCATTTTTACTTACTGAATCATTTTGCCTATCGTCTCAAACTCAGTATCAGCGTAATGTAAAAATATTGAAATATCTTCTTCAATCTTTTGATTTATGAAGAAGATATGCGTGTTTTTTTTAATGGCTGACGTCATTTTCCGGTCAAAAATTAGAAAAAAGTTACTTTTATTTGTAATATGAAAATGGCATCAATAAGAATATAATCAATAAAAATAAATAAATCATGACTAATTTCCCTTTACTTTTAATAGAAACGGAGTACTTCAGTTGCCACAATTACAAAATTAGTACTAAAAACTATAAATAATTAATATCTCAAAAATAAACTGAGATAGAGCTTTCAAGCAAATTGCATTTAAAAGTACATTTTTCCCCTATACGACGGTGTAAAAATTGAAACTGTGTGATGTTTAGAAGTTTAAAAATTTGCCGTGGCAAAAATTGCAAAACAGAAATTTCATTTTAAATTTCAAAATGTTGCCATTCGCAGAATGACGTATGCGTTACGCACAGATATGTTTGTCCTTTATAATATAGATAAGGTAGATATATAAAAAGATTTTAAAAATATGAAAATAATCATAAAAAATTAATAATACAAAATATATAAAAAAAATTTAATAGGTTGGCTGGGTGGGTAGATGCTAAGTTATTCGAGGAGGGAGAAGTTGTCTGTATAATTTATACGCAAATATTGATTTAATAAAAAAAAGAAAGAAAGAAAAGGTACATTGCAATAATTAGTTTCAAAGTTTATGTTGGTTGTGATAAATAAGCATTCCTTAATAATGCATAAAACCATTTTAAATTAAAGATGCAACGAATATTCGGCCGAAGCCGAATATTCGGCCCATTCGGCCTGTCTGCCGAATATTCGGCTTCGGCCGAATATCAAGTCCATTATTCGGCCTTGGCCGAATAGTACTGTAATAAATGTTTTTATATTTACACAGTATAACTTTTTAATTTGACAATTTATATTCATCATGTATAATGAAAATTTTATTTGAAATTAACTAACACTTTTTTTTTCCCGTTAACTTTCATACTGCGAATGGATTTTATCTACGCATTTTTATATAAGAGGCTAATTTAGGAATCATGTTAAAAAAATTTCATGCGGTATCAGTAAGCACAAAAAGTATCTGTAGTAAGCTAACATTAAATCTATTCAAAATTGTTTTAATACAGCTATACAAGCTAATTCAATTTTTTTTTTTTTTATCATAATGGGAAGTTTAACATTTATCCCTTGTTACATAAAAATATATTTCTTTCAATAATATTTTGAATTATACCTATAAAGAACACAAATATATGATTGATTAGATACAGATGTTTAAGATATTTAAGTCATATGTTGCAATACATAAGGGTTTTTTTTTTTAGTAAAATACGCTTAAAAGTTAAATATAATTTAAGTGATTTTTTTCAAGTGTGTTACTATTTCTTATTAAATAATGAAAGAAATGTAAACACTAAATTCTTTTAATTAGTATGCATATCCATTTACGTTTTAGATATTTTTTTCAAGAATAGCATTGTAATGTTTATATTTGCCTTAAAAAACAGTTAAAATGTTTTCAATAAACGTAGATTGTGATGCAGAAATAATAATTCAGCATTCTCAGGTGATTGCCTATTTATTTTATTTTTTTTTTCGTAAATGTTACCTGCTTTTGAAAATAATCTCTTACTATATATGGTACTTTCTGGTGCAGAAAGGTACTTTTCGGCTAATCGTGAAAGGTTTGGAAAGTCTTCCGAATTTTTCGCCCACCACTCCAAAGGACACTGTTGTCTTTCTAGCAGTGGCTGGGAAAGAAAATTACTAATTTCTTTTCCTTCTTCACATTGAGGGGCATTTTCTATAGAGGCTTCACTGCTGACAGCAAAGAAAAAAATAATAATAAAGATGAAAAAAAAATTTGTTAATTGTGAGCTTTATAAAGTCTACAATGATTTCTTTCCACTATTTTAGAGGATATTCCTTTCTATCAGTGGTTTTTCTTAAGATATTAAGATTTCTTATTTTTTATTTTATCTGAAAGCTGAAACTTATGTTTCCTAGTACTTTTAAAATTTTGTCATTATTTTAAAATGTAACAACAACGCACATATCTATTAAAATGTAACTAGACAGTACCTCGTGAGGAACTTTTGCTAAGAATTTTTTTGGGGGGGCTGAATTATATTATTGAGGCAATTTTTAGGCCGAACATAGCCGAATATTTTTTCAAAGTAAAATAATGCTTTAAAAAAATAAAAATTTGTATATAAATAATTTTTTAAAAGAAAACAATACATTTTAATTGTGAAATATACAAGAATTGTGCACATAGTGCATACTATATTTTGTTTTTAGGCAAAAATAAGTTCATTATTCGGCGGCCGAATAGGCCGAATATTCGGCTCTAACTTGGCCGAATATTCGGTATTCGGTTATTCGGCCAAACCACTATTCGTTGCATCACTATTTTAAATTATATTAATTTACTCCTATATATTATAATTTATAAACAGTGGACTCTAATACTGCATGTGATATATATAAAAATGTTACATTTAGTTGTATCTGCCCCCCCCCCCAAAAAAAAAAAAGAAAAAAGAATTAAAAAATTAAATTTATAAGTGGACGGGTAGTGTAGTATTTCTATATTTTTTACTAGCTAACTTGCCCAGCGTTGCCCGGGTACTTCAAAAAACAGCTCGAATTGCGAAAAAGCTCTGAAAATCACAATAAGATATCGCGAAAAAATTTTTAACTGCTGCACAAATTTCGAAAACAGAAAACAAATATATATTGTGTCCGAAAATTGAAAGTTGATTCCTTTCACTAATGTGTAAAAGGGTAGGAAATCGCTAAAATATGTTAAAAATCACATACAAAATTCCCGAAAAATTCGAGAATTGCTATACGAAATTCGAATAAACTTTATTGAAATGAGGGCAGAAATTACTTTAGTATTATAGGCCAAAAATGGAATGTCAAAAAATTGCAGCAGATCGCGAAGAAACGTAGAAATCGAATTAAAAATCACAAAAAGTTCAAAAATCACGAAAGTCAAAATTTACTATCTATATTATAAAGGACAAACATATCTGTGCGTAACGCATACGTCATTCTGCGAATGGCAACACTTTCAAATTTGAAATGAATTTTCTTTTTGCAATTTTCGCTACTGAAAATATTTAAACTTCTACACATCGCACATTTTCAGTTTTTATATCATCGTATGAGGAAAAAACTGTACTTTTACATGCAGTTTCTTTGAAATCTGTATCTCAATTTATTTTTGAGATATTATTTTTTTAATAGTTTTCTGTACCAATTTTCTAATTGTGGCAACAGAAGTACTCCATTTATATTACAAAGGACAATAATCTGTGCGTAAAGCTGATGTCATTTTGAAAATAGCAACGCTTCACGATGAAATTTCGGTTTTCCAATTTTCCTTTCTGCAATTTTTTAATCTTCTGAACATCGCACATTATAATTTTTTACACTGTCCTATAGGGAAAAAAATCTACTTTTAAATGCAATTTGTATCAAAACGGTATCTTAATGGTCTGACTTATTATCGTTTATAAAATAATTTTCAAGAGTGATTTTTTAAATTTATCTCGATCGCGCACCGGCGGGATCTATTACGAAATATTAATAAACAATTTGCACACAAAAAAGAGTTTAGAATTTATCCACGGCTGATTTGCTACAATGAAATTAAAGCTTCGTCAAACAATAAGTAAAAGAATAATATATAAAAAAGCACGAATTTAACATATCTGTAAACGAACAATTTAAATTTTTAGAGCCGAATTGGGAAAAATATGGGCTTTTAAATGTAATTTGTATGAAATAGATAAGTTTTGAAATAGAGTTGCTAGGCAACTGTTAAAGTAAAAGGGAAAGAATAATCTATATATTGAAAACAAATGACAGCTTTTTTAGACATCTTCCCTGAACTTTCTACTGAACCAATTTTGGTAATTATTCTTTTTTAAATGAAAGCTCTTCATTTGTAGATGAACTCGCACTAGCTATTTTTCTAAATATTCCCACTTTTATATTTTAAATTTAATATGAAAAGTTTTTTGAAATTTCATCAAAATAGTAGCAATCGTATTATTTCCACTGTTGCAGAAAAAAAGAAATGTTGGGGTTTATTTGTCCTTATTGATGCCATTTCATCATTACAATTAAAAATAACTTTAAGTCTCAACAGAAAATGACGTCACGCTTTAAAAAAAATGCATTTTCTCTCATAAAGCTATGTTACATTTCAATATATTTTCTTTCGGCTGGTATCGAATTTGCGACACTTGGCGTAATGCTTCAGTAAGTGTCATATTTAAAAGAAAACAATCCTTTTCTTAGATAAAACTGTATATTTTACCACGAATACATCTAAAAGACATCAGTTTCTGGAATTTGTAGTCGGCGGTACTGAAATTAGAATCTCAAGCCAAAAGAATAAATTTACACATGCAAAGTTGTAGCTGACAAAGGGGACTTCACGTTTGAAAATCTATCTATTTTATAAAGGAAAATATGTCCGTACGTAACGCTGACGTCATTTTGAGAATGGCGACGCTTGACATTTAAATTTCGGTTTTCCAATTTTTTCTACTGCAATTATTTTTAACTTCTAAACATCACACATTTTTAATTTTTACACCGTTATATATGGGGGAAAAGTCTACTTTCAAATGCAATTTGCTTGAAAACTTCATTTTAATTGATTTATTTATCATGGCTTTTTAAATAATTTTCAAGCATAACGTTTTTTAATCTATCTCCATTGCGTGCAGGCTCCATTACGAAATAAACCATTTGCACGTAAAACAATATAGATATTTCAGCATTTGTCCCTGACTAATATTTCATAGAGAAATTAAAACTTCATCTATCTATTATATTAAAAAGTGAATGTCCGTTTGTATTTCACAGCTGTCTCTCCTAGAATATGGAATGTTAGGTGATCAAATTGACGCCAGTTATCCACATGGGTCCAAGGATGTCAAAATTTGTCGTATAATTTTAAAATTTGATTAGTTTTCGATTTATATATATATTAATGGCATTTATGTAATGATGGAAATTAAATTCCTCCATTTTTTTAATAAAAAAGAGAAAACAGAAAATGACAAGGGTTATTAGATATCATTGTTTGACATTATTTTTAAATTGAAATTAACGTTTATTTGAATAAATAATGAAAATAATAATGTGATTGAATAGTATTTTTCAAGAAAACTTCACGAAATACAAACTTATGTTCACATATATAAATATTAATCAGGCATACAACAATAAATACAAAAAACCCAACTGGAGTGAAAAATTAGCCAGAGCTTGGAATCAAATCCGGAACCACAGCATTCCAGGATGTCGCTCTAACTATTGAGCTACTCCGGCCGATACCTGAGTCTGCAATTTTTCACTAATAAGCCATGTTTGGGAAGTCACCAGCCATCTATACGATAGCCTTGGATGACCAAACAATGATGACGGGACATACGACCCTATACGACCGGACAACGACTCAGGTATCGGCCGGAGTAGCTCAGTGGTTAGAGCGACAGCTTGGAATGCTGTGGTCCCGGGTCCAACTCCTTGCTCTGGCTAATTTTTCACTCCAGTTGGGTTTATTGTATTTATTGTTGTACGTCTGTTTAATATTCCTATATATCGTTAACAGCTGAATGCAGGCGTTATTTATATGTGTTTTATTATATATTGTAGTGTGTGTGTGTGTTTTATTTTATGTTCACATATTAAAGCTTCAGGAATCCGTTTAGGTTAGAAACAAAAATTCGACTATCGATTGGAACATTGAGATCTGTTGATGTCAAAAGAAAAGAAAAACCCATCGTAATCAAACATCATTATTTTGATTTAATTTTAAGTCGAAAAGTAGATTTTCAGCTATTGCCTTAAGATGGCTATTAAAACATTTCAGAAGCGAACATTAAAAACGAAATGTTTTAGCGAGAATTTTTTTTCTCTCTAAATATTTATTTTAATTCATAAATATAAAATGCTTCTGAATACATTCGTCAAAACAAATTCATTTTTGTATAATTTAACCCAAATGATAGCATTTCTATCAACTCCGAAATTCGAAGAAAAATCTTGGAAGAGCGAAAATCTTTAGGCAAGTAAAGTTATGATATATGTGCATTTTTATTCGGAAAACTTTTGACTTAAAGTGTAAATATAACTTATTATTTGAAATATTGTATTTAATAAAAATTAATACTTTAATTGCTTTCTAAATTTACAATAAAGATAGATTTCATTTTTCGCAAAAGGATCGAATGATCTCATGCAATTCAAAAGCAACACAACGGGTTGCTACTCAACTAGTATATATAAAATCCCAATGAAACGGATATATGAAACGGCTGAAATGGTAACGAATTTGAAACGATTCTTTGAAACGACTGATTAAACAACTGATTATATGTTTCACGACGATTTCTCCTAAAATATGGAATACTTTGCGATGAAATTAACACCAAAAATCCGTATTGATCTGCAGATCTCAAAACTGGTATTGGAATTTTTAAATTCGAATTAGTTTTCGAAATATTATTTTTTTTCTAATTTTAAATACATTTTTCTAATGATGGCAACTCAAATTTTAATCAGAACAGATATTTTTTTTCATATATCAGAAAAGGTTATTATTTTAAACTAATTTGGCGACCAGTTTGGCCTCCCTTAAATATATGCTAAGAAATGTATCATGCTACTTTTATTCATAATTCAATTTACTTGAACAATCTTTCGCCAAATCGAAAGATTCTGATTGGCGCCAAAATGGCATTATTTTGATTGACATGGTAACCCGGCTATTGTTGTTTATTTAATAATAAATGTTTATTTACTTTTATTATTATTTTTTAAATTGTATAAATTATTTTGTTCTATAGTTATTAATTTTTTTTTTGTTATTTCCTTTTGAAAATAATAGAAAATAATTAAAAAATACGGTACAACTTAGTTATTCCGTCGACCAATTTCGCCAAATTATACAAATTTACATAATTTTTATTTTAAATAACTAAAGAACAAATAAATTAGTATAACATTAATAAATATACAAATAAAACGTCGAAATAAAAATCACTTGATGACGTAAACACGTGTAACTTACTTAAAGTCAAGTGAATGTGACATTTACGATCAACCATTATTGACATTTAATCTTATAGTTTGGGGATAGATTTTTGGTCGGCGGGATCTGGGTGGGGTGTGCCATTTTCCTCTAGTTTCGGTATCAAGGTTTCCGTACGTATGACGTCACTGTGCGTGCTAAGGAGAATTCCCGTAACAGAAAAGAGACTATTTGTGCATTTAAAATTGAAATTCTGCTCAAAAAACTCTTTGTTTTTGGTCAAAGGAGAGTATATTTCTTCAAGACAGATCATTTTTTACTAGCGAAAATATTTTTTTCGAAGAATAAAGTGATTATAGAGGATTTTTTCTCTTCAAATGAAACATCAGTTGTGTGTTATTATCATTATTATAATTGTGATAAGGTGGAGTTTTTAGAGCTTGTTACCTTTAGTCGATCATTGGAATTGGATGTGTGTGTGTGTGGAGGGGGGGGGGGGATAAACATGTATTGTGATTTCCTTTGGCACTCGGGACAGTTTGCCCACATACGAAGCTTGAACTGCTTCTCCGAAAGAGTTATTTCCAATCACTTTTCCTAAATATTACGCGGTAGCTATTTCTCAGATTTCGTTAATGAAACATCAGTTGGAAAAGTTTTAAAATAACGTATTATTTTTAGTGCTTTGCTTAAAATGCCTAGTACTTATGCTATTTCAACATGTACTAATAGTTCGGATAAAATAAAAAATGTTCCGCCTCATACATCACTGAAGAAATCTCTCTCTCTCTTTTTTTTTTTTTTTTTTTTTTTTTTTTTTATGGATTATTTCATGTATACGTGCACAATGCTAAAATTTCCGAATTTGTTCCGATCACTTTCAATCGAGTGAATATTGTAAATAAAGTCATTGAAAATAGTAGCGATGCAGATAATTTAAAAATAAATAATAACATGTATATAACAGTAGTGAAAATAATAATTACCATGCATCTAAAAATTCGGGAAACCTCAAGCAGTATTAAAATAACATTGAAGGCGAAGAATTTTCATCCATCATATCTTCCGTAAATTGCTCTTTTAAAAAAATTAGGTATATTGCTGGTTATACAGATAAACAAAATTTTACAAATTGCATGACAGTTTAACAATTCATTAGGTGAATTAATTAAATATGTTACAACCAATTCCTTCGGACGAATCGATATACTTTCAATGTGATAAATGCATCGAAAATGTGAAACTGTTAAAAAATATTCTTAATGAAATTGACGGTAGCTCACTTTCGAAAGAAACTATTAAAAATGCTTGCAAAAAAGTTAAATTGGTTTTCCAAACAGGCACAGAAATATAATAAAATCATTTGTGAAAATCAGAACTTTCATTCGATTGAGACAGACTACCTCCCTCACGCGAAAAATCGCATCCTATGGGGAAAATTTTTAAGAATATCTCGTTTGCATTTCAATATATATATATAAATTGCATTGGACAGCTTAGGACGAACTCTACAAATGCTGTTTTTTTTTTCAGTTTTTTTATTATGAAATTTTTACTTTCGGAACCGGTTTTAAAAATGAAGTATTTCCATTAAAAAAAAACTGCAAAGAAAACCGAAAAGTAAAAAAACGGCCTTTGTACAGATCGACATCGAATATCCAATGCAGGAAAAAATTGAAAACATTCGAATTCAAACGAAATATTTAAAAAAATTTATCCCTTAGATTTAACATTAGCGAGCGGGTGTTTTCATGCGAGTGAAATAGCTCCTTACCGAAATATATTCATCAGAAATAAAAAAGAGATACTCTGCCAAAAAAGGAAAAAAACTGAAGTAAATCAACTGTGATTGCATGATAAAATATCAAATAATGGAGCGCACATCTGAAGTACATACAAAACGCATCTTATGATGAAATCATATGCTTGAAATTAAAGCATATTCTGAGGGTAAAAACCTAAAATACATTAATTATTAAATATTTTGTATAATTTTATGATAATACATCATTAAACTATAATTAATTTTAAATAACCTTTTCGGAAGGTATTGATATTCTTCTGAATTTAAAATTCAAATTTGTATAGCATATAAATCTTTGTTTTAAGAATTCGGCAATTTAATAATTAAAGTTTTTATTTTTATTTGTATTTTAAATCTCTTTTATAAATACCGCTTGCCTTAATTTTCTTCTATAAAAAATTTCAGTGTGATATTCAATGACATCAAACGTATAAACGGAATCTGCAAGAAACAACAATAAATTCTAAAAAGCTGGAAAGATATATAATTTTAAAATTTAACTATGGCACTTTATTTGGATGTGAAAAATATTGTTTAAATGTTAAATTCTCTTTCGCGCAAAAATTTACTTTAATTTCTCTCACTTATGGATGTACATGGACATTAATTATTATTATGCAACATTAAATATTATTCTAAATAACCTTTTTGAAATGTGTTTATAAAATATATTACTCTGAATTTCAAATTTTATTTTCAACAAACGATATAATTATATAGTATAAATATTTTAGTTTAATAATATTAAATATTCAGCTATTTACTTATGAAAATTTCTATTTAATTTGCTTATGTAATCTAATTACGCAAAACTCAAACTGGGGTGTGAGGGAGGGTGAAACCTAAGTTATTATTATTATTATTTTTTTTTTTTTGACATTTTTTATGAAATAGCTCTTTACTAAAAATATAGTGAAATAATAACATTAGAATTATCTTAGTTTTCAAATTGATTACCGATGAAATATTATAAATATACTATATTTAAAAGTATTAACAAAACATTAACTGCAATCATATAAAAATCAAATTTGCTTCTTTTGTAGGTCTTTTTGCTTATAAAAATTACTATTTTACATTCTTTTAATGTAAATTAAAATTTTTAAATTGAGCCGTAAATGAAACTTAATGAAAAAAGACAGCAGATTTAACAATTAAATTTCAAAGAGTTAAAAAGAGATAATAGTTTAAATTTTAGATGTGATGTTTGTCCAATGTATAAAGAATATTTTTTAATCGTAAAAATTCTTTTCACACGAAAATTTCTACTGATATTTTTCAATTAAAAATAGCCCGTTTCTCATGCAAAGTCAATTGGAACACCGATCTAACAAGGAAGGTCTCCATACTGGGCATACTCAGAATATTTTGAAAAAAATGCCAATTAAACTACTTATGTATGGAATAAAGGATCAGTTAAATTTAGCGGCGGAATTACAGTAGAAAGTCTGTAAAAAAATAAAATACTTTCGAGTATTTGGCGCGAAAAGACGAAAGCGTCACGCGATTTGGCGAGCAGTACTTTTCTTCGCCAAAAGCAAACGATTTTAATGCATCTGAAAATTGTTTGTTAATTGATTTTTAGAATGCGTGTAAAAAGTATTTAATGAATTTAAACATAAACAATCAGAGAGTTTAATAAATACATTTTTTCGTATTACATATTTATGTTGCTTGTTACTTAATTTTATTACTTTAAAAACAATTTTATCTATAAAAACATACATACGCGTCGAATTGATAACCTCCTCCTTTTTTTGAAGTCGGTAAAAAATACTTTCATATATTTAAGCGTATTCCAAAATAAAGGCAAGATTCATTTAGCAGTTATTCATTTCAAACCAAGGAATTCGTCGTTTCCATAGCAACAAAATTGAACCGACAGCGCTCAATTTGACTTAATTTTGAGATATTGAAACAATTTTAATTTTGTTTTAATTCATAAAATTTGATATTTAACTTTCATTATAAATACATATATGACAAAACTATAGCTAAATCAAACTAAAACTGACAAAACTACAGTTATTTAAGTGAAATTTATTTAAACAAATTCAATATGAAATATTTTTATCTTAAAGAGTATTCGACAAGAAAAAGTATTTTTCGAAATTTCATTTCATCGCCAACCGATGATAAATCGCCAAATAAACGAAAATTTCATTATTTTTTTACGAACGTTCTATCGGGGTTCCGCCAAAACTTTTTTTATAAACATATATATCCACATGAGACGAACACTCTGTAATTTTTTTCAGATTTTTCTGAATATGCCCGTATGGAGACCTTCCTGTAAGCACGCGGGGTGACGTCAAGCAGCGAGTCGCTCCCTATTGGCTACGGGGTGAAATGGCGCAACCTTTAGATATAGTAACCTTAGACGGGATAACTCATAGATGTAGTAAAATATACTCATAGTATACAAATAGTTATTTCTATATCTATGGGATAACTAAGTAATACCAAAAATGCATATGTAACTGGTATTCGAAAACGAGGTTTTTGCCAAATTTTCGTAAAAAAAAAAAAAAAAAAAAAAAAAAAAATCACGTTAAGCCATCTGGCCAAATGTTAAATAATTCGGGAAGAGTTCCATATTGTGTGCTAGTTTTTTTTGCGATCTTTTTTTTGGCATTAAATGAATCGACGTGGTTGCGATCGTTGTGGAATCGATGTGGTTGCCTTTGGGGGTGCTTTTTTCTGAAATGGACTTTTATCATATGTTTTTTGCGTAATTTTTTGCATTTTGCCTATATTTTTCGGAAAAATATAACTTTTGTTTTAATTTGACATGTATAATAAATATATAAAATTATATACAAGCACATAATATTTATTTATAGGCGTATATATATTATGTATGTATAAAGTATATCTCTAAACGTAATATATATAGAACTATCTGTATAAATATCGTATTTTCTTTTACATGTGACATATATAACATTTATTAAATATATATATACAGTCGAACCTCGTTAACACGAAATCGCTTAACGCGAAATTTCGCTTAACACGAAATAATACTGAGGTCCCGTCAGATAAGTCTGAAAACCAATGTAAATTAATTCGTTTAACACGAAATAGAATTCGTGTAGAATAGAATAACACGAAAGAAAATCCCGCTTAAGGCGAAATTTTTTTTTTTTTTTGCTCGAAAATCGAAGCATTCTTTCTTAAGCGAAGTTTTCAATGTTTCAAACTTACATGTCACATCTTATTTATTAAAAATGGAATTTTTCTCACTGTTTGAAAATGACAAAGAGGATAAGGGTTTCAAAAAATGGTGAAATATTTGGCTAATCTCTGCTTTTCTTTATCCTCTGATATTCCGCATTCCACCCCCACCCCTTCGCTTAAGTTGCATTTATTCACATGCTGAGCAAGTATGCCTGAGATGGGAATCAATCATATGTCTTCCTATTCTTCTCGAATTACATTTTGTGGTCATCGACAAAAGGAAGGAGAGAAAAGGAGAGGTGAACAAAAGAAAGGGTAGGTGATCAATAGAAAGGGGTGGAGTCCGAACTTTCAAGGGCTCCTGCTCTTGACCTCTGATCTTTAGGAATCGTATCTGTTAGCTATCTGTTTGGTCCTTTATGCGGACATATTCCCTCTCAGAGCTATAGATCGGCCACAATGAATGTTTGGGTGAAGGAGTTTCTTTTTTTTTAATGTGATTGTTCCATTAATTGTTTGACTCTATTGATAGTGACATAAACCATAAACAGTGTTTCCGAAATCCCATAACTTCGAGTCAAAAGAAGTGACAATCCTTACTTCTATACCTGACTACTGAAACTCTGTTCGCAGTTGCTCTGTAGAATTCTTCGAAAGATGAGTCGAAAACAGCAAGCTGTATCTTTAGAAACAAAGCAAAAGATTTTAAATGAAGTCAGCGAAAAAGTGCTGAAAAAAAAATAAGAAATTGCGGCAAAGTATGGAATACCCAATAGCACACTTCTATAATTTTAAAGAATCGTGAAAAGATTGAAGCGGCTTATGCTGTCAGTCAATTCGAACCAGCAAGAAAACGGATGCGCACAGGAAAAAATGAAGAAATTGAAATTGCTCTCTTACGGTGGATATAGGAAGCAAGAAGCCAGAACATTGTTTTAACTGGTGCAGTTTTGCAAGAGAAAACAAAGGCTGATGCTCTCGATTACAACGATTTAACATTTTTTAACGGATGGCTGACAAGATTTAAAGAGCGTCATAGAATTGTCTGCAAAAAGATATGTAGAGAAGAATCTGCCGTAGATGAGAATTATATACATTTATTATACATTTATTATGTATACATTTATTATGTCTTTTTTATTAGGAAAGTGGTTAGACGTTAAAAAAAATTATGCACCGCGTGACATTTTTAACGCCGATGAAACGGGTTTTTTTTTTTTCAAAGCACAACCCTCGCGAACACTTACTTTAAAAGGAGAAAAATGTACTGGAGGAAAATTCAGTAAAGAAATAATTACGATTATGGTCGGCTGCAACATGGACGGAAGTGAAAAATTACCATTGCTCGTGATCGGTAAGTCGGCGAAACCACGTTGTTTCAAAAACGTTAAAACTTTGCCAGTTTGCTACGCTTCCAGCAAAAATGCATTTATAAACAATGTATGGTTACTTGATCTAGACTTAAAATTCTACCGAGAAAAGAGAAAAATCTGCTTATTGCTGGACAATTGCAGTGCTCATAAAGATGTTCCAGTATTAAAAACAATTGAATGTGTCTTTCTTCCTCCGAACACTACAGCAAAACTTCAGCCTTGTGACCAAGGAATTATCCAATGCTTAAAAGAGCAGTACCGAAAAAGAATTGTTCATAAAATGATTCAATGTTTTGATAATAAAACGGAATTTTCTCTGAATTTACTAGAAGCTATAACTTATCTAAGAAGTGCCTGGAACAATACCACTATTGGAACTGTGAAAAATCGTTTCCGACATGCGAAATTTACGCAGAAATTTACGAGATAAATGAAGTAACTAATGAAACAGAATCTGAAATGACGACTGATTTAATAGAAGAAGCCGAAAAACGGGGAACAGACATTGTTTGTCGAGTATATTTGCATAGATGAAGATGTGCTGACTTCGGATGTGACGACAGATGAACAAATAATTGCTTTATTAACTGGAAAAAAAGATGACAACATCGACATCTCAGACGACGATGAAGAATTCGACACAGAACTGAAAAGTTCAGTGTCATTAAATGAAGCTACCGCAGCATTAAAAACTGTACAACGTTTCCTTATGGAACAAGAGAATGCTTCCCGAGCTTTGGACAAATTAGATGAGGTCCATATGCTTCTAGAACAAAGCAGTCTACAAAAATTGAAACAAAAGTCAATAACGGACTTTAAAAAAAAAAAAATAATTAGCAAGTAAATAAACTTATTAATGCCTAAAATGATGACCAATTTGTTTTATTTCTCAATTAAATTTTCTATTTCTTAATTACAATTTCTATTTCTTATTAATTTATGATTTTAGCAGGGATATATTTGTAAGCTTATTTATTAAGTTTTTTTTAATCTAATATAGATGGTACCACTATTTTGACGGTTAACACGAAATCCCGGATAACACGAAAAAATTTCGCAGTCCCTTCAATTTCATGTTAACGAGGTTCGACTGTATATGTTTATAAATATTTAAAGACCATGTTTTTCCGCCATCCTGAAAAAT
The DNA here is from genome assembly GCA_963932465.1 of Maratus speciosus. NCBI lineage: Eukaryota > Metazoa > Arthropoda > Arachnida > Araneae > Salticidae > Maratus > Maratus speciosus. Next base: position 118,506,569 of record OZ010788.1, on the reverse strand, counting down.
TTTATAAGATGCTAAAATGGCTTTTTGGCGCCATTTTTGATTCCTTCGCCAATCGCGCCAACCAGCACACAATATGGAACTCTTCCCAATAATGCAACAAACCATGACATTTAATTTCAACTTCAAATCAATGTTTTAATTTATCACTCGAAAAATAAAAAAAATGCTAACTGGCAATTCGATAAAAGCTATTGGCGAGATTTGCACCCAGCTAGCGTAACAGTACCAAGAATTCTTTGCGATCATAACAACTTTTATATAATTTTATTCGAAAAAATTTTTTTTTGATTTTTTAATCAAAATGGAAAACTTTCGGCACAGATGTTGTATACGGCTCCATATTGGCGCGATTTTAGGTAGATTTCGTAAGAAATACTACCTATTGCAGTCGTTACTATGGAGCAACTTTTGAAAAATTCCTTCATAACTTTTCATTACATGACCCCAGGAACCCAAAACAACCCTCACCTAAAAAGTTTATATATATATATATATATGTATGTATGTATGTACTAAATTTTGTCTGCACGATAAAAGTCGCAATTATGCACGGATCGTCTTCAAACTCGCCAACAACTTTGAGATGGGTAATATCTCGGCGGGGATTGAAAATGGGCAAAATCGGCCCAAGGGAATGGAAATGGGGAGGGTTAAAAATTTTGAATACCGTCTTAACATTATTCTGATAAAACCAACTCTTACACAACAATGGCAGGAAAAAAGAAATATTTTTCGTTATAGCATAGTTGCCAACAATTTAAAAAAATAAATAAATAAAATTCTCACCACAACAATTGCTTTTCTATTGCAAGGTTTTCACGTGAAAAATTAAATTAAATAAATAGTTTGAAGAATTGAAAACAAATTGAATATTACGTCATAAGTTTTCTAGAGCAAGATTTCCGCATGAAAAATCAAAATGAAATAAATAGTTTGACGAATGGAAAAAAAAAATATTGCGTCATATTGGAAATATAATGGACCTCAGCAGGTGAATATGTAACGTCATGTGAGTTTGAAGAAACGTATTAAAACATGATAAAAACCCGACTATGGAAATATTAACACATATTTTAACAGTTTGAGGTTCTCTGAATTTGTTTTAGCCATTTTTAAACCTATTTCATATACATGCGTGTGTGTATTCGTGTATATTAGAATTTTCACAAAATGTTTAGCTCCCTAGAGCTCATTCTTAGTGAAGGAACTGGGTTTATCTCTAATCTTGATTTAAGTTTTGTTGGTGAATTTAGTACTTAAAATCGAAATCTACCTCCGCCTGTAGGCCCGAGCCGGCAGGGATTTTTTTTTCTGACGCCGATGTCATATACTCATCGGATACTTAACTGGCGCCAAAGTATCGTTATTTTGCTTGATATGGTAAGCCGGATGTTGTTGTTTATGCTGTTGATGCGTTCCCTAAATTGGCGTCGGAAAAAAATCGCGCCAATATCGTATATGACATCTCTGCCAAACTTTCATATGAAAGGCGAAGGGATCTGACCGTGTTTGTTTATGACAGTTGATGACTTGAACTATTATAATATAGATGAAATGATGGCGATAGAATAATATTTGGCGACTTATCACCTGTACATGGCTAACATTACAGTACCAAAATGGCACCTAGAGTATAAAAAGCGAAGTGGTCAGCCCGGAACTGTTGATGATAGTCACATGACTTAGGCTATTGTTATAGAGATTGTTTTAAAATACCGGGAGACAAAGTCTCTGTAACTTAATCATTTTATTTTAGCTACTTTTCAAATGTTTAACTGATCCTCTTTAATCAAAAACGAAAATAACCATTGGATGTCTTAACAGCAACTGATTCGCCCTTACATTTTTGCAATCAAAGGGAATTGAATGGAAACCCATTTACAGGGAGATCTGCACAACTTTTTTCAGCATAATTCAATCTTCTCTTATATTTTTAAAACCCATCAGATTAGCGTGTTTTCAGATTCTGCGGTGTGTGAATGGGGGTTGGCGAGCGTAGCTTGCAGGGGGCAGAGCCCCCTAGTACATATATAATATATAAGACCTACTTTAAACGTATAAAAACTTCTTGTTGCCGAAACGTCAGAGAAGGCTCACTGTTGGAGACACGAAAAGTTTTTGGTTTCCTTTTGTCTGTTAGACTGTTTGTTCCGCGAAACCTTCAGCACAAAGCGTCCGATCAGATTGATATTTAGTAGATTTTTGGCGAGATACCCGGAATTAGCTATATAGTTTTTGGTTAAATTAGGTTCATTCGTTCGAAAAATTTAGAACTTTTCTTATCATGTCATAATGCTTTCCTATGGTAATTCAGACATTTTCAAATTTGGCATTTGTTGAACAGAAAATGGCGCATTTGTTTAATGGATTTAAATGATAAATTATGGAAGCTGAAATTTTCCAATGACAGTCTTGAGTCTTAAATTATTCCAATTAAGGGGTCTCTTACCTTTCAAAATCCCCGTCGCCAGTGCAAAAGTGATGTGGTTTCCAGTTCTCGTAACTTTCTAAATACTTATTGAAATTAGACAAAACTTTATAATATATTTAAGCCATATTTAAGGCTTTATAAAATATAAAAATAAACACTTATACCTAATATAAAATAATAAACGATACAACTGAATTAATATTGCAAAATATTTTCACAGGGTATGTCACAATCCGCATGATAACTTAACTTAGAATAGATGTATCATATATCAACGTAAAACTTGTGTTAAAATTAACTTTAAGCATAATGATATATAAATTCTTTTACAGAAACTAATTTAAAAAATCAATTGTATTTAAAAAAGAGGAAAAATCTAAAGAACAGGAATTCTGCTTTTTCAGAATTTAGTATCGCCCCCGGCATTTCCGTTACTTCATTTTCTTCTGATGGACTGATGGCTTCTATTATTATGAAATAGCCATTATAAATGGAGTGTTAGGTGAAGACGAAAGAACAGTCGTAAAAAGTTAGAACTCTGATTTTCTGGTCAGAATGGGGGGAAAAAATAGCCATAATTTTTTTTAAGTTAGAACTCTGATTTTCTGGTCAGAATGGGGGAAAAAAATAGCCATAATTTTTTTTAAGTTAGAACTCTGATTTTCTGGTCAGAATGGGGGGGAAAAATGGCCATAATTTTTTTATCTAACTTTTTACGACTGCTCTTTCATTTTCATTTAAACGCTTCATTTATAATGGCTGTTTCATAATAATAGAAGTCTCCAGTCCATCAGAAGAAAATAAAGTAATGGAAATGTCGGGGGCGAAACTAAATTCTGAAAAAGCAGAGTTGTTTTACATTATAAGTGTTGATTTTTACATTTTATAAAGCCTTAAATATGGCTTAAATATATTACAGAGAGTTATATAATTTCAATAAGTATTTAGAAATTTATCAGATCTTCAAATTACATCACTTTTGCACTGGCGGCGGAGATTTTACAAGGTATGAGACCCTTAAATGGAATTTTTTTAAATACATTTGTCCTATTTTTAAAATTACGAGTAAGTGTATAACATTTGATGGAATTTTATACATTTGTTCGAATAATATAAAACATTTGTTTTATCACTTTACTTATATCTTATATGACATGATACATATTTCATTTTTTCACATTTTCTTTTATCAATTCCTTAGCAATTGTAGTTCATAGTCTATAACAAATTCATTCAAATAAACCCGTTTACGAAAAAAGAGAGCAGAAAGCCTAGTTGAGGGAAATAAAGGTTAGTTATCTTTCGTAATCTGGACTGCAAGCGTCAAATATGAACGATATTAGTAACATCATAATTGAATGTGAATACTATTAAAAAGCTATGACAAAAAATACTTTATAGCGCCAAATCACGTTTGCTATTTAGTCAATTGGCAGTGGACATGATTATGAATAATTACCCAATAGGTTTAAAAATCTCCGAATATGCCTATTTTTGTTTGATTTTAGTATGCTATTGCTATATCGAGCGGTTTAGGATGTATTTAGACAAGATCTTACATCAAAATATTATAGAATGCCCATCAAAATTGTTTAAACAAAAATTGTAAACACATTAGACTTCTAAATTAGATATAGGACATTTCCACAAAAAATTATCATTTTGAGGTGGGGGGGGGGGGTAAAATTTATAATATGTTTAATTTTAAGGTATGATTAGAAAACTTGATGTTTTTATATTCTATAATAAAATCCTAATAAAAGGCATTGTAAATTACTGTTTACAAACTAAGTTAAGTACCATTTTTGTCTTTATAAAGTCATAATCTTACGTCAGTTACACAATAAAAGTTACGTCAGTTACGCGTATAAAGGCCATTTTTTTCTTTTTTATTATTCACAAAATAATAAAACAAGTTACTATTATAATTTGGCATTACTTAGTGTTGTTGAGAAAATTAAATCATTTTTGTTAACGGGATAGTTTTGATAATATTTACATTTCAATGAAGGCACAAAAAATGTTTGTCTATTTTATGTTACGTCAGTTACAGAATTTTGAAATGCAATTTTGGGAACTAAAAGAGAGAGAATAATTTGCAGGTATTTGGGTATTAAGTCCTTAGTAAGAAACATTTTAAATTGTAAAAATTTGTTCTAGCCTTTATTAGTAAATTTTCTACATAGTTTTGAAAACAAAATTCGATGATCAAATGTTACGTGTTACGATGGAATTGCCCTATAGTAGATTAATTTTATATTTCCATAAAATCATTTTGTACATGAGATTTTATTCAATTTATCGAACAGATGCAGGTGTTTCGTGGTTGACAGATAAATAAATATTGCTATTTAGATATTAGGATAACACAAAATCCTTATCCAAACTGTTGCTTATCCTAATAATATCACAGTGCAAAACGAAGTTCAAGATATACGATAATCATTCGCATGGTCAATAGGAAATTATGAATCTAAATTTAAGGAGACTAAACTGTTGCTTATCCTAACAAAATCACAGTGTAAAACGGAATTCATTATATACTATAATCATTCGCACGGTCAATAGCAAATTACGAATCTAAATTTAAGGAGGCTAAACTGTTGCTTATCTTAACAAAATCACAGTGTAAAACGGAATTCATTATATACTATAATCATTCGCACGGTCAATAGCAAATTACGAATCTAAATTTTTAAGGAGGCTAAACTGTTGCTTATCCTAACAAAATCAGTGTAAAACGGGATTCAATATGTACTATAATCATTCGCACGTTCAATAGGAAATTACGAATCTAAATTTAAGGAGGCTAAACTGTTCCTTATCCTAACAAAATCAGTGTAAAACGGAATTCAATATATACTATAATCATTCGCACGGTCAATAGAAAATTACGAATCTAAATTTAATGTGACTACGACTACGGCAGTACATGGGGGCATAGCCCCCTGAAGAAATGTACTTTTTTATCTGACAAATTACCAGAATCAGCAATTCACCAGAATTTCAAACTATCATTGCATAACACGATGTTTAACTAATTTCCGTAACCTGCGAAGAATTTTGTATGCTTAGAAATATGCATGTGATTTTCGTGGATTAATTGCGGATTGTAGGAGGTTAAATATTATATTAAAAGTGAGATTAAAAAACAATGACTTGCAGAGCTGACGTTGAGGCTCCTGATCTGCAGATTGACTAGCAACAGTAGTTTCGAAAGTAGCTAATTAATTACCTTTAATTAGCTTAAGTGAAATGTAAATTAAACGCTAAATGAAAACCAACATATTTCATCTACTCCTACTAGGTAAAATACTGCTGGAAAACAATAAATATTTAATGGAAATGTTTTTATAAATTTTCTAAGTCTATCTATCTATATAATAAAAGACAAACGTATCTGTGCATAACACTGACGTCATTTTGCGAATGGCAACACTTGCCAATGAAATTTCGCTTTTGCAATTTTCACTATTGCAATTTTTTTAACTTCTAAAGATCGTATATTTTCAATTTTTACATAATCGTATGGAAAAACAAATCTAATTTCAAATACAATTTCTTTAAAAAAATTATCTTAATTGACTGATTTATTATGGTTTTTAAAATTAATTTCATGCATGAATTTTTAAAATCTTATCTATCGCGTCTCGGCTCTATTACGGAAGATTTAAATTTGCACTTACATACATATATACACAATGGTACTACAATCAATGTAGGATTTTGACCTCCCTCAATATACCTCTCCAGACCTTCCGATCTCTTTCCTTTACTTTATAATAAATTTGCACTTAAAACAATATAAATAGTTTAGAATTTGTCTCCGGCTAATTTTCCACAAGAAATTAAAACTTCACAATCTATTATATTAAAAAAAATGACTGTCCGCTTGGATTTCACGGCTACTTACCTATAGAATATTTAATGTTGTGCGATCAAATTAACGCCAGTTATCCGAATGGATCCGGGGATGTCAAAAATAGTCTAAGAATTTTAAATTTTGAATTAGTTTTCGAGATATTAATTTTTTCGTAATTTTTAATGACATTTCGCCAGTGATGGTAACTAAATTGCTCCATTTTTGTCAAGAAAAAAGGTAAACGATAGGGATTACTGGATTTCTTTGTTTGACATCATTTTCGAATTAAAATTAACTTTTATTTGGGTAAATAGTGAAAATAATATTGTGATTTAATTGTATTTTTCAAGAAAATTTAAAGAAATACAAACTTATTTTCACATATTCAAGCTTCAGGAATCAGTTATTTTAAAAAACAAAAGATCGTTTGTCGACTGGAATATTGAGGTAAATTCCATTGGCGTAAAAAAAAAAAACCATGGTGGCATTTTTAATTTAATTTAAAGTAGAAAAAAGATTTTCAACTATTTCCTTAAAATGTCGTTTGAAACTTTTCACAACGATGTTAAAAACAAAATGTTTTAGCAAGAAAAATTATATTTCTCTAAGCATTTATTTTAATTCATAAATATGAAATTAACTTTGAATAAATTCGCCAAAGCAAAGTCATTTTGAATAAGTTCATCCAAATGACGTCATTTTTACCAGTTCCGAAATTAGAAGCCATATCGTAAGAACGAAAAGCTTTTGGCAAATAAAGTTATAGAATATGTGCATTTTTATTCGAAAAGCTTTTGACTTAAATTGTAAATATAATTTATTATTTGAAATATTGTATGTAATAAAATTAATACTGTAATTGCCTTCTAAATTTACAATAAAGTTACATTTCATTTTCGCCAAAAGAATCGAATGATCTTACAGTTCAAAAGCAACACATCGGGCTGCCTCGCAACAAGTTAAAATAAATTAAGAAATTTAACTCAAATAAAAATTTAAAAACCCTCTAACATTTACAGAGCACTTATTTTCAAACAATCTTTCATTTAGTGTTCATTCGATTTACTTCTCTTGTCAAGAACTTTTCTTTTCTGTACCTGTTTTATTCGCATATATATTAAAATTTAGTTCATTTGCAATGTTTCAATCAAAACCGTATTAAAAAATTTTGTTTTAGAACAAAAATTGCGATAAGAAGGATTTCATCCATCGCCATATAAAACATGTGTGCTCCTTTTTAAAGTCATTTATTCAAAAGCGTTGTTTTGCAGATTGCGCACATAATTCTCAAAAATGACTAGATATTCGCATGATTTTTTACTATCTTGTAGAGTAAATGAATGTACACGAAATAAACTGAAATTTTAGTCCCTCAGTTAATATTTAAAAATTATTAATGATTTTAAAGTTTTCCAAATTTCCGACTGTTATGAAACATGCGCATTTTTTTTAATTAAAAGAATGCAAGTTTTGTTTCGATTTTAATTCATTTCAATTATTATCAAAGAAATTAGAAAACATTAGCTTATACGGTTAAGTTATGTTAGTATTACCCTACGCACAGTGATATACAGGATGTTTCTACGATCATGGGACAAACTTGGGGGGAAGGTAGAATACATATAAAGAAGCAATTTTGGTCTAGCAATGTGGGGTCGGAAATGAACAGTTTTGGCGAAAAATAAGAAATGCGGAGGAAATGAAAACGAGCGTTTTATTGACATAATAATTACAGTAAGTGCTCAAATGTGCCACTGGCAGCGTCTAGTAAGGGATTGGCATACCTTTTCGCAGATTTCAAGTGTTTCACGAACATATAACTTGCTAGACGTTGCCAGGTATGCATCGATGTTGGTGGTCGCACATTTGAGCACTTATTATAATTGTTATGTCAATAAAACGCTTGTTTTCATTTCCTCCGTATTTCTTGTTTTTCGCCAAAACTTTTCCTTTCCGACCCCACATTGCAATACTGAAATTGCTCCTTTATATGTACCTTTTCTCCAAGCAGTAGCGCCAACTTTTCAGAAATATTGTATGGGCTCAAAAATATTTGAGTAAAATAACACACATACAGCTTTTCCCCCTTAGAGTGTATGTGTGTGGAGAGAGAGAGGGGAGAAGCGAATGACTAAAGATGATAATTCGAAATTTCATTATGTTTTTTTAAGCAAATTTCTAAATTATTATAATTTAATTATAATGTTATAAATAATTTTATTAAATTATATTCTTACTAGCAAACCCCGCGGCTTTGCTCGCGTAATATTTGAAATATGCCAAGTGATATTTATAGGTCTAATTTTTATTAAAAGGTACTAACTAATTTTTTACTTTATTAAAAGGTTTTTTTATTAAAAGGTACTTATTACTTTTAGGAATAATTCAAAAATTACTATTTAAAACACAGTTTGATTAAACATCATTATTACACTGCATTAGGCAGAAATGAGACTTAAATTAATAAAACTAAATAAATCATAATTTAGAAAATATTTTGAAACATTTATGCTCAATTAATACGCTCATTTCAGTATTCATTTGAAGTTTTGAATTTTTTAGAAACTATCTTCTTACATCTTAAAATTAACTATCATGTCAAATTCCAAGTCCTGCCACCTCTCTCAACAAAAATGCTATGTTGCAATAGGAACTGCCACCACTAATTTGAAAACATTAATTTTGAAATCGGTTTGTTATTTCCTAATATTCCACAGAAACGTAATTTAGAAAGCTTTTAAAGGCCTATTTTAGAACGTTTGTTGTTCCTGTGTTCCAGGTGGCAGAATCATCGGCATAAAATATAGCCTGTGTATGATCAGAGACTGTTACCATTGATTCGCAACTATTACATTTATAATCGGTTTATATTCCCTGAAATTCTATAGAAATAGTAATTTAGGAATTTTTTTAGAATGTTTTTCGCACCTCCCCTTCGCTTCACCCCTTTTTAATTCGAATTTATTTTCGACAGTCCTTCGAGGGCATTTATATTTTATAAGTAACTACCATGCTATATTTAAACTTTCTAGCCTTTTCAGTATCACAGAAATCGCAATTTAGAATGTTTTTAGCTCCTGCAACCCTCTGGTGGTAGTGGCACAGACATAAAATATAGCTTATGTTTGAGCAGGTTCTATCACCAACAATTTGCCATCATTATTTTTTTAATCGGTTTGGTATTTGATAAGATTGCATAAAAATTGTAATTTATAACGCTTTTAGCTCACTTCAACTTTTTAAATTTGAAATTCTCTTTCGACTGTTCTTAGAAAGCAGTTGAATCTTGTAAGTAAATACCATGCCATACTTCAAAGTGTTAGACCCCTCAGTTGTGCAAAAAACGCAAATTAGAACATGTTTTGCTTTTGCAACCTTCAGATGGTAGTGACAGCAACATAAAATATAACCCATGTTATAGCAGGGACTACCACCATTGATTTGCAACCATTACTTTTGAAATAGCTTTGGTATTTCCTGAGATTGAGTAGAAATCGCAATTTAGAACGCTTTTCGCGCATTCCCCCCCCCTTTTTTAAATTTCTATTTTTTTCGAAACTGTTCTTAAAGATCGTTTATATCTAATAAATGTGTACCTTGCCTAATTTTAAGTTGCAGGCCCCTTCCGATCACAAAAATCGAAATTTAGGACGCTTTTTTGCTCCTGCAACGTCTAGGTGATAGTGATACCGACATAAAATAGCGTCTATGTTAGAGCAGAGGCTGCCAGCAACAATTTCCTACCATTACTTTTGAAATCAGTTAGATTCTTCCTGAGATATTGCTGACAAATCGGCATTTAGAACGTTTTTAGAACGCTTTTCGCGTATTTTGCTCCTGCATCTCCTCTGGGGTAGTGGAAACAGATATAAAATATAGCCTATCTTGGAGCAAGATCTGTCACCATCATTTTTACACCATTATATTTGAAATCGGTTCAGTACTTCCTGAGATTGCATAGAAATCGCAATTTAGAACGTTTTTACAACGCTTTTTGCGCATTTTGACCCCTTTTAAATTTCGATATTTTTAGGAAATGTCCTTAGAGATCACTGATATCTTATAACTAACTACCATTCCAAATTTCACGATTCTAGGCCCTTCCGTAACGCAAAAACCGCAATTTAGAACGTTTTTCTCCTGCCACCCCCTTTGGGATAGTGGCACCGACATAAAGCATATCCTATGTTAGAGCAAGGGTTATCACCGTCATTTTGACACCATTATTTTTTTAAATCGGTTTGCTATTTCCTGAGATTGTGTAGAAATCACCATTTAGAACGTTTTTTAGAACGCTTTTCGCGTATTTTCATCCCTTTTAAATTTCGAATTGTTTAGGAACTGTTCTTAGAAATCCTTTATATCTAATAAGTAGCTAATATTTCAAATTTCATATTTCTAGGCCCTTCAGTAATACATAAATCGCATTTTTAGAACGTTTTTTGCTCCTGCACCCCCTTTGGGGTAGTGGCACCGACATAAAATATAGCCTATTTTGGAGCAAGCGTCGTACCATCATTTTGATACCAATATTTTTTAAATCGGTTTGGTATTTCTTGAGATTATGTAGAAACTACCATTTTTAGAACGCTTTTCAGAACGCTTTTTGTGCATTTTTACCCCTTTTAAATTTCGAATTGTTTAAGAACTGTTCTTAGACATCATTTATATCTTATAAGTAACTAATATTCCAAATTTCATATTTCTAGGCCCTTCAGTAACGCAAAAATCGCATTTTTAGAACGTTTTTTGCTCCTGCACCCCCTTTGGGGTAGTGGCACAGACATAAAATATAGCCTATGATCTAAGTTGGACTAACACCATCATTTTGATACCATTACTTTTGAAATCGGTTCGGCAGCTCCAGGGATTACCTCTAACAAACAAACAATTTTTACTTCTTTATAATATTAGTATAGATAAGTTCTTCCTTATAAATACGTTACAATTTACTTTAAGGGGGACGGCGGGCGTTAATTTTTTTTTTCATCATAGAAATATAAAATTTTGTGCATATATACATTTCATCATAAGTATGTAAAACACCTTAAAAGAAATTTCCAATCTTGTTGTAATTTTAAGATTTTTTTAAAAAATTAAAATTTTAAAATGCTCCGGGTGTCATAATTTTTTAGATGTATCCTTGCTCTTCCATTTTAATCACTTAAAACTCTATTACAAACAAATCTAAGCATCGATTTTTTAATCTCTTGTATAGTTAATTTTTTAGAATTTATTTTCTTAATTTCATATCGATTTTCATCAAAATGTTGCCTTTTAATACGTTAAAAATCAAATTTAATTATGTTAATGAAGTCCAATTTCAAAATGCATGCTTAGTTCCTTTGTAAACAATATCAATGTTCTTCCTTATTAATTTCATGAATTTTGATTAAAAATTACGATGCCTGGAGAGTTTCAAAAATCTAAAAACGTTGAACTTCTTACTATTTTTCAAACAAAATTATTTTGAGAACGTTAATAAAGCCAAATTTCATTTCAGCGATTAAATAAATAAACTAGAAAACAGAAATTCTGCTTTTTCAGAATTTAGTGTCGCCCCCGGCATTTTCATTACTTGATTTTCTTCTGGTGGACTGGCGGTTTCTATTATTATGAAACAGCCATTATAAATGAAGCGTTAGGTGAAGATGAAAGAGCAGTCGTAAAAAGTTAGAACTCTGATTTCTGGTCAGAATGGGGGGAAAAATAGCCATAATTTTTTTAAGTTAGAACTCTGATTTTCTGGTCAGAATGGGGGAAAAAAATGGCCATATTTTTTTTTTTTTTTTTAATTATGGCCATCCCCCCCCCCCCCCATTCTGACTAGAAAATCAGAGTTCTAACTTTTTACGACTGCTCTTTCATCTTCACCTAACGCTTCATTTATAATGGCTGTTTCATAATAACAGAAGCCATCAGTCCACCAGAAGAAAATAACTCGGTTAAGCGGGACTCGGATAATCAGGACTCTACTGCAAAACATATTTCAATTTTAAGACTTAAAGCACACGCTTTTATTTTATGTAAAATGACGTCATTTGCATTAATATAGATACTTAAAATTAAATATAGTTTATAGTAGCTCCATGTTTTATCATAAATCCTTCATTTATATTTTTCTCAAAATAGCACGTATTTTATTTTTTTTTTTTCAATTTTTATGAAAAAATGGCAACAAACAGATGTAATTGCTATTTTTCAACTATTTTTTCTTTACTTTCTACAGAAATGGAGTACTTGAGGTGCCAAAATGAAACAAAAGTAGCTAAAAACTACAAAAAAAAATTATTATTTCAAAAACAAATAGAGATGCAGTTTTCAAACAAATTGCATTAAAAAGTACTTTTTTTTTCCCAATACGACGGTATAAACATTGAAAGTGTGCTATGCTTAGAAGTTTTAAAAAATTCTGTAGAGTATTTAATCGCACAATGAATCATCGGCTTTTGTTTTACGGCTGGCGTATACAAGGTAACGTTATTTATTGGAGACAAAATAAGCTGGGAGAAAGAAATAGCATACCGGGGATTAAAAAATAAATTACGAATTAAATCTATGGAAACTGGGTGGACAGAGAGATCAAATTATTACGTAGGCCCGCGCCCCATGGGCCCATATAAGTTGGCCCTGCTGCCTCCAAGTTTGTCCCATGATCGTAAAAACACCCTGTATATATCACTGTGCGCAGGATAACACTAACATAACTGAACCGTATAAGTTAATGTTTTCTAATTTCTCAGACAGATAATACCGTATATCCCGGCGTATAACACGTCCTGGCGTATAACACGCATCAGTAATTTGAGAGTAGGGTAATTCCGGGATTTATGCCGCACATTTTTTTGAAGTTGTGTATAAAGTCCCATGTAGGACATAAAATAAAAAAAATTATGCTGTGCTAATTAATGTTAAATATACAACGCGTGTACTGAAAAAAAAAATTCAAAACAAATTATTAATATTTTTTAACATTTTTTTTCTAAAACATTACACTGCGGCGCGTCCCCCGTACATTCAGGCTGAGACGCCGCACTTGTGCGGTAGTTATGCCGCGCTTGTCATAAGAACAGAATGAAATTATAAATAAAAATATTCATATCTGGACTATAATTAACGATGTAATAGCAAAATGAAACTAAATGAGTACAATGAAACGTATTAGTAGATTCAAATTAATAATTGTTGCCTACTTTCACTATTAAAATTATCGACTTATTTTTTTACATTAAATTTTAATTGTTATTTCAGCAACAACGTAACATCAGTGTATTAGAAAGTGAAAAAAAAAAGTAAAATTGTGCTTACATAATTTATTTGTTAACCCAATCGGAACCGGTGGCTTTTACACAAATTTTATTCGGTTGGTACCACTTTTTTAAAAGAAGCTACCTTTACTTAAATAATTATAAAAATGCTCTAATTAAACAAAGCAAATATTACTTTTCTTTTTTACTTGTACCAGAAACCAATTTTGTAAGCTCTTTATGAAGGTGCTTATATGCACCTATGGTCCGGAATGGTTTAAGAGACCAGTTTTTTCGACTACAATCTACAGAAAAAGTGTCGAAAAAGTACACTCTTTACGTAACTACATTTAAACACATGATGCAACGAAGCCAATTACACATCCTCTTTTTTGGAGTAGTTTTCTAAACATTCCTTGCAAAGAACGTCTGCGTTACGCGTAACCCAATTTTTCATTATTATCATCATGACTTGCATCTTTCTTGCCCGTCTTACTTTTTATTTTCCCCTTTTTCTCCTTTGGTTTTAGTAAACTTGATAACATGCCTAACTTGGTTAGTCTGTGCAAAAAGGAAAGGAAAAGTTAATAACACTTAATCATCCCGTACAAAAGAAACTGCGGCATGTATACCGGAATAGAAGTGCAGCATGTATCCCATTTTGCAGGTTGCAGACGTCGGCCATCACAGTTATTTGGCATCGCTAAGGAGAATGGCGTAACTATACACACAGTACTCTATACAAACGCTAAACTTAGTTTCGACCTCGAAATCATGCATGCATTTAGTAATTAGTGTATCAAAAGTATTTAAACATAACGTGCTTAAAAGTTTGGACAGTGAAATCATGCACTTACGTCAAATTAAGTATTGTACTTCTACAAGTAAACATCGAAATGGGATTCGTGCTATACACTGCACCTATACTGTGCGTTTGACGACCATCTATCGATAATTACAATAAATACAAGGGGTGCGGCATCTATCCCGTATGCGGCGACTCTCCCGGAGTTACCCTATATATTTTTATTTCAAGCATATACTGCTGTATAACACGCATCAACTTTTCACCACGAAATCAAACCAAAAATACTTAGAACAAAAACTGTTAAATTTCCAGACATTTTTCATTGATAAACGAAGGAAGAAAAACTATGATTGTCTCAAACTGGAAATATGGACGAAACGCCAGTAGTGTTCGATATTATAGGAATCAAAAGTGTAGAAACAAAAGAAGTAAAAACTGTTCTATTTAAAACTACGGAACACGAAAAATCCTACTTCACAGTGGCCTTTTCTTGCTTAGCTAAAATACCAAATTAAAACCAATGATAATTTCCAAGTGGAATCAAAGGCACTTGGTAATTTTTCAAATGGCGTTTTTGTTCATGAGAAGGGATGGATGGACGAAAATTGGTTAAAATTGTGGATAAAAAAAAGTTTTGGAAAAGCGTCCAGCAGTTTTCAGAAAACGGGAAAATCACTTTGTTTGAGATATGTTTAGATCCCATAGATCAGACGTAATTAAAGAAAGAATAAACGAATCTAATCATAATTATGACTCTAGACATAAATATGAAAGCGACAGTTGATGAAGAAGATGACATTCCCGAAAATATAAATGAGGACGAGTATAACGACCATTTAATGTTAACTGATAAGGAAGATTAAGTTTGTTATAAAATATATATTGTAAGTTTTTTGGTTTGTATTGATTTATAAATGCATTTAAATATCCTCTAAATGTTTGGAATGTCTTCTACTTATGATTTTGCATCAACTATTTTATATTCGCTGCATAACACGCACATGGAAAAATGAAGTGATTTTTTAGAGTTATAAGTGCGTATTTACCGTATATCTCGGCGTATAATAATACGCCGAGATGTAAGGTAATTGAAATGAATTAAAATCGAAACAAAACTTGCATTCTTTCAATAAAAAAAATGCGCAATGTTTCATAACAGTCGGAAATTCGGAAAACTTTAAAATCATAAATAATTTTTAAATATCAACTGAGGGACTAAAATGTTAGTTTATTTCGTGTACATTCATTTACTCTACAAGATATTAAATATCATGCGAACCTATCTAGCCATTTTTGAGAATTACGTGCGCAATCTGCAAAACAACACTTTTGAATAAATGACTTTAAAAAGAAGCACACATGTTTTATATGGCGATAGCTGAAATCCTTCTTATCGTAATTTTTGTTCTAAAGCAAAAATTTTTAATACGGTTTTGATTAAAACATTGCAAATGAACTAAATTTTAATATATGAGCGAATAAAACAGATACAGAAAAGAATATCCATTTATTTATAATTTAAAAAATATATATAAATTAAACTTATACAGAGCAATTTTTTAAGGTTATTTAAATATTCCTTTTAACACTTTCTACAAGTGAAATACACTAATCTGTAAAACTTTTGACATATTAAAGGTGTACTGCCCCCTTAAAAATGCTTTATTAGAGAAATATTATATATTAAATCGGAGTTGTCCAACCTGTATTCTGTAATTTGCAGAAAGTGATAACAAATAATGATGATAAGCCGATAAGCGTCCTGCAGAAGAAACAAGAAAGAAAAAATCATGCGTCAAGCATAGATTATGAAACACTTTCCATCACATTCAGAATAATGTAACAAAACTACACCGTTTAAAAAATTAAAATATTACGTCTAGTTCAACCATATGGAAACGCATAACACCTTTCAAAACCCAATTTCAGCTGTTCCCATCTACAATCGGAAAATTATCCAGTTTTTTTCAGTAGCCCTGTATATAATGATTTGTATCTATTAACTACATGCATGCCAAAATTTAGTTCACTTAAGAAATGCATATACTTCAGTCGAAAATTTCCCTTCAGCAATTTCCTCTAATAAGGAGAATGGTACGTGAATACTTTTGTGCAGCCCTGTACATGAGGTATAGAATGCAAAATATTAATTAAATTTAAAAGCGCATACCGAATTTTAAACCATACAGTCCAGTAATTATTACTCAAAGACAGTATTGTAACCGATTTCTTTTCTGTGCCCTTGTAAATGAATAAAAAATGCTTTGAATGAATGCCCTGTTCTAACATGATCGTAGTGAACTTCGATGATTTATATCAGTTTCAAAACATTTGAAATAGCGCAATGTCAATAAAACACTCTGCAAACGATTTTTCCTCATATTCCATAATGTAATGGAATTCTTTTGAGTGCCCCTGTAAATGAATAAAAAATGCTTTGAATGAATACCCTGTTCTAACATGATCGTAGTGAACTTCATTGATTTATATCAGTTTCAAAACATTTGAAATAGCGCAATGTCAATAAAATACTCTGTAAATGATTTTCCTCATATTCCATAATGTAATGGAATTCTTTTGAGTGCCCCTGTAAATGAATAAATAAAATATGCTTTGAATACCCTGTTCTAACATGCTCGCAGTGAACTTCGATGATTTATATCAGTTTCAAAACATTTGAAATAGCGCAATGACAATAAAATACTCTGCAAACGATTTTTCCTCATATTCCATAATGTAATGGAATTCTTTTGAGTGCCCCTGTAAATGAATAAAAAATGCTTTGAATGAATGTCCTGTTCTAACATGATCGTAGTGAACTTCATTGATTTATATCAGTTTCAAAACATTTGAAATAGCGCAATGTCAATAAAATACTCTGCAAATGATTTTCCTCATATTCCATAATGTAATGGAATTCTTTTGAGTGCCCCTGTAAATGAATAAATAAAATATGCTTTGAATACCCTGTTCTAACCTGATCGCAGTGAACTTCGATGATTTATATCAGTTTCAAAACATTTGAAATAGCGCAATGTCAATAAAATACTCTGCAAACGATTTTTCCTCATATTCCATAATGTAATGGAATTCTTTTGAGTGCCCCTGTAAATGAATAAAAAATGCTTTGAATGAATGCCCTGTTCTAACATGATCGTAATGAACTTCATTGATTTATATCAGTTTCAAAACATTTGAAATAGCGCAATGTCAATAAAATACTCTGCAAATGATTTTCCTCATATTCCATAATGTAATGGAATTCTTTTGAGTGCCCCTGTAAATGAATAAAAAATGCTTTGAATGAATACCCTGTTCTAACATGATCGTAGTGAACTTCATTGATTTATATCAGTTTCAAAACATTTGAAATAGCGCAATGTCAATAAAATACTCTGCAAATGATTTTCCTCATATTCCATAATGTAATGGAATTCTTTTGAGTGCCCCTGTAAATGAATAAATAAAATATGCTTTGAATACCCTGTTCTAACATGATCGCAGTGAACTTCGATGATTTATATCAGTTTCAAAACATTTGAAATAGCGCAATGTCAATAAAATACTCTGCAAACGATTTTTCCTCATATTCCATAATGTAATGGAATTCTTTTGAGTGCCCCTGTAAATGAATAAAAAATGCTTTGAATGAATGCCCTGTTCTAACATGATCGTAATGAACTTCATTGATTTATATCAGTCTCAAAACACTTGAAATAGCGCAATGTCAATAAAATACTCTGCAAATGATTTTTCCTCATATTCCATAATGTAATGGAATTCTTTTGAGTGCCCCTGTAAATGAATAAAAAATGCTTTGAATGAATGCCCTGTTCTAACATGATCGTAGTGAACTTCATTGATTTATATCAGTTTCAAAACATTTGAAATAGCGCAATGTCAATAAAATACTCTGCAAATGATTTTCCTCATATTCCATAATGTAATGGAATTCTTTTGAGTGCCCCTGTAAATGAATAAATAGAATATGCTTTGAATACCCTGTTCTAACATGATCGCAGTGAACTTCGATGATTTATATCAGTTTCAAAACATTTGAAATAGCGCAATGTCAATAAAATACTTTGCAAACGATTTTTCCCCATATACCATAATGTAATGGTATATGGGGCTTTTGAGTGCCCCTGCAAATGAACTATTAATCCTACATACTTCATATACAATACCAAACATGCTTTGGTGACCCTAAATAAACATTATCAATTGCATCAAAATCCGAGTATATTTACGAGAGTTAGAGCGTGGACAGACGGACAGATAAACCGAATGCATAAACACTTTTCAACTTTGTTGGAAAGTGTTAAAAAAAGATACCTCTGCATTAAAGAAAAGTTTATTTTATTGTTTTAATACCTTGATTAAAAAAAAAGTTAGTATTATCATATTGGTCAGGGTTAAAATAAGAATTCGATTTTCAAAGAATCTTACTAACTCAAGACAACCGTAGCTCCATAGAGAAGAGTAGCGTATGTTTATAAATTTTATATAAGGCTGTATTCGAGTTCACTGCTCAACAAGCGCGAAACTTTCTGACACATCGACAGACTCATTTTTTAACGTAAATGCATAAAACTGGCAGCCCTGACTAATGGAAGCGATTTGGAATCGAAATGAGTTTTCTATTTTTAGGTAGATTTCGTATGAAATAATACTACCTATTACATTCTCCCCTATGTTGGAATTTCTGAAAAATTTTTGCAGATCAACACCGATCGTGAGCCCTAGCTGGATATTTTTAAGAAGCTCCTTATATCATTTGTTTCTCAAATAAAGCTATAGCGCATATACTAACCATGAACATTCATGACTCTGGCGTATACCCTCCGGGTTTTTACGACTACAACACTGATAATCAGAATACCCATATTTATTTTGTTTCCAAAACAACTTAACTTGATGATGCAAATAAATGTACTCATTAAAGGCTAGAGAAATGTTATGAAAGAGCATTGAAAGGGACATATAAACAACAAAAAATAAACACTCTAAAAAACGGTATTGCTATCAGTTGTATGGAAAATCTGTACTTAAAAGTAAAAATAAGTATTGAATCTGAAACGTAAAAGTAATCTGAGTTACTCATGAATGTTCAAAATTAAATATGCGTTGACGAGAGTAGAAAAATCTGGATCTATGATTTAGAATCATTGAATATTTGTTTATAATTTTGTTGAGACAGAAAAAACTGTTTTAGCAGACCGTTAGAAGAAGAGCCATGGATACTTTGTTGCTCCTATGATTTATTTTTGTAATATTTTAAAATTAAGAGCAAAACTTTTTATTCAGAAAATGTAAACTGTGTGCTTTTTGTAGATATCGAATTTATAAGATTTAACTTTTTCGTCTATTGAATAAAAACTATTATTTGGAAACTGTGAAAGCCTGAAGCGATTCTATCCTTAAGGCTCCTGGCTCATCCGGAGAAGATACTCGCTAGTTAATGCTAAACGTATGGAAAAGTTGTTTTCCGATATCTCATTAGAATTTCGATATTTTTATTTATTTATTTATTTTTTGCCTTGGATAGCTGAGTTCGACCCCTACATATGTCCTTTTTTACTTTTTTGATTTTGGTTGCAGATTTTTTTTTTATTTTTTTAAAATAACTTTCTATTTCGGAACCGGTTCCGAAAGTGAAAGTGTCATCTTAAAAAATACTACAACCAAAAGCGAAAAAAAAGGTAGATGTAAAGATGATCAAACGCAGCTATCCAATGCAAAAAAAAAGAAAAAAAAAAAGAGAGAGAGAGAGAGAGAAAAAAAAAAAAAAAAATATCGAAATGCAAATGAGAAAGTGAAAAATAGCCTTACCATGGCTTAGCTCGCGAGTGTTTTCGCCGGACGGGACAGGAGCCTTAAGAAAGGGACTTTTTTCCCCCATCCATTATAGTTTATCAAAACGCCTTCATAATTCAGAATTTTAATCTATAATAGGAAGATAGATGGCAGCACCACATGTAACAAAGAATGTAGTCTTCTTATACCTAAAAGAATAGCACAGTGGTGACAATACATCAAATAAGGAAGTCGGGGACAACGACTCAAAACCAAACCCCAGCTGAATATATGAATACACGTTTAGATAAATATATGTTTTGTTTTAATGCTACCCTATTCAAAAATTACAAAATATTAATTATATTTAAAATAGCAGCTTTACAAAAATTGCATACCAAATTTAGGAGTGAAGAGGGTGTCCTACTGTCAAATTTTCGTTCACACTGGCATTTTTCCTGCTATCATCAATATTGCGGAGTCATGCAAAGATCCTTCAAGTAATACGATAGTGAAAAAAAATAATAACTCACTGCTGTTAAAGGGACTCTTCACTGACTTGAAATCACTCGCTCCATAATATTAAACCTATGGGCAGATTGTTTTCGAACTTCTCGTTTAAATTTTAATACTTTTAAACGATTCTTTTGCATAGGATAGCTGAGGTCGATCTTTAATATGGCTTTTTTTTTTTTTTTACTTTTTCAATTTCGGTTGCAGATTTTTTAATAAGGTACTTTCACTTTCAGAACCGGTTCCGAAACTGAAAATACCTTTATTAAAAAAAAATCTGTAACCGAAATCGAAAAAGCAAACAATAGCCATATTAAAGATCGACCTCATATATCTTATGCAAAAAATAATCGTTTAAAAATATTCAAATTTAAACGAGATTTTCGAAAATAATCTGCCCATAAGTTTAACATTACGGAGTGGGTATTTTCAAGTGAGTGAACAGTGGTAAAGTCAAGGGCACGCCAGCGGTAACCAGCGCCTGTGTGCAGAACTTTAGTTGGCACCCAAAATTCCTCCCCGAAAATAAAACTTTATATAAAAAAATATATATGTATGAACATCTATAAATACATAGCTGCCATTCTTCTGGAGTTTTTCCCATGTCAAATAAAGTTTTTTGAACCAGAAAATTTACTTAATAAAATGCATCTTATTTCTATAGGGTTCATATTTTATTTCATTTATTAAATAAAATTTCTGTTCCAAACATGTTTAAGCTTCTTGAAAAATAAGGAAGGTGGCAGCTATGCAAATAAAATTCGAAACATAGCAAAGCCCGTGAAAATAGAACCTGTCTGTATCAGAATCCTGCATTAAACGGTAAAATTTCATTATCCCGGAAAAAATAACAATAGATTCCATTCGGGTTCTAACGCTATCTCTGATGTTAAAAAATATTAATAATTGCTATTTGAAAAAAATCCTGAAGTCATTCCAACGATTCGCCAGAGATGTTTTTTTTTCTCTCGCGCGAGTTTTCTCACAAGATAACATTTCCTGTTTAAGAGATATGTGCTTTGGATACCATACAATTTAAAAAAGTGAGAGGATGGTGTATATTTTATATTACTTATATTTTATCAAGAATTTTTGGTCAAAATTGAAATTTTTATATGTCTAAATACCAGAAATTAAATACAAATTCAAGGTTAGCTTGAAAAATCAAACCGAAGTGGGGATGGCACCTCCGGTGTACGCTGCCAGAGGTAGTGGGGTCCTCAGCTTGAGGTTAGTTTGGATGGATTTTCATTTAAAAGTGAAAAATTATTCAAATTCGAGATTGTACCCTGCCGAAGGTAACTTCTGACAATATTAGGTTCGTTTGGAAAGATTTCCGTTTAAAAATATAAAATCAAACCAAACCAGACAGTGCGTTGAACGTCCGGCGAAGATCCCCCCCCCCCCCCCCAATCTCTAGGTTCGTTTGGAAAAGTTGTAAAATCATTCAACATTTGATTTTAGACATATTTAAAGTTATTATCATTGGCCCGGGCAATGTCATGCGAATCGGTTAGTAGGGCATAAAGTGCACGATAATTTAAAACTTTTTTTTTCATGAATCTATATTTTTCTGTTCATATTACAGTCATGTTCTTTTGCGATTCTAGTCTCTGTAACGTCTAAGATTATATGTTATGCTAATAAGTGCTCACATTTCAATACTTGCAATTTTATGTTCTGAATTGAAATGAACAAATCTTACAATCATCACAGTTATTTATCCAGTATGTGATGATTAGACACGAGCGTATACGCAGGGGGTGCGGGGAAAGGCCACTCTCTCAATCTTTTTTAAAGTAACAATTTTTTTGGATATTTACGGCCAGATTTAGTCTATTTTCACCATCTTCTCACCCTTAACAAAAAATTCTGTTTCCGCCTTGATTATAGGTCCAGTGTACAAGATAGTATAGATAAAAAATATTTGTTCTGCTCTGAGGTCTATGGTCTTAAAAAACACACAATTTTTGTCCAATACATAATAGAGTCTACAGAAGGGATTATTTGTAAAAGCGCCGAAAATAGATATTGCTTCGGCCGCCTAAAGTAGACTTTGAGCACGAAAATCGTAGTGTTAAACCTACGGCAGGGAATGCCAAAATCTTTACAAATTGCTGATGCTTCAGTTTTACCAGTTAAAATTTGTCCCATAGCTGACGCCAGTCTCTCCAATCTAAAATCTCTAGATTGAACAGCAAATATCATTATACTCAAGTTCTGGTGTTACATTGTTTCTCTATTAGGGCATAGGGCTGTCCAACGCGTCTCCTACGGTCACCATGGTGGCACCCTTTCAAGATTTTCTTGGCGCTCATTCGAATGTTTCCTCTTACTATCTATTTTTAAAATTAACAAGAAAGAAAAAAATCATGCGGCAATAGCATGGATTATGAAACAATTTCCAACACATTCAGAATAATGTAACAAAACTTCAACGTTTAATAAATTGAAATAGGATGCCTAAAGGAATCATACTGATCACTGTTGAAAATTCCCCTTCAGCAATTTCCGCTAATAAGGAGAATGGTACGTGAATTCTTTTGTGCAACCCTGTATACGAAGTATCGAATGTATACACAACGAATATCATGCAAAAAATTAGTAAAATTTAAAACCGCATACCGAAATTGAAAACGCACTTCCAGCAATTATTGCCCAAAGACATAGTAATCATCTTGTAGTGAAATTCGGTGGTTTCTATCAATTTCAATTCATTTGAAATAGCGCAATGTCATTAAAATGTACTGAAAACGATTTTTCTCCATTGACCCTAATCTAACGGTATTCTTTTGAGTGTCCCTGTAAATGCACTATTAAGATTACACACTTCATATTCAGTACAGAATATGCCTTGCTAAACATCATTAACATATATCAATTGCATGAAAATCCGAATATATTTACGAGTGTTAGAGGACGGACGGACAGACAAACCGAATTCATAAACACTATTTAACGATGTTGGAAAGTGTTAAAAATCTATTTTAAAGGATGATTTCTTTAAAATCAATAATATTTGAATGGAGTTCTTTTCATTGTTACGAGTTACTGTTATTTAGTGTTAATTATTTAATGTTATTAATTTGTTATTTAGGGATTAAGGTTTCTGGTCCTTCACCTACAAAATTTTGAGATAGGTTGTCCGTCTAAAAAATCTAATTTTAAATTTACTCTGATTTATATTATTTCTGTAAATTATTTTTACACAGAGTTTCTGAGTTTTGGGGGTTTTATGGATATCACCGTGAGATGTATGTGCATCATAAAGACTCTGGTCACTTGTGACGGATAAGTCTATCTACCACTATTCATGGCCTGATTACCGCAAGGGAAACTTTTTACCCGTATTTTCGAATAGTAATTTTCATCTCATTTATGACAGAAATTCTGCAGTAAGGAGACGATTTCTATTTTTAAATAAAAAACAGTAGGAATTTTGCTCCCGTGGTAATAAAACTGTACTACGCTCTAGCACTACTTGCAGTGAAACAAGAGTGATGCATGTTTTCAGCCATGTTAATTATGGCGTCTTTCATTGTTTGCAATTACATGAGGTGCGCCTCTTTTTATTGAAAGATTGGACAGGTCTGCGTTTAAATCACTTATCAGTAGACTCAGAAGTAGAATAAAACGAAATAAATGAAAAAAAAAATTGAATAATTATAAGTAAGTTTCTCTCATTAAATCTACAAAACATAATTTAGATGTCAAGAAAATATAATACATTTTAGTATAATTAAATTAAGATTTTTTTCATTTAAGTATTTGCTCCTCAACTGAAATCTTTGGCGCCTGTGTGCACCGCACACTGGGTCGGCGCGCGCTGCCATCTATTCCCATTTTCTAATAATATTTCAACATTTGAAATAATCATACAGGATGTAGTGCTGCCATCTAGAGGTATATCTTGAACTTATTTTAATATACGCCTTAGTAATGCTTTTGTCTGCAAAATATTTGAGTACGGTGATTTAGATATAAGAGAGTGAGAGAGAATCTGTCAATGCACTGACTTTTTCCCTCCCACTGTGATATAGTAACATCATGTGAATTTGCGACTATATTTTCAGTACTCATGTATTTATGTTTTTATTAGACGAAAAATATGACAATTTTTATTATTTTTCAATATATTGATATTTAGCTCCTTAATCCTCATGCCCCATACATTCATGGGCATGGGCAATTTGCTCGTGAATGTATCGGGCGCGACGATTAAGATTTAAAGAAAAATCTTTTCCATTCTGAGGTATAAATAAAGTTTGTAATTTGTGTTTGTTATGTTAGAAATTTTACCAGTTGAGCTTCTGAGCAATGCCACACACATATATATATATATGTATGTATATTCTTATTTAAATTTAACAGTCTTATTCTTTAAGAACACATTTTTTTTTTTTTTACTGTAGTTGTCGAATTTTCCAAATTTGCTTATAAATTATGAAAACTTATGTTCATAAACAATTTTCGAGTATATGTTTTAGCAAACAGTAATACCCAATAAATATGCTTAATAGAATGGCTGAGCCTGTCAATCACTGCACATTTTCTTAAATTGTGAAATCATATTGTATACAGCCCATGCTCATTTTATCCTATATAATGACTTTTGCACTTTATTTGCATTTAATAAAGTCAGCTACTGCCAAAAAGAAAGAGAAATAGAAAAAAAAAAAAAACTAGCTTCACACAAACTTAAAAGTTTAAAAGAAATTATGATTTGATCAGCTTATTACCAAGCCTTCATTCTCCTGGATAGCTAAAAATCTGTTTCTTGTTGCCAGATATAACCTTCAGCATGCTCAGCACATTGTTACAAGACAAGTCAGCAAGATTTTTCTGTTCTATGCAAACAAAATAAGATGTAGCTTCAACCTTGAATCCTAAAAATCTTGTTCAAGCTTTATAATCATTTTCAAAAAAAGAAAAAAAATCCCCTGAGTTATTTTCTACAATCGATAATTTTTCCATATCAACAATAAACAAGATTTTTTAAACCAGTTACACCATTAACTGAAAATAAAGAAAAAGGCAAACTCTAAAGTCAAGTTATACATCATATATTAATATATATATATATAAATATTTAATTCTTAGTTGTATAAAATTAGAAATGGTCTTCAAACAAAATATTCGCAGTATCTGCTGAATCTCTTTGAAAGCATTTCTCAACCAAACTTAAATGATATAATAGTTTATCTTCAAAAACAGATTTCATACTGGATCACTTTCATTAGAGATCACGAACATCTGCAGAAAACAATTTTTAATACAAGTCTTCATTCATTTCTAGACTTTGTTTCCTCAAAAGCTACCCCCCCCCCCCTCTTCCCCTCCAATTTCAAAATGCATGTTGGCTTCATGCAGGGAGAGATTCAAAGTGTTTAACATTTGAAATACAGTCGAACTGTCCTTTAACAAAGTTATCTCCTTAACTAAATTTTCTGCTGAACCTTGACCTTGAAAACACGTAATTAACATGTAAATTAATCTCCATATTACGAAAAATATATTCTATATAACAAAGTTTAAGTTTATACCACTTTCGTGCGTGTACAACATTCAAATGGAGAGGTTGCTGTTGTAATGGATGTATGAATTTATTTCAGTGGGGTGTTTGAAAATGAAATTATTTATTTATTTAATCATTTCCAAGATTTTTTTAAAGTTAAGGATTTGGAATGCTGAGAAAAGTTATGCTAAACTCCAGTTTTTGTTTACCTCTCATTATTATGTGATTTTTTAGACATTATTCTAATGTTTTTTTTTTCGTCTACATTGCATAAAAAAAAGTTACTGCCCAAATTAAAATACATTTTTCCAATATTTAAATTTTATGTGTACTTTTCATTTAATGCATGTGTATTTTATTATACAAATTTCATGAATTTGAGTTGATTTCTATTTAACGAATTTTCTTCATAATGGACTGTTTAAGTGTAACAATGAGACTTTGTTGAATGCAAGTTTCACTGTAAATTGATCTAATGACACTGACTTAAACGCAGTTTCATCAGTTTAGGACCACTATGCCATGATTTACTCCTAACAAATGTGACATTTTAGTTAAATATTAGAGTATTATGCAGAGCTCCCATTACCTTAAAAAGTTTTACAGGATACCGTGAGATATTATTTGGCAACTATTAGTTTAAAATTTGTCATATTTATTGCATTTTGAGAAAATGCATTTTATAATTAATTTTTAAAATTGCATTTAAAATGAATTTTCACCTTTTATCCTCAATGATATATCCAGTTCATATCTCATATTAACAATGTGGAATTAACACTATGAGTCGGACACTACAATCTTTTAAATGTTGTATATTCTGGCATATATAATGTGCACCCTTTATTTGAAGCTGTATTTTTTTACTTTTTGTTGTATTCGCCATATTATGTGCGGCCTCTTCTTTGCAAAGAAAGCTTCATGAATCCTTTAGCATGAAAAGATAATAAAGATCATCAAAAAGTATAATAACTAATATGAACATAAAGAAAATATGAACAAATTCAAATCAAGAACACAAGATAAAGTCCATCTGCATAACTAAATCCCCACAAAGCATTTGGGTTTATTCAGTTTCCTTCAATTAATCAACACTTTTCTTGTTAATTAGTGTTAAATTTTAAATTGTTATGTTTATCTTGTTTAGACTGTTACATTTTTATACCCCATAATTTATAACACGCATCTGTAAATTTTAATCAATTTTCTTGTTTGAAAAATGTTTGCAATATGTCAGAATATACAATATGTATAGTTGCCAATTATGCAGGGAGCTCGAAAGGACTTTCTTCAAATACAAAATTTATTCATATCCACTATATATCAGATAAACATATGAAACTAGTGCCAAAATGTTGAAAAATTAACTGTTGTTTTGTTGCAAGTTTCTGTAATATGGATGTGGTGTAGCAGTGTCAGTGCTGAGAGAATTCACACAAATCAGGAAAAAGCTCAGTGAGTCTTCTGGTATTACAAGACCTGGTCACCATAAACTGTGCAGAGTAACTTTTGAAAACATGTGGAAAGATGCTGCCTGATGTCAGAACGCTAAGTCATGGTATAGCAAGTTCAAGAGCACAGGCATTTTTGCTGATGTACCAAGAACTGACTGACCAGCATCCTCAGCTGAAAGAGCAAAAGTGAGAAAAATGATTTAATGCTCTTGACATTGGGTGACATTTTTCCGTACGCTGTTTGAAAGTTCCTCTACACAGTTTCTGGTGACAAAATCTAATAATACCAAAGGACTTACTGAGCTTTTCCCGATTTGTGAACATTTCTGGTTTCTTCGACACTGACACTCTAGATCCACATTATGGAAACCTGCAACAAAAAAATCTTAGTTTTCCAACAGTTGTTTCCTTCAAATGCTAATATTCATCATGCATACAGATTAATAGACCTTTTTATCTTTTGCCAAAAAAAAAAAAAAAAAAAAATGGAGCACTCTTACATCTATTTCTTCTTAATTATTGATCGCCAAAGAATGCATGTTGTGATTTTGTATAGTTTTTCTTTTTTGTTTGTCATTTTATTTCTATTTCTAGCTAAAGAATTAGAAGTTAAATAACTGTGACTTTGTTTCAATTCAACACAAAATAAAAGCAAGAAAAAAATTGTTTCACATAATAATTTCTTATGACAAACCTGATTCCGCGATCAAGACTGATCCTTGCAAATCCTGAAACCAATACCACAATTAATGCCTGCTACTGTGGTAGTAGATAACAGATATTTGGGTTTAATTTCAATATGAGTGAGACTCCATTCATGCCAAATTAAATTTTGTTTTTAAGGCCTAATACCAAAGTTCCGTTTTTATTGAAATAAAAATGACTGTAAATGCAACAGTAATTTTTAAGTATTTTTCTTCCTTATTGTTCTCTTTTTACTTAGAATAGAACATTTTTTTTTTCCTCTATGTATAATTTTCTAAAAAGTTTAAATTTAACAAAATTTTTAAATAGATTTAAAAATTTAACTGCTAATAATAATATAGTCAAATCCTCAAGAAATTAAAATTGATGTTATTTATAACAAGCTTGCAACAGATGTCTTTCATTCAACAGCCAAAACATCATCAAAAGGATGTTAATGAAAGGTATTTCTTCGTATAATACTACTATCTTTAATAATAATGGCTATACTTTTAATTTGTTTATTTTAATTGAACCAATCAATCATTTTTCAGTTACAAATTTAATAAATTTCAAATTTAAAGAGATAAACTTTGAAATTTTGGAATCCTTTCTTTTTGTCGGGGAATTATTCTTTTTTTCCCCAGAATCGTTCCTTTGTTCTTGGAATCGTTCCGTTTACTCTCAGAATCATTCCTTTTTTCTCAGAATCATTTTTTTTTCAGAATTGTTCCTTTTTATAGGAACAATTCTGGCTGGAATGATTTCTTAAGAGTGTTGCCCATCTCTAATCAGTATCACAGAATATAACATTTTATATGTAACATTATTATGCAACATACTAAGCATCTACACTAATAAAAGAATAAATCGCTCTGTATGTCTGTCTGTGTGTGCGTGTGTGTGCGATGGCTAGCGAAAACTACTGCACGTAGAAGTCTGAAATTTTAGATGAGAATAGCCCAAGACAGGTCCTGATGCACCTGAGGCTCAGTTTTTTAAATTTTTAAGGATCGGGACCCCTTTAAGTTTTTATGCACTAAATTGTTAATAACATACCCTTTTTTCTATCCGTTCTTCTTCGTTTTTGGGGTGAATTCTTCTTTCCGTTTCTACCCCATATCTACATTTCAGTTAAGACCCTGGCATCCTTGCAAGGGGCCCTTAAAGTTATAGTGCACTAAATAGTTAATAGCATGCCTCTTTTCTATCCAATCTTCTTCGTTTTCGGGGAGAATTCTCCTTTCAGTTTCTACCCCATTTCAACATTTCAGTTAAGACCCTGGCACCCTTGCAAGGGGCCCCGGTGTACAGGGCCCCTTGAAAATTTATTGCACTAAATTGTTAATAACATGCCTCTTTTCTATCCGATCTTCGTCTTTTTGGGGGGTGAATTCTCCTTTCAGTTTCTACATCATTTCTACATTTCAGTTAAGACCCTGGCAAGGGGCCCCTTAAAGTTATAGTGCACTAAATTGTTAATAACATGCCTCTTTTCTATCCAATCTTCTTCATTTTCGGGGTGTATTCTCCTTTCAGTTTCTACCCCATTTACACATTTCAGTTAAGACCATGGCACCCTTGCAAGGGGCCCGGTGTACAGGGCCCCTTGAAGTTTTAGGGCACTAAATTGTTAATAACATGCCTTTTTTCTATCCGATCTTTGTCTTTTTGGGGGTGTATTCTCCTTTCAGTTTTTGCTCCATTTCTACATTTCAGTTAAGACCCTGGAACCCTTGCAAGGGGCTCTGTACAGGGCCTCTTGAAGTTTTACTGCATTAAATTGTTAATAAATTGCTTCCTTTTTATTCGATCTTCATTTTTGGGATACTTTCTCCATTTAGTTATTCTCCCGTTTCTACATTCCAGTTAAGACCATGGGCCCGTATAGGGTCCCTTAAATTTTTTGTGTGACATGCGTTTTTCACACCCTAATTTTCTCATCTTCGCTGTGCGTAATTTTAAAGTTGAGTCTTGAACTCTTCTCCTTAGACCAACACTTACATATTTTTATTGGGGCCCTAGGGCCCCTTTTTAAGCATTTCCCCATTTTTTTGCATATTTCTTTTAAATTATATTCTAATGATTAATTCATACCCTATGGCCCTATGCTTCAACTCGACTAATCGAAGATCTAAAACGCTAAGTAATAAAACGTTGTAACATATTTTCAATAACTATCAGTTGGCCCCTTTTGGGCCCCCTATTATAACTCCTTAAAAATAGTCCGATTCACTAGCTTTTTTTTTCTAAGAACATCTTAGGTTCTCCAGCTATTACGTGAACAACAAAAAAATATTTCAGACTTCAACTACCACCAATTTTGAGTATAAATCGTCTTCTTGGGGCCCTTGGTGCATCTTCTTTAAAAATGATTTGAAATCCTTGCAGTTTTCTTTACTATAGTTCTAGCGTCCTCAGATTACATTAAAAACTACTAAAGAGTGTATATATACCAAACTACATGCCACTTAAATCCCTTCCCCATAGGGCCCGGTACAAGGCCCCTTGAAGCTTTTGCACAATAAATTATTAATAAATTGCCCCTCTAAATCCGATCTTCATTTTTGGAACCATTTGTCCATTTAGTTATTCTCCAGTTTCTATATTCCAGTTAAAATCCTGGGACACCTTAGGGTCCTGTAGGGCCCGATCCGAGGCCCCTTGACCTTTTTGTGTGCTATGCATTTTTTACACCCTAATTTTCTCACCTTCTCATTGCATAATTATAAAATTGAGTCTGGGACTCTTCCCCCAAGACCAACACCCTCATATTTTTATTGGGGCTCTAGGACCCCTTTTTAAGCATTTACACCATTTTTGCGCATTTCTTTAAAATATTATTCTAATGATTATTTCATACCCTATGATTAATTTTGACTAATTGAAGATCTAAACGTTAAGTACTGAAACATTTAAACATGTTTTCATGTTAGGGTCCTGCTCTCAACTATCAGTTGGGCCCTTTTGGGCCGCCTGTTATAGCTCCCTTAAAAATGGTCCGATTCGCGAACTTTTTTTTAAACAACTTCTTAGGTTCTCTAGCTACAACATGAACAACAAAAAGAAAATTTCAGACTTCAGCTATCACCAATTTTGATTGATTGTATTTTATGTCAGCCAATTATCTGCACGTGGGATATAGGCCCTAAGGGGGAGGAGTGCCTTCCGTGGAGGTCTTTCTAAGGGAACCTAACCCGTATTAACGCTTGGAGAACCAAGGTTCGAAGAAAACCACGAAAACTCCGAACGATTAGGCCGACGGGTGCGATTGGGATCGAACACAGCACCTCCCGTCTACCAGCTTCGAGAGCAGAACCTCTCGGCCACTGGTGGGGCGGCCACCAATTTTGAATATTAATCGTCTTCTTGGGGCCTTTGTTGCAGCTTCTTTAAAAACTATCCTATTCTATTGCAATTTTCTTTACACAGTTTTAGCGTCTTCCAGCTACTTTAAAACCCCAAAAAAATTTTCTTATACTCAACTACATTCCAGTTAAGACCCTGGCCCTTAGGGCCCGGTCTTTCTTTATACCTCACCTACCACCTTTTTTAGCATCAACTTATGTCTACTCACTACATTCGTAAATTAAAAATAGTGTTACTTTAAAGGTAACTTTAGATAAGGGATTTCATCCGTTTATTAAATATCGTGTTAATGCTAACAGTAATTCATAAAATTTACAAGGTGAGGAGGCATCTTCCACCCCTTGGTGGCGCATTATTTTCTCGGGTTTAAGGGCCCAATTTCAACGGGATTTGATTCCTTCAACTTAGATTACAAATCAGCTACTTTCTGTATTATGAAATTTTATCTTACACTTTAGTTATTAACATTTTTTAACATTAATGGCGCATTCTTTTTTTTTCTGTGGGCTTGATTCCTACGAGGTTTGGCTCCCTCAACTTGGTTTTCGATTGTCTCCAGCACGTGCGGGCACTTCCGATGAATGCTGCCATAGGTAGTGGGGATCTAGATTACAGGTTCTTTCGGAAAGAAGTTTGATGGGAACACATTAGACGCTGCGGAAGGCAATGGGGCCTCCGAAATTAGGTTCATTTAAAAGAATTTCCAAAGATATAAAATCATGCAAACTTAAGTTTTGTTTAAGGTTATTATTTACAAACCCTGGCCAATGCCGGACGGGTCTGCTAGTAAGAAATAAATGAGATCAGCAATTTTATCGTTCTAAGAAATTGAAACACTTTGTTTTTGTGCATGTATGCTGTGTAGTTTCTATTTCAAAAGTTAATTTGAAAATTCAGGGATTCACATGATAATTGAGGATTTGAATTTTGAATGCCTTAATTATAACTGAATTTTTTTAATAGAATGAAATCTGTTTAAATTTTTTTCCCTATTTTGCATTATATATATATATATATATATATATATATAATGCAATATAATATGAATATATATATATATATATTCTAAAGGCACTAAAAGTTAGAATGTAAGAGTATTGCGTATGCAAAAAATTACACGGTAAAATTAGACTAATTCTTATATATTTTTGTATTCTAATATTCTTTCTAATATTTTTCTCTACATAGGAATAAACTCTATCCTTTTATGTTTCATAGATTTGTAAATCTTTTAAAAACAAGAACTAATAAGCATAAATATTGTATCTGCTAATAATAAGGCATCATAAAAGACTATCATAGAAATATTACTAATAAATTCCTTTATCAATTTACTGTCACTTGTTCTTAAATATATATAGAAATAAAATATGATGCATATTCTTTTACAAACTAAACCAGATCGCAATAACAAAGTCCTTCCAGCCTGTGCAGGAAGAAAAAGTAATTTTCATATGCCTTGTTTTTAAAAAGAAGCTGGCTAACAAACTCTGTTGAGACCTTGAAGAATCCTGTACACATACTCAGTCACATCCAAATCAGTTCATAATTACGAGAGTTGCAACATGACAAAAGTCAGATATATATATATAAATCAACATTTGAACGGAGAAAGGTTTTGGAATCTGGGGATCGTGTTCAGTGATAATAATATATCAAAATTTTCTAGAATTGCTTTCTTCCGAACTGGTGCAATAGGTAGCTTTTTATTTTTTGGCAATGAAAGATACCTAAAAAACCGGATTTCAACACAATGTATTTTATAATACACAATTTTGTAAATAGATTTTGTTTTTATGTTTACAGAGCAATATTTAAATTTTATTGTTGACATCTAATCAGTTAACAACTATTATGTGCATGTAAAAATTATTTTTGAAATAATCTGAAAGCAAATTTAATGAATTACATAAAAAATATTTTATTTAATGTTTGTATTTAAATACATGAGTTAAACAATATGTGCTGATAACATCTGAACAGATAAAGGCTTGAAATTTAAATCAGGGAATAAAGCTAAAATTCCAGGCTCTTTGACATTTACAAAAGAATGAATTTTCATTAGTATTGCTTTTCTTTCCTAAAGTAAATAAATAAATAAATAATCATATAAGTTAAATGAATATATCAAACTGTTAAAATACAAAATAATAAATTAAACTATACATAATATCTAAAACAATATTTCATAAACAGACAAAAGGATGCAACTAATGAGGTGTGCTGTTATCATGTAAAAGAGTCATTTAACCAAGCTGAAAATAAATTCAATTTAAAACAAGTCTTTCTGGC
Organism: Maratus speciosus; assembly: GCA_963932465.1. Classification (NCBI taxonomy): domain Eukaryota; kingdom Metazoa; phylum Arthropoda; class Arachnida; order Araneae; family Salticidae; genus Maratus; species Maratus speciosus. The sequence goes on along the minus strand of OZ010788.1, from coordinate 118,472,598 downwards.
TCAGTTGCAAGAGCAGGTCGATTTCTTCTTCTTCTTTTTTTTAGATACATGCATCACATTTAACACAAATTAAACAAATGGGTCTCACTCCTGCTAAACTCCATATTTTGGCAAGTAAGGTATTTTGCAAGGGAAGTTTAAATTTGGTTTGACAAATGTAATTGAATGGATATAAGGCAATTATATCAAAAATGTAAAAAAAATTGTTGAAATCATAATTTAAAAATCATCTGTAATCTGTAATGTATTTCCTATGCTCAACAAGATTCAAACCCATACCATTTAATGAATATCATCAAAATCGTTTGTGTATCCCTGCAATTAAACTATAAAAATTACATACTTGATTAACAAACTAATGTAAGGTACTTGCAAGATCAATAAACTGTCCTAATTAGACTAAATTATTTTAACACAATTATAGGTTACAACACATATTTTTAACACAATTATAGTTAACTAACCCAGCTAACGGGTTAGCTGGGTGAAAAAAGTTCCACCAGATTTGTCCGGGATAGTTCAGATGGTAGGGCACTGATGGCTTCAGCCAGGAGATTCCTGGTTCGAATCCTGGTCTGGACATTTTTCGCCCAGTTGGAAATTTACATCTAAAATAATTTATTTACCAATTAGAATAATTGTGTTAAAAATTAATCTAGTGTAATTACGCATCCAACGATTTCTGGAGTTCCATTACCTGCGATTTATTCTGTTGAGCTGAACCAGGTTTCACACCAGATGCTATAATCATTTAGGTTAGCTGGGTGAAAAAAGTTCCTCCAGATTTGTCTGGGATAGCTCAGATGGTAGAGCACTGGCAGCTTCAGCCAGGAGATTCCTGGTTCGAATCCTGGTCCGGATATTTTTTGCCCAGTTGGAAATTTACATCTGATATGTCCTAATTAGGTTCAAACTATTTCAGATGTTATTCTGTAGACAAGTTTGCTTTTGTGTGTGTGTCTGTAAACTAACTTTAAGAGCTACAGACTTGATTAATAAATTAATTCAAGATACTTGTAAGATTGATGCATTTTTCCAATTGCATAAAATTGGTTCAGAATTTTGTACATGAAGACAATCTTTTTGTTTTTGAGTATTCCTGCAAGTGCCAACTACACTTGATTAACACACTGGTATAAGATATTTGAAAGATAAATACAATGTAGCAATTAGGTTTGAACTGGTGCAGTATTTTGGACATTATTGTGATAACAATTTTTCATGTTTCTTGCTGTTGAGTGTTCCTGTAAATGAACAATAAGTCTTGACTGATGAGTTTATTAAAGATCCTTTTAACGTCAATACATGGCCCCGATTAGATTCAAATTGGTTCAGTATTTTGGATATTATTGTAATAAAAATTTTGAATGTTTGCATGTTTCTTGCTTTTAAGTGTTCTGTAAACCAGCGATACTCAACCTGTGGCCCACAGACTTTTTATCTACAGCTTAAGTCACAATCATTATGGGCATACATAAGATTTTTGTTAGGGAAGGGGCAATAATGAAAGTTGGTCCATTTTTTAGCCAACATGCATAGTAAGTAAATTCTTTCTGAACACTGGTGAAACATGAAGAAAATTGGATGCCTGAATTAATTACAGGCTGAAAATAATAACAATGGGATGCAGTCATTTTAAATGTAAATTAAGGCTGTTCTCAACTGCTCTGCTCAACAAGCACAAAACGTTTTGACACATTTACGAATTCATTTTTTAACACAAAGATATAAAATTGGAAAGCCTGACTATGGAAGTGATTTGGAATCGTACTGTTCTTTCCATTTTTTGATAAATAAATTACCTATTGAGTTATAAGCGATTTTGATCACGTGACAAAGATGTTTTCTCCCTCCACTGACCGGTTTTTCTGCTTTCTTCAAGAACTTTGTTTCAAAACATCAACTTTGACAATATCTTTTGAAAGATCTATTGTGTGTGCAAAAAAACCCGGAAAAAACAGCTTGATTACATAGTTTCTGAACAACAACACTGGCTAGTTTCATGCATTCCCGACCAAAAATATATTTAAACTTATGTCATAAAGTTGCCCTTTTGGATTTGAGAACAGCCTTAAGTTTAGTAGAGTTTCCAAAGAATTTCGAATCATTTTGGTAAACCTAGTAAGTAACAAAGTTACCACCACTCTCTCTCTTTTTTAAAAGTAATACCTAACTTCTGATCTTTTACTGATGGTTTCATCTTTTTTGTTTTACATATTATAATAAATGAAATTTAAAATTAAACATAACTAAATTAACTTAATGTTTACCATTGAAATTTCTAAGGAAAATTTAAATATTTAAAAAATATCCAAAAGAGAAAACATTATGACAATGCAAATCTTTATCAGAACTTAAAAAAATAAAAATGAAAAGAGAGTTTTCTCAAAACTGTGAATTAAAATGTGTTATCATTAACAAAACAAAGTAGTTATACAGAAAATAAACATTTGATTAACTGAAAGAGACAAAATGTCATTATTTATCCTGATTGAATATCCGGAATGTAAAGACATGAGTGATTTTATCTAGACTAAACATTTGAAGAGTGAAACAGAAGAAATTTCGCCGCTTATCTAGTTTGAAGCCTGGTAATCTCGAAAACTAAAGTTTTGATCTCTAAAAGATCATAAATTGGCCTATCACTAATCCTAGGACAACTAAATCATCAGATACCATACCAAGTTTTTTTTTTTTTTTTTTTTTGAGTATTTAGGCCATGAATACTATTTTCTGGTCACTAATATGAATTATTTGATGACATGAATAACAACTGAAATAGCAAAAATCCATATAGATATTTTTTAAGTGTCTTGGAAAGAACTGGGGTATCACTTCAGTTATTGAAAGACTTTTTATTATAAATACAAAGCTTTATGTGTTACTGTTACATGTACAAGCAATATAACATAGCTATTTTATTTCTTTGAGATTTCACAGAGTGTCAAAATTGTAAAGATAGTTTTCATTCATCCTGTATTGTATGAACAATAGATTTTTAGATTAAAATAAATAAATGAATAAAATCATGCCCCACACATAAATTTAGGAAACACTTTCCAACATTTTCAGAATACTGAAATGAAACTTTACCAATAATAGATTACCTCGAAGTAGAGATCTGCACAGGCCTTGGCTTGGCCCAAGAACTGTGACCCACCTGTGACCAAGACCCAGCCTGGCAAAATGAAGGCACTCTTTTAAGCAGGTTAGGCCAGGCTGGCAGAATTAGGTTAGTTTTTTAATGGGCCAATAAACAAAATAAATGGGTTAACAAAAAAAATTGAATGGGCCTGATGGGCTGCTAAAAAAAAATTAAGAGGGCCAGCTGTCCGCTATAAAAATTTACATAAAGCCAATGAAATATGAACCACTTTTATAGGATATGACTTTCATGAGAATAACTATAAATGTGCTGCATGAGCCGATGCTAGTTTGATAATATCAATACAGAAATATAACATGTCCAGTGTAGATTGGCATCGGACAGTTACATTGTGCCCGAACGCAGACTTATTTTTTTCTACAGACTCATGCTGGGCCAAAATCAGGCTTACATATTTTTTTCTACATAGTCAAACGGGGCTGGAACTGGACTTAACCCCTTGCATGTGGAATATATTTGAGAAAAACATTCCAAAAATGGAAAAATAAAATTTCTTTAATTTTGTTTGTTACTATCATCAAAATGTTAGAAATAGATTACTTAAAAAAAATAATAATAACGTACTAACTACTATATTCAATATTTTCACATATATGGGAAATGCTAATGGATTACAGTATTTTTGCTCAAATTATAGCAAAATAAGTCAAATGACATAATTTTCAAGGTAAATATAATCAAGATAAATATAAATAAGATAGATAAAATGGTAAATTACATATTATGCATTGGGCAAATCGAAAATTGGGCCTCGAAATTCCGGCCCATGCAGACCTCTTACTCAAAGTCTTTTGTGCATCTCTATACATAAAGATCTACAAATCTCTATATATGTTACATAGCAATGCTAAAATTTACAGAAGTACATATTTGTACAGCTCAGTATATTATCTAAATATTTTTATGCATATTAAACTAAAATTTAATTTAGGAAAAAAAAAATGCATGACACTAATGAAAACTTTCAGAAAGTAACATTCATAGATGGCCATGTATCTAGTTCTTTGCATAGCCCTGAATATGAATTTATTTATATTCTTCAAACATTTCTTAGTATACTAAATATAGTTCAACTGAAAAAGGCATAATTCAATAACAAAACACCCTTTAGGAATTCAAGCTCACACACAGTAATGCTTATGAATTATTTTCTGTAGCCCTGTATATGATTTATAGAAATTATAAACATAATGCAGTACACAAAAATTTAGTTAAATTAAAAAACTCATATTACAATGGAAAACATATCCAGCATTTATCGCTCATAGATATTATTGCAACAAAAATTTTTTAAGACCCTGGAAATGAATGTTAATTGTTATGATATCATATTCAATGTAAGCATCTTTTAGTGCACTTCAATAATATATACTATCAAGTTTATTATGCTTGAAATAGTAACATCATTAAAATACTTTGCAAACATTTTTTTTTTTCTGTAGACCATTATGCAACTGACCATGTAACTAAATTCTTTTGGCTGACCCTGTAAATGAATGACAAATGTTTTGCATTCCATTTTCTACAGAAAGGATGCTTTAGTGCATCTCAGAAACGCATATCAATCTCATTGTTTGAAAAAGTGAACATTAAAATATGCAACAAACGATTTTTTCTCCATACACCATATTTTAACATATGTTACAAGGGGAAAAAATCTCTTGCAGTGCATTTTAATGAAGTTACACTTTTCAAACAATGAAATTAATTGAAATTGAATCTTTTGAGTGACCCTGTAAACAAACTATAAGAGCTTCACACTTCATTTTCAATAGCAAATATGCCATAATAAACCTCAATAGCATTTTTCAATTACATGACAATATGAGTATATTTAGGAGAGATAGAGCATGGATAGACAGGAGACAGACAAACTGAAGTCATAAACACTATTCAACTATGCTGAAAAGCGTTCAAAACAACATCTCAATTTTGTTCCAATAATTGAAAGTTTGTAACTTGGTAGTTATACATTAATTTAGAGAATATTGACTCAGGATGAATGTATACGGAATAATAAAAGCTATGTATCCTTGATGTAGTGTTTTAACATTAGATAAAGGAAGACAGCAGATAGAATTTATTAATAGTTTAGACTACTCAATTGGGCAAAGACTGCCTGTGTATTCACTGCCAAAGATAGTGTGGCTCCAACAAGCACTAGGTTCATTTTAAAGGATTTTCATTTAAAAATATAAAATTATATAAATTTAAAGTTCATTTGAGAAAATCGATCTGTGTAGCAGACAAAGCCTGCTAGTTCCAAATAAAAACAGTAAGGAGAAGGGTTAAAAAATCTTTAATATTTGGAAAATTGAAGAAGATATATAAATACCAGAAAGTAAGAAAATTGGGAAAGTATGGATATATATATATATGTATATATATATTTTTTTTTGGGGGGGGAGTGGGGGGAGACAGCTATTTAATCAAAAATCCTTAATCTTTTTTTCAAACATGAATCTGTTTCCTATTGTTGGATCCTTGACATAAGAGTAAAGGATGGGGTTACATTTCAACTTTTCTTTTTATATTCTTCATAAAAACTGTTGTGAAGCTTCTTAAAAAAATCATTTAACTACACAAAGTTTACTTTATGAATAATTAATCCTTTATATATATATATAAAAAAGAAGAAGAAGAAAAAGTGTTGGAAAGTAGGCTTTTTTAGCCTTACAACTGACCAGCTTATGTTAAATATTAGATAGAAACAGTTTTAATCACTGCATGAGGAAAATAATGAAATTCAAAATAATTTTATTATTTACCTGTCCACTTTCATTATCTCCTAAAGAATAAGGTGGTAAGCTACAACTGTTCAAAATTAGAAACACTGTTTCCATAAACAAGGACTGAAATGCACTTTCTTTCTTACCTTCTGATCTCTAGAAAACAGGGGGAAAACCACCATAGTTACTGAACATATGAAAAACATTATTTTTAATTTATTAATACAGTGAACTATCTTTAATTTGTGCATATAAAGTGTTTGAATTATTCAATATTAAAAATAACTGAAACATAAGTGTTATAACACAATGAGCAATATCAAAAAGCATACAATGATACCTCAGCTAACGAACATAATTGCTACGTTAAACGAACACATTGCTCCAAAATTATGTTCATTAACTGGAATTGATTTCCTGTGCAATTAAAATGCAATGCTGCTGCATTATGTTAGTACAGCGCTACCCAAAGAAAAAAATGTTTGTTAGCTTTATCCAGGTTACTTAGCCAAATCAGAAAAACAAGAAAAAATATCATTATCTGATGTATCAATGTATGTAGTATAAAAACTTAAAGAGTACTGTGTTTTATGTGCTCCAAAAATAAAATAAATTATTTCATAAAATCACATTATGTACAGTGAGTCACAGGCATACAAAAAAAGGTGAACTCCCCATACATAAAGTAGCACTTTTTCACCAGCCCTGCTTATGATATTTAGATTTATATCTATTAACTACAGGCATGTCAAAATTTAGATCATTTAAGAAATACACATTCTTCAGTTGAAAATTCCCCTTCAGTAATTTCCTCTAATAAAGAGAATGGTATGTGAATACTTTTGTGCAGCCCTGTATATGAGCTATAGAATTTATATAATGAGTAACATGCAAAAAATTAATTAAATTAAAAAAAATAATAAAAATAGCTATTTAACTGGAAATTATGTTTTCTTTAAATTGATTTTAAAAAACAAGAAAGAAAAAATCATGTGTCCAGCATAGATTATGAAATACTTTCAAATACATTCAGAATAATGTAACAAAACAGCATCGTTTAAAAAATTAAAATATTACATCTAATTCAACCTTATGGAAAAGCATAACACATTTCAAAACCCAATTTCAGCTGTTCCCACCTACAATCAGAAAATTATCGGAATTTTTTTCACCAGCCCTATTTATGATATATAGATTTGTATCTATTAACTACAGGCATGTCAAAATTTAGTTCATTTAAGAAATACACATTCTTCAGTTGAAAATTCCCCTTCAGCAATTTCCTCTAATAAAGAGAATGGTATGTGAATACTTTTGTGCAGCCCTGTATATGAGCTATAGAATTTATATATAACGACTAACATGCAAAAAATTAATTAAATTTAAAAGTGCATACCAAATTTTAAACTGTACACTCCAGCAATTATTACTCAAAGAAAGTACTGTAACCGATTTCTTTTGTGTGTCCCTGTAAATGAATAAAAAATGCCATGAATGCCCTGTTCTAACATGATCGCAGTGAAATTCCATGATTTATATAAGTTTCAATACATTTAAAATAGCGTAATGTCATTAAAATGCTCTGGAAACGATTTTTCCCATACCACATAATGGAATACTTTTGAGTGCCCCTGTAAATGAACTATTAATTCTACATACTTCCTATACAATACCAAACATGCTTTGGTGATCCTAAATAACCTTTATCAATTGCACGAAAATCCGAGTATATTTACGGGAGTTAGAGCGTGGAGAGACAAACCGAATGCATAAACACTTTTCAACTTTGTTGGAAAGTGTTAATAATAAAATTAGGGAGGTCTTCATACTGAAATTGCACCAAACTCAAAAATTCTGAATATGAATACTTAATTTCGACGTCATATTTGGCTTTTTTCAGTAAATTTTATCTTAGGATACTAAACGAAAAATCATTTGGTCAAGTAGTTTTGGAATTATGAAGGTTTAAAGTTTGGAACTCTTAATGCTAAATTCATTTGTAATCATTACAAGATGGATTGCAATGCAAGTGTAGTTTTTTAAGCATAGCTCAAAAACTACTAGGCAGAATGTACTGTAATTTTAGATTCACATATTTGAAGCTTCTAGAAATCATTTTCTGTTAAATAATTCATTGGTTACATACAATTCATATATTTTTTAATTAATTTAGAAAACATAAATATATTCAAAATAAATTAACAAAAAAAGTATGAATTATAACCTATGTATTTTTTTAACAAAAATCAATTTCTAGAAGCTTCAAATATTCGAATCTGAAATTAGAGTTCATACCACTAAGTAGTTCTTGAGTTAAGCTTAAAAAAACTAGTTGCATCACAATCTGTTTCACAATGATTTCAAATTAATTTAACATTAGAAGTTGCAAAATTTAAACCTTCATAATTCCTATATTGCTTGACTAAATGACTTCCCATTTCATATCTTACAACAAAATTTATTAAAAAAGCCTAATATGATGTCAAAATTAAGTGTTCGTATTGAAAATCAGTGAGTTGGGTATAATTTCAGTATGAATATGATGACCGGACTTTTTTTTTTTAAAACATAAATTGAAAGAAGACACAATTTTCAGCCAAATTGCTATTTCTTTCTTTCTTTTTTTTTCTGGTACAATTTGGTGATTAAAATGTATAGCGTGCTCTCTCTCTCTCTCTTTTTTTTTTTTTTTTTTTTTTTTTTTTTTTTTTTTTTTTTTGGCTGAACTTAGAATATTTACTTTTAGAAATTCATTACTTTGGCTTTACTTTGTTGTTACACAGTTGAGAAATTATTCAATATGTTTCACTGATTAAAACATTGCTATTAATTGCTGATAACTAACTGAGAGACAAGAAATAAAATTTTACTTAACTAGGGATGGATGATTGCTGATAATTCTATATTCAAGAAGAATCGTCATCATAGAAAATTAAAATTGGGACAGTCATCAATTCATTCCTAAATTCTATAATCAAGATATTCTACAACTGATTACTTCACTCAGGAGCTAAAAACAGCAACTGATCATACACAGTAAGTACTTGTATGAACACTACATTAATATTTCTCTCAAGTCTTCATTTTAATGTATTTTATTAAGTAATCAACAGTGTTGGTTACTTAGTTGGTATTTTGTGGTTTGCAGACATAGCTGAAAGATGTACACATTGTATAAAATATATAGTCGTTGAGCCAGAAGCCAAAATTAGTGATTTTGGTTTCATCTCTGAGGACTTGATGATATATACCTTTTTGAATTCACAATGGTCCAACGAGTTCATTTTATGATGATACTATGAAAATTGTGGTAGCTTATAGACGCCATATTGGAAAGATGAGCGTCATCTATCACACATAGATACATATGATTATTTTGCCAGTATCACATAATTAAAGAGATTTCAATATCAAAATGGAAAGAACAAATATTGTTAAACATACAACGTTATACTGAATATATATTTATTAAGATTTCATTTTAATATGATGCTTATCTTTACATTTAACTTTATGTTTATTAACATTTTCAATGGAATAAACAGTTCAAAAGACATTTGTGATGAAAGAAAACCGAAATCTTGTTTTGCATTTTAATGCATATTATTTTCATGTGGTAAGACACAGGAATTCAATAAAAAATTAATACTGGTGAAACTATTGTACTTATTCTGTTAAGAATTAACCCGTTAGGCACCACGGGTGCATATATGCATTTTCAGAAACGTGCTTCCATCGCTTGTTTTTGATACCACTAAGAAAGAAAAGTAACATTTTCCTTATTTAATTAGATATTTTCTTGATTGCTAAGCTAAATTTAATTGTTTGACAAAAAGTGGTGTCAATCGAGTAAAATTCAGGTAAAAGATGCTGGTCTCGAATGGGTTAATAAATAACAGAAATCTTAGTCTTCTTTACTGCCATCATCATCATCGGTTGACATTCCTGTGTCAAGATAACTTCCTTCGTCATATAACATTTCTATATTCTGCATATGCTTGTATATCTGAGGTTATTAAAAAGACACGCATATGCTGGTGAGACACATGTTCTTGAACAAGAGTATGACATATCAGTTCCAAAAGAGCTTCAGGATCAGGAGGACTGCCATTCCACTGGACCTCTACATAGCCTTTTCCTTTACTATCTGTTCCAAAAATCCAATCATATTTATCTGGGTTAGAAGATCAGGATCGGCCTGTAAGCACTTCATCCGTGGTTCCACAGACTCCTTTTTTAGAGAAAAAAATATATAGAATATAGCGCAATTCATTGATGTCTGAGTATTTGTGCTTTCCATAATAGAGATGGCATATTTACGACTTAAACTGTTTGTTTCCTCTGATATATCAACTGCAGTATCAAGCGCCTTAAGCGCATTTCGTAATTCAGTGTTCTGAATCATCCTTTTCCCTTGCCTGCAAAAGCACTTACTGTATCGCCTGCGACAGTGAATGTATTTCAGGTGATGCATTACATACCGCTTTACCTAGAAGTCCATGTATCCTACTCAAGTTGTAGTACTTTACTTTACCCTGTCATTGGATCCATATTTTACAAATATTAATCCTTTCTAGATTTTCAAATCGTTTTCTAAAGAAAACAGTATGATAACTGCCACATCAGTATCTATAGAGATAATAATAATATTTCTAAATCCAGACGCTAAAGCATGGTGTGCGCGAAATAAAAGTCGCGTATAACCTCTTCTTGGAAGCAGGTCTATTTAGAGTATTCTTCAACTAGTTATTTCGTGAATTTATAGCATTTTTCTCCGTAGATAACGTACATCATTCGTGTATTCAACTATTTCAGATAATGTTCATTTTGCCATTCTTAAGAAATGAAATGTATAAGTTCTTTCTTGTTCTCCTTATCAGATAGAAACTGCTTCCATTTTCGTACTGGGTGACCAGGAGTATATAACTTTTATAGCATTACCAACAGTTTATATTTTTTGTTCGTTTCTTTTTATTGACACCTGCTGTGTATATCAAATACAACGTCTATTCTTTGAGAGGATGTAGAATCTTGTATTATTTTAGAAAACAGATTATTTGCTAGTTGTCCAAATGATTGTAACTCCTGCGGTAGCTTTGAACAAAGCATATTCCGTCAATGATATTAACAACACCATCATTTGCATTCTTTCAACAGTCTCAATTTTGTCATAACATACATCAGTTTGATTTTTCAGTTTTCGCATTAAACCATCAAGTGTTGCTAAGGACTATGAAAGAAGCCCTAGGTGGTAGGAAAAGACAGTTCTAATATCGAAATTTCTTCGCTCTGCAATGATTGTCATCTGAGCAAACAGATTTCTTTCTGGCTAGGCAACAAACTCTGATTTATTAAATTTTACACTTTGTTTCTTCTTAAAGTCATAAAATGTCTTTAGCTTCTTTATCTTTGGGGGTTTGAAAAACCCGTCTGGCTTTGAGTCTTCAGGCAGATATTCTCTCTTGAAAGTTTGGTAAGCTTCTTCACCCATCTCATGAGCATTGACCATGTCTCCGACAATTTCTAGATTTGTCATTGCTCCAGTTTATTCTATTACCATATCTGGATTTATCCAAATCATGTTCTGTAAATATGAGATATCACGTTCATCTTTCTGGATCCTGCTTAAAGACAGATCTGGATGTAGAACTAGTTTTGGTTCTTTCAAGAATCAGGTGAAGAAATGCTTCCCTGATATCAAAAATATCTATCGATTGTGGCAGGTCTTTGACTGAACTTCTTTGTACCTTTTGACCCGTGCATGTCTTTACCTGTTGTCTCTTCTATCGCCCAATTAATTTAATAGCATGCAAAACCAAGAAAATCTTTCAATCACCCTGTTTATTGGCGGCCATTTTCCAATATGGCATCCATTAGCTACTCTGTTTTTGAATGTTTCATGGATAAAGGTCATTCTGATGTTGTGGTGAATCAAAAAATGTGTGATTTATCAAGTCCGCTGGCATGAAACCACAAGAGTCCCTGGCTCAACGACGGTGGCCATTTTCCAATATGGCGCCCATAACCTACCCTGGTTTTGAATGTATCATAGATAAATGACATGCTGTTGTTGTGGTGAATTAAAAAATATATGGTTTACCAAGTCCGCTGACATGAAACCACTCGAACTCCTGATTCAACGGCGACCGACGGCCGACCTCATCCGACAGCGGCCATTTTCCAATATGGTGCCCATAAGCTACCCTGGTTTCGAAAGTATCATGGATAAATGAGGTACTGTTGTTGTGGTGAATCCAAAAATATATAGTTTACCAAGTCCGCTGACATGAAACCACATGAGCCCCTGGCTCAACGACTAATATATGAAATATTCTTTTAAGAGAATTTTAATTATAGGATAAATTGGATTAAGAAAGATCTGTTCTTTTTTTAGAAATTGAGTTGTGCCTTATTTTATGGATTTTGTCCCAGGCCAGGCGAAAACGAAGAAATTAAAAAAAAAATAATAATAATAATAAATGGGCCGCGTCCTGAATCTGAAAACTTCAAACCATGAAGATCTTTATGAAGGAACTGCTTTGTATAACACATGCACAATTTCTATTAATAATGTAGCATGTACATTATCTGCCTCATTAATTATTAAAATTAAATATTAAGATGTTATGCTTAATGATAATATTACGACTTAAACATGCAATTTATTTTAATCATATATAGTAAAAACTGCTAACATAACAAAAGTGAAGTAAGCATGAAACTTATCCATTATGTACAGGTTTCATTATAATCAGTTTCCTTACTACATTCAGGGCCTGATCAACTCTAAGTGGAACCCTGGCCACACAGGCTGTGCCGGGGTCCTCCTTTCTCAAAAAAATTGCATTATAAATGTAAGAAACAGCTTTATATATATATATATATAATACATTATAAACACATGTAAAAATGCATTAAAAATTATGGGAAAGTAAAATCTTCTGAACTATATGCTATTCAAAGTGAATAAAACTCTAAATTTAAGGGTTTTAATGAAACATGTTTGATGTAAATATTCTTTCTATTCTGAATTCAAATTTACATTGCATTTTATAGTCGTTGGTAAAGAAAACTGTCATAGTTTAGTTTGCATATACAGTAAAAATTACTCCTTTCTGCGAGTTATAAATGGAAAATTGCATTAATTTGTATCTTCCAAGAGTGAAGAAACTGTATTTTAGGGCCCTCTGAAAATATGAGCTCAGGGCACATGTCCCATGTGCCCCTATGATAATCAGGCCCAGATTATGTTAATAACTTTAAGAAGAAATTTAGACACGTCTCTGTCAACACATGTAGCACATCTGAAATTGCTAATTGTACAAAAAACAACTATTTACTTTCCCAAATGATTAAATTTTTTTAGATTTTCATAGTTAAACTTTAAATTATATTACACTAGAAAGGTAGCCCGTCAAAAATGATGGAAATTTAGATATAAAGATATATACAACTCATGTGCAAGAATATGAGTTTTCTCATTTGTTCCGCAGTGATAGATGAAAATAACACATTTTAAGAACGAAACACATTTATGAAAAACTGTGTACAGTAGAAGACCACTAATCTGCACAATTCCAAGTTTTCTGCAAATTTTTGTGGTCATGTCTATTCAGTCTTTGTTTACATTTTTTTTTTTAATTCATATATTGGACAATTTAGATTATTAAGCCTTAAAAATAAATAAATTACACATTTGAAGTAAGGTAAAAACTATTAAATTATCGTATACGATTTCATAAAATGGTATTATATGTGTGTGCTTCACGATCTTGGTTACGATTTTGGCGAAATTGGCTGCAACTTGTCATAATTGTAATAGTGTGGACCTCTATAACAAAAAAGTAACCAGTTTTTAGTAAAATTTCTGATATAAAGTAGTTTTCAAAAACTTGTGTAAAATTGCAGGCCGTTCTCATGTTATGCCAGTCCTGGGAATAATATTTCTAACATTGAAGAGTTTCCATGTATATGTGGAATTTAGAAAAGCTTCTCCAAAAGAAAGGTCCTGAAATGAAATTGTAATTCCTCTAACTTCAAAGTTTAATCGGGCCCTGGTGTTGTTTACTGAAATCTAATAAATACAGTTATTTTGAATATTACAACAGAATTAAACAGCTAAACTTATTTAACTTAAACTCGCTGTTACTTCGCAATGTTATTTTTTAGTATTAAGAAAGAAACTTATTTAAATTTTTCAAATCGTGCACATTTATAATTTTTTTTCGTCTTTAATAACTAAATAATGAAAAAATATGCTTTTGTTCTGATCTCATAAATACGACAATAAAATAATGTAACTAAGAGACATAGCAAAATTAAATCTTTGTGATTTCAAACCATAAACAAATGATACCGCCACCATTTTTCATACTATGACGTCATTAGAATATTGTCCATTGATTGTTGGAGAACTTACTTTGTGAATGATTACCTCAATGATTTAATATTTTTTACGGTTCACGATGAATGAATCACTTGTGTTTGTTTAGGTTTATGGAATGAGATATTAAGCCATGAACCCAATTTCAATTAAAGTTATCCAAAGATATATGTATTTTTAATCGAAATTAAAAACAATGCTTTAATCTCGAAATAAAATGTTTTAGTTTGTATAATTGGTTATTTCTGTTAATTATTTATTTAGGTACTTTTCCATTATAGCGCATTTTTAAAAAAAAGCTTGGCGTAATTCGGGCATCAGAAAGTGAGATATGTTGCCAAAATATACAGCTATGAAAACAAATGTAATGAACCTTTATTTTTGTTTATATATGCACTTATATACATAAAAAAGTCGTTTCTAAATATATATACTATTTTTTTATATACAAATTACGGCACAGATTTCAGATATGAACCAGGATACCTATGTCGCTAAAATGGTGTTATTTTGCCGGGTATTGTTTTTTATTTATTAATAAATTGTTTAGGCACAGATGTCATATTCGCCCCATATTGGCGCGATTTTTTTCCGACGCCGATTTGGCGAAAACATCAACAGCATAAGCAACAACATCCGGGTTACCATATCAAGCAAAATAATGACACTTTGGCGCCGGTTAAGTATACATTGCGTATATGACATTGGCGTCAGAAAAAAATCGCGCCAATATGGGGCGAATATGACATCTGTGCCATTGTTTATTTACTTTTATTTTCTGTTAATATATAAGTAACTGGTATTTGAAAGCGAGATTTCTGCCAAATTGGCGTCAGAGAAAAATCACGCCAACCCCGATGCGTATATGACATCTGTGCAAAAAATACTTCTGTTTCTTTATAAAAATGGATAAATAGTTTTTTTTACATTAAATAAATTGTATAAATATGCAAAAAATTGCTTGTGAGTATGAAGCAGTAAATAGGTTGTCAGAAAATATGTTAGCAAACTTCTTTCTCGCCAAGAAACTTTTCTCCGAAGTATTGTACGTACATAAGTAATGATTGCTAGAAATGCATTTTTAATTATGATATGCGCTTTTATGTTTCACTACATTTATGCATACTATACCGTGTGTATAAATGCTACAGTTCATATGCAGGGCTACACAAAAGAATTCGTAAGGGTTCCTGAGTATGAGAATAAATTGCTTAAAGGTGGTTTTTAAAGGAGTTATGCAGTTTTACGCTGAACTGCATTTAGATTACTAAGAAATGTTTGTAGAATATAGATAAAATGATATACAGGGTCACGCAAAGAATTGGATACATAACCGTCTATGGATGATAATATCTGGAAATATGATTTCAGTAGCTTTAAGAGTAGCTTAAATTAAATTTTAGCTAAATAGTGGCATGTAATAACGGTACTATTGCTATGGATGGTAACTGCTGAAATCAATTTTTTAAAAAAATTATGCGTTTTCTAAAATGTTTACTTAGTTATCTTATTTACCTTATTTCTCTAAATAACGAAGTTTTGTTAAAGCATTCAGGATGTGTTGGAAAGTGTTTCATATTCTATGCTTAACGCATGATTTTTCTTTCTTCTTTAGTCTTATTTTGCATTTATTTTATTCTTAATTTTTAGTCTTATACTGCTTTATAGAAACTTTGGCACAGTTGTCATATATACCCCATATTGGAGCGATTTTTTCCGACGCCAATTTGGCGAAAACATCAACAGCATAAACAACAACATCCGGGTTACTATATCAAGCAAAATAACGACACTTTGATGACAGTTAAGTACCCGTTGTGTATATGACATCTGTGCCGAAACTTTAATATTTAATGTTTAAACTCTTCGCTCCACTCACCTTGCATATAGTATAAACTATAACACAGATAGCGCAAAATAATAGACAGTTTGATACTTTTCCACTGTAGGGGCTTTGGCATTTTTTTAAAAAAGTTTGGTGTAATTTGGGCATCAGAAAGTGAGATTTGGGTACTTTTCCGTTATGCGGATACCATTGTCGCCAAGCGTAATAGTTGGCACAAAATGAAAGTCACGTGAATTAAGGCATTTGAAAAATAAAAGAAAAAATATTGTCGTATTGTGAGCATTTAAAAAATATAACATTTGAAAATTCCAGACTTTTACGAACTATTTCATTAAATCATAAATATATACTTAAAATAATTGAACAAATAACTGTTATAAAATAAAGCAAAATAATAAAACTCATATTAAACTGCTGGCATAAAATTACAAATATCTTTTAGCATTTTGAAATAATTGGCGCATTAGCATACATGGTACTTTTCCTTTATACGGACAGCATGCTAAAATGTATGCTTAATGCGCCAATTATTTCAACCTTGATCGTAGATTTTTATTGTAAACCATGCGAAACATTGTGATTTGTTATTTGTGAATCACGTGAATGATTATTGTTTAACCTTAACCTTGGAAAGCTTTTTAATCTGCTATTAATCGAATTAAAAATGCTTTTTTTTTTTTTTATAAAGTTGTAGTTTACTTTTACTGCTGATGCTGAGATGGATTTTATCATTTGGCAATTACCAGATGATGAGAAAGTTGTGATAAAACTGTTTCAGGAATTTGGAATTCTGCATAATAAAAGATTGTGTTCAAAAAATCATGAAATGAAATTATGGATGAGTTCTGGAAATCCGAAATTGAGTTGTAGCTTACGATCAGACAAAAAACTTGGTTTAAAGGATCGCAGGTGACTTTTCTTAATGCTTTGAGGTTTATATATTTATCGTGCAAAGAGTTGACATCGATTGAATTTTGTAAGCTGCAACTTGATATGAACCACAACACAACAGTGGAATGGAATAGTTATTCGAGAGAAGTTTGTGCAAATGCTTTATGTTCTCGACCAAATAGAAAAATCGGTGGACCTAATAAAATTATAGAAGTAGATGAAAGTCATGTATTATTTATACAGATTGTTGGAAAGGATATAAAACAGATGAACTGCTAAGTGCTGGTTATGATCATTTCACAGTAAATCACAAATACAATTTTGTCGACCCTAATACTGGATGTCATACTCCAAATGTTGAAAGATTATGGGGCATCGCAAAATGGCGCAACAAAAGACATCGGGAAGCTGTTCGTCATCATTTAGAGTCGTATCTCATAGATTTTATGTGGCTACGTCTTCGTTCAAAAAATGAAATGTTTACTGCAATGCTGAAAGATATTTATAATTTTATGGCAGCAGTTTAATATGATTTTTTATTTGGAACAGATGTCATATTCGCCCCATATTGGCGCGATTTTTTTCGGTTGCCAATTTGGCGAAAACATCAACAGCATAAACAACATAATCCGGGTTACCACATCAAACAAAATAACGACACTTTGACACAAGTTAAGTACCTGTTGCCTATATGATATTGGCGACAGAAAAAAATCGTGCCAATATGGGGCGAATATGACATCTGTTCCTTTTATTTTATTACTTTATAGTATAACAGTTATTTGTTCATTTATTTTAAGTACATATTTGTGATTTAATAAAATAGTTCGTAAAAGTTTGTAATTTTCAAATGTTATATTTTTAAAATGCCCACTTTACTATCGAGAATGTTTTTTCTTTTATTTTTCAAATGTTTCAATTCACCTTATTTTTATTTTGCGCCAACTATTGCGCTTGGCGACAATGCTGTCCGTATAATGGAAAAGTACCGCATACATTTTGGCATGGTGTCCGTATAACGGAAAAATATTGAGAATTGTTGTCAAATCATATAAACAGCTATGAAAACAAACTTGGTGAGTGCTTTTTTTTTATATGTTTATTTTATATGTATATTATTCATGTTTTTATGTACAAATTACATCTGTTTCTGTATAAAATTAGAGAAACTGCTTTTTTAATCGTATAAATAAATCGTATAAATATCGAAAAAAAAATGCATGTGTATATAAAATGAAACAGTGGATAGGTTCCGGGAAAATGTTGCCAAATTTCTTTTTTCGCCAAGGCACTTATACTGGAAAAGTACCTAAAGCACATTAAAATCGCGCAATTAGGGGCTCATACAGTACAGCGTCGTCTATTGGCAGTTATTTTATTAGTAGCATCGGGAGGAAGATGTAAAGATGTACTTTAAATTCTCACCCATAGATTTTGAAAAAATATCTTAAAAGAGCGGAGTTTAAATTAAATTTTGGTGACCTCCTTTATGAAAGATTAATAGTTATAAATGGGAATTTCACCAAATCAGCCAGCTATTGCCAAGTTGGCCAACATTTGGCTCTACTGTGGTAACACTGCATAAGTATTTTTCAACAATTACTCATTTCAATGAGGTCCTACCGGAATCGTGAGGGACACACAGAGACTTGGATTTTATATAAATAGATAATACACTATATAGCCATTAATGACTGGACACTTTCACTTTTAGACATTTTGTCGAATATTTAAAGATATATTTGTTGGATTTTTCTGGAACTTCTGGATTATTGAAGAGTATGCTCAACTTCACATTTATCAACGTGATTTGAAAAGATGTGATGAAAAGTGATCAGAAGGACAATTAGGGGGCCAACAATAAGTCAAAGAAAAAGAATAATATTTTGGATCACCCTGTAAAATAAAATACATGAAATGATCTATCACTATAGCTTACAAATACATGGATATTGTACAATATATGTATTCATTTGTAGAAGAATGGAACGTATATTCATGGAGATATATCGATTTTTTTTTAAGTTAAAAAATTTTTTGCATATTTTTTGTTTATATCATGCAGGGATTTTTACCAAATTTAACGCCAGTTTCAGAAAACTTGACAACATGCAGTAGAAATAATAAGGTGTAATTTGAATGTAAATATATTAAATATTTGCTGAAATGTTAGCAGTTGAATGAAATATTTTGTATCAGTGCATGCATGCACAATAAAACAAATTTTTTTTCATAATTTGATAGTCAACTCTATGGAGCAACTCATAAAAAAAGGCCAGTCAAATATCGTGAAAATTCAGAAAGATATCGGAAATATAGTGAGCAAATTTTTATGTGTTGTCTAAAAGCTGCTGAATGATAAGGGATTTTCCACAAATCGTCATTTTTTTATTATCTGGCTTTTAGCAAAGGAGTTTTTAAAGAATCTCAACAAGTAGATTTAGAAGAAATGCTTAGATTTTGATACTTCTTTTTTTCTTGGAATAGGCTCGTTGTGGTGATTTTCCAAGAAGATCTAAAGCATCCATAAAAAATGAAATATTAAAAAAGTAAAAATTAAAATTGACAATTTATGGGAAAACCCCTTATCATTTAGTTGTTTTAAGAGAACAACTAAAAATCAGCTCAGTCAATTGCCCATATCTTTCAGAATTTTCATGATACCTAACTGGCTTTTTTTTATGAGTTGCTCCATAGCGTTGACTATCAAATCATAAAAAAATATTTCTTTTAATCATGTGCAGATAAGAAATATTTCATTCAACTGCTCATATTTCATCAAATAATTAATATATTTACATTTCAATTACACCATATTATTTCTACAATATTTCGTCAAATTTTCTAAAACTGGCGTTAAATTTGGTAAAAACCCTGCATTATAAAACAAAAAACATGCAAAATTTTTTTCAACTTTTAAAAAAAATCGATATATTTCCATGAATATGCATTGTATTCTTCCACAAATGAATACATATATTGTACAATATCCATATACTTGTAAGCTATAGCAATAGATCATTTCGTACATTTTATTTTGCAGGGTGATCCGAAATATTATTCTTTTTCTTTGATTTTTTGTTGGCCCCTAATTGTCTTTCTGATCAAACTGCCGTTGATAAATATGAAGTCGAACATATTATTCTTCACAATCCTGAAGTTCCAGAAAAATCCGACAAATATATCTTTAAATATTCGAAAAAATGTCTAAAATTGAAAGAGTCTGGTCATTAATGGCTATATAGCGTATTAGCTATAAGCATCATCATAATCATCACATGTATGAAAGTTTCAAGTTAGTCCCAAATTTTCATATGATACTAGAAATGGGAATGCTCAGAAAAAAATGGAAAAGTTGGGAAAAAAACCGTTTTTTTTTTTTTCAGTTTTTTTCCGAAGGGCTACTTTTTAATTTTTCCAAATTGGAAAAATTGAAATTTGATTTATAAAATAATGTAGTCAAAATTTTATAATTGCTACATTCTGATACTTTTATTTATACTTTTTTCATGTTTAGTGTCCATCATGAAAACCTTAACATGGAAAATCTTATCTGCAAGCAGGGATCTCTTTAGAAAGAACTTGAGTCTCTTAAAGGATCTATCAGTTTTTTCTCCTTAAAACATATGACCTTTAACAAAAAAATTTTTCTTAAAAATAGACATTTCAGAATTTTTTTACAATCTTCAAATTAAATCCTTTACAAACGTAATGATTTCAGAATTTAAAAAAACCTGTTGTATAATAGCTGCAATAACCAATGAATCTGTTATCTAGCTGTTTATATGTACAAAGGACAATAATGTCTAAATAAGAACTTAAATATGATAATTTCTAATTCACAAAATTCCGATTACATTCTTTGATATTTCATTCACATTTTTTACAAGTTCACAAGTTTTTATAAAAGTTCACAATTTCGCAAAAGATTTCGTGTGAAAAAAATCCTAGCAAATCCTTGGTAAGATAATTAAATGCAACTTCTCTCGTTTAAAATGAAAATTCATGTGCAAAAGTATTTCAATATTATACCAACAAATGAAAATGGTAAGATGGAAAATTTAATGTAAAATTTGAAACATACATTTATTTTTATTCGCATGGCTGTAATTTTTCACTATTGTTAGAAAAATTTCTTTTGATAATAAGATGCAGTTGAAATTATGTATCATTTTTTTTATTTTCTTGAAATATAGATTCTTAGAGTTGTCTAAATGTATTTTCAAAAAACATAAATCCATACAAAACTTTGCAAAGAAAATGTAAGCAAATCTCTGTGAAAAATCTAGTTGAACAAAATTTTTAAACATATGAAAAAATCCACCTGTTTTAAAAATTTGATAAAAAAAAAAAAAAATACTGCTTTCATTATTAAGGATCTAAATCTTACTAAAATATAGTTTGGCTTTAGTCTGGAAAGCTGTACCAAAACTTCATATACAGGAAATGCAAATTATAACTGTAGGGGGGGGGGGGAGTAATATTGTAAAATAATACCAATTTTTAATCAAGGGAAGATTTGAAAATGCTAATAGTATTTATAATAATACCAGAACTACTATAATTTGTTTATTTTTCACTGGCATCCTTTATACATTTAAAAACCAGTACTATGTAGATGAGATGTACAATACAGTTTAAAACTGCTTTAAAACTACAGTGATATTGGTTGACACTAAAAATTTTTTTGTTTGTTTTTAAAATTAACTCCGCTGATATAATTAAACAAGTGTTTCTGAAAAATCATTTCAACAGACACATGATATATTACGAACACTGGTGTTAAATTAGGCAAGAAAAGCTACTGTCAGAATTCTGAGACTGAAAGGATAAACTTTTAAAAGCTGGCTTTTTTTCACTCTCTCTCTCTTTTTTTTAATAACATTCGCATGTAAAGAGAAAATAATTTTTTTTTAGTGTGCAACTATATTGAAAAAGTTTATTATTGTATACTTTTTAAGAAAACATAATTTATTTTTGAGAAACATTTATCAATCAATTACACAATCAATTTTTCCAGAAAAAAAACTGAAAAAAAAATGGTTTTTTTCCGCCACTTCAACTTTTCCGGAAAATTTACATCTCTATATGATACTAAACATCAGTTCACCTACATCAAATTTTATAGATATTATTTAATGCTGTAATTTGTTCACAACTAAATCCAGATAGGTAGAAAATCTAGATTTGATTTTTGGACATACAATAAACATTATGGATGATGTTTCCATGAATTGAATGACCTTATGAATGAGCATGTTTCTTACAAGGGAACCACTTTTGATGCTGCTCACACCTAGCATTGAGACCTGGTGCACTTTTTTTTTACTTATACATAAAAGTTAGAAAACCGATAAAATTTCTCTGTTAAAATCATATATTATATATTTTTTTATACTTTTAATTTTTTATTATTGAATTTTTATTTGTTTATTTCATGCCAAAAGTGAGTTAAGTCGCCAAATATGGCGTTATAAATTTTTCGTCTGCTTTATCCTGGGAGTATAATATATGTAGGGTATGTAGTAGAATTAAATCAGATTGCAATTTGTTTGATAATAAGTGACAGCATAAGAAACAAGAATTAGGTTTTTTTTCTATGCAGACGATAAATGTATAAATAGTAAATATATTTCTGTTAAAAGCTTTCACGATCATGGAAAACTACACTATAAACTGTCTAATCCACCTGTCTGGTAATCTGACATTCAGTTTAATCTGACACGAGCAGAACCGGTCATGTTCATTTTTCTGATTTTCTTCCTTTCATACCTCTGTGAAGTGGGATTTTCCTTTGATCCACTCCTCCGTCATGAGGTATGGTCTTTCCCTGTTTCATTTCTGATGCGTTGTGTGTAAGTTTAGTTTTTCGCTTATTTAGACCGTACAGTTTACAATACTGCAGTAAGTTTTGTTTCACTCATTTTTAATTTATCATGTCATTCACAGACCTGCCAACCTTTGAAAATGAGAAATCGTAGTACCCAAAATTCAAATGAATCTGGAGGTTGGTTGGTTGGGTGGATGGTTGCTGTTTTTTACGCTGCATATCAGGTGAACTCTGATTACTTTCGGTTCGGACCGAATTTAGATTCAAGCAGGTTGGGTTAACGCGATTTTTCAAAAGTTAGTTCTTTATATTCTTTCAGATTAAAAACTATATGTATCATAACAATAAATATGAAGAGTAAAGATTTTTGTCTGTGTATGATGTTTCCTATGAAGAGAGCACAGAGCTGGGTTGATTCTGAGTAAAAAAAAATTCAGAAATTGTCAGAAAATTTTCTGAAAGATTACAGCAGTGGGGAGGCGGTTACGCACTAATTACGCATTTTTTCAGCGGCCCTTTCACAAAATTTGCGTTTTTTCCGCAATGCTTTGACGAGATTCACGTATTTTTCTGCGATCCTTTGACATATTTGCGTTTTTTCGCGATCCTTTGAAGAAATTTGTGTTTTTTTCCGATCCGTTGAAGAAATTTGCTTTTTTTTCGCAATTCCTCCCGAATTTTTCGTTTTTCGGTATCCTCTGACGAAATTTGCGTTTTTCTGCGATCCTTTGAAGAATTGACTTTTTTTTTTTTTTTTTTTTGCGAACGATTGACGAAATTGATTTTTTTCGGCGTGTGTGTTTTTTTGAAAAAAATCATAGTTTTAGACCGATTTTCGTAGCATCGTAGTTTTAGCTCCAAATCGTAGAAACTACGATTTTTTCGTAGCAGTTGGCAGGTCTGCATTCAGGATGGCGTCTAAAAGTAAACATGTTACGCTAACCAAAAAAATAATAAATAAATACTTTGAGATAATAAAAAAAGTTTGAGAAAGATCATTCTAAAACAGCGTTGGGAAACGAGTATGGATTTGGCCGATTGACAATTTTCGACATTGTCAAAAACAAAGACAAAATGCACAAGTTTGCAAGCCAGCTGGATAGTGAAACCGCCCCTAAATCACAGAGAATCATAAGAAAACCTGATCATGATAAAGTGGATGAAACGTTGTACATTGGGTTTGTGCATTGTAGAGGTTTAAGTCTTCATGTCAGTGGACCAATT
Organism: Maratus speciosus; assembly: GCA_963932465.1. Lineage (NCBI taxonomy): Eukaryota > Metazoa > Arthropoda > Arachnida > Araneae > Salticidae > Maratus > Maratus speciosus. Next base: position 118,448,529 of record OZ010788.1, on the reverse strand, counting down.
CTGAAAGAAAAGGCTCTCGCTTTGAACAGAATTATGGGCGGTGCAATTTTTACTGCCAGCAAGGGTTGGCAGAGTCGTTGGAAAAAAATGTCACGGCATTCGTCAATTGATGATAACACGAGAAAGCAAATCAGCAGATGAAAAGGTAGCAGAGGAATTTAAGAAGGACTTCGAGAAACTGATTAAAGAAAACAGCCTGGTGCCCGCTCAGGTCTATAACGCAGATGAAACAGGACTTTTCTACAAAATGTTGCCATCAAAAACCTTAGCGGTGGAAAGTAAATCAGCAGCATGTTGTTAATATTAGCAAAGAAAGCACGGGTCACAGTTCTGGCATGCACAAACACCTATGGTAGTCTTAAACTGCCTCTTTTGGTGATTGGAAAATCTGCATGTCTTGTGTGCTTCAAAAACATTGAAATGGGATCTTTACTAGCACAGTACGGCAATCAGCAAAAAAGTGGATGGATTCGTTAATGTTTCAGAATTGGTTTCATCATGTATCAGTTCCTCATGTGAAAAAAGAGTTGTAGGCAAACAAATTACCATTAAAGGCTGTATCAATTTTAGACAATGCTCTGTCACAACCTAATGCGGATGATCTAATTGATGGTTATATCTGAGCCGTTTTTTTTGCCAGTGAATGTTACATCAGTCATTCAGACACTGGATCAAGGTGTTCTAGAGGAATTGAAAAAGCGTTACCGATGAGCTTTCTTGGAAACATTGATTCATTTGATAGACAGCAAGATGACTACAGAAAAGTTAATAAAAACTTGGAAACGTGTGAACCTCCATCATATTGTTTTTAATTTAGCAGAAGCATGGGATGGCATTTCCGATGAAACTTTGGCGTGGTGCTGTCAACAGCGAGTATGAAACTGCTAATGGCATTCTCATCAGTAATAAGAATTTCAAAGAAGTTTTCATCCAACTGCCTGGATGTAAAGACGTTGCCGAGTCAAACATTGTGAACTGGCTTCAGTATGACCAAATGGAAGTTTCACACCGTGTTATGACTGACAAAAGAAAAGTTGAGAGTGTGATGGCATAAGGAGTTGAAGATGAAAGCATTGAAGACTGCAATAAAATTTAAGGCCATATTATCCTCACAGAAGCTGCAACATATTTTGAAAAGGGCCTGATGTACTTGCTACAACAGCATGATACAAACAGCACAGATGTTTGAAACGTTTAATGAATGAAGCTTGCGTATGACGCATGAAAACCAAGAAACAGAAGAAAATAATGAATTTGTTTAAAACCCCAAGGATCTACAGACTTCATTTGTCGAATCTGACTATTGATCATTTATTAATATTTCTTTACCTTAAAATTAGTAACTCAACCTTTCTAATCCTTATGTCACCTTTTCAATGAAATTTTACTTATAAATTTTTGACACTTAAAAAAAAATAACTAAAATAAAATAAAAAATGGAAACAAAAATAAAAATTGTTGGTACACAATGTGTGTTGTGTGCATGCTTTGTGGCTTGCCAATCACATTGCTATTCACCTTTTTTTAAGTCCGATGGTATTCAAAAATAGGAATAGGCAGATAAGAGGGTTTCAAGTGTATTTTTTAGTGAAATACAAAATAAGTAAAGTATTTTTTTTTAAGTCGGATGGAATAAAGTTTCAAATGTTTAAAATGAAATGTTGTGTCTTTTACTAAAACAAATCATTAAGTAACGTAATATTTTTATACAATTTAGAAAATTTACTGTGCCATGTCGGACATTACAATTTCTACTGAAGTCTAAACCACTGCTCACATGCGACAAGCAACTATGATATTCAGCTAGGGTTGGCGGAAAGCTCTACTTTTGAATAAAAAGGCCAACTTTTCTCCCACCAAAAATATGAATATAATGTTGTAATTTTTCAAAATCAAATTCATAGGTTCTTGAAGGATTTAAACTTTTTTCAATATTTTATACCAGGGAAGCACAACCTATGGCCCGCGGGCCAAAAGTGGCCCGCGATGCCTGTTTTGTTGACCCGCCAATCCCAAAATGATAATCCCAAAATAGAGATGTTTTTTTTTTTTTTTAATTGAAAGCTTATATGATTTTACTTAATTTTTCAACTGAGAACTGCTTGTGTTTTAAAAATCAAAAACAATCGCCATCTTGATTGACTGGTTGGATGACGCGATAAAAGCATGCTATTTGTAACTTGCATGTATTCAACTGTCAAGTTGCGATATATCGGCACTTCTTTAAGACCGACAGAGAGAAATTCGATGCGAGCGCATTGCATCTACAATGAGACTAAAACTGAGCTCTGATTAGCTGATAGCATGTAACGAACGAAGTGTCTAGTGGCTGAAGGAATGTATCTGCTCAACTCAGCGTTTATCTTTGGAATGCTTGGCGGTCGGCAGTCGGTTTATGTTTATTACTTGTACATGGAAAAATGAGCTGTGAAAAAGGAAAGGCGATTTTCCAAATCGAAAATTTGTTGATTTATGGACGGATAAGTACTGTTTTATTAATCATAATGACATGATTATTTGTCTTTTGTGCAATTCTACTGTAGCTGTAGCCAAGGAATATAATGTGAAACGACATTATGAAACGAAACACATTGCGCTCTCATCTATTCAAGGATATGAACGATCAGTAAAAATTAAATAGAAGAAATCTTTGATAAACCAGACCAGTTATTTTCAAAAACAGACATCTGAATTGGATTCCTGCATTGAGGTAACCCTGAATATTGCCCAGCTGATCGCTAAATGTGGAAAACCGTTTACTGATGGTGATTTTGTAAAAGATTGCTTGTTAATTGCTTCAGAGAAACTTTGTCCCGAAACAACAAATAAATTTAAAAATTTAAGTTTGAATAGAATGACTGTTCAGAGAACAATTCAACAATTAAGTGAAGACATTGTAGATCAAGTAAAGCTTGCTGCTTCACATTTTGAATATTTTTCACTCGCTGCTGACGAATCTACTGACATTATCTCAACAGCTCAACTCCTTGTTTTCATTTGGGGTATAATCAAGGATTTCTGCATTACAGAAGAACTTCTTGGAATGTACCCTATGAAAGGCCAAACAACTGGCAAAGAACTTTTTCACAGTTTATTAGAATTATGTAATGGAGCTGCTTTGAATATGGACAAAATTGTTAGCATTACAACAGATGGAGCACGATCAATGACTGGTGGAAATATTGGAATGATAACTCTGCTAAAACAACATCTGGGAGAACGTGAAATGGAGTTACTTCAATATCACTGCATCATACACCAACAAAATTTGTGTGCCAAAGAATTAGGTTATGAAACGCTAATGAAGTGTGTTTGTGAAGAAATCAACTTTATTCATAGAAGAACATTACGGCACAGAGAATTTAAAGAATTTTTGGCTGAATTTGAGGATATTCTTAGTGATGTTGTGTACTAACTACACAGAGAAGTAAGGTGGCCCAGTCGTGGAAAAGCACTTAAGCATTTTATTGAATTATTTGATAAAATTATTACGTTTCTCAAGAAGCATGGAAGGGAAACCAGGTGCTTGGAAAAAGCCAGTTTTCAGTGGGATTTAGCATTTTTAACTGATATTACAAGTCATTTAAATGAATTGAACATCAAACTACAAGAAAAGAACCAATGTAAATGCTTTTAAAAGAAAGTTAGTGTTATTTCAACAACAGTTACAGGAAAAAAATTTTGCTCATTTCCCATATTGCAAAAAAATGAAAGAAAAATTTCCAAAGTTGAAATTAGATTACGAAGATCAGGCAAAAATTTTAATCAATTCATTCCATGATAGATTTTTAGATTTTGAAAAATGCCATTGTCAAATTTGAAGGCGATTAAATTTAAGTTATAGATTAAAGATAGCAGAGCAAAAATACACAATGGAAACTAAAGCTGTTAATCCCTAAATGTAAAAGTCTATGAAGTAATATGGTGATGAAATAATTACAAGAAAGTTTAAAAACAAACTGAAGTTTATTAAAAACCAAAAAGCAGAAATATATAGCTTAACTATAGCATTATACAATATCCAAACTTTATATATAAACATATTAAACTATTAAAACAGATTTAACAAAAGTAAAATAAAACAAACATTCATGACATATGAAAAACAGGATCATCGAGTGGCCATACGATCTCGGAGCTTTCATGAAAAATATATATTCTTGTCAATACACCAAACACTACCAACTTCCATCTAAATGACATCTGATTAAAGAGCAGCATGGAGACAAAGATTTATTTTCATTACATTTGCCGACACGTTTCATGATGAATCACAATCCTTCGTTTCAGAAAGCACTTAAACAAAGTTTATCAGCAATTCCAGAGCTCATGATAAACAATATGGCTCACTTAAAATGAATACGTGATCGGTAACAAAACGTTAAATGAAGAAATGTAGAAAACAGCTTTTATATGAAGATATATAAAAAGAACTTAAATGTCAACATCTGACGCCATAATAACACGCTTTAAAATTCCTCCAACGAAACACTGTTGAGGTGAGAGGAAAAGGAAGAAGAGGTAGAGGAGGTGAAGGGAAAGATATTACACCTTAACTTATATGAACCAGGTGAATGGAAAAACCAATCACGGAGCAGTAGAAGAAGATTCTCGAAGGACATCGTGACGAAACGTCGTACGAACGATGTGCAGTGGTTTCAAATGAGCGACGCCATCTAGTGGCGGCTGTGAAACACTCGTCATTCGAAATGAATTCTATGCTCCTGATTGCCTGGAACGTGGATGGCTGAAATCGTAAGTCGGAAAATACCTACGATAAATAAACAACTTAAGAAGGATTTAAAGATAAGATGGCAGGAATATATGAACGGTAAGTGAAATAAAGAATAACTTTATTGTATTAATAAAAGATATTTTATATAGATAAATAAAGAAAGATAAAATGAATGTATTACTTGATAAAGATAGAATGTAAAGTGTATAGCAGAGTAAAAGTGAAATGTAGAGGAGATTCCCGAGCAGTGTCAAGACAGGTAATAGGGTTTTACATATATCAAATGCCCCCCCTCTTGACACTGGGACGGAATAAAAAGTATGGTCAATGCCCAAAGACTAATAAAACATGATATTACACCTATACAACATGCAAGTGTCCGCCAGAGCTAAAATACCATCAATAACTCCAACCACTTAAAATAGAATAACTCCACCATACCCGTAAAGACAAAAGACGAGCCACAGAACGCAAAGCCACTCAATGATTAAGCATTTAAATAAATTTATAAAATTTAACTAAAACATGAAAAACATAACATATCACACATAAAAATATTAGTAAGGGCACACATTCTCCAGACCCCCCCATTCGTTGATTCAAAATATTCAAAAGTATTCAGTAACATTTTACATGATTGATCTAAACAATTTACAATATAATGAAGTCAAGGTATGCAGTATACAATTTCTAAAATATGAAATTTGAAATTGCTAGTGATGATCCCCATCTGACAAATGATTGGCTACAAATTGCTTATAAAATGTATATGCAAATGTAATGTGTAATGAAATTCTAAAACAGTTCAATATAATGTAGTTCAACATCTACCCGAATCCACTTAACCAACTCAAACTTGTCCAACACAATTCATCCCAACTGACGTCAAACAACTTCAAACATTGTCATAACAAGTGAACCCCCAATAGCGCTACTTGAAGGCCACTACTTGACACAAGTTACTTAGATGACAAATGCTCCAGGAAAAATTTACTTTAAGGTAAAAAAACTACTATATTAAAAACTGATAACTGTCTTCAACAAACTCCCTCTGATCACAGCGATATGCCTGAGAATCCTTCCAACTAAAAATCAAATTTTAAAACAAAAGAAGACTAGGTTGTTGAAGTAAGACACCTTTCACAGAGCCTATCAACATGCTGAAATTCAGCATACTCAGCCAGCACAGATGCCGAAGCACGAACTCATTCCAAATAAAATATAAATGAGTAAAAATATAAAAAAAAAATTTCTCTATCCAGTGGTACCGGAAACCAGACAAAGAAATTTGCCTTTGGCCAAAGGTCTTCATACGCACCGACCTGTACTACATAAACACGCAGGCATATACGATCTAGGAGAAAAATTCATGAAGATTAAACTAAAAATATAAATCAACCAATAATCATTCAAAAATGAGGAGCATTCCGATATTTTAATCCAATGTTAAATAACATCCGTGGGAGAAAAAGTAGTATTTACACATTAGGAAGGCATGTTCGTTTCTAATCTTCCCTAACTTTAAAAGATATGTCAGAACTCGGGCAACAGCTACAACTAAAAACAAATAACCTAATAACCACTGGGAAGAGGACTTTAAAAATCAGCTTACAAGTTCAAACTCTAAGGACAAGAAAATCCTCAGATACTCCAGACTTCAAGACCCTGATCCCTTAAAAACAGAAAAACTCGGTAAACCTCCATTCCAAAATCTTCGTAGTAGACCAATAAACTAGTCAATCTATTCCCAAAATGAAGTTGAATCAATTAAATATGAAAGTTTGATTCAATTCTAAAAGTAATTGTACGATTGGCAAGGTGTCTAAATTCTTCAAGTTTAAAAGAGGTAATTATTCAATAACTATCAGGTCAGATCACAATAGCTAAATATTCCCAGGCTTTAACACATTCCATTGAACTCATTCTAAAACATTGAAACTTCATTGCAATAATTGAATCCAGGAATCTCTGCAAATGTAAAAATCTTATTGAAATCAATCTCTCAGCTCAGAATCTTGTTACCAATAATCAAAGATACAGGCCAACAGGGGAAAAGCCAAAAAAAACTTCAAAAGTATTTTTAAAACTTTAAACTTCAATAATTTAAATAAAATGTGAGCAATGTAAAAATATTGCACCTAATCCATTTATGAAGCCAGAACCACAAGTCCCCCCTATCAAATAAGTCCTCCTCAGGTAATTAAAAATCACAGTGCCTTAAAGCAGTATTGGCACAAGATAATTAAACCAAGAAAACATGTAAATGACTAGAGGAACAAACAGTTAGCTGAAATTGTTTAAGTTAAAATTAAACATGCAAGGTAATTTGAACATTGCTGTAATAAGGTTTCTAAAACATGACCCCTTTTATGTAAGGATCAAACATTTAAGCAAAGACTTAAATTTTTAATGTTCATACTTAATTCAAAAATATAAAGATCTTAAAGTCAAAAACCCATTGTATTACAGACAATGACAAAAAAATTGATTATAAAATATTATCTTAAGTAAAAAAATAAAAATGGACTGCTTAAAAATTTAAAATTCCCCCAATTAATGGCCAAAATCTCTAAACCATGAACCTCTTAGAACCTTTCAAAAGATCATTTTTTCAAAAAAAAAAAAAAAAAAATGGTTCTTAATCCAAGAACAGCTGAAAAGAACACTTTAAATATACAATTTTTATCATGGAGAAAATTATCAATCAGGGTAAACAGAACAAAAATGAATAAATTAAACAACTTCTTTATTCACAGAATATATTAAACATAAAACAAGCAGTAATGTCACTGAAATAAATACATCCTAATCAACTGAACCATCAATATAACCCAGCTATGCACATGGTTATTTAACAAATACGTTACAGTTGAAAATTAGTAAAAATTTAAGTGACAAAAGAAATTGAGATTAAATATTTAGAAAAGGTAAAAAAAACGAATATACTTGACCCGTTATTAAGTTAAAGCTATAAAAGCCGATTTAAGTTTAAAATAATTCTTAACATTTACAGAGATAGAATTTATCTTAACTAAAACTAAAAGGAATTAAACTATCAACAATTTTGGGTAATCGATTCGACCTCTGTTTAAGAAAAATAAACCTTAAAAATATCAAACTTCCAAAATCATAGACAGCAAAAAAAAAATCCATCCAATATTGATAGGACAATCAGAGGTAAAGTCAGACAAAAACCCTCTGCATTTCCCATAATCATATTAAATGGCAAAGTGAAAGACTAGCTACTTAATTTAAAGATTATTTTTATACAATTATTTAAAGATTTAAAAAAAAAAAAGTTATTCTAATATACTGTAAAAAGAACTGGAAGGGCCAAAGTTTAACCTTAAATAGATTCTCTATGTAAGTAAAAAAAAAAAAAAAAAATTAGGTAGAAGGGCATAAACATAATCTGTATAACAGAATTATGATACTATATAAAAAAAAAAAAAAAAAATTCTCCCCCCCCCCCCCCCCCATAAAAAGTTTAAACCTAATCTGACAAAAAGTTATTTATTAAATCAGAAAAACAGCTAAGATAAAAATTTATTATAACCCCGATCAGTAAATTTCCAGTTTGATCAAAGATCAAAGCAAAAAGTATTTGATTACTCTCAAAGACTTCAAGAAGGAAAAATTTCCCCTCTTTTAAAAATTCACATATTAAAAGGATTAACCCTAAAAAATTCATCAAAGTATCACATTATAAAGAATCCCAGAATCAAGGAATTTAACAACATTACATATATTTAAAAATTTTGCATTAAAGATCATGTAAAAAGCAATTGCAGCACATAAAATCACACGATGGATCACACTTAAATGCACCCAAAAACTTAAAATTCTGAATAAAACAGATTTGAATAATAATCATCTGGAGGTCGAAGAATTGTAGTGGTTTCATTGGAGAAAACAGTGCTTGGCAAAACGAAACATTAGAACGTTACTGTTCAGTTTCATAGTATCGATGTTTCACTTAAAGTTCCAAAAAAAAAAAAAAAAAAGTTTCTTTAATATAAAAACAATAACGAAATAGCCTTTAATCAGCTATCATGTAGAGGCAAAAACGTTCGTCATGGTCCAGCACGCCTCTGCTATGCCACTCTGCTGCATCACCAGCCGATAGAAATACAATTAACACTTGATAAAGCACTGAAATTCCTCAAATATGATGACAAACGGGTGATAACTTGGACACAAATGACAAACTAAAAAAAATGGTGTTCCTGCTGGAAAGATATCACAATGTAGATGTTCTCCAAATTTAGGATCAAGGTCCTTTAAAACATCAAAACACATCTCAAATTTCAACTCCAGCATAGAGAACAACTTGAAATATATGCAGATTATCTCAGTATATTGCAGAATCAAACTGTAGAACGCACTAGATCGAAAAATGGCCTCCATAACATGAAACTCATTTCAACATTTAAAATTAGAAGCTCTTCTTTCTTCAGCCAACGAATTCAGCAGATATGTCATGAGGTTAAAAAAAACACCCTCAAATCATTAATTCTTTTAAATATTTAAATTACTTTTAAAAATTTTATAAAAATGCAATTTTAACATCTTTTACTAAAAAAATTCAAATTTTTCAAAACAATAAATTTATAAACATAAAATTATCCCAAATCTAATCGCCCCCCCATCGCAAAGCATCGCTAAATTGCCGATGAGGTTAGCGTTCACCACCATAACGTTGACCCTTTAAGGGTTAAATACGCTTAATATAAAATGAAAATAAGAAGTCAAAACAATATCTAAAAAAATTTTATAAAATTAAACATTTATAATTTACTTAACTATGATAACGAAAAACAGGAATTTTTAAATAAGGTTTCTATTCTATTCTAAACTATTAACCACAGTTAGGGATTGGCCCATAACCGTGAAGGCGATTAAATTTAAGTTATAGATTAAAGATAGCAGAGCAAAAATACACAATGGAAACTAAAGCTGTTAATCCCTAAATGTAAAAGTCTATGAAGTAATATGGTGATGAAATAATTACAAGAAAGTTTAAAAACAAACAAGTTTATTAAAAAGCAGAAATATATAGCTTAACTATAGCATTATACAATATCCAAACTTTATATATAAACATATCAAACTATTAAAACAGATTTAACAAAAGTAAAATAAAACAAACCCTCATGACATATGAAAAACAGGATCATCGAGTGGCCATATGATCTCGGAGCTTTCATGAAAAATATATATTCTTGTCAATACACCAAACACTACCAACTTCCATCTAAATGACATCTGATTAAAGAGCAGCATGGAGACAAAGATTTATTTTCATTACATCTGCCGACACGTTTCATGATGAATCACAATCCTTCGTTTCAGAAAGCACTTAAACAAAGTTTATCAGCAATTCCAGAGCTCATGATAAACAATATGGCTCACTTAAAATGAATACGTGATCAGTAACAAAACGTTAAATGAAGAAATGTAGAAAACAGCTTTTATATGAAGATATATAAAAAGAACTTAAATGTCAACATCTGACGCCATAATAACATGCTTTAAAATTCCTCCAACGAAACACTGTTGAGGTGAGAGGAAAAGGAAGAAGAGGTAGAGGAGGTGAAGGGAAAGATATTACACCTTAACTTATATGAACCAGGTGAATGGAAAAACCAATCACGGAGCAGTAGAAGAAGATTCTCGAAGGACATTGTGACGAAACGTCGTACGAACGATGTGCAGTGGTTTCAAACGAGCGACGCCATCTAGTGGCGGCTGTGAAACACTCGTCATTCGAAATGAATTCTATGCTCCTGATTGCCTGGAACGTGGATGGCTGAAATCGTAAGTCGGAAAATACCTACGATAAATAAACAACTTAAGAAGGATTTAAAGATAAGATGGCAGGAATATATGAACGGTAAGTGAAATAAAGAATAAATTTATTGTATTAATAAAAGATATTTTATATAGATAAATAAAGAAAGATAAAATGAATGTATTACTTGATAAAGATAGAATGTAAAGTGTATAGCAGAGTAAAAGTGAAATGTAGAGGAGATTCCCGAGCAGTGTCAAGACAGGTAATAGGGTTTTACATATATCAAAATTGAGTTATTTTCAAATCCATTTACAGTGGATGTCAATTTGGCACCTGAAAATGCTCAATTAGAGCTCATTGACTTACAGAGCTCAGGCTTTCATAAAAATGAATTCAAAGAAAACTCATTGCTTGAATTTTATAGGAATTTGCCAAATGAATTTTCCTATTTAAAACACAATGCATCTATGTATGCAACCATGTTTGGAAGCCCCTACATATGTGAAAAATCTTTTTCTATGATGACTGTCAACAAATCAAAGACTAGAAACAGACTAACTGATGAAAACCTTTCAGCCGTTTTACATATTGCTACTGCAACTTTAGAACCAAACATAACAAAAATAGCTTCAAAAATACAATCCCAACCATCACATTAATTATCTCGTCTGTGAAATAATTATGTATGTATATTTGGCTTATTAAAATTAATTTATAAATGTATATATATTGAGAATTGAGTATGTTTTCATCAAAGTGGTATATTGACTTTTTATATTAGATTAGAAAAAAAATGTGTTTATAAATGCAACGCTACATTGGCCCCAGGTAAGGTACTTTTTCTTTTTTTTGGCCCTCGGGTTGAAAAGGTTGTGCACCCCTGTTTTATACTTATTATTGAGTATTTATATGCTTTTCTTCAAAAAAATTCTATATTAATAGTCAGGTAAGTGGTCTCGAAAATTGCTTTTTCAGAAAGTTATGCTGCTGTAAAATAAAAAAATATATGATTTTAACAGAAAAATTTTATTGATTTTCAAACTTCGTAATATAGGCCTTTAAAATGCACCAGGTCTCAAAGCCAGATGCAAAAGGCTAAACGGTTTGTGTGAAAGCCAAGAGACCCGCGACCTGTAATGCGCACTAAGCTTGACATCAAAATTAGTGAGCTATGTGGCCCCCCTTTTTTTTATAAGTTCTTAGAAAAGTTAGTTAGGCTTGGCTACCTTATGCTATAGCTTTCTGTGCTCGTTGGTACCCTACTGTCTTTGCATTTTCCGTTTTTTTTGCCGACACCAGTTGGTGAAGTGACATCGAAGTATAGGGCAACCAAAAAATTCTTGGATGCCTTATGCGCCCCTTTTTTATGGAGCGGAGGCTATATTTAACCTCGTGCTTCCAACTCTGGAATGGCCCTCGGGACTCCACCAGAGCTTCCAAATTATACTTTTAGGCCGTGCATTGTTTCGAAATTCATTCTTAGTGCACATTCATATTTAGTTGGAGGTTACGCGCGGCGGCGTTGCACGCCGCGTTGGCAATCCTTAAGCACCGCGATGTCATGTCATAAAAGTGGTTCCCTTGTTAGTTCACTTCTTTATCAACAGTAAGATAACTAAGAGCTGTTATAATGGTTACAAAAGTAATAAGGTGTGTTAAAATTAACCTTAAAATTCATTGTCATACTTTTTAAAGTACATTAATAAATATCTTATTACCTTTAAAACAATCTTTAAAGGAGATTTCCTTTATTTAAGTGTTAAAGTGATTAAAAGAAGAAAAAAAAAACGGCTGTAGAACATTTAGGGTGTTGGGGCACAAGCCCTCTTCTGCCTCCCCTTTATGGGCACCCTTGGATATTAATAGCAGCTCATCGACACAAGCTCTCACTTGGAAAGAAGCACTGAGTCAACAATCGAAAACCATCAAGAGAATTGATTAAATATCTCGGAATTGCCCAACACTATATTTAACCTTTATTTTTCCTATATAATTGAAAATAAACAATAAATTGAAACTTAATTTTTCTCATCACTGTTCTTGAAGAGTTGAAAAATATGGCATTGCATGTTATTCATACAATAAATGCATGAGACATTGCAATTCAAGATGTTTGAAATATCCAAACAAATAAATAAAAAATTCATATTATAAAAATATTTTTAACATTATTTTGAATAGGTTTTTAAGGCAAATAAATCAAAGATTGAATTAAGCAACATTTCAAATTATCCATACTGCATTTTATCTTAATCCCAATGAACTATTTTATAAAAATAAGTTAAATTTTTAATTGTTAGTTTGACACACTTAAAAAAAAAAAATACATATGTTAGATATATTTCTTGTCACTTGTTTAGTCCAATACACAATTACAATCTTTAATTTTAAATCACAAAAGTCTTTGGAAACAGTATGATTTTTTTTTAAATAAATATTTTAATTTATGATAATTTTTGATTAATGACGATTAATCTTTTAAAAAGTTGAAAAAAAAATTAAAAAAGCCTCTTACCTCTTTTGATTAAAAGAAAAAATATATTGTTAAATATTTTTGGAAAGAAATTTATTTCCATTCATTTAAAAATTAATTATTAATGAATTTAAATAATTTATTTAATCCCACGTAAAATGTTACTTTTGTTAATCGAATTTCATTCATAAATAATAATTGTAATTGATCTTCTACTTTTTATCAGTTTATAAATGAAAATTCCTTTTCAGCTTTAACTATGCATGTTAAAAGTAAAATTAATATTTTTATCTATCATATAACACATTTTTTTTCTTTATTGTTAAAAAAATATATATAATATTAAATTGTAGATAAATCTAATTTTACAAAATGTAACTTTAATAGCTTCAGACTTTATATTGAATTGTAAATGCTGTTTTAAGAATATACACAGAAAATATTTTTACAAAAGAGTTAAATAAAATCTAAATATAGAGTACACCAAAATAAATCTTTTAAAAACTCATTAATATATATACATATATAATTTAATGAAGATAATTTCTATCATACAACACATTTTGAAGGTTTAATTTAATGCATTACATGTTAGTTACAAAAAACTTTCTCTCTAAAGTAAAATCCAATTACATTAAAACCTTTTTTATAGATTTATCAATAACCAGAGGTATATATATATATATATATATAAATAAACATGGGAAAATATGAATTTCAGAAAAATATAGCTTCCAAAAATTTATAATGTGTATGTACACACAATCTGCCACAAATTACAGCTAATCGCAAATTACTAAGATTAAAAAATGAAATGCAGAAAGCAGTAATTAAAATGTTTTTTATTAAAGGCAACAAAGTTTAAATAAAAATAAATGGCTAATTATGTTTTCAATTATTGCTTCTTATAAAATTTACATGCCATAAAGGTAAAATAGTACAAAACTTAGAAGAACAACACGGCTTACATAAATTTTTATCAACATGCTTCGTTTTTCCCACAAACAGATAACATGTATTTAAAAAAATAAGTTATTTCATTTTATTGATAAATAGCCCCATTTGTTGTAAGATGAAAAACACAGATTAAAGGCATTAAATGGTTTTCCTTTCTTGTACTTTGCCGTTTGTTCCTTTTTCTATAAGAATGTGTAACACATTAAATGGCTTTAAGAATATTATTGTATTAAGAATAAATTAAATTTTTATAGAAACATTTTCTTATTTTCATCACAAAATTCACTTTTTAATGAAAGGATTTTTGAAAAGATAACTAAGTATTAAAATGCCTGATTCAAAGTAAATAAAGTTAAAATATTACTCACTAAGTCATGCCGTTTATCATGCTTGAGTTTTTCACACCAGACTTTCTAAAAAATAAAATATAATTTTTAAAGTAAAAATAATAAACTATTACTGTAAAGTGATAGAAAAATATAATTATGTAATAAATAATTAACCACAATTGTAAAAAAACCCGAAAAATATAATTATTAGTCCTTTGCATGTTTTGTCCAATGCCATATGGGTGGTGTTTTCAGCCTTTTACTGATTTACTTGCATCTGTGATGTATAGGCACAATCCCTTGTATTGATGTACACTACTTCACACATATCTTTTCTATTTTTAATGTCAAATATGGCAGTAGTTATCTACTCAATGCCAGACTGAGAACTGTTTTTTTTTTTTTATTATTATTATTATTATTCTGGTTGTTTTAAAAATACATACAATTTTTACATAATTTAGTGAATTTGTATCTTTCAGTGATTAAATTTTTCCATAGATTTTATATATATCTTGATAAATATTTTTCATAAAAGAAAATAGAGTAAAAAAAAGTAATTGTAGTAAATGAAATAATAAATAATAGTAAAATAATTGCATTTTTAAAATAAATAACAGTAAATGTAACTTTGCTGTTAGGCACTCATGTTGGAAGAAATGTTAACTTCCAGGGGAAATATTATTTTATTTAAAGTAAAAAGTTGTTCTAAATGTTTAAACTTATTGAAAATGTCCATTTTAATACATTTTTTTACATCTAAATGGGGAAAAAAATGCAATAGAAATTTTTTTTTTTTTTTTTAATCAAATCTGAAAGAAAAAAAAAGAGAGAGAGAGAAAAGAAAAGAAAAGAAAGAAAAAGACAGAGAGAGAGAAGAAACTGTTATAAAGTGAATATTTAATTTTATTATTTTCAGCAATCATGACAAATAAACACTTTTTAATTCTAACACAATCATACTGATTGGTAAAGAAATCATATGAATTGTAATTTTTCCAAATGAGAGGGAGAATGTCCAGGCAAGGAGTTGAACGCACCTTTGACTTAAATTGGCAAGTCCTTGCCAATTGGCCAACTGAGCTACTTGAATGACAACATTTAGAGCTCTGCATTTTTTATTGTTATCAAAATAAAAATCAGAATTTGCTCCAGAACAACAAAAAGAAATAAACTGAGTTAAATTGACTTGCTATCAGTAAAAGTAAAATCAGAAAAAAATGGAAGGCATAAATTGCAGGGAAAGTAGATATGGCAGAAAATATTTTATCTTTACATTTATATATTTTGTCATTCTATACCCTAATTGCTGTAAAAGCAATTCATTTCCTCCCAAAAATTAGAAATTTTATTTTCTGGGTTTTTTTTATCAATTTTGTTTTGCAAAAACATGTGAATGAATGATGCTGGCGTCATTTTGATGGTGGAAACAAATTGAGCAATAAATTTTGCTTTTGCTGCAATCTTTTTTACTTCTAGATATAGCAAAATTTATTTTTGTTACAGTGCTGAATGAGGAAAAAATGTACTCTGAAATACAATTTGTTTGAAAAATCTATCTCAATTTACTAATTTTTTATGGATTTTAAAATAATTTTTAAATTATGGTAGATTAACACCATTAGCACTTTAAAAAATTATAAATAATTCATCACTTGTTTATGGCTAATATTCCATAACAAAATTAAAGCTTCATCAATAAATAAATAAAATAATCTATGCAAACATGTATACACAGTTGAATAGGGAAAAAAGTACTTTTAAATGTACTTTGTCAGAAAACTAACTCAATTTGTGTTTTTTTATATGTTATGCAATTTTCAAGCATGATTATATAAAAATACACCTCACTAATAAATATTTGTCCATTAATCACAGCTAATAACCATCACAAAACAGCCTGTTTGTAATCCATGTTGGACCCTATTACTGAAGAGTTCTCCAACTACAGAGGAGGTAGTGAGTTTGAACGTAAACAAAAGGAGAGTAGAAAAAATAATTTATACTTTTGAAGTTCTACAACATTTCATCATAATCATTCAAAAAAATTTCAAACAACCTATGCATTTATATGATTTTCAATGTTTTAAAGTAACACTTGTAGTAATATATAAACCCACAGACAAAGTTAAAGAGAAAGCAACAGTATTACTACAATTTGCACTTATTTTAATGAGTTTTTTTTTCACTTTTGTCAATACTAATACTAGTAAATATGCAGATCAGGTGCCCCAACGTCAGTCTTGCAAAACATTTAAATTTTCATCTTCACACAATTTCTAGCATCCTGTAATGCACAAATTAATAATGTTGGATTTATATGTATATTTCTAAGCATATAAGATTGCACAAAGATTCAGAAACTCTAACTTTGAAGAACTCTTATATTAAACAGGATTCCATGCAAATATGCTCTTCAATTGCTTATTGTTGGAATTGCATGTGAGCTTCTGTTTCTTATGAATATTAATTTCATTAAAAAATGTAATTAAATTTATATGAAAGATTATTGCATTATAGAAATGTCATGAATAAAAATAAACGAACATCGTTGAACAAGATCTTTTCTTATGGTAAATTTTAGTAATTATTTAAATTGATGTCTACCTCTTATTTATTAAACAAATTTTAAACAAGAAAGATTATTAAATATGATAAAACTAAAATGCAACTAAGAAAAAGGCATCTGAACAACTACAAAACAAACATCTCCTTTGTAAATATTGCTTTAATAAGTTAGCTAAGATGTATGGCAAAGTAAACGAAATTTGGATGTTGCAGCATGGCCGTTATCTTGGACCTACAATGGCGAAAAAAAAATTTATTGGAAATCAGTTCTTTGCTCTAGAAATATATAAACTATAATGCATTTGTGAATGAGATTCTACTTCCCTCATATGAATTGTCCTCTCTTATTCAAATACCTGCATCTATCGACATTACATTTCCAAATAGTCTACATATTTAAAACACAAGCTCATTTTTTTCGTCATCTGCCCTGTGCTTTGTACTGAACCAATCGGTTATTTGTCTAATTGAAAACTATTCATTTCTAGATGAGTTCCCACTAGTATTTTTTTTTTATATTTTTTTTTTAAACTTCCTTTTTTATTATTTTAATGAAACTTCTTCAAAATAATGGCAATTGGGTTACTTCTACCGTTACAAAGAAAAAGTAAATAATGGAAATTGCTATATCTTTATTGATATCATTTCTCATTACAAATAGAAATAACTTTTAAAAGAAATTGAACAGAAAATTATGTCATATATAAAGAAAACCTATACATTTTGACCTGCTATATTTCAATATTATTTGAATCCACTTATAATGAGTTTAAAATGCTAATCTCAGAGGGAGTCAAAATGTTTCAGTGAATGGAAATACTATATTTAAAAAGAAGCAAACATTTTCTTTGATAAACTTAAATATTTAATTTTGAATGTGTCTAAAAGACAAAAATTTCAGGAATTTTTACTCACTGAGGCATACTGAAAATAGAACCTCAAGCCAAGATTGTGGACGTCCACATGCAAAATTGTAGCTGACAAACATGTAGTCAAGATTGAAAATATATTTATTAATAATCTATTGCACATTAAAATATTTTGTGAATATGAATATCAGACATAAGCATATTAATTTTGTGATGGTAAAAATGACATTACATTTAGAATTCATTGAAAAAAAGTGTGTCAAAATGATGTAATTTTTGCTGATGTTTCATTCGTAATACCAAGGATCAAAGCCTCAATTCATAATTTCATCATAATAATTTATCTTTATTAGATGTTACTGATTTTTCAATAATTTCAAAAGTTGAAGTTATGCAAATATTATTTTGATAATTTTGGTTAAAAATAATATTTGTTTTAAGACTAGCCAATGCAAGATTGATTTTTTAACATAAATATTAAATGGATTTATTATAAATTCAATCCAACAGTTCCTTTTTAAACATTTTCTTTCATTAAATTTCAACGGGCTCCACCTCATTTTTAAAAATGATTCAGCAAAAATATTGTGAGTCAATTTTTTTTTTTTTTTTTAACCTTGATTTATGCTTAAAAGGCAAATCAATCAAATGAGCTTCTCATAATTATAAAAATCAATCGCCACATTTGACTTAAATTCAGAAGTATGCTAATTTAAATGAATAAACATTAAAAAATTTTAAAAGAACTTAAAAAAAAAAAAAATACGTAGCTTAAATTTTTTACCTGAAAAAAATCTGTTAGGTCTGGTTCATTTAGGATTCGTGGAAAGTTTGATAAAAAGGGAGACTGGATCAAGTCTACAAAAATAAATAAAGAAAATGACTCAAAACTACAATAATACAACAAATTAATATATTTTATATTCATTTTCAGTTGAGATATTTTAATAATGTACAAAATATTATTAGAGTACATTCCTGTTTCATCATTAAAACTGAATTTAAAAAATAGGCTTGTGTGTGTAAGTGAATGCATGTTTTTACATTGATAATTTAACTAATAACTTTTTACACAACAGTATTTTTTTTTGAGAAACTGATATTCAAGCAAGATCATTCACCTAGAAACATATAAAACAATGTTACCAAATATGTAAACAACAAAAAAAAAAAAAAAAAAAAAAAATCATGTGTTGCATAGAAAACACTTTCCAACACATGTCACCATCCACACTGTAATAAAACTCACCATACATTAAGGTGAAAGATAATATCTAAGTAAACAATTGGGAAAATGCGTAACACATTTGAAGACTTAATTTCAGCAATTACCATAAAAAAAAGTATCAATTTTTTTGTGCAGTCTTGTATATGATCTATAAAATTTATACGCACCAAGTAATATTAAAAAAATTAGTTAAATTTAAAAATGCATGCCACAAGTGAAAATGCATTTCCAAAAATTATCGCTCTTAGACAGTACTGTAACCGAATTATTTTGTGTGTCCTTGTAATGAACAATAAATGCTGTGTGCACATATTCTACAGTAATCCTCTTGCAGTGTTCCTCAGTTACGCATATCAATTTCAATATGTTTGAAATAGTGTAACATGATTAAAATGCATTCAAACAAGTGTTTTGATAGACTATAATGTAACAGAATTTTTTTAAGTGTTTATGTAAATAAACTATAAATGAACACTTCATTTTCAATAGCGAACGTGCCACAGTGCACTTCCATAACATATATCCATTACATGGCAATCTGAATATGTTTATTTGAGTTAAAGCATGGACAGACAGACAAACCAAAATCATAAACACTTTTAAACTATGTTAGAAAGTGTTAAAAATTAATTTCAATTGAAACAAAAATTTTTGTGATGGTATAACAGAACAATATGTAAGTAATTAAATAATAAAAATATTAATTTTTCGTATAAATAATTTGTTCCCAGAGCTATATAAATCATGTCTGTGACCTGTTACAGCCCTACTAGCTTGTATGGCTTACTTGGATCTGAAAAGCTGATTTAAAATTTCTGACAGTTTCACTTCATGACGCATTATTTATTTTTAGTTCAACACTCTGTAAAGCTAATTTCATGTTCAATTTCTAAAGATAAATTGGCTAATTAAAACTTTATTTTATAAACAATTACTGTCACAAGAAATTGAGTCATGCAGGTGGATAAAAAGTTAATAGCTTCTAAATAGCTCAACAAATGGCAGAAAAAACAACTTTAGTATGAAAGAGAAACTTGTTACCCATTTTAAATATAGCAACGCATTGAAGGTGTTATCTGTGTAAAATATTTAATTAGTTAGTTTTTAACAACAACAAAAAAAAAGTACAGGAGCATAAAGATTATAACATCAATTCTTTGGACAAGATAAAAACTGATAAGGATTATAAAACAATAAAATTAAATTGAACAACATGTAATATTAACTTCAGAAAACCTAATTCAGAAGCGTCATTCAATTCAGTCAAATATCCAGTGCATTACAAATGTTTTAGGGAGGGGGAGGGGGGGGGGATTAGGTTTGTTGACATGATTGTTATATGAATGTAGTATAAACATAATACACAAATAAAATTTTAATAAAATATTTCTCACAATCTGGGAAAATATTAGCATGATTTTAAATAAGTCTAAAGAACATAAAAACATAATTTTGTTTAATCTTTAATTTTTTTTTTTTTTCAAAAAATTTAGCACTAGAAATGTAGGAGAGTGGTTAAGCAATAAAATATGTCAACCAAGACAACTGAAATAACTGTCTCATTGAAGATTTACTTTTGCAAAAATTCACATAAAGTTTAAACTGTCGTTTAATTCTTATGATTGGAAAAACCTTTTCTAAGGTACGGAGATATGTTGGCTTATAAGTGCTTCAGCTAATGAACGTTTTGGCTAAAGAAGAATCATTTTTTTGTTTCTTTGACTCAGCTAATGAATGTTTTATAGGATGTAGCCTCCAAGACAGCAGTCATATTGCATTTTGATTGAATGAGAATCAACTTTTCAATTTAAAATGCTTTTGGCTAACTAGTGGGATTTCAGAAAAAATTATATTCTTTAGCCAAAGTATCATTATAATTTGATTGAAAAACAATTTTAATAATAAATTTCTGACAAAATTTTATCCAATAACATCCTTTAAAAATATTTCTATTTTTAAAATTTAAATTCACACTGAAAATTCTGAAATCAATGAGTTTATTTTCAATACATTACATTTTAGAATGTATAGGGTTTAGATAACAAAATGAGTGAATACTTAACTTTTGCATAAAATAAGCTAGTCAAATATGTATCAATGATTTGCTATTATTGGCTTAACCTAATTAATTTGATAACAAGTAACAATCAAAATACTGATATGAAAGACACACATTCACACATATATGTAAAGACAGGGTCATCCCAAGCCAAAATTCCCAAGCAGTACTTTATGTTGCATGATATGTAAAGGCACTTGAAAGACATATATCTTTACCAACCAGCACTATCAAATGATGTCCTTTCTAATAGAATATTTGCAGCAATTTTCCTGTACAAAGCCATCAAGTGGATACTACTAACTGGCCCAATAATAGTAGATGGCAAATAGCTGGAAATAAATATAAATAATACAGTAACATTAAGAGTAAGTACTAGAACTAAGTATAAATAATACACTACAGTAAATGACAATATATGGAAAATAACACATATTTTTATATGAATAATATAATACGCACCTGTGACCAGGGTTGGCACGGTTTAAACCAAGTGGTTTTAACCATGGTTTAAACCACGGTTTAAACCAATTGGTTTTTTTGTCAAAAAAACCATTTGGTTTTTTTTTTAGAAAATATCTAATATAATATATATTTTTTTTTTTTTGTAATTTAATTGTTTTAAATTATAGATAGAAGTAATTTCTACTTTTAACACTTCATCTCAGCAGTCATGCAGTCAACATGAGACATAATGAGCCTAGGTCATGTTTCTATGCATGTAGAATGAAAAATTAGCATGTGCTGATGAACATATCTGGTACCCTAAAGATTTTTCTTAAAACATGTGAAATTAGAAAAGATATAATAGATAAATAATATTCAATACAGTCGAACCCGGTTAAGACGCTCACGGTTAATACGCGATCCCGCTTAATACGCGGATTTTTTCCGATCCCTTGAACATCGCCTATAAGGCTAATGCAAAAATATCACGTTTAATACGCGAACGGTTATTACGCGATCCCGCTTAATACGCGATAAATTTTCGGTCCTTTAAGAGAAAAAAATCACGCTTAAGACGCGAATTCATTGGTCAAGATACAAATTCCATCTCTCTTCTCGAGTTTTGCAAATTTAGTGGATTTTTTTTTTATTCAGAAAAAAGCACCGTTTCCGAATAATATTATTTACTTTATTTAACAACAAATTAATGAAGTAGAAAATTACTAATCGGAAATGGTGGAAGATATTTCAATAAAACAAAAAACTGCTAAATTAGAAAAACTGCAATACTTCTTTGATTCCGCCTCCTCACGTTTTTTGTCTCTACACTGTTAAAAATTTGCAGCATTCTGGCAGGTCATTTGACCGTTTTTTCCGAAAACGGTTACACAACCGTAATTTAACACTATTCTGACCTTATTATTGGCCATTTTATGGTCAGAATATAGTTAGATTATGGTTAAGAAACCGTTTTTCAAAAAACGGTCGAATGAACTGCCAGAATGCTGCAAAATTTTTAACAGTGTAGCTTCGTGCATATTTTTACGGTAGTAGAGAGATTCAGGAGATGAATTCGGTCTTACGCAGTTACGTCATAAAAATTATTATGGTTAGAGATGACCATGCATGTTGTTAGTGAGGTTTTAAACGTACGTTATATTAGTACTATGTTTTATAATACATATTATGGGCAACAAAAATGAATCTCGTAAAGATTAAACTCATACGACTGCGGTTGGATAATTTTTTTATGTTTTCTTTACTATTTGCTATGCTAACAATATTTTTTACACAAAAATTAATAAGGATTGTCTTTCCTATATTAAAAAGATGGTTAGATTATAATGGTACTCATTATTATAAGTACTAAATATGATTTTAAAAACTGATAATTTTAAAAAGTGAAAAAAAATTTAACATTCCTATCTTTGTTTTTAAAAAATTACTCTAGTAGAAAAATTATTGTTGTTGTTTAATTTTTGGTTGCAACGTATTAATCGAAAATAAAGCCACGTTGGGATCCATATTTATTTTTCATTATGATTTCAGTCGGTCCTATAAAAACAAACAACGAGTTAAAGTGGAATACAATTACATTTTAATTTAAATGTACGTAAAAGACACAAATGATTGACCATTAACATTTATATGAAAGCTCTAAAGTTTATTTAGACTATTAGATATGTAAATAAGTTCAGTTCCTGCAACACTATACAAATCACGTTTAATACGCGATCCCGCTTAATACGCGAATTTTGTTCACTCCCTTGAAACGCGTCTTAACCGGGTTCCACTGTATTTAGCATAAAATATTTTCATTTAAAAAATGCAGATTATTTACAGTAGTTAATAACAAAATACAATGATCTTTAAGATTTTGGTTAAGTTGTAAAAGAAAATTTTCTGGATTGGGATTGCGGAAGATTATCCTTAAAGAATTTAAAAGAGTAACTTAAGATATCAAATTGAATAACACAGATTGCAAAAATTGAGTGCTAGTTATAGCATTTCCATAATACCAATCAATCTTTTCTGTTAGTTGCTAAATCTAATGGCCAAAAATGTTGACTTGGACACTTGGCGTTATCACTCAGAAAACAAAATAACCAGAAGTATTTGGATATTAAAAAAATAATAATAACAACAACCAAAGAATAATATATTATATTCATGAAACTGCATCAAATGTTTATTGATTGATTATTATATTATTAATCAAAGGATTCTTTATACAATTTTCCTGGTATCAATGTTTCACTGTGTAGAGCAGTTTACTTTGAACATAAGACATAGCTGTTACTAATAATGTTTAAATTAGAAGTGATTTCAATTTTCTATATAATTGACTGTAATTATTTAATTTAAATATTTTCTAAAGTTATATTACTTATATAATATCCAAAAATGTTTATTTTATCACCAGATATGCATCTGTATGAAATAGGAAATTATATTTAAAAAAACCCGGTTTAAACTTATCTGCTACTTTAGGAAAAAAAGGAAAGAAAAAAAGATTTGAACGATATTGAGTCAAAAATAAATTATTTGAAACGTGAGATAAGAATGCTGCATTACAATTTAAAAAATAAATGTGATTACTACATCACAGCACCAATAAAGGGGGGAAACACTTTTCAATGTGTTTTTGCGTTTAAAAATCATTCCAAAATTTACAATAAAGAGTTAGGATTTTTCTGGTCTAGATAACAATTTACTGCAATAAACAGCTTGCTGATTTTTAAGTAGGGTGTAAAAAAAATCATGATTTTTTTTTTTTTTAAATAAAAAAAATCTGTTTTTTTTTATTTTAATCGAATTTTTATTATTTTTTTCCCAGCATTAAAATATTGAATAGATATCACGAGTTTTAGGTTTCCAAAACAATTAAACCTCTAATTGCTAAAATAATCTATGTTTTTACACTTTAATTAATAAAATTTAATCATTAGTTAGTAATTACAGAAATTATAAAAACTGCAAATTAGTAGTTTCATTAGTTAGTAGAATACAATAAAGTTATACACATTAACATTTTGCAATAATTATGTAAAACTATATTAAATACTAGTGATATTTACATTTATTAAAATTATCATGGTATTTTTTGGTTAGCTGAGCGCCAGTGTTATATACATATATGCACACACACATATATATATACATATATAAATATATATACACATGTGTGTGTGTGCATATACATACATATATGTGTATATATAACACTGGCGCCCGGCTAATCAAAAAGTACCATTATCAATAACTGCATTTAACATTAAATTGTTAACACTACTTAAAATTAATAATTATTAAACAATCTATAATTAGGTATATAATACATATTTTTATGCTTTTATTACTAAAATGATAATTTAGTATTCATTCTAAAGAGGAAAAGGGGCAGGATGCTCGTTCCAAAAAAGGGCACTATTTCATAAGGAAATATATTAGTAGTGTGTTTAGTAACAATAAGAAAAAAAGTATATAATTTTTTTAATATGATAAATAAAAAATCATTAATTTTTAATAATTTTATAAATTACAAATTGAAAATTACAATTAAATAACTTGTTTTAATAATATCCTGTTTTTTCTCAAGAAATAAAACTCTATCATTTTTGTAAGGTCTTGGGCACGACACACATATTTAGAAATACTGCAGTATGGAGAAGTTTTCTACAAAAAATCTCTGGCTACAACTACAGGTAAATTTCACTATTTTTTAAAAAAGCAGGGTACATTTTGTCAATTTCAAAAGGGGCAAGGTGCGGTAACCTTAAAAAATGGCCAAGAAGAAACAGTAATTAATTACAGAATTAATAAAAACTGCAAATAAGTAATTTCATTAGTAGCACAAATAACAAAACTAACAAATATTATTGGCAACTCTTTTTGCATTTTTACTAAGAAAAATTACTGTTAATCGCCTAAATCTTAACTTACACAATGTATGTGTATGCTAACCAAAACAATTATGAAAATGAGTTACCAATCATATGTACACATACAGAGTAAATATAGGAATAGCTAGTTATATCTGAAATCCTCAAAATATTAAATAGCAGCACTATTACCTCTCAGTGGGGATATCTTGCTGTGCTTAAATAGCTGTGCTTATTATATTAATTAAGCTGTTCTTAGCATTTTTATACCAATTAGTTCTTTTTCTCTTATACATTCTTTTACAACAACTGTTGAGCAGATGTTATTCTTCCATTCTTCTTTAGCTCCAATATTTGGTATAAATTTATTATTCCAAAAGTAGAATGAGAAAATAAGATTATGCTTATTTACTCTTACTTTGCAGAAATTTATTATACTTGCCGTGCTTATTTTATATAAAAGAATGAATAATTTGATTACTTAAAGGAAATTATGACATCGAAAATTATCTTAGATTTAAATATAATTTTCAAATGAAATACCTTTTTTATGCCTTTACAAACTTACAGTACTTAATGTTTTAGAAGACTCAGGAATTAAGCTTAGAAACAATTACTAGGTTGAGCAAAAAGTTCTGGGAAATTTGTGAAAGTTGCGTTGTTATGTGCAAATTAACAACAAAAGCAACAAGGACTATTCTTCAAAGTAGAGAGCATCATAGTCTACGACTTTCTACTATTGTTCTGCCAGATTCCGGATTTGCTGGAAGTACCATGGCGGATCCTTGGAATCGAAAAACTCTTGACATGCTTCTTCAACTTCATTAAAGGATTCAAATCGACGGCCCTTGAAAAAAAAGGTTGCATTGATCGAAAGAGGACATAATCCGATGGAGACACATCTGGACTGTAGGCGGGGTGTGGAAGAATTTCGCCGCCGCCCATCTGTGCTATATACGATACAAATTCTGGTAAATATTAGATAAAAAATTTCCCAGAACTTTTTGCTCAACCTAATATTTAAAACTTTTTTTTTTTTTTTTATTCATAAGGCAAAATACCTGTAGAAACTTTCCAAATTATATTAACCCCTTGGGGACGAGCGACCGGTATTCGTGCCGGTGTTGTTGGCACTTACATCCCGCGCGACCGGTATTCGTGCCGGCGCTGTTGGCACTTACATCCCGAGCGACTGGTATTCGTGCCGTGAGTTTGGAACGTTTTTCGTTACTCGTATTTCAAAAAATATAGCGTACAAAAATTTTTTTGTTGATCATATTTGAATTTATATTAGGGAAGATCACATTTCCTTCTAACAAGGAAATCAAATGGAATACAATTCATATTTTTTTTTATCCATGTGAATTTTGGTTTTTCAAAAAAATATTTCAATGAAAAAAAAAAGTGTTTATTTCATCATCAATTTATGTTTATGTTTCTGAAACATGATCTCTTTTCGATCATAAATCTTTTACGTGTCTAATAAAGCTTTATTTTTTATTTATCGCAAAAAAATTTCTGCAGCTCTTGGAAGGGAGAATGTGTGGGAGGGAGAGAGAGACAGAAAGAAAGAAAATTAAGTTACTGATTTGGGTTACTTTGGTTAAATTTTTTAATTTTACCTTCAGTAATTTTATATATCGCTTCAAATTAATTCATTTTAAATTAAATTAACTATATTTAAATATCATGTTTGACAAACTCATTAAAATGTCAGAAAACGCAGTCTTCAGAAAGTAAAATTTCTGAGAGTTAGTGATTGTAACACAATCGTTGAACTCTTGACTTTTGATAAATAAGCGCATACATTAGCGTGCATATTTCGAATTAATGGTCAGTTTTAACCAATATAATTTAATACATTTATTCGTTATATTTAATTATATATATATAGGGCTGTACTTATATAACTTTATCATCTTTTTTGGTAATTTTTAATTTCCTCTCCCCCCTTACGATAGCATACGTTATCATCCCTTGAACCCCCCCCCCCCCCCCCCATAATGATATCGTTATCAATGTCTAAATTTTTTTTTAATTTTTGGAATTTTTCTCTTTTGTTTGGAGGGATATACAAATATGGTTAGATTTATTTTTCGCATACTTCATTGATTCAAAATGGAGAGAAGTTTATACATGAAATAACTTTATATCAAATAACACTTAAAAGAAATAGTATTTAAAAGAATTTAATAATAGCTTTTTGTTGCATAATGTAACAACAGTAACAATGTCTTCTTACACTTGCGTCCTTACAGAACGGGGGGGAGGGTAAACATAATTTCGTATCAACAAAACAGGTGCGCAACATTCTTTCTCTTTCATTTACTTGCAAACACAAGTATCATTTCAAACATATTTCGCATATGGTATATTGAACAGCGGATTATATATGCATACACATATGACAGAAGAATAGGAATGCCAAACGTTGGGGTATTCCATATTTTGGAATTAAATAATTTTATAATCATTTAATGATTTTAATAATAACTTTGTATTCACATAAAAATAGATAACATACTAAGAAATATAACATACTATTTTGATGTAAGGAACAAATTATAAATAAAAAGAGAAAATTTACATACCAAGTTACAAATAAAAAAAAAAAAAAGAAAAGTTTGGTTGGACCAAAAATGATAACGATATCAAAAGACAAATCGCCCCTCCCTATAGCGATGTCATGTGCCAGACCCCCCCCCCCTACCCTGAAATGATAACGTTATATATGCACAGCCCCATATATATATATATATGTATATTATCCAATTTTAAAAATACTTTTAACATTAATGACATTTTTTATAAGTATATTTTAAATTATTACTCAGTTTCTTTCATTATTTTTAATTATTATTCA
This sequence comes from Maratus speciosus, assembly GCA_963932465.1. Classification (NCBI taxonomy): domain Eukaryota; kingdom Metazoa; phylum Arthropoda; class Arachnida; order Araneae; family Salticidae; genus Maratus; species Maratus speciosus. The sequence continues at coordinate 118,420,326 of OZ010788.1, read as the reverse complement.
ATACTTTTAATTTCATAAATTTATTTATATTTTTAAATATTTCTAATACATAAGATATAAATAAATATATATTAACATCAACAAATTCATTGATGAATGTATTTTAAGTTATCATTCAAGTTTACTCATTATTATCAAATACTCTTTATTTGATATTTCGTTTTATTATACGTAACTATATATTTTTTTCTTTTATTTTAAAAATATTTTTAACATTTAACAACTGTTTAGAAATGCATATTTTAAAGTGTAGCTCTAGTGTATTTATTATTACTTATTATTATTCAATACTTTTTATTTGATAGATATATTATGATTGATTATATATTTACATATAATTTTTTAATTTTCAAAAATATTTTAAATTAAATTAAGCATTTTCAATTTTTTTTATCTATGTCTGTATATTAAGTATTAAAATGTAGCATGCACAAGTTGCTTACAAGTTTTATTTAACTATTTTATTTGTGAATAAATCAGCTCTATTAAAACACTTATTTTGCTTAAGGAATGTGTTAGAAATAAAAATAAAACTATTATTTTTTTTTAACAAAATTATTTTTTATTTGGGCAAAATGTTTCATATGTTGCTATATGAAAGGCACGTAAGTATTTTGTGACCATATTATATTATTTTTTAACCTAAAAAAGCACTTAAAATATGCATTATATATGCTTAAAAAGTCATTTTTGTACTGAAATAGTTGAGAAAATAGTTCAATTTTTTGCGTGAATATATGTAATAACAACTTATTCCGTGCATGTGTATCTCAAAAGGTTATATGGAAAAATGAATCTTTTATAATTTTTTAAAGAAGACTTTGCAAGAGTTAGGCTTAGCTTCGCAAAATCCTCCGGCCCAGAAGAAGAAATCAAATTTTCCCGCTTCGCCCTCAGATGCGCACTTCAGAATGCGCGCGCCGTCGCGAACAGGTTAATATTAGATTTTAATACTTTTATGTTATTTTAAATACTTAGAATGATTTTTTTAATCAGTTGATTAATCCCTTGGGGATGAGCGACCGGTATACGTGCCATGTAAGGTGCTCAGAATACGTGATTATTCTCACCAGTAAATTTTTATTGTAAATTTTGCCGTATTAATTCAGAGCATTGTCGCGATTCAATTAGGCAAAAATTTCTGTTTTGAAAAACCGGTGATAAAAGATTAAAAATTCTGTAAAAGACGCTCGTCTCGAAGGGGTTAAAATCATGATTTAATCGCTGATTTAAATTAACTGATTAAAATCGTTGACACCCTACTTTTAAGTATTCTTAAGTATCTTAATTTCTCTTAGGTAAGACTTCCCACCATTATTCTTGTGACGTGAATATTAGAATATTCACAAATTGTTGTGATCGTATTTTGGAATTAGTTTGTTGTAAAAAAATTCTTCTTTTAGAAATGGAGACAATAACCCTACACTTAGTTCTTTTAGGTCATTTTAAAAGGAGAAAATCGAAACAATCTTACTTGAAACAAGCAGTGTTGAGGAAGAGACAGGAACTACACTTTCTTGAGATTAAATCAATCTTTATTTAAGTATATTTTTAGATGAAGATGAATAACTTTCCATTTTGATCACCCGTAAATTGTTCTTGAAAATACCAGCACTTAGATTAAAAAAATTCCCGAGAGAATATCGAATATTTAACTGAAGAACAAAAACTTCGTTGATAAAAAAAATGGCACAACTACAACCAGATATCGACATCGTTGTTTCGGCCATCCCGTCAGAACTTTAACTGCCTAAAAAAATTAAGGGAGACAGTATATAAACATAGCTACGGGGCCCGCAAAAGTAATTAAGCGATAGGTTTAAAACAATTGACCAAATTCAAAAGCCACCGGTATTCGGAAAAACAAATGAGAAAGCGAAACCAAAAGTAACGCAATCTAATTTGTTCCTGAAACGAAACGTCACTCGTTTGAAATCATAGCAAGCGCCCGTTTTCTACTGAGCATGCGTACACTTACAGCCTCGGATGAAACACGGAGAGAAAAGGGAAGGGAAGAATAATGAATGAATGGCGTGCGTATGCAAGCACTGGGGGAAAGCCAACTTACAGGTCTACGCTAAGGTTGTCAGCGAGAGAGACGGGAGAAAAAAGAAAAGAAACAAAAAAAAACAAAAGCACGGCCGCGACACCGTCACAGATGCAGACCGGTGAATAGGTGGAAAAAAATGTGAGATTTCATCTCACAATTCTGGCTTTCTCTTATCACTTTCTAATGAAAAACATAACTATATTGCATAAAAACTATAAAAAAATTCAAAGATTCTCCCATGTTATGGATCTCTTGCACTTATATTTTTAAGTGCATAACTATTCACGAAATACAAATGAATCTTCTTTTGCATCATTAAACTATTCCAATTAATAGGGCTTTTTCAATCAAAATGAATTAATAACAATTAAATATCAATAATATCAGTAAAATTTTCAAATTTTCACTACAGTTTACAATTATAAATTTTTGGCTGTTGTTGAAATTAATATTTTAAACTAGAAAACAGGAATTCTGCTTTACAGAATTTAGTGTCAACCCTGATGAAAAGATAAATGTATATACGGTGACAGTGGCGTACCCAGGATTTTATTTCGGGGGGGGCTGACATAAATTTTCATAATGTTCTAAATCTTACGAAACACGTTGCATTGTGTTATAAACAGAAATCATTTTTGTCAATAAGGCCGTAGCCAGAGGGGAGGGGCGGGGGGTGGGGTGCAAGGGTGACTTTGTTCCGAATTTTCCGAAAATTTGAAAAATTCGGTCATCAGTCCGAAAATTTGGACTTAAAAAATTATCGCGATTTTTGACAAATGGTCGCCGAAAAAAATCCATTTCGTCAATCGTTTCGCAAAAAAAATCTCCAATTTCTTTAAAGGATCAAGGAAAAAACCGGAATTATGTCATACGGCCGCAGATAAAATGCGAAGTTTGCCAAAGGATCGCGAAAAAAAAGTCAAATTTCGTCAAATGATAGCGGAGAAAACGTGAATTTCGTCAAATTATTCTAGAGGAAACGCTAATTTTGTCAAAATGAGCACAGAAAAAACCCGAATTTCGTCAGAAGGCCGCAGAAAAAAACGCGAATTTCATCAAAAGGTCGCGGAAAAAACGCGAATTTCATCAAAAGGTCGCGGAAAAAACGCGAATTTCGAAAAAAAGATCGCTAAAAACACGCATTCCGTCAAAGGGTTGCGAAAAAGAAGCTAATTTCGTAAAGGATCGCAAAAAACGCGAATTTCGTCAAAGGGACACGGGAAAACGTGAATTTCGTCAAAAGGCCACAGAAAAACGCAAATTTCATCAAAAAGACGAGAAAAAGCGAGAATTTCGACAAAAAGCCGCGAAAAAACGCAAATTTCGAGGAAGGATTGCGCAAAAACGCGAATTTTGTCAAATGACCACAGAAAAAACGCGAATTTCGTCAAAGGACCACAGAAAACTGCAAATTTCGACAAAGCATCGCTAAAAAAACACGCATTCCGTCAAAAGGAAGCTGAAAAAACACGAATTTTGTCAAAGGGACACAGAAAAACGTGAATTTCGTCAAAAGGCCGCAGAAAAACGCAAATTTCATCAAAAAAGACGGGAAAAAACGCAAATTTCGTCAGAGAGCCGCGGAAAAAACGCAAATTTCGACGAAGGATTGCATTAAAAAACACGAATTTCGGCAAATGACCACAGAAAAAAACGCGAATTTCGACGAAGGATTGCGTAAAAAAACGTGAATTTCGGCAAATGACCTCAGAAAAAACGTAAATTTCCTCAAAGGGCCGCAGAAAAACGCAAATTTCCTCAAAGGGCTGCAGAAAAAACGTAAATTTTGGCAAAGGATTGCTAAAAAAAGTATGCATTCCGTCAAAGGGAAGCAGAAAAAACGCGACTTTCGTTGAAGGATCGCAAAAAAAAAAAAGCATGGTCACAAAGAAGGGCCACAGAGAAACGTGACTTTCGACAAAAGACTGCGGAAAGAAGCGAATTTCGTCAAACAGCAGCGAAAAAACAAAAAAACACGACCATTTCCATAAAAAAAGCGAATTTCGTCAATGAGCCGCGAAATTTATCAAAAAGACGAGAAAAAAGCGAATTTCGTCAAAAAAGCCGCGAAAAAAACGCAAATTTCGACGAAGGGTTTCGTAAAAAACGCGAATTTCGGCAAAAGTTCACGAAAAAAACTCGAATTTCATCAAAAACTCGCGGAAAAAACGCAAATTTTGACAAAGGATCACGAAAAAAAAAACGCGAATTTCGTCAAAGGGTCGCGGAAAAAAGCTAATTTTGTCAAAAGTTCGGGGAAAATGCAAATTTCGTCAAAGCGTCGTGATAAAAACCCGTATTTCATCAAAGGATCGCGTTAAAAACACATACAAATATCTGTGTTTATTATTATATGTATAGTTTTTAAACTGAAATAATATGCTGAACTTTTTAGAAATCTGGTTAACCAGAACCCACTCAGCCTGAAATTGACCTGAATATAAACAGAGTTAGCCCAAACTACAACAAAAATAATTAGCAGCAGGAAGGGATTACCTCTCCTTTCCCCCTCTGCTGTAACCTTTCAGAAAATTTGCTGAGAATTTCAGATTTTTTTTTTTTTAACTCAGACTCAAATCTGGGGGGAAGGGGGGAGGGCACGGGTCCGATCCTGAGACCGTCCCACGTCGAAATCTGTTGAAAAGTGTTACTGGTTTTTTTTATATACTTTCATTTAAAAGAAAGTCATTATAACATAAAATCTATAAAATTGTTCTTCCAATCCCCGAAACTAAATTCTGGCTACGGTTCTTGTTTAACAATAAATTAATATTGTAACAAACACAAAATATTTTTTGTATACACAAAATATTTTCATACATATATAAAATAAAGACTTTGTTTATTATTTGTGCATTGCACAAGTAATAAGAAGGACTTTAAACCGTTCCAGATGAAAAATACTGGCTGCAAAGTTAAGACAGAATAGGAAGATAAGTGGGGGGAGGGGACATTACCGAACTCCAAAGATGTCTTTGCAGTCAAACAAGAAGTCACTGTGTATCTTACAGATACGAGGAAGTAATCGAGTGTTAAAAACAAAAGTTAATGAATATCATTCACAGTCAGCTCTTCCGCACATATATAGTGTGCCTGACTTCCGATTTACCAAAATTCTGAAGGGATTAGCTAAGGTGTCATTATGCACTAATATGGGACTAACAAGAAAGACAAGTGCGATGCATGACAAATATATATATAATTGAATTGATCTAAAAAGTAAGAAGTAAACTTTTTTTACCATTTAATCTGACCGTTTTGGCAGGTAAAAGAGGTTTAGTCCCTTTAACCCTCCGCACCCCCATATTTCGGTGTGGTATGGAGATGCGACTGAAAAATGAAAGTTAATAAGCTACTTTTACAGTCAACTCTTCCGCACCGGATTTCAGATTTAGACGAAATCGACTTGAGATTAGCTGTGGTGTTACTGTGCATTAACATACCCAACGCATTGACAATCTTGGCGCCCGCCGACTATGGGAAAAATTAAAAAAATCCTTAAATTAAACTACTTTTAGATTTGTCGAATTTATTTGTAGGTCTCTTGAACTCAGTATATATGTTTTCATTTATCCAGTAAAACAGTGATTTCAATCATTTGAAAATGGATTTTGTGGTCTCAAGTAAATTTGGTCGCAGGACTGAGGAGGATATTGGATTAACAGGAAAAACAAATTCGTGGCATGCCAGAAAATAAAACAAATTTATCTGAAAAAGAAGGAATATCAGCCCTTTTTTCATTTCACTGCGATCTCTTCAGAGGTGGAATGGAGCTGTAACGTCATAACCCCCGTCCCCATCGATTCCTTTGGTGTATGCTGGGGCATCACTGTGCAATAATATATGGGACTAACCAGAATAGCTGCGTCGCAGAAAAAAATTAAAAATTAATCTCAAAAGAAAGAAAAAAAACTGGAATTTTTTTTCATTTCATATTTGATTATTTCGGAAGAGTAAGTAACCCCATCAGCCCCTTCCCCTCATTGGGTATACTGTGGTGTAACTGTGCGTTGATATGAGACTAGCCAGAACGTGTAGTTCATTGTATTGCAGAAAACAAGTGCATTACAAATTCATCTCGAACAAAAAGAAAAATATCAGCCTTTTTTCATTTCATTTTCGACTATTTTGGGAAGGGGCTGTAACCCATCACCCCCTTTCTACTTCTTTCGGTATAATGTGGTGTCACTGTGCACTAATATGGAACTAAAGAGAAGAGAGTGTCTAGTCTGTTGAATAATGGGAGAAAAAAAATACAAATTTATCTCAAACAGAAAGAAAAAAAAAGCAATATTTTTTTATTTCATTTTCGACTATTTCGGGAGGAGGGGGCTGTAATTCCATCAGCCCCATCTTTGGGTATGCTGTGATGTCAATGTGGACTAATATGGTGTTAACGAGAATGGCTATTTCGCTGTATGGCAGAAGAAAAATTACAAATTTATCTCAAACAAGAAGAAAAAAAACAGCCTTTTTTTTCATTTCATTTTCAACTATTTAGGAAAGGGACACCCCATTAACCCCTTTCACCTCTTTGGGTATAATGTGGTATCACTGTGCACTGGTATGGAACTAAAGAGAAGAGAGCAGCTAGTCTGTTGAATGATAGAGGAAAAATACAAATTTATCTCAAACAAAAAGGAAAATATCAGAACTTTTTCATTTCATGTTCGAATTTTTGGGAGAGGGCTGTAACTCCATTAACCCCCTTCTATCTTTTCGGGTATAATGTGATGTCACTGTACACTAATATGGAACTACAGCGAAGGGAGCGGCTAGTCTGTTAAATGATAGGGGAGAAAATGCAAATTTATCTCAAATAGACAGAAAAAAATCAGCTCTACTTTTTCATTTCATTTTCGACTATTTCCAGAGGAGGAAGTTGTAATTCCATCAGCCCCCTCCCCATCTTAGGGTATGCTGTGATGTCAATGTGGACTAATATGGTGTTAACGAGAATGGCTATTTTACTGTATGACAGAAGAAAAAAATACAGATTTATCTTTAAAAAGTAAAGAAAAAACACTTTTTTATTTAATTTTTCGCGATTTCTGGTTGGGGGTGGGGGGGTGGGGGGGGGTGTAACCCCATCAACACCCTTTCTCTTCTTTGGTGTCAATATGGACTAATATGGAACTAAAGCGAAGGAAGCGCATAGTCTGTTGAACGATAGGGGAAAAATGCAAATTTATCTTGAACAGACAGAAAAAATTCAGCACTATTTTTTCATTTCATTTTCGACCATTTCAAGAGGAGGGGGCTGAAATTCCATCAGCCCCCTAACTAATATAACCTGGACTAATATGGTGTTAACGAGAATGGCTATTTTGCTGTATGGCAGAAGAAAAAATTACAGATTTATCTTTAAAAAGTAAGAAAAAAACACTTTTTCATTTAATTTTTTGACTATTTCGGGAGGAGTAGGGGGGGGGGGGGCTATAACCCCGTCAGCCCCCCTTTCTCTTCTTTGTTGTCAATGTGGACTAATATGGGACTAATGAGAATGGTTTGTCTGCTGTATAATGGAAAAAAATTAAAAAAATTTCCATAAAAGAAAGACGAAAAATCAGCACCTTTCTATATCACTTTCGAAAATTTCGGGGGGGGGGGGGGGGGGGGCTGTAGCCCCATCATCCCCCCCCCCCTTGGGTACGCCACTGTACGGTGAAACCTCCTACAACGGTCACTCTGAACAACGATAACCTCCGAATACTGGTCATGTTTTAGTGTTACCGAATCTCTTTCATAGAAATAACATTACACTAAACCTCTGAACAATGAATTCCGAACAACGACCACCCCACATCATTTTTATTTTCAAATGTTCCCTATTTTCACATTTTTATATAGTTGTCAGTTTTTTTTATGTTTGTTTGTTTGTTAATTTTGACAGCAATTCTATAGAATTCAAATTGAAATTTAATGACAGATTTCTCCAAATCAGGAATCTGAAAATACAGAAATAATCGTAGATGATACTGAGTTAAAGATATTTTAAATAGCGTCGGAATGACCATTAAATCCAGCGAGTACGTGAATGTAGATAAAGATTTGGCAGTTACTACTTTTAATACGATAGAAGAAATGATAGAAAGCAAGGCCAATGAGAATAAGAGTGATGACGAAAATGAATCAGAAGATATATGGAATTATCAAAAAACTTTAGCGTAAAATCATATTCTGATGTTCTTTTTAGCTAAAGAGAAATTAAAAATTTTGCGCTCACTCACAAATGATTATGCATATAGAGAAAGAGATATGCTTAAAAGAAAATGGATAAGTGATTTCATTAGTATAAAATAATAGTATGTATTTTTTAACTGTAAAAATTGAATATATAATTTTTGACAATTATTTTGATTTTAATGTAATGTAATTTTGACCTTTTAAATGTGGAACCTCTGAATAACGGCAACCTCCGAAGTACGGACACTTTATCGCGCTCCCAGTGGTGGCCGCTATTTAGAGGTTTTATTGTATAAATAGTACAAAACCTATTTCAATTTTAAGAATTAAAGCACACACTTTTATTTTATCTAAATGACGTTATTCGCATCCGCTTAAGAATTCCACATTTACGATCCACTCCTAAACATCTACAGTAAAGCATGCTTAAGGATGTCACTATCGCAAAATAATACACAAATGCAGCAAAAAGATGCCGTCATTAAAAAAACTCGACAAAAAAAAAAGGGCTATCTAATGATTCATAGGCATTCATTTGTTTGTAACATTAATCTAGATGATTTCAATCGTGATGTCAGTCATGACGTTTTGGTTGGAAACTCACTCCAAACAAACGGTTGCTATGTTGTATTTTCTATTTTGTTTGTGTGTTGCAGCTATATCTTATATCTATATTAGGGATTGACCGAATACCGAATAGTTGATTCGGTATTCGGTGGTTCGGCATGTAAACCGAATATTCGGCTCCGGCCGAATACTTTTAAGTATTCGGCCGAATAATTGCAGATAAGTATTTTTTTAGAATTAGAAGAATTCTCTTTTACTTAGCAGTAGAATAGGCTAAACAATGAGGTTTAATATTATATGCATGAGTTCAGAATTCAGCTTGCACTACAAAAAACAAGTCAAAGGCCATTTTTTATTTTAAAAAAACTTTTCCTTCCTAAAATAGTCTACATAGGGGTGAAATCAAAACAACTGCCAACTAGAGAAGAAGAAAAAAGTAAGGAAGATGCATCCCTTATCATTTAATTTTAATTACTTCTACATTAGTTTTTTTAATTTAAATTTATTTAATATGTATTTTCTTTAATATACACATCAAATAAGTATATTAGAGTTCATATCTGTATATCTAAGGTTATTAAAGAAAATACACACATCCAATAAGTATACTCCAATGCTTATCCTATAGCTTTTATAACCGTTATATCAAAAACGTTCAAATTTGTAATCTTCATCACCACAATGTTAAAATATTAATCAAAATATAAATATCTATCAATAATTTGATAGAAAATAGTTAAATGTACAAATTGATATGATACTTTTTGTATTTTGAGAACATTCCTATTCAATATGTTTATAATTAGACAATCAGTAAATCAGCTTAATAACAACATTGTTTCTTTTTATTTGAATGAACTTTTGTTTTTCTGGTAGTCCTTATCCTCAATAATAGCCTGCATAGTTTAATACTTTCATAGGTTATTTTTGGGTATTGACTAGTGATAAAATAATAAAAAGTGATGGGTTAATAAATTTGTGAGTGGAAAGAAGTCATTAAATTTTTTATTAATTAGATTTAAGAATAAAAATGTAACTGAATTAAATTATTGAAAATTTCATTTCAATTAAAGTTTATTAAAAAAGCTAGTATATGCAAAAATGCATATTAAAAATTTTCAAGTATTCGGTCGCCGAATACCGAATATTCGGCGTACACTTCGACCGAAGCTTCGGTATTCGGTATTCGGCAAAATTGCTGCTTCGGTCAATCCCTAATCTATATCTCACATCTAAGTGTTTTAATGCTTGATATGTACTGGTAACATTTTCCACAATTTATATTTAAAAAGAAATGACGCATAGTAACCGTTTATTTGGAGTCAGTTTCCAACTAAAACGTCATGACTGAGGTCACACTGAAAGCGTCTACAGATACTTAAAATTAAATATAATTTATAATAGCTCAATGTTTTAACGAAATTATTCGTTTATATTTTTCCAAAATAGCACATATTTTAATTTCATTTTCTTTCGGTTGTTATGAGAAAATGGCAACAAAAAGATATAATTGCTATTTTTCAACTATTTTCCTTTTACTTTCTATATAAATGGAGTACTTGAGTTGCCAAAATTAAACAAATGGTGCTAAAAACTACAAAAATTAATAATATTTCAAAAATAAATGGAGATACAGTTTTCAAACAAATTGCATTTAAAAGTACTTTTTTTTTCCAACACGACGGTATAAAAATTTAAATTGTGCGATGCTTAGAAATTAAAAAAATTGCTATAGAGCATTTAATTGCACAATGATACATCTGCTTTGTTTATTGCTGCCTTCTGTAAGCTAACGTTATTTTTTGGAGACAAAATAACCTGGGAGAAAGAAATAGCATACCATTCCGGGGGCTAATAAAAATATTATAGTAATGCGACAGAATTTCTCCCCAAGCAAACAAAACAACAATCCAATGAATAGTAAACAGAATGAATTTCTTCCATTTGATACCAAACGACTTTACAATATTAATAATTACTTATTGGGTTAAATATCAAATAATTTTCAATAGATGACATTAATGTTGAATGTCTCTGGTAATACTAATCCAATCAAGCCATACTAGAAGATGTTTGAAAGTTTTGATGTTCTCATAGTTTATTTTATGAAAAAAGTTTCAAGTTTGGTTGTGTATTCATTGTTTTACATTGATATGAAAGTGGAGATGGCAGTCATTTTCATCATATTTTGCTCTTTTATTTCCAAAAAAATAAGAATGTAATGCAAGCTTGAAAACAATGGTGTTAGTTTATGGTGAGGAGAGTTTAATTGAATGCCAGTGTTAGTGTTGGTTCGCTCATTTTTAGTTTTGGAGGTTTTGGTCTCAAAGTTGTACCATGCTCTGGGATACCCTATTAAAGTTGATGTCAACAAAATAAAAGTATTGATTGAAAGTTTGATACAAGAGCTTTCAGATAAGTTTGGCATATTGCAAAAGAGTGTTTATAACCATTTAAAAATACCTGATTAGGTCCTTACAAATTGAAGGAAATTAATTTTGCCAAAAGAATCACCACCTGCTATTCATTGTTAAAAAATAACAAAACCAACATACTTTCAAAGCAGGTGGTAATTGGCAATGAAAATTTGATCATCAACAATTGCATCATTACAACATTGAATGCAAAAATCATGAAGCAAACAAGATGAACCAGCACAAACCATTCCAAAAGCAGATATTCATCAAAGGAGGGTGATTGTTTATTTTGAGCTTCTTCTAAAGAACCAAACAATTTATTCAGTTGTCTACTGTCAAAAATTAATTAAACTAAATGAGGCAATCAAAGACAAACAGCCAGAATTGACAAATCGTAAAGCTGTTGTTTTCCATTAAGACAATGCCAAACCACATACACCTTTAATCACTCCCCAAAACTTATTGGAGGTGTGGCTGGGAAGTGATGCCTCATTCATCGTAGCCCTGAACTTACACCATCAGACTGTTCATTTCATTCACTTCAAAACAATTTAAATGGCAATACATTTAATTCAGATAAGACTGCCAAAAATGGATTGATCCATTTTTTTTTACTTCTAAAAGCCTAACTTTCTTCGATCCTGGAATTGTGTAGCTAGCTGAAAGATGAGAAATGGTCATCAAACAAAATGGCTAATATATCATTGATTAATGTTTGATATTTGTATCAGTAAATTAAATTTCAAATTCATGAAAAAAATGTGACATGACTTTATACTTGAGATAATTTTTTGTGGGCTGAACAAAATAAAGTTTTGACGCTTCTATAGATCCTGTTCTATTTGTGATAGGAATAATTTTTTTTTGTTTTTATGGAAGTGACTAAGTAACCAAAAATAAATTGGAATCCAAGGAATAGGTTTTTAGTAAATAAGATTTTAAAGGAGAATTTTTTTAACTTTTTAAAATTCTTGTTTAGCCAAAAACTTTTGATAGGGGACACAGATATGTAATTCAAGTAAATAATAAACAAAATTTGTTTGGTTAATGCCTGTATTACATTATATATTTATACACTTGCAATGATTATCTGGCATTGCTGTATCAAAAATGAAGTATTCATGCAATGCCTGTGCTTTTAATTCAATACTTAAAAATAAATTTGTTATTTTATAGTAGCTTTTGAGCTCAAAATTTAAATAACAATAAAATAAATCTACATTTTGCATGAAACTGCAATAATTACTGATGGGATAATCACTGTTAATAATCCTCAATGAATGTCGTTTTATGTCCTAGAATGATAATGGAAGTACCAGTGAATATAGATTACCAAAGAATGATGGTGGACACCAACTATGGAAGACCTACAGAACATGCTCAGTAAAAGAAGCAAGCATTTTTTTATAGTGTGTGTTACAAATAAGTTTCATTAGCATTTAAATATGAGTGAAATTCTTTAGATTAGTGATTCATAAAGTTTTTAAAAAAAGGAATTACATAATTATTGTCATTGTTGGATATAATGGATCGTGGACCTTAAAAAGCAATACTGAATACAAAATGATTAAGAAGGAAAGATTAACTGGATTTTAATTTGTTTCACCTCTGAAACATACAGAGTGATTTATACAATTTCCTATCATATAATGTAAATTATTTAATGTAAATAATAACATAGAATTTATTCACGTACTTGCCTGTGTGTTTAAAAGAAAACAATAATTAATATCAATCTAAGCAATCTATATTATAAAGCAAAAAAATGTCTGTGAGTAACGCTGATGTCATATTGGGGCTGCCAATAATTAGTTATAAGCAGTTAGTTACTTAGTTACTGAACATTAGTTAGTTATAAGCAATCCATTTCCATTTTTTTTTGCAATTTTAATTACTTCTAAGCATCACATAATTTAAAATTTTACATCTATATGATACAGCAAAAACGTCTGCATGAGTAACACTGATATCACATTATGGTGACAATTATCTAAGCAATAAATATTCCTTTTTTTTTTTTTTCAAATTTAATTACTCTTAAACGTTATATAATTTTAATTTTTACATGGTTGAATAGGGTCAAAAATGCACTTTCAAATAAAATTTGTTTGAACACTGTATCAAAATTTACAGATTTTTTTTGTTGTTTTTAAGATAATTTTCAGGCTTGAATTTTAGAAAAATCTTTTTCTATCGTGTACAGCTCGACTATAGAAGATTAACCCATTTGAGCTTAAAATAATATAAATAGTTCAGTCTTTGGCTAATATTACAAAACAAAATGAACACTTCTTTAATAAATACAAAAATAAAACACAAATTTATCGAACTATGTACCATAGTTGCAGTAACATCCTTTTTCTAGATTCCATTCATTTTAATAAATTGACTTAATAAAATAGTCCAATCTTGAACGCCAGATTCACCTTTGTTTATTATATAAAAACATGGAAACATTCAAATGCTTCATTTAAAACACATTACTAAATAGGTGTGATAAAATATATACAAATGTTTTTTTAAATTAAAAACACTAGATGTTAAAATGATAAAAAGCTACTCCGAGCGCTTTCGGCTAACCTTAAGCCATTGTCAAGGAGAAGAGGGTTGACTGATAAAAACACTCGACGCTCGATGTTTACTGCTACAGATTGACCGGAAACACACTTCAGGAAGCCCGCAGGTGGTCGTATCCATTAAACTGAAGGAGGGGGAAGGTAGAGAAAGCTCAATCCTCCGAGAGACCGAACTTTCCAGTAATATTAAGTAAATTAAACCAGATACGCGGAATTTGGTATGATAATACGTCATTACAACAATTTTCTGCTTGGGTTAAAATTTCTAAAGACTCTAAAATAGCACAACTATTAAAATCAGAAGCCTGGATAATGACTTTTGCTCGATTGAAAAGGATGTCAATATCTTTAATCTTAGGTTGTATCAAACTAAAGATATTGACATCCTTTTCAATCGAGCAAAAGTCATTATCCAGGTTTCTGATTTTAATAGTTGTGCTATTTTAGAGTCTTTGGAAATTTTAACCCAAGCAGAAAATTGTTGTAATGACGTATTATCATACCAAATTCCGCGTATCTGGTTTAATTTACTTAATATTACTGGAAAGTTCGGTCTCTCGGAGGATTGAGCTTTCTCTACCTTCCCTCTCCTTCAGTTTAATGGATACGACCACCTGCGGGCTTCCTGAAGTGTGTTTCTGGTCAATCTGTAGCAGTAAACATCGAGCGTCGAGTGTTTTTATCAGTCAACCCTCTTCTCCTTGACAATGGCTTAAGGTTAGCCGAAAGCGCTCGGAGTAGCTTTTTATCATTTTAACATCTAGTGTTTTTAATTTTAAAAAACATTTGTATATATTTTATCACACCTATTTAGTAATGTGTTTTAAATGAAGCATTTGAATGTTTCCATGTTTTTATCCATTCATTTTTCTTTGACTGTGTAATGGTGCAGCCTCTGAAGCTGTATCCACTATTGTCACGACACCTGATGACTGATTACATGATTGATTTAGTAAGATCAAATTTTTACTGTTTTATTTCCTTACTTTTACAGTTTCATATGATAACTGTAATAAAATAAAGTAATCGATTGTTCAAGCAAATTAAGAACTGGTATATAACCCCCCATCAAAAATTACAGAATGTTGATCTGCATTTCATTTTCGCAAAACTCATAAAAACAAACAGAATAAATATTTTATTATTGAGATGTTTGTATTATAAAAAAGTACATTTTAAAAATGACAAATGATTTCTACAAATACAAATGATGAGGATTTTTTTTAATTCAATATTTAATATTTGAAATAGTTCTACAATCAATAAAGGCTTCTTTAAAATTAAGAAATGTAAAAACAGTGAAAATTACGTCATGTTGACACAATCATATAAATTTTTCTCCTTAGTTTTATTAATGTAAAAATACATCTCAAACTAAGCATAACGTCACTGGCACAAACTTTTCAAACTTTATATACATACTTTTATGCTTTACTGCAGTATATTCAAATAAAAACATATTTTCTATTTAATTGCCATGAAAAAAACTAATAAAGTTATAATGCATAAAGATATAATAAACCCAATAGACAATATTCTAATGATGTCGCGATTAACATGAATTTTTATTTGTGCATAAAAATAAAGCATACATGCATAATTTTTTTTACCGAAAAAAACTTGAAAAGAAAAAAATATGTCCAAAAAGCCACGTATCTAAATATTTTTCATTATTTCTCTTTTATCTGAAACAGTGGAAGTAATCCTATTGCCATTATTTTGAAGAAATTTCATTAAAAAAATTTTAATCTAAAAAAATGAAAATATTTTTAAAAATAGCTAGTGGGAGCACACTTACAAATGAACTGCTTTCATAAAAATAATTTGCAAAATCGGTTCAGTAGGAAGCTCACTGCCTTTTTAGATCACTAAAAAAACAGCCTTGTATTTTAAATATATAAATGGCACTGTTCGCCCTGGAATGGTTACCTACACTTTCCTAATTTTGAATTTTATATAAGTAGATGGGCATTCAGCAACTTTAGGAATATTCATGCAGAAGTTTAAAATGCAGTTAAATACAGCAGGCATATTAATAAACTAAATATGCAGTCACACAGACTCACATATGCTACACATGCCTGCAGGACGCCAAGCAGTTTTCATTTGCAAGAATTATGAATAGTGATAGATTTTCACAGGGTACTCACATGAGATATCACTTATTTTTATGGCTGATATTTTAAGTTTATAGCTTGGTGAGACCATTTACAATGAGTGGTTTTTTGCTGAGATTAATTTTTCATAATATTAAATAACTAATTAAAGTAAGAGATATTTTTCAGATGTATGAAAATAATTAATTAAAAATATAAAAATTTATTTACCATATTTGCTGAGTGTTACTTCTCTTGGGACTAGAAATTGTTATAACCATTCTTGGTTGCTTGTTTCTGTTCATCAACTTTTGTAAAGAACTCAAACTAGCTAAACATACATAATTTATAATGAAAAATAGACCAATTGCAATGGAAAATAAATACCAAATTGCATATAATATAAAACTAAAAGGTATATTATCTTTTTTCTTCAACAACTTAATAAAAATAAACTTAATATTTTAGAGAAATTTATTAAAATTAGAAGTAATGATACTTATTTATTTTCTCATTGACATCTTTCTGTGGCGTGTATTCATATTACCAAGCAGTGTTAGTTAACATCAATAATGGATAAAAGTGAAGTAAGAAAAAAAAAAGTATTTTATTGCTCAAATCCAACTGTTCCTTTTCCCCATTTAATTGATGTTATTATTATTATTATTTTTTTTTTTTTTTTTTTTTTTTTAACTAGCTATAAATACAGATAAATGTTATCATTATCTTATCATTCAAAATCTGTTCTTTCTTCCATTTAATCTTACGTTATTTTTTGAACAGCTATAAATAAACTTTAATAAAGACACAAATGTAATTTAAATTGCATCCCAAATATTTATCCATTTGTAGATAAAATCCCATATTGGGCCTCCATTGTACTTATTTACGCATACTTTTTTTAATGGCAGAATCTCATTATCTTGAAAATACTTTACCGCATCCTGCAAAATTCGCTCTTTTTTTAACTACAAGAGAAAAACAGAGAAATAGCAATCAACTTATATCCTTCATTACAAAAAATACACAGGCTTATCCACAAAAGAAAAAAAGGAAAGAAATGAGGATGACAATAGCGAGTGTGACATCATGCTTACCCATTATTTGTGTTAAATCACATTGTTTGACAACAGATGTTGTTTACTGTATATAGTCGACAGGAAAATAAACAAGTACCAAAATAATATTACTTATTTATAAGGCACCATATGTTATGTAATAGTAATAACATTTTGTGAAATAAAAATGGGTAAAAATGGCAACTGATAAAAATATGAAATGTTGTAAATAAGGTAATTATAAAATAAAAATTACAGAAATCCTAACAAATAAAGAAAATGTATGTGTCTAGGATAAATCTATAATGCACCCTTTTAAGGATTCTTGAGTCACTTCTTTAGCAAATGATCAAAAAGAGCAAAAATAGCCCATACACTTACTTTTTTTTTATTATCTTATGTCAAGAAAATGTCACATGCAGCACAAAAGGACTCTATTTGTAAAATTGGTGATGGACAAATGATTGCCAAAAAGTACAGAACAATGTAAAAGATGATTAAAATCCACATAGCATCCTAAAAAGCAGCTAGCTACATCAATTGAAGACTTGGGTGGAAGAAGATGTTATGTAACAAAAATTAGAATTCGAGAAAATTGAAGGGAAAGTTTTGATTCGTAATTTGGTTATTTATTTAATTTCTTCTTAGTAGCATATGATTGAATGTTAACAGGTGATACTAAACACTCCTAGGAAAGAGTTTTAACATTTAATTATTAAATATCAGAAATTATTTTCGCCATTTAAATTATTAAATATAAAAATATTAAATATTAAAAGATACTATCTCATATCTTCATTACTAAGTAGTATTTTAGTTTTACCATATGATATAATATTTCATAACGCTTTCATCCATAAAATAAAACAATTTTTGAGAAAATGTATCATAACATGTTCTTCCACTAAGCTCTTCAATTGTAGAAGAAATTGCACAAATAAGGTACAATAAAAGTAGCCTCATTAAAAGACTTGTTCTGAAATTCTCTCTGTAAAAATGCAACTTGAGATGTCTGATGGAATAGAAGTTCACTCCAGGCTTTCCCTGTGGCATTTAATAAATGTTGATTCTTTGTTTTACAATAAAATGCAATTTCTTTCAAAATTGGTATTCAGCTGCAAAATAATTGATATTCATCCTAAAATTTGGCTGAATACTTGGTATTCAAACAATCCTAGCCCAAACAAATAACTATATCCTTAATTATGCATAACCAGCAAAACTCGTGACTTTGCAGACATGATTGTTGAAATATGCCAAGCAATATTTGTGTGCCAACTAACATTAAGAGGAATTTATACTGCTATGGATAATTTATGTATTACAAGTTGAGTAACATTTTATGTGAAGTTAATTTTTGTAGCACATTAGGTGAACATGAGCCTTGAATTAAGGAGAAGACCTTCATTCCAATCAATTTGCAGTCACCCCCTTCCAAAAAACGGATACTATGCAGTTTCAGAGACTATTTCCCACAAACAATTGTTTCTTTTTTTACAATGTTAGTATACTTTGATTCACCATAAAAACCATAATACCATTAAATAATAATTTGGAAAACATTTATTTAGTATATTTAACCATGATTTTTGTTTGGCAGATGGGCAAATGTGAAATACATGTTTCTTTATTATTATCATTTTAATTCATTATAGAAGTTACTGGTACTTGTATTTTATCCCATTACTCAGAAACATTCTATCTAACACTGGCATGAATAATAATTGATTTTTATTCTCTTTTCAATAATAATAATAATAATAAAACATTGTTTGTGCTTATCTACATCTTAGAATTTATCTCTATGTCAAATTTAAAGTTTCTAGGCTGACAGTTTCAGACAAATCATAATGAAAATATAACTGCAAAATCTTTTCCTGCTATTTCAGTTATTTGAAATTAAAAAAGATAAAAATTTAACTTGTTATTTAAGAGCATATAATAGATATCTGCTTATATAGCTTAATAGATATCTGCATGCCAAATTAAAAGTATCTAGATCTGATAGCTTCAGAGTAATCATGTTTATAGAGTCTTTTCCAATCATTCCTTTTTCTTATCTTTTTTTTTATGATGAATATTGTAACAAATTTTCTTAGCAAATATTTATATTTTAAAAGTAACCAACATATCACCTTTCATGTTTTTTTGCAAGAACACTTTTTGCTCTTGAATCATCTTGAAAACAGTTTGTACAAAGATAAAATATAGCCTATTTTTAAGTAGAGACTGTTATCATTATTAAACTGAGAGAAAAAGCAAAATTGGTTCAGTAATTACAAAGTAATCATGATTTTAGAATTTTTTCTCTCATTTCATCCTTTTAAATTTCAGAATTTTTCAAATTGGTCTGAGCAGCCATGTAATATCTCAACCGTAACTACCATGTTGAATTTCACATTTTTACCATAAAAATTCCAAAGAATCATAATTTGGAAATATTTTTAGTGTATTTTCAGTTAATACCACAATTTTTAAATTTCGATTTTTTTTTTTTTTTTACCACTCTAAACAAGCATTTAGATCTTAAAGGTAACTACCATGTTAAATTTCATGTTTCTAGCCTCAACAAATTAAAAGAAATCCTAGTTTTAGAATGTTTGTGACTCTTTCACGCCTTTGAAAGCTGCTGACAAAATATAAAAAGAGGAAAGTTTTAAGCAAAGACCAGTATTACTCTCAAAGAATGCTTTTAATTGGTTCAGTAGTTCCAAAGTAATCAAGATTTTAGAACTTGTTTTGCTTATTTAACTGGCAGGGAATTTATCTTTCAAAAGAAATCACTATGCCAATTTTGAAGATTATAGCTTCAATAGTATCACAGAAATTGAAATTTTAGAACATTTTTTGCTTCTGCACTCTTTTAAACTTTGATTTTTTTTTTTTTTTTTTTTTTTTTTTTTTTTTTTTTTTTACTATTATTATTATTATTTTATGTGAGCATTTATGTCTTAAAAAAAAACAGGCATGTCACATTTCTTGCAGATTCTATCCCTAAAAACTCCAAATAAATTATTTTAGATATTCCAAATAAATAAGTTTAGAACTTTTTAAAATATCTTTTGCTCATTTCATTCCTGAAAGTTAATTTTCAAGTTCCTTTTAATACATACAAATAATATATTTTAATTGATTTACTGATTTAAAAAAAAATCTGAATCCAGATATTTCGTAACTGAATCTTCTAAGGTATTTTTTTCCTCCTTTCATATATTTTATGCAGATATACAGTTTTTTAAGAAGAACAAATAACTATGCAAAGAAAATATTTTTAGTTTAGAAGAATATTAACTGTCTGATAAAATTATACATTTCTCTTTTAAAGATTAAA
Organism: Maratus speciosus; assembly: GCA_963932465.1. Classification (NCBI taxonomy): domain Eukaryota; kingdom Metazoa; phylum Arthropoda; class Arachnida; order Araneae; family Salticidae; genus Maratus; species Maratus speciosus. The sequence goes on along the minus strand of OZ010788.1, from coordinate 118,400,045 downwards.
TACACAGTGATGGAACAGCACAGATCTCATTTTGGAGCAGCAAAAAGCCATTTTGGAGCAGAAAAAAACCCCTTTGAAGCAGATAAAAACCACTTTGGAGCAGATAATAACTATTTTGGAGCAGCAAAAATGCTCATTTTGGAGCAAAAAACAACTATTTTGGAGCATCAAAATGTCATTTTGGTATTCTTTGACGAAATTCGCGTTTTTTCCGCGATTCTTTCACAAAATTCACGTTTTTTCGCAATCCTTTGATGAAATTTGCGTGTTTTTCGCGATATTTTGACCAAATTTGCGCATTGTTCACAATCTTTTGACAAAATCATATGTTATTCGGATCCTTTGTTGAAATCAGCGTGTTTTTCGCTATCTTTTGACAAAATTCGGGTTTTTTTACGATCTTTTGATGAAATTTGTTGTTTTTTCCACGATCTTTTAACGAAATTTGCGTTTTTTCACAATCTTTTGATCCCATTTTTTTCGTTTTTTGACAAAATTAGCGATGCTTTGACAAAATTCACGTTTTTTTCGCAATTCTTTGACAAAATTCGCGTGTTTTTCGCGATCTTTTGACGAAATTCGCGTGTTTTTCGGGACCTTTTGATGAAATTTGCGGTTTTTTCGCGATTTTTTAACGAAAGTAGAGTAGCGTTTTTTAGCGATTTTTTGACCGTGTTTTGTTCGTTTTTTGACGATCCTTTGGCAAAATTCACGTTTTTTTTTTTTCATGATCCTTTGACGAAGCTCGCGTGTTTTTCGTGATCTTTTGATGAAATTTGTGTTTTATTCGCAATCTTTTAACGAAATCGCGTTTTTTCACGATCTTTTGACCGCGTTTTGTTCGCTTTTTGACGAAGTTAGCGCTCCTTTGACATGATTCATGTTTTTTCGCGATCTTTTGACAAAACGAGATCTTTCGATGAAATTTGCGGTTTTTTCTCTATCTTATAAATAAATTACCGTTTTTTTCACGATCTTTTGACCGTGTTTTATTCGTTTTTTGACGAAATTAGCGATCCGTTGACAAAAATTCAAGGTTTCCTCGCGATCCTTTGACGAAATTCGCGTGTTTTCCGCGATCTTTTGACGAAATTCGCGTGTTTTTCGCGATCTTTCGACAAAATTCGCGTGTTTTACGCGATTTTTTGACGGTGTTTTGTTCATTTTTTGACGAAATTAGCGATCTTTTGTTAAAATTCTCGGGGTTTTTTCCGTGGTCATTTGGCAAACATTGTGTGTTTTTCGCGATCTTTTGACCAAATTCCCCCGTTTTTCGCAATCTTTTGGCGAAATTCGGGTGAAAAAGGATGGATTTGGCTCAAGAATTATTATCGAATTGGCGCAGTTGGGCGCAATTTTGTTGAAAAATGATCGTTTTGGCGCAAAAATGCGCAGAATTATCGATTTAGCGCAGCTGTTCCATCACTGAATACAGAGGCTGTTCGCACATTTTTTAGATGATTTTAGTTAGCGGTAATAAAATATCATTTGCTGCAAAAGAAATAATTGCAATTGTGCTATGTTTTTAAAAGTCAAAATTATTGTCTGCGGCTTGAGATTTTTGTTTTTATTCAAAATGGCATTTTTAACGAAGCAGTGGTTCGAAGGCTGTATTTATGCTCTTTCCGTAGAGAAATATTCATATTCCGTTATCCAAAAACGATGTGAGAGTCATGGTTTTGTGATATCTAAAGCGTCGATAGGTAATATTGTCAACAAGAAAAGAAAAAAAATCCCTGCCGGCCCGGCCTACAGGCAGAGGTAGATTTTGAAGTTAAGTATACTAATTTCACCAACAAAAACTAAATCATTATTAGATATAAATCCACTTTAACAGTTTTATCTATCTGCTTTTGACGAGTTTTTATTTTCTTTTTATAAAATAGCTGGTTTTATCAGAATCATGTTAAGGCGATATTAAAAAAAAATATTTTTCCATGCTCAACAACTCCAAACTTTCTGGCACATTTTCAGATTCATTAAAAAAAAAAAAAAAAAAAAAAAAAAAATATGAAACATGCTGACGTGATTTTTGAAAAGATTTATAAGCAACCTGTGTTTTTATTTTTCCTTCAATTAATTAAAACTTGATTAATAAACAATTATTTTCTCAGTAGGGCAATATTTTTCGTTTCTAACACAATCGCTTCGGGAAATTCTGTTCAAAATGCCCACTTTGACATAATTTTTTTAAATATATTCTGCTCTATCAAAAAAATCGATCATTACTGTACATTATATAGTTTCTGAATAAGAGAAGCTACGAATTAGAAGCCTTTGAGCACAAAAATGAATAATAAAATGAGTAAGTAAATAAGCAGTTTGGATTTGAATGCACCCTTAATAAGATGATTTTTTTCTTCAACCGCTATGCATTTTTAATTTGTTTTTGTTGTAAGAATTGGCCCTATCAAAAACTTGTCTGCATAAATGTTGAAGACAATATTAAGAAGATATATGATAAATTCATGGAAATTTTATATCTTGTGAATTGACGGAGTTATGAAAATTTTTCTTAACTTCAAACCCCTTTTTTGTTTTTGTTTTTAATTTTTTTTTCTTTTTGCGGTACAAATTGGTCCTATCAAAAACTTGTGAATATAAAAGTTGTAGATAATATTAAAGAGATATATAATAAAATTAATTGGATTTGATATCTTGAGAATTGACGAAGTAAGGAATTTTTTTTCCCAAAAACACTATTTTTTGCGCCCCTTGAGCCTATTTTTAATTTTATGAAAAATCTGTGATGCATGAATTTTTGGCGCTATTTTTTGAAGTAGTAATAAAAACTTTAAACTGATTTGATATGTACAAAAATTAAGAAGTTATGGGTTTTTTTCTGTTTTCACAAAATCCCTCCCCATTTCCATCCCCTTGGTCCGATTTTGTCCATTAATGAACTTGACCGAGATTTTATGTCCCTTGATTTTATGTATCAGTTTGGAAGAGATTTGTGCAGAATTGCAGAAGTTATCGTGTTCCGTTCAAAATGCCCACTTTGACATCATTTTTTGAAATATATTCTGCCTCTATCAAAAAATCGATCATTGCGGTACATTATATAGATTCTGAATAAGCGAATCTACCAATTAAATGCATTTGAGAGCAAAAATGAATTTAAAAATGAGTCAGAATATAAGCAGTTTGGATTTGAGTGCATCCTTAATCAGGGTTCATACAGAGTTGTGAAGAAAAAATCCAAGGAGTACCCAAAAAATCCAAGGAGTCCAAAAAATTTTAAGGATTTGCCTTTTTTTTTTTTGTCAATGTTTTTATGTGCTGCATCGTTATGTGGTATGCACACTCCAATTTTTAATGCCCAATTTGGAGAGAAAAACATTTCAAAAACAAATTTTACTCTATTTGAATTTAATTGTTAGTGATGAAATTGCACAGTATGCACAATATATTGCTTATTGATTCCGTAAGTTTAAATACACAATTGACAATCTACTTTTTTATGCAGTGACCGATGGTCATGTCACATGGGGTGATTTTGAGTAAAAAAAAAAAAAAAAATCTGAAATTCACAGCAAATCTTCTGAAAAGTTACACAGAGAGGGGGGGGGGGGGGGGGGGGGGGGGGGGAAATCCACTGCCGACACTAGCTATGCGTTTTCTCCGTGCTCTTTGACGAAATTCGCGCTCTTTTGACGAAATTTGTGGATTTTGCGATTTTTTGACGAAATTTGTCGTTTTTTCGCGATCTTTTGACGAAATTTGCCGTTTTTTTCGCAATCTTTTGACGAAATTTGCCGTTTTTGCGATTTTTTGACGAAATTTGCCGTTTTTTCGCGATTTTTTGACGAGTTTTGTCGTTTTTTGCGATCTTTTGAGGAAATTTGCCGTTTTTTTCGCACTCTTGACGAAATTTTGGGTTTTCGCGATCTTTCGACGAAATTTGTGGGGGTTTTCGCGATCTTTTGACGAAATTTGTGGGTTTTTGTTTTTTCGCGATTTTTTGACGAAATTTGTGGGGTTTTTCGCGATCTTTTGACGAAATTTGTGGGTTTTTTCGCGATCTTTTGACGAAATTTGTGGGTTTTTTCGCACTCTTTTGGCGAAATTTGCGGGTTTTTTCGCGATTCTTTGATGAAATTGGCAATTTTTTTGCAAATGATTTACAAAATTTATTTTTTTTGGCAACCATATGTCCGAATTTTCGGATTGGTGACCGATTTTTTAAAAATTTCGGAAAATTCGGACTAGAATCCCCCCCCTCCCCTAGGTCATATAAATAGAGATCAGTCAAACCCCAAACACTTATTATGTATATCACATACGTGATACATCTTAAAGAAAGTTTTAAAAGACAAAAAAAAAAAAAAAAAAAAAGAAAGCTAAATGCAGCATACAAGAAAAAATATAACAAGTTTTGAATTTATTCTTTTAGAACAGCGGTAATTGCTTTCTTTGAAGGTGAAATTTTGACTAATTCGCATTTTTTTCGCGATCTTAAGATGAAATTCGCGTTTTTTTGCGATCTTTGGGGGGGGGGGGGGGATTCGCGTTTCTTTCGCGATTTTCTGGAAGAAATTAGCGGGGTTTTTTTGCGACCTCCTGGAAAATTCGCTTTTTTCGCGATCTTTTAACGAAATTCGCTTTTTATTTCGATTGTTTAACGAATCTGACGTTTCTTTCGCGATCTTTTGATGGAAACTGCGTGTTTTTCGTGATCCTTTGACGAAATTCAAGTGTTTTTCGCGATCATTTGACGAAATTCGCTTGTTTTTCGCGATCCTTTGACGAAATTCGCTTGTTTTTCGTGATCTTCTGGAGGAAAATTCACGTGTTTTTCGCGATCTTCTGGGGAAATTCCCGTTTTTTCGCGATCTTCTAATGGAATTCGCGTTTTATTTGATCGTTTGACGAAACTAACGTTTTTTTCGCGATCTTTTGATGGAAACCGTGTGTTTTTCGCGATCCTTTGAGGAAATTCGCGTGTTTTTCGCGATCTTTTGAGGAAATTCGCGTTTTATGCGATCTTTTGAGGAAATCTGCTTTTTTTTCTCGATCTTTAACGAAATTCGCGTTTTTTCGCTGTCTTTTAAAAATTTGCTTCTTTAAGAAATCAGAGTTTTCCCGCGATCTGTTGGAGAAATTCGTGTTTTTTCACGATCCTTTGACAAAATTTACGAATTTTTTCCGCGATCGATTGACGGAATTTGACGGTATTTTTTTTGGAACATATTTGCGAAAAACACGATTTTTCGGAGATTCTTGGCTAAATGCCAAACATTGATAAAATTTAATATAAAGGTCGGCTAACAGTGTCGAAAAACGGACTTTACGGACCTAATAATTGAAAAACGGACCTAGTGGGAGCCCCGCTATTAAGATTACCCTACCCAATCAATGTTGTGCTTCAGATGAATGACGTGCATAAAGGATTTACCGTGCGTTTTTTCAATCACGATTTTTTTTTTCCCTCGACAGCAATATCACTTGCGTCCGAAGCCGCAATAGAATATAAGGAGTTTCTAAGTAGTGGTTTGCTTATCTAAGTAGTTCTAAGTACTACTTGGGAATGTTTTCATTTCTAAGGAGTTTCCAAGGAGTCTAAGGAGTCTGTGCGAACCCTGCCTTAATGCAATGATTTTTCCAACACAATTAACTTCGGAAAATTCGGTTCAAAATGCCCACTTTAACTGCATTTTTTAAAATATATTCTGCCTCTATCAAAAAATCGACCATTACGGTACATTATATAGTTTCTGAGTAAAAAAACGTACCAATTGGAAGCCTTTGAGAGCAAAAATGAATTATAAAATGAGTCACAAAATAAGCAGTTTGTATTTGAATACACCCTTAATAAGATGATTTTTTCTTCAACCGCTATGTATTTTTAATTTGTTTTTGCTGTAAGAATTGGTCCTATCCAAAACTTGTCTATATAGATGTTGTAGACAATATTAAGAAGATATATGATAAATTCATGGGGATTTTATATCATTTGAATTGACAGAGTTATGGATTTTTTACTTTTTCAAACCCCCTTTTTGTTTTTGTTTTTAATTTTTTTTTTTTTTTTTTTTTTTTTTTTTTTTTTTTTTTTTTTTTTTTTTGCAGTACGAATTGGTCCTATCAAAATCTTGTGAATATAAAAGTTGTAGATAATATTAAGAAGATTTATAATAAAATTAATTGGAATTGATATCTTGTGAATTGACGGGTTAAGAATTTTTTTCTCCCCAAACCCCTATTTTTTGCGCCCCTTGAGCCCATTTTTAACTTTATCAAAAATCTGTGATACATAAATTTTTGGCTTTATTTTTAGAAGTAATAAAAACTTTAAACTGATTTGATATGTACAAAAATTAAGAAGTTATGGGGGGATTTCGGTTTTCACAAAACCCCTCCCTGTTTTCATCCCCTTGGTCCAATTTTGCCCATTAATGAACTTGACCGAGATTTTATGCTCATTGATTTTATGTATCAGTTAGGAAGAGATTGGTGCAGAATTACGAAAGTTATCGTGTCCAGAAGAAAGTGATATATACAGATAGACAGATAGATAAAGTTTTTTACTAAGGGTGGTTTTAGGTTCTAGGGATCATGATCGGTGTAGATCTGCAAAAATTTTTCAGAAATTCTAACATAGGAACGATCCCAATAGGTAGTATTTCATACGAAATCTACCTAAAAAAATATGAAACATGCTGACGTGATTTTTGAAAAGATTTATAAGCGACCTGTGTTTTTATTTTTCTTTCAATTAATTAAAACTTGATTAATAAACAATTATTTTCTCAGTAGGGCAATATTTTTTGTTTCTAACACAATCGCTTCGGGAAATTCTGTTGAAAATGCCCACTTTGACATCATTTTTTGAAATATATTCTGCCTCTATCAAAAAATTGATCATTACTTTACATTATATAGTTTCTGAATAAGAGAATCTAGCAATTGGATGTGTTTGAGAGCAAAAATGAATTTAAAAATGAGTAAGAAAATAAGCAGTTTGGATTTGAGTGCATTCTTAATGCAATGATTTTTCCAACATAATCCGCTTCGGGAAATTCGGTTCAAAATGCCCACTTTAACAGCAATTTTTAAAATATATTCTGCCTCTATCAAAAAATCGACCATTTCGGTACATTATATAGTTTTTGAGTAAGTAAACGTAACAATTGGAAGCCTTTGAGAGAAAAAATGAATTGTAAAATGAGTCAGAAAATAAGCAGTTTGGATTTGAATACACCCTTACTTAGATGATTTTTTTCTTCAAACGCTATGTATTTTTAATTTGTTTTTCTGTAAGAATTGGTCCTATCCAAAACTTGTCTATACAGATGTTGTAGACAATATTAAGAAGATATATGATAAATTCATGGGAATTTTATATCTTTTGAATTGACGGAGTTATGGATTTTTTACTTCTTCAAACTCCCTTTTTGTTTTCGTTTTTAATTTTTTTTTGTGGTACGAATTGGTCCTATCAAAAACTTGTGAATATAAAAGTTGTAGATAATATTAAGGAGATATATAATAAAATTAATTGGAATTGATATCTTGAGAATTGGCAAAGTTATGTATTTTTTCTCCCAAAAACCCTATTTTTTGCACCCCTTGAGCCCATTTTTAACTTTATCAAAAATCTGTGATACATAAAATTTTGACCTTATTTTTAGAAGTAATAAAAACTTTAAACTGATTTGATATGTATAAAAATTAAGAAGTTATGGGGGATGGGGGGGGGGGGGTTCGGTTTTCGCAAACCCCCTCCCTATTTCCATCCCCTTGGTCCGATTTTGCCCATTAACGAACTTGACCGAGATTTTATGCCCATTGATTTTATGTATCAATTTGGAAGAGATTGGTGCAGAATTACGAAAGTTATCGTGTCCAGAAGAAAGTGATATATATAGATAGATAGATAGATACATAGATAAATAGGTAGATAGATAGATAGATAAAGTTTTTTACTGAGGGTGGTTTTGGGTTCTAGGGGTCATGATCAGTGTAGATCTGCAAAAATTTTTCAGAAATTCCAACATAGGAATGATCCCAATAGGTAGTATTTCATACGAAATCTACCTAAAATGTCAAATTGGAGCCTCAAGTGGGACAAAAATTCCAAACAAGTATCCAAGGAAAAAAAGGACATCTCCGACTAGTGCAAAGGTACATTGTTTAATGTTAAAAGAGAATCCCCCTAGTCAAAGGACAGTTGCAAAATTATTAAAATGATCGGTGTCCACTGTAAACAAAATGATAAACATTGATTTAAATCTTAAGAAATCGAAAAAAAATTAAATGTGCATCGTCTTCTTCCAAAGCATATTGCTGCACGCAAGACACGCTGCAGAATTCTGTATGAGAAACACTTATCCAAAGAAAAATGGAAAACAATTGTCACAGTAGATGAGTTATGGGTGTATTTAAATGATTGCAGCAAAAAAAGAGCCATTTATTATCATAAAAGGGGAGAAAAAAAAATAAGTACCGTAATTTCGCGCGTAAGCGCCGCGCCGCATACGTAAAAAAAAGTTTTAAAAATGCTGGGAGCGGCGCTTACGGTGATGCGGCGTATACGCCAATTTCACATTTTAAAATCTTCTTTTTATCTTACGCCAAGCTTTTGACTATTTTTGGAAAAGCATTTATAAACATTCAATATAAGATTTATAAACGTTAAAAGACGAATGAAATATTTTGAATATCTTATTTCTTGCTACACAGCGTCGTGCATTTACACAGAAGTAAACAATCATTGGCTGTTGTCAAATTCAACCAACTAAACTTATGAATACAGGAAGCATTATGCGATTTGCATCACCCAGACGATAACTTACTTTTGAATTTAAAAAAAAATTAAGTTTTATAAAATCTTACAAAAACTTTAAAAGACCTATAAAAATGCAAAGTATGTCTTAAAAAGGAGTTTTTAAAGTTTAATTGACTAAAAATAAATTTTGGTATGAAGTAAATCGCATTAATCACAGGTGCGATCGCAATGAATTTATTGCCGAATGTCAAAGATAAATAGCGCTACAATCAAACAACTCAACCGAGCAACTAGCAAATCAAAACAAATGCAGAATCGGCGATTTGCATGTTGAAAAAAGGAAGCGGGTGAAAAAAACGTAGCATGGGAATCTAGGACAAAAATTAGGAGATAAATTAAAATGCGTCGATATTTAGGAATTGCAAACATAACATGAATCATATTTCTTCTAAGATTTTATCAATATTTTTTGTTAATTTTAATCAGATTTTGCTAATACTTTTTTGCCTTGCCGCTTACGCAGCTATTTCGTTTTTTAAAACAATTTTTTGACAGTGCGGCGCTTACGGTAGGTGCGGCGCTTCTGACGAATTTTTTTTTAATTTAATGTATTTTCAGAGGTGCGGCGCTTATGGTGGGTGCGGCGTGTACGTGCGAAATTACGGTACATGGTTTAAAGAATCAAAAGAAGGTTTTCCTAAGGGATTCATGATTGTTGCTGGTTTTTCATATAATGGAAAGTTAAAAATAAAGAGAGTGGAAAAAAATGTCAAGATTAACTCCAAATACTATCAGGAACATATTTTATCCCCAATTTTTCTGAATGAAATACCATCGCTTTACCCACAGCGCCATCAATCTGTGAAACTCCATCACAACAAAGCTAGCAGTCACACATCAAAATCCACTGTAAATTTCCTAAAAGAAATGGAACAAAAAACCGGTATCAAGGCCACACCCTTCACTGATATCCATAGACGCCAACATTGTAAAAATTATATCAGGAGTAAACCAGTTAAATTTCAGGAGTTTTGGACACTCTTCAGGAGTAAAATGTTCACGTTTCAGGAGTCATTTCAGGAGTTGCACAAAGTTTTTTACGAGCTATATTTTTTACAAATATATTCAGTCCTCTTGCAGCTTTTGTATTTATCAACACAAACATAATTTAAATAAAGGTTACTTAATTTATTTTTACTTTTAATGAATTAATAATTTTTTATAATAAATTTATAAAAATGGAATTTTTTTTTAAATCTTTACGGAGCAAAAAATCCGTGATTGATGTGAGTGTGAAATCTCATGACCAATTAACAAAATTCGCGATTTTCCGCCGAGATTGACTGACGAAAATCACGAATATTTCGCCGCGACTGACGAACGAAAATCGCTATGTTTTGCAGCGACTAGCAGACGAAAATCGCAATGTTTTGCAGCGACTAGCAGACGAAAATCGCGATGTTTTGCCGCGACTTGCAGGCGAAAATCGCAATGTTTTGCCGCGACTTGCAGACGAAAATCGCAATATTTTGCCGCGACTTGCAGACGAAAATCAGGATGTTTTGCCGTGACTTGCAGACGAAATTCGCGATGTTTTGCCGCGACTTGAAATTCGCGATGTTTTGCCGCGACTTGCAGATGAAATTCGCGATGTTTTGCCGCGACTTGCAGATGAAATTCGCGATGTTTTGCCGCGACTTGCAGATGAAATTCGCGATGTGTTGCCGAGACTTGCAGATGAAAATCGCGATGTTTTGCCGCGACTTGAGGATGAAAATCGCGATGTTTTGCCGCGACTTGAGGATGAAAATCGCGATGTTTTGCCGCGACTTGAGGACGAAAATCGCGATGTTTTGCCGCGGTTTGAGGACGAAAATCGCGATGTTTTGCCGCGGCCTGAGGACGAAAATCGCGATGTTTTGCCGCGACCTGAGGACGAAAATCGTGATGTTTTGCTGCGACTTGAGTACGAAAATTGCGATGTTTTGCCGCGACATGAGGATGAAAATCGCGTTGTTTTACCGCGACTTGCAGACGAAAACCGCGATGTTTTGCCGAGAACTCACACTGTTAAAAATTTGCAGCATTCTGGCAGGTCATTTGACCGTTTTTTCCGAAAACGGTTACACAACCGTAATTTTAACACTATTCTGACCATATTATGGGCCATTTTATGGTCAGAATATAGTTAAATTATGGTTATGAAACCGTTTTTTTAAAAAACGGTCGAATGATCTGCCAGAATGCTGCAAAATTTTTAACAGTGCACTGACGGAAATCGCGATTTTTATCATTAGCCGATTACCGGATTTCAGGATATTTTCCCCCAACTGATTAACGCAATTCACGATATTTTGCCGCGGCTGCGATTTTTATCAACGACCTATTGATGAATTTCACGATTATTTGCAGCGACTGATTGACAAAGATTGCAACTTTTTTCAACGATCGGTTGGCGAAATTTGAGATTTTCTGCCGCGAGCGATTGTAGAAATTGGCGGTTTTATCGATTAATAGACGATTTTCGCGATATACTTCAACGACCGATTGACGAAATTCGTGATTTTTTGCCGCGATCGATCGAAGAAATTCGCGATTTTTTTGCCTCAAATTTCCGTATTTTCTACCTTATTACCGTACTTCCGTATTTTATCCTACATTTCCGGAGAAACTCCGGAATTTCCGGAGATATTGGCATCTATGGATATCCCTACTAAATCTCCCGATGTTATCACCTATGGATTTTTGTGCTTTCGGACTTTTAAAACCGGCATTATCCAAATGTCGTCCCACAACCCTTACAGGACTCTGGAAAGCTGTTCAGGAGGAATGGGATAGAATACCTCTTCTGACGCTTCAAAAAGCATTATTATCCTGGAAATTGCAGTGTCGAAAGATAGTTCAGAATAAGGGCCATCAAATAGAACATTTAAAACACAAGAATTTTATGTAATTTAGTTTTGTGAATAGAATATACATTGTCTAAAAAATGTGTGAACAGCCTCTGTAAACTAATATAAAACCAGGTTTTCTTTTTTTCACAGACTGAAAGTTTCAATATCGCAATGAACAATATCTCAAAACAAATTTAATATGTGAATTCAAGTCATTTTCGAAGGCGAGCTCAAATTGAGTTAATCTTTCTTTCAATACTTATCAACTAACTGAAACAAGAATTCAAAAATGTATTCGTCAATTTTACTCACCAGAAGTTTCATCAAAATAGTTGGTAAAAGGAACACTGTTATGAATTTTTAAAATTTTTGTCCTGAAACGAAAAGAATTGTATTAGAAAAACAGTTTTTTTAAATTGGGTAAAAGTTTTTTGAATCGTAGTAAAAATGATATTAAAAACAATTATATAAAAATTTATTTTAAATTACATATATATAAATAAATTTTCTATAAATAACATACTTGCTTTTAACAGGAAGACCAGAATCATTCAATAATCTCATGAAAGCCCATCCACAGCTCATTTCTGATATTTCTGAAGTCTCCTATTAATATGAAAAATTATTTTAAAAAGACATGTTTAAATATATCATAACACATTTTAATCTTTCACTGGATATAATCTTTAAAACATTTGTATTACAAAGAACTTCAGGTTATTCCTTTAATGAAATGGTCTAATAGTAATATTCCATTTTGTCATTCAAATGCTTGAAATAGGAATAAAAACGATCTGATTTTCATTTATATGTTTCAAAACTCGCCTTATCCAAAATTTAAAAAATCGAGTTTTCTCAACACAACAACATGCAAAAAAAACTAGTTTTATTCTGTATTTCTGCCATTGTAAAATCTTGGTTTATAATGAAAACCAATAGACGGCGATTTTCGCAATTGCCCAAAATTTTATTTTTTGATAAAGCAAGTTTTGAAACTCATGTCCTCATACATAAAATAATCAATGATTTAGATTGAAGAAGGAAAAAACAGAACTTATGTAAAAATTATCTACACTACTAATTTTGTAAAGGAAATGAAGCTCTGTTATCACATGAAAAAAACGTGATAATGACTCAAATTGAATGAGGTTGTATTAAAACTTAATAACAGCAATAAAAAAAAAAGAAATTATAAGTAATTACATCATTAACTTTTATTTTTTGAATTTAAAAATATTAAATGAAACAATATATAAGGAATATAATAAATTGAGGCATTTAAAACAGAATTATGTAAGTCACATTTTCTTAAATGTTCAAAAAATATGGGATACAATATCTTTGCATGCTATTTACAGGAAAATTGTGTAGAACTATCACTTACACCAATATTCTTATATATAGACTGGTATGTTGAGATATCCTTCACACTTTAAAAAATATAATGGAGTTGTGGAATTAATAAATATTTTAAAGGGTACCATAGTAATGATAAATGTCAATGATGAAATTATGGCAACCTATTTGCAAATTTGCATTTATTTCATCTACCTATCTTAATAATTATTTTCAACAGTGAATGATATGAAAAACTCAAATAAAAGGCATTTGTCTGTTCAGCTTGCATTCCGCTAAAAGTAACTAGGTGTGAACCCACTATTAATTATTTGGCATCCAAAATACAACAACAGCAATCACATTTATTTTTTTTATTACTTTCTAAAATATAATTTTCACTATATTTGTTATTTTATACCATCTAAATGAATATTACACATATCTTTAAATCCTGATAAACAAAAGTTCAAGTACTTTTGGTTTATTAACTTTTATCCACTAAATTTTTTTAGCTGTCGGCATGACGCAGCCATGTAAAATATTTTTTGAAAATATTTGGCATGTGAATGTGAAAAGGTTTGCCGCCCCTGCCCTAGATATTCTTCTTCCACTTAAAACTAATTTTCAAACTTAGTAACATGCTACTATCTATATTATAAAGGACAAACATATCTGTGCGTAACGCATACGTCATTTTGCGAATGGCAACACTTTGAAATTTGAAATAAAATTTCGGTTTTACAATTATATCTACGGCAAATTTTTAAACTTCTAAACATCGCACAGTTTAAATTTTAAAACCGTCGTATAAGGAAAAATATGTTCTTTTAAACGCAATTTGTTTGAAAGCTGTACCTCAGTTTATTTTTGAGATATTAATTTTTTTGTAGTTTTTAATACAAATTTTGTAATCGTGGCAACTGAAGTACTCCATTTATATTGAAAGTAAAGGGAAAATAGTCATGGTTTATTATTTTTATTGATTATATCCTTATTGATGCCATTTTCACACTACAAATAAAAGTAACTTTTTTATAATTTTTGAACAGAAAATGATGTCAAATATTAAAGAACATGCATTCTTCTTCATAAATCAGTTACATTTCAATATTTTTACATTACGCAGATACTGAGTTTGAGACCCTAGGCAAAATGATTCAGTGAGTAAAAATTATGTCATATTTAAAACAATACGATCATTTATTTTCATAAAACTAAATATTTGACCAATACTAAATGGCCAATATAATGACAACTAAAGGCGAATTTCTGAATTTTTTTTTCGCGGGTATTGAGATTAGAACTTAAAGTTTGTGCGAATGTTCAAATGAAAAGTTGTATCGGACAAAGATGGCTTTAAGTTTGGAAATACATTCCTTAATAATGTATTGCGCGTTAAAATACTTTCAAATTGTGAATTTGAGTGGTGCGTAATGTAAATTATGAGAATGTAAAAATAACGTACAGTTTAGACTTTATGGGGGAAAATTATATGATGTGACAAAGCGAAATCCTTTTTACCGATTTTCCATCCCATAAAAACAAACATAAGAGCCTCAATCGATAAATTCATCATAATTACTCATCTTGATTACGTGTTCTAATTGAGTTTAATTTTTCAATAATTTAAGCAGTTGAAGTTTGCGGAAATAATATTTTGGTAATTTTAGGTTAAAAATATTATTTGTTTTAAGAGTGAGACAACCAATGTTAGATGAATTTTTTATTGTAATTATTTTTGTAGGTTTATTATAAATTCGATCTGAAGTTCCATTCTAACATTTTAGTTCGTCGAATTTCGACGGGTTCCAACTCGTGACTTTAACAGCTAAATTTATTAATACAATTTCATTTCATCATGCCTTGAGAAATATATAAATATACATCTTAGTTAACATAATCTATACAAATTATGCATCTTAAGATAATGTTATTCTACAGATAAACTATAAATATTTATAAATAATAAAAATCCAGAAAAAAATTAAAGTTTATAAAATATTCTAAATATTAATTTGAACATATTTTTTCATTAATTCTTATTTTCATTGTATTCATATACACATTCATATTTTACACTCTTTTATATAAGTCAACCTGGTTTTTGTACATAAAGATGAAATTTTGCAATCGATTTTTAATCGACTTCCTGAGAGGCTAAAATTACACAATTATGTACAAAGATATATTACTGATGAGAATAAAACATTTTAATATTCTTACAACTTAGTTATAAATTAATACATTAATTTTAAGGCATTTGTCAATTAGCCCACAACAGGTAACAAATTGTCAAATATTTTCTGTAACACGTACGATTGTATTATGGGGGTTGAAAAAACAATGTATTTAATTAAGCACCAATGAATGCTCACCAAAATATACCAAATCGGTGTGAAACTGCAACAATGAAACATTTTAAAGACTAAAAAATAGAAAATAAGTTATAAATAAAAAATGAAGAGTGTAATATTTTTTAATACATTTATATCAATTAATAGTTTAATTAATTTATGATTATACATTGAGAAATCATTTTAGAAATTCTAAAAAGATAGTTTAAATAATGTTTCATTTTTTTTCCTGTTGCCCCATCTTAAAAAAGAAACAGAGCAAAACTTATATATTTTTTAATAATTTCACTTGCTTGCACTTTCTACTAAGCATAAAAAAGAACTGAATTTTTCATAATTGAATTTGGTACCCATGCCAAATTAATGCATTGAAACGGAAATTTTTGCAAAAGAATATGAAATGCGGTAAAAAAAATTAGTCATGATTTTCAAGATGAACTTTGAAAGCTTATATAAAAGTTTTTTAACAAACTATTTTTACTTTTATACTTATTATCTCCATGCCATTAATAAAACCTTTCCACCAAGAGGTCTATTTTCAAACAAATTTAGCAAATTGCAATTAAAATGCGAGAACTCTTAGTTATACATATATTATGCTAGCTCAAAAAACAGATTAAAAATAAATAAAAAAATTTGTATATTTAAAATAACAACCTTTTTCTTATATGAAATGCAGAGTTCAAAAAGAATTCCTATAAACAAAAACATTAATATAAATTAATATGTGAATCATCAACTCAACACAACAATTACTATAAATTAAATAAAATAAGAATGTCAATAATATTTACAGATGTGAAAAATAATAAACATGTACACTTATTAACAATAAAATAGAATTTGTATATTATACTAATTAATTTAAATAACCAATATAAACTACAAAAATATGTATTTAAAGTTTTAAAATTGTTTAGTGAACACAATTTTTAATTCAAACTTTCGAAAATTATTTTTATAACATGAGTCCAAGTTTTGCACAAATTCAGTGCAGAGTAAGCTGTCCAGGGTGATTTTCAAATAACAACAGTATGTTTGATTTCATTGTTATCATTTAAGCGGCTGCTTCACTGAAACTATCTGTTAGAAAATGCTCTTTTGTTTTCAAGAACATCCACCAGATGGCAGCATCAGACAATCATTTTTTATTTGATCTACTGTGACAGACACTCAGTTCAGCGAGTGTTGCTCCTTCCCTTGTAGCAGTTGGCAGCAAAATGCTGCTTGATTAAAAAAATCCAATAATATTCCAAAGGAATATAATATGATAAAAAAACTGCAACAAGCCATAGTTCAAAGTATTTCTTTGTGTTTGTAAATAGTCTTATACATCTGTTTTGTTTTATTGTGAAGTGTGATCTGTACTGTGACCAGCATATATATTATTCTAGTGTATTCAATCTTCTAATAAATGTTTTTTGTTCATCCTAAGAAGAATATATTTCTATTGAAACACATCAAAACATAAAGGTAAAACTTTTAACTTTTTTATTGTTTACCTATTGAGGAATTTCGTATTCATGCCTTCCATATGGAATAACATTCTAACACTATCCGATCACGAAATCCCATGTTCCTATGGGAAAACTTCGAAGAGCGATGACTCATGACACTAATATAATTATTAAAATACAGTTTTCACTATCAGACAGTAGACGTTGGATGTCGATGATGTGCGTTTTTAAAAATTTTCTCCATAATTTTAAGTACCTTTAAGAAGATGATAAAATTTTATCAATTTTTTTTCGATTATTAAACGATTTTTTAAATACTTAAAATTTACATAGACTATTTTTAAAAACACACATCACCGGCATCTAACATCTACTTTGTGATGAGGAAAACCATATTTTAATAATTATACTGGGTCGTGAGTCCCAGTAAGATTTTCCGTAAGTTAATATGGGATTTCACAATCGGAGAGTTTCAATGAAGCAGCCCCTAAGTAATAACTAATGAAGAAAGATTTTACATACTTTAATCTTTTCCTCAACTACATGAATCAAATCTTCAGTTCTCAAAGAAAATCACCTATTAGGTCCTCATTGGACATACTGTTTTGCCCTTTAAACAGCAATTTCTCCTCTCAATATCTTTAGACACTCATAATCTGATTGCTATACATTTCACAACACGATCAGTCAATGATCACAAAGAGTGATCAATTTTAGCTATTGGGACTTTCTATAATATTGAAATTAAGTAGGTAGTACCTCACATATGGAGGGAAACTTTTTTTCCCCTTCATCATTACTATAAGCCACAACAAAGTATATGCTCCATTACCTGGTTGGTTTATAAAAGATCTAAATTTTAATATCTCTGAAATTTGGTAATGAATCAATAAATTTGCTTAATATGTACACTTTTAGAATGACAGTGAATGTAAATTTATATCAGCAAATTTAAATATGATAAAAGAGGATGGATTAACAGAAATAAGAAAGACAGAGAATAACAATAGAAATATTCGAAAACAGACATTACCATCTGTTACTTTCTGCCAATTATGAATTTGTGTTATTTAAAGAATCCATATGTTTTCAATATTATATCTGTGAGAAGCAAGCTTTATTGCAATAAAAAATGAAGCCAAAATAGATGGAAAATTTAAAATTATGCCTATCCAAAAATTTAATTTTGCAAAGTTTATATTCCAAAAGACATCAGGCTCAAATATTTCATTATATATTAACACAGTGTTGACTTGCAATTTGTGATGAAATTTGGATTTTGAAACAATTGAAGGCGCTTCTTCCAAAAAACCTTGGAAAATTATGTGTTTTAGGTAGTTTCTTCAAGTTTATGCATCCATAAATGTCTTACAATGCAAGGATTTAATATAAAATTTCTCCCAATCTATTAGATACGATATTCTTGACTACTAACCTTTTATTAAAAAAAATTGACATAGATGGAACTAAGGATTCAGATCAACTCTTGTCAATGACATTTGATTGCATAAACAAGCATACTCATGACCAATCAACAAAACATTAATGTCCTAATGAATAAAAAATAAAAAGTAAACTCTAATTCTTATCATTCTTTGTTAAATATTATAATAAATTATTATTATTATTATTATTGGCTGTGAAGGAGTATTTTGTGCATGTTAATAAATAACTGTTTTTTTTAAAAGTATATTGTTTTCATACTTTTAGGTAGTTTCTATTACAAAAAGTAAGAAGCAACCTATAGCAACCATCCAGAGAAAGTAATTTCAGAAAATTTGGGTATATTTTCACCGATCATAACCTCCAGAAACCCAAAGCATCCTCTATCCAAATGTTGATACATATATATACGTGATGATGCTATCATGCAATAGCACTCATTTTTATGAGCTGATTTGGATGTGACTGAGCATGTGTACAGGATTTAGCAAGGTCTGGGCTGAGTTCATTGGCCAGCTTGATCTGCCATCTTGTTTCAAAATGGTGGGCAGTAAAAGAACTCAAATTCAAAAAAACATGTACAGAAAATTTAGAAATCCTAAAAGTTCTTTCCGTTAAGTATTTGGCCTCAATAAAAGGATTTTAGAGCATTTTTTTTTTTCCCCGGTACGGGTATGCTATTTCTTTCTCCCAGCTTATTTTGTGTCATCTTCAAAAAATAATGTTACCTTACAGAAGCCTGGCGTAAAACAAAGCAATACGATTAAATACGCTATAGCAATTTTTTTTAATTTCTAAACATTGCACATTTTCAATTTTTATACCGTCGTATTGGAAAAAAAAAGTACTTTAAAATACAATTTGTTTGAAAACTGTATCTCCATTTATTTTTCAAATATTAATTTTTTTGTAGTTTTCAGCACCATTTGTCTAATTTTGGCAACTCAAGTACTCCATTTATGTAGAAAGTAAAGGGAAAATAGCTGAAAAATAGCAATTATATCTTTTTGTTGCCATTTTCTCATAACAACCGAAAGAAAATGTAATTAAAATATTACAATTTTGAAAAAAATATAAACGAAAAATTTGTGTTAAAACATGGAGCTATTATAAACTATATTTAATTTGAAGTATCTATAGACGCTATCAGTTTGATGTCATTCATGACGTTTTGGTGGAAAACTGACTCCAAACAAACGGTTGCTATGCGTCATTTATTTTTAAATATAAATCGTGGAAAATGTTACTAGTACATATCAAGTATTAAAACACTTAGATGTGAGATATAGATATAAGATATAGCTGCAACACACAAACAAAATAGAAAATACAACATAGCAACCATTTGGTGTCAGTTTCCAACCAAAACGTCGGGACTGACGTCACGACTGAAATCGTCTATATTAATGTTACTAACAAATGAATGCCAATGAATCATTAGATAGCCCTTTTGTTTCTGCCGAGCTTCTTTAATGACGGCATGTTTTTGTTTTGCATTTGTGTATTATTTTGCGATAGTGACATCCTATGCATGCTTTACTATAGATGGTTAAGAGTGGATCGTAAATGTGGAATTCTTAAGCCGATGCAAATGACGTCATTTTACATAAAATAAAAGTGTGTGCTTTAAGTCTTAAAATTGAAATATGTATTGTACTATTTATATATACATATTTTTTTTTTCATCGAGGGCAACACTAAATTCTGAAAAAGCAGAATTCTTATTTTCTAGTTGTTTTTTTTTTTTTTTTTTACTCAAACCAAAGAAAATGACTGAGATATAGCAGTTTGAAATTCTAGGCTGTTTCACATTTTGAAACAAGATAAAACAAAGATTAAAAATAAGGGATTCCTCTATAAATGGGTTTAATTTATGAGTTTTAGTGAATATGGTTTCTCATAAATTTTCTTTCATTCTTGTAACCATTGTTCCAACACTCATTCGCTTCTACTATATATATAAATACAAATGGTATATTCATTGTGATTGCTTATAACTTGAGTTATGCTGAATGGATTTTGATGGGACTTACACTGTTAGTTAGATCATTTTTCAAAGAAGGTTTTAGTATATAATATATTGTTCTATGTTGCTGAGTTGTAGCATTATAAGGGAAAGTTCTATATTCAAATGAACCTGATTATGAAAGATTAGTCTTGTTAAAAGATTCTGATGAATGGATTTAGATGGAACTACCACTGTTAGATTAATATTTCAGGGAAGATTTTAGTATGTAACATATTGTTTTACATTGCTCAGCAATACAATTATGGGAGAAAGTTCTATAACCTGGTGGACCGGATTATGAAAGATTAGCCTTTTAAAAAAGATCTATTGAACAGATTTTGATGAGAGTTGCATTGTTAGTTAGATAATTTTTCAAGGAAGGTTATAGTATATAACATATCATTCTACATTGCTCAGTTAAAGAATTATAAGGGAATGTTCTAGAATCAGGTGAATCAGGTTATGAAAGTTAGCCTTTCTAAAAAGTTCTACTGGACATATTTTGATGAGACTTGCATTCTTAGTCAGATAGTTTTTCAGGGTTGGTTTTAATACATTGTATATCATTCTTTACCAAATCCTACTGCAAATGACCTACTAAAAGAGCTGATTCTTAATAGCTGAAATTTTGTCTTCTACATTATAAAATATAATAGCGCAGAGGCATTCATATTGTTTGCAGTAACGCATTCGGCATTGCCGGTAAAGGTTCATACTGCTTTAAAACGCTGTGTCAAATTCACCGATAAACATCATTTCATTCAAAGTTCGTTTTAAGAAACCGACCAGCAAAACAGACAGAGTCTAGTAATAAAACTATATATTCATATTCGTTAGCATCAAATTCTTGCAAAATATTGCCAAATTTGGCAACCAAAAATAAACTGCCATAAAAGAAGCCAACTTGGCTAAAGCTGGCTAATTTGGTGAAATTCTCATTCAAATTCAGCATTAAGAAAAACTGCAATAAATATTCTATAATCAGGTTCCTCGTATTTCATGTTTTCGAGTAAAATTGGCTACAATCTTAAAGCAAAGAAACAGGAAACTTACTTTTTCCTTCTGGTGCAGGCAAAAATTACTCTTTTTTTAAATGATCATAATTTAAGTGTACTACAGAAGTTTAACTGAAGGGTCAAGTGTGTCATGAGATAAAAAGGGTTGAAAAAAATTGGCTTAAATTATTATGTGATTTTTCTTTTCTTCAAAATATATAAACTAATATGTTATTAATTTAAGATTCATGTTAATAAAAATCTTAATAAAAAAGTAAAAGTTAGGAAGAATAAAAATTACAGGAATGAGCTCCAATAGAAAAAAAAAAATTTAAACAAACAATTAACAAATTGTTTCCAAAGTTAATTATACTAACCTAATGTTGCAAAGGATTTATTACTTCTAAGAAAAATCTGCCCTTCTTCTAAGCATGAGCTATCACCTCCAATCTTACATGTAAGAGAAAGAAAAAAATAAAAAATTGTGCTGATATTAAAGCAAATTTAAAAAAATTGTATACAGTAGAGCACCTTTTATATGTTAGTGAAGAGGATGATTGAAAAAAAAAAGCACTTACAAAAGAACTAATTAAAAATGTAATAATATCAGTTGACAAAGTATTTTGTTATACACCAGAACATTTAAATACTTTTCTTGCATATCTTGACAGACAAAATTATTTCAGAGAACATTAACACATTTAAATAGCTTCTCGTTAATATGTGAAAGTGGAAATTCTAGCCCAGCATTTAAATGCTGTGCATTTAAATGCCAGCATTTTAATGCAGTGGACAGCATTTAAAATGCTGTCCTTATAAAACCTTCCATTATCTATTTCTCTAGATGCAATCATTATAAGAAACTTTTTCATACATAAATCTACATCAAAATTTGAGCATTCCTTGCAGTCAAAATTACAAACAAATCAGCCCATTCAGTAACATTAACTACTTTAATTCCTGTTCAGGTAACAAAATTATTTGGGATTACAGACATCCCCCGACTTAGGTAAATTCGCAATAATTCTCGAAAATTACATTTGTGAACATATTACGCAGTTACATACTTTTGATACTTATTTTAAAAATAAAATATATAGATACAACCGTAATATAGTTTACAGGGTTTGTACACATTTCTTTAACTAAAAATCAACGACTTTTAAGTAATTTCAAGGGCCAAAACAAAAAACAATTAAGGACCTACATAATAAAGTAATAAATTATAGTATGCATTTTTTAATAAAGAGTTTCATTTTAGTAAATACAAGTTTTAAACATTCAAATGACCAGAAAGGACGGGGGGGGGGGGGGGGGATTTCAGTGTATGGCAGTAGAAATTTAGAAATTTTAAAATAACAAATACAGCAGAAGAAAAAACTAGATGTGCCAATACCAAAATTTTCTCCTATTTCATACATCTTAATACTTCAAAATTCACTATCACAATGCCAAAATTAAATGGCAATATTTGCCCATCATGAGGATTCTAAATATATGAAATTCCGCGCATTAGTTCTTGAGATATGACTATTGCTAAAATCGTGTAAAACCTGCAAAATGCGTAATAGCAGCACCCCTATTGGGTGATTTACACCAAAACCTAATCAGCAACAACTTATGTCAGCATTTAAGTAAATCTGAAGTTTGATGAAAATCTGTGCATTAGTTTTTAAGAAGAGCTACTGCGGAAGTGAAAAATACAGCATAGAAGCGCCACCCGTTGGGCGATTTACACCAAAAAATAATCAGCATCAACTTGTATCAATGTCTAACTAAATCTGAAGTTAGATGAAAATTCGTGCATTAGTTCTTGAGATAGAGCTATTGCGGAAATCGTAAAATATATAGCATAGTAGCACCTGTTGGGCGATTTACACCAAAACTTAATCAGCACCAATTCATATGAAGGACTATATAAATCTGAAGTTTGATGAAAATATGGGCATTAGTTCTTGAGATAAAGCTATTGTGAAAACTGTGAAAATCAAAAACTAATCAGCACCAATTTATATCAGGGACTAACTGAATATAAATTTTTATTAAATTCCGTCCGTTACTTTTTGAGATAGAGAGCTCACGAAATCTGTGTCACATACAAACAGACATTTTGTAAAAACATATTTTTCAGGATCTTAGACCCCTAAAACATGTAAATCTGTTGGAAACCAGAAGTAGAAAATTTTCATAAATCCAATACTTTCTTCTCGTAAAGATTGAAATAAGTAAAAAGGAAATCTAAAGATTCTAAACTTAGCGTTCAGGAGGAAAGAAAAGGAGAGATTGGGGAAAATCCAAAATTTTGGAAGGGAGAATTAAGATGACTAATTAATTATTAAACAAAAACCTAATTTTCAGAACAAATTAAAAAAAACAAAATTTATTTCCTAAATTGTTTAAGCCCGAGAAGGGGCAGATATTAAGATATTTCATTCAATTCGTTCTACATTTAAAGTTAAATTTTTGTAACAAATAAGCTAAACCAATTGAACATTAAAAAATAAAAATGAAATTCATACAATATAATGCTTTAAACACCTATATACTTACACTCCGTTTAAATGAAATCGAAATAAATCTTAGACTTTTTTTAAAGTTTTGTATTTTGCATGTACGTTATCGTATTATGTACAATCGTCATAAACATAATGCAAAATCTGCAGTACAAATATTTACAACTTAAAAATGGAAAAAGTCTAAGATTTATTTCAATTTCATTTGAACCTAATCTAAGTATATAGGTGTTTAAAGCATTATATTGTATGAATTTCATTTTTATTTTTTAATGTTCAATTGGTTTAGCTTATTTGTTACAAAAATTTAACTTTAAATGTAGAACGAATTGAATGAAATATCTTAATATCTGCCCCTTCTCGGGCTTAAACAATTTAGGAAATAAATTTTATTTTTTTAATTTGTTCTGCAAATTAGGTTTTTGTTTAATATGTCAAGTTTTTTTAATAACTACTGCATTCAGACAAACACATTTCAAAATTAATGGAGGGTATCATCATCAGTCTTTGATTTGTGCGATATCACATCACAATTTGTGATGCAATTTACCTATGTATAATTCAAAATGTTTCACCAGTGCAGTAATGCAGGTTGTTGTAGTTTGGTCAAAAAATTAGAAATCTGAACTTAAAAAATCTGCTTGAAAATGTCATTTTTTTTCCACTATGATGTCATATTCATCTTCTTTTTAATTCTTAAAAAAATACTATTTCAGTTTCTTCAGTTTCATGTTTCACATGAAAATTATTCAACTAAAAATAGGTAAATTATTATTACGGCTTTTGAATTATTTACAACAATGAAGGAAAAATGTTAAATTTTATTAGGAAATGTCCGTTGATTCTCAATGAGAAAAGCAAAATTTGGAATTATTAAGAAAAATATTTGAATAATGTAAATAAAAATTATCCCATGTTACTCTCTAGATAATAATCCACCTATATGCAAGAGCATTTTATGATCCGTTTTGATCCTGACATCTGGCAAATGTTTTTACACTTTGAATTTATAATATTATTAGAATTAGCAAAGAATTAAAAATGAGTGGCATCAGGGACAAAAAGGTGGGAAGAAAAAATGAAAAAGCTATGATCTCCATAGGCTTTCCTATGCTAAATTAACATTGAGAAGTGACACTGGAAATAAATAAGTATTGCGCTGCCGTGCAATACTTAAATATCGCCACTTCAAAATGTAGTGGAGAAGCAAAGTATTTTTTTTTTGGGGGGGGAGGGGGATTAATTAGATGATTATTTATCATTACTATATAGTTACAACTAGGGCAGAAAAAAATATTAAAGAGTTTCAATGTTTTTTAATTTTGTATACTTTTTACAGGGGAAGGAGAAGGGGAAAGCAGAAAAAAAATTGGAGAAGAGGAAGGATTTGGATGAGCGATTATTTATTGTTGCAAAAAAGAAACAAAACAGAACAATTAAAAAAATATATTATTATTTTTTTAATTTGTAAGCTGTGGATGCAAAATAAACAAAGCAGATTTATTTTATTTTATTTATTTATTTACTTTTATTTTTTTTTGGTGGTTGGGGGTGGGGGGGGGAGTTGATAAGATGATTGCTTAGTTATTTACCATTACTTAAGATTTACAGTTGGAACAGACAAAAAAAAAAAAAAAAAAAAAGACTAAATTATATGTGGTAGGAAAGAGGCAGAGGGGAGGGGAGGTGGGAGGCAATTTCAGATGTGTGAAAGTTAAAGTATAATTGTTGTTACTGTTACAATAAAATAAAAAATAGAGGAAGGAAAGTTTAAAAGGTTTCAAGACTTAAAACTTTGTGAGCAAATTAGAGGAGGCACAAACTTTATAGGTGGGAAGGATAGGATGTGCATTACATGATTAATTATTTATCATTACTAAAGATTTATAATTAAATCAGAAAAAATATTAAACAGTTTTAAAGACTAAATTTTGTATGCAAGGAAAATGGGAATAGGGTTGGTGATTTCGGATTGAGGGAAGTCTTCAGATGGTTAACTATTGTTATATTAAAATAACAAATAGAGCAAAAAAAAAAAAAAAAAAAAACACTTTAAAAAAATTTTAATTTTGTGAGTTGGGGGGCAAAGGGGAGAAGCATATTTTTTATTTATTTTTTTTTGGGGGGGGGGAGAGTTTAATAGATGACTGATAATTTACCTTACTAAAGATTTACACATAGTGCAAAAAATGAAACTGAAACAGTTTAAAAGACTTTAAATTTTTATGTTTGGGGAGGGAGAGGGGAGGGAAAAACGTCAATTTTAGTGGGGGAAGTAGTAAAACTGTATGATCGATTATTTATCGTTACAATAAAGTAACAGATACAACAGAAAAAAGTTTCTCTTTTTTTTTTAAAGCAATAATTTTTAAGTTTTAAAACTTGATGAGCTGAGGGGACAAAGGAGGAAGCAGATTTTTTTAATATTTTTTAGGGAGGGAGTTTATTAGATGACTTATTATTTATTTACCTTACTAAAAATCTACAAATAAGTAAAAAAGAAAAAAAAACTAAGGAGTTTTAAAGACTTTAAATTCTATGTGCTCTTTAAATGTGTGGGGGGGATGCCAATTTTGGGTGGGAAGAGAAATCTTCATGATCGATTATTTATTGTGACAATAAAATGACAAATGGAACAGAATTTATTATTATTATTATTAAAGAGTTTTAAAGAGTTTTTAAACTTTGAGTACTTAGGAGTGGGGGGAGGGGTTACTAAAAATCTGTTATATTCTACATATATATATATATATGTAATAATAAAAATTTTCGCCCTTTTATCTTAGTAAAACTATTCAAATTCTTCATATTTTTCCCTATCTTTAATGGTATCTTAATATCTTTTGTCTTTTGTTTCATGCATTTGGACCTGCATATTCTTTTATTATCCTAGGGGCCTTAGTCCATTCGTCTAATTTTGTGGAACCCATTAAATTACTTTTTTCATTTTATTCTGGGACTGAATTCTTTTTGTTTCGAATGTTACTTGTTCAATGATGTTCTTTTTCCCACGGTTCCTTGCGGGCTCACGCCGGCATTTGATTGCGTTTTAATACTTACGCTGAGTATGGGAAGTTCATTATCAACATCACGCGTTCGTCACCCTTCCCATCGAGTCGTGGCCTGTCTCCTGTCCCGTTCCTCCCCTTCTCTCTGCTGGAGATGGTTCTCCACTGATAATGTGTCCGTTCGTGCATTGTTTTTTTAGTACTTGTGCTGTTGCATTGACGAGGAGTGAGAGATTTTATGTTTTTCCAGTTGTTTAATAAATCCACGTCACTTGCGGTGAATGACTTTAATGTGTAGATCCTAATACTTTTAACATCTTAAGTTTTTATGAAGTGGATCATCGAATATTCGAGAGTTGATGGACAAGCTACTGGAAAAGTTATGATATGTTTTTGTCAAATAAAAAACGTTTAAAGTTACAATGACTCTATTAATTATGCCATGGGAAATTCTTTCAAGTTTATGGAGCCTGTCTTCTACTCGCCACCCTGACTGCACTCCGATATTCTCATGATAACGGAGGGTTGGCCTTGATTACTATACTACATTTATTTTGAGATGTACGGGTGTCGCCCGAATGTCACAAAAGTCGATAGCGAAATGCAACATATATATATGTATATATATATTGCAGTTTCTTACAAAATTTTACCTAAGCAACTTACAAATTCAAGTTACATAAAATTCAAGTTATGTAAAACTTTACAGAACGCATTACTTACATAAGTAGGGGTATACCTGTATAAGATCAGTTTTTGCAAAACTACATTATACCATTTCTGTCTAGTAAGAAATTGTTAAGTTATTCCTCTAAATGTGCATAATGAACAACGTCTATAAAAGATATGATAATACCTAGCCCGAATACTGAATATTGTTGTGAAGGTAGCCTCAATACAAAAGAGAAACATAGAATTTTTCAGACAATTTTTAAAGTGAATTTTGTTAAGTAAAAGAAGCCAAAGAACACTATAGAGAGATTTGGAACATTTAATTATCAAAAAACGAGGGTGCTTCAAGCTTATTCACTACTCTTGACAGCGGTCAGCAGAGGGAGGGCTGCCAAATATCTATATACATCACAGCAATATTTACTGCAATTACTGAAGACTTGCACCTCAGGCCAAGGATCAAATTTAAAAAATTGGGCTATGTTACTATCTCTCTCTGACTAATATTTGTGTTTGTGGTAAGTTATATTGTAATTGCTTGAGCCATTGCTGAGAAATTACATTCATTTAATTTTAACTTGGAGTGGATATGTCGGAAGCTTCACTTGCCTTCAGCTTGCTGCACTTCAACAAAAAAAAAACATTTTAATAAGAAATAATGCCATAAACTAAACACATTTATTTCAACATCAAAGCACTATTTATAATTTACACACACAAAAAGAAAGAAGCTATTGGCAAGATTTGCACCTGGCCAATGGAAAAGTACTAAATTTTCACTCACTTTTAGAAGTTCTTTCACATAAAATTATGAGTACTAGATTTAAAAAAATAAAGCAGATCAATTTAAAAAAAAAATATATATATATATATATATATATATATTAGAAAATATTATGAGTGTGACAATATAAAAAGTCCTTCTGGCCAGTGCCGGGAGGAAGAGGTAGCTCCTATTATAGGTCATATTCCTTATTTTTTAAAAGCCACCTTATATTATTCAAACACACGGAGCTCAAATTAGTGGAACCCGATTATAGAAGATTAAATACTAATTTTTGTCAATATTGAATATGAATGAGAATTTCGCCAAATTAGTCAGCGTTATCAAAGCTGGTTTTATTAAAGTGATTTATATTTTGTCGCCAAATTAGGTGATATCCTGAATTATATTAATAATTATATTAACCCGAATTATCGGTGATAGCACGCCATTTTAAAACAACATAATGGGTGCAACAAAGCTCACCAATGAACTTGGTCGAGACCTTAGTAATTCCTGAGCACATGCTTACTCATATCTAAATCGGTTGATATATATGAGTGCTGTTTCAGGCAAAAAATCAGATTTTTCAAAATGTCACACACATTCGAAATTCAAACTGCTATATCTCGGCCTTTTTTTTAGATAAAGGCAAAACAAAAAATTATCCGGAATTTTTGTAACAAGCTGAAACACATAAGAAATTTTTTTTTTTTTCAATTTCTAATTTTTTTGTACCTCATTTTAAATTAAATTTTCTTTTTAATTTTTAAATGGCCGCCATTTTGAAACAAGATGGCGGATGAAGTTAGCAAACGAACTTGGCCGGAAGATTGATATGTACTAAGCACAAGCCTTGTCACATCCTAATCGGTTCATAAATACACGTGTTATCGCGTGACAAAAATCAGATGGTTTCAAAATGTCAGCCATGCTAGAAATTCAAAGTGCTATAACTCAGCCATTTTTTAAGATATAGATGAAACAAAAAATGCTCCAGAATCTTTATATCAAGGTCAAATACCTAAGAAAAAAATATTTTTCAATTTCTAATTTTTTTGTACCTCATTTTAAATTAAAATAGAAAAAAATTAATGGCTGCCATTTTGAAACAAGATGGCGGATGATGTTGGCCAACGTACTTGGTTGAGACATTGGTATGTACTATGTACACACCAAGTTATATCCAAATCCGTTCATAAATACGCGTGTTATCGCGTGACAAAAATCAGATCGTTTCAAAATGTCAGCCACACTAGAATTTCTAAGTGCTATAACTCAACCATGTTTTAAGATATAGACGAAACAAAAAATGCTCCGGAATCTTCGTATCAAGCTCAAACACATAAGAAAAAAAATCTTTTTCAATTTATAACTTTTTTGTACTTCATTTTAAATTTAAATTTTTTTTTTTAATTTAAATGACCGACATTTCGAAACAAGATGGCATATGAAGCTGGCCAACGAACTCAGCTGAGACATTGCTATGTACTATGCACATGCCTTGTCACATCCAAATCGGTTCATAGGAACGCATATTATCTCGTAACAAAAATCAGATCGTTTCAAAATGTCAACCATGCTAGAAATTCAAAGTGCTATAACTCATCTATTTTTTAAGACATAGACGAAACAAAAAATGCCCCAGAATCTTTGTATCAAGCTCAAACACATAAGGAAAAAATGTTTTTCAATTTCTAATTATTTTGTACCTCACTTTTAAATTTTTTTTTTTTTTTTAATTTTTAAATGGCCGCCATTTTGAAACAAGATGGCGGATGAGGCTGGCCAACGAACTCGGTCGAGACATGGCTATGTACTATGCACATTCTTTGTCACATCCAAATCGGTTCATAAATACGTGTATTATCGCGTGACAAAAATCAGATCGTTTCAAAATGTCAGCCATGCTAGAAATTCAAAGTGCTATAACTCAGCCATTTTTTAAGATATAGACGAAACAAAAAAATGCTGCAGAATCTTTGTATCAAGCCCAAATACATAAGAAAAAAATCTTTTTCAATGTCTAATTTTTTTATGCCTCATTTTAAGTTTTAAATTTTTAAAATTTTTTTAAATGGCCGCCATTTTGAAACAAGATGGCGGATGAAGCTGGCCAACGAACTTGGTCGAGACATTGGTATGTACTATGTACACACGAAATTTTATCCAAATCGGTTCATAAATACGAGAGTTACAGTATGACAAAGATCATATATATACATACATATATATATATATATATATATATATATATGGATATCATCATCATCATCAACAATCGTTTTCAATCCACTGCTGGATGTAGGTCTCGCCCAGATTTTTCCAATGTTTCCTGTCTAGTGCTTTAGTCATCCAATTTACACCGGCTACTTTTCTGATTTCATCACTCCATCTTACTTGAGGTCGTCTTCTTGGCCGTTTTACATCTCTGGGATACCACTGTAGGGTGTTTGTGCTCCATCTATTGTCTTGTCTTCTTGCAATGTGCCCAGCCCATTTCCATTTTAGCCGTTTAATTCTTTCAATGATGTCAAAAACTTTCGTCTGACTTCTTATCCAGGTTATTCTTTTTCTGTCTCTTCTAGTTATACCTAGCATACATCTTTCCATACTTCTCTGTGTTGTTTGTAATCTTTGTACCCATAGGCGTAGCGTGACCAGAAATTTTGGGAGAGCACCAAGGCCGTGAGAAGTGCGCCCTTAGCGAATTTTCAATTTTGCCCCCCCCCCCCCCCCCCCCCCCCCCGCCCAAAAAAATCTTTCTTTTTGTAATGGGTGTAATAAAATTGATAAAGTCCAGAAACATAAATAAATTCTATAATATTTTTAATATGAATAAATATTTCGCATTTATTTTGGAACTTTAAAATGTTTAATTTTAATTTAGAAATTCAGAACAACTAATTAACATAAGAGAAAATTGCACATATTTGTTAGAGAGTTCATGATTTTTTGCGACAGGAAAAAAAATGATCAAGAAAGAAAAAAGAAATTCCCCTGAAAATGATCGGCGGCCAAAAACTGAATAAATAAACAAATAAAACCGTGGTTCGCAGCATAAATTTTGCGCCCGGGCGACCGCTCCTTTAGCCCCCTCTTTGCACGACCCTGGGGGGAATACTAGAGGTCTGCACGGGCCGCAGTTTCTAGGCCGGCGTTAAAATTAAAAGTTCCACCCAAGACCGGCCCATTTATATTTTCACAGTTTATGGCCAGGCCCGGTTCGTAAAAAAAATCAGTGAAAACAAGCCCGGCCCATAAAAAACCAATTAAATCAGGCCTTGTCCGGCCCGACTCAATTTCTCGAAAATTCTGATTTTTCTTAACATGCAATTGCAGGGCTGCCACTTGCTACTAAAATGCTACTAAAAGCGACTATTTTCAGCATCCGGCGGCTATGGCGACTATTTTAGGCCCATAACTGTTAAAAAGCGACTATTTCAAAAAAGCAGTAGGCGACTTTTTCTGGATTTCAGCGACCATTTTTACTGAAAATATTCGTTTTTTTTCTTCAAAGCGCCTGTAAAATCATCTTCCCTAACGCACTTTTTCAACGGTTGTTTGAGGAGATTCGCGATTTTTTCCGCGACGAATTTCAATATTCGAGATCCCCCCCCCCAAAAAAACATTGACGAAAATACCTATTATTTTCCGAGATCTTTTTATACTACCGTTGAAGGAGATTTTGCGATTTTTTCCGCGATCCTTTGCCAAATTTTGCAGATTTTTCGAATACAGATTCACGAAATTGATTTTTTTTCCTCCACCACTTGTCCAAATTCGCGATGTATATTTTCTGCGACCGATTGATGGTAGTTACTATTTGTTTCAGAGATCTTTTGACGAAATTCCAGATTCTTTTCCAGATCATTTCTAAAACTTCGTGATTTTCTTTTCACGACCGATTTATAAAATTTGTGATTTTTTGTGCGATCATTTGGTTAAATTCCCGATTTAAAAAAAATTTTTTAAAACAAATTTACGTTTTCTTGTCAGCTACCATTTGACGAAATTTGCGCTTTTTTTCTTGTGGTCGTTAAACGAAATTCGCAATTTTTTGTCCTTTCTTTTGACGAAATTTGCGATGATTTTTCCGCAACCGAATGACGAAAATCGCCATTTGTTTCTGCGACCTTAGGTAAAATTCAAGATATTTTTAGTTGTTTGGGGAGATTCGCGATTTTTTTCCCCAATCAGTTGACGAAAATAGTTATTTCTTTTCGCCATCTTTTGCTACGATTGTTGAAGCAGATTTCGCAATTTTTCCTATGACCTATTACAAATTTCCCGATTTTTTTGGGGCGATCGTTTCGCGGTACTCACAACTTTTTTTTCCGTGATCCTTTGCCAAATTTCGCGTTTTTGTTTCCGGCGATCGTTTCACGGAACTCACGATTTTTTTTCCGCGATCCTTTGCCAAAATTCACGAATTTTTCTGCGACAGATTGGCGAAATTTTATTTCCGCCACCACTTGTTAAAATTCGCGATATATATTTTTTCCGTGATCGATTGATGGTATTTGCTGTTTGTTTCAGATATCATTTGAAGAAATTCGCGATTCTTTTCCACGATAGTTTGTCGAAATTCGTGATTTTCTTTTCAAAACAACTTACAAAATTCCTGATTTTTTGTGCAATCATTAGTTTAAATTCTCGATTATTTACGCAATTATTTGACCAAATTCGTGCCTTTTCAGGGGTGATTCTGTTCTGAATTTTCCAAAAATTTAAGGCATCTGGTTCCGAAATTTTTAAAAATAAGCATATAAAATATCGTGAATTTAGGCAAATGGTCGCCGAAAAAAACGAATTTCGCCAAAGAATCGCTAATTTCTTCAAGGGATCGCGAAAAAACGCGAATTTCTTCGAGGGATAGCAAAAAACGCAAACTTCGTCTAGGGATCGCGAAAAAAAACACAAATTTCACAAAGGGATCGCAAATTTCATCAAAGGATCGCGGGAAAATGCGAATTTCTTCAAAGGATTGCAGAATAAACCGCATAATTGGTGCCGGGAGGCTATTTCCACCCTTTTTCCTCCCTCGACTGTAACTTTTTAGAAAATTTGCTGTGAATTTCAGTTTTTTTTTTTTTTTTACTCAGAATTACACTTGCCGTTTTTTTGTCCACAACCATTTGACGAAATTTGCATTTTTTTCTCTTCATCGTTTGATGAAATTCCTAATATTTTGTATATTCTTTTGACGAAATTTGTGATGATTTGTCTGTGACCGAATGACTAAAATCGCCATTTGTTTCCACAACCTATGATAAAATTCAAGATATTTTTCCACGGGCCTTTAAGGAGATTCGCGATTTTTTCCCCCGACGAATTGCCAAAATTCGCATTTTTTTTCCGCCAATCGTTTCGTGGAATTCACAATTTTCTTTACACGATCCTTTGCCAAATTTCGTGAATTTTTCTACGACAGGTTGACGAAAATGATATTGTGTATTTGTTTCAGTGATTTTTGACTAAATTCGCGATTCTTTTAAACGATCTTTTCTTTTGTTGGCTGACAGAGGAAGTTCTTGATTTTTTGCGCGACTATTTGACCAAATTCGCGCGTGTAATTTTTTTTCTGTTCGCGACAGTTTGACAAAATTTTAGATTTTCTTTCCATAATCTTTAGGCGAAATTTACAAGTTTTTTTTTCGCGACCGATGGAAAACTTCTTTTTTTTTCTAAGGCCAATTGTTGATATCTGCGATTTTTTTGCGATACCCCACACGTTATTTCTAACCCTGCCCCTCAAATAAAACTTTTCTTTCTTCTTTCCAAGAAACTCTTAAAATGAAAGGCCTAATGGAAAGTAGTACCGGGGATGATATGCAAGAAGTTTTTACTGCTATGTTTCCTGGTGCTGTACATAATTTTTATTATGAAAGAACAAAGTTACTTCGTAACTGAAACATTAGGGCCTTATTTTCTGGATAACTTGCTTTCTCATTTGAAGAAATTGCTTTATTCATTATTCAGTTATTTGAGCAGAATCATAAAATGTGGATATTCATAAAGACCTTTCATTGTTATGGATACATTCGTTCTTCCTTTTTTTAAAGTGGGTATGCGAGTATTTTGGCTACTTGTTTCGAACAAATGCTACTATTTTTTTTCTTTGGAGGCTACTAAAGCTACTATTTTCAATGTCAGTTGGCAGTGGCAGCCCTACAATTGAGATGCTTTTATGAAGTAGAATAAAGGTTTTTTTTTTTCTAAAAAAACTCCGATTTTTTTTTTTTTTTTTATAAAATAACATCAAAGTTGGACTTTTGATTTCCAAATTCAAAGGCTGACAATTACAAGACGTATCCATTTAGTAATCCGCTTTAAATCAAACTGCTTCGAATTAGGAAAAACGTTAAGAAACAGGAGAACGTTACCCGATTCTTAAGCACCTGAATGCTAACATCTGTAATTTTCAGGCAAATAGGAATAGAAATGTGTTTATGAATGTGTCAAAAATAATCACATTTTTGAGTGGAGATTTTTGTTTTTTTCTGAAAACGTTATTAATTGAATAAAACAAACAATTCTGTACGTTCTTACCTTCTATTCCCTTTTCGTCCTTTTGAAGCCAGACTTGAATGAATTTAGAATAATGGCTTCGTGACATCGCTTGTTATTGAGTTTTCTATAAAAATTTCTTATTTTTTTATCGCGTTTGTTTTTGCGTGGCTCATTCATTCCTGATCAGTTTAAAAAGTAGTTATAAATAAGTGCACCAAAAGGAACAGAGCGGTATTTTACAATTTCCGCCTAGAGTGGCAAAACGCCTAGAAATGGCAAAAAGAAGAGAAAAAATCATTTTGGGGGGAAAAAGGCAGGGGCGAGTTTATTAGCCATGGCGCCCTGTGAGAGATTTTTTACTGTACCACTGCAAATGCTATACTCTTTTTTTTTCTTTTAAAAGGTTTTACTAAAACATTTTACTTTGTGCAGTCCTACCAGGTCCGAAACTAGCTATATTTTCACCCGGGGAAATCATCAATTTTGGTGCCCCCCCCCCCCCCTTCTTCTGCAAAGTAAATTTACAAAGAGAAATTTACAAAAGTTTCTAGTAGCGAACTTATTTTAAAATTTAAAATGTGTAACAATAAAATACGTAATATTTAAATATATAACCAGCTTTGTCAAATATTTGTTCATTAAAACCTGGGGAAAAATCGAAAGCAAGAGGAAATAATTCCACTTTATACAGGTTTCCGTCTTAGGAGGTATAACTGTTGATATTCTTTCTGTTGGAACCATGTGTTTTTTTCATTTAAGACACGATTCCATTATAGACAGATTTCATTTTTCGAGATTTTACTGTTGTTGTAGCATTACAAATTATTACAAGTGAGGCACTTTAATGTCATAGTAATATGAGTCACATTGTTTTAGAAACTAAAAAACCAGGATTTACTGTAGGTACAAAAATGAATTCCAGTATTGTAAAATATCTTCCCATACTATCTACATCAATTTTGCAGAATTATCACTTATACCACTCTTCTTATTTATAGACTGATATGCCTAGATACTTTCCTGAACTTAATGCTATTTTTCAAATTTATGTCTGACTCAAAACAATAACAACAAAATTATTAAGTTTTTACTTTTTATTTTGTGAATTTTCGATCGCTTGGTTTTTATTGTCCCTGTCGGTCACCTGACCTCGCCTCCTCTAAGGCCAGATATGGTGATATGCATGTAAAAAAGTAATTATAAGAAAAAGAATGGGGTTATTCATTTACTGCCTTGTATATTGTACGCGAATCTTTTTATCTATTTGACATTTTTAATGCACTGAACTAAGCTTTACTTTTTGACTTTTCGGCTAGAAAATATTTTTTACACAAATTTCACACGCACATACATATATTGTATAAAACGGCAAACCAAATTTTCATCTGACGCCCCCTCCGTGAGGCGCCCAGAACACATGCCCCCTCTGCCCCCCCCCCCCCCCCCTTCAGTTTCAAACCCTGACTCCTTCTCACGTTTGTTTTTTATTGTACCGGGCAATCATTTGATGTCGCCCATAGCAAGACTGAAAAAAAGAAAGCTCCAAAAAGAATAGAACAGCCTTCATGGAATCTTTTCAACAGAAAAGTCACAGTCAAACAAAATCTTCATTTGGCGCCCTTTTCGCCTTTCATTCTGACGTCCGGAGAACAAGTCTCTGCCCCCCCCCCCGAAGGAAATCAGTTATCGGTGAGGGACAGTTTTACACAGAAGAAAGGAGTAGAGACCGACCTATTGGCCTTGGAAAATGTTAGTGATTCTCCTATTTGCAGTCTTCTATTATAGATGAATCTTTTTATATATTTGTAAATTTTAATGAATTTGGTTCAGTTTTCCTTTTGGATTTTCCTGCTGCGAGACACTTTTATGCAAATTCGATATATATACATATACATTTTTGTATGTAAAGACAAAAAAAATCTTCATTTGGCGCCCCCTATGCTTTCGGGTCTGGCGCCCGGGGTACAGAAGGTTGGGGGACCCCCGACGCTACGCCTATGTTTGTACCATCCGTTTTGTTAGCGTCCATGTTTCTGCTCCATAAGTTAGGACAGGCAAAACACATTGGTTAAATACCTTTCTTTTCAAACAAAGGGGCATGCTACTCTTCAGAATAATATTGTTCTTCCCAAAAGCACTCCATCCATTTCTTATTCTTCTATTGATTTCATTCATGATACTATTATCCGATGATATTTCTTGCCCAAGGTACACATAACTTTGCACTTCTTTAATTTCAGTGTTGTTGTAGACGATTTTCTTTTTTGATGCAAATGAATTGAACATCACCTTAGTCTTTTCCAAGTTTATTTTTAATCCCACATTAATGCAGCTTCTGCCAAATCTTTTAGCATATTTTCCAATTCTTCAGGACTGTTACTGAAAATTAAAATGTCGTCAGCGAATCGGAGATGACTTAAATATTCCCCATTTATTCTAATCCCTTTGTTTTCCCAATCCAGCTTCTTGAAAATATTTTCTAAGACAGCAGTAAAAAGCTTAGGCGAAATGGTGTCTCCTTGTCTTACCCCTCTTCCAAGCTTGATCTTTGCTTTTCCTTTGTCTAAGCGGATGGTTGCTGTTGCTTTCTTGTAAATCTTCTTTATAATATTGATGTAAGGTTTGTCTATACCACTGTCCTCCAGAGATTCTACTACTGCTGAATATATGGATATATATAAATATATATATATATATCAATTTTGAACGGAGGGTGGTTTCGGGGTCTAGGGGTCATGATCGGTGAAAATATACCAAAATTTTTCGGAATCGTTTTCCTCCGAACGGCTGCAATAGGTAGCTTTTTGTAATGAAAGCTACCTAAAACAGAAAACCTCAATAAACAGACATGCAAAAATTTAGAGTGAATGAGAATATGAAGATATAAAAATGACATTTGAAGATATAAAGATATGAGACATAAAAAAATTCAAATATTTGAAAAAAAAAAATGAAACAATAAGTATGAAAAAATTAAAAACTCTTATGATACTCATCAGCGTACACATAAATTAAAAAAACTATATTAAAAACGTATTAAAAATTAATCCCAATGTTTCATGCTCTTTCTAATGAGCCGTCATCAGGAGAGAGGGTTCTTGACCTCCATGAAGCAAAGTTACAAACAGCATAGTCACTTTCACAACATCCAACACTGCTTAATGTAATGCATCAAAAATAAAAGCAAACATAAATTTTCTATCGAGATATAGATGCTCACAAGATAATTTTTAAAAAATAATCAGTAATGCAAGTTGATATTAATGTAACTTAAAATTTCAATTTTAACTTACTCCAAAATTAAGTGACTAATCCCTCATTAAAACAGAGTTTTTTTTTTACATCCAATCTCACTATAACTTCAACTGTAGTTGTAGAATTCATTTTAAATTTTATTATTATTTATTGGAAAATTAGTGATTGTGATTAACTGAAAATATGCTTGATGGCCCAAGGTCATCCAAAATTGTTATTGTTTGGCAGAAAAAAAAAAAAAAGTTTAATTTACAAGTTTATTCTTTTGTTTCGTTTCAGTTTAAGCTATAGGAAATCTGGGGAATTTTGTTGATAAAAAATGCATTTAAACTACCAGCAAGGCTTAATTTCTAACAAAAAAAAGTACTGGGACCCTAATACTGTGCAGTACTAACAACCATAGCATGCTGTGCCCCCCCCCCCCCCCCACAGTGACTAATACTTCATTAAAAAAGAGCTTTTGTTACATCCGATCTCACTATAACTTCAACTGTAGTTGTAGAATTCATTTTACAATTTATTATTTTTTATTGGAAAATTAGTAATTGTGATTAACTGAAAATATGCTTGATGGCTCAAGGTCATTCAAAATTGTTATTGTTTGGCAAGGAAAAGAAGTTTAATTTACAAGTGTTTATTCTTTTGTTTTGTTTCATTTTAAGCTATTATAGCAAATCTGGGGAATGTTGTTGATAAAAAAATGCATTTAAAATACCAGCAGGGCTTAATTTCTAACAAAAAAAGTACCGGAACTCCAATATTCTGCAGTACTAATAACTGTAGCGCACTGTGCCCCTGTTCTTTAGCAAAATAAAAATCTTAAATATATCTATAAACATATACTTAGCTGTCAACTATTCCACTTTTTAGTTATCACTCCTTCCGAATAGAAATCTTTGCCTAATTTTAATGTTAATTAATTGCAGATTTCTGCAATTAAATATGATAAGAATTATTATTTGGAAATAGAGTTAATAAAAACTAGTATGTTGTGGCCATCACAAAACTTTCTTCTATATAAATCACGTCAATTAAATCCTTTAAATAGTACAAGAAATAACAACGATTTAGCACCAATTCATATCAAAGTATATCTGAATTTGAAGTTGGATGAAAATTCATGCATTAGTTCTTGAGATAGAGCTATAGCGGAAATTCTGTAAAAATGTAACATAGCCGCGCCACCTGTTGAGCGATTTACACCAAAAGTAAACAGCACTAAACGATATGAAGGTATACCTGAATCTGAAGTTTGTTGAAAATCCAAGCATTAGTACTTGAGATAAAGCTATTGCGGAAATCGCAAAATATATAGCATAGCAGCGCCACCTGTTGAGCGATTTACACCAAAAATTAAACAGTACTAATTTATACGTCAATTCATGTCAAGGACTAACTAAATCTGAAGTTTGATGAAAATCCGTGCAATAGTTCTTGAGATACAGCTCTTGTGGAAATCGCGAAAAATGCAGCACAGCAGCGCCACCTGTTGGGCGATTTACACCAAAAATTAAACAGCACTAATTTATATCAGGGACTAACTGAATCTGAAGTTTCGTGAAAATTCGTGCATTTTTTCTTGAGTTAGAGCTATTGCGATAATCATGTACAATGTAGCATACCAGCGCCACCTGCTGGGCGATTTTCACAAAAAAGTAATCAGCACCAAACTATATCTTGGACTAACTGAATCTGAAGTTTTATGAAAATCCGTGCAGTAGTTCTTGAGATATAGCTATTGCAGAAATCGTGAAAAATGCCGCATAGCAGCGCCACCCGCTGGGCGATTTTCACCAAAAACTAATCAAGTCCAGTTTATATCAAGTTCTAACTAAATATGAAGTTTTGTGAAATTCCGTGCATTAGTTCTTGAGATAGAGCGCCCACAAAATTTTTGTCACATACAGACTCACAGACAGACATTTTCTAAAAACCATCAAATCGTGTTCTGGGCATTCTAAAACGTATAAATCCGTCGAAAACCGGAAGTCGAAATTTTTCACGAATCCAATACTTTCTTCTTGTAAAGATAGAAGAAAGTAAAAAAGGAACAGTTTGCAGCTATGCATTTTTGTTAAAAAATGAATGAAATTTACAGAAATTAAAATTTATATGCTGAAGAATGGAATAACATTTTTCAATTTCTTATAAAAGGTGCATAACTTAAACTATAATCGATTCCTTCCACATAATAATCTTTTGTGGTGAGTCCTTAAAAATCAAATTAAATTCAAAATTTGACACTGCTATTGGAAAGATTTGATGCTTTTATAGAAAATGGGGAAACACTGCTCAATTGCTTTCAATCAGAATAAGAATTGTAACAAACTGAACTGATTCACCAAAGAAACCCATTAAATATTCAAGTAAAAACTTGCACAGGCACACTAATGTATTAGAGAAAATAGCTCGAGATTTTAACTAAGTCTAGTGTCTTGCTGGGAGGATCAAAAGAAACAGATCGATCTCAGCTCATCATCAAAGATGACACTATGAAGACAAGAAGAGGAATAGCAAAGTGGTTGTGGAATCCATGTGATACACCGAAAGTGAAACAGCCTTGGGGAGATGAAAATATTCTCACATGCTAAGGCGAAAGTGAAACTTGACCCTCGCAACAGAGGCTGAACACAGAGAACCTATGATATTATAGCTTAAAGATGACCTCATGAGCCCAACGCTCTAAGCGACTAAGAAGGAACCATTGTTTTAATCAGAGGATTGAGAGAAAGATGATCATCCTTGATGAAGGAGAGAAGCATTGAGTGTTCAGATCTCATTGCGAGAGGATCAGGTTTGGAACCTGAGAGAGAGGTTTTCTCTCAAGCTAAGCTGAATTAGTGTATCTGAAGTTGTACTGAGTTAAAGCCAATCTTCCTCTGGACTTGGGGGTGAAGAAATTTAAGCCGGCTATTAAGTCATGCGGTTTCTCTAGGCTGTAGAGAAAAAACTAATGTTAGTCGTATTACGCTAAGGCTTCATTTGTGGACACTTAATATTTATTTATTGGGACTCTGAACTTTACAACAATTAGTCGTAAATTGTGAATGTTCCCATCTATCAACTTAATTTATTTTGTTGTGATGTGTCAAGATTAATCAAGAATATATACATATGTTTTGTTATTTATTTAATAAATCAGTTTTTGATTTAATTTTGTCATTACCTCTGAACACTACACATGCTACCCGCTTCACGATAACAAGACGCCGCACAATACATGGCAATTATATCTACTTACAAATGAAAGTGACTTCATAAATGTGCAGAGCAGAGACTTAGTATGTGCAGTGTTCATGATACAAAATAAATAGAAAAATCACTAACGTGATTTTTATGCTCGTACACAATAGAAGACTAAAAACCTCAAACAAACAAAACCTCAAGCTAATGCACGTTGACTAAAAACAGAAAATATTCTTTTCACGTTAGATATCTAAATAAAAAAATAAAAAAAACCAGCCAATTAAAAATTATCCTACTGTCACAAAAGAAAATTGAACTGAAAGCAAATTCCTTGTTCAGCCTCTTGTGTGGTGCCGCCATCAATGCCGGGCATAAATTTACAAATATCACTAGAATAGAAAAACAAGATTTCTGTTTTCTTTTCATTCTTATCAAAATAGCATTAAAATGATTTGAATAGCACAAATACATAATTTTTAAGGAGGAAAAGTTTTTTTTTTTTTCTATACATGAATAAATAAAATTTTGTATGTAACACAGATTGAACTTGAGCCAGCCCAAGCCCAAAAACTGATATAAAAATTTAGTCAATTTCACCTCCATCTCGTATGTGTGAGACACATTACATCACATATAAGTGTTTTGATTAAAAAATAATGCAAAAGCTTGGAGATGGGAAGGAAAGGAAAGGGTAATTTAGGCTTTGGTTTTCCGGAAGTGCTATTACACTGGGCTCAGAAGCCCTGTATTTATGAGCTCCGGTGAATTCCAACCAATTATTTAAATATTTACTGAAAACAGAGAAGTACCGGAGCTGAGATCCGGTGAGCTCCAGCGCAAATTAAGACCTGACTACCAGGGATATTACAGGCAATATTACCTATATTTGCTTGCTGAATTTATTTTGAATTCCTGGTAGATTTTTATGGCATTATTTATGTTAACTTTGATTAATACCATTTACAGAGACATGCAAACTTAACGGAGAAATGTTTACCAACTCTTTTTATAAATAAAAAGATATCAAATTATCAAAAATTAAACAGTATAACTAATTGAACTACAAAATAGATAACAAAAATTTAAAGAAAATTTTTATAATAAAATTAATCATACTTTATTACTAAAGAACCAAATTTTAGGATTTTTTGCATCCCAGTTTGCTTGAGTAGTATGAATATTACTAAGAACCTTAAAAAACAAAACAAAACAAAAATTATTATGTAAACAATAATGTGAGTAAATTAAAAATTAGTCATAGATAATTCTTAGACATATACAAGAAATAAAAAAGCTAGCACTTTAAAAATTAATCATTAAAGTTGGTATAAAATGTAGAATAAATATTATTCAATAGCAACAAATAAATAATAATAATAAAATATTAAATAGAAATGCAATAAAAATTGTTCATCATAACACTAGTGAATTTCAGCACAGCTGCAGAACTTGTGTTTTGGGTATAGAAACAACTAGCAAAAAAAAAAAAGCTTGAAATCTATGCAAGGATTAACAAACTACACAGATACGGTGTAAGATCGAACATTTAATATGTAATGAGCCTCTTAAAATTCTATTCTAGTATGTGATGATACTCGCAAGCTAATATTAAACTGATGGCAAAGATCTTTTCAAATTTCTACTCTGCATTTTTATTTTTATTTATTTTTGGATAGGTTATCTGAGGTTGATATCTAACTCTGTATCGTACTTTTTCAACTTTTACTGCATTTTTTTCTTCTGACGACACTTTCACTTTCAAAAGCAGTTCCAAAAGTATAGGTGTCATTTAAAAATATTAAAATGCAAAAAATAAATTTGGAAAGAACACTACCATTAGTTTAATATTAGCTTGTGAGTGTCTTTGCATTACTATTGTAAGCTCTCAACCTTCCGAAAAATAGCTCTAAAACTTGCTACAAGAAATAGTTATGTTGTTTCCATTTTCAATAATAAAATGATAATAGTACTTCACTATGACTCAAAATTTTCAAGGATTCTGAGATTAAAAATTATAAAAACATTTTTTTTTATTTCCACTAAATTTACAAATTTAGAGATTAATGTAAAATAACATGGTAGAGATGTCATATTCGCCCCATATTGGCGTGATTTTTTTCGGTTGCCAATTTGGCGAAAACATCAACAGCATAAACAACATAATCTGGGTTACCACATCAAGCAAAATAACGACACTTTGACGCAAGTTAAGTACCTGTTGCCTATATGATATTGGCGACAGAAAAAAATCGCGCCAATATGGGGCGAATATGACATCTGTTCCAATAACGTAATGCAGAGATATGAAATATTAAGTTAACATACAGTCGTGGCCATAAGTTTAGGACCACCACTGAAATTTAAGATCCAGACAATAAATTGCGTCTGCGACATTTATTACTCAAAGTTCAAACGAAAAGCGACTACAGTAACTCCACTGTCAGACGGAATGATACCATCTGATGAAAATTGATTTGATTTATGACGTTATCAGTGGTTTCAATTTTAAAAACACTAGTTTCTGCATGGTGGTCCTAAACTTTTGGCCACGACTGTATATAAAATAAATTATAAATAAAATTTAAGGCATATAGGAAACTATGAACATTTAAAGACATTACAATTAAAGAAAACATTATTTACTTTGTTTCCATCGTGTAAACACATGTGCACATGACGACTAGTGACTTCATACCCTAAGAATAAAATTTGATGACAGAATTCAATGAAAAAAAAGCAGTTAAATAATTTCTAATAACAATAACCCCTTTGCGACGAGGATCCTAACAGACATTTTAATTTTCTGGTTTTCGAAAGCAGAAATTGTTGTCAAATTAAATCGCAGAAACGCGTTGATTTAAAAGGCAAATTTTATTTCAATTAAAACTTACTGGTAGGAATAGTCAAGGATTCTGAGCACTTTCTGCATCAAGCATAGGTGCTGCTCATCGCAAAGAGGATAATAATAGTAAGTGGGCTGAATAGCTAAAAGTAAAATAGCATGGCTAATTTAGATACAATTATATTTCTGATATACAGCAAATTCAAAAGTGTGAAACCAACAAGTGCCCACTACTCCTTATTAATTTAAAATGTTAATGATAAAACACATTTTCCAGATTTATAATATATACATAATCTAGTAAAAAAGTATTTGAACTGTATTAGCACCTCTTCACTCCCACACACACAAACGCACCAAACAAGAAAACATGAAATATACAAATTGAAATATAAAACTACAACAATAAAAACACTAAAACAACCAAATAGGCTGCAGCCTCACTGGCAGAAAGTTAAATTAAATAAACAGCCTGCATTCAGAACAGAAGTTGTATTTTAAAAGTATACATATTTGTCATGGTAGATTTTGGCCAGAATGCTGCAAAGCAAAATCAAAATGTTCAAAGACATATTAGAGGGCCACATACCAGTTACTCCTCACCACAATAAGAAATGAATGCTGTACCAGGGAAAAAAGTAACTGAAATATGCCACAAATAATATCGATGGCCTGTGAAGAAACACACCCTACCAACTCAACCATGTTACCACTTAA
The DNA here is from genome assembly GCA_963932465.1 of Maratus speciosus. NCBI lineage: Eukaryota > Metazoa > Arthropoda > Arachnida > Araneae > Salticidae > Maratus > Maratus speciosus. The sequence continues at coordinate 118,355,356 of OZ010788.1, read as the reverse complement.
AAAAGTAAATAATTTATTTACATGGTTTCAATAATGTTAAAATTCAAATATTGGAACAAATTATAGATGATAGCTTTAATTTCAGGCAGTTTGCAGAATGCCAGGAGTATTAATAAGCAAGATAAAAAGGGGACCCAGAGTGAGTCAAGTGTGACCTATAGTGGAAAATTTAAGAAATATGTACTCTAGGAAAAGTGGGTTGGAAGATGATAAATTTTTTAAAAATAACATTTAAATCTAAGTTCCGTAAATAAAATTTTTACAGAAACATGAAACGAGCGTTGTGAATTTAAAAAAAAAAAAACACTTCCTTTATGAGAAGGTCTAGCGTAAGATTAGCATAAATTCGCTGCCATTAATTCCTAAAAATTATCCCTGCCCATATTATTTAAAAGAAAGAAAATCACTAATACACATAAAGCTGAAATAAGGATGTTCATAAATTCCTAAACAGATAAAATTTATTTACATTAATTAGCATATTTACAATTAAAAAAAAAAAGGTTTAATAAGAAAGGAAGTACATATAATTGCATATTATTAGTACTTTAAGAGATAACATCTAGGTCAAAATTAATTATTCATTTACATATTTTTCTTTAAAAAAAGAAAAGAGAAGACACACTTCCTCCCAATCTTCGACAGATTATTATTTACTCCAATGATATGCATAAAACAATAATTGGATATACATAGAATAAATTTTAAATACCTGAAGTATACAGAAGGATCATCGTCCTTCAGTGGAAGTCACTAATTTTTGAGAAATAATCCTTATAACTTGTATTTGTAGATATATATACCTGACACATTAGTTCAAAACATGAAAACATTTTTTTTTTTTTTTTTTTTTTTTTTAATTCACATTACTTCACATTTTAAACAAATTCATTTTTTTTTTCTTTATCCTCTTTCTAAGATGAGGATTTTTGTTTTTCTATCTTCTCGCAAGAGAAAAACAAGTACTGATTTTTTTTAAATCAATTCTTATGCTGCTATTAACAAATCCCACCTACTAGAATGGGGACAGATGCTCAGTTTCTGGTTGGAGATACACATAACAATCAGGATTGCGTCAGATTACTTTAATGGATGTATGGGTGCACTGAGGGATGGGCCAGATTCTCACTCTGTTTTTTATGAAATAGATCATTTGGGAGGTCTACCTCAAAGCTGACCCCTAAATAGTTCTTAACAGCATCCACAAAACAACCTTAATCTGACTGTCACAAAATGAAAGTGTCATTGAGCTACATTTTGTTGGTGCCCAACTAGTCATAAAATTTAACTGGCTGTCTATAATGCATCCTGTGATAGACATACATGCCAATATGTTAAAATTAAAACAAAATATCGCTTAATCAATATAATCATATTAATTAGTAAAAAATTGTTTATTTGTATCAATTAGTTCTTTGAATTAAAGTTCTGCAATCAATAGTTCATGAACTGTGTTTTTAATGTTACATTTACTTGTTATATACAATTTAGGCTTTTTTTACATGATGGTTACATGAATATGGTGAAATGTTGCCAACAAATACTTAAAAATTGCAACAAAAAATTTAAAACTTTAATTATACAAACATACAGTTTAAAGATTTAGTTACTGGTATTTTTCCATATATAATTGATGAATATGGGGCTTCTGATAAAAAAAAAAAGTTTTGACCTTTAACAGTTGGGAAGAATAATTTCACATTACAAAAATCTATTTCCACAGAAGAATATTGCACTTATATCTACATATAAATATGCAAAAACACTGGGTAGTATTTTTTTTTAATTATAGAGAGGTTTCTCAAGGTCTGATTCTTGCTTGGGTATGGAGTGTAAATGTGAAGATTATAAAAAATTCAACTTTTTCTTTTTTATCAGTATTACACAGCCTATTGTAATTAGTGATTTGAGCATTGTTGGTAACAAAGACTTAAGACATCAACTAAATTTTAGAACAAAAATATCATATTAACAAGAAATTGAATCTGAAAAAAATTCAACATGTTTAAAGCTGATTTGGATGCTTTTATTTTCTATTTGAGTTACAGGCACAATAAACTAACCCTGCTCTTTACAGATTGAAAACTGAATATCTTAAATGATGTTAAATATTTTCAGATAAATTTTATAAATAATTCTTATATATATCATACTTTCAGTACAGGGATAAAAATGAAATAACCGGCTTAAACCAATTGTTTGTTTCCTGCCCTGCAGATAAATCCACTGGTAATATTTCTGTCAATTTGAAAAAAAAAAATATATATATATATATATATATATCCCTAATTGCTTCATGTATAATTAAATAACAGCATAACTTACAGCAATTTTATTTACCACACCTAAATTTCATAAAGTACAATAAAATATTATACATTTGTTTGCAGCAATGTCAATAGTATTGGCAATAATTTTAGCAAGAAATTTGAAGATCTAATTACGAAAATTTTGAATGTATTAAAGTATAAATATAAAGATAGTAATTCATCCTGGATTATATCTAATAGCTATGAAATTACAAACAAATTAAAAAGCAATAATATGCATTCTATTCAAGCTTATTATTTCAAAAATTTATTCACAAACATTCCTATCAATAGGTTAAAGGAAGCACTCTTAAACACAGTCAAGCTTGTTCTAGATGTTATGGATTTTAATTCCAATTTGTTTTATAAATTATGTGGCTTTGTCTTTTTAATAATTATATTTATACAAGGTCAAAACTTTATTTGCAAATTAATGGTATATGTTACTCATCCACAGGAACTAATTTAGTCTTATTTTTTTATGGGTTTCAGTACCATATAAATACAGCTGATGATTGCTTCCTAGCCTACATATACATAGATAACCTGCTTGTGTTAAATTTTGATGCTGATTTTCATCAAATTTCTCAAGAAATCTAATTCTAATTCTTAAGCTTAGAAAAGAAAGAAGATAACAGTTTGGCTGAAAATTATTTTGATCTTAAAATTCTACTTGCAAATACAGTACTGACGAACTTATAATAAACAAAATAGCTTTGTGTTTAAAGATAATCATCTGGTTCACTGGTCCTCTAATATTCATATATGTATCTGTATAAATATCATTACAACACAAACATACCAATTTTTTAAATCTGTACTAGCACAAATATGTTTCATAAAGAATTCTTTTATTTTATAAGTAATTTATTTTACAATAACAATATTCCTCTTAATTTTATTTAAAAAAGTAGCTGACCTGCCTGACATTGCCCAGGCCTGTGATAATAGCCTTAAACATACTTAAAATAAGAGTTGAATGATTTTATATTTTTAAACGAAATCTAAGTAAAAAAAGAGCTTGCAAGAAGTATTTTTTTTCCAAACACTTCCTTCAAATAGATTTAAACTTTAAAAAATAAGCATTTCTTAATGTCCAAACTCTTTGAAATTTTTTTGAGTTATAATTATAATGTTTCCGTAGACTGTGTATAATGTTCGTACTAAAATATTGATATTTAGTTGTAAAAAGCAGTATTTGCTTTCTACCTTTTTTTTTTTCAGATCGAAATCTTAAGGGAGAAAACAAAATTTGTCAAAAGTGACTTTCAGAAATAAGTTTTTTTCAAAGGGTTAGTATTTGTATTTCTTGAAATAGAAGTCATTGATAGAAAGAGAAATGAATGCATACGTCGTTCAGTATCTTTCGTTTCTTCATATTTTGATTTCTCAAGCTGATCCATAATTTTGAAATCTTTCAAAAAAGGGAGGGAGGGAGGTTGTCAGCAGGCCTGTGGAGTCGGTGCGAAAAATGGGCGACTCCGACTCCAGGAATTTCAATAGATCCAACTCCAACTCTTTCGCTCAAAAATGGGCCCAACTCCGACTCCGCAGTCCTGGTTGTTAGGTACATTAAATGTTTTCAAAAAATAGCTGTTATTGTCCAAACTCTTTGATATTTTTATGAGTATAAATATAATGATTCTGTAGCCTGTGTAAAAAAAATTGTGAAAAAATATTGATATTTAGTGCTAAAGGTGCTTGTAAGAAGACTTTTTTTTCCCACATTGGGTCATTTAATAGTTGAAAAAAATTGTTCTATTGTCCAAACTCTTTGAAACTTTTATTGGTTATAAATATAACGGTTTTTGCAGAAATCTGCGTAAAAAATTAATTCGTGAAAAAATATTGATATTTAGTTGTAAAAGAACTGTGATTTCTTCTTCATTTTTTCTTTTTTGTGTGAATGTGTGTCAGGTCCTTTAGCATTAAAAGAAAAAAGTTCTTATCATCTAAACTTTTTGAAATTTTTATCAGTTATAAATTTAATAGTTTTGAAGCTTGTGTAAAATTTCATGCAACAACATGGATATTTAGTCATAAAAACATGAGCCAAAACTGCACATGTGTTCCTGTTCTGAACAAAAATTTTGCAGATTTTATTTTTTTTTTTAATATATCTAGTCGTCCGAATGTTTTGAGGTTTTTATATGTGATGTAAATCAAGTGTACTAAGAAAGTGTAAAAAGATTGTGTCAAAATACTGACGTTTAGTAACTTTTAGCATAGAAAAACGAGTGTCTCCAGGAGACTGAATTGACCTCCAGTTACGAATTTTTTTGAAAGGGTTAATATTCATATTCTTAAAAACGAATTGCATCATTTTAGAAAAGAAGGTGCCTGCTTTAAGTGGGGATTTTTGTTCATCTATATCTCTGAAATTGATTCTGATTTGAGCTTCAATAAAAGGGAGAAAAAAAATTAAATCGAATTTTTTTGAAAAGGTTGACATTTTTTTAACTGATTGCGGCATTTTGAATATAAAAGTGTGATCTTTAACTTGATGTGTTCCATACGACCAATGCACGTTTAGAAACATGAAAAAAAAATAAAGCCATAATTTCATTCTGGGTTTTTCTTCTGCTTCAGAGCTACAGAATGGTGCATTCGGGCACAGAATATTACCCAAAGCCTTTACAAGAGCAGTTTTATGATGATGACTGTGTTTAATGGCATCAGTTCAGACTGGGGACGAATTTAAATTGGCTTCTGAAAAATGGATTCTGTCTGTTTATTTTGTTTTGTTTTTTGATGTGGCAACAAGGCTCTGTGGCTATTGAGTTGGTAGGATGTGTTTATTCACAGGACATCGATTTCATTTGTAGCATATTTCAGTGATTTTTTTCCTGGTACAAATTCCTTTCTTATTGTGGTGAGAGTCTGATGGGGGAAGTCTGGTATGTGGCCTTAAAGTAGGCTTTCGAACATTTTGATTTTGTTGCACAATGTTCTGCCCAAAACCCCAAACACATATATTTTATAAATACAACTTCTGTTCTAAATGCAGGCTGTTTTTTAAATTTAACCCACTGCCTATGAAGCATGCAAGGACATTATTTAAAACATTAACACCATCTGGCAATATTTATAAATATAAAAATTACTTCATTCCAAAAACTATCATGTCATACATAACAACATTCATATCAATAAGAATATTTCATGATCTTTAAAGAAAAAAAAGAAGCACAAATGCAATAATACCTGTTGGCGGAGGAATTATTTGCCGCAAAGCAACTAATTGAATTACTTTTTGCAAAACTGTAGTAATTGGCTTTAATTGTAGTGACATTCTATTATTCTAAATTAGGTATAAAAATTATGTTAGAATTTTTAATATAACTATAAGAAATGTTTAGACTGAGAAACTGCAATAAACACATGTATATAATAACTAGGCATAATATTTCATTTTTCTAACATAATCTAAATGATAATGATTAATAAGCAACTAAAAATATTTCATTATCAATATTAATTAATATATTTAAATCATGAGTATCAACTAACATAGGGTAAGTCAAAAATTATTTACACTTTCACCATAACAGGTTTTGAAGATTATCAGTGACAACTGTGCATGCATGCATTAAGTTTGCTTCTGTGATCTTACATGTGCAATTTTATCACAATTAAGTCAGTTGCCTGTCAGCTACAATGGCTTAACCCTTAAATGCCTGGTGTTGCTTTTCGGCAACATACCCAATTTAGGCTCTAAAGTACCATTAGAATAATATTGAAGCTATAATGCCTAATGTTGCCAATAAAATACATTCTGAAGATATTATTAAATCGATTTTCAACATGTAGATGGCAACACTTGTACTGTTTAAGTATAAAGATAAATTTATTTTTTCAATTGTTGCAACTTGTTGATTTTGTTTTGTTTGGAAGCTTGCAAAATACCCTATTTTGACCTGCAGTGAGCAAGTAAAATTTATTTCTTATTATATCTCCTAACATTCTTGTGTGTTTAATATTACAGAATTTTATGAAGAGAAATTATTTTTTCAATTAAAGACCAGTATTGCCGATTAGTAACAAATTGTTTTTTAGCCGTAAACTATACTTAAAACAAAATATGATTTTTTAAAGTATTTTTCCCATGATTTATTTAAAAAATGAAAGCCGAAAAACATTATTACAATGATTTTTGAAAAATCAGGCATTTAAGGGTTAAAGGTGTCAGTTCCACTATCAGTTTGCACTAAAGAGGAGCAACAAGCTGCAATCTGAATTTTGTGGTTGGAGGGCATTAATGATGCTGAAATTCATTGGAGAATTTGATCACAATAAAGGACAGTGATAAATCTTGTAAAAGTGTTTTTTTGTGTGTGTGTGTGTGTGTGTGTGTGTGTGCAGTTTGAGATAACCTAAGCAAGCAAGAGACCTTTTAACAAGCTAGAGAGATGGTTATGGCAAATAGGTGAGTCCCCATAGATGAGGTTGTGTTTTCTTTAATAATCAGTCATGGTTTTGTCCCATCAAATCATCCCCAATGAGCTCGGATTCTGTAAAGTCTGTGCACAATGGGTACTAAGAATGCTTACTGTAGAACACAAAAGCAAACGTTTGGACATCTGCAAATTCTTACTGTTTTACTTAAACGTGAAAGGCAACACATTTTCAAGCAGAATAGTGACTTAATAAAACATGCATTCATCACTACAAGCCCGAAAAAAAATGCCATAATAAGAAATGGAAACACACAGAATCCCCCAGCAGGAAAAAAATTCAAGACTGGGCCATTGGCTGGAAAGGTGATGCTAACCCTGTTTTGGGGCGAAAAAGTCCTTATACTGGACGACTACATCAATAGGGGGACTACCATCAATAAGACAAGTTATAGTGATTTGTTAGGCAACAAGCTGAAACCAGCAATTTGCAACAAACGAGGAGGTCTACTGTAGAAAAACTTTTGTTGTTATATGTCAATGTCACATATGCCCGATGCCCCTGTAGAAACCATCAACAAGTTGGTTTTGAGACCCTAGAACCTCCTTACAACCCAGATCTCTCTCTCTCTCTCAGATTTTCATTTCGTCAGACCACATCTCGTTGGACCACTCAAGAAAGCTTTGAGAGGTCGTCAATTTGCTTCAAACACAGACATTCAGGATGCGGTGCAAAAGTGGCTTCATGACCAACCGAAAACCTTCTTTCTGCAATATATACCAAAGCTTGTGGCTTGCTGGACAAAGTGCATTGCTAAAAGAGGAATGTTCAAAAATAATGCCGATGCTGTACACCTTTGTTTAACAAAGCTGTAGAATGAAAAGAAGTGTAACTTTTAACTTACCCTCATCTCATAAAAAAATTATTGGAAGAAAGCTATTAAATTGTTCCAATATAAAGAAACTAAAAAATGTTACAGTTACATTTTCAACAATAAAGAAATCCTCAAAAAAAGTATATACTTTATTAAGAATACAGTTCAAGAAAATACAATATCAGAAGTAAAATATTACAAATCAGATTTTGCATAATTAATGAGTAAAAATTAACAGCACTATAACTTACTGATGTAGGAAGAGTCTCCCATTGAATGTCTTCAAATGAAAGACCTGTATCACTTAATTTAGGTTTTAAAAATGCTTCAGCACGAAAATTTTTATCTGCAACATGAGTAAAATTGCATTAATATGCTAGTTATATAAAAAAGAAAACAAAAAATACAAAACTTAGAAATTTCAGAATGAGAAAAGAAGTAATCACCAAATAAAAACTAGGTTTCTATAAAGCTCATTGCAAAATATATAATGAAAACTATGATATATAATGAAATGAATATATAATGAAATTATATAAAGATTCATAGAAGTTTTGAAACAGCTTGTTTTACTTACCTTCATTTAATAATGTGCATTTATTTTGATAAGCATATTAATTTTTCTTTTGATTTTGTAATAAATTTATTAATAAATGAAACACATTTTGAGATTTATTATTTCTAAAAAAAAAAAAAAAAAAAAAAAAACTCAGAGCAAAATTGGGTCAGAATTTTATCAAAAAGTTAAAAAAATTAATAATAACTGACATGTATGGAAATATAAATATAGCTGCATATATTATATCATAATTAATATATAGATCAAGTTTTTTGGCCAGTGAAGGTTACTGAATGCTCGTTGGGTATAACATGTGGGGGCATTGAACTGTTAGTGGCTGTTTGCATTTTCCTTGAATCCATATTTTGTGCTAGTTTAGTTTTGTTCACTCGTTTTTTTAATATTAGAATTACCTTTTGTTTGTTTCTCTTGCTATTAAAGGCAAGCGGCTATTTGGATTTCTTTTCCTGCATTTTGGCTTCTCTAGAGTTATATTCCAGTTCATTTTGCGTTTGTGTGTTATGATTGTCTTCCACTAATATAATGGCTTACTCAATGTTCAATGTTGTACTTGATTTGGTGTCTGAGAATTCAGACATTAATATTAATATTAAAGATTGGGTCTACTTTAATCCAAATGGATAATTGATGGGAATGGAAATGCTAACTTCATTCAGCCATCTGCGCCTTTATATAGCAGAGTTGGGCAAAATACATCAAAAAATCATTTTCTAGACAAAATTCATTAGTTTTAGAACCTAAAACACTAAATACTTTTCAAATTAAAAAAATTCCAAATACAAAATACATGTACTTTAAAAATACATTTAAAATACAAAATACATTTTAAAAAAAATTTAAGTTTATGTATAAGATTAGAGGCCTGCACGGACCATGTCTGGAGCCTGGCCAGCCAGCAGGCTGATTTCAGGTTAATTTTTACTTTCTTCTATCTTCAATAGAAGAAAATATTGAAGATAGAAGAAAGTATTGTAATCGAAATTTTTTTCAACTTCCGGTTTTCGAAGGATTTATATGTTTTAGGGATCAGAGATCCCAAAAAACATGTTTATAGAAAATGTCTGTCTGTCTGTCTCAATTGTACTATCAAAAAGTGTATGAAGTTATGCATAGAATTGAACCAAATTTTTATTTTAGGTTTTTGGCTATGGCAAGCAAATTCTCCCTGAATTTGAAAAACATTCGCCGGTAGGGGGCGCTGTAATAGCGATTTTGAATTTTGTATCATCCAAAAGTGTATGAAGTTATGCATAGAATTGAACAAAACTTTTATTTTAAGTTTTTAAATATGGCAAGTAGGTCCTCCCTGAATTTGGAAAAAATTCGTTTTTGTGCGATTTTAAATATTGTACCATCCAAAAGTGTATGAAGTTATGCATAGAATTGAACCAAATTTTTATTTTAAGCTCTTGGCTATGGCAAGCAGGTCCTTCCTTAATTTGGAAAAAATTCACCGGTAGGAGGTGCTGTAATAGTGATTTTTGTGCCATTTTGAATATTTTACCATTGAAAAGTGTATGAAGTTATGCATAGAGTTGAGCCAAATTTTTTGTGTTTGTTTTTGGTCATGGCACGAAGGTCCTCAATGAATTTGGAAAGATTCCGCCGGAAGGGGGTGCTATAATTGCGTTGTCTGTACCATTTTCATTATTGTACAATCGAAAAGTGTATGAATTTATGCACAGAATTGAACCAAACTTTTTATGTATGTTTTTGGCTATGGCAAGCATGTCTTCCCTGAATTTGAAAAAAATCTGCCAGAAGGGGGGTGGGCTGTAATAGCAATTTTGTGCCATTTTCTTTATTGTACAATCGAAAAGTGTATAAAATTATGCATACAATTGAACCAAATTTTTTGTGCATGTTTTTGGCTTTGGCCAACAGGTCCTCCTTGAAGTTGGAAATATCGCGCGGTAAAGGCGATATTTTTATATTTAGGCGATACTGTGATAGCGATTTTTGTATACTTTTCTTGATTTTTCGTAGTTCTATTTAGAGATCTGCATGGGCCGGGTTCGGGCCTATTTTCATTCACGGCACTCGGGCCGGGCCCGGGAATTACTTTTTTCTGAAGTCTCGGGCCGGGCCGGGCTCGGGCCTTACTTTTTTCCTGAAGGTTCGGGCCGGGCCTAACTTATTTTTTCTGCACACACCCGGGTACTGGTTTCATTCCTAATCTTCATGGCCCAAAATTTTCATTCCTAGTTTTCACCCACACCATATAAAAATCATTGTCTCGGCGTGTCCTGGTCCGTTCAAATGTCAGTAAAATTAGGTTTGGCACACATTGGCACAAAAATGCATACATTTTTAAACTGCCATTATTCTACAATTAAACATTCAAATTCATTCTTTTTAAAGAATTTAGATTTCTTTTTAGATTTCTACACTTATTAAAATATAGTTAAATTAGAATATAGTAAAACGTGTGGAAAAGAACCTGTCTATGACGGAATCTTGTTTTAAACTGAAAAACATGTTGATTCATGCAAAATTAATATACTACTACGTAAGAAAATAATATATAATACATTTACACTTGCTAAGAAGGGAACTTGTCTATAACGCCTTTTTTTTTCCTTTTTGATGCAATTCAGTCTTAGATTTTACTGTATAGCATTTTTCAGATATTTAACACTTCAATACATGGAATATGGATTAACAATATTAATCATAACTGAAACATTTACATACAAAAAATAGAGATTCATTAAAAAATAAATATCGAACCCTGCGGCACTTCTATAAAAATGAAGATTATAAACATGAAAAGAAAAGTTAAGATAAATATTTTTGGCTTGAACTCCTCGTACGAGACAAACTTTTAACCAAATCAACGTAAAAATCAACATTTTCTAGAAATTCGCTCGGGATTCACAGATTTTAACTTTTTTTAGGGCCGAACTGGGCCGTGCTTGGGCCGAACTTTTAACTTTTATACCGGGCCGGGCTCGGGCCGAACTTTTAACTTTTATACCGGGCCGGGCTCGGGCCGAACTTTTAACTTTTTTACCGGGCCGGGCCAATTTTTTTTGTACGGGCCGAATTTTTTTTTCTCTGAGTCGGGCCGGGTCCGGGCCTGGAAATGTCGGGTCGGGTCGGGCCAGGGCCTGGAAATGTCGGCCCGTACAGACCTCTAGTTCTATTGTCCATTGGCGGCTCGTGCAAAGGCTGGAACTCACTTCCTGCTAAGCCGGCTATTCGCAAAGATCTGATAACAACAGAATAAGGAAAAACTATTAATTTTAACAAATATCATGATATAGATTAACTTGTTTTTAGTTCGTTTAATTGACTGAAGCAGAAATTTAAGATAAAAATCAAAGTTGGTATAGTATTGAACTAATAATATTGAAGTATTAATATGTGTAACTAGTTCTTTAAATATTAAGACAGATATAGATCTTATATATTGTATAAGATAGAAGAAAGTTTTGGGATTGGCACATCCAATATTGGGACAGGCACATCCAACTAGTTTTTCGTGATACTCAGGACAGGCTGGGCCTGGTCTTCATACTTTCTGGGCCAGGCCCAGACCTTACTTTTTTCTTCAGACTCAGGCTGGGCCTGGTCTTCATGCTTTCTTGGCTGGGCTCAGACACTACTTTTTTCTTCAGATTCAGGCTGGGCCTGACTTCTTTTTTCTGGACCAAACCGAGACTGGACTTCATTCTTCTAAGTCTTCCAGGTTTGCACTGGACGAAATTATCATGCCCGGTCAAGACCCAAACCAAATGGAAATCATTTTTGCAAACAATTTATATTTTTTTAAATCGTCATTATCCTACAATTAAAATTTTAACTTAAATTTTTTTAAAGTCAAGTACATATATTTTTACGCAATAAAATTAAAATTAAAGCACAGTAAAAGAAACAGAAACAGAACCTGCCTATAACATTATCCTGCCTTAAACAGAAAAAATGTGCTGATCCATGCAAAATGAATATAATAACACGTGCAAAAAGAATATAATATGTTTACAACAAACAGTATTCCTGCTACGGAGGGAACCTGTCTAAAACAGATTTTTCTTCTCACCTGTGCAAATCCGTCTTAGAAGATTTTATTGTAGAGGTTGTTTTAGATTTTTAAGTCTCCAAGCCATGGAATATGGATTAACGATATTAATGATAACTAAGACATTTATATGCAAACAGTGATTCATTAAAAAAAAATAAATATCACAGCCCAGGGTGCTTTTTTAAAAATGAAGACTATAAAGATGAAAAAAAACGCTAAAATAAGCATTTTTTATCAGAATTCTTTGTATAAGACAATTTTTAACAAATCTATGTTTTGTTGAAATTCGATTCGGCCGGGCTAATTAACTTTATGGGCTGGACTGGGCTCGTTCCAAGATTTTAGCTTTTATAACTGGGCTGGGCCGGGCCGAACCTTTAACTTTTATACCGAGCCAGATCAATAAAATTTTTTATATGCGAGATGCCAGGCTAAAAAGATTTTTCTATTGGTTGGACCAGATCCAGTAATTTACAGCCTAAGAGTGACATCTCAGACAAAGAGACCAAGTGTGTAGAACATAGATGTCCCTCCCAGTACCTTTTATTGAGATTTTTTAAAAATACAATTTTTAGCTGAAGTGGAACAAGGCGGTTAGTGCAACTTTTCTTATGATTACAGCATTGCACCAAACTTGTCTTGCAAGAGTCAAAATTCTCCTGGAACCAGGGTTCTCGCTGCCACTCGCCATTGCGCCAAAATGCTTCATTTGGTGAGTAAACAAACAATCAAATTTGCCAAATTTTGAGTGCTCAATTTCTGCTATTTTTGTGTGTTTGTATGCATGGTGCCAATCCAGTCGAGATTCTTATCTGCATTACTGAACTATTGATGTCGTTTTACATGTTCAATCACACCGCGCCATTTACATTGCTCTATTTACAGAGATATAGCAACAGCCAAAGACACAGAAAGGATTATGCAATGGATATTTTTTTAGGGTCAGTTAATCATACTATCTATGCGCCGGTGTTGGGCCGGTAAAAACACAAATAAAATTATTGGCATCAAGCGCCAAATAGAGAAACTTTTTGATGGAATGTGGGGTTGAAATTAGCCATTTACCATACTATTTATTAGTTGTAGGCAAATATCATTGGCCGGTCAAACTTTTTATATCGGTTAACTATCGAAATCTCATAGCAATTTTTAGTGTATATTTTCACAACGTAAATCAAAGATAGCTGTTTTTAATCTATTTTATAAGCAATTACAAAAAACTACATCATAATAGAACATATGAAAAAAAAAAAAAGAGAGAGAAAGAATAAGGGGTTAAAGATAGATTTTGTGGTGTTTCACGCCGAATCTATTTTGCTAATATTTCTTTTCATTTGGCTACTGTTTTTTATTTCTTATTCGCCAAATCGCTAATGTAGGCCAAAAGCCAGCGAGAACCCTGCCTGGAACCAACCTGAACCTGAAATAGGGCCAAAGCCTACTCGGGCTCGGCCTGCAACAGAAGAATTAGCTTCCTCCCTATCTGAATGGCAAGGCAGGTTGATTCTCATTCGAATGAAATCTGTTACTTATCTAATACAATACTGTAATTCACATTCATTTTAATTTTCTTTAGTTATTTTATATCTCTCATTTCACTTTGCAATACACGATTATATTAAAATTCCGTGATGATTGCTTAATTTTTATGAAAGTTAATGCTTATAAAACCAAAAAAAAGTCTATATTATTGTCCTAGTGAAATTGAAACATGTTCAACAGCAAATTGAAACCTTTCAAAAGAAAAAGAAAAAAGAAGTGAGAGAGAGATTGAAAATTGAAGCATCACTTCAAGAATTATGCTTGGACATACATACACATATATATATAAACAAATTGTATAATCCCCTTTATTGAAAGTCGGTTAAAAATTTTATATAATTGGTTAATGCCTCGATCACTAAAATGGAATATGAGTGCTTCCCATGAATGAAAAATAAGAAATAATTTAAAGAGAAATATAAAATAAACAACTTGCTAAATGTTTTTGTTTGAAACCTAGGAATATCAAAATGTATGGATATACGATGTTTGGGGCATCGTGACATGAAATAATTTTTTTTATTGTTTTTTCTTTTAGTAATGCATGTGTGTGTAATAAATTAAAAGTGCCTCCCACCAATGCATCACTTTTTGTTATGGTCTGTTTCAAAGATCCTTCAATCTTGAATAAGTCCAAAATCCTTCAATCTTGAATTGAAAATTACTTTAAATATTCATAACATATTGAATATCCCCACATCATTTATATTGTAAAACTGTAATTAAACCTATACATACTATGTTTGTAATAATTAGTGTTAACATTTCTTTTAAAAAGGGCAGGGCAGATTTGCTGAAAAGGGCATTTTTGTCTGGTAAAAGTCTGGTGTGCTTATATCGAGTAAAGTGGCACATTTTGTTGAATGAAAGCACACTCTCATTGGATTATCATTTGTCAGTTCTGAGGAGTGGGAATTTCAACTCTAAGCCGTTAATTAGTATTAAGTCCTAAATTTCCTGAGGGCATTTCAAGGAGGTGGGGAGGGGGAGGGGGGGGGGAGGCAGACTCTGGATTCACTGGCATACGCCCCACCAGTGGCTGAGAGGTTCTGCTCTCGAAGCTGGTGGACGGGAGGTGCCTTGTTCGAACCCAATCGCGCCCGTCGGCCTAATCGTACAGAGTTTTCGTGGTTTTCTTCGAGCTATGGATTTCCATGCATAAATACGGTTAGGTTCCCTTAGAAAGACCCCCCACAAAGGGCACTTCCCCCCTGGGCCTATATCCCTCGTGCAGATAATTGGCCGTCAAAAATCAACCAACCAACCATCACTGGCATACATTATCAAGGTAAACTGAAATTGTGCTGTATTTTTAAGAATATCATAAAATAATCTGATTAAAATATCTCCATTTTTCAAATATTCCACTTATGGAAACATGTGCTGTTCTGGGGCGATTTTGAAATGGAAAATGCATTATGATTTCAAAACACAATACAATATGCAACTGCTGCATGTTTTTTTACATTGATTTAGAGCTTACAACACATGAGTCAATCAGAGCAGTAGAACTTCTGTTTTCAAAAGTCAGGGAGAAAAGAGCCAAATATATATATATATATATATATATATATAAAGAGGACACAAAGAAGCTACTGAGAAACGGGGCAGGGTGCAACTCCCTTTGAAAAACATCACATGGGAACACTAGTGATAATTATTGCAAATTAAAAAGGACTATTTATTTTTTCTAAGAATGAATAAACTACTATTCTCATAGAATAATTTCTTAATATTTGTTTTCGATTAATTTACAAACCAAATGTTAAACATATTGAAACTCACTGTGCAATGAACATTGATCTGGATTTTTAAATTATTAATACATATTAATTACATAATTAATAATATATAAATTTCTATACTTATAAAACAGTACAAAATAATGAATTTAATAATATTTTTTTACTTTTATACTAAACAAACATATGCACATACACGCATATTCAAAATCACAAACGTCTTTCTAAAGGGGAATGAGTTTGTGATTAACTAAATTAATATATTTATGTATATTAAAATTTCCATCAGAGGAAGTTTCATTTGAGGTCTAAACTCAAAACAGAAGCAAAATTCAGTTTTGGACTGCAAAATTTGTTTCGGACAGACACTAATTTATATTGCCACTGTGCTAATTGTTTTATAAACAATATAAAATGAAATGAGTCAAATTTTTTTAACTGCAAAGTAATGGTATAAACATTTACCTCCAGGATGGAGAGGTCTGTAACCAAAAATCCAATATATACCCGATCTTAAATACAATTAATAAAAATCTTCATTCTGTATCAATAAATAGAACTATTTATATAATAAAACTCTCAATTAAGTAAAAATCACAAGCATGATAAATTATATCCGAATCTTGATACAATGAATACAAAGAAAATAGAAAAAATAATGTTTCAATCAATTTATAACAACAAAAATGAAACCAAAAATATTACCTTTAAATGTGTTTTAAAGTTAGTTGTGGTTTCAAAAGTTCCACTTATAATGGTACACCTTGTTTTACACAATTGGCATTCTGCTTTAACTTCACCATCATTATCAAAAGTTATTATTTTGAAAATTTTCCCATCTATTATAGCACAATATGCATTATGACAATTAAATAATTCACTTGATACATTTTCATTGGGAGCTGTAGAAGTGTTAGCCATCCTCTTAAGAGTCTTTGAAATAACTAACTGCATTATATTTCCATTGTACTTTAAAAATACTATATGCAGCAAAACTCTAAAAGATCCTTCCTGTTTATCACACAGAAGTTTTCATCATTCTCATAGCAACATTAGAACTAGAATGCTAGAATTGTAACCATTTACCAAAAATGTTTCAACATTGCAGAAGAATTCGTTATAATCCTTATCGTACTAATTGAAAAAATGTGTTAATATTAACTTCCAGAAATGAATTTGAAGACTAGACAAAACAGACATACATGTATTTTGCTTTTGTGAAACTTTGATTTGCAGTTTAAACGCAGCAGCTTAAAATCTGCAGAAATGTATTTTTAGTATTTTGAAAATATGAAATACATTACCAAAATACTTTTGTTTTGTCAATACAAAATACACTCTGTTTTACGGCTGATTCATATGACTTCTGAAAATGAAGGTGATATGTTTATTTTATTTTTTTTTACAAACTCTGATCCTAAGTCACTTCCAAAATGTGATCTACATACTATTCAAGTTGAGAAAAAAAAAAAAAAAATGCAAATTCAGAAAAAATCAATGACCTCAGATTTACACCAGGATGGGAAATATAATAATCAGCACAAGAAACATTACAGTGCAGCTGCTATCTGTGATATCAGAATTTTTAGCAGCCTAAATTTCTACCACGGTAGTCTGGGAGAATATTACTAATTGCTTCCATTTATTCAGCATTCCTCTGGACATTCCTCTCACTGAAGTAGGCCAGGAAGTTTCAGATTCTAACAATTTAAAAATTTTAGAGTCTTGTTGGATTATTTAAAAGGATAATATTTACGATCATTCACCAGTTTTAGTAACGTCCCTTGGCATCCCCCTTCATTCAAAATAAAACTTGGGTTCTCTATTACACAAATTCATTGATCTTGCCAGTGCACTAAATGCTACAAGCTTAATCTTACTCCTTTAATTGCAAATCAAATCAGATTTGTATCACTTACCTTATTCAACATAAGAGACCATACTCAAACTCGGTCTACTATTCAAACTGTACTGGTGACCACCACTCAGAAAAAATGTTAACCTCAGATTTACAAAGATGGGAAGCATAAAAATCAGCACGAGACATTATGTTTGCAATCAGGACAAAGGACATTAATCAATGTCCTTCTCACTGTAAGAGAGCATACTTCCTAAACTTCAAGCGCAAGAACTTCCTATCACTTGTGAAAACAAATGGGCAATTTTTAAAATTATCTGAGTCAGTCTCTCATGCCAAGATAGAGGTCTGCATGGGCTGGCATTTCCTGGCCCATGCAAAAATCAATAAAATCAGGACCGGCTCAATTTTCATAAAAAATTCCTCTTTTTCTTAGCATACAATTAAGATTCTTTTCTAGAATACTGCATATACATATTAATGGGGAAATTTAACAGTATATTTTAGATTACTACATGTTCGCAAGCCATAGCATATAGAATAACAACATTAATAATCACTTGGACTCATTACGCTTTTACATTAAAATAAAGATCTATTAAATACATTACAGTCCAGTACCACCCCACTATGTAGGAAAAAAATGTAAGCCAGATCTTGGCCCGGCCCAAGTTTACTGAAAAAATTGATCCCTGATTCAGACACTATGTAACTGCCGATCTCTATGCTGGACATGTTATATTTCTGTATTGATGTTGTTAATTTAACATCGGCACGTTTTTACTTATCTTCACACCAGTCAAGTCCATTGAAAATTGTTCATATTTTATCGGTTTAGTTTGATCCTTTTAACTTTTTATATTGGCACACTGAATTTTTTTATCAACCCGGTCAGGCCTGTTTTTTTTTTTTTTTTTTTTTTTTTTTTGTCAGCCTGGACTGGCTCTTTAAAAAAAATTGTCTTTAATCTCCTAGCCCGTTTGAAATTTTGTCTTCCTTTTTCTGGCCCAACCCATGGGCCGGACTGTGTACGGCCCTGCAGACCTCTATGCCAAGGTAACAATTGTATAAAAAACTGAATTAGACTTGTTGCAAAAGTGCACTGAATCCGACATGATTTCAAGTTTAAAAATACTAATTGACATTACTTCTAAATAGTCAGATAAAGTATATGAATCTATTGCAGCCTTAAATAACTTAATAGTGAAGTTCTTGGCCACAGAATATGCTGCCAAGTGCTGTCTTCCTGTACTGTATTGGTCTTCTTTTTCGTTTCACAGGTTTACATATCCTGCAGTGGAATGGCATGAGTATTGCTTATAAACTAGCTTGGCTCGAATGCACTGTAACTGAATTATCTTGACTGATTTCAACATGAAATAGCAAATAAAAAAATTTTTTGGTTTAAAGACTGTCTACTTCAACATGCTTATCATGCATTTCTCTATAAAACTACCAATTTTCAGGTTTTTACATGCAATTGTTTTTTTTATTATCAGCCAAGAAAGTGTAAAATTCACAATAAATTCAATAACTATGGCAGCGGCAGCAGCAGCAGCATAAGTTACTTTAAAAAAAAAAAAAAATAGAGTGACATGCAAGTAGCAATATAACAATTTTTAGAAATGCAGATGCAAAGTTTAAAATCAATTGAAGTCTGTATTAAAGTACATATATATATTTCAGTTCAGAATTCTATATTTAAAAAATATGAAAAACAAAAAAATATTTTTTGAATGCATAAAACTGATGACTCTCCTTAAAGTAATAATACAGCATTTATAGAGATTTCAATAACAAAACTGTTTTAAATTTGATATTTTTCTTATAGAAGCAACAGCTAGATTTTCTAAGATATAATAAAAGTAATACATACAAAATTTATATTAATAAAAATGAACACCTTCTTTAAATAAAGATCCCAGCATGCAGTTGCGAAATCCCAATGGATATCCAACAGATCCAAAAGTCTGTAATGCAGTTTTCATTGCCTGAGACTAAAAATATGCAATATATATATATATATATATCTATATTAGTATTAATTAATTAAAGAAAAAGTTTTCTCTTTAATTAAATCTTAATCTCACATAAAAAGGTTGCACTTAAAAACCAAGATAAATACCTTTCTAATAGAGCTTCTTATACCTTTCCAAAAATGAGAGTGTATGTCTCTAAAAATTTATATAAAGAAAATTAAGAGAATGAACTCAATTAAAAGCAAACAAAAAAATTAAAATAATAAGACATTCAATAAATATTTAACAATTGTTCTCATCCGAAAAATCCTTACGATAAATCAATTATTAAATTAAATTAAAAGTTTTATTTGTGTTCTTTTACATTTAATAGCAAATTCTATAAAGAATTCATCCAAGATCATAGTAACTTAGGTTTTACATATACAGTAGAACCTCTTTTATCCGAAACTCTTTTAACCAAAACCCTCAGTTAACCGAAATCCTTTAGAAAGCTTTTTTTTTTTTTTTTAACTATCATATTCCTTGTGTGCATGCGGTCCTTTCCGAGCTACGAGTAGATATAAATATTTTTGATTCCCTTTCTTAAAATTCCTTTGAATTTAATTTGAGCTCTGGTAACCAGCATAGTGGAACATAGAAAACGAAAAATTAGTAATTCTGAAGCTTTAGAATGTTTTGCAAAAGGTTTGGCATGGCTGGAGCAGCAGAAAGACTGTGATGCTGATGAACTAATAATATTAAAAAACTCTGTGATAGAGCTTCAAAGCAAAAGCAATTGAAACTATGACAAGCAAAACATTTTTTAAACCCTTGTGATATATGTAAAAGGTATTTAATTTTAAAATTAAAATTCAGGTAATTTATTCTTGTTTCCATTTTGCTATTGTTTTATTTTTATTAAGCACTTGTTACCATAATAAGAAATATTGCATATATTTCTCCTTAATCTCAAAATTGAAGCATTCTCGATTATCCAAAAATTTCGATTTTCCGAAAGATGGTCGGTTCCAATTACTTCGGATAATCAAGGTTTACTGTATTCTTCTTATGATAATGAGTTAAGATAACATATACTAAATAAAATAAAATAAACTCCATAAGAAAATAAAATATGAAAAAAAAAATTAAAAACACATTTGACTTTTGCTACTTTTTAGCATTGCAAAAATAGTGAGAAAAATATTATTCAATTTTAATCAAATGAAATCATAAAAATAATGCTTATCATATATATATATATTTCTTTTTAAGTAGTAAATTTTAAGACTAAAATGGACAGATCTGTGCAGGTGTTAAATTAAATCCAGGACATTTTCCATTTTAGAGTAAAGATGAACCAGGTCACAAGCCAAGTGGTCTATGGCGGCAGCTTTAAGCTGTGGTTTTTGAAGAAAACATAGGTTCTATCCCCACTCTTGACAGAATGATTTCTGTAATATCATTGCCGATAAGATAATTCATTTTAAATCTTTATTAATCTTTATTTACACACCCCCCCCACACACACACACACACACTTCTCATGAAGTTTAAAATCATTCTGATTCTTTATTTGTTTTCTGCTCTATTTGTGAGTTTGTTGTAACAATAATTAAATAATCATCTACCCCCCCCCCCCCGCCCCCCTTGGCCTTTAAAAAAAAGGGGGGTACTCTTTTTTTTTTCCTTTGCCTCCACCATGGCCCACCACCAGTTTAAAATCTTTAAATATATGTTTTATTTTATTTGCTCTATTAATTTATAACTTTCTTGTAACAATAAATAATCAACTAAATCAGGGCTGTCCACTGCGCCACCCACAGGCACCATGGCACCCTTTGAAAATTTTCTTGCCACCCTTTCGAATGTTTCCTTTAATTTTTTTGTTGTTGTTGTACATTATGGATTTTTTTATTTACTCACTTGCAATAGGAATCTTTTCTCTTTCAATGTTCTTGATAAAAGGGAAAAATTCACAACAAAAATATAAACAAATTGTAACAAGTAATAATTTAAAAACATTCGATAATCTGTGAAAAATAGAAGTAAAATTAAAAGACATGCAGTCTAGCCTGTTCCACTCTTTATCCTTTTATTATTGGCAACTGTCACTGTTGTTGTCACTGGTGTAGAGGGTATTAATTTTAAAAGCGATAATGATGAAAATATGTGGTCACATGTGAGTTCAAAATTATTCTTAAAAAAATAAAAAATAACTAATCAAATGGAAGGTTTTCCTATGCAGCTAAATTCCCCATTTGTTTTCAATAGAATGATCCTTTTTGTCGAAAATGAAAATTTTCGGATTTGTTTTTTGTTTAGTCTGTAACTAACTAAAATTAGCTGACATTTTTTTGATTGATACTTTTTGTGTTAGAGGCTGCGATTTATTATTTCCTTATGAAAAATTATTCTTAAATAATGGCAAAAAGACAAAGGACATATATTTTTAATAATGACTGGGAGGGGAAATATTTTTTCACTGAATGTAAACATAATCGTGTACCTAATTTGCAGCAGGAGTGTTTCAATTCCGAAAAAAAGTAATATTCAACATCATTGTATTACAATGTATTCAAATTTTGACACAGATTTTCTCCTGAATTCAGAAGTAAGAGGAAAAAAATTACAAGAGTTAAAATCCCATTTGGCTGGTCAGCAAAAATGTTTCTACAAACCTATGATTCAATCAACAAATGTCACTGTCGCATCATTTAATATCACCCATTTACTAGCAAAGAAAAAAAAAATGTTCAGTGATGGGGAAATTTTGAAAGAGGCACATCTTAGTGCACCCGAATTTCTCTTTGATGAAATGAAAAATAAATCTGCAGTTATCTCATCTATAGAAAAACTTCAACTTTCCCAACAAATGGTAAGCAGGAGAGTTGAAAAGATTCCTCCTGATTTGCAATCTCAAGCACAATCTGACCTGTAAAAATGCAAACAATTTTCATTGGAGCTGGACTAAAGCACAGATGTGTCTGACACTGTGCAGCTAACTATTTTTGTCCAAATGGTATTTTCTGATTTCAGCGTATATGAAGAGGTCATGCGAATACTTCAGTTTCATAAGCATACAAGAAGAGAAGACATTTTTGATGTTTAAAAAAGTTTTGTAAAAGAAATAGGCATGCCTCTGGATAAAGTAACATCTATCACAGCACAATGGATGGAGCTGGATTGATGGTCTGAAAAATAACAGGTTTCTCGTGCTTTGCAACAGAGATGAAAGATTTCTTGAATTTCTGGCCTATCACTGAATTATCCACCAGGAAGCTTTGAGCCGAAAAGTACACAAATTTGAGCATGTTTTGAATATTGTCATAAAAATCATAAATTTCATCAGAAGTCCTTCCACACGCCATCGTTTGTTTAAGGCCATATTGAAAGATGCAGAATCTGACCAACAAGATATGTGTTATTATACACTGAAGTAAGATGGTTAAGTAGAGGGAAAATGTTAGAAAGATTTTGTATGCTCTTAGCTGACATCAAAAGTTTTCTTGAGTCATGAAATGTTTTCATGAGGAGTTAGAAGACGCTTGCTGGCTATTCGATCTCGCATGTTTGACAGATATAAAACTTAAATTGGATGGTTTGAATTTGGAGCTATAGGGAAAAGATTGTGAAATTTTAAATATGATGTGCTCAGTAAAAAGTTCTTGAAACAAGCTTGAATTGTGGATTTCAAAAATGAGACAAGGGTTGCTTTCTCATTTTCCTAAATTAATATGAAGGAAGAAATTTTGAACGTTTTGCAGATAATCTTGAGACACTTCTTAATGATTTGAATAGGCGATTTGTTTCCTTTTTTGTGATTTAAGCTGGTGCACTGTTTTTAGCAAACCCTTTTGTTAAAATCTACATTACCAAAATTGTGGGATCAAGTGCCTCTAGCTTCAAAATTGACAAAGTGGAAGATCTTAATTAGAAATTATAACTCTTCAAAAGGACTTAATTTTGAAATTGCATTTTAAAAATAAAGAATTTTGGAATTTGGTAGATAAGGAAAAATACCCCTCACTTCGTAATGTTGCCCTGAAACTTTACATGTGCTTTGGCTCGACTTACCTGTGTGAATCGCATTTCTGTACAATGGAAATTGCAAAATCCAAGAATCAATCATCACTGAGTGATAATCAAATAGATAGTTCAATCGACTCAATTATTTTTAATTGGATTTGCTATACATAGATATATTATAGATTTTAAACTGTTAGGTGGAGGGACAAAGAGGAAGTGGAACTTTTCAGGAAAAGGAGGGTAATTTAGATGATTGACTATTCATTTATTGTTATTAGAAAAGCAACAATTACAGCAGATTTTTATTTATTTATTTATTTATTTTAATAGAGCTTTCGACATTTAAAATTTAGTATGTGAGGAAGAGATGGACATTTGGGGGATAGAGAGACAATTTATGTTGCAAATTATCCATTTATTGTTACTAGAGAATAACAGATAGGACAGAAGATTTTTTTAAATAAAAGTTTTGAAAATTGTAAACTTTGTATGTTGGAAGATTGTGGGGGGACATAAACTTCAAAGGGAGGGATTTGTAATTTTTAGCCAATTAATTATTTACTTATTATTACTGGACAGCAACAAATAGGACAGAACTTTTTAATCAATAAAGTTTTAAAGATTTTTTTTTTTTTTTTTTTTTTTTTTTTTTTTTTTTTGCTGGGGAGTGGGAAAGTGGAGAAACACACATTTGGGGGCAGGAAAGGGATATTTTAAATGTCTGATTATTTATTTATTGTTACTTGACATCAACAAATAGAGCATGTATTTTTTTTCAATAATGAGTTTCAGACAGAGGAGTGCTGTAATTGCCGAAACGTCAGTGAAGGCTTACTGTGGAGACACGAAAAGTTTTGATTTCCGTTTGTCTGTCTGTCTGTCTGTCTGTCCGTCTGTTCCGCGATAACTGCCGCAAAAAGCATCCGATCGGCTTGAAATTAATGTGGCATGTTGATGAGGTACTCGGACTTAGCTGTATGGTTTTTGGTTAAATTTGGTTCATTCGTTCGGGAAATATAGAACATTTTATTTTGCTCTGTAATGCTTTTCAATGGCAAGTCAGACGATTTTCAAATTTTCATTTGTTGAATGAAATGGCTCATATAAAAAATGGATTTAAATGTTAAATTTTGGATGCTGAAATTTTTAAATAAGAGTAGTAAATTATTCCTATTAGTTTGCAATTTTGTCAAAACATTTGTCAGAGCTTTTAAATTAGGTGTATAACTTATGATGGAATTTTATACATGTGTTCGAATAATATAAAACATTTTATTTTATGAATTTACTTATATTTCATTTTTTTTCTTTTAACCGTTGCGTAGCAACTATATCTCATCTAAAAATATCATAAATGTGAAAGTATGTATGGTTTTTAAAGTCAAATCAAAGTTAAAAGGAATGAATTAATGAATGCCTTTGTATAGATATTTGCATATAGATTGATTTAAACGCAGAAATGAAAATAGTATTTATATACTATATAGAATAATATCTTTATTTATGCATTCAACTATTTTGATTATAAAGGAAAAAGTTCGTTATTTTCATACAGAATAAACTGACATTATTCTATTAAACTTTATAAACTTTATTGTTGCCAAAAAAAAAAAAAAAAAAAAAAGGAATAACAATTTCTCCCAAAGAGTTCATTTTAATTTGTAAGATTTTCACGTGCAAAGGGAAAATGCAGCAAATTACAAATAATAAAAAAGATAAATAGGACAGGAATGAATACATATAAACATTTCACACCAAATACCACCTAAATTAATTTTTGTAGTGGTATTTTCCCACACTACGAAGAAAGATTCCTCGATTTACACGATTTTACTTGGCCTTCCTTTTCTCATTGGTTGCGATTTCATTTTCGCAATTGCGTATATTAATTGGCACAAAATTTTACATTTTTATGACTGAGGTATATGTAAGGCCATACAAATAAGAAATTCCGTATTGTTTCCTATAAAATGTGATAAAGTGTTGGTTAACTATATATGTTTCTATTAAGAGGAGCAGGGCTGCCAAGCCTCCGGCGTTCTGGATACCAGTATTTTAATACAAAAAATGTTACTTTATTTAATTGAAACATTTGCGCGATTTAAAAGAACAACATTTTCTGTAAGGTAATAGTGTTGTGCAAAAAGCCTGAGACTTGCCATGTCTGGTGGTGAGTGAAATGTTTTATTTAATGCATTTATCTCTATTTTAATGCTACGTGAACAACGTCCCGTGTAACAGCTTGTAGAGTGTAAAATAAATTATTAAAATAATCCCTATTACGAAAAATGAAACAAAATGCCCGGCTAAGGGAAATAAAAGGTTAGTTAACCTTTCGTAATTTGACCTGAACACAGGTGTGCATCAAATTTCAACGGTGTTTGTAACATCACGATTTTAAATTAAATGTGGATACTATTAAAAGGCTATCACAAAAAATACTTAACGGCGCCATATCACGTTTATCTATTTAGTCAATTGGAAGTGGACACGATGATGAATTATTAACCGTTAGGTTTAGAACTCCCCCTACTTTAGGGTGATTTTAGTAAGTTAATGCTATCGAGTACATTTTTAGATATTTAGATTAGATCTTAGATATAAATATTGCAGAATGGTAATCAAAATTATTATTAGATTTCTAAATTAGATGTCTCAGTTTACATTTCCAAAAGTTCTTTATCCATTAGATACAGATGTTTGTGGTTAGCAGGCAAGTAAATACTTCTGTATGGATATTAGGATAACGTAAAATGCTTGACCAAATTGTTGCTTATCCTTATAAATCGCAGTGTAAAAATGAATCTAAGATATAGGATAATCATTAACTCAACCAATAGAAAATTACAAATGCAAAATAAATTACACAACGGGGGGGTTCAGGGGGGGGGAGGGGGGGCACCCCCCTGAAGAAATTTGCTTTATTATATAAAAATTACTAGAATAAGTAGCTAGTGAGAATTTCAGAATATCATTACATAACAACGTGTTTAATTTAACGCTTCTAATGTCTGAAACCATCGAAATATTTTTTTCTCCTTCTATAAATGTTTGTGTAATTTAAAAGTTTAAATTTTGTTTTTGTAGAAAGATTAATATTAAGCAAAATTTGCTAAAAACAATAAGTTGCAGAGATGACGTTGAGGCTCTTGATCTGCAGATTTACTAGTTTAGATTGATTCTTTACTTATTGTTACTAGAGAGCAACAAATGAGGATTTTTTAAGATTCTCAAGATGTTAAACTTTTTGTGCTGGGGAAGGGGGGGGCAGAGAAGGGAAGTGGGCATTTCATGCATAATGAGGAGGATTTTATAAAAATCATATAAAAACAAATGTGGAAATCTGTCAAAAGGTGGAAAATTCTGTCCCTTGAATTTTTTTAATCAATTTTTGCATTAAAAAGGGTTTTCTTTTAGGAGTTGAGAGCAGAAAGAATGCTGATATCCAGGAATAGAAAAGAAAATCAAAATTGTTTAAAAGTGGGTGGGGACTTTTAAATTGTTGAGACTTTACTGTTGACTTGTTTGACTTTACTGTTACTAAAACTTTTAATTGTTGAGATTTTACTGTAATAGTAATGATAATAATAATTGGGCTTGATTTATATATTTATTTATTTTTATCTGAAAAGAAAACCTAGATTATATATATATATATATATATATATATAATGAAAACATCATTTATACAATAATTTTTTTAATCTTGCAAAATAGAACTTTTTAATGCATATTTGTAAATTTATTTCAATATATTTAGATAATAACATTCTTTCATTATTTATCAAGCTGATAAAAGCTATAAATTTAAAGCACGGGGAGATTACAAATAACTTATTTTTTAGAAGTTTAGGCTTATTTTTTTATGCTTTTATTGTTATCATTATCCAAAAGAAATTGATGAAAAGTTTGGAAGAGAGTTTTAAATTATGATGTTAAATTATAAAACAAAAATTACTTACTTTGAATCATTTGATTGCATTGTTTCTGAAAAAAAAATAATAATAATGTTCAATAAGCAAGACTTCAGCTTAATTGAAAGACAGAAAAAGCTATAGAAGTATAAATAAACATTAAATTTTTAGTTGCAAGATTATTATTATTATTATTATTATTATTTTTTTTTTTTCACTTATAGAGTTACTTATTCTTACTGTAATATTATTAAATTAAAATCTTTTAATATGATAAAAATAAATTATTGCTTCAAATTTAGATTTAAAATAAGAATTTTGATTTTACACTATTTTAAAAATTCGATAAACATAAGATTATTTTCTATAAATGACAAAATATTTGAAATGAAAGCAAGATACACAGCGACACTTAAACATGTTCTTTAGCGTAATGTAAAAATTATATGTTACAACCTCATTACCACTTATGTAATCCCAATAAAATGGATAAATAAATTACTATCAAGTAAACTATGAATTAATCTGCTTGAAATGGAAAGCTGGTAAGCACGTGTGTTTGTACTGTTGGATATAATAACTTTTGAGTGCTAAGAAGCTTGTTCCAGTTATTCTATTCAGACTTTGCACTACAGAGATACTCACTTACACACTGTATTGCATCTTATTTTTTTTTTTTTTTTAGTTTATAAACTTTAATAACTATTGTTTATTATAAATCATCAATTAATTTAAGCACCTGTTTTTATGAATGCTCACATAATTAGGATAGTAAAAATCATAAAGGAATTTTTGTCAGGTATCAAGTTCCAAGTAAAAATCTGGTGAATAAACATGAGTCAGTTAGTAAAACATAGCAGTCATTATAGTAGTTCAAATATAGTGGTTACAGTAGTAATTTTTCACAGCGTATTTACAACAATTTTTGTTAGATGAAAAAGCTTTCAAACTACATCAAAACAAAGGAAATATGAAAAAATGCATCAGAAAGTTCATAAGTTGTCAAAAACAACGCTTTAACTAGGAACTTTTTAAACCTGTTTTATATGGAAAAATAAAAGTTTCTTTTACAGTTTTTCATGAAAGTCAATAAAAAATACATGACTTTGATACAAATATGATTTTATCACGAAAAAAAAAACCCTGCTAAATATAAAATCATTTTCTGCAACAAAAACGTTTTGTATGTGATTTTTCCCTATTGGGACCTACGTATTATTTAGATAAAAAAGATATTTTAATGCACATCAGATTAGAGTCCTGAACAAGTTGGGTTGTACCCGACCTAAACATCCATTTGAAGTCAACCCGTAATGGAAATACTTCAACCCGCAGCGCGGTCTAAACGAAAAATGAAAGGAAAGTAAATCCTGTTTTAATGCAACTATGAAAAGTAATCTATAATTATATCTGTAATACCTTCAAAGTTTAGTCATATATGCATAACTTGCTTTATAATTTGCACTCATGTCTTGAGTCAGTCGTGAGTGATAATTATAAAGAGTTCATAGCAATAGGTAAAGAGTGTGATACAGCTCAAAGAATGAGTAATGTTGAAAATTTCTGAAAGAAAAAACGAGATTTTGGGATACAGATAGATTTGGTCTGGCTGAATTTTCGACAGCATTTTCAGCAAAACTCTGATTTTAGGCCAATAACAAAAATGAAACCGAATTTTCGGTCGATCTCTAATTGTAACCATTGCAATTATACATTTGGAACTGATTGCTACCAGGATTGCTCGTGTTTGATGTCATCTTTGGCTGTGGATTTGATTAGTTCTATAATGGAAGTATTATAGTAGAACAAATTGCATACGTAAACATTACACATTTTCTCAGTTACCTTTAGATTACCAAGTATTTGAATGTAAAGTATTCTACTAAGTGTTCAGAAGTCGAGTGGGGTTGCTTCAAATTCTTTTTTTACACAAGAATGGATTAACCAAATTGCTACTGTCATTTATTTTTTTTTAGAAATTTAATTAAGCAGAAAAAAATGCAAGCTAACGATAACCCATCTTCATGTAAATAGCCTATGATTCAGAAAAGGATAATTAAGATTGATTCAGTAGGAACCACTGACTACTTATAACAAAAGTGCAGCAATTGCTACAGTATAGACTTGATTGGTTTGTCCTATCAAACAAAAATTGCATTTTTATAACTGTCAGTAATATTGCTTCAAAATATTATATTAAAAATTAAACATGGTCTTTAAGATTCAAGGATCATTAGCTTCTAAAATACATTACATTTTACTAAGGAAAAGGGAATTGGTAATTTAAAATTCTAAAAAAATAAATAAATATAAAATTAAATCAAAATAAAATGCTTAAAAGTTGTCAAAATTGAACTAAATATGAAAGGAACTATTTTTGTTAAACACTTTCCTTGAATTTAACAACATTTTTTAAAATAATTCTATTAAAGCAAAAGACAGTAGAAGATATTTATAATGCAATTCGATAATATGCAATTCTCAATATAACATACAACTTCTCAGATGTAAACAGTTAATTTTACAGTTACCGAGAACCTGAAATTTGCATTGTAGAAATATTGTTACCTTCTACAGGACTAAATTTGAAACATTACTTCATCCTATATATTTAATTCAGAGTTTTCTAATAAAAAAAATTGCTATTATTACATGGAAATTTTAAAAATATGAAATGAGTAATGATATAACATAGCTATGATCATTACAAACAAAATCATTTCTTTTCAGAAGGCTAAAAAAAAAAAAAAAAAAAAAAAAAAAAAAAAAGAATAAAATCACAAATTTCTCAAATGAAAGATTTTTTGTGTTGCAAATTAAAAACAATGATTATTTGCAAAATTTAAGAAAATCTAATAAGAGAAAAATCGAAACTACTAAATCACATTACCATTTGCAAATTTTTTAAGTAACAATATAACGCATAGTGCTTATTTATTTGTATTTTACTAATTGAATAATTAATGCTATTAAATTGTAAATTTTTGTATTTTAAAACTATTCTGTTTTAAAATGTTAAAATAATGATTTGATTCAGGTATATTTGGACTGTGTTTACAAGCTAAAATTAAAAATCTATAAACTGCATAACTTCTAGTCCTAAGATGGGCAATATAAAGGTCTCCTAAGATATAAACAAAAACATACATATGACAAACTTACCATTTATCAGTTCATTCATATGATCTGGAATCTATGTGTGAAATACAATATATTTTATTGATAAACTAAAATGCTCAATAAATAAAAAATGTCAAAACATTTTAATACATTACTAATTTGAATACTTTTTTTTAAATTTAAATGCAATTTCAAAGGAGAAATTAAGAAAAAAATTATAGTGACTATATGCTGGAAGTTATGAAGATTATTATAGACATTCATTTTGCAACTCAAAAGGATTTAATTATAAGCTCTTGAATATAATCTTATAAAATCTGCATTATTTATTCTTATAAAATACTTATTACAAAAATAAGAATTAAATCAATTTTTTTATAAATTATCTACATAACACACACACATAAATAGATAATCATGTATAAAACAAATAAAGGCAATTAGTGATTACATATTTGCATTTATAATAAATACACAATATTTATTATAACTACTGTGCTTTTTTTTACCACATTAAACAATTTTAAACTTGTATAGCTAACAATAACAAAAAAGAAAAAAGAAAAAAAAAATGACTGAAAGAAATTTTACTTAAAGTAAGAAACCATATTTTCTTTGCTGAAACTAATCAAATTGAAAACAATCATGTATAAAAGATAGTAAAGTACTCTAAAAAAAAAATAATAATAACTATTTGAAAATAAATATTCTCTTAACAAATAAATACTTGAAATATAAAATAACTGTAAATTCTTTTCTTATTTTGACCTCAGAATCCAATATTTAACAAGCATTTAAAAAAATGTGTTCTAAGCAAGTATTCAGGTTCAAACTTGGTAGAATTTTTGTTTAAAATAAGATTGCATCTCATACCAATATTAAGAATAAAATCAAAGTAAGACTTGGCAATTTGATAAAACATATTAACAGGAGAAACTCTGGTAGTTAGACAGTTAATGAAAAAATTAAAGTACCTTTAAAAATGTAGATGGTACAAGACCTTGAACATCATCACTATTTTTTGCTTCCCACCAGCCATCTTTTCTATTATTTTTATCCAAAAAAAAGGGGAAAAAAATAATCAGAAAATTATAGGACTTGCAATGCAAGTTTTTTTTTACATCGATTTATTTTAAAAAAATGTTTTAATGAATTATAATGATAAATATATATATAATAATGATAAGATTGTTAGATACTACTTGATTATCCCGTGGACCAAAAAAAAACTATTGCCAAACTATAAGATAAAATGTCAATAATGGATGATTGTAAATGTCACATTCACTTGACATTACACACGTTACACATGTTTGTTAACATCATAAAGTGATTTTTAATTCGAGGTATTTGTATTGTATTGTATTTTTATTAATTTTTTACTAATTAATTTGTTCTTTCATTATTTAAAATAAAAATTACATCAATTTGTATAATCTGGCGAATAGTTTGGCGATTTGTATAATTTGGCAAAATTGGTTGATGGGATAATCAAGTAGTATTGATTGTTATATTAATACTGGATTTAAAAAAAAATTAACTAAAAGCGAACATTATAAATTTGTAACAGTATTGTTGTAACATAATTTGATACTACTCAAGATGCCTTCCCTCCCCCCTTTAAATCTCCATGTGAAATTTCGCAAACCTCTTCTTTTCTCAGCCAGACTGATTAGGCGCCAGTGATCCCAGGTCACGTGGTCTGACTAGAGAATTAATATTAAAAAACATTTTTTCTTTCTTGTTCCTTTTTTAGTTTAGTTTTTTATTTGTGAATGTGAATCTTGAACGTAGCAGTTAATAAGCTGCGTATAGGTTTTTTTATCGTGGTCTTCTATTAGAAGAAATGATGTTTAATTTAAAAAAAAGGGGAAATTTATTTCCGAATATGAAATCATGCTTGGCTTCTTTTTAGAAGAAATAGTTGCTGAAGTATTAATTGTTTTAAAAGCATTTCGCTTGTTTTTAGTTCAGTTTGAATGTGAATCTCGAAAGCAGCATGCTGGCTGTGTATTTCTTGATCTTCCGAAAAGGGAGAAATAAATATTCTTGAACATATAAAAGAAATTATCTGGAATTCCTAGTGAGGAATAACAAATATTATTCAAATGTTTTCGTTGTAAATATTGTACATATTAAAAGTGTAAATATAGAATTAACAAAGTTTTTAATCATCTTGTGCTATTTTATACTGAACAACACCTGCGCCATTTTCAGTTGTGAAATATGTTTTATTATTTTAATGTGATTTTACATGAATCGTGAAGTCTATAATTAAGCTCTCCCAACCTTGGATTTAAATTGTGATAACGTGAAATTTCGTGGAATATATGAAGATTATTCTTCATGTTTTGGTGCCTCAAGACCCGGAAAAAAAGGTAAGAAATACCTTTATTATTCTGCATGACTGTTGATTTCTTGAAAATATACATTTCTCATGATAATTTATTTTGAAAATTGAATTTAAATTTAAACATAGATAAGCCTGATAAGCTTAAAAGTAAAAGAGCTACTGTTCGTGCAGCCATTACGAAATTAATCACAAAATGTGATACATTATTATCTGTTGATATTGATAAAACGGATTGCGATTCTTTAATGGAATCGTTAGAGCTCGTAAATGAAAAGGAAGCTCTACTAAAGGAATTAGATTCCGAAATAGATGAGCTAATTCAGGAAAAAACTGAATATGAAAAAGAACTAAAATTGGTAGAAGAATATTCTGAAAAAAATATCCAGTTTGAAATTTAAAATTAAGATGAGGCTTAAAAATGTAAAATCGAAACTCAACCAAAAGTTGTACTAGAATCAAGTAACGGTTCAAAAATCGGAAGTAAACCAGTTTCGGCAGTGAAGCTTCCTAAACTTAACATAGAAAAATTTTCTGGTGATGCAAGCCAGTTCTTAGAATTTTTTAATTTATTTACTAGTGCGATAGATTCAAACGAATCGTTATCAAAAATTGAAAAATTCCAATACCTGAAATCTTTGTTGTCTGGACCTGCATATAATATTGTAGCTGGTTTTGAACTAACAGATCAAAATTATTCAACTTGTTTAAAATTGTTAGAAGAGAGGTATGGTAAGCGGGAAAATATAATAAACTGTTACATGAACAAAATTCTGAATCTTGAACCAGTGAAATCCACTAACAATGTTATTTCTTTAAGAAAGTTGTATGATAATATCGAAACTTGTATGAGAAATCTTGATACGTTAGGAGTGACATCAGGCTCCTACGGCCATTTATTACTACCAATATTATTAAGATTGTCACCCAAAAATTTGATACTAGATTTCCATCGAAAACGTGATACCGATAAGGACTGTGAAGTCACCGATTTAATAAATTTTATTAAAACGGAATTAAGATGTCGTGAAGCTACTAATTTAGTAAACAATTCCCAAAGCAAAGCTTATGAAAATTCTAAAGCTAAATATGAAAATTCTTCAAGTAAATATCAAAATTTTCCTCAAAAGAAAAATATACCTTCAGCTGCTGCTTTAAATACATCTACAAAGCAGTTTTGCATATTTTGCAAGTCTTCTGATCATGTAGGACTAAATTGTTCGAAATTCACTGATGAACAAAAACGATATAAATTAAAGAAAGAAGGCTGCTGTTACAAATGCACAAATAAGTCACATTTATCTGTAAACTGTAGAACAAAAATTAACCCTTGTTCCAAATGTGGTAACACTACCCATAGTCCTTTGTTTTGTTTTAAAGAAACAGCAAAAGAAAATCCTGAAAAGGAAATGAAAGGTGCAATTGTATCTATGATGTCAGAACAAAAATATAAACAAAATAAATCTACATTATTGCAGACTTGTACAGTTTCTGTGTCTGCTGGTAAGGAATGCTTGTTGGCTCGCGTTTTATGTGATAGTGGTTCAGAAAAATGCTTCATGAAGAGATCGCTAGTACAAAAATTAAAATTGAAGCCATTGCGAAGAGAAAATTTATTAGTTTATCCTTTTGGGCGGAGACGCCCTTATGAATCTTGTTATGAAGTTGTTGCTCTAGAATTATCCAGTGTTGTGCAACCTATTAACTCGATAAATATCGAAGCGCTAGTGGTTGATAATATAACTGGAGCTTCTGTGAAAACTCTAGAACCAGAACTTCTAGAGATAATGAGAACAAGAGGCTTTAAGCCTGCTGATACAGGTCATGAACAGGAAATAAATATTTTGCTAGGTGTCGAGCAGTGATAAAGCAATGGACTGTGGTTACTTTTCCATAGGTTTTTATTTATATTATTTATTGCCAAGGGGCAAACTTTGAAATGAGCTTCTGATTTGAGAGCGAGGGCGCTCGTTACAAACGTGTCATTCGGGAGACAACGAAGCTCAACTGCACGTTACATCATCTATCAGCTAGGTGGCGCTGATCACTTAATTAAACTTCAGGAGCGCACATACCGGCCCCCATTGAAGTATTCTGATAGTTCAATGATACACAACAAGTAAATATACAATAACATACAAATGATATTACAAATTAATGGTTACACATGAAGCACTACATATAAATACAATAATAAGAAATAATAAATTCAATAGAAATAGGTTAAGCTTAATTGATATTTTCGTTATTTACAATAGGTAACACACAAAGGTTGGAAATACTTCTTTTGTAAGTTCCGGATGGAGTCCGGACTATTACAACCCTAACATTGTCATCATTTCCCTTGATGATTTCTAAAATACGACCTACTATCCATTTACAAACTGGTAGGTCTCCATCTTTTACCAGAACCATCATACCTGGTGCAACATTTTGTTTTTTAAAGAGCCATTTGGATCTCTGCTGCAAATGGCTTAAATAAGAATTGGACCAATTTTTCCAAATTAATTGCACCATTTTCTGAGTTTTCTGCCATCTGTCGAGCAAGTTTTCTTTTTCATTAATCAAATTTGGCTCAGGAAGAGCATTGATTGGTCTACCAATCAGGAAATGACCTGGGGTCAAAACTTCATAGTCTTCTAATTCAGAAGATAATGGGGAAAGAGGGCGCGAATTGAGAATACCTTCAATTTGCGTAGTAATAGTCAAAAATTCTTCAATAGTTAATTTCATAACACCAATAGTTCTTTTTAAGTGGTATTTGAACTGTCCGACGCCTCTCTCCCAGAGTCCTCCAAAATTTGGGGAACGAGGGGGAAGAAATTTCCAGAGAACTTGCTCGGATGACAGAAAATTTGATACATCATCATTTTTTTTATTTATAGAATTTAATAATCTCTTTAGTTCCGCAGATGCTCCAACAAAGTTGGATGCATTGTCACAAGAGATTGTACTACTTTTGCCTCTGCGAGCAAAAAATCTTTTAAGGGTTGCAATTAATGCATTAGAAGTTAAGTCAGAAAGTAGTTCTAAATGCACTGCTTTAGTAACCATGCATATGAAAATGGCTACATAAACTTTATTAAATATTCCCTTTCTCTGATTGCGATATTTAATAAAAAATGGACCGCATAGGTCAAGACCTACATTGGAAAACGGTGGCCCTTGTATTACTCTTTCAGGGGGCAAATTACCCATTATTTGACTTACAATTGTAGGTTTAATTTTGAAACAATGAACACACTCGTGTACAACTTGATGAGCAATGTTTCTTCCATTAACAGGCCAAAATATTTGTCTTACACTATTTAATAACCCTTGAGGACCAACATGTAAGTCTCTTCTATGATAGTAAAGAAAGATAATTTTAGTCAATTTACAACTTGGGGGTAAAATAATTTGGTGAGATCGGTCATAGCTTAAATTTGAATTGGCCAAACGACCACCCACTCTTAATAGATCATCTTTATCTAGGAAGGGATCTAAAAATCTCAACTTACTTTTTACAGGGACAGACATGCCCTTTTTCAATGCCGAAATTTCTGATGAAAAATACTCACCTTGAGCTCTGTTAATTAAGAAGTTTCTAGCAACCTTTAGTTCCTCTAAAGTTAAGGAACCTTTAAGTTTGACAGTATTTTTACAGTTGTGAACAAACCTGAAAATAAATGCTAACACTCTCATTAATTTGATATAACTATTTGAAATATTAAGAAAAGAGTCATTAAAGTCATAATTTATAACTGAAGTGAGAACCGGAACTGATTTTAGTTCCTTTAAAAATTGTTCGTCTTTCTTATAAGAGTCCCCTTGTGGATAAAAATTTACAATGTCTTGTTTCAGGAAAGTGGGTCCTTCCCACCAGAGTTTGTTAGTAGCTAGCGATTTTGCATCTTGACCTCGGGATAACACATCCGCCGGATTCAGTTTTGATGGCACATATCTCCACTCGTAGTTTTTGGTAAGTTCTTGAATCTTAGACACTCTGTTCGCAACAAAGGTTTTAAGAAGATGTGGTGATATGTCTATCCATGCTAGGGAAATTGTGGAGTCCGACCAAAGTATGACTTTGTCGATTTGAAGTTTCATAGCTCTAATTACCTTTTGAGCAAGTTGGCACAACAACAGACAGGCTGAAAGTTCAAGCCTCGGAATGCTGACAGTTTTAATAGGGGCAACTTTACTTTTGCTGCAAATGAGGTGGCAAACAGGCGAATTTGAATCAGAGTTCGCTTGAAGATAAAGGGAAGCTCCGAAAGTTTTCTCACTCGCGTCAGCAAAACCATGTAAGATGATAGTTGATGCATCTTTAATAAGAATACACCTTGGAATTTGGAATGTTTCTATAAGAACTAGTGAACTGAGGAATTTGTCCCACTCTTGAGCAACATGAAGTGGAATTTTATCATTCCAGCCGCACTTTAGCAACCATAGTTGTTGCATGAAGATTTTTGCACGGCAAATTACAGGACCGAGCAAGCCAAGGGGGTCAAAGAGTCTTGCAATTTGACTTAGAATTTCGCGTTTTGTGTAGTCAGAACTTCTGTTGACAGTAACTTTAAATTTAAATGTATCACTACTGCAGTCCCATATTATTCCGAGAGTTTTTGTTGAAACCTCTTCGGCATTTTGATTAAAGGGAAAAATTTGAGAATCAGGATTTATTCCTTCAATAACATTAGAACGCCATTTATGCAAGGCCATCTGACCTTTTTTGAAGATGTCTGTTAGTTGTTTTTTAATTTAAAAAAATTCGGAAATGTCTGATGCACCTGACAGGCAATCGTCCATGTACATATCGTTCTTTACAACTTCGGCAGCTAATGGGAAATTGTTTGCTTCATCTACCGCTAACTGCTGGAGCACTCTAGTGGCAAGGTATGGACTACTTGCACAACCGTAGGTGACCGTTTTCAGAGTGTAGATTTTGTCCGGTTCCTCCCTCCCTTCTCTCCACAATATTTTTTGGTATCTAGTATGCGACGGATTTACTTCTATTTGTCGAAACATTTTATTTACATCAACTGTAAATGCGAAAATATGTTTTCTAAAACGAATCATAATCGAAAAAAGATCATCTTGTATTATCCCTCCTTTAAACAATAAGTCGTTTAAAGACTTCCCATTAGTAGTTTTACAACTCCCATCAAAAACAACCCTCAGTTTAGTTGTAGTACTCGATGGTCGCAAAACACCGTGATGAGGGAAAAAATATCCTTTATCAGGATTTATGTCATCGGAGTTTTCTTCCATGTGTCCTAAAGTAGCGTATTCCTTTAGAAATTCTGAGTATAATTCCTTTAATTTGGGATCACGCTCTAAACGGTTCCATAACTGATTTAATCTTTTAGCGGCAATTTGTTTTGAATCTCCCAGAGAATTATCTAATATTTCAATCTTAAAGGGTAATTCAACAACGTATCTGCCGTCGGGTTTTCGATAGTGAGTCTTTAAAAAATGTTCATTACAGTAATTTAACTCCTCACTCACTAACGGTTTTAATTCACTTACTTGTTCCAATTCCCAAAAGGAACTTATTTCTTTTTCCAAATTTGTATAATCTGTTACCAGAAAACAAGAATCATAAGATTCCCTTAAATTCGAAATAGAATTGCATACAGTGCCTGATATAACATGCCCGAAAAATGTTTCTACTAACATTAATTGCGAATCATCAATTTTAATCTTATTCGACCCTATTAATTCATAGAATAACTGCGCTCCAATCAGTGCATGTACGCGTTTGGGTTTATTCCAATTATTATCCGCTAATTCTATATTTGACGGCAATTTTATTTTTGACGTATTTATATATTTAGGTGGCAGATTTGCAATTTTCGGAACTACTAACATATCTAATTGATAAGATTTAGTTTTGTTTTCATTCGTTAATTCCGTACTAACAAATGATTTAGCGTTTAAACATAAATCATTAAGTCCGGAAATGGAAATATGAGTTTTTTGTTTACGCAACCCTAACAAATTTGCCGCATGAGAGCTCAATAAATGCGAGCTCGAACAACTGTCTAATGCAGCAATTAAAGGTTGAAATTCCCCAGAACCGTCCTTCAAATATATCACAGCTGTGTTTAAAATTACACAAGATTTATTTATTTCATTTTCCTTTGCGAAAAATGTTTGACTATCAGGAGAGGGGGAGGGAGGAGAATGCAGGCTCCGATCAGTCTGGCCATCAACTCTGAATTGCTTACTGATATTATTATTTTCATTTAATGAATTAAGTAAAGTATTATGTTCTCTGCTGTCACAAGAAAGGCACTTATTTTTAGATAAACAAGGATTAGGTAAATGATTATTTAGACAAGACTGGCATAAATTGTTAGTTTTAACAAATTCTGATCTTTTCATCACATTCATTTGTTTAAACTTCTCACATCTGTATAAAGAATGTGAATCTGTACATCCTAAAATACATCCTTTTCTCTGTTTTGATTTTGTTAAAAGGGATTTTTCAATGTTTGGCTTAGTGCCAGATTTCCAATTATTATAAGGGAACTTTTTTTGTTCTTTTGATATAACAGTATTTTGAAGAATGCGACTTCGTTCTTCCAAAAAGCTTAGAAAATTATTTAATTTAGGAATTTCGTTTTTAATTAATTTCATTTCGAAAGACCTTTTAATTTCAGGATCGAGTTTTTGAAATAAGATGTGCATTATTAAAGAATCTGAGAGTCCGTTAGATTCAAACTCAAGTAATTTTAATGCACGCAAATTACATTTGGTATTATCAATTAGTTGCATTAAATGATTAGGAGAATCTGGTACTTTTGAAAAATTAAGTAGTTTAATAATATGGCAATCAATGACAGCTCTTTTATTTTCATATCTTTCTTCTAAAGACTGCCAAAGAGATTCGTAGGTGTCTTGGGCCGATTCAAGTCTTTTAGCATCACCCTTTAGACAGCCTTTTAAGTAGCATAACTGCTGAGTTGAGTTTAGATTTTTATTATTTCCGATAATGGACATAAATTGAGCTTTAAAATTTTGAAATTCATCATATTTCCCATAGAAATTGGGCAGAGGTAAGTCTGGTATTTTAAAGTTAGTACTAACAGTAGGATTTTCTTTTTTAATATTAGCATATTCATATTTAGATATAAAAATGTTAATTTTTACCTCCGATTCTTCCAGTTCATCTTCTAGCTCAGTTGCTACTTCCAAAGACTTTGCTATATCGACATCTTCCGGAAGCGTTGTATAGGATTCGATCAGGTTACGGAGTGAAGTTTTAATTTCCATAATAGAAACCTTTTTGCCTTCTAAACGCAATCGTTCTTCTTGCTGCTCTTCTTGCGATTCCTTTAAATGGGTGCACTCATATTCGTTAATAAATTTCGTGATTTTGTTTAGTTTGGTTTTCAATACGCCACGTTGGCGATTTAAAGTAGTTAAAGTAGTCATTTTTTTTTTAAATTATTTGCTGTGCTCCGGTCGGCTAGGACCATATGTCGAGCAGTGATAAAGCAATGGACTGTGGTTACTTTTCCATAGGTTTTTATTTATATTATTTATTGCCAAGGGGCAAACTTTGAAATGAGCTTCTGATTTGAGAGCGAGGGCGCTCGTTACAAACGTGTCATTCGGGAGACAACGAAGCTCAACTGCACGTTACATCATCTATCAGCTAGGTGGCGCTGATCACTTAATTAAACTTCGGGAGCGCACACTAGGGTCTGACTTTTTGTGGAAAATATTAAAGGGAATCGAGGGAAAATTGACAAAAGAATTATACGTTGCAGAAACTATTTTCGGTCATACGGTGCAAGGGCAGATAGAGTCGAATAAAAAAGAAGTAGCTTGTTTGCGTGTTTCAGTTGAAAAAAGTCCTTCCGGCCAGTGCCGGGAGGAAGAGGTAGCTTTCCTATTCCTTATTTTTAAAAAGCCAACTTATATTATTCAAACACACGAAGCTCAATTAAGTGGAAACCGAAATGTAGGAGATTCAATACTAAATTTTATCAATACTAAATCATTATGAATGAGAATTTCACGAAATTAGTCAGCTTTATACAAGCTGCTTTTATTTAAAGTCACTTATATTTGGCTGCCAAATTCGGCGATTTCTTAAAGTGCCT
Source organism: Maratus speciosus (assembly GCA_963932465.1). NCBI lineage: Eukaryota > Metazoa > Arthropoda > Arachnida > Araneae > Salticidae > Maratus > Maratus speciosus. Next base: position 118,314,565 of record OZ010788.1, on the reverse strand, counting down.
GCCATTTTAAGACAACATGGTAGAGGAGGCTAACCAGTGAACTTGGTCGAGACCTTAGTAATTGCTGTGCACATGCTCACTCATATCGGAATCGGTTGATATATACGAGTGCTGTCGCAGGCAAAAAATCAGATTTTTTAAAATGTCACCCACTTTAGAAATTGAAACTGCTATATCTGAGCCATTTTTTAAGATAAAGACAAACAAAAAATGCTACTGAATCCTTATAATCCTTATATCAAGGTCAAATACTTCAGAAAGAAACCTTTTTCAATTTCTAATTTTTTTGTACCTCACTTTAAATATATATTTTTTTAATTTAATGGCCGCCATTTTGAAACAAGATGGCTGATGAAGCTGGCCAGCGAACTTGGTCGAGATATTGATGTATACTATCCACATGCCTTCTTCCATCGAAATAGGCGAATACGTGTGGTATCGCATGACAAATACAAGATCGTTTCAAAGTGTTAGCCATGATAGAAATTCAAAGTGCTATAATTCAACCACTTTTTAAGATATAAACAAAAGAACAAATTTTCAGAAACAAAAACTGCTCCAGAATCTTTGTATCAAGGCCAAACACATAAAAAAAATCTTTTTCATTTTCCAATTTTTTAATACCTCATTTTAAATTTTAAATTACATTTTTTTTAAAAATGGCAACCCTTTTGAAACAAGATGGTGAATGAAGCTGGCCAACGAACTCGGTTGAGACATTGGTATGTACTATGTACAGACCAAGTTACATTCAAATCGGTTCATAAATACGCCTGTTATCGCGTGACAAAAATCAGGTCGTTTTAAAATGTCAGCCACAATAGAAATTGAAAATGTTATAACTCAGCCATTTTTTTAGATGTAGACGAAACAAAGCCTGCTCCGGAATCTTTGTATTAAGGTCAAACACATACAAAAAAAATCTTTTTCATTTTCCAATTTTTTGGTATCTCATTTTAAATTTAATTTTTTTTAATTTTTTTAAATGGCCAACATTTTGAAACAAGATGGCGAATGAAGCTGGTCAAAGAACTCGGTTGAGTTATCTGTATGTACTATGTACACACCAAGGTACATCCAAATCGGTTCATAAATACGTCTGTTATCACGTGGCAAAAATCAGGACGTTTCAAAATGTCAGCCACGCTAGAAATTCAAAATGCTATAACTCAGCCATTTTTTAAGATATAGACGAAACAAAAACTGCTCCCGAATCTTTTTATCAAGGCCAAACACATAAGAAAAAAGTATTTTTTTCAATTTTCAATTTTTTGCTACCACATTTGAAATTTAAATTTTTCTTAAAATTTTAAATGTCCGCCACTTTTAAACAAGATGGCGGATGAAGCTGGCCAACGAACTCGTTCGAGACATTGGTCTGTACTATGTATAAACGAAGTTACATCCAAATCGGTTCATAAATACGCCTTTTATCGCGTGACAAAATTCAGGACGTTTCAAAATGTCAGCTTCGCTAGAAATTCAAAATGCTATAACTCAGCCATTTTTTAAGATATAGACGAAACAAAAGCTGCTACGGAGTCTTTGTATAAAGGTCAAATACATAAGAAAAAAATATTTTTCCATTTTCAATTTTTTGGTACCACATTTCAAATTTTAAATTTTTTAAAAATTTTTAAATGGCCGCCATTTTGAAACAAAATGGCGGATGAAGCTGGCCAACGAACTCGGTCGAGACATTGATATGTACTATGTACACACCGAATTACATCCAAATCGGTTCATAAATATGTGAGTTACAGTGTGACATAGGTCAGATATATATATATATATATATATATATATATATATATATATATATATATATATATATATATATATATTGATATATATATATATATATATATATATATATATATCAATTTTGAACGGAGGGTGGTTTCGGGGTCTGGGGGTCATGATCGATGAAAATATACCAAAATTTTTTGAAATTGCTTTCCTCCGAACGGCTGCAATAGGTAGCTTTTTGTAAAGAAAGCTACCTAATATAAATACTCAGCTGAAAGCATTTTGGGATCTTGAATCAATTGGCATTGCTGAAAGCAATGAAAAGAACATTACCGATCATGAGGTAATAAAAGAATTTAAAGAAAATTTAAAATTCGTAAATGGGTGTTATGAAGCAAAATTATTGTGGAAAAATTCTCGTGAATTGCTTAGAAATAATCTTGAAGTAGCAAAGAAGCGGTTTTCTAGTTTAGAAAATAAATTCTTGAAAAACGATTCTTTATTTAAAGAATATAACTCCATTTTGCTAGAGCAGTTTAATGAGGGTGTAATAGAATTGTGCACCGAGAAAGATTCTAATAATTCCTATTACATGCCACACAGACCTGTTATCCGTGACAACAAAACTACAACAAAAATGCGCATAGTCTATGATGCTTCTTCCAAATATGATGATTCTCTATCATTAAACGAATGTTTGTATCATGTCCTTAACTTGAATTCTAATGTTTTAAATGATGAAAACATTCCTGTATCGAGTTTTGAACCCCCAAATACTTCCTTGAAAATTTTAGGATTGATCTGGAACAATACAGAAGATAAATTTGGACTAGAATTACGACCCTTGTTAGAAAAATTAAATAATGATTCTTCTACTAAATGCAATGTTTTGAAAATTGCAGCTACGTTGTTTGATCCAGCCGGATTTATTTCCCCTTTTGTTATTTGTGTCAAATGCCTTTTGCAGCAATTGTGGATAATGGGAATATCATGGGATGAAAGTTTTTGTGGTGAACTAGAAAATAATTGGCAAAATTGGCTTTCAGAAATCCCTGACCTCACACACTTGAAAATTCCCCGACACTATTTTAGCAACCTGATCATGGAAAAGGAGCATCTCCAATTGCATGTTTTTCCTGATGCTAACCCTAATGTGTATGTTCCTGAATTTCTTTCCTTGCCTGAAAATCAGTGGCCTAGTGTTAAAATTGCTGCATCTCGATTACCTGATGTTTCTGAAGAGAAGTATAAAAAAGCAGCCACCATCTCTTGTGTTGTTCAAACAAATAAATCTGATGAAATTCCCATTTTTATTCTTGAAAAGTATAGCTCCCTAAAGAAATTGTATCGAGTAACTGCTTGGCTATTTAGATTTATTTCTAATATAAAATTAAAGATAGAGAAAAGAGATTTTTTCCTAATTATCAGCTGAGAAAATTTTACATGTTGAAAATTTTTGGTTTAAGCTAATGCAGGAAGAAAGTTTCCCTGAAGTTGTAAAATCCATGAAATGTAGCAAGAGTATCCCTAAAGAATTGAATCTTCTACAGTTAATTCCTATGTTGTCAGATGAAGGTTTGCTATTCGTACGAGGACTGTTACAAAAGTCTGATTCCTCATTTTATGAAAAACATCCCTTTGTGATTCCTGCAAAACATAATTTGACTGAATTAATCGTGAAAGATGCACATGAAAAAGTTTTTCATTCAGGAGTGCCCAGTACATTAGTATCAACTCGTGAAAAAATTTGGATTTTAAGATCCAGACAATGTATAAAATCAGTCCTAAACAAATGTGCAGTCTCCAAGAACTTTAGTGTTCGCCCTGGTCAACTAGTTATAGCAACTCTAAAGCATATCTTGTGTTTACCTGCAACCAAGGAATCCTTAGTGAAACGCTTCCGTTTGCGCGAGACTCTTCTGAATCATTTTTGGAAGCGCTTGAAAAATGAGTATCTTCTCAACTTACAATCTGCTCACTACACGGACCAGAATAAAACTTCTGACTTTGAAATATATGATGTGATTTTTATGCATATGAACATGTATCAAGAACTTTCTGGAAGTTAGGTATTTGTGGACAGAGATTTTAAAAAAAAATGAGGTCTTATGAACTGAAGGCAAATAATTCCATCATTAAAAGACCTATTGATTCTTGTGTATAATTTAGAAGTGAAAAAACTCTGAACTTTTTTATTAATAGAACTGAAAAAAAAAAAAACTGATATTATTAGAGACTCAAAAACTCTCATTTGACATTTGACTTAAAAAAAAAAAAAAAAAAAAAAAAAAAAAAAAAAAAAAAAAAAAAAAATTGAACTCTTTTTGTTATTGACTTTAAAAAAAAGATTTTTTTTTTTTTTCACTTAAAAAAAAAAAAAAAAAAATGTTTCTTGTTTGATAATATTTCTAATTTTTAGTTTAATTTTTTTTGTGATGAATATTCTAGAAAAGTTGTATAGATTTAAATTGTTCTTTCTATTTTTAGTAGCAGAAACATCTTGGCAAATTTTTTAAATTGTTAATTATTTTATTGAAGTCCAGTATGTAAGTATATATTTTGATTTGTATTGTATTTATGTAAAGTGTAACTGATAATTTTTTAGAATAATTTTATTTCTACTTTAATTATTTTGAATCCCCATTTTGATGAACCCTTGTTCATCGGGGGGGAGTTTGTGAAATTTCGCAAACCTCTTCTTTTCTCAGCCAGACTGATTAGGCGCCAGTGATCCCAGGTCACGTGGTCTGACTAGAGAATTAATATTAAAAAACATTTTTTCTTTCTTGTTCCTTTTTTAGTTTAGTTTTTTATTTGTGAATGTGAATCTTGAACGTAGCAGTTAATAAGCTGCGTATAGGTTTTTTTATCGTGGTCTTCTATTAGAAGAAATGATGTTTAATTTAAAAAAAAGGGGAAATTTATTTCCGAATATGAAATCATGCTTGGCTTCTTTTTAGAAGAAATAGTTGCTGAAGTATTAATTGTTTTAAAAGCATTTCGCTTGTTTTTAGTTCAGTTTGAATGTGAATCTCGAAAGCAACATGCTTGCTGTGTATTTCTTGATCTTCCGAAAAGGGAGAAATAAATATTCTTGAACATATAAAAGAAATTATCTGGAATTCCTAGTGAGGAATAACAAATATTATTCAAATGTTTTCATTGTAAATATTGTACATATTAAAAGTGTAAATATAGAATTAACAAAGTGTTTAATCATCTTGTGCTATTTTATACTGAACAACACCTGCGCCATTTTCAGTTGTGAAATATGTTTTATTATTTTTATGTGATTTTACATGAATCGTGAAGTCTATAATTAAGCTCTCCCAACCTTGGATTTAAATTGTGATAACGTGAAATTTCGTGGAATATATGAAGATTATTCTTCATGTTTTGGTGCCTCAAGACCCGGAAAAAAGGTAAGAAATACCTTTATTATTCTGCATGACTGTTGATTCCTTGAAAATATACATTTCTCATGATAATTTATTTTGAAAATTGAATTTAAATTTAAACATGGATAAGCCTGATAAGCTTAAAAGTAAAAGAGCTACTGTTCGTGCAGCCATTACGAAATTAATCACAAAATGTGATACATTATTATCTGTTGATATTGATAAAACGGATTGCGATTCTTTAATGGAATCGTTAGAGCTCGTAAATAAAAAGGAAGCTCTACTAAAGGAATTAGATTCCGAAATAGATGAGCTACTTCAGGAAAAAACTGAATATGAAAAAGAACTAAAATCGGTAGAAGAATATTCTGAAAAAATATCCAGTTTGAAATTTAAAATTAAGATGAGGCTTAAAAAATGTAAAATCGAAACTGAACCAAAAGTTGTACTAGAATCAAGTAACGGTTCAAAAAATCGGAAGTAAACCAGTTTCGGCAGTGAAGCTTCCTAAACTTAACATAGAAAAATTTTCTGGTGATGCAAGCCAGTTCTTAGAATTTTTTAATTTATTTACTAGTGCGATAGATTCAAACGAATCGTTATCAAAAATTGAAAAATTCCAATACCTGAAATCTTTGTTGTCTGGACCTGCATATAATACTGTAGCTGGTTTTGAACTGACAGATCAAAATTATTCAACTTGTTTAAAATTGTTAGAAGAGAGGTATGGTAAGCGGGAAAATATAATAAACTGTTACATGAACAAAATTCTGAATCTTGAACCAGTGAAATCCACTAACAATGTTATTTCTTTAAGAAAGTTGTATGATAATATCGAAACTTGTATGAGAAATCTTGATACGTTAGGAGTGACATCAGGCTCCTACGGCCATTTATTACTACCAATATTATTAAGATTGTTACCCGAAAATTTGATACTAGATTTCCATCGAAAACGTGATACCGATAAGGACTGTGAAGTCACCGATTTAATAAATTTTATTAAAACGGAATTAAGATGTCGTGAAGCTACTAATTTAGTAAACAATTCCCAAAGTAAAGCTTATGAAAATTCTAAAGCTAAATATGAAAATTCTTCAAGTAAATATCAAAATTTTCCTCAAAAGAAAAATATACCTTCAGCTGCTGCTTTAAATACATCTACAAAGCAGTTTTGCATATTTTGCAAGTCTTCTGATCATGTAGGACTAAATTGTTCGAAATTCACTGATGAACAAAAACGATATAAATTAAAGAAAGAAGGCTGCTGTTACAAATGCACAAATAAGTCACATTTATCTGTAAACTGTAGAACAAAAATTAACCCTTGTTCCAAATGTGGTAACACTACCCATAGTCCTTTGTTTTGTTTTAAAGAAACAGCAAAAGAAAATCCTGAAAAGGAAATGAAAGGTGCAATTGTATCTATGATGTCGGAACAAAAATATAAACAAAATAAATCTACATTATTGCAGACTTGTACAGTTTCTGTGTCTGCTGGTAAGGAATGCTTGTTGGCTCGCGTTTTATGTGATAGTGGTTCAGAAAAATGCTTCGTGAAGAGATCGCTAGTACAAAAATTAAAATTGAAGCCATTGCGAAGAGAAAATTTATTAGTTTATCCTTTTGGGCGGGGACGTCCTTATGAATCTTGTTATGAAGTTGTTGCTCTAGAATTATCCAGTGTTGTGCAACCTATTAACTCGATAAATATCGAAGCACTAGTGGTTGATAATATAACTGGAGCTTCTGTGAAAACTCTAGAACCAGAACTTCTAGAGATAATGAGAACAAGAGGCTTTAAGCCTGCTGATACAGGTCATGAACAGGAAATAAATATTTTGCTAGGGTCTGACTTTTTGTGGAAAATATTAAAGGGAATCGAGGGAAAATTGACAAAAGAATTATACGTTGCAGAAACTATTTTCGGTCATACGGTGCAAGGGCAGATAGAGTCGAATAAAAAAGAAGTAGCTTGTTTGCGTGTTTCAGTTGAAAATATAAATACTCAGCTGAAAGCATTTTGGGATCTTGAATCAATTGGCATTGCTGAAAGCAATGAAAAGAATATTACCGAACATGAGGTAATAAAAGAATTTAAAGAAAATTTAAAATTCGTAAATGGACGTTATGAAGCAAAATTATTGTGGAAAAATTCTCGTGAATTGCTTAGAAATAATCTTGAAGTAGCAAAGAAGCGGTTTTCTAGTTTAGAAAATAAATTCTTGAAAAACGATTCTTTATTTAAAGAATATAACTCCATTTTGCTAGAGCAGTTTAATGAGGGTGTAATAGAATTGTGCACCGAGAAAGATTCTAATAATTCCTATTACATGCCACACAGACCTGTTATCCGTGACAACAAAACTACAACAAAAATGCGCATAGTCTATGATGCTTCTTCCAAATATGATGATTCTCTATCATTAAACGAATGTTTGTATCATGTCCTTAACTTGAATTCTAATGTTTTAAATGATGAAAACATTCCTGTATCGAGTTTTGAACCCCCAAATACTTCCTTGAAAATTTTAGGATTGATCTGGAACAATACAGAAGATAAATTTGGACTAGAATTACGACCCTTGTTAGAAAAATTAAATAATGATTCTTCTACTAAATGCAATGTTTTGAAAATTGCAGCTACGTTGTTTGATCCAGCCGGATTTATTTCCCCTTTTGTTATTTGTGTCAAATGCCTTTTGCAGCAATTGTGGATAATGGGAATATCATGGGATGATATTCCCATTGACTTTTGTGGTGAACTAGAAAATAATTGGCAAAATTGGCTTTCAGAAATCCCTGACCTCACACACTTGAAAATTCCCCGACACTATTTTAGCAACCTGATCATGGAAAAGGAGCATCTCCAATTGCATGTTTTTCCTGATGCTAACCCTAATGTGTATGTTCCTGAATCTTTCCTTGCCTGAAAATCAGTGGCCTAGTGTTAAAATTGCTGCATCTCGATTACCTGATGTTTCTGAAGAGAAGTATAAAAAAGCAGCCACCATCTCTTGTCAAATAACAAACAAACAAAGCTTCAAACAAATAAATCTGATGAAATTCCCATTTTTATTCTTGAAAAGTATAGCTCCCTCAAGAAATTGTATCGAGTAACTACTTGGCTATGTAGATTTATTTCTAATATAAAATTAAAGATAGAGAAAAGAGATTTTTTCATAATTATCAGCTGAGAAAATTTTACATGTTGAAAATTTTTGGTTTAAGCTAATGCAGGAAGAAAGTTTCCCTGAAGTTGTAAAATCCATGAAATGTAGCAAGAGTATCCCTAAAGAATTGAATCTTCTACAGTTAATTCCTATGTTGTCAGATGAAGGTTTGCTATTCGTACGAGGACTGTTACAAAAGTCTGATTCCTCATTTTATGAAAAACATCCCTTTGTGATTCCTGCAAAACATAATTTGACTGAATTAATCGTGAAAGATGCACATGAAAAAGTTTTTCATTCAGGAGTGCCCAGTACATTAGTATCAACTCGTGAAAAAATTTGGATTTTAAGATCCAGACAATATATAAAATCAGTCCTAAACAAATGTGCAGTCTCCAAGAACTTTAGTGTTCGCCCTGGTCAACTAGTTATAGCAACTCTAAAGCATATCTTGTGTTTACCTGCAACCAAGGAATCCTTAGTGAAACGCTTCCGTTTGCGCGAGACTCTTCTGAATCATTTTTGGAAGCGCTTGAAAAATGAGTATCTTCTCAACTTACAATCTGCTCACTACACGGACCAGAATAAAACTTCTGACTTTGAAATATATGATGTGATTTTTATGCATATGAACATGTATCAAGAACTTTCTGGAAGTTAGGTATTTGTGGACAGAGATTTAAAAAAAAATGAGGTCTTATGAACTGAAGGCAAATAATTCCATCATTAAAAGACCTATTGATTCTTGTGTAGAATTTAGAAGTGAAAAAACTCTGAACTTTTTTATTAATAGAACTGAAAGAAAAAAAAAAACTGATATTATTAGACTCAAAAACTCTCATTTGACATTTGACTTTAAAAAAAAAAAAAAAAAAAAAAAAAAAATTGAACTCTTTTTGTTATTGACTTTAAAAAAAAAAGATTTTCATTTTTTCACTTAAAAAAAAAAAAAAAAAAAAAAAAAAAAAATGTTTCTTGTTTGATAATATTTCTAATTTTTAGTTTAATTTTTTTTGTGATGAATATTCTAGAAAAGTTGTATATAGATTTAAATTGTTCTTTCTATTTTTAGTAGCAGAAACATCTTGGCAAATTTTTTAAATTGTTTATTATTTTATTGAAGTCCAGTATGTAAGTATATATTTTGATTTGTATTGTATTTATGTAAAGTGTAACTGATAATTTTTTAGAATAATTTTATTTCTACTTTAATTATTTTGAATCCCCATTTTGATGAACCCTTGTTCATCGGGGGGGAGTTTGTGAAATTTCGCAAACCTCTTCTTTTCTCAGCCAGATTGATTAGGCGCCAGTGATCCCAGGTCACGTGGTCTGACTAGAGAATTAATATTAAAAAACATTTTTTCTTTCTTGTTCCTTTTTTAGTTTAGTTTTTTATTTGTGAATGTGAATCTTGAACGTAGCAGGTAATAAGCTGCGTATACGTTTTTTTATCGTGGTCTTCTATTAGAAGAAATGATGTTTAATTTAAAAAAAAGGGGAAATTTATTTCCGAATATGAAATCATGCTTGGCTTCTTTTTAGAAGAAATAGTTGCTGAAGTATTAATTGTTTTAAAAGCATTTCGCTTGTTTTTAGTTCAGTTTGAATGTGAATCTCGAAAGCAGCATGCTGGCTGTGTATTTCTTGATCTTCCGAAAAGGGAGAAATAAATATTCTTGAACATATAAAAGAAATTATCTGGAATTCCTAGTGAGGAATAACAAATATTATTCAAATGTTTTCGTTGTAAATATTGTACATTTTAAAAGTGTAAATATAGAATTAACAAAGTTTTTAATCATCTTGTGCTATTTTATACTGAACAACACCTGCGCCATTTTCAGTTGTGGAATATGTTTTATTATTTTAATGTGATTTTACATGAATCGTGAAGTCTATAATTAAGCTCTCTCAACCTTGGATTTAAATTGTGATAACGTGAAATTTCGTGGAATATATGAAGATTATTCTTCACTCCACGTATGTTTCAATTTTGTGCCAAAATTAAAACAGTTATAAGTGTGAAATTTTCATTTACACATCACAGAAAATATTTAAAAATCAATTTAAAATCAACTAATAAATTAATGAAGTGAAAAATGTTTAATGGAGAAATTGCATGTTTTTTATTCAATTTGCATTTTATAGAGTATAAAAATAGAAGTATTTCAATACCACTTCTCCATAGAATTGAACCTCGGTTAATTCATTAAATAAGTTAACTACAATTGTATTTTATAAAATGATATATCATTAAATAAAGTTTATAAATGCATTATTAGTTTATAAAAAAAAATAATAACTACAATTGTTATTTTATAAAATGATGTATCATTAAATAACGTTTATAAATGCATTATTAGTTTATAATAAACGGTCAAGTGCAAGCATTACTCGCGCACAGAGGGTTCCGTAGAATAAATATATAAATTTGTAATTGTATTATTAATAATAATAATAAAAAAACGTTGCTAAAAGAATACTAAGACTTTGTAAAAAACTATACAACATAGAGTTGGGTATAACTGTATATATTAGAAAAGTGTAAATGGGTATACCATGAAAGTTCAAAGATATAAGGAACCTAAATAATATCAAATATAGCTATTCATATAACTCTTCTTTTAATATTATCCTAACCTGTTTATGATGAACTTAATTCGGTACTGACAATAAAAGCAGCCTTTATTTCTACAGTGCAGCTAAAACAAAACCTTTGTTCAAAGTTTAAATTTGGCATTGTGCTAAGTGCGCTTCGAATTGAGGTCTCAAAGTTGCAACGGCACCTTGATCAGTGCCGCGTTTTTTCAGATAGGTGTTTAATTAACTTTTAAAGTCACTCGGGGCATATTGAGAGATACAATCAATGCAAACTATTGCGAATCCCACAGTATTTATGCGATTCATTCTAATTAAATCTTTCGAGGGCGAAGCCCTTAAAAAATGGACACCTAATTTTAATTCTAAAACAGACAAACGGCACCAAGAATATTTAATTAAAATTTTCCTTTTATCATGTACGTGAAAATAAGCAAGTTCGCATTTTCTAATAAATTCGTTTATAAATTCTGGTGTCAGTTCATTATTTCATAAGTTAATAAATAGAATTACTCCGTGTCGGAAAGGATTAAGTGGTCGCAGGACTCTTAAAGCTTCAAAATTTAAGAAATTTTAATTTTTTTAGACGTTAAACTCCTATCTTTTCTGAATATTTTGATATAATTGTTTCCTTGAAATTCCCATTAGAACAGAAGTTTTGGCTTTTAGAATTATACCCGCTAAATAGCTGAAGCGGCGTTTCTGAAACTTTAAAGTCATTATTTTCCAAATGGTGTTTTTTGGGCATAACGCGCAGGATACCTCAAAAACTTCTGAATATTTTTTCATGAAATTTTCAAAGCATATATTTCATGTTAGGCTGTATAAACTGAACCTGAAATTTCCTTTTTATTGTTCAAAATAATATTTTTTTAGGTGATTTTACTGCTGAAATTTTCAAAATTTTGTATTAACTAAATGCAACATTGCATTAAAAATATAAAAATGCTTTAAATACAAATTTATTTAAGTTCAGGGAAATTATTACAATCTGAAGTATAAGTAAGCACCAAAATTTTCATTCTAGTTCCAATATTTATTTTATAATCCTGCGCGTAAACTGTTATGCCAATTTTTTGTTCTACAAATGCCTAACAGTTTCGAGCCCCCTATAAATTCTAATTCTGTATCTTGTAATTTTTTATCCCAATTAAAATTGTGTTTTAAAATCATATACATTTTAAGACATTAAATGTTGAAAATGGTCTTTTTTTTTTCTTTTTTTTCCACTTTTTAGAGTCCCGAGACCCCTTAAATTAGTATGTTTTTTACAATTTGACGTTTATTGCTTTTATACTGTAACTGGACATTACATTACACATATATATCATTAAAAGTTGTTAACTAGGCATAGAGTATGCCACCCCTGTCCTTGTGTATGTCCAAACTGACCGTACATTTAAGGGTTAATATCTCGGCTAATTACCGATGATTTTTTTTCAAAAATCATTATCAACAATGCTTTTATTCTTCTGCAACGATAGGTTATTCAGCGATGCTCAACAATTTTTCTGAATGTACATAAATCGAAATTTGTGTATAACAGAAAAATGCTAATTACTCATAAACTATGTGACCTAGGATAATCGCTATAATTTTCCAGCAAGGTTTACATTAACGTCTACTACCTCTAATTTTTTCATAATTTTAGTTTCAGTAGATTTGGAATTAGATTGGGGGGGCACATATTTTTGCGCTACATTTTCAACAATATCTTTGAAAATATAATACCTAAAATTAAAAAGAATGTATTTTTGAGTTCAGCGTTACAAAAGCTTTCACAGGATACCCCACATGATATGCAAAGAAAAGATTTTTTTTTTCAAGTAGCATAATTAGCCCCTCTACTTTTTTACTAAATATATCTATGAAGGTTTATTAATCTGAAAATATGTGGGTCAATGGTCTTTATTACTTCCCCGAATTTGAACTTTCCACGTTCCATAGTTTACGAGTAAAATGGCTGTGACAGACAGACACAGGAGAGATTTTATGGTTCCGTTTTTACTTTTTAAGTACGGAACCCTAAAAAATTAATGACTACAATTGTATTTTATAAAATGATGTATCATTAAATAAAATTTATAAATGCAATTTTTGTCTTGACAGGAAAAAGCTCTGTCATATTACAAAAGCTGTTCTAATATCACTCAACATGTATACAAATCCTCGCTGTATTCTCCCTGTACTTCTCTATGGGGATTGCTGCATTAAGTTGAATGTTTTCTTTCTTTTCTTAAAAATGATTAATAAAACAAATTAAAAGATTGAAAAATGCTTCAATGAATAAATGCTGTAATTAATAAATACTGAGATTTCGAGTGTTTTTTTTCCTCACATTTCAATGAATTTTCCTTTGTGGATCTTGATGCAGAAATAAAATATTGATGCAAGTTAATAACTACAATTGTATTTTATAAAATGATGTACTTTTCTTGTTTCATATTAATTAATTTTACACAATATATAATAAACTGGTATAAATAAGATTTCTTTCCTTACTGAGGGAGGTCATATGGTCAAGTTATAAAAGAGTTTGGATACTTTTCCAGAATAGGAGCCTTGGCAGGATAGAGAAAACTGGCTTGGCACGAGACGGAAAACTTTCATTCATATTTTCTGGCAACGTTTTCACTGTTTCATACTCACAAGCATTTTTTTCAAAATTTATCGAATTTATTTAATATAAAAAAGCCATTTATATATTTTTATATACAAACAGAAGTAAATAGTATATAAAAACAACAATAGTAATATATAAAAATAAAATGTTTATATATATAAATACATGTACAAAAAAAGCATTAAGAGCTCATCATGTTTGTTTTCATAAGCTGTTTATAGCATTTGGCAACAATCTGACTGTCTAAAACCCAAGTTGTGCCAAGCTTTAAAAAAAAAATGCCAAGGCCACCATACTGGAAAAGTACCAGTTTTTGTTTTATTTGTACTACAATTGATGATCTTTATACTGCAATACTATATAATGCAATTCTCTGTATAACACACAACTTGTCTGATGTAAACAATGAATTTCAAGTTAAAAATACCTGCAAACCACATTGTAGAAATATTGCAATGAATAAGATTTTAAATCTGTTACCACACCCAAATGGATTGCTTTTGTGACAACAAAGCAAACAAATAATGCTACATAAATTTTACTATTTCTTTTTCTTTAATTTTTGTAATTACTCAAAAAGGTCCATAAAAATCAATTCCAGATTTTGTAAGGTTGGGCTAGGGTTTACTCTTTTTAAGGCCAAATTTCATATAATTTGATTTTTTTTATTGGCTTGTTTCTAACAGAGGCTGCAAATTTATGCGCTACTTTACAGACCAATGATCTTCCACTGATTGCCCAACATTTTTACATAACATGGTGTAATAATGACTGTGGCTGTAGATGTAAAAACTTTCAATGGAAATATTAAGAAATAATTTCACTTAATTTATGATTACGGGGTAACAGTACAGGGTGTTTGTTTTTTATGGAACTGTCTAAGCGACCTTCTAGTCTAATAATGTCTGCCAAATCTAACTATAGATTTAAAAATTTTAATTTACTATCACCTAAAAAGGTTTCTCTGATTCTTCATTAACCTCTTTGCAGCAAGCATCACATATACATGACACATAAAATGCTCAGAATCCTTCATTATTCCTACTAGTAGGGTGAGTGTTCCAGTTATGGCCACTTTGTCAGCTAATTAGTAACTAATAGTCTCTGAACCAATAACATTTGATTTAACATTTTCCTTCTACTATTTTGTCTTTATCTACTCATTTCATTCATTGGATATATTGACATCACAGGACGAAAAAAATGAAATCATTGGTTGCGCTAAACAAATAGTAGGAGAGCTGTTGAACATTTTTGAGTAGGTATTTGAGGCACCCTGAAAATTTGTGCAACTCTTCTTTTGTAATGCCTGAATACAAAATCGAATGTCTGGCTGAAGGATCGTGGCCCAAAACCTGTGCCAGGCAAGTGTCAAGTGCCATTTTTTGACACGACCCAAAAAAGGTATTTGAGGCATGCTGAGATTGAAACAGAATAATATTTATACTTAGAAAAAAATATTTTGAAAATGACAGACACTTTAGTCGGCCCAAAAACTGTGCCAGACACGTGTCAAGTGCCATTTTTTGACTACCCAAAAAAGGTATTTGAGGCACGCTGAGATTGAGGCACAATAATATTTATGCTTAGAATAAAATATTTTGAAAATGACAGACACTTTAGTCGGCACAAAAACTGTGCCAGACACATGTCAAGTGCCATTTTTTGTCTGGCACTGGTTTTGAGCCACGATCCTTCAGCCAGACATTCGATTTTGTATTCAGGCATTACAAAAGAAGTGTTGCACAAATTTTCAGGGTGCCTCAAATACCTTCCCTAAAATGTTTAACAGCTCTTGGACTAAAAGGTGCCATTCTTAAGAAAATGTTTAAGGTATAGTGTGTCTTGTTGTAAGTACATCTGATGTAGAAAGTTAATATTTTTTTATTTTAAGACTATATTTGATAATCTTAAAGGTAACTTATCATATATAAATACTTTTTAAAGGCTTAAATTTTATTTAAGAAATTGAAATGGAAGTGGCCAAATCTGGTGCTTTGATATTACACATTCTCCAGTTATGGCCATAACTGGAATAGTATTGGTACCAGTTATGGCCATGCTTGTGGCCATAACTGGAATAGTATTGGTACCAGTTATAGCCAGTCTGTTGCTAAAATTAAAGTAGTAAGCTCTATTAATTTGGTAAACAAAATTTAATGAAGAAAACTTTATTTTAGGCAATGTAAAAAGTTTAATTTTACATTAATTATGTAAAAATTCTGTTTCAGACCCATTTAGTAAATATTTACAATAAAAATATTTATGAGAGAATTCTGAAATAGCTAGTTTTATAGTTTTCAATTTGTCTCTTTTTTGTAGGTGAACTGGTTTTAAAAAACCCATTTATCTAAGTTAAGGGGGGGGGGAGGATTAACCCCCATAACATCCATTTATACTTAACCAATGAACCCTCAAAATGTCAAAACTAATCAGGGAAGTGCCTTATCAGAATGAACCTAGAAAAAAAAATTGAAGCAAATAGGATATTTCTATCAAGAGTTATCGCATTATGTACGTATGTATATACAGAACCTGCGGGCACATTAGCTCTCACGCTTTGATAGCATGTGAGCTAAAAAATGTCTCCAGTTAAACCAAAAAAACATGTTGAAAAACATGCCAAAAAAAGTTTCTGTTATTCCCCAAGTAAAACATCAAGTGCATTCCAGGCAATTCGAGAAAAAAAAACATGCTTGTTTTAAGAGCATGTCAAAAATATGGTGTTCCTCACTCTACTATAACACATAAATTAGCAGGTAAAGCCCCAGAATCATCTGGTGATTCTGGACCTCAGGCAATTTTAGGCCCTGAAATAGAACAAAAATTAGTCGATTGTCTTCTACATACTGCTAGAATGGGATAAGGAAAATCTATTAGGTTCTGTTCAAAAAATTGTACAATCCGAAAATATAAATACTCCATAATTAAAGACGGAAGACCAGGTAAAAAATGGTTCAATTCCTTTTTAAGGCAGCATAAAAGTATCAGCTACAGACATTCAGAATATTTAAGCCGATCCAGAAGTAATGTGATCGAAGAAAAAATTAAGCTTTGGTTTGAAGAGGAGAAAACTTTATTAGAAGATAATATATCTATTCTCAATGATCCTCAAAGAATTTTTAATACAGATGAAACATCATTTTTCTTTTTTCCAAAGGGTAGACTTATATTAGCTGGTAAAGGAGAAAATGTTTGTGATGTGTCTAGTAGTAGTGATAAAGAAAACATTACAACTCTGATAACAGTTAATGCTAATGGGGAAATAGCACCTCCCTTAGCAATTTTCAAGTATAAAAGGCTTCCTCAAACTATTGTGAAATCTGCACCTAGTGAGTGGGGTATAGGAATCTCAGATTCTGGTTAGATGACCGGAAAAACATTTGATGAATATATAGCCAATGTCTTTTATCCATATCTATTGGAAAAAGAAATTCATCTACCTGTTCTTCTATTTTTAGATGGACACAAATCGCATATAACTATGCATTTAAGTGATTTCTGCTGAGGAAAAAAAATAGCTTGTGCCCTCTATCCCAATGCCACGCCCATTTTACAATCTCTTCATGTTGCTGTCTTTGGACCATTAAAGAATAAATGGAAAACAGTTTGCAGAAAAGGGAGAATAGACCACAATGGAGAAGAGGTGACTAAATTTAACTTTTGTAATGTTCTTCAAAATATAATATATAGTGACTCAATTCAAAGTGCTGTGAAATCTGGATTTAAAGTATGCGGGTTGTTTCCATTTAATGCAAATAATATAAACTACAAAAAATGTATTTTGCCTAAACCTGATCTTAACCAACAGCAAACACAAAGGGAAAATATTAGACATTTAAGATATTTGGAGACTAAAACTGATCCAGAGTTACTTGATTCATTTAAAAAAACAAAACAAAAAAATGTGGACTGGGAAGGTGATATTGCAACATCGTTATTATATGATGTTTGGCTAAAATATGTTGATGAAGAAATTCTTAGAGAGGAAACTGGCAATGAAATATCTAGGGTTAATGAAAATGAAAAAAATATGTTCCCAAATGAAAAATCAGAACTAGTTTCTATGGATGATACCTGTGAAGCTTCTGTACAGGACTCTAATGTTTCGCTGACTGAAGTAAGAAATATAGTTGTAAATTCTTCATTACCGGGTTGCTCCCATTGGAATCCTGTTATTTTATCCCCAATAAATAAATCCCTCAATGACTTAATAAAAAATCTGTTATACTGGTCTGAAGAAAAACAAGATTTGAGGGAAAGAAGGAAGTGTACTTCTCGAGTTCCCAGTGTTACCACATGGGATATTGGTAAAGAGCAAAAGAAAGAGAAAAAGAAAGAAGAAACCCAAATTTAAAAAAAAAAGTGTGAAGATGACTGGATTTGCAATGTATGTAAGAAAAGTTGAAAACTGAAGATCGAAAAAGTATTGTGGGGACATGGGTTGAATGTGATGTGTGCTGGAAGCTGGAAACATTATCATTTTACTTGCATCCCGAAGGCATATATTAATGACTGCAAACTGGATATCCCCGATTCAGATTATGAGGACTTTTCTTTTTTGTGCATGAATTGCACCCATTATATTTCTGATAGTAAAGAATCTTAAATAAATTTAATTATTTTTTTAACTCATTAATGTGATCAGTGGCCATAACTGGTTCATTACTATGGCCATAATTGGTGATAAGATGGCCATAACTGGTGCAAAATGTCATCTATAAATTTTTTATATATGTTATATTTTTCCAATTGCTTTTTATGCAAGTCATTGAAAGTCAATAAAATTGTTCTTATACCTGCATTTTTGCTTATTATTTTGATAAAGAATTACTGAGAGTAGATTTTTAAAATTTTATTTATTTTTTCTTAAATTGGCCATAACTGGTGTACTTACCCTAACTTTTTATTAAAATTTTTGCCTTTTAAAATAGAGGCATTTCTGTGATTGAAATAAGCAAAAAATTTCTATTTCTATTTTGATCTGCTATGACAATTTCATACAATTTTTCAACTAAATTACTAATTTAAAAAAGAAATATTTCGTAATTAAGGTACAGTTTTAAATGCTTGAACAATATTACACTATAAAACTATTGCAAATAAAAAATAGGAAAATTAGAAGTTTTATATAGAAACTAGGGGGTTCTATTCTTTGCACCTTTAGTGGACAAACCCTCAGACTTTCAGCAGAATTGCACATTGCAAACTTGTGTTAAGTGGAAACACATCCCAATAACAAATTCAAGTTTTTGAATTTAACAGCATTTTAAGTAATTTAAATTGTGTATGGTTGGACAGGCACAGATAAATTGCATATACCTTGGAATTATACTGTTTTATGTAACAACTTAATTGATAGTTTAGTATTAATAATGAGGACGTGCTAATTTATAGTTATTTCTATATTCATAATTTAAAATTTTAAATGCATTATGATATGAGTTTAATTCAAAGTAATCACCGTAAATGTATAAAACATAAAAAATAAATTTTACTTAAATGTTGATAAGATATTTCCTACCAGGTGATGCTATAAATGCAAAAGAAAATTGCATTGAATCTGTGCTACCTATTTTTGCTCTCATACAGTCTTACATAAAAAATACACCTTTGTTTAAATTTGGCTAATCACTATCAGCATAAAAGAAAGATGAGTTGAATCTGTTCTATCCAATTTTTATTTGGCGAATGGTTGCCATATAAAAAAGCACAAAAAGATCCATTTTAAAACTTAAGTTATGCAATTTCCCATCATGGATACTACCAGTATAATAAAAAAAAAAAAAACTATCATGTGAATTTTTTTTATCAACTAGGGGGCTCTGTCCCCTGCAAACTATGCTCGCCAACCTCCATTCAGACTTAGCAGCCTCTAAAAACACGGTGATGTATCCTGTTTTTAAAAGATTACCCGATTATGGAGAACTGAATGATGTTATTATGAACGGCGACTATTTCTGAAATCAGGCTGCCATGCTTTTCTGTTTGAATGGGACATTTTTCGGCTATTATGGCCTCATCCACTGCTATCGTGACAGCTTATGTTTGTTTTTAGAATTTATAAGTAATATCAATTACACATTTGAAAATTACCTTGTATAAAATGGTTAGGTTAAAAATGTCGATGTATCTCATACTTTTATAACGACACTATGGACAATATCTTTCCTTTGGGTTTCAAGTTAAAAATCTCCATCTGCTGGGGAATAACATTCAAAACCACTGTATTGAAAAGCACTGTGTTTTGAAATTTTACTCTTATATTTTATGTTTTGATCGAGTTTTAGATATTTTCAGGAAAAGAGATAGCTTATGCATAAGTTCTTTTCTTTATTTTAAAGCACCATCATGCATATTTTTATGTTATTTTTGAAATGTAAATTATTTATTTTAATTAAAAAGTATGTACAAAATTTCTAATATTATTTATTGAACAGTAATTCGTACAAAATAAATTGAAAATATTTTGTGCATGCATTTACCTGTATTTATGCTGCATCAAGCGGTGAAATATATAAATAAATTTGCTAGCTGCGTTATTTTTACACCATAGGACTTCCAATGTGACGTCACATGAATATTGTCCATAAGAAAATAGTTTTAAATGTACTGGTTTAATATATGACATAATTTTCAACATTAAATGCATTTTGCATAAATAATTAAATTATTTTAAAGTTTTTTCCCTCTTTTAAGATTTATGTGTAGATGCATTATTCAATTTAAAAGTGTTTGGGAAAATTATTATTTGAGCTTTTAAATAGGAACTAATTTTTACCATTAAAAGTTTTTCACACATAATATTTTAATTATTTAGACATTTTACATATGACAATATTTAATATCTGAGCATTTTACATATGGCATAATTGTCACCATAAAATGTGTTTTGCATACAATAATTTAATTATTTTAGGATTTTTTTACTTTTTTAATATTCACGTGTAGAGATGTAAATTTTCCAGAAATTTTAATGTGGTGAAAAATAACTGTTTTTTTTTTTTTTCTGGAAAAATTGGAAATTTTGGAAAAGTTGATTTCTTACAAATGTTTCTGAAATATAAGTTATGTTTTCCTAAAAATTATAAAACAATAAATTTTTTCAATATTTATGCACACTAAAAAAAATTATGTTTTCCCTTACATGAATATATTATATATAAATATAAAAAAAAATAGAAAACAAGCCAACTTTTAAAAATTTATCCTTTCAGTCTCAGAATGCTGACAGTCTTTTCTTGCTTAATTTACTACCATTGTTTGTGATATATCACAGTCTGTTGAAATGATTTTTGAGTTGCATTTGTTAAATTATCAGTAGAGTTAATTTAAAAAATAGCAACAAAAAAAATTAAGTTTCAACCAATATCACTGCAGTTTGAAGGCAATTTTGAACTGTATTGTACATCCCATCAACATAGTAGTTTTTCAAATATATAAATGATGCAATTTAAAAGAAACAAATTATAGTAGTTCTGGCATTATTATAAATATTATCATTTTCTAATCTTCCATTGTTAAAAATTGGTATTATTTTACAATATTACATTTTTTCTCCCTTACAATTATAATTTTAATTTCCTATGTATTTAGTTTTATTACCGCTTTCCAGTCTAAACCCAAACTATGTTTTAGTTTAAGTTTTAGATTCTTAATATCGAAAGTATTAATTTTTTTTTAAATGAGAGTTAACAAGTGGATTTTTGCATATGTTGAAAAATTGTTTTCAACTAAATTTTTCGCAGAAATTAGCTTAGTACATTTTCTTTGCAAAGTTTGTTTGTATGGATTTCATTTATATTTTTTTAAAATAGAGTTAGACAACTATAAGAATCTGTATTTCAGGAAAAGAAAGAAAGGGGCTATGCATATATAACATTATCATTATAGGGGGGAGGGGGGGGTCTGGCACATGATATCGTAAGATATCTCTAGGGGGAGGGGGGATTGTGTTTTGATATTGTTATCATTTTTGATCGAACCAAAATTTTCTCTTCTTATTTGTAACTTGGTCTTTACATCAAAATAGTATGTTATATTTCTTAGTATGTTATCTAATTTCCTGAAAATACAAAAGTTATTATTTAAATTGTTAAATGATTATAAAATTATTCAGTTCCAAAATACGGAATACCCCAACGTGTATGCATATGCATATATAATAGGGTGGGTCGAAAAAACCGAAATATTTATAATCGAAATGTAATAGAGTGGAAAAGTTGCCTTTTGTAATAAAGAATAAATTAGTAAAATGTTACACCGATCAGTTAATATCTTTTACCACTGCAAGGGGGCCAAAATTTCCAAAAATTGCAAAAAACATGTTTTTTTCAGTATTTTTTTTTTAATTATCCAAACGTACGAATACAATTTCTAATAGGATGCAATAGCTACATGAACATATAAGAAATATCCCGGTAAATATTCATTATGATAAAGTAATATCTTTTACTGCCGCAAAGGGACCATATTTTTAAAAAAAGTTGTAAAAATTTCAAATTTTTATTTTTTCTAAATTTTTATAATTTCCATAATATGTCTAGAAAAAAAAAATTTACTTCATATCTATTAATATGTCATAAATTTTGTTAACGACCGCTTCATCTACTGCTGTTTTACTGCATATCAGCAGTTCATATACCAAAAATCACAAAAATGATATAAAATGAACAAAATATTTTAGTATTTTATTAATTACAATACAGAGATGATTAACCAAAACGAATTAAATAAACTTAAAATGAAGAAGTATTTAAAATAATTGAATTTTATAGTATGACTTGCTTCCAATAAATCCATTGTTCCTCGAGAGGCCGAAATTGATCATATGTGATCTTCCCTCTGTTTTGTTAGTCTACAGTTTTGTCACTCGACTAAATCCATACAACTTTAAGCTTCAAAGTTCAAGTCTGGAATGACGAAGTGACGGATCGCACTATTCGTGTCCACAGAACTTCGTGATTTGGCAATTTTCTTTATGGCTGGGGTCCTGATGTCCTCTCCTTCATATTCTATCATTCCAATGAGGCCATTTTCATGATTTGCAAACAGGCATTTCGTGAAATTACAGGAACTATAATCTTTCGTGGATGATATGGCAAGTAACGAGTGTTACTAATTATAGTTCACAGAATCTGAAAAAAAAAACATGATACATTCATTTTAATTGTGAACCAACTGATGCAGTACACTTTCAGGATGTACTCATTGAGTACGTCCTGATCAGCCGATTGCCAAAATTGAAAATTGCCAAAGCACGAAGTTCTGTGGAGACGAATAGTGCCATCCGTCATTTAGTCATTCTAGACTTGAACTTTGAAGCTTAAAGTTGTATGGCTTTATTCGAAAGGCAAAACTAAGCTAACGAAACCACCTGTTACGGGTTGTCTATCGACTGACGATCTAACAATGCTGGTGAGTTTAGAATGTTCGATTAAAGATAGCAGCTATTATAACTTTCCTTGTCCCACTCAATCAGTAGAAAGATGCGTGAAATTAGTCACTGAAGTGCTGGTAAAGTTTGTGGACCAGGACAGAGTGAAGATCACATACGATCAATTTCGGCCTCTCGAGCAACAATGGCTTTATTTGAAAGCAAGTCATATTATAAATTCATTTACTTTAAATACTTCTTTATTTTAAGTTTATTTAATCTGTTTCGGTTAAACATTTCTGTATTTTAATTAATAAAATACTAAAAGATTTTGTTCATTTTATATCATTTTTGTGATTTGTGGTATATGAACTGCTTTTATGCAGTAAAGCAGCAGTAGATGAAACGATCTTAAAGACTAATGAATGATTACCTTCTTTATTTTCCAGTCTATGACAAATAGTTAACAAAATTTATGACATATTAACCCCTTGAAGGGCACCGATATACTATATATACCACTTAATTTTAATTTCCAAATGCCACATTGGCACCAGCATTTAGGAATTAAATTTGGCTTTATATAATGTACGCGAAGAAAAGCTTTTACATACTTTCATATAAATTTGTTTATATATACCGGTGTCATTCAATCATTTAACATTTTAGCAACAGAAGTACTTTGCTCCTGAAAGGGTTAATAGATATAAAATACATTTATTTACTTCTAGACATATTACAGAAATTATAAAAATATAGAAAAAATTAAAAATTGAAAGTTTTACAATTTGTTTTTAAAATATGGTCCCTTTGCGGCAGTAAAAGATATTATTTATCATAATGAACATTTACCGGGACATTTCTTATATCTTCATGTAGCTATTGCGTCCTATTAGAAATTGTATTCGTACGTTTGGATAATTAAAAAAAATATTGAAAAAAGCATGTTTTTTGTGATTTTTTTTAAACTTTGGCCCCCTTGCGGCGGTAAAAGATATTAACCGATCGGTTTAATGTTTTAAGAATTTATTCTTTATTACAAAAGGCAACTTTTCTGCTCTATTACATTTTGATTGTAAATATTTCGGTTTTTTCGACCCACCCTAATATATAATCCGTTGTTCAACAAAGTATAATGCGAAGTATGTTTGAAATTATACTTGTATTTAACAAGTAAATAAAAGAGAATGTTGTCCGCTTGTTTTGTTGATAAGAAGATCTGTCTTCCCCACCCCATGAGGGGCAAGTTCAAAAAGACATTAATACTGCTGAATGCAGTATGCAATGACAAGCTATTATTAAATACTTTTAAACAGTCTGTTTCTTTTAAGTGCTATTTGAGATAAAGTTGTTTCATATATAAACTGATATTTTATTGACTTCTCTTCATTTGAATCAATAAAGTATAAGAAAAATAAATGTAACATATTTGTATATCACTCCAAACTAGGGCTGGTTTATTTATCAATATATCATCAAATATTGATATTTTTTAATTATCGCAATAACAATATCCGATTTCTGACTCTAAGAATATATCACAATACCGACACCTAGGCTTTTACTCTAACCCATACATCCCCAAAACATTTTTTTTTTTTACCGATCGCGACTTGAAACACCGAAAAAAAGCACCGAATATTCATAACCATTAAAGCAATATCCCCTACTTTCAATCGTTTCTTTAGCGCAATCCTTTCCCCTCTTTTTTCAAAACACAATATCCCTCTACAGTGATTATCTGTCTTTCGTTAATACTAACTATTCCAATCTAACCCAATACATTCTCTACGTTTTCTGTTTCAACCGCAAATATCATTCTCCGTTCGTTAGTGAATAATGAATGTTGATATCACCCACGTTTTAATTCTGCTGTTGCTATTGGTCTAGACATATCAATGCGTTTTTAGGTATTTCATGGCATATAGCATTGATATGTTTCAATAACAAACATGAACAAATATAATACATGTTGATTATTCTGGACTCCGTAGAATCACTTATTATACCTTAGCAGCTGAAAAGCTCGGCTGCGGAACAACCAATCAAAGTCTGCTAATGGTAACGTTTTTCTTCATGCTTTTTTTTTTTTGTTACATTGGGGAAGATTTGCTGTTCGTTCATTGGTTACTTTTAATTTGAGTTTCCTAGCTAGAAACGTCTATGCTACGCTCAATGATCATTCGTTTTATCTTTTCTTTTTCTTTAGTATTATCGGTATAATAAAGGTGATTTCAAGGCTGAATTTATTATATCCTGTTTTGAAATTTTAGTTTAAAATGAATATTTATATTTAACAAAAAAAAAAAAATTAATTAGTATAAAACTATTTCCAATTGTGATTTGGAGACTCATATTTCAAAAAAGGTTTCAAAGTTTCATTCATATAATGACTGTTTACCTTTTCAACAACTTTGCTTATTTTTTAAAATATTGTTCAAATGGTGAACTCACTGCATTTCAATGTTTAAATAACAGTGAATTTTGAAAAAAAAAATTTAACTGCATATTTAAATAAAAATTTTAAAAAGTAAAAAGAAAATGCATTTTTTAAAATCGCTACTACTTTTTTTAAATATTGATATTTTTGCTCAATGTTTTATTTTAAGATTTTCAAACGTTTATTACATAAGACTGCACATGGATTTTCAGATACATCTAATATTACATTTAATATAATTTTTTTACTGATATACGTGTATATGTATATAGTGAAAAGCGATGAAATCTAACACATATTTATATACTTTTATAAAAAATAAAAGTAAAAAAAAAAACTGAAGGCTAATTCCTTGGGTAACTTTATCACATATATAATAAAGAATGTACACATTTTTTTTTTTAATCTCTAACTCAAATACAAAAAGTACCTTAGCATTTTTAAAACTGGAAAGTGTCAAAAATATGAACATGGAGAAAAAGCCATTTAAAGTTTTAAATGAAATGAGTAATTGCGTGGGGGTATTAACAAAATTTACAATGCCTCGCGATATTATTGCCGTATGGGTAAAAATGGTGTGTCACAATATTCATAATTAAACAATCTTTCATTTAATGTTTAAAAAAGAAAATTGACTTTTGACCAATTTTGAGGTAAACTGTCCCATTAAATACTAATAATCTTTTGAAATTTTTTTTAAATTCTAAGCATAGCACATTTTCAATTTTTACACCTTCGTATGGGGGAGGGGGTACTTTTAACTGCGATTTGTTTGAAAACTGCATCTAAATTTATCTTTGAGATATTAACTTTTTGTAATTTTTAATACCATTTCTGTAATGGTGGCAACTGAAGTACTGCATTTCTGTAGAAAATAAAGGGAAAATAGTTGGAAAATGGTAGATTATTATATCTTTTTGTTTCCATTTTCTCAAATCAACTGAAAAAATTGTAATTAAAATACGTGCTATTTAAAGAATGAAAATAAATGATTTCTTATAAAACATCAAGCTATTATAAATTATGTTTAATTTTAAGTATCCATATTAATGTTACAAACAAATAAAAGTACATGAATCATTAGATATAGAAGATTTTTTCTGCCGAGTTTACGTCATCGCTTTTTGCTGGATTTGTGTAATATTCCGCAATAGTGACGTCCTGTGCATACTTTTCTATAGATGTTTATGACTGGATTGTAAATGTGGAATTCTTCAGCGGATGCAAATGGCGTCATTTTATATAAAATAAAAGCGTGCATTTCGTCTTAAAACCGAAATAAGTATTGTAGAAGTGCATCATTTTCACTCCAGTGGCTTTGAAATTCTTCACATGTGGAAATGCTTCACTTTTGAAAATAACGCAATTGGAATCACACATTGATAAAGCGCAAAGTTTTACAAAAACTTAGAGTATCTTTATAGAGCAGCAGGGACCTTTGCATTAAAATAATATTTGTTTGAGAGTTAGACTAATCAATATAAGATGCATCTTTTATTGTAACTAATTTTGCAGTTTGCTATAATATAATATAACAGTTCTTTTTAAAAAATTTTATTTCGTCGAAATTCGACGGGTTCCGCCTCGTAATAATAATAATAATAATTTTTTCCCCTCAAGGGGGGTGGGAGCGACACTAAGTTCTGAAAAAGCAGAATTCCTGCTTCCTTCTTCTTTATCTATTTATATTAAAGAATGCATTGATAACTTAAAAAAAGATTGAGAAACAACATTTCTGCTGTATCTGCCATCCAATTAATGTAATCTAATGTAATGTGAGCCATCTAATTATATGGATGACATGTGACATTAAATCATTTCAGTTTTTGCCTTTGCTTTTCACTTATTTTAATAATATAAAAATACGGAACGTCCTCAAGAATATTACATTTTAGCTTATTTTTCATAATATACTCGGTCATTCATAAGGAAATTAAATAGTTATCATATTATTAATAAATAATGTATAAAACAGGAAGGATGGGGATGTACTATTTTTAAAGAAAAACGCTATGCAATCAATGGTATAAGTGCAAATAGATATCGAACATTGGTTCCTTTTTCTAAGATAGTTCTATTTCGTATAAATACACGTGTATAGGATGCTGTGTGAGCAGATAGCTATAAAACATTTATTCGTTGCTTTCTACATCTGTTTTTACAAAAATTATTGCGACCTACCTTTTATCTTTCGAAATTGGGCATTTTTTCTGTTCTTATACACTTTGAGGTAGTTATCGCAATATATCATCAATATCGATATTAACTCATTGATATATTGCGATATTAAATTTCTGATATCATCCAGCTCTACCCCAAACAAAAGAAAAAAATTCCAAAAATCTAAAGAATTTTTATACATTTTTGTTATTTATTATTATGATAACGATATCATTACTGGGGGGGGAGGGGGGAGGGGGGGGGGGGGGTTCAAGGGATGATAACATATGATATTGTAAGGGGGGGAGGGGGTCCAAAAATACCAAAAAGTTGATAACGTTACATATGCACAGCTTCAAAAGAGTAAATAATTTCAACTGTATGTTATTAAGAAAAGATTTTTTTCTAATAATAAAGAAAAATTACAGCTATGTGAATAAAGTAAATGTATGTTTCAAATTTTATAGTAAATTTTCTACCTTACAATTTTCATTAATTGGTATATTACTGAAATAATTTTGCACATGAATTTTCATTTTTAACGACCTGCTTTTAAAATGTGATTATTTAATAATTATTTTAAACTTTCATTTCTTTTTTAATAGTAAGTCACATGTAAATACATTTTCATTTAAGAAGAAATATAATTATTTGCGCTGTTTTACAAATTGGCATCAATATAAAAAAATTACTTTTTCTAAATATGAAAAAAATATCTCTTGAAATGCTGAAAATTTGAATATAAAATTGAAAAATGCCTACAAAAAAATAATTAAATTCTTATGCATAGTTTTTGTTCCTATAAAACTGTAACCTTAATAAATAACCTTTGTAAATAACCTTATAGACAAGCTAATCAGAAAAGCGAAAGAAAAAATTAAATAGATCCAACCAGGACAAAATAAAAAAGATTATACACCCCCCTAAACATACATGAACGGAATAGCACTAAAAATAAAACGCGAAATTAGTAAACTCGGAAAGATAGTCCCAATCACACCCAACCCTTCCCTATTTAAAACGATACGAAATGAAGCAGAAAGATATGACGAATTACAGACGGCAGGAGTATATAAAATTAAAACCTCAGATACAGAAAATAAGGAAATTACATACATCGGGATGACCAAGCGAAAAATAAGCGAAAGGTATAAGGAGCATATCCGCAACATAAAATATAATAATCAAGCAACAGCCTTCTCAAGAACAAATTAAAAAAAACCCATAATACCTCAATCAATTAAAATAGAAAAAATAGCTGCATATGATAATCCCCACAACACCCTAATGAGAGAGGCTATTGAGATTAACCTCAAAAGAAAAAGTGTATGCAACGATATGGCGCATGCAAATGTTGACTCCCGTTGGCTAAAAATGCTGGAAAGAAGGGGAAAGTGAAAAGGGAGAAGGGGGAAAAAGTGGAAAGAGAGAGATGATAAAAGGTCGAAAGTGAAACTGCGAGCCGCCAATTGAAACTGATGAAGTCCAAGAAATGGACGAAAACGTTTTTTCAGAGAAGTGCCAAAGAGTATGGACAATGCAGTATATATTTATAAATAGCATAGTTTTAACAATATACCGGAATATATGTCCTTTTTAAGTAAAAAAATATGTTTTTGTTTTTAAGAAAAGTAAAGAAATGTAAATTATAATTTTCGATTTTAATATGTACAAAACGAAAGATAAAAGATTTTTTCAAATGAAAATTAAGTGTCATGAATCTTTATATATTAATGTAAAACAAATGTGGTAAAAGTGTCTATACTGGTGGCTACTATAATGCCTGAAATATAGGTATAAGAAAATTTAAGTAAAATCCTATAAAACTTTTTAAAGGAATGATTTTGAGCCATTTTAACAATTAATAGCTCTTAAAATAATTCTTCGATTTAAAAAAGGTCTGTTTCAGCATTTTTATCAAGCATTTCTCTATAATACCACCATTTTTTGTATGCAGTAGTTTTTATAATATTAGTGTAGACACACAAAAAATTCCTTTGCGTCAGCAGTGAAAGTATTAGTTACTTTTTTTTAGAATAGCGAAAAACATAAACTTGCTCATGGCAGAAGCTTATTTTAAAGATTTTTTTTAAATCATAAAAAAAAAAATTTTACTTAAATTTGGTTACAATCCTATTTCCTTCAGGATGCACTATAAATGCAAAACAAATTTGTGTTGAATAAGTACTACCTATTTTTAACTTGAGTACAACTGTTGTACAGTGAAACATAAAAAAAACAAGTGGGTAAGTGTGATCACAGATCGCACAGAGGGTTTCATTTAATATTCCTTTCAAAACAATTTATCCTTTTGAAAAATCTGTTAGTTCCACATTTTACAACCAGGGGCCGAACTTGATTCTAAACAAACTTGTATCCGAACGAAAATCCATTTTACATACTATCCGTAGATATATTAGTCGAGGGGATTGGGCCCATAGCACCCGAGATAAGTAGACGCACCTGGCGGAAAAAAATGGAACTAAAATATGTAAGGCTATGGTGCATAATAAGAAAGAATGGTCAAAGGGGTGGCTAAAGTTGGAAAATTTCTCCCCAGGTTAAAAGGGCGGAGGTTAGAAAAATTCCTTAAAATACACAAGTTAGAGGCCAGAGGGGTAAATAATATAAGACTAGCTGGCTTCACCCACTAGCGGGCCCCTCCTTTTCATGAACCACTCCTTTTTTATAAAATCTCAAAGCGAACGAACCTCGACCCGGGTCTCCCGCTGCCTACGGCACCGTATAGCAGGCGTGCTGCGCACGCACTGCAAACTCATAAAAAAAAGCGTATCACGCTCGAACAAAAATCAAACCGGGTCCCCGCTGCCTTCGGCACAGTATAGCAGGCGTGCTGCGCACGCACAGCAAACTCTTTTAAAAAAGCCTTTCGCTATAATGAAAGTTGAACCTGGTCCTCGCTGCCTACGGTACCTTATAGCAGACGTGCTGGGCACGAACTGCAAACTCTTTTTAAAAAGCTTATCGCCCTCGAACGAAAGTCGAACCGGGTCCCCGCTGCCTACAGCACCGTATAGCAGGCGTGCTGCACACACCTGCAAAATCTTGTAAAAAAGGCAATCTCGCTCGAACGAACCTCCAACCGGGTCCCCGCTGGCTACGGCACCGTATAGCAGGCGTGCTGTGCATGCACTGCAAAATCTTGTGAAATGGCAATATCGCTCAAAAGAACCTCGAACTAGGTCCCCGCTGCCTACGGCACCGTATAGCAGGCGTGCTACGCACGCACTGCAAAAACTAGCATTTCGTCTCTCCCCCCTACCTCCACATGCCTGAAATTTCACGCGGTCTTTTTTTTATAAAATTTATCTTATGTGTTATAAAATATCTTAAAGTTTCAAACAGATCGACTTGTTATATTTCCTAATTTTAACAAAATTGAGTTACGTTAGTTCTGCATTCCTCCACCAGGGAGCGCACTCTATTCGTAACAAAAGCGTATCTGAAGGAAACTCCTTCACGCAACCTTTCCGTAGATACATGAGTCATAATGGTGGCGTTCTTAATCAAGAATTCTGTTAGTTCCGCATTCCACCACCAGGGAGCGCACTCCATTCTTAACAAAAGCGAATCTGAACGAAACTCGGTTAAACAATCTATCACTGGATATGTTACTTGAGTTGGTGGCGGTCTTAAGCGTGAAATTAAGAAATTTGCTGAAAGTACTATTCGGAAATAGTGGTAACTAAAATTTTGACTTTTGTATATTTAATAAGTAGCATATATGTGAGTATATCATAGTCCTCAAAAAAGGACATCTAAAAAGGTCAGAAACGCTAATGTTTTAATATCTGTTATGATCGGTGCAGGAGGATGAAAGTAAATTTGGAGGAAAACCATTATTTGGACGCTTAAGGTGGCCCAAAATGACTAAACAAAATTTTAAACATTATTTCTGAGATCTGTGAGATGAAAGCTTTCAGTAGACATGGTACATCCAAAACTGACTCCCCCCCCCCCGCTGCTTATCTTCGGTCCTATGTGGGAAACCAAAAAACAGAAGATGCAAAAATACAAGTTGGAACAGGGGTGCCAGGCTGGGAGCAATCCCCCCCACTGTGGCTCCAATAGAGCAAAGTTATAAGCTGTTAAAGATTGAAGTGAACTGAAGAATCAGCCCTTTTTGAGTGAGTAACCAATAGGGTAGGGGCGCAGCCCCAGGGGTGCCCCGTAGCTACTAAAAGAATGAGCGAAATTTTAAGGTGTATAATGAGGAGGTACGCCACCCGCCCTTCCCGGGCAGGCCCTCAAAGTTGGTATTTTTTGGAAATTTTTAAAGTGAAGGAGTTAGCTGCTGTAATAAGGATAGTATTATAATTTTTGGGTTTAACTTGATGGCAATAAATATGCGTTAC
The DNA here is from genome assembly GCA_963932465.1 of Maratus speciosus. Taxonomy (NCBI): domain Eukaryota; kingdom Metazoa; phylum Arthropoda; class Arachnida; order Araneae; family Salticidae; genus Maratus; species Maratus speciosus. The sequence continues at coordinate 118,282,669 of OZ010788.1, read as the reverse complement.
CCCCTGAGACAATATTTTCTTCAACTCTTAAGGAAATACGTTGTTGCATTGCTGGAATTGAATAATCTGCCTAAAAAAGATCCAAAACGCACCTCATTGTCCACTACACATACAGATTAAGTAAATAATAATGTATTACCCCTGAGACAATATTTTCTTCAACTCTTAAGGAAATACGTTGTTGGCATTGCTGGAATTGAATAATCTGCCTAAAAAGTATCCAAAATGCACCTCAGTGTCCACTACACATACAGATTAATTAAATAATAATTAATATCTCAGATTTTAATGAAGCTATCATGCACTGAAATTATCCGATAGCGGGCGAAGCACGTCATAATAATATCTGTAATGCGAACTAACCCGGATATTTAATCAAAAGTATTTCCTTTTCCCCCCTCCCCCTTTCCATTGACACAACCTAACAAATAAAAAATATGCGATACGGGCGAAGCACACTTTTGCCTCCCCTCGAAAGGTATACCTGTCTGATAGAGCTGAACCTCACGCAAATTGATAGATTTCCTAATTTAAATTATTTCGTGGCTAGAAAAGCACGTGCCGCCATTTTATTCTATTCATTAGAGAGAAATGAAACCGATTAATTAAATAAATAATTAATATCTCAGCTCGTAATTAAGCTATCTCTTTGAACCGGGTATGTATGAAATCTGCAAGATATTTCCAGCCCGGATGTCAAAAAATTTAATCGAAAAATCTAATATTTAAAAAGTTTAAATTTCATATTAGACTTTCCTGCCTTTAAATTTCTCCCACGCCGATATGTCTGAGAGATGACGACAACTGCGTTCCGGTGAATGGAAATCTGTTTTCATTGTCTTTTCAAATACAGAAATTAAATTTTTATCGATCGATTTTTAGTGGATTTTTTGCGTTTTAACCTACGCAGAAATTTGAAATTGATACCAAAATAAAGTAGAATTTTTTCCGCGTGTTTCTACACCTGTTACGAGTTTGTACGACCGATACTTCGGTAGATGCGATTTTGCTTTTTAAACGTCCACTTCATTTATTGCTTAAATTACTCCATGGTAACCCTGCATCGGCTGATTTGACGGAGCATCCGCTGAATTTACTGGCAACCCTTAGGGGAAACTGGGGAGGATTTCGATATAGTGCGTTCGCACCTGCATTCAAAAGGTTGATTGGTTAATTTTAGAATTTAATTAGCCCGTAATTCGGTTAATTACCGACTTTTTCAAAATTTTATGATTTGTTGTTTGATGTGAGGTGTTCAGCTATAAGTACACAAAATTTCAAGTCTCTAACATGTATAGTTTCTGAGAACGGACTCTGTGACGGACAGACAGACAAGGGAGTGAGACGAATAGGGTTTCGTCAGATGAACGAAACCCTAAAAAAAAAACACTTTTATTTAAACTTGGTTAATACATTTCTTAGTAGGAGGCATTATTGGTATAAAACAAAGTTGAGTTTAAATTACCCTATCTAACTTTAACTTGGAGTATGGTTTCTATAAGAAAAAACATTAAAATAAACCTCTTTAAAATTTTAGTTATGCAATTTTCCACCAGGGGCACCACCAAAGTTTAAAACACTGTAATGTAAGTTTATCAATACATAAATTTAACAAAGGCAGAAACTTATTCTGACGATTCGAATGAAATTTGTTCATGAGAAGCGAATTTAAAATGCATTTGAAAAGTTATTTGAAGACATAGTTTTACACAGATATACATGAAGCATCATAAGTTTATAAAGGTCATAGAAAAGAGCTCTTCTAACAATAATTGGCAATAAAGTATCATGCATCTGAATTCTTTTGTGCTGCACTATGAAAGAACCATCAATGTTACCCACATATTTTCAATGGAGAGCATGCCTTAGTAACATATAAAAATTTTGCAAGGTTTCAAATAACATAACGGCATTAAAAGGCATTTTAAGTAATTACCGAATTGTTTTGTATTGCCCTAAAATAACTATAAATGTTATATACACCCTATTTAATAAAAACCATGCTGTAAGTGATTGTAACAACATACTATAATTACATTAAAGCCAGTATTCTACAAATCCCACATCTAAGTGTTTCAAAGAACATTTCATAAATTTGTTACATTAGATTTTACATATATAGGGTAACTATTTCATTACACAGAACTATTACTGAAAATTTCATTGAAATCTGAAATGGGGTTAAGATTTCAATGTTCAGAATTTCAATATTCAACCTGATTCTCTCAGGAATCGAATCCCGGCTTATAGGGCCAAATGTCCTACCATTTAAGCTAACTGGGCCGACAACCGAAGAGCATATTTCGCTCAACCTTATTGGTAATAACATCTGGTCTGCCATGTAGACAGCTCAACAGTTATGTTAAAATAATAGTTTATCCGCATACCCATTGTTTATATGAAGTTCCCTTACCTGTGGTTTATTCTGTTGAGCTGTCTACATGACAGACCAGATGTTATTACCAATAAGGTTGAGAGAAATATACTCATTGGTTGTCGGCCCAGTTAGCTTAAATGATAGAACATTTGGGCCTGTAAGCCAAGGATCTACGTTCGATTCCTGGACTGGGCATTTTTTCGCTCAGTTGGAAATATTCAATTTGTATCGTTTAAAAGTCATAAAAAATAGCTCTTCCACAGTAATTAATGATAAAGCATCATGGATCTGAATTTTTTTGTGTTGTCCTATGACAGAACTATAAATGTTATACATATTTTCAATGGAGAGTATACCCTAGGAAGCCTTAGTAACATATAAAAATTTTGTAGGGTTTCAAATAACATAATGGCATTAAAATGCATTTTAAGTAATTATTGCTCATAGATGGTAGTGTAATTGAATTCTTTTGAGCAGCCCTATATAATTGTGACTTAAAAAGGCCTATAGAGGGCACTAATTGCAGCTGTCGGTACAGGACAATTGTCTCTTTGACTAATGCTAATTGTGCCATTGAAACCGTTATTTATTGCAAGCGCGTTTGAAAGTTTCAGATATTCAAATTCAGATGATTTTTACCTTGTTTATATAAAAAAAAATTTTTGATCTAATTTTATTGTGTGCAGTTCAATTCTGGAAGATTAATCCATTTGCACTTAAAACAATATAAATAGTTCAGCTAATTAATAAATTAATACTTCGATTTCATCAATAAATAAATAAAATAATATAAATAAAAACAAATTTAACAGATATGTAATTGAACAATGCACCTAAATAATGAAAACAATAAGAATCAAAATGGGTACTGTAGATAACAAAATCTTTGGTGATTTAATCGGCTATTAACCTCTGGCATGCGGTTAATACATAAGTATTGCTTTTAATACATTTAAAAATTTTATTTGAATGCATAACTGATATTTTTTATATAAAAATGCTTTCTGGTGTTGTTAGTTAAAAATATTTTTAAAATATATATTAAATATAAAAAATTTATTAAAGTTTTTAATAAAAAAGTGGCTTTCACCTATGTTCTGTACGCTGGGCAATACCTTTTATAACCCATGTATTTTCTGGTCTATACTATAAAGCATTTTATTTTTTTAAAAACATGTTTATGAGTAACAATTAAGTCATATCAACAGTGGCAGTGACCCAAACAATCAATTTCATTTTATTGTAAATTTTTAACTTCTAAATGCACAATTTCAATTCTTTACATCTTTGAATAGGAAAAAAAAAGTACTTCCAAATACAATTTCTTTTAAAACTGTATTTCAATTTACTGATTTTCTATTCTGTTTTCATATATTTTTCAAGCATGAATTTTTTTAAAGCCATCTCAGAAATGAACGTACAACCCAATTATGGAAGATCAATCACTTTTCCCTTCAAATAATTTAAATAATTCAACACTTGTATGCTTCTGTTCAATATTTTTTAACTAAATTGCCTAACAAAATTAAAACTTCACAAACAAATAAATAAAGCATGAATTTAATAGACATTTAATCGAATTACATGCCTAAACACTGAAACAATCAAAATCAAAAAGATTGCTATAAGTGCAAAAATATTTAGCAATTAACCACTGGCATACAGCTATGAAAGCGCCAAAAATGCTTTTTTATAGTTTTTGAGCAACGTAGGAAAATGTACAAAATGTAAAATATCTATTACAGTTTTCAATTAAAAATGATTTTCACCTATGTTCAGTATATCCGGATTATTCAACAAGGTAACCCAGGATTGATTGGCTGGTTATTTTGAAATAGCAACTTGAAAAGTTCTTTTTTTTTTAAATCAGATAACATAGAAACCAACTAACAATGCTTTATGAAAAAAGTAAACAAAACTTAATAGATTAAAAACATACCTAACTCCAATAATGGTTAACATTTCTCCTTTTTCAAATGATAATTCACCAACTTCTTTTGCTGAATAGTTACTTAGAGCATTGCAAACAAATGTCTAAAAATATTAGGTACATTTTTAATATATTAGCTACACATAGAATTCAAAACGAGTTAAATCTGTTCTCAAATCCAAAGGGGATTCTTTCTGACAAATTTTTTAATTCACTTTTGTTCGAAAACACATGAAATTGATAGGTGTTGTTATTCAAAAACTATGTAATCAAAAGAAGTTTTCCATTTTTTGGCAAACGCAAAAGATCTTTCAGAAAATACTGTCAAAGTTGGCATTTTAAATCAAATTTCTAGACATGACAGCAAGAGAAAGGAGAAAAAACTGTTGTCATGTACAAAAATCACTTATAACTTGATAAGTAATTTATTTATCAAAAAATGGAAACCATAATTCGATTCCAAATCCCTTCAATAGTCAGGTTTGCCAATTTAATGCCTTTACATTTAAAAATGAGCCAGAAAGTTTCATGTTTGTTAAGCAGGGAATTTAAGAACAGACTTAAAGTATTTTAAATTTGCAATATAAGAGAAATAGAAACAGTCAGTCAAAAAATAAAGATAAGAATGAAAAATCACACATCGGGCATAGATTATGAAACACTTTCTAACATTAAAAAACTATAATTAAAAAATGTTATGTGATGATATTCCTGATTTCAATGAAAATGACATTTCACTGATTTGAATGAAATGAGATATCTAAATAAATTTTTTTTTAAATGCATAACACAGTAAATATAATTTTTTTGCAGTTGTTCTCCATATCTAGTAATATGTGTGAATTCTTTCGAGGCATGAAAAGGCTGTACGTGATCTACAGTACTTATACACACCACACAATACATTAAAAATTAGTTAAGTTTAAAAATACATACTGCAGCTGAAAACGTACTTCTAGCAATTACCGATCATAGGCATCCTGTAACTGGATTTCTTTTAGCATCTCTGTAAAGTGAACGATAAATGCTATGAACTCTATAATCTATAAAAAACATGTTGTAGTACACCTCAGTGATCCATAAGAATTTTATTATGTTTGTTGAATTGTACCATCATTAGAATGTACCTCAAATGGATAATGTATTGGAATTTTATTGTTTGATCCTGTAAACAAACAGTAAATTCTACTTATTCTATACTAAATTGAAAGCATGTAGTAACCCTCTTCAGTGATGCAATCAGTCTTCAGTCAATGTTATTATGTTTGAATTATAACATCAACAAAATGCATTATAAGCGATTTTTCTCTCTTATAATGTAACAGAATTCCTTTGTGAGTTCCTGTAAATGCTGCACACTTCATTTATAATACTAGGAATTCTATAGCTAACCTCAATAACATATAAAAATTACATGGCAATCCAAGTATACTTATGAGAGTTAGGGGACAACCAGACAGACAAACCAAATTCATAAGCACTTTTCAACTACATTGGAAAGCATTAAAAAAGAAAATGCATTTTATTGCTAAATATCACGTGCATTTTAATTGTCAAATTGCTACACGGAAAAATGCAAAAAGTCATTCAATAGGGAATGGTGTCTTCTTTAAGTTTTTAGGATTTTCCCCACATTGAGAAAAAAAAAAAATTAATTTTCAATACTAACCCTAGATTTGACACTAGGATACGAATCTAAATCTTCAAATTTCCATAAACTTTCATGAAGTTTCATGAATAGTCCCGGACATAAACAATATAAAAAATTAGACAAATTTGGAGAGGAGATCCATACATTAACGTTCAGTATTAATACAAGTTTTATTCCTATTTCTCAATGGATAATATTATTAGTGCTACAAAAATAATAAATATAGCAGTTGAATATTCTAATAAATACATTTATTAATAGCATTTATGAAATTTATAATTTCTTTCAATATGATCCCTTAAAATCTACTGATGATGCTCTTTTATGTATAACTTGAAAACTACTTGCCAAAATAAACCTCAAGAAATCAATTTCTACTAAAAAATTTACACAACATTTCACAATTTTTGCAAATAATAATTTGAGAAAACTTTCACTTAATTCTAAAATAAATAAATTTTGCCTCTTACCAAAATAATGTTTTTAATGTTAATGCAAATATTCTAAATTTATGTGGCACCATTTTTTTTAATTATGATCTGTTTGAACAATAAAGACTTTTCTTGCAATTCATAAGATTACGTTAACCCGTCAGCACTTTTGTTGGGATAATATCTACCTAAATCACATTTTTTTTTTTTTTTTTTTTTAAAGATAAATTTTTTTGAGGATGCTTCTGACCTGACTTGTACCTTTCAAGGTCAAAGTCGAGAAAGGGTGGGTGAAGCAGTGTCTTTTCTTTGTTCGCTAGAAGGGGAGAGATATATCCATTGGGACTAAAAAATCCTGCACGCGTAGAAATGTTTCATTTCGATAGACACGTTCATTTCTTATGGGATACACACACTAAAATAATTTTAATTACAGACTAACATAAAAGGGTATTAAATGTAATTAATATAAATTTTATGAAATAATTCAACTTTTAAGATAAACAAATTGTTTGCATATTTTCTAAAAAAAAAAAAAAAAACATTTTTACAAAAACTGCTACAAAATCTGAAAATAAAAATGAAAAGCATGATTTTTTTCCTAAAAGAAGTAGTATACTGATCCTTTTACAATATGGAACAGTAGATTTGTTTTTAAAACAAATTTAGCCAAAAATATAATGGGAGACAAAATGGGGTGAGATTTATCCCATGCGTGTAGTAACGTAATAGAATCGGGCGTGTGTGCTGACGGTTAAATTGTTCTCACTGAAAAAATATGCCAAAGAGGTCGGCAATTAAGTATTTGATTGACTATTAAATAAATAAATATTAAAAACATTTACTTGCATTTTCCTTTTCTTTAAAAGTTTTAATTTTGATATACAGAAGTAAGACTTGGGTTTTACTTCTTTTACTTTTCTATTTTAGTACTTAGGTATTAAGTGCATGCCATTGCCATTAGCAAACTTTGGGTCTATTAACAAACAAATCCTTTTTTGTTTCTGACAAAAAATATTTAACATTATTGCAGGTTTATCTTCCGTAATTGTATTGTATGCTAAGTATTGGCATCAATTATGAGTGATGCTAGATGCTAATAACTAATTATATTGTTTAAAACAAAGGTAGTTAGTTGCCTTTACCGGTGCAGAGTTGTATACACTAAAATAGATCAATTAACAGCAAACTTGATTAAGGAACTTTCTACTATGTCATACAAACATATATGTGAATCACCCATAACATACATATATTATATGACCCTACCATAAATATTATATAATACAAAATGACATATTTAATACATGCTATACATGAATAAATACATACATGCATATGAATGATCAATTAACAGCAAACTTGATTAAGGAACTTTCTACTATGTCATACAAACATATATGTGAATCACCCATAACATACATATATTATATGACCCTACCATAAATATTATATAATACAAAATGACATATTTAATACATGCTATACATGAATAAATACATACATGCATATGAATACATATACAACATGAAAGCTTTGGCAATTAAAGGCTGGTATGAAGTCAATATGTAAATACACATTTTCACACACAAAATTTGAATCACATTTTCAAATTTTTTTCTCCTTATTCTTTTATTATATATAAACTAATGAAAAAGCTGACAAATCAATTTAGTACAGGAATGTAAACATGACACAAATTTATCAAAATGACAAAAAATAAATAAAATAAAATAAAATAAAAATAGAGTTTATAAAAAGAAGAAAACACACCTATCTCTAATTTCATCTTAAAATCTTTCTAGTTTTTTTTTTTAATGTTGAATAAATGGCAATACAAAACTAGTTACTAGATGAAGTTAAATTTTAAATTATTAAAACAAAAACTACATTACAAGGCAGAAAATTGAAAAGAATCTCGAAAAGTACAAAAAAGCTGAAAATGGCAGATCCATAGGGATTAGTTATTCCAGGAACTGTTATACATCAATCATAATAATGTTAACTGTCTTTCTTTCCTGGATGTCCTTGTTATTCGTTCTGAAAATGGCTTTCAGACTACCGTCTTTCGTAAACTTTTTGCTGTCAGTTTCCCACCTCACTGGTATTCTTCTCATCCTCCTAACCAGAAATTCGCTGCTTTCAATACTTTTGTTTTTCAGGCTACCAATATTTGTTCCACTCCTAAGTTACTTAGTGCTGAACTTAATTACCTCAAAGCTATTGCTGTTGATCGTGGTTATTCCTCTAATATATATTCTATTTATAAGAAATTGACGAAAACCATCCATTCTGAAAAGCATTCTAATTCCAACTCTAATACTTCAGTTCTGTTGCCATTTTTCACTAAAATCAGTCAGCAAGTTGCTAAAATCTTATGAAGGTTTGGTTTTAATGTTATTTTTTCTCCTGTTAATCTCTTTTTCAAATCTCAAACACCCCATTGATCACCTAGATAACTGGGGTATTTACCAAATCTCTTGCCAGTGTGGTCTTACTTATATTGGCTAGTTCGTTTAAAAGAGCATGAAGGTTATGTTAACAAGTTGGAAATTGCTCGTCAAACATGGCAAATGAGGTACGTTCGTACTATAACTAGTTTTATATATTATTTTTGCACCCCATATTGTACTGAATGTATATTTTTTTGCGCTTCATGAGTGCATAATCTGTAACATCATTAAAATGCACTTGCAATATTTTTTTCTCATTCCCTGTAGTGTAACGGAACACTTTTGACTGTCCCTGTAATTAAACTATACATCCGAATTTAATAAAATTTGAAATGGCTCGACAAAATTTTGCAACAATTATATATTTAAAATTTTAGACCATTCGGAAGGCTGTAACATCATTAAAATGCATTTCCAATATTTTTTTTCCATTGGCCGTAATGTAACGGAAAACTTTTGACTGTCCCCGTAATTAAACTATGCATCCGATTTTCATAAAATTGGAAATGGCTTGACAAAATTTTGAAACAATTATATATTTAAAATTTCAGACCATTCGGAAGGCTGTAACATCATTAAAATTCACTTGCAATTATTTTTGCCATTGGCCGTAATGTAAAGAAAAACTTTTGACTGTCCCTGTAATTAAAGTATACATCCGATTTTCATAAAATCTGAAATGGCTCGACAAAATTTTGCAACAATCATATATTTAAAATTTCAGACCATTCGGTTGGGTAGTTTTTGCTCTGTTATATGCGAACAGACAGACAGACGGACTGAACGACGACTATAGATGCTACGTATTTATATAATTACGAACGCACCTAAAAATCAGGTGCTTAAACGTTCTTCTATTGCTCAACATTGTTGGTCTTTTCAACATAGGTTCAATTTTTCCTCCGCCATCATTATCCAAAAATGTTCTTCTAACCTTGATCTTGATTTTTGGGAAGCTTACCACATCATTAAAAATTCTCACTCTTTAGTCAATGACTTATCTAGTGCTCCTGATTTTCCAAGTATTTGGAAAGCATTAATTTAATTTCCCCCTTTTTTGGTTTCTTTTTCTCTCATTCTCCGGTAGATGTCGCTACTTGTCCACTCAGTCACTTCATCTTCTCTCTCATTGGTTGTTTTTGGTGCATTTGCTACCCATATCGGGTATATACACTGGTGTGCAAAAATTAAGTACGGAACTTTTTTAAAGGTCATACAGCAATTTTGCAAATTGATACAAATTGAACTGTAATATCCTAGATTTATAAGAATATGGAAAAAGTGAACAGAATTTCCAAAAATGATGCAAATCTATTGTGCCTTTTCGTGCCGCTGCTATGTTAATTTCTTCATTTCGTCCTTAATTTTTCCACACCAGTGTAAGTCGGTGTGCATCTCTGTCATTTTGCCCAGCCTTGCTTTTCCTAGCACGCTTTGCCTTGCTCTATCTTGCACTGAAAAAGAATCTCGCTAGTAGATTCGAAACAGCTGTTTGCTGCCTTTTACGTATTATTTGTGCATTTTTAAACGTTGGTTTTTTGCTCCTTAATAATAATGTTATGTCTGTTAGACAATGCTCAAGACAAATAAACCTGCCCAGACTCCCCAATGACATGAAATAGAATGGACTATTCCGTACCTTCATAGATGAAAGAGAACTACAGATAATGGTACTCCTTTATTCTGAAATGTTTTGCATGGTGTTTATTTAAAGCAACCGTTGTTTGACATACAGATGAATGGTTACTATTTTGAAGTCTCACTTTGTTCTTTTTTCAGGTTTTGTAAAAATGTTGAAATATTTCACTGAGAAAACTGTTATTGTAGAATCTATACCACATGGAAATTATATCAAGAAATTGGCAATAAATAAAATTGTACTTCAAAATGGCAAATACATGCCATTTATTTGGAAAAAACTTGTTGGTGTCTGTGTGTGTTTAAGGTGCAGTTATTTTTTTTTTTTTTCTTTTATAAATGAATGTCTTACATATGTATCATATGAATTGAAAAAGATTAAAATTCCTTATTTAGATAAAGTTTAAACAAAAAGCTTAATGAAATATTTTTTGCTTTTTCAATTATGAAACATTTCAGCCTATAAAGTTGACCCCCCCCCCCCCCACCCTAAGGAATCTAATCAATTAGCATGAATTATTATTACACATTCAAAATCTGAATAATGTGAGAGTAAAAATACAAAATTTGTATTGATTGCTTTCGCCGAATAACTCTTTACTTTTGTGCAACGCTTTGAAGAACAATATGTAGTGAACATCAAGCAAATATGTGCAGCTGGTATGTAAATTATAAAATACAGTGAACTCTCAAAAATCTACAAATGCATACTAAAATCCATACATCATTCGCAATGTAAACAATGAAACATTTTATTTCATTAATCATTTAATTGATTCAAATTTAATGATGCATCATTTGGAGGATGGAAGGGATAAGAGATTTAAAAAAAAAAATCACTAAAAGAATAATATACTAAAACAAAGATATTTTTTTTTTTTTAAGAATCTTACTATATCCTGCTTTTTGGATCTTCTATGCTCATTTTTCTTATTTTCGATGTGTATATCAGAAGCAACAACTTTTGATCGACCCACTTCATCTTTTGTTCCCTCTGAATGTTCAGATGAACTTTCTTCTTCAGAACTAAACAAAATGAATATGGAAATTAGCTTTCTTAAATAAATAAAATAATAATAACTTTAATCCCTTGAAAGGTGGTGGGATGGGACATATATGTCCCACTTAATTTTAATCCCTAAACATCACAATGACACCAGAATTATTATTATTTTTTTTTTTTTTTTTTGCTCTTATAATGTAGATGAAAAAAAGCTTTTAATTATTTTTAAATAAATTTGTTCATGAATCCTGGTTTCATTAAATCATTTCAACACTTTAGCAACAGAAGTAATTTGTCCTTAAAAGGGTTAAGAATATCTATGATCAGCTGTGTAGTCATAAAAAATACAGAGAATATACACTACAGAGGATATAAGCCAGAGAGTAAATTCTATAACTTTACCTGATAAACAGAGAGTGTATAGCAGAAGGTACACAGTGTATACCACCATTATAAGTGAAAACTGGGAAATTGAGTTAGTAGCCAGCGGCCGGTAGACTCAGTTTTATTAGTGGCCAGGGCCACTATAATGTTTCAAACTTTCTTGCTATCTAGATAAACTATAATCGTTGTACATATACATATTTTTCTATACAAAAAAAAAAAAAAAAAAAAAAACGATAAAATGTTATTTGGATTTTATTTAATAAGTAAATGTATTATTAAACACACTACACACATTACATACAGTTGAAATCTAAGCTGGTCAGTGTATTTCGCAGGATTAAAAAGTAGCTCTTGAAGAATAATAATCTAACTGCTGAGCATGTGGCAGGAGTCGAATATATTGAAGATACTGCAATGTCCTTAAAATTCGCTTGCCTCTGGTGGATACAAAGGAATAAATTACTTGAAATGCATGTGGAATCCTGATGAATATATTTTGCAAAATAAAACTGTATTTCTTGAAAAAATAATCCAACTGAAAAGCAAGCACATGGTGAAAAGTAGAAATATTGAAAATATAGCTAAGTCGTTGAAATCTGCTTGCATCCAGTAGGAAAAAGAATTAACCAGTTTGCTAATTAGATGTAATCAAAGTAGAGATGCATATGTCCATGAAAAAAGCTGTATTTCACTTGGCGATTGATAACTTTTTAATCGGCACTTGGTGAGTGGCGACTAGGGTGGCGATTGATGTTCGATTTTTTAATCTCCACTTTTACAACTTTAATCGTCATGTGGCGAGTGACAACCATTAATTTTCACCTCTAACCACCATATACATTTCACCGCAGCCCTGTCTATGATATAATGATTCCTCTATAATTATGCAAGATATACAATTTATTGAAGTTATGTATAATAAAATAAGAAATTTTTCCTGTTTTACAAAAAGGTGACATTGTCTTAACTACTCCTAGGGGACACACAAAACATAATCGCCACCCAATGATGAACTGGCATCCAAAGAAAAGATTCACTAGAACTACAAACCAAGGTTGGTAAAAAACCCAGTTTTTTTGGTTTAAACCAGGTTTTTTTTGGTTTAAACCGGGTTTTTTAAAATACATTTTCCTATTACATCTACATGCATATTTATTGATAAAAATAAACATTGTTGGATATATAAGTAATATAACTTCATTTAAAAATAATTTAAATTAAATAATTACAACCAATTACGTAGAAAATTGAAATCATTTAAAATTTAAACATTTTTAGTAAAAGTTTTATGTTCCATGAATAAAATGCTCTACATAGTGAAACACTGATATCTTGAAAATCTGAATAAACAATCTTTTGATTACTAGTACTATAAATAAATATATGGTGTAGTTTCATAGATATAATATACTTTCCCATGGCTATTCAAAATAATTTCTTTGAAATATTTGCAATCTGAGATATGTGATTTTTCTGTTAGAACACTACACGAACAATTATTATCTTTTATTGAAAGTAAAGCTTTTTATAAAGAATTCCTGGAATGATTTGAATTTAGCAATAGAGCCTTTACATGTTTCAAGTGTATCATGCTTTCATGTTTATTTGGCACTTCTCCTCAAAAAATGCCAGGTTAAAAAGAAAAGAAAAAAGGAGACAGTAAAATAAACAAAAGTACCTATTTATCACCTTTTTAGACTACTGAAAACATTGATCTTAAAATGGAAAGTAGATTTATAAAAGTTGTCATCCACTAAAACATTTAAACAGTCATCAAATTTAATACACAGGCTTTTTTCTATGCTATGTTATAATACGTATTACTTTTAAATGTCTAAACTATAGATTAATAATATATCTTTTTAGGCATCATTTTTATGAGACTTTTTTTTATTATGTCTCAAGCGAACCTTATCTCGATTTCCCCCCATTTTTTTGTCAGATCTAAATAGTGGATTTGATTATGCAATCGACGATTTAAATGTATCTTATTGCATATTTTAGTTTAAAGTAAACAGGTGCTTCGCTAGCAACCAATTTTTCAGTGTCCTCTTATTCGACTTCATATCTTGAGTTTCTTTTTTATTCTTAAGGCTGTTCTCAAATCAACTTTATGGCATGTTTTAATTTATTTTTGTTTGGAAATGCATGAAACTAGTAGATGCTGTTGTTCAGAAACTGTGTTTTCCTTTTTTTTTTCAAATGCAATAGATCTTTCAGAAAATATTGTCAAAGTGGGCATTTTGAACTGAATTTTCACACGAAATAAGGATAACTGCTCAAGGAAGGTTAAAAACACTTTTGTCATATGATCAAAATTGCTTATAACTCAATAGGTAATTTATTCATCAAAAATGGAAAACAGAGTTCGATTTCAAATCGCTTCCATTGTCAGGCCTTCCAATTTTATAGCTTTCCGTTAAAAAATGAATTTGTAAATGTGTCAAAGCGTTTTGCACTTGTGGAGTAGAGCAGTTGAGAACAGCCTTAAAAGATAATCTCCCCATTCAAGAAATTTTTCTTTTATAGCTTGAAATTAGAGATGCAACGAATATTCGGCCGAAGCCGAATATTCAACCCATTCGGCCTGTCTGCCAAATATTCGGCTTCGGCCGAATATCAAGTCCATTATTCGGCCTTGGCCGAATAATACATTAATAAATGTTTTTATATTTACACAGTATAACTTTTTAATTTGACAATTTATATTCATCATGTATAATGGAAATTTTATTTGAAATTAACTAACACTTTTTTTCCCCGTTAACTTTCATACCATGAATGGGTTTCATCTACCCATTTTTATATAAGAGCAATGGCGGATCTAAGGGGGGGGCGAAGGGGCGATCGCCCCCCCCCCCCTAGGGCTAATAAAGGATTTGTAAAATGACATTATGCATCCTCACGGGAAATGACTTGGGGCGGAGCTCGAGCCCGGCACGACCCGACCCGGGTCGCGCCTCTTTAAATCCACGAGACTCAGACTGGGTCAGGTCTTTTCTCTTTTAGAGTCGGGTCGTGCCCTAATCTTAATTTTTTCTGCAGATTCGGGTCGGGCCAGACTTCTTTTTCCCCCAGATTGAGCCTGGCCTGGACTTCATTTTTCCTAAAGGTCTGCAATGACCAAAAGTTACAGGTCGGTGCTCGGCCCGGAATAAAAGCTAATCAATCGGTCCGTGTCAGCCCGTATGATAAGCATTATTGGCCCGACCACGACCCGTGCACCCCTCTAAATTCTTCCTCCCGAGCCCAATTTGGTTTGATCCGACCCGGGTCGCGCCAGTTTAAATTCACGAGACTCTGGCTGGATCAGATATTTTCTCTTTTAGAGTCGGGTCGTGCCCTGATCTTATTTTTTTCTGCAGATTCGTGTCGGGCCAGACATCTTTTTCCTCGTGATCGAGCCTGTCCTGGATTTCATTTTTCCTAGAGGTCTGCACTGGCCAAAATTTCCAGGTCGGGGCTCGGCCCGGAATAAAAGCTAAACATTCGGTCCGTGTCAGCCCGTATGATTAATCATTATTCGCCCGACCACGACCCGTGCACTCCTCTCAATTCTTCCTCCCGAGCCCAAGTTGGTCCGATCCGACCCGCGTCGATCCAGTTTAAATGCACGAGACTCGGGCTGGGTCAGGTCTTTTCTCTTTTAGAGTCGGGTTGTCCCCGATCTTAATTTTTTTTGCAGATTCGTTTCGGGCCAGACTTCTTTTTCCTGCAGATCGAGCCTAGCCTGGCCTTCATTTTTCCCAGAGGCCTGCACTGGCCAAAATTTCCATGTCGGGGCTCGGCCCGGAATAAAAGCTAAACATTTGGTCCGTTTCGGCCCGTATGATAAGCATTATTGGCCCGACCACGACCCGTGCACTCCTCTAAATTCTTTCTCCCGAGCCCAAGTTGGTCTGCAATCTTACTTATTTGTCATTCGTAAAAATTATATTTGTTTTGTACATTTGTTTAGCGAAACCTTTAGAAATTTAATTTGATTTGATAAGTTACAGAGATGCATTTTTTAAAATTTACTTTTTTATTTTGTAGAGCTTTAAAATTATGATTTTCTGTTATAAACCGCTTCTTTCATTCTAAACTGATTATCTTACTGGATTTTTATTTGAATGTAATTGTCTAAGTCATATTTTTACGTAGTGTTTACGTACATACAGTCATCAGCAAAAGTTTAGACACTGGTGATTTTTAACCTTTAAATTAAAAATACGAACACTTGGGTTATACAAATGACTGTACTTATTTTTAAATATATTTTAAACGTTTTAGGACAGAAATAACGGTTTTAATGTAGGATATTATTTAATTTAGCTGAAAAAAAGTGAAATTTGCTTATTGCAAAAGTTTAGACACTTTTGTGATTTTTTGGCAACTGTTCACGGAAAAACGCATATTTCAAACTTATGACGTCACATGCATGAAGTATTTAAGTGCACCTCGCGATAGCATCGGTTAGTGAAGATGCCGCGAGCTAGAAATTTTCAGTCAGATGAAGTAATTAAAGTTTGGAAGCTGAAATCGAAAGGGAAGGCTGTTGCAGAAATTTCAGCTACTTTGAATCGACCAAAGAAGTCTGTCTATTAAGTACTGTCTAAGGGTGACTCTTTCAAAGCAAAACATAGATCTGGAAGGACTCGTGTGGCCAGAAAACGAGATTATAGAAGGATCCATAAACTGGCATCTAGACAAATAATGACTGCTAATCGCATTAAAAGTGAGTCAGAGCTTTCTGTGTCAACGGATAATTTTGTAGATGCATTAAAGAAAGATGTACATTAGTTTACATGACAATGATAAAACAACCAGCCTTGAAATCTCACAACAAATTAACCCCTTTCCTGCCGCGGAGTAATTATTTTTATAAACTGATGAAATAATGGACTGATACCAGAATTTATAAACGAAGTTATCAGAAAATATGAAATTGCTTATTTTCACGTATATTATAAAAGGAAAATTTTAATTAAATATTCTTGTCACTTTTGGAATTAAAATTAGGTGTCCTTTGTTGATGATTTGGGCCTCACTTTGTTTTAATTCTCAAGTATCTCTGGAGTTTCTCAATGGTCGCCAAGCTGCGTAAGACTACATACATACATTGGAAAACAATTTACAGCAATTTGGTGAACTTTTACCTCTTCCAAAGTATGTAGTTGAGCAAGATAATGCGTATATTCATGTTGCATACAAATCAAAAAATTGGTTTAACTCTCAAAATACTACTATTTTCGACTGGCCCGCGTGTAGCCCTGATCTGAACCCAATCGAAAACTTTTGCGGCATCATATTTCATACGGTTTATGCAATTTTTTAACAATACTCCTCTGTAAATGAACTTCGATCAGATGTTGAACGTGTTTGGTAGGAAATAGACCCCCAAGTGATGCAGGATTTAGTTTCTTCGATGGAAAGTCACATTTTTGTATTAATAGCAGACAATGTAGGTGCAGTTCGATTTTAATTTATGGATATTTTTCTGTTAACAGACAGATTGCCTATACTTTTGCAACAATGTTAAATTTGGTTTTTTTGTCATTATATATTATGTAAAATGTATAAATTAAAATTTATTGTTTGTGTATGAAAGATAAGTCTTCAGTAATATATGACAGTTGAGTTACAACAATTCGTTACATACGTCTCAGCACAGAAGCATAATCAATCATTGTCTAAACTTTTGCTGAGCACTGTAATTGCCTAAATAGTCATCGTTATAGTCATTAATATTGTTGTTTTTCTGTATTCATGAATTTCGAACATAATCTGAAAATAAAATATGAGCATAAGCAAGTGTACTTTATGAATAATTTTAATTGCAAAATGCAGGCAGGGCTGGAGTTGATTTTTTAGCTTTTATACCGCGCGGGGCCAATAGTTTTATTTTTTTATGTGGGTTGGACCTGGGCATGGGCCTGATAACTTCAGCCCAGGTAAACATCTAACTGACATATCGAAGCCAGCTTAACTTTTTTTTAAATGGTTAATTTCAGCCATCATCCCATAACTACTGAATATACCGCGTGTCCTAAAATGGACTGACTAATTTTAAAATTCAATAAATTGCAAATGGTGACAGATATTAAAAAAATACTTGCAGGAGGGTTATAGATGTCGGGAACAGGGGAGATTTTGTTCCAAATTTTCCGAAAATTTAACCCTCTCGCTGCGCAACCCGCGATTTCCAAGGCCAACGTAAAGTGGCAAAATTTGCGCAACCCGCAATTTCCGCAGCAAATCTTTTTTTTTTTTTTTTTTTTTTTATGATCTAATTCTATTTAAAAAAAACCTGTTTCACAAAGATTTTGGGACATATTTTACTCTAAAATGTGTGCAGATTTGAAATGTGTAATAAAAAATATACGCAATTTTTTAACCTATTTTGATAAAAAATAAATAAATAAATAAATAAATAAATAATAATAATAATATGCAGCTTCAGGGTTAAGGCATTCGGTTCCAAAAATTTAGAAAATTCACCTATCCGAAAATTCGAACATATAAATAATCGCAAATTTTGATAAATGGTCTCCATAAAAAATCTATTTCGTCAATCGTTCGCAGAAAATGACTTCAATTTCGCCGAACGATCACAGAAAAAACGCGAATTTGGTCAGGGAACCACGGAAAACATGCGAAATTCTTCAAATGATCACAGGAAACGCGAATTTCTTCAAAAGGCAGTGGAAAAGAACTCGAATTTCGTTAGAAGATCACGGAGAAAACGCAAATTTGATCAAATAGTCGCGAAAAAAAACCCCGCGAATTTTGTCAAAGGATCGTGGAGAAAACACGAATTCCTTCATAGAATCGTGGGACAAAAACGAATTTAGTCAAAGAATCGCTTTAAAAACGCGAATTTAGTCAAAGGATCGCTGAAAAAACGCGAATTTTGTAGAAAGGTCACGGAAAGAAACGCGAATTTTACCAAAGGTCTACAAAATTACACTAATTTCGTCAAAGGGTTGCAGAAGAAACGCAAATTTCATCAAAGGGTCGAAGACGAGCGAATTTCATCAAAGAGTCGTGGGGAAAATGCAGTGGTCTCTTTAGAAAACAGCACACAATACGTTTATTATTATAGGTATAATTTTTAACTTGAAATAATATACTGAACTAATTTTTGAAAGAAAAAAACAAGTTAACCCAAGCCCAGCTTGCAGGAATCTACACTCAGCTTGAATTCGATCCGAATCCAAAACAGCTAACCCGACCTGCAACAAAAATAATTAGTGCCAGAAGGGAACCCCCCCATCTGCTGTAACCTTTCAGAAAATTTTCTTTGAATTTCAGATTTTTTTTTTCTTTTTTACTGCGATTCTTGATTTTAGTTTAAAATAGCAACGAAGATGTGCTGGAAGCAAGAGGCGCTAAATCGGTTCCCGGAGAAGGTAGGCTTAACGACCATTGTTTTCAGCGCCATCTATTGCTGCTATTATACAGTAAAATCAAGAATCACAGTAAAATATCTCATGACATCTTACATATCCCTCCTGCAAGATTTTTTAAAATAGCTGTCACCATTCGAAAAGTTCTAAATTTTAAAATCCATTTAAGGACACCCGGTATGTTTTTTAATAAGTTTCAAAGCATTCTTTACTGAATTACAACTCACCTTAGATATAAAGAGACAAGCAGTCTTATACCAAATTAGTATTTTTTACATAATTCTGGAGATTAAAAAGTATTCCTAAATAATTATTTGGACGTGTCTGTTATGGAGATTTTACTGCATATAGTTTTTATCTTCAAAAATACTTAGACTTTCTTTAAAAAAAAAACGGGTCGACCCGAACCCTTCTCGCAAGTCGCAGTAGACTGACAGAAACTGACCCAAACCGGATATAATGTATATCAATCTGCCCCAAACCTAACGCGCTAGGCGCAGCTAAAAAGTAAAAGTTAACCCAACCTGTAGCAGAAAAGTAGAAGTCAACCGGGCCCAAACCCGACCCGCATCGAAAAAGTAGAAGTTAACCCGGCCTATAGCAAAAAAGTAGAAGTTAGTCCGACCCACAGCAAAAAATAGAAATCAACCAGACCAAAACGCAACCCAGAGCAAAAAAGTATAAGTTAATCCAACCAGCAGCAAAAAATCGAAGTCAACCGGACCCAAACCCGACCCACAGCAAAAACTAGAAGTAACACGACCCGCAGTGAAAAAATTAGCCCCGACCCGCGCATCAGATTGGAGTTTCCAAATTTCTAAAATTGCCCCCCCCTTGAGGACTCTCCAGATCCGCCCTTGTATAAGAGACTAATTTAGGAATCATGTTAAAAAAAAAATTTATGCTGTATCATTAAGTACAAAAAGTATCTGTAATATGCTAACATAATCTGTTAAATTTAAAATTAATCTATTCAAAATTGTTTTAATACAGCTGTACAAGCAAATTCAATTTTTTTTTTTTTTTTTTAATCATAATGGGAAGTTTAACATTTATCCCTTGTTACATAAAAAATATTTCTTTCAATAATATTTTGAATTATACCTATAAAGAACATAAATATATGATTAATTAGATATAGATGTATTATATGTATAAGATATTTAAGTTGTATATGTTGCATTACTTAAGGGGGTTTTTTTAGTAAAATACGCTTAAAAGTTAAATATGTGTTACTATTTCTTATTAAATAATGAAAGAAATGTAAGTACTAAATTCTTTTAATTAGTATGCATTTACGTTTTACATATTTTTTTCAAGAATAGCATTGTACTGTTTATATTTGCCTTAAAAAACAGTCAAAATGTTTTCAATAAACGTAGATTGTGATGCAGAAGAAATAATAATTCAGCATTCTCAGGTGACAGTCTATTTCTTCTTTTTTTTTCGTGAGCTTTATAAAGTCTACAATGATCTCTTTCCACCATTTTAGAGGATATTAATTTCATCCTTTCCATCAGTTGTTTTTCTTAAGATATTAAGATTTCCTATTTTTTATTTTATTTTATCTGAAAGCTGAAATTTATGTTTCCTCGTACTTTTAAAATTTTGTCATTATTTTAAAATGTAACAACAATACACATAATATCTATTAAAATGTAACTAGACAGTACCTGATGAGGAACTTTTGCTAAGAATTTCTTTTTTTGGCTGAATTATATTATTGAGACAATTTTTAGGCCGAACATAGCCGAATATTTTTTCAGAGTAAAATAATGCTTTCAAAAATTAAAAATTTGTATATAAATAATTTTTTAAAAGAAAACAACACAGTTTAATTGTGAAATATGCAAGAATTGTGCGTATAGTGCACACTATATCTTATTTTTTAGGCAAAAATAAGTTCATTATTCGGCAGCCGAATATTCGGTATTCGGCCAAACCACTATTCGTTGCATCACTACTTGAAATCTAGGTAATTTTATGTTATTAATGGTAAATAATCTGCGTTTTCCCAAAAGAAAATATTTTATTCAAAATATTGAATATTTTTAATCTATTTTATCTTTGCTAAATTCACATGTTTTAAATTTTCTCTTTAGAGCTTCAGATATGTTCATCAACACATGCAATTTGCATTCTACATGCATACAAACATAACCTAGACTCACTTCGTCTCACGGTGGCTGCTGGGATAAGACTGTTAAAAGTAGAAATTATTTATATCCAATACAGGGCTTGAAATTCAATTTTTCCAAGGAGGGGAGTCTCCCTACCAACATTTATAAATGGAGGGGAGTTGAGCTATTTGGGAGGGAGAAAAAAATCTAACACATTTTATGTGCTATTTAATGTGTTATTTTACGTGCTATTTAAAGATTTACATTAATTATTTTGACATGTCTGTATCAATACAGACATGACAAAATACCATTGAAGCAATTTAAATCAACAACTCAGAATAATTATGGAAAATATTTTTTATTTTAAAAAGTAAGAAAGATAAGCTTTTATATAGCCTATTTTCAACTTTCAAACAAATATCATTGGTTTCTAACAATGTGATTGTTAAATGAATTTCTGAATTTAGATTTTATTCCATTTTGGGCCCAGAATCTTCTTTCAGAAGGTAGGTAAACTTGTGACAGATAGCACAAACTCAACATTTATAACTTTGGAAGTTATCGGAAACGTATGGTTATGCTCTCTTAAAAAAAATTCAGAAAACTTTGCAATATCTAACATGCTTTCATTCATGCTGCCGAAATTTACGATTTTTTGTGCTATTCTTTGATGTAATATGCGTTTTTTCGCGTTCTGACGAAAATCACGTTTTTTCCGCGATCTTTTGACAAAATTTGCATTTTATTCGCAATCCTTTGCGACGAAATTGGCGATTTTTTCCTCGAACGATTGATGAAATTGATTTTTCGGCGATCATTTGTCTAAATTCGCGATACTTTTCTGTTGAACCGATGAACAATTTTTCATAATTTTCGGAACCTATTGCCTTAAATTTTTGGAAAATTTGGAACAGAATCACCTCTGAATTCGCCAATCGGTCGCGCATACTTGTCAACAGATCTCGAGAAAAAATAATGAAATTTGTCTATCAGTCGCGTGAAAAATTAGTGAATTTCAACGATCTTTCGCGATAAAAAAACCCGCAAAATGTGTCAATCGGTTGCGCGAAAATATCGAGAAATTCGCAAGGAGTTCGCGGGAGTTGACCGTAATTTCAAAATGTAAAATTTTCAGGAAAATGGCGAGATTTTTTTTGGACGGGAACATCCCGCCCACGATATTCTTTTGGGCGGGATTTCAAAATTTTGGGCGCGAATCCCGCCCTGAAATTCAAGCCCTGCAATAATTTGAAACACTTAAATTACAAAAATGAGAAAATATTATATTAGATACTTTCTAAAAAACCAGTTGGTTAACCGATTGATTTAAACCGTGCCAAGCCTGCTGGTAACAGAATAAAATCATAATGCAAAACTCCAATCCCAATGTAGGAATGCAAGAAAAACAAAGGCTTACTAAACCCAATAGCCATGATACAGCAAAGAAAACTCACAGCCAATCATTCATTAGCATACAGAACAAAGAGTAACCAATGGAAAGAATTACTTATGATTATGTCATCATTGAGGATTAATGTAATCCTTAGTACTAATCAACTAATCAAGCAATCGAAGCAATAAAAGTATATTTTTAGCTCAATTCTACCATTTTTGCTATTTTGAAAAATAAAAGGCTTAAAAAAAAGAAGAAGAAAGAAAACTAACTAGTACTTGTTTTTTTCTTCGCAGCTAATTTTAGAAAAATTAGTTAGTCTGCCTTGCAGATTTAAAGCTTATAAGAAAAGTTTGATTGTTAAAAATGCTTGTCACTTTACCAGGGTTCGTTGATATATATCGATGGATATATATCATGATATATATCTTGATATATATCCGATATTTATTTTTAAAATATCAAGATTTTTGATATTTTCAAATTCTTGATATTTATTTTCGAAATATCAAGATGTTTGATATTTTGTATGTTTTATATTTATTTTCAAAATATCACTGAGCAAGATAATTTTTATATTTTCTACATTCAAAGCAAGTGTACAAATGAAATTTCTACCTGTTATTGGCTGTGTCATTCTGTAAATAATGAACTTTTGCCTCTAGCAATGACTTTTTTAGGAAAAGAAGAAAAGAAATCTTTTCCAAGCTTTAGGTTTGAAACTTTTATTTTTAAATGTAGAACTAATAATTATGTGAGACAGTTAATTCAGAACAGCCATTGAAAGATAAAATGTAATTTAAATAATCGTTTATATACAGCCAGGGTTCGTTGATATATATTAATGGATATATATTATGATATATAACCGATATTTATCTTTTAAATATCAAGATTTTTGATATTTTCATATACTTGATATTTATTTATTTTCAATATATCAAGATGTTTCATATTTTCTGCATTTGATATTTATTTTCAAAATATGAATGTACGCAAGATATTTTTGATATTTTCAGTTGTAGTTTGTAATATTTCAGTGTAAATTAAATAAATTTTCAACTTTTATTGACTGTGTTAATCTGATAAAGTACTTTTGTCTCTTTTGGATATGACTTTTTTAGCCAAAAAAGAAAACAAATATATTTTTCAAGCTTTGGATTTGAAGCTTTAATTTTTAAATGTTGAACTAATAGTTATGTGGGACATAATTCATTCAGAACAGTCATTGAAAGATAAACTAATTTAAACAAGCAGTTATATACAGCTTCATTAGAAAATAATCTTTTCTCAAGTTTTGGTTCAGTTGAGTTTAAA
Organism: Maratus speciosus; assembly: GCA_963932465.1. Classification (NCBI taxonomy): domain Eukaryota; kingdom Metazoa; phylum Arthropoda; class Arachnida; order Araneae; family Salticidae; genus Maratus; species Maratus speciosus. Next base: position 118,258,578 of record OZ010788.1, on the reverse strand, counting down.
CTATACAACATGTTAAGAAATATGAAATAAGACATTTTTTATACTTACATTTATGTTAAAAATTTTCAATTAAAAAAACTTTTTGTATTTGTTTTAAAAATATCTGATTTTTTTATACTTGATCTTGATACTGAATCCTATACTTAGTTTTTTTTATAAGTGTATAAAGCAAATTGTTATTGTTTTCAATTAGTTCATCTTCAATTTTGTTCTAAGTAAAAAAAAAAAAAAAAAAAAAAAAAAATGCATTTTTAGAATATTGTTTAAGTTTTCATGTTAAGTGCAATATATTTTAGTTTCTAATCTATATTATGCTCGAAAACATTTATTATCAGCAGTAAGTTGGCTGCTTCGAAAATATCGGATATATATCGAAAATATCGGATATATATCAAAATATCGGATATTTTTGATATTTTCGAAAATATCATGATATTTACGAACCCTGCACTTTACAAATTTATTAATTGATCATTTTTCTAAAGCTTTGCTTGTAGCTTCTGCATAACTTGGATTTTGCATTTTTCAATAATACATAAAATAAATGAAAACATTTGGGAAAAAGAGAAAAAAAAACATTTGGTTTAAACCAAACAATCACCAAATAGAAACAGATCAAAGCAGTAACACCGGAAAAGCGTTAGATAAGACATCAGAATAAGTTGAAAGCGGGGAAGGGGGAAGAGCGAGACCAAGTATGAAGAATGAATGAGCCCTAAAGCTCTATAATGTCATCCACACCTTGACGATGAAATTTTTTATGGTGTCAATAAGTGTGCCAAGGTTAGTTTCTTTGTTTTCATGCTCTTGACTGTGCTCGGTTGACATTTTTCAAAGGACAATATGCACTGTCATTTTTGTTTTAAGCGCCAATGCGCCCTGCTTTGTTTGGACATAGAAAATGCACCCTGCCCTTTTCCATGTTTCTTCTTTGCACCGACTTTTTTTTTTTTTGTGGAAAAACACACCACATTATTTTCTTAAATTAAAAAAAATCTATGCACGTTTTTTATCTGCATAACAAAACATATTATTCATCGTAAGCTGATAATCCGATTCTGATAACATTCAACTTCATGGATTTGAATAAACAAAACAAACCCCAGGCAGTCCTCTCCTTTTTCTTTCAGTTGTTCTATAGTGCATTTTTTTTGTTGGGTGCTCGATTTTTCTAATAACTTATTATCTTTTAATAAAAATTTGTTACACAGCCTAATTTTATGATTGCATCATTCTACAAGATGGCTACAGATTCTGGAATATCAGGATAAAATCAGGGACGTTTATCAGTCTGAAAAATAAGGGAAAAGTCAAGGAATTATGTAAAAATACTTGAAAATCAGGGAAATTTGTCTATATGCGAAAATATTTGCATTTTCATCTTGCCAATGAGACTGATTCATCGCCAAACAGGCAATATTTAAGACAATAATGGGACATGATTGTGCAATTATTTTGTTTTTCTCCCAAATGAGATATAAGCAAACTGGATAAATGTGTTACACGAGGACACAGCATTCATTGAAAAATACCATATGTATATCATTAATAATGGAAATCTGATAGTTGGGGAAATCAGGGAAAAATTAGGGAACTTTTTTTGTCAGTTTCTCCATTCTGTTCTAGTGCGACAATAAATAAATAAATAAATAAACAAACAAAATACAGTAGACGCCCTCAAATCCGCACAGCTTGGGACCAGAGGTTGTGCGGATTTTAGAATTTTGCAGATTTCTGGTCATTACTTTGTTTACATTTTTTAAACAGCAATTTGAATGCAATAATGCAATTAAAATTATACTGAATGCTTGCAATAATAGTAAAATATTGAAATAATTAAGTAAAGTAATAAACTAAAAGGATAAAAAGTAAGATAATTTTAAAAATGATTAAATTATTACAAGTAAAGGTCAAGTAAATAATTAAGAATGGTTTGTTAAATATGCATAATAATGATGACATACATTTTCCTTAAATTATTCAATGAAACTTCCTCATAAAGGTACCCTATTAATTCCCATCAAAATCATAAGTAAGGAAGTTTTATTTCAAGTTTAGCCAATCTTAATAACCAAAAAAGCTTGATTAAAATAAATATATTTGGTAAAAAGATTGTGATTACCAGCGATATCAGCAATATCCTGATTTTTTTTTTTTTTTTCAGAAATAAATTTATACTTCCTTCATAAAAAAGTATGAGTTCAATTGTATTATTGAGAATTACATATTAAAATACATATGGAATGATATAAGACTTAAAAAATTCTGTAATTTTGTCCCTACATCTGAACTGACAGTTTCATTGTTTACATCTGAGATGATGTGCGGATTTTAGGGTTGTGGATTTGAGGGTGTCTGTTGTATAAGTAAAAGAAAATATAAAAATAAAATAATTTTTTAAACTACCAATGACAGAAAATTAAATATACTGTTATATACTGTAAAAGCACTTAATTTCGCAAGCCGTAATTTTCGCAAAAATGGAGATATCGGTGATTTCGCGAATTTTACATGAACAGAAACGAAAGTTGAAAAATCCCGAAACTACCTAAATAGAACACCTTTTGAAACGGCATTTTAAGAAACTTCCTTTTGTCCAAAAAGTTCGTTCTATTAATTGTATTATTGTTTTTATTCAAGAAATAGTTGTAAGTATTCAAGAATTTTTGTACTTATTTCTTATTTAAGTAACTGTAATCATTAAATATTGGACTAGTGAAAATTTTCTGATTTTTTATTATTATTTGAGGTAGAAAAAAAAAATATTTCGCGAGGCTTAAATTTTCGCGATTACGACGGGCTCGCTAAAATATGTGCTTTTACAGTACTACTTCATTTTAACCTTAAATACAATGCTAAAAATTTTTGAAAAAAATTGTTTTTTCTCTGTTCAGTCATTTTATTTTCATATTGATAATAGGAAAATGAATTGACGTAAGCTTAAAGGAAACAAATGAACAAAATCTTACTTTACAACACCGTTGGAATCAGAAGATCCCTCTGGATCACGATCACTGTGCAATTTTTTCTTAGTTTCTGCCATAATGATCTTCCAGCCAGCTTGGAAAAGCTAATTTTGTTTACTTACGATATTAAAGAGGCTCTACGCGATTTATTTTAAATTTCGATATAATCGCAGTATTGTGGCTAAGTATAAGTTATTGATCAACTAACTCAATAAAGTATAAATTTTACAAAATGGGTTCAGTTTATTAAAGCTAACCAACATGAAGAATGTTACATATTAAGGCATGGGCTAACAAACAAACAATGCCAAACTGGCCTGAAAAGTGAAGATAACAAAAACCGCGCTCGTTGCTTAGCAACTACTACAGGGAAATTTCGGGAAGAGACTCAAGGGTGAAAGGTTCCATTCTCCCATTGGTTGAGAAGAAACAAGAATCCCACGATTAATTCTCAAGGTTACAAGTCCTGATAATTGAGCAGTGGTAGACAATTCTAACTAACAAATCAGAAGGCACATAGCATTTCACCACCAAAACAAATCGCCAAGTGTCACTTGAGATTATTTCAAGTATTAAGTTGCAATCATATTAAATTTTCTTTACGACATGTAAGAAATTTTAATTTATTTCTCATATAAAGTGATTCACGGAAAACAATGATATGGTATTTTTTAAAATATCCTTTTTTTCCCTGCAAAAAATTGATAAAACTGACTTTCTTTTAAAAAAGTAACCATTTTAAATATTTTAGACTTATTATTTTGTAACTTACTTTAAAATTACTCATTACATATATTCCTTTTGTATATACAGGTGTGTGTAAATTTAAACTAAATAAAAAACAAAAACATATCCCATATTTTAAAAGTATAAAATTGATATTTATACGAAAAGTAAAATTTAATATTTTTTTATTTATAGCTTTGCATCAGGAGGACAGAAGCTTAGGGGATTGCCCCCCCCCCCCCCCCCTCGAAATAATATCCTGGCTACGCAACTGCATTTAATTACCTATGTGCTTTGACTGTAGTTATGTGTGCAAAGCAACAGTAAACTACAGGCGGCTAGATATAGCTGTTAGCATTGCTCTGATTGGCTCTTCAGATCAAGTTTTTCTGACAGGAAAGATGTGATGTTTGCATATCTAACGGTAAGCTTCAAAAGTCACGTGACGTGACGATGTTTGTATATCTAACGGTAAATCAAGTCGTTAAATTTAAAAGTGTGGTAAACGAATTTATTGTTTATTGTAATTGAGAAAGTTTTGTGAAATTTCTTCATCCAAAATTCTAGTGCATTGGCGCAACAATAAAATTTATCTTTTGAGGGTTACAAAGCTTTTATTTTAAAAGAAGTCACCTCGTTTATGTGCTGGCATTAAACAAAATCTTTTACCAAACAGTTTGATGTTGACTCTAATAATAATTGAATTTGAAAAGGTACAGAATAGCTCTTAATTTAATCAGAAGATGTGCAAATATAAGGGCTATAACATAATGATAATTTTCTCAGTTATTACTGTGAGACAAGTCCTATATTAACAACTCGATACATGTATCAAGTGATTGTTGTTGTAGCGTGCGTATTATAACTAATTATTATCAAACTTGGCAGTCTAAAATGTTTCTGACTTTCACCCACGATGATACTGTTATTATTTATGCGAATTTTAATAATACTGGAAGCTCATATAAGTTTGTGAAAAATTTTTTGCACATTTCATGTGTTTGTAATTTTAATAAAATATATTTGTTTTTATTTTTGATTTGCTTTATTTAGTTGTTGCTTTTTTGTAATATTAATCTATTTTAAGTTTTAATCTGGAATGATTGCAGTCTTTCTAACTATAAAGTATTTTTATTTATTATAAGGTAAGGTGGGTGTAGTATCGGAGAAATTTGTAAAACATAATAAAAGTATTGTTTCTAATTTTCACATAAACAAAGAAAATAGAAATAATACTTAACAATAGAAAAATACCTAATAATAATAATAATATATATAAAATTTGTGTTGTTTTGTAACGTGGTTATATATTATATATATATATCTACTTTTTGTTTTTGATTCACCAATAGTCAGTTCTCTCTCTCCCCTCCCCCCTGACAAGAATTGTGCTTTTTTTTAATGCATATGTACAATACGGATTACACGCACTTGCAAATTAGCAGTACTCTACTATATTTCTATTTAAATAATAAAAACTTTGAGAAAAAGGAAGTTTATTCCAATTTAACGTTATATAGTAAAAGTCTAATGAGATAAGAGAATCTTTACTCTCTTTTACATACAGAAATTTATTATGCTTCCTATGCTTATTTTATGGACGAGTAAATTTGATTACTGAAAGGAAATTGCTATAACAATGTGAATGATAGCTATCAATTTTAAATTAAATGTTTTTTATACTTGAAAAAAAATTACTGTTTGCAAGCTATATTGCACTTTATTGTTCACAAACTTTATGAATTTTCTTTCTGATACATCTTTTAATTCATTTTATTACACATTATTTATTACTACAGTTTATACATTACAATGAATTTAGCAGGTGCTCTTATCCAAGGTGTAGCAAAAAGTTCAAGACAGGCGTCACAGATTTTCTTTTTTTTTTTTTTTTCCAGATTCTTTTATCATAGAACCTTTATTTTGCTTTAATTATGTTTAGCTCTTTATTACTTAACGCAAAAACTTAAGAGTATTATTAATAAAAACGAATAAAATGAATAAAGACATTACAGGTAAGTGATTGTTTGATTAATTAATGCTTCAATTGTAAAATATTTTACCTGGCAGAATACTTTCTACCCCTGAAGTAGGGGAAGACGGGGTACAATGAAACATTACTTGTAAAATCAGTCCAATTTGTCACAGAGCATTGAAGTTTATGTATATGTTATACAACTATGTGTTCCAATTACTAATGTGATTTGGATACATTCACACTTCTACAACAGTAGCAATAGAAGATTATTGCTTTTACACCATTGAAAGTAACTTTCTTTCCAAAAAGTAATTTTGTTTCTTGTTCCTTGTTGTTATATGTAATAATTATTTTTTCTATACATTGTAATCTTTGGGTTGTTGTCTTCATACCTCCAAAACCAAAATAAAATAAAATAAATATTAGAAGTTTGAAAATAAATTTTTATTTAGTAACCTCAGTGCGGGGTACAATGAAACACTTGCAGACGGGGTACAATGAAACATGTTTTATTTAGGGATGCACCGAATAGTGATTTTGGCTGAATACCGAATATTCAGCTTGTTGAATACTTTTATATTTCAAAATTTAAAGGCATTAAAATGTTACATTTTAAAACAATTTTACATAATATTTAAAACAGAAACTTTTATTCTAATAAACAAGAGCTTTTTCAAGTAAACTTTATGCTGAAAAAAAATCTGCTTTGAGTTATTTAAGAAGAGGATAGTTATAAAAAAATTTTAATTAGTCAAATTTTAAATTTCATGGCTTATTCTGAGAATTAAAACAAATGAATAAAATTTTCTTAAATTCTAAAACAAACATTTTAAAATCAATGAGAAATTGTGAAAAAATTGTATAAGATCATATATTATTTGTTTGTCAGGAAGAGACAAAAGTAAATAAATACAATCAATTCAAATTTTATATGGTGGCAACTTGGCAAGAATAACTGTTCTACTCCCTTTGATTAAGCAAGGAAATTTTTTTAATTCATCCTAGATCGGTCTCTGGAGTGGGCTATCATTTTCAGAGATTCTAAACGTTGTTCTTAAAATCTTAGCAAGAAACAAATTTTTTACTGGAAAATGTTCAGGAACTTTCATTTGTACATAATTAATTCCTATGAAAATCCTCATGATTGGTTAATTTTCTTAAATAATACTTAATAAACAGCAAATAAATAATGTAAAAACATTCTCTTTTATTTAAATATGATTCTGTTTTTAATTATTCTGAATATCTTTATAAGTTGACTTTTAAATGTAGAAGTTGTAAAGATTTTCAAAATTATGTTTTCAAAGTTTTTTTTTTAATTTTCGGTTCGGCCGAATATTTCGATATTCGGCATGCCAAATAGTTTGCTATTTGGCCAGGCCGAATATTCGGCATACCGATTAGTTTGATATTCGGCCAAACCGAATATTCGGTAACATGGCCGAATACCGAATGTTCGGTGCATCCCTAGTTTTATTACAGTAATAAAAGTAGTAAATAGAATATATTAGAAGTAAGAGTAGGAAAACAGAAAAAAAAGAGTTTTGTTCTAATCAGGCCAGTGAAAGTGCTGTTGTCAAGCAATTAAAAAATAGAAAAAGGGAAAAAGCTGTGAAGGGATTGTTTTCAAAACAAACTCTGCCTGCTACAGACTCTGATGAAGATTACGATGATCCAGATTTTTTTTCCCAGCTCCAGCTGATCATCAAGGTGCTAAGAATGAGATATCCACACACAACACGTATGGCACAAGCAGTACCCATATTAATGGAAATTTAAGGATATATATACCGTTGGAGAAATCATACATTTAAATGAAGTCAAATGTTAAGTACTTGATATAAAGACTCCAACCTAGTTTTAAATTTGTGCGTTCTTCAGAAACTTACATTTTTTAAGAAATCTCATTGTGTTAAAACTACCACCCCCAATTCCTTCAGGAGCAACTGAAAGAAAAGTGGAAATGCTAATTTTTGAAACTGACTTGAGCCAATTTAATATAAAATGAAAGGTATTTCTTAAATTAATAGAATTTTCTTATTTTTCATCTTGGACTATAATATTTTTATCAAGTTCCTTTTTTGTATTTTATTAATCAAGTTTTGTTTTTGTATTTATCTCATTGTTCATAAAATAAACTATACTGAGTGAAAATTGCTTCCATCTTTTGGAGCGTTTCATTGTACCCCTGCATATGGGGTACAATGAAACACTGTAAGACATTTATTTTTGTTATTTTTCAAGCATAAAGATATTGTTTAGAACCTAATAAAAATTTATTTAGATGGGTAAAATACAAGATTAAAAGTATGCATTAATTATATTTTTGTGCATGCAAAATTGTAGATAGGGAAAAAAAATAGTAAATTTTGTTTCATTGTACCCCGTCTTCCCCTATCTGTTGCAGACACTTGGAGAATTTTCTGCTACTAGGCTCTTATCCAAAAATCTATAATCAAACTTTTTCAGTTTTCCAGTAAAGGTGCAAGAGCTTTGAGAAAATGTCAAATTTGGTATTTTGAGCCAAATTTCTGAATGAGAGGGAAAAAACTGCTGTCATAAAACTACAATTACTTACAACACAAAATGTAATTTATCTAAAAAGAACTGTTGACTGATGAATTTTAATCAATAATCATGCCTGCAGCATCATGCTTTTAGGTTTAAAAATAAGTCAAAGTTTTTTTTTTTTTTGAGAAACTGCTTTAAATTTATTATACAGGCATCCCCCGACTTATGTAAGTAATGTGTTCCGTAAACTTTTTCGTAAGTTAAATTTTACGTAAGTTGAATTTGTAAATTCCTTAGGTAAAATTTCGTCAGAAACTGCAATAATTATTATATATATATAATATATACATTATTTACACAGTATTTTATAAATAAAGTAGCATGCAACAGTATTTACTTGGATATAAACTATAAAAGTATGAAAAAATATAAAAACAAATTGAAAGAACACTTTTCAAATAAAAAGTATTGTGGAATATGCGATTTATCAATTTAACATGGATGAATTAATTTATATCAATTTTGAATCTACATCAAACGAACAGCTCTGAAGCTGGAGGAAAAAATACACTCATTCTTCTTCTCCAAGGTTTCGTTATGGTTTGAATTCAGCTAACAAAATTGTAATGGTTAAACAGTTTTTTTTTTTTAGGGGGGCTCATTTTAATCAGGTTTGTTTTGTTAAAGATTTGATTGTAAATCCCAATAAAAATATAATTATATCTAACACAGTAGAAGATCTTTATAACGCAAACCTAAAAATGCAAGGTTGTACGTTATATAGAGTTTTGCGTTATATGGATCACATTTCACACATCATTAAATTTACCCTTATAAATATGTCTAAAACATATGAAAGTACTGTGGAGTATGTTTATACTGCATTCCTTGTTATCTGAAGTTGTGCAGATTATAAATTTTTGCATAATATTGATCATTCCACACATTGTTAAATATACTTTATAAACATGGTCCAGATATATCAGGACCCAAATCATTCATTATATTACTCATTTTCAAAAATGTTTAGTGTAATAATAGCAATATTTTTCATTAAAAAGTTCTAATTTAAGGAGATAAAGTTGAATTAATGTATCAAATGTAATTTTCTAGAAAGTAGCAATTATTTACAATGTGGGAATTCAGGTGCTTTTAAACCCTTTGCACTCCGTATAAATTTGAGTATGGGCTACCAGCAACTCCGCGTCATTACACAAATGTTTTATTAGGTCGTCACCATTTTTTTAAAAGAAGTTTCCTTCAAGTACACAATTTTAAAAATGCTTTGATTAAATGAGGCAAATTTTATTTTCCTTTGTTACTGGTGCCAAAAACAAATTTTGCAAGGAAAGATGATGTTGCAGCAGCGGCAACAACAGAGTTTTTCACTTACCATGTCGCCGCAGTGGCGACAACGGAGTGCAAAGGGTTAATTGAAAAATTCATTGTTTACATCAGAGAAGTTGTGCATTATATAGAGAATTGCATTATAAAGATCTTCTACTGTATATAAACCTATATTATTGTTGTGGTGTTTATCTGCATATTTTATTTATAAAACAGTTATCAAAAGTATGCAAATGCATATCAAGCGCCTTAGTATGCTCATAAATGTAATTTTCGAGATTTCTTACGTAAGTGCGAATTTACGTAAGTCGAGGGATGCCTGTATAAGCACTATTATTTACATCTGTTGAATACTAAATTTTTCGTACAAAATAAAGTAATGTATTTTAGGGCTGCATTTACCTGTAGTGCTGCATAAATTGATAAAGTATATAAACATGCTAGCTGCTACTTTATGCTATGTGATTCCCACTGTACTGTTATATGAATATTGTCCATAAGAAAATCTTTTTTTAAAATATTGCATAATTTTCACTATTTGTACACGTAATAATTCAAAATTTTCCTTCATTTTAGGATTCTGTACTTAAAAAGTAAAAACAGAACAATAAGATTACTCGCGTGTCTGTCACAGCCATTTTACTCATAAACTATGCAACGGGGGAAGTAATAAAAGCTATTGACCCACATATTTACAGATTATTAAACATTCACAAATATATTTAGGAAAATTGTAGAGGGGCTAATTAAGCTACTTGAAGAAAAAAAAAATCTTTCCTTTGTATATCGTGTGAAAGATTTCGTAATGTTGAACTCAAAAATACATTTCTTTTAATTTTAGGTATTATAGTTGCAGAGATATCGTCGAAAATGTAGTGCAAAAATATGTCCCCCCCCCCCCCCCCCCAGTTCTATTTCCAAAACTACTCAAACTAAAATTATGAAAAAATTAGAGATAGTACAAGTTAACTTAAACCTTTCAGGAAAATTATAACGATTACCCTGTCACATAGCTTTTGAGAAAAGCGCATTTTTCCTATTTTATAATTAATATAGTATCTTCTAAAAATATTTGCATATTAACAATTTACATTCCTCTTATTAAAAAGAGGTAATTGGACTTGCCCCATTCCTCCCCACTACCTTCTTTTATGTTAAACTTCTTGTATAAAAAAAAGGCTGCTTTTAGGCTTAGTTTAAATTATGGATTACTATGGAAAATGTTAAAACATGTGGGTGTGGAAATTACAATTAAAAGTAGCCTATAGATAAGAGTGTGTGTCCATGTCGCCTAAGTCAATCTATGGTTCTTTATCTCAGAACCTTGTCAATATATTTATTTTATTTACATATATAAAAACAAAGTATAAAAATTACAAACTGCATCAAAAAATGATGGGGTTAAACATACAATAAAAATATAGGAAAAAGAGTGCAGCATGGCTACCAATATCAAAATTTAGAAAAGTACCCTCAGGGGGCAAAGTGGGGGGAGGGACACCAAAGGTGCATAACATCAGTAATTGGTCACAGGCCTTTCCAATGATATGTCACATGAGAGATCTTGGCTAAATTTAGAAAAGTGCCTCCTTGTGGGGGGAGGGGTACAGGAATAGCATAACATGATTAAGTGGCCACAGGTCTTTCTAGCTATATGTCAAATGACTGCACGGGTGTCAGCAAAATTTAGAAAAATGCTTCCCAGGGCAAAGGAAGGGAGGGGCACAGTAGGTGCTTAATAGGAATAAGCAGTCACAGGGCTTTCCAATGATATATCATATGAGGGGTGTCGGCAAAAGTTAGGAAAATGTTCCGCCAGGTGGCTAACTATCATGCCTCCTGGAATACAATTCCCCCTTTTTGAAATTTCATATATTATAAATAATATTTATTGGAGAGTTCCGTAAAAAAATCCAATAAAAAATTATAAAAACGCTACGGTTTCAAAAAAGTTTGAAAAGTACCCCTCCCCTGTGGGAGCCAAATTGGGGAAGGGGAAAGAAAGGTTTGTAATATGAAAGAGTGGTCCGATGGCTTTTCAATGATATATAACATGACGGGTCAAAAAAATTTTTTGAAAATTGCTCCCCCACCCCTCCCCGTGGTCTTTCTCCCCAGAATTCATGCAGTCCCCACATTTAAATTTTTATATTTAATAAATAACATTTATCGGATGGCTCGTCAAAAAACCACATCTAAAATGATATTTATTGTAGAAATCGCTACATTTTTATAAATTTGTTCGCTCCCCCTAAAATTCAACTCTGGAGGGAGGGTTCATAATATGAAAGAGTTCCCAAAGAGATTCGATTATATGTCACAGAAGGGGTTCGGTAAAAGTTTGAAAATTGCACACCCCATGGGTCCAGTCGTATGACCCCAAATTCACCCACCTCCCTCTTTGCTCTATAGTTGGAACCCTGGGGGGTACTTTTCTAACTTTTGCCAACATTCCTCACGTGATATATCATTGGAAGGCTCTGTGCCACTATTTCATATTATACACCTCCTGTGCCCCCTCCCCCTCCACTTTGGCCACACAAGCTGGCACTTTTCTAAGTTTAGCCGACACCCCCATGTGATGTATCATTGAAAAACCCTATGACCACTTATTCATATTATGCACATCCCTTGTCCCCCCCTCCAGGAGGGTACGTTTAATGTATTCAAGTATGGGGTCTTCTAATAGTGAAAAAATTATGGAATTCATCTCAAATGGCGTAGAAAAATCAATAAAAAATATTGATCCCATTTACCATCATTTTAGTTCCTGTTTTTGCCATCACTGGTGCTTTTAATTCTTATTTCTTGGGCCATTTTGCTGCTAATTGCCAGAAAATTCTATTTTTTTATGCTTCAACCCCCTTTTATATCTGCCTATAACCTTTTTATATCTGCTTGTGCCTTTTCAACTTTTTGCAACTAGAGGACGCTGTCACATGACTTTTCCACTATTGCGGCTCAATTATAGCCTCCCTTCGGTTTGTTGTTTTTTATTCCATCTCCTTCTAGTTGCCATGTATTTACTAAAAAAGCATGTAAAAACAATGATTTTAATAATCGATTGGAGAACATTTTGTTTGTAGATTCTCGGAAGTAATTGATGACTGTATCGATTGTGTTTTTTACAGTGATTTTTTTTAGATTGGTAAATTTTCGAATCTACTGAAACTAAAATTATGAAATAATTAGTGGTTGTAGAAATTTATTTAAACTAGCAGGAAAACTGTAGCAATTACCTCAGCTCACATAGTTTGAGAAAATCTCATTTTTCCATTACACACAAATTTCACTTTGTGGGTGTTCAGCAAGGTAGTTGAGGGGCACTTGAGGTACTTATCATCATGGAAGTATAAAAGGATTGTTGATAATGAGTTCCAAAAAAAATTGCTAGTAATTAGCCAAGATATTAACCTTTAAGGGGTTAAGGCTAATGTCAGACGAACGTCTATTTGCACGCTTTTTGTCTCAACATGTAACAGAAACACCTGTTAGCGAAGGCATTTCTGTTACATGTTAAGACAAAAAGTGTGCAAATAGACATTCGTCTCACATTAGCTTTAAGACAAAAATGGTTTGGACATACATAAAGACACAAATCACATACTCTATGCGACATCAGCTTTTAAAACCTAGGTAACATTTTTAAATGATATATTTGTGTAATGCAATGCCCAGTAGTAATATACAAGAAATAAACATCAAATTGTTAAAAACAAACTAATTTAGGTACTTTTTGGTTAGCCGGGCACCAGTGTTATGTATACATATCTATATGCAAACATATATATATATACATATACAAATATATATGTGTGTGTGTGTGTATATATATATATATGTACATATATAACACTGGTGCCCGGCTAACCGAAAAGTACCCTAATTTAATTAGAATTAATCACGTAATTACTTTGGGATTCGTGACCAGTTTGCATTGAGTGGCACTTTCAATATGCCACCTGGGTCTTTAAAGGTTAATTAACAACCTATCTGGAAAAAAAGCAGAACAGACAAAGGCGGCATTGCAACTTTCTTTCAAAGTGCACAGTGCCAAGTTTAAACTTTGAACAAGGTCAATTAATATATTTACAGAACCCTCCGTGCACAAGTAATACTCACACTTGACAGATTATTAAAAAAAGTTTTACTTACATAGGCAATACTTTCTTAGAAGTACAATCTAATGCACGGCTGAAATGGCAGTGTGCACAAGACTGTCCCACTGAGTTATTGCCTTTATTGATGCTTCACACTATTTCTACCAGTGTCAAGTGACACCTTTTTAAAGTTTGGATTCATGATTATTTTGCTTGTAGTTTTTTACTGTAATAAGCATAAAAAAGTCTTCAATGTATTAAAAATGATTTGTAATTGTTTCAATCTAAAAATTACAAATGGAAAACTGTAAATTGAAATCTTTTATAAGGCGTCATTTGACACTGGTAGGAATAGTGTTAAGCACACACTGTCTTTGCTCCTTGCTGTCTCTCATCATCTTCAATTATTATGTGTTGAAATAGATTTTTCTGTCACGCCTTCCTCCTGTGACAACTCTCTATAGTAATGAAAGCTTCTTGTCTGTGAGGTACACATCCTCCACTTTTTGAGCTGAATATTTCCAGTTTTTCTTTTTTTTAGATACAATTACAGAAGAGCAAGAAATAAAAATTATCAAAGTGCAAATTTATAGAACAAAATCAAAACAATAAATAATATGTAGTATTTAGGTGCCTACTACTGAAATTAATACAGAAAATCTTCTAAATGCCCTTTTCCACACCACCTTACATCAAGACCAGAAAACTATTCAATGATGTTTATTAAGGCTCGGTCTTGAATGTTTGAGGTAGGGCACACAGGCGCGTTTTTTTTTATGTGGTATCGCCAGTAGCCATAATCCACAAAAAAAAAAAAATCTGGAATTTAGGAAAAAAAAGTGTTAATCCAATAATATAAGGGCAATATTACGGCTCTTATGGAACACAATTCCTCATGAATCGATACACGGTACATTCAGTGCCATAACTGGGGAGGGACCCGGTTGCCAGAATGAAAGACGAAGAAAGCGCCAAATGAAGATTGTTGTTTGATACAAAACTGTATATACCATAATTTCTGGCTTATAATCCATGGCAGCACATAATCCGCATATGGAATTGTTCTTTTCACCGGAAAAAAGTTAGCAGAAAATCTGCACCGTCCACCAAGGGTACCAAGTGCACATAAGCAGCCAGATTAAGCTATTGCATGGTGCTGCCATCTATTTGAAAAATATCAAACCAAACTAAGAACATGCTAAAATTGTCCATTTTTTTTTCAAAAGTGAAAAAAAAAAAAATCTGCGGCTGCCGATTATCCGTATTGCAAAAATGTTTCCTGTTTTGGCAGATTATCCATGGATTATAGGCCGGAAATTACGGTATATATATAGGAAATTAGGATAAAAATGTTTTGCAGCCAGAAATTCCAAATGAAAGACTAACCAAAAGTAAAAGTGACTTTTAAAAAAATTTGCAACCAAAATAAAAAAAGAAAGCACTAACCTGGTTAAAATTCAACCTTAGCTATTCTAAGAAAAAGAAAAAAAAACATTTAAATGCAAGTGAGAAATTTAAAAAAAAAATGCTTCCATAGGTTTAACATTACCAGTTTCTTCGCATGACTAGTGTAATCTCACGCGAAAACACTCATATGCTAATAATGTTAAACATATAAGAGCAACCTTTTTGAGAATTCTCTCTTGAATTTTAATATTTTAAAATGTTTTTTTTTTATGATACCTGACATTGTGTGTTTATACTTTTATGATTTTTGTTGCATATTTTTCACATGAAGACACTAATATAAATTTCAGAACCAGTTTAAATTTATTCTTTATTACCTTTCAAATCTAATTAAGAAATTCAAGATATATAACAGTGCTTACTGTACTAGCAAATAAAGAAAAACTACTGAACTCCATGTCAATGACATATTTATATTTCGTGAGATACGATTTTACGGTAGTTAAGGTGTACAGAAAATAGGAAAGCAGACAAACATTGTATTTTAATAAAAATGAAATCTAAAATGAGTACAAATGGAAACAAATAAGATAATCTATTCAAAAGTTATCATAAATATACATTTATCTACATCAGATGAATCTCAAATCTATATTGAAGTTAATAAAAGAAAATTATATGGCCTGCAGCCAGATTAGTAGCCCCAGAACATGAACATCCTCCCTTCCCCCCCCCCCCCCCAAAAAAAAAAACTGAGAAGGATCTTTTCATGTATACTTAAAAGTAACGCATTATAGGCTAAAATCTCTCTTGGAAAAAGAAAAAAGGCGGAACAGATGTGTTATTATCCCTCCATCCGCCATCTTGGATTTTTTTGGGCGTGAATTAAAAACTGTTTTTTAATTAATAGTTATAATTTTTATATTCCAGTTTTTTTAATACTATATTAATCTATCAACAATATTTAACCATTGGCGACATTTACTACTTGGTGGAAAAGGAGTTTTCACGCAAGAAAAAAATCCAAGATGGCGGATGGAGGGATAATAACACATCTAAGCCAAAAAAAAAACTGAAATTTAATCTTACAAATTAAATTAATTTAAATCAGATTGATAAGATATTTTAGATTCAACAATTGGCAATTCAAGCACTCGAATACAACTTTTGGTGTAAAAAAGATGCAAGTCCTCGCTTTAAGAAAATCTCACTCAAGCACATTGCATTACATGTATTTTTAACTTGTTCCTAAATATTTTTTTTTTTTTTTTTACAATTTCATCTTACATTAATGTTTTGTGCTATAATGACAGGTAAGAATAATTCAAATTTAAACATATAAAACTTGAACAAGTTTTATAATAAATGATACAATTATTATAAGCAAAATCACTTATATCATTAAAACAAAAATGTGTATGCTAAAAATGATAACAGTACTACACTAATGATCTTACAAAGACTTTTTATACTAGTTTCATATACATAAATCAATAACATTCTCAAAATCAATAATGGTAAAATACTATTTTCGCAAAACAAAAAATATTTTAAATAATATCGCCTACTTTCAAAACAGATTTTAGTATTGCAATAAAGCTATAACAATTACTCAAAGTTATGTGTTTAAACTATACCCTCATTCAGTTAGATAGCATAATGGTTTGTTCAATAGTAGGTACTACCTATCTATACACTGCTTTTAAAATGTTAATGAAAAATCTGTTTATTATTTGAAAATTGGATATGCTTGAAATTCTTAGGCCATGAGGCTAGGGATCTTGTCCCTAATCAGCTATTACTACATCAAAATTAGTTTAATTTATTAAAAGTATACTTGTCCCCCCTCCCCCCCCCCCCAAAAAAAGGAAAGTTATGCCATTTTAATAATAAACAAATAAGACATTTGATAATAGACAGAAATAGAGGGCAAGTCCATCTGCCATATAACCCTTGATTACAAGGTATAATAATTTTTTTAATGTAATATAAATTGCTCGTCTTACTACCTGACTTAAGAAATTACAAAGTGTGGTGGGTTTCAAGAAGAAATTGATAGCGAAGAGGGGGGGGGGGGAGGGGCGTCTGATTACGATAATGCATTAAACTTATACGCATTTTACTGTTAAATTATTTTAATCAAGTAATTACATTGGTATGTTTTTCATTTACTTTATCGTTAGTGATAGAGAGATAGTATGCTGTCTAATACTTAATACTATTTAAAAGTTCCTTTTGATACAATGCTTTTTTGTAAATTATTACAAGCATATTCATAACTATAATACTGTATAATTTAAAAATAAATATAACAAACAGTTTTATTTCGTGCATGCACGGCTAACAAGAAACGCCTTTACCTTTTTTCACATCTTCTAGATTCACGATCAAGCAATAACAACACAAACGAAAACTTTTTTTATCTTTAAACCGCTAGCGCATGCGCGTTGCATGATTTAATCGAGCAAACATTCTAGACATTAAAAATCAGTATGGTCACGATATGTTAATCAGAAGAACCAATCAGAACAATGCTAACCGCTATACCTAGGCGCCTGTCAGTAAACTCAAGCACCCCCCTCCCCTTCCTTGATAGCTGATGTGTTTTTTAAAAATAAAAAACTATATAAAACAATTAATAAAAATACTCAGTCAAATTTTATCCATTTTTTTTTTTCATGGCACTTTGTGTGCGTAAATATAAATAATTAAATGGCCAAACTAGTACTCAAATAATCAAAATTGTCAGAAAGGAATTTAGATCGTCTAAATTCTACCTTGCCCGTATAGTAATTTGCAATATTAATATCTATTTATTATTACTGCAAAATAACAAACAGGGCAAAAAAAAAAAAAAAAAAAGAAAGAAAAAAAAAATCAAAAAATAAAGTATTTCTTAGATAGTTAGATAGTGAATGGAAAAGGTCAAGCTAAAATAAATTATAGTTCACACTTGTACTGAAATATAATGAAAAAATAAATTAAATAATAATGACTTTTTTTTTTTTTTTTTTTTTTTTTACACACCCCCAAAAAAAAAAAAAAGTTGGAACCAAAAACAATAATATCTGAGCAATAATTACCAAAAACTATAAGAAGTTTTTATAATGTATTTTGTTGCATTAAATATTTCTAGTTAATGATTACTTGAACTAATGCCTGTAACTTAGTTTTCAAATATTTAGGGTGGTAATAGTGAAGGGGAAATTTATGATAATTTTTTTAATAAAAATAATTTATGTTTTTGACTGAGTTTTCAAATAATATATATATATATAATATATATATTGTTTTAAAAAGTAGTTTATTAGAATTTTTTAATAAAAACAATTAAAAATTTTTTAGCAAATTTTAATAAAAAGTACTTAACAATTAACTATTACAAATTGATTTAAATAATTAATTACTTATTAAGTTAATAATATTATTAATATAAATTCATAAATTAATAAAATTTTACTTTCAAATAAAATAAACTGAATATAGTTATGTATTCAGATATATTGTTAAATAATATAACATAAAAATAAAAATATTTTATATAAGTGTAAGAAATAACATTATATTTTCAAAAATATTCATTTTAAGGAATTGAAATAAATAGCTTTTAAGTAATATGAGTTTTAAAAATTAATTTCATTAACAGTATTTTATACATAATAAAAAATTACAAAGCATTTGATAATAAAGTTTTTCTGTATGAAAAATACTAATTAATTTTAAAAGAAAACTTTGATAAATTAATTTTGCTAATTTAATATTTATCTGATACTAAAGTTATGAGGGAAAAAAATAATGTAAGTTTAGGAGATATTATTATTGAATTACAATAAATGCTCACTTTAATTCATAAAAAATAGCTTATATGAATTTCGAAATTTATTTAAAACTAAATTTTATTTTATTTAATAAAAATTCAATTTCAATTTTATTTAATTTAATAACAATTAAAACTTAATTTAATCAAAATTTTATTTAATTATCTAATTGACAATTAAAAAAATTGGAAATGAACTGATAACAGAAGTCTAGAAATCTTTATTAATTAACTTAATAAAAATCGAAACAAAACACAAATAAAAAATACAAAAGCAACAGGGAGGGTAGAACTCGCCTACTTAAGTTTGCTAGACAAGCGCGTTAACCACTAGACAACATCGTCCACAGGAAGTGTCTACGCTTCCGGCTGGCAGACGGAAACGGAGCCACAGCTCTAAAAGGGACGGCTGGCTGCGCATGCCTAGTAAGCGACCGTATTCCCCGCCTTTTTTCCCGCGTCATTTCATATTCATTTATTTGCGTCTCATGGTTGCTGGATGTAGCATCGTCTGAGCGTATGGAAAGAATATTGGATAGGTATAAAAGAAGAAAAATAAAATAAGTAAGTGTCCCTTTTATATTGTTTTCTGTTTAAATGATATTTTGATAAATCCTGTTATTGGAATTGTTTATGCCCAGTGTTATTTTATTTATATTAATATAATTAAGCAATGTATATTTGTGGTAGGAGGGAAAGTACGTATTAAATTACTTTTATTTAAAAGAAAATCAGTGTTGCTGAAATCTGTGTCGCTTTTTTCTCTCCACAAGAAAAAAAAAATTAGTTACATGCTTAAGTTAATTCGCCCAGTGTTATTTTATATTGATTTTAATTTTAATATATATTATGTGTGATAGGAAGTAAAATACCTATTAAATTACTTATTTAAAGAAAATCGTTCTTGCTGAAATCTGTAAAGTCGCTTTCCCGAGAAAAAAAAAAAAGTTACATGCTTAATTTGTTTATTTTGAAAATTAGCTGACCAAAATTGCAATAATCAGCAGTTTAATCGTAATTTAAAACACTTTATTATACATTTCTTTTCGTCTCTGTGCTTTAATTAAAATTCATCGCCTCAAAAAAAAAAAAACTATATATAGTAGTTAATTGCTGTATTTGGAAAATTGAGAATAATATGAAGTTCCTTATCAACATAACAAAATCTAGAAGGTATACTGGTATACTACTGTAACATATCTTGCACTACATAACCATAATATAGTTAAATTGATTTTTTTTTGTTTATCTCTCCTCTAATAGGAAAATTTTGAGAGCCTTTATTGTTCTTAAGTACTTTGACATCTTGCAGAAGATCGAAGTGAGGTAAAAAAGATTCATTTCACCTAAGATGTCACACCTGTCTGAAAATTGAGAAAAGGCTCGGAGCTTGAGTGCAGATTACCTGAAGTTATTGAAGATTGAGAAAACACTCAGAGCTTGAGTGCAGGTTACCTGAAGTTATTGGTAAAACCATCTGATATTAAGAGCAATAGCCCGGTGAAAATCTCTAGTGCACAGTGCTCTCCCTTGTAAAAGGTGGTCGTGCACTAGGGAAACTCTCCCGGATATTTTGCATTTAAAGGAATTTGAAGAAGCAGTAAGTAATTTTATTTTCTATCTCTTAAACTGTTTTTTGAAATAAATACTCCCCTCCCCTCCTTAAATTCTTAATTCCTTATTTTTACTGACGTATTTTTTTTTTTTTTTTTGTCCTGAAGATTTTTTTCTCTTTTGAAAATATTCAAAATTTTCTTAACCCGTAACTGGAGACATGAATTTTCTTACGCGTTCAGAGATATGTTATTTTCCTTTTTTGTCTTTTGTAAACAGCATTTGAATTTTTTTAGAAAAGCAATATATTCTGGAAATCATGTAATGATAAAAGAACTACTTGTCGGTACTGAGGAATGACTTTATTCAAGGACAAAAAACACATGATAATCAGATCCAAAGAACAACGTGGAGTCATTCTGTCTCCCGTCTCCAGTTACGGGACACGGTCTCCAGTTGCAGTTAATGTTCATTCAAATGATTTTTTTTTTCAATTTATGTCCAATTTGAAACTACGTGGAAACATTAACTATGGAAATAGGTAATAAAATGCTATTTCTTGCACTAAAAATTATTGCAAAATTATATCGAATAATACCAATTAGTAGAAATGGTAAGGTTGGAAACAAAATATTTAGATTTAGATTTTCCCCCAGACATTTTCAAAGGGGTACTCCCCTCACCTGGCTGTTTTGGTTTACAAAGTATTCCCCCTCATTAAAAAAATTACCACCCTTTTTGCCTCTCAGTATTAAAAAAAAAAATGTGTGCTTTCTCCTTTTTGCATTAAAACATTTGCTTGCATAGTAAACAATTCACTGAATATTCTCTTGGCCTTTAATGACAAACTGCGAGATCTTATTATAGTTTCAGGGTGTCTACAGAATCTGGAAATCAGGGAATCATGGAAAAATCAGGAAGATTTATCACTCTGGAAAAATCAGGGAACTTTGTAAAAATACTGGAAAATCAAGGAAATTTGTCTGTATTGCGAAAATATTTGCATTTTCACCTTGCCAACGAGACTGATTCATCTATTTTATCTACCATATTTTTTCACATGCTGATTAATCTTTCCCAATATTTTTTAAAAGATGCGCTTGGTATGAGTTTTTGATATTTAACGTAAATTAAGGTGATCAGATGTCCTGATTATCTGTACATAGCACTTATATTAAAGTCAATTTGCCCATTTTTAAAAATTTTAAATGATACATTAGCATAACCTTACCAGGTGCCCAGCTTAATCCAATTAGTTATCCCATTAGATTTAGATAAGTCTTAGAATTGAATATTTTTCAGAAAATGAGGAAACTTTCTGGTCACCCTATATCCATTAGCATATGATGTTGGATGCTATGAAGCTAGTTGAATTCGGATTTATAAAACTGTCAACCAATACTTAATGAATATTAGGCAATTTTTATGTTTTTTTCTTGTTTTTTCTCCCAAATGAGATATTAGCAAGCTGGATAAGTGTGCTACACGAGGAATCGGCATACATGAAAAAATACCATATGTGTATATTGTTAATAATGGAAATCAGGGAAGTCTGATAAAGATAGTCAGGGAAATCATGGAAAAATCAGGGAACTTTTTTTTAGAATTTCTGTAGACACCCTGAGTTTTTTTTTTGTTTTGTTTTTTGAAAAAAACATTTTGAAAAAAAAAATTAACTGCATATTTAAGTTTAAATTTTTTTTTAATCCCTGTTACTTTTTTAAATATTACTTTTTTTTTAGATACATCTAATGTTACATTTATATTTAATATAATTTTCTTACTGATATATATATTAAACAAAAGCATAATTTGAAGAACAAATTAAAAAAACAAAATTTATTTCCTACATTGTTTAAGCCCGAGAAGGGGCAGATATTAAGATGTTTCATTCAATTAGTTCTACATTTAATGTTAAATTTTTGTAATAAATTAGTTAAGCCAATTGAAGATTAAAAAATAAAAATAAAATTCATACAATATGATACTTAAAACACCCTAAAAAAATTAGATTCCGTTCAAATGAAATCGAAATAAATCTTAGACTCCTTCCATTTTTAAATGAAAATATTTGTATTGCCCATTTTGTATTATATTTATGACAATTGTGCATAAAGGCAAAATACAAAACTTTAAAAAAGTCTAAGATTTATTTCGATTTCATTTGAACGGAATCTAATTTTTTAGGGTGTTTTAAGTATCATATTGTATGAATTTTATTTTTAATTTTTAATCTTCAATTGGCTTAACTAATTTGTTACAAAAATTTAGCATTAAATGTAGAACTAATTGAATGAAACATCTTAATAGCTGCCCCTTCTCGGGCTTAAACAATGTAGGAAATAAATTTTGTTTTTTTAATTTGTTCTTCAAATTATGCTTTTGTTTAATATGTCAAGTTTTTTAATAACTACAGCACTCAGACGACCGCATTTCAAAATTAATAGAGAGTATCATCATCAGGCTTTGATGTATGCGGTATTGCATCACAATGTGGGATGCAGTTTACCAATGTGTAATTCAAAATGTTTCACCACTTTAGTAATGCAGGTTGGGGTAGTTTGGACAAAAACTTCCAATCTCAACGTAAAAAATTAACTTCACTTAAATTTATATACCCTATTTCCCACTCAGGAACGCTATGAATGTAAATTTTGTTGAATCCTTACTGCTAATATATTAATAATAATATAACACACTAGAAAATTATTACCTAAGTTTAACTTGGGTGTAAATAGTTCTCATCTCGGAAAAAAAAATACATTTTAAAATTTAAGTTATGTAATTCCCCACTAAGTTCGCTACCTGCGAAAAATAGCTATCCATTAGAAACTTTTTACTAAAATATAAACTTGACCAAAGCAAAAACTTATTCTGAAAATATCCTTTTTATTTCCACTATGACACCATATTCACCTTTTTAATTAAAAAAAAAAAAAAAAAAAACTAGCTCAATTTAATAATATTTCACGAGAAAATCATCAACTAAAAAGAAATTAATTATCATAACGGCTTTTGAAATTTTTGCAACAATGAAGTAAATATGTTAAATTTTTTATGAAAAATGTCCGTTGATTTTCAATGAAAAAAGGCGAAAATTGGAATTATTAAGATAAATATTTGAATAATGCAAAAAACAATTGGCCCATGTTTCTCTCTGGGTTATAATTCACCCATATGCAAAAGCACTTTACCATTCGTTTTGACCCTGACATCAATCAAACGTTTTTATACTTTAAATCTATAATATCATTAGAATTAGTAAAGATAAAGAATAAAAAATGAGTGGCATCAGGGACAAAAAGGTGGGAAGGAAAAAGTTATGATCTCCATAGGCTTTTCCATGTTAAATTAACATTGAGAAGTGACACTGGAAATAAATAAGTATTGCGCTGCCGCACAATACTTAAATATAGTATAAAATGATGAAATCTAACACATCTACATATACTTTTATTTTTAAAAAAATAACAAAAAACCTGAAGGCTAATTCTATATGCAGATTTATTACATATATAATAAAGAACATTTACAAAAAAGTTTAAATCTCTTATCTGAAATACAAAATAGCCTTAACAATTTTAAAATATGAAAGTGAAGAAAATATGAACATAAGAGAAAAAGCTGTTTAAAGTGTTCAGTTGTATGGGGAATTGCGCTGGTTGTATTAACAAAATTTACACTATCTCGCGATATAATTACTGTATGCGTTAAAATAAGGTGTCAAAATATTCACAATTAAATGGGCTTTCATTTAATTAAAAAATTGACATTTTGACCAATTTTGAGGTTAACTGCCCTTTTAAAAATCAAAAGAATGAATTTGAAAATCAAAAGTTCTTAATAATTTGAAAAGTTTCTTTAAGCATCTAAAACGTACCCAAGAATCCAAAATATACCATTCAGAATTTAAAAATTGTCCTTTTTAAACCTAGGGAAAACTCTGTATATTATAGCTATGTATGGAATTTATGGAAAATTTTGGCTATTCAGGAATCTAGGAAAATGTTGGGCTCTTTTAAGGACCTTTCACAATTTTTGTCATCTTAAATTAGGACTCTTCACCATTTGCATTCATTCAAGTTTTTCGTTTGTTTTTTTTTTTTTTTTTTGGGGGGGGGTAAATTTTACTCTTTTCTTTGTCCAAAGATTAGGAATGTTGGAGGGGTTTATGCGTTGGATAATAATGACTCAGATTCAACTTTAGGTTAGAGAACGTTCGTGAAAATCTTGCTTAGCAGAGGAAATGTCATTTTCCCAAAATATTACATAGCATTTCAATTATTTACAGTAGTTCAGCCAAAGAAGATCATTAATCTTCATTGGAAAAATTAAATAAGTTAGGAATAGTGACAGACATATGTAAGATGCATGCTTTGCTACAATTATTCTACTCTGTCTTATATTTTATATTGAAGAAAGAGTTTGTATTTTGAAGTCTTTAAAAAAAGAACTATTACTAGTCTGTTTTACTAATTATCATTACAGGGACGAGTGTAGCTTCAAAAAAGTCGCCAAATATGGCGATAAGGTCTTGGGGATGGTCAGAGCGATAAATTGCGGTGATTGGTTTAATAACGCTAGCCTAGCCCCCGGTTTTGTGTTTTCTGAAAAGAGGAAGGGGGAAGCAGGTTTTGGAAGAGAGAAGAGAGGTAAAGGACAGAAAGAAACGGAACGGGAAAACCTCGGAATATAGGAGACTGTTAATTGAACCCGATTTTCTTTTTCAGTACATACAAATTAGGTGCATGGGAAATCAATTAACTTGTTGATAAAAAGGAAAGGTATTTCTCATTTAAGGCTCTCGGAAAAGAAAAGCCCACATATAAAACAGAAAACTTTCTGCCATATTCACTGGCTCATTTATAAACGCAAAGACATGGCAATATTAGCAATTTCCGCTAATAAGGAGAATGGTACATGAATTCTTTAGTGCAGCTCTGTATATGAGGTATAGAATTTATATACAAGGAGTAAAATGCAAACAAGTTGGAAACAGTACGTCAAACGTGACAAATGAGGTACTATAACTGGTTTTATAAATATTCAGAACTTGGAGCAATAGCTGTTGCACGCTCTTGCAAAAATGCCTGAATGCAAAATTTATTACACTTATATATATTAAATTCCGTAATATGGAAATAATGACCTCCAACTTAAATATGACATAATCACCATGACAATCTAGAATCATTACCTATCATGAGATATCGCTGAATCAGTTACGCATGATAGGATTTAATAGAATGAAGAAAACTTTTATTAATATATTTTTAAGATTGATTCCATTTTCATAAAATTTGAAACGACTAACGAAAATTCTGCAACGAGTATATATATTACATTTCAAACCATTCTGTTGGGTAGTTTTTGCGCTGTTATGTGCGGACGGACCAGATAACGACTATAGGTGCTACGTATTTATATAATTATGAAATTTCCTCATAGACCGTAATGTAATGGAATACTTTTGAATGTCTCTGTAAATGAACTACGAACGCTACATACTTATTTTTAATACCGAACACGCATAATAAATCTCAATAACATATATCAATTACAGAGCAATTCAACTATATTAACGAAAGTTAGAGTTCGGACAAACAGACGGCTAACCAAACCGAAGTCTTAAACACTATCAAATATGTTGGAAAGTGCTAAAAACCCATAATAGATTGAAATTTGACTTTCAGCAATTTATACCAATAGACGGAAGCATACTTTAATTCTTTTGTGCAACCCTGTATTTTACCTACTATTTTTAAATACACGCCACTGTTTAGCTAAAATTTGTTTAAGACTGAAACTTCTATAAACATATCGTAGTATACTTAATGTTGCTCAGCGTAAAAATGCGTAATTCTTTTACAAACTGTTTTCTTTCACACGCAGTAACGAATACGATTTATTTTGTGTATCCCTATATGATGTACAGCCTTTATACGCATAACATAATATGCAAAAATTTCGTTTAACTTAAAAACTCATATCGCAAATAAAACTTCCAGCAATCATCACTAATATACAGTATCCGAAATCTTTTGTGTGTCCCTGTAAATACTTTGCATTTTCTATTACACAGAAAGTAACTTCTAGTAAACCTAAGCAACGTACAGAGGGATTAAACAAAGTGAAGTCAATTATTCAACTAACAGAAATTTCAAATAGTATTTTTTTTTTTTTTTTTTTTTTTTTTTTTTTTAATGAAGGACATTATGTGATTAAATAAAGTGAAAGTAAAAAGGGCTATTCCCTTTTTTGCAGTTATGGGCCAAGCCGGATATTCTTTCTTGACATGTTATGTCGAAGCATCATTTCTTTCTTTCTTTCCTTTTTTCTTTTCATTTTTTTGGTAAATTATTGTATAGTCGTTAAAAAGAGAGCGAGAAACAGAAAGGTAACAACCAGTGTTGAATTCACTTTTCTCCGATTTTTGTGGCTCCACTGGAGGGACATTATAGAGTTCCAGCAGGGAGATAGCACTTTTTGACCATTGAAAATACAGTCGACGCTCGTTATAAGGACCCCTAAGCGTGCCAAAGACGAGGTTCGTTATAATGGAAGGTCGCTATAACGAAAGTGAACGAAAAAAAAAAACTAACCATGTGCATGAAAATTAAGGTTTCAAAGAAAAAATTTTAATACAACGTTATTACTAAATTCTGTTTACTTTCGTATCAAATAAACATGACAATGAATAATTATAAAAATCAATTTAAGAGAAGGATTACATATTTCTCAAATAAAATTTAAAGTAAATGTTAAATCACGCACAAAAAATAGTTATTTACGTTATTAACATTTTTTTTTTTACAAAAGTAATTCGAAATAGTTATTTATTTTTGTGCATTTGATATTTTCTTTCAACAAAATTTTCCATCTGAGTTAGAGATAACTAACTTCATGTGTTTTCTTAGCTTTAAAAAAATGTTTTAAAGTGTCATTTTAAGACATTTTACAATAGGCATCAACGCGCAGTGAGCAGTAAGTTCTTGGGGAAAGAAAATAATAATCTTTTTTGGGGGGAAGAAGATGTGGAGGAAAGGTCAATTCGATCGCTGTATTGGGAAATAAGCTGCTGGCCGGACGTTATATTGGATGTAAAAATAACACATCATAAAGGGAATATATTTAGGGACATTTTGCATCGGTCGCTATAATGGCTGGTCGTTATAACGAGCGTTGACTGTGTTTGAAATTTTTCGGGGAGGACATCTCATTGCTCCGGGGAAAATGTCCCCCCCCCCTGGCCACCCCCTGAATTCAACATTGGTAACAACCCCATACTTTTTAATCATCGGATTGCCGCAGAGAGATGCGAAAGATATTGTTGTATCTACTTTTCGAATTTAATTACAACTATTGAAGGTCATCTACATATTAAAAGTTTTATCGAATTTTCCAATGGTAATACTCATTTTTGAGCTCCTTTGGCCAAGGTAGCCCGTAAAAAAGCTCTGATTGCATTTTTTATTTTTATTTATTTATTTTGCGTAGAGTCACACTCTAAAAAATAAATGTGTAAATTAATCACTTTTACATACGTATGTGGGTAAATTTGTAAAATTGGACCTTTGTCATATAATCTGCACACTTGTCGTTAAAATGTGCCTGCATTTAAGTGTGTAATTTTTTATCTGTTCAAAAACACAAACAAGTCTGTAAATGGCACAAAATGTTACTGATTTACCCGAATTGGTGTGTTAATGTAATTTACAAGTTTAGAATATTACACAAATAGGTGTGTCTTTTGCATATTACACCAAAATATATGTGTAAGAATATCATACAGATATATGCGTCAGAACAGAATATTACACAGAAGTATGTGCATAAATTTTACACAGCTACATGTATAAAAAGGGAATATTATACAGGATTAGGTGTAACAATATTATACAAAAATGTGTGTAGGAACATTGTTATACAGAAATATGTGAACCCAATAAATAGCGATATTTGAAAATTGGCTTGTGCAATAATTGCCGAGTGGTCAAGTTAATGGCATAGAAAGTCGAAGATCGTGAGTTCAAATCCCGTTTGGATAACAATTGCTTGTTTACAGTAGATTGAAATTCTCATCTTTTTGTAGTTGTGCCTTTCAAAACTTGTGACTAAAATTGATAGGAAATAATATCAGCGTCACTATTTCCATATTTTTTCAAAATCTTATTTTGCAGTGTGTTTATTCAGATTCTATTAATAAATTATGACTATACTATTTTAGGACTTCAAAACAACTTTAACAGAGATGTGGTATGCAGTAAATGTAACTTTAGACGATCCTGTTTTTTGTAAATTAAGGTTATATTTTGTGGTATAAAAACTAATCGACTGGAAAGAAAACAAATACACGAAGCACACGTGTTTGTTCTTCACGCAAAGTTGTTTTGCGAACATAAAAATATTTAGTTCAAAATTTACATATATGTACACAAAATCCATCTTTCTTTATATTACACAGATATATGTGTACTCATGCGCAATTTACACGTTAAACTGTATATCTAACAAAAACATAACTGTGAAAAAAGGAAGACAAATTCCGTTTAAAAAAAAAAAAAAAAAAAACTGCCAGAAAAGAAGTGATATGTAAGTGGGTGCCAAGTTCAAATAACATTCACTCAAACTTATCTGCTGAAGTATTGTAGCATTGTTTTAATTGTTTAAAAATAAAAATTATTGATTGCATATTAATAATAAATCTAGAATTTGGCAAGTTTTTACCTACGAGTCATTTATTTATAGGGTTCCGTACTTAAAAAGTAAAAACAAAACCATTATAATGTCACTCCTGTGTCTGTCTGTCACAGCTATTTTACTCGAAACTATGGAACATGGAAAATTCAAATTGGTGGAAGTAATAAAGACTATTGACCCACATATTTTCAGATTATTAAACATTCATAAATATATTTAGCAAAAATGTAGAGGGGCTAATTAAGCTACTTGAAAAAAGAAAAACTCTTTTCTTTGAATATCGTGTGAAAGCTTTCGTAACGCTGAACTCAAAAATACATTCCTTTTAATTTTAAGTATTATATTTTCAAAGATATAGTCGAAAATGTAGCGCAAAAATATGTCCCCCCCCCCCTCCCATCTAATTCCGAATCTACTGAAACTAAAATTATGAAATTTAGAGGTAGTAGACGTTAATTTAAACCTTGAAGGAAAATTATAGCGATTACCCTAGGTCACATAGTTTTTGAGAAAATCGCATTTTTCTGTTACACACAAATTTCGATTCACGGGCATTCAGCAAAAGTGTTGAGCAGGTACCTATCGTAGTAAAAGTATAAAAACATTGTTGATAATGATTTTCGAAAAAAATCGTCAGTAATTATCCGAGATATTAACCCTTAAAGATACGGACTGTTTCCACATACATAATGACAAGGGCGGCGTACTCTGTGTCTAGTTAACAACTTTTAATGATATATAAGTGTAATGTAATGTCCAATAGCAGTATAAAAGCAACAAACGTCAAACTGTTAAAAACAGACTAATTTAAAGGTCTCAGGACTCTTAAATTTGCAAAAAATGAAAAAAAAAGGGACCATACTCAACATTTAATGTCTTAAAATGTATATGATTTTAAAATACAATTTTCATTGGGATGAAAAATCTGTGTATGTTCTTTCATTTCATGTATTTAAAAACTTGCTAGATGCAGAATTAGTATTTATAGGGGGTTCGAAACTGTTAGACATTTGTAGAGCAGAAAATTGGCATAATAGCGTACGCGCAGGATTACAAAATAAATATTGTAACTAGAATGAAAATTTTGGTACCTACTTATACTTCAGATTGTAATAATTACCCTGATTAAATCATTTTTATATTTTTAATGCAAAGTTGTATTTAGCTAATACAAAATTTCGAAAATTTCAACAGTATAATCACCTAAAAAAATATATTTTTGAACAATAAAAAGGAAATTTTAGGTTCAGTTTATACAGACTAACATGAAATAGATGTTTTGAAAATTTCATGAAAAAATATTCAGAAGTTTTTGAGGTACCCTGCGCGTCATGCCCCAAAACGTCATTTGGAGAAAAATTACTTCAAAGTTTCGGAAACGCCGCTTCAGCTATTGAGCAAGAGCAGGTATAATTCTAAAAGCCATAATTTCTGTTCTAATGTGAATTTCAAGGAAACAATTATATCAAAATGTTCAGGAATGATAGGAGTTTAGCATCTAAAAAAATTTCGAAAATTTTGAAGCTTTAAGAGTCCTGAGACCACTTAATTAGAATGAATCACATAAATATTATGGGATTCGCGACTAGTTTGCATTGAGTGGATCTCTCAATACTCCTCGAGTGACTTTAGAAGTTAATTAAAAACCTATCAGGAAAAACGCGGCACGGACCAAGGCGGCGTTGCAACTTTACGACCTCCTTTCGAAGCACGCTTAGCACAATTCCAAATTTAAACTTTGAACAAAGGTTTTGTTTTAGCTACACCGTAGAAAAAAAGGTTATTGCCACTCTGAATTTAGTTTTATGAAATGCCAAATGAAGTTTAAATATGCACTGCTTTTTTTGTCAGTACCGAATTAATTTCATCATAAACAGATTAGGATAATATTAAAAAATGAGTTATCCAGAATAACTATATTTGATATTATTTAGGTTCCATATCTATTTGAACTTTCATGGTATATCCATTTGCACTTTTCTAGTATATACAGTTATATCCAACTCTTCGTTGTATAGTTTTTTACAAAGTCTTAGTATTCTTTTAGCAACGGTTTTTTTAAATAATACAATTACAAATTGTCACAATGGTACTACAATCCATGTAGGATTTTGACCTCCCTCAATATACTTCTCCAGACCTTCCGATCTCTGGCCTTTACTTTATAATTTATAATTTGGTTTTCTGCAAGATCTTTCTCTACCTCTTTTATCCATCTCTTCCTGGGCCTACCAATACTTCTTTTCCCAATTAAATTACCATTATAAATCTTCTTTGTGCTTCGCTCATCCCTCATTCTGATTAGATGGCCTAACTATTGCATTCTTCTAATTTTTATACTATTTATTATATCTTTTTCATTATATAGCTGTTCTAACTCCATATTTGTCCTTATACGCCATGTATTGCCTTCTTTAATAGGTCCAAAAATTTGCCTTAGTATCTTCCTTTCCCAAGTGATAAGTAGCTTTTCATCTTTTTGTGTAGTGGTCCAGGTCTCACTACCATAAATTACTATTGGTTTTATAACAGTTTTATAAATTTTGAGTTTGGATGTTCGAGATATTAGAGATATTAGAGATGATTTTAGAATGTTTCGAAGAGAAAAATAGCATCTATATCCTGCTGCAAGTCGAGTTTTAATCTCTGCTTCTACCATATTATCACAGGTGATCGTAGATCCTAAATATTTAAATTCTGTTACTTCATTAAATTGTAATTCATTATTTATTGTTAACGCTGCTGTTGCCTGTGATTTCATTCAGTCCATTTTCATGTATTTTGTTTTTTCTTTATTAACCACGAGGCCTAGTTTTTTTCCTTCAGTGTCTAGTTTATTGTATGTTTCAGTTTCAATCAAGACTTTCTTATTTCTAGCAATTATATCAACATCATCTGCAAATGCAAGGATTTGTAGGGAGCGATTCATAATAGTACCACCTCTGTTGTAGATGCTCCTAATTATTTTCTCCAGGCATAAATTAAAAAGAATTGTAGAGAACATCACCTTGCTATAGACCTGAATTCACTCCAAATTCTCTTGAAAGTCTTCCCTGTACCTTAACTTTAGCTTTTGTATTTTCCAGTGTTAATTTTATAAGCTTAACTATTTTATCAGGTAATTAAAATTCCTTTAATATTTCAAATAACTTATTTCTGCTTATACTGTCATAGGCCTATTTAAAATCAACAATTAGTGTAAATTAATATTTTGTTCATAGAATTTTTCAAGGATGTTCCTGATACTAAAGGTTTGATCCACCGTTGATCTTCCTTTCCTAAAACCACACTGATATTCACCTATTACCATTTCAGCATACGGCTATAATCGCTTTGCAATTACCTTTGCCAACAGTTTATATGTAACATTTAATAAGGCTATGCCTCTATAATTCTGGTAATTTAAGATATTTCCCTTTTTATGAATTGGGATAATAATAGCACCATTCCATTCATTTGGTATATATTCATTCTGCCAAATCTCTACTGTTAGATCATGTAACATTTGTACCAACTTCTCTCCACCATATTTCAAAAGCTCAGCACTTATCAAATCTTCACCAGGTGCTTTTCTATTTCTCAATTTTGCAATAGCATCCCCTTCTTTTACAGTTGGTGGTTCACAGTTTTCTTCATTCACATCATAATCATTATGATTAGACTGTATTTCTCTTTCGTCATTTGACTGTCTGTTTAACAATTCTTCAAAATATTCTGCCCATCTATCTGTCACATTTGCGTGCCCTCCAATAAGTTTATCATTTCTGTCTTTACAAAAAAAGGTGCGTGGTTGGTGGCCCTTTTTGATTCCTTTAAGCTTTGAATACATTAGGTTTATATCACCTAATACTGATAGATCTTCAATTTCTTGAATTTTACTCTTCCAAAGCTCGTTTTTTCATACGTAACAACTTTTGAGTATTTCTTCTAATTGTTTTAAAGTGATTTTCACTCTGTCTTGTTCTGTATTTCAGCATTTTTTCTCTTGTTTTATTCTTTTTCTTAATCAGTTGCCAACACTCATCATCAAACCATTCATTAATTTCCCTCCTTTCTTCCTTTCCAACTACTTCCTCAGCAGTTTTTAATATGATATTTTTGCATTTAGCTCATTTACTATTGATTATATCTTCCTCATTAAATTTAGCATATTCACTAGCAATTCTTTCTGTTAATTTACTTTGATAAACCTTTCTTCTCTGCATGTTTAGTAAATCTTTTGTTTTAAATTTTACTTGTTTAGTTCCTTTTGCATCTCGAAATCTTGTAACTCTTTGTCTGTATTTCATAATAACAAGGAAATGATCAGTATCTAAATCCGCACCTCTATAACTTCGTACATCCATAACATCACTAGCATATCTTCTGTCGTGTCGATCATAATGTGGTCAATTTGGTTTTTTGTCTTTCCATCAGGAGAAATCCAAATTTCTTTATGTATGTTCTTATGCTCAAAGCATGTACTACTTATGATTAAGTTGTTAGAAGCAGCGAAGTCCACAGCCCTTATACCATTTTCATTACACAAATCATGTAAACTAAATTTTCCAATTGTTGGTACAAAAGTGTATTATTTTCCAATTTTAGCATTAAAATCACCTATTACCATTTTAACATCATGTCTTGATATCTTATCAAATTCAATCTGTAGTGTTTCATAAAGAGTATCTTTTTGTTCGTCCTCGGTATCTTCCGTGGTGCATGGACACATACTATTGAAATGTAAAAAAACTTTGCTCTCAATCTCAAGATACATATTCTTTCATTTACATTGTGAAAATCAATACTATTTTCTCTAAGGCACTTTCTCATAATAAATCCAGTACCATGCGTGTTTCTTCTTGTGCTTGCACTATTAAAAATTGTAAAATCACCAATATCTCTTATCACACTCTCCTTCCATCTTACTTCTTGTATGGCCAATATGTCCAGTCTATAACTATCCATCTGACTCTGTAGTTGCTTCACTGCACCAGTTCTGTATAAACTTAAAACATTCCAAGTTCCAATTCTAAAATTCATAAGCCGTTTTCCAGTTCCAGTCCGTTTTACCATGAGATCAGTCCATCTAACATCTGTATTTAAGGGCTTCGCAACGAGGTTTTTTTTTCCAGGGAAAGGTTGTCAGCCTTAAAAAAACCTTACATTGGGACTATTCTTTAATGCCAGTCACCACACGGCATACAATTACAAATTCATATATTTATTTTACAGAACCCTCTGTATGCGAGTAATACTCGCACTTGACCGTTTACTATTAATGGCATTATTATATCAAAACTAGATATTTCATGTTTGGAGACCTTAATTTGAGTGCATTGAAGCTCCTTAAAGGGGTGGATTTTCTAGAGTGATGACCAATGACGAGCGTATATATACAGGGTTGTTATAATTAAAGTTCGCCTATTCAGAAGGCTCTAGAGGTGATTCTATGGCTCCAAACGAAACAAAATTTCAATAGTACGTAGTTGAAGAGATGCGCTCTGCGAAAATCGAAAAAAAAAAAATTAGTTACATTTTTCGTCAGTTGGTGACGCTGCGCCAGTATTTAAGGCGATGTTTGCAGATTCATTATATCAATTTCAATCAATCCAGACGAAGCACACAAATTTAAAAGTTTCAACAAACTTCGAGGAACTGCGAATTGTTATAATTAAAGTTCACCTAATCAGACAGCTCTAGAGCCTGACCTATGACTCCAAACAAGAGAAAAATGAATATAATTTCATGTGATGTAATCTGCATCAACAAAAATAAAACATGTCGCTCGGCAACGAGGAAATAACGAAGAATAACATTACGCATGCTTAATGAATCCTCCACCATTTTCAATAACGCATTCCATTCTCAGAATTGCGTAAACTGTCCTGTGAGATTGAGCTAATATGAAGTCTAATACTGACTTTCATATCAGAGATTGTCTAACATCTGTCTTTAGATACAGAATCTTTCAAAAATCCCCACAACCAAAAATCGCATGGTGTTAGATCAGGCGATCGTGGTGGCCACTGTTTGAAAATAACGACTTATGATACGATCTTCTCTAAAATGGCTTGTTAAGAAAGTCCGAACTGCTCTAGTAATGTGCGGTGGTGCACCGTCTTGCATAAACACGATATTTTGAAGGCAGCCTCGCTGTTGTAGCTCGGGAATCAGAAAATTTGACAAGATATTGAGATACCTTCTCCCATTTACGGAACATGTAATGGGTCCTGTGGATGCTAGTTCCTCAAAACAATATGGCCCTATCATAAACGTAGCTGTGAAACCGCACCACACCGTTACTTTAGCTGCATGCAGTGGAACTTCTTGGACAACATTAGGATTCTCTTTAGCCCAAATTCGACAGTTGCGCGTGTTCACTTGTCCGTTTTAAAAAAAATGCGCTTCATCAGTCCATAGAATATTCCAGGGTCAAGAATTGTCCACATTCATTCGTGCAAAAAACTGTAGTGAAAATGATAGCCAACTTTCGGTATCACCCTGTATTAGTTGTTGCACCCTCTGAATCTTGTATGGATAGTAACGCAAAATTTGACGTATCACTTTTCTCACAGTGGAAATCGGCACATCGACTTCATTCGCAATAGCTGACACACTCTCATTATCAAATGATGAATGGCTTGCTAAATCCACGGCAGCAGTAGCAATATCTTCAATGCTAGAAATGTTTACCTTTTTTCGTCCTCTGCCAGGAAGA
Source organism: Maratus speciosus (assembly GCA_963932465.1). NCBI lineage: Eukaryota > Metazoa > Arthropoda > Arachnida > Araneae > Salticidae > Maratus > Maratus speciosus. Next base: position 118,222,772 of record OZ010788.1, on the reverse strand, counting down.
ATGTCGAGTTTTCCTATTTCCTCGAACTTTTTAATCATTTTGTGAACTCCACGATCCGACATTGGTCCACGTCTAACATCTTTTAGTTTCGGAATTCTCGAAGAGCTGCAGCTGCGTTGCTTTTATTTTGATAAAATAAATTTACAAGAAGTGCCCTTTTCTTACAAAGTTACCATTCTCCACAAAGCGTAGATTCAAATGCTTTTCAGAAACAATCAACTGTTCCAGTGTCAAAGAAATCACAGACACACTTTATCAGCAAGTTTTAAATCGTCAGGTGGTTAGAAGGGTATTTCAAGTTTTCGAAGTTGCGACGTCACTTTGACGTCGTTCGTCGAAAATTTGAATAAAATGTGATCTTTTTCAAGCTTTGGGTGAAATTTTGTGATTTTGTAGGCTTCATCTGAATTGACCGAAATTGATATAACGAATCTGAAAAAGTTTACTTTTACCAACTGTGAAATAAATTTCCTGTATTTTGTTTTTTACAAAATAAAGGAATCTGCAAATATCAGCTTAAATATTGGCGCAGCGCCACCTATTGACAAAAATTTTAACTAAATTTTTTTTTTCGATTTTCGCAGAGCGCATCTCTTTAACTACGTACTAGTGAAATTTTGTTTCGTTTGAAGCCATAGAACCGGCTCTAGAGCCTTCTGAATAGGCGAACTTTAATTATAACAACCCTGTATATGTGTCTTCGACAGACTTTAGTCTATTTGTAATTATGTTTCCGGACGGAGGGGGTGGGGGGATTGCTAATGTGATAATCAAAGACGAGCGGAAGTGTATCTGTGTGTGTATTTGTTTATCAAATCTTTAACATGACTCATTTGTTTATTATAATAACAATATTGCAAATTGTTATAATGATATTGTTATTAATATTATCATAATCATTTTATTAAAACATGAAAATGATAAGCATAATATTTTTTCAATCGTGTTTGAGTTGGAATGAATGATCATTTAAGGTGGTGTCATACTATAACATGAGGAGTTAAGTCTTTTCGAGAGGAAGTATAAAGGGGCTTATTTTTAGGAGTTCTTAATTTTTTTCGAATCGACTTAGAGTAGGAATGGAAATAAGATGGTAAACTAATACACATAATAACATAGAGGGGTAGGTCTTTTCGAAAGAAGTTTGAGGGGGCTAAATTTTTAGGGTGGCTTAATTTTTTTTTCAATCGTTTGGGGAGGTTGATAAGACCATCGCCCCTTTTACTGAAGAAAATGTTTGATGTTGCCATCTTTAGGATATAGTTCAAACGTTTAAATGTGCATTGCGCCTGTGGCCGTTCAACCGGATTGAAATGGTCTTCTTAGAGGAGAGTTTTTTTAAATTTTTGAATAATAATTTAGATCCTGATTTATACTAGAATTTCTTCAACGTATACAATTTTTTGTTTAACTGTTTATATCGATTCTGCGCACGAGATTATGATCTCTTTACCAAGCTTTGGTTACGAACCCATGAACTACGATTCAAGTTTCATTTTTTTTTAAACTCAGATGCTACCTATTGTCCAGACCGCGCCCCAACATTTACTAGCATACTTATGAACGCTCGTGTTGATAATTGGCCGTCATAAACACAAACCAAACCATACTTATGAACACTATCTTTTTCAATGAACACTATGCCTCCCCCTTTTGATGTTTTGGAAGTTTATACAATTTCTGTTTCACATTGAAATAGAAGGACTGCTTAAAATTAATTTTAGATATTTCTTTTGTAAGCGATTCATATTTTTTTGATCGATTAGAAGGCTACCAAACGATTTAAATTAAACATTGCTGCTACTAGCATTAATCCTGTTATCTAATTTAAGAATTGTACGTTACTATGCATTTCATTTGATTGTCTGAAATTTGAAATAGATTTTCTTCATCGCCTTATCAACAGTTACTCACTATCTTTCACAAACATTCGATAAGTAATCAGCTTTTTAACTGAAAATAGCTAATATGTAAATAATGATAACCATTGATCTTAGGAGCGATTAGTTCACTTTTACATAAATTTAAATTTTCAGAAAGAGGATTTATTTAATATTTCAATTAACTACGTACATTATTTTTCAACATACCGCAGTAATTTAAGCATATTATTTAATTGCTATCCCGCATATTTTTTTTAAAAAGTAGTATAAACATCGAAGAAATATCTCTTATTTTAATTAACTTTTGATTGCAAACCATTTTGCTTGGTTTTTTTTTTTTTTTTTTTTTTTTTTTTTTTTTTTTTTTTTGCGAAGTATGCTAATATTAGTTAAACACCAGAAAAAGAAAGTATGCAATATTTGAGAGATTTTTTATTTATTAATTATTTTAAGTTCAATCAGCTCATAGTTTGTTATTGGGGTAGGTAATTATTTGATGATTCTACATTAGTTCTAATGAATTTTAAAACTACTGCTACACTTCATCTCATTCTTTTGAAGAGTTTAATAACTTTACTATGAGTTTAACCTTAGGTTTACCATCTATTTCACTGAAATAATAAAATTAATTTGTAAAACCTTAGAATGATGAATTCAAACTCGTAACGTGATTAATCATATTCTTTTTATTTTAGACATTACATAAGTACCTTTTCATTTTTGATTGACTCACTTCCCGTGAACTTTATACACATACATGTTTTTAATACACATACATGTTTATGTCACATGTTTTTCTGTAATTTTTGCACCAATCATATTACATGATATGCATCATCATTAAAATTTTTTAACATGCGTCCCCTATGATTATATAAAATTGAATGGAACCAGACTTTTTCATTAGTGTTTGCTTTTCTTTGTATATGCGTAAACATTATTTTCACTTAGGATAATATGGGTAGTTATCAAGATGGATATTCTGCTATGTTAAGCGATGATGTATCAAGTTTGAATAGTCAAACTTTTTCATGAAAATTTAATGATCAAGACATAGGATTAACAGTACGACCTAAAGTAGAACCCGTTTCAGATAAGGAAGCGGAATCCTCCTCATCAGAATTGAAGAAACAGAAGCCACCTTATATGTGTACTATTTGCAGCAAGTCTTTTTTACGAAAAGGTAATTTAAAACAACATTTGATGATTCATTCAGAAGAAAGACCATTTGTATGTGACATATGTCAAAAAGCATTCTCTAGAAATGCTATTTTGAATCGTCATAAATTATCTCATTTTAAGATACCTCCGCGACATAAATGTGATTCATGCGGTGAAGCGTTCTTGAGAAGTATGACTTGTTAAAACACATGAAGATCCACAAGCCCTCCGAGCAGGATAAGTGTATGCAGTGTAGTGAAATATTCAATCGCAACTATGATTTTTTGTATCATTTGAAAGCTTCACACTGAGTTCTATCCAAAATTGACAATTCATCATCTTTAATAGATATGTTTTTTGAAAAGGTTAAGCATTTTAAAAGGCAATTTGCGTTAAGCATATTTACTAAAACTATAGTCAACTCTAATGAGCAGAATGGTAGAGACTTTCACCCATTTTTTAATAGTGCACTCAGTTCAGCATGCAGGAGTAAAAACGTGCATAAAAGCATAAAACCCTTAAGAATGAAGACCATATGATGAGGTTTGGAGGGTTGGATAAATTTACCTCCCCACATAATTCACTCCTCTTCTGTGGTCACGAATGGACAAATAGCGTAATGAAGTGATTTCCCGTATGACGACACTTATGAAACGTTTTGTGTAGAAAGACACACCCAGTGGTGTAGTCGAGGGGAGACGCGAGGGGACGGCGTCCCCTCACTTTTTTATGTTATCTCGAGCGTCCCCTTACTTTATATTTTCAAGGGGGACGCCTAGAGACGTGGGAGGACGCAGACTTTCCCAAAGTTTTTTAATGAAGACACTAATAAATTAACAATTTTAGAAATAAGATAATGATTTTTAATACTTTTCAACAAACTTGAAAAGTGTTTATTGTGCTGATTCGCCTATTCACTAAACTTCCATAAGTTTGCTGGAATTACAGCAAAATTGTATGTATTTTTTTTAGGTTCAATGTAGTATGTAAATGTTTCACTATTGTATAGCATCATATACTTACATCATATAAAAATTCTCTATTGTATAGCATTAGTATTTCGTTTACGTGAAAACAAAAAGAAAGTTCTTTCATATTACGCTTTATTGGCAAAAATTGTTTGAAATAGACATTAATGAAGTTATATTTTAAATATAACGCAAATGGCATTTGAAATTTGTTACATGTTCCCTATCGGAAATAGCATATATTGTTCGTTTACACGGACATTAAAAAATATTTTCAAATACCATGATCCATTAACGATAATTATTCGAAATTCATGGAAAACTATAGGATGCGTGACGGTGCGTGAAACATTTATAATCATTTTACAATGCCACGCAAAAGAATCCATCACATTGTCATCTATGGGTTCAGCTGCTTGAACATGTTTTCAATTATATTATCAGGGCTCCCAACACATTTTAGTCCTCCAAAAGTGGAAAAAGTGCCATTTGATGAAATTCCTTGCTTTACTTTTTGGAATAGAGTAGTTAAGAAATTTGTATCGTACATATAGAGAGTATATATCGTACATCAAAAAATTGTCAAATCATATTCAGGTCATCCTATAGCGTGTAAATCCATCAAAAAGATTCCAATACTTTCTTCTGATAAAAATATATTTAAGAAGTATAACAAGAAAAAGAAGAATATTTAATTAAGATTTCCTTTAATAGAGAGAAGTACTTGACACCAAAATCGAAGACAAAACTAAATCTATAATAATAATAAAAAGCCAAGTGCGAGCATTACTCGCGCACAGAGGGTTCCATAGAATAAATATATGAATTTGTAATTGAACGTTGCTAAAAGAATACTAAGACTTTGTAAAAAAACTATACAACGTAGGCTTGGGTATAACTGTATATATTAGAAAAGTGTAAATGGGTATACCATGAAAGTTCAAAGAGATATGGAACCTAAATAATGTCAAATATAGCTATTCGTATAACTCTTTTTTTTAATATTATCCTAATCTGTTTACGATGAACTTAATTCGGTACTGACAATAAAAGCAGTGCATAGTTAAACTTCATTTGGCATTTCATGAAATTAAATTCAGCGTACTAATAACCTTTATTTCTACAGTGTAGCTAAAACAAAACCTTTGTTCAAAGTTTAAATTTGGCATTGTGCTAAGCGCGCTTCGAATTGAGGTCTCAAAGTTGCAACGCCGACTTGGTCAGTGCCGCGTTTTTCCAGATAGGTGTTTAATTAACTTTTAAAGTCACCCGAGGCGTATTGAGAGATACACTCAATGCAAACTATCGCGAATCCCACAATATTTATGCGATTCATTCTAATTAAATCTTTCGAGGGCGATGCCCTTAAAAAACGGACACCTAATTTTAATTCCAAAACAAACAAACGGCACCAAGAATATTTAATTAAAATTTTCCTTTTATCATGTACGTGAAAATAAGCAAGTTCGCATTTTCTAATAAATTCGTTTATAAATTCTGGTGTCAGTTCATTATTTCAAAGGTTTATAAATAGAATTACTCCTTGCCGGAAAGGATTCTCAAGAAATGTCGCAGGACTCTTAAAGCTTCAAAATTTAAGAAATTAAAAATTTTTTTAGATGTTAAACTCCTATCTTTTCTGAATATTTTGATATAATTGTTTCCTTGAAATTCCCATTAGAACAGAAGTTTTGGCTTTTAGAATTATACCCGCTCAATAGCTGAAGCGGCGTTTCCGAAATCTTAAAGTCATTAATTTCCAAATGGCGTTTTTGGGGCATAACGCGCAGGATGCATCAAAAACTTCTAAATATTTTTTCATGAAATTTTCAAAACATACATTTCGTGTTAGTCTGTATAAACTGAACCTAAAATTTCCTTTTTATTGTTCAAAAAAATATTTTTTTAGGTGATTTTACTGTTGAAATTTTCAAAATTTTGTATTAGCTAAATGCAACATTGCATTAAAAATATAAAAATGCTTTAAATGCAAATTTATTTAAGTTCAGGGAAATTATTACAATCTGAAGTATAAGTAAGCACCAAAATTGTCATTCTAGTTGCAATATTTATTTTGTAATCCTGCGCGTAAACTGTTATGCCAATTTTTTGTTCGACAAATGGCTAACAGTTTCGAGCCCCCTATAAATACTAATTCTGTATCTTGCAATTTTTTAAATACATGAAACGAAAGAACATACTTATATCTTTCATCCGAATAAAAATTGTGTTTTAAAATCATATACATTTTAAGACATTAAATGTTGAAAATGGTCTTTTTTACATTTTTTCCACTTTTTAGAGTCCCGAGACCCCTTAAATTAGTATGTTTTTAACAATTTGACGTTTATTGCTTTTATACTGTTACTGGACATTACATTACACATATATATCATTAAGAGTTGTTAACTAGGCATAGAGTACGCCGCCCATGTCCTGTGTATGTCCAAACTGACCGTACCTTTAAGGGTTAATATCTCGGCTAATTACCGATGATTTTTTTCGAAAATCATTAGCAACAATACTTTTATTCTTGTGCAACGATAGGTATATTCAGCGATGCTCAATAATTTTTCAGAATGCCCGTAAATCGAAATTTGTGTATAACAGAAAAATGTTAATTACTCAAAAACTATGTGACCTAGGGTCAGGGTTGGCAGGTTTTTGACATGTGTCAGTTTATGACAGTTTAAACCATGGTTTAAACCGTCATGTCAAAAACCTCTTGTCAAAAACCATCTGTCAAAAACCTAAAATACTATATAGTGATCTGTAAAAATTCACATTAAATGTCACACATTACAACATTATATGTGATATTTTAAATTCACAGTACTGTATATCAATAATTAGTACATAGTTAAGTATTATTGTGATATTTTAAATTCACATTACTGTATATCAATAATTAGTACATAGTTAAGTATTATTGTGATATTTTAAATTCACATTACTGTATATCAATAATTAGTACATAGTTAAGTATTATTGTTAAGTGCAATTTTTTAACAGGGTAAAATTTTCATTTAATTTTTTTTTTTTTTTTTTTTTTTTTATAAAATTGTGTTTTTCTAAAAAGTAGACATTAAGCTCACCTGAGCTGAAAATTTTTTCTCTTACTGCATTTTACGGAGGAAACGCCGCACTACTGAAAACTGGCCTGAATAAGATTAAAAATATCGTAACCTGTGGCAACGCTACTTTTGTCGACAGCGTCACATTGACCTAACTTTAATCAAAGTTTTCTGAACAGTGTAAGTATAGGGTGCCTCATTTTTAATATCTTAAGATATCTAAAATTTTATTTAAAATATTTAAATCGTGTTTCAAATATTTTTATGTAATTTTTAAATGAAGGAGATGTCAGTTGGTATTTAAAACATCCAGAGCGCGGGACTCAGACCCTCTCCTTAGGCGTTCCATGTTTTTTTTAAGTGGCCGGCGCAACTTGGCACGCTTTTTACGAGTGGGTCGTTGTCGTATCTACTTTAGGCGATCTTTAGTTCCTATTCGAAGCCCTCAAAATCTGAGTCTTCAATATCAGAATGCATGAGTTGTAAATTTTCTTCTTCCATGCTGTATGGTTCGCTATCATCATCAGAAATGTCACAGTTTTCATTATCAGCAAAGTCAGGAAGTTGTTGGGCAGGTGACTTGAAAGCAGTCTAAAGGAATTTTTATTTTATCTCAATTTTACACGTGCGAAAAAAAAAAAAAATCGTAAACACCGCACATGGTGTAAACGCCGCACTTGAAAGAAAATTAACTTTTAAACCCGTAAACGCCACAGCGTTTCTTCCATAAAATACGGTACTTAAAATCGTTTTAATTTCTCTTACTTTTGAGAGCTTAAAGCACTAGCTAGGTTTTTTTTTTTTTTTTAATAAGAAATAAAAACTTAGAAAAGTGCAGATTTTTTTTATATATATAACAAGATAATGTGCATCAATGTTATTCTAGTCTAAGCAATAACCATTCCATTCAAAATTGAAATTGGATTATTAATCTTAAACATTTACAAAATAAGAGAAGTAATAATAATAAAAAAAGAAGCTTAAAGTCAAAATTCTTTTTAAACAGCTTTCTTTTAAATATATAAAAATATGTTTTCGATTTTAAAACTGAACAAAATTGGCTCAGTCTTCTAAAAGAAAATTCACTTAAGCCCCATATTGAAAAAGTGCATAATAGAAGGGATCAAATCATGAAACTATACCATTTTTTGGCTTATATTTTGCATCTCAACCATCAGGGGCAAGGGTTGACTGATGTATCAGTTGATTCAGCTCGTGCTTGAGCTATAGAGAGAATTTATGGATGCTTACCCATAACTTATTGTGTATGAAGCTAAAGAATCCCCTTTCTCGTCTAGTTATTTTAGTGCTATAGGGAGGACCCCATTATTTGGTGGAAAGGTATCATTAAATGCAATAGCTTTTTGAGCTTGTTTCAAAACTTGCCCATTTAGCAATGTTTTTGCTATCAAAAGACAGGCTATTTTCTAATGCTTCATACACTCTAAACTCAGAAATCATCTGGGTGTAAATAAATGTGAACACGTTGTGTGCTGCAGCATGCTGGGGGTAAAATTGATCCAGATTATTTAATTGTACTAAAAGGATTTTCTTCTGATTGAAAATACAAAAAAATAAAAATATTTTATGGCAATTAACAATTTATTTTTTTTTAAATTATTAAATTACCATAAATTTAAAAGATCACATAAATCATTGACTTATTTAATGTTTACCTATTGTTGTTAAAATGTTTTAGTGTGTTACATGCATTTGGCAGATTTTGACGGTTTAAACCAGTTTATGATAGTTTTTGACGGTTTAAACCTGTTTATGACAGTTTAAACCAGTTTTTGACGCTTGTCATGTCAAAAACCAGTTTTTGACGTCAAAAACACAACCCTGCCTAGGGAAAACGCTATAATTTTCAGGGAAGGTTTATATTAACGTCTACTACCTCTATTTTTTTCATAATTTCAGTTTCAGTAGATTCAGAATTAGATGGGGGGGGGGGGGGGGTGACATATTTTTGCGCTACATTTTCAACAATATCTTTGAAAATATAATACCTAAAATTAAAAGGAATGTATTTTTGTATTCAGCGTTACAAAAGCTTTCACAGGAAAATATTTTTTTTTATTCAAGTAGCATAATTAGCCCCTCTACTTTTTTACTAAATATATTTATGAATGTTTATTAATCTGAAAATATGTGGGTCAATGGTCTTTATTACTTTCCCAAATTTGGAACTTTCCATGTTCCATAGTTTACGAGTAAAATGTCTGTGACAGACAGACAGACGGACGGACAGACACAGGAGTGATCTTATAATGGTTCCGTTTTTACTTTTTAAATACGGAACCCTAAAAATAGAGTTTGGTCTGTGTGGTCTATGTGCTGAAAAGACCACTGTAACAGCTATGAGATAGAGGCGAGGTACCATTTTGTCTAAAATTATGCACTTCGGATTTTTTTAAAATAATTTTTTTATTTTTTTTGCGATTTTTAGCCATTTTTTTTTCTTACCTTTGACTGTGATTTTTTTTCACATTGATGAAAGGAATTCCATTTTAATTTTTTAGCCAAGTAGTGGTAAATTTTGTCCTCTTTTCAGCTTTTTCAATAAATTTTATTCAGAATTTGTACAGCGATTTATTTTTGGCGAATTTTTATGCGAATTTCAGCTTTTTTTTTGCGTTTTGTTTCAATTTTATGATATTCTAAAAAGGAAATCGGTTTCGAACTCTCAACCCTAATGTAATAGATTTTGTCATTTCGCGATTGGTACGTTTTCTTAATCAGAAACTATATAATGTACCGTAATGGTCGATTTTTTAATAGAGGCAGAATATGTTTTAAAAAATGCTGTTAAAAAGGGCATTTTGAACCGAATTTACCGAAGCGGATTGTGTTGGAAAAATCATTGTATTAAGGATGCACTCAAATCCAAACTGCTTATTTTCTGACTCATTTTTAAATTCATTTTTGCTCTCAAACGCATTTAATTGGTAGATTCGCTTATTCAGAAACTACATGATGTACCGTAATGATCGATTTTTTGATAGAGGTAGAATATATTTCAAAAAAATGATATCAAAGTATGCATTTTGAACGGAATTTCCCGAAGCGATTGTGTTGTCCTTCTGAGAAAATAATTGTTTATATATCAAGTTTTAATTAATTGAACAAAAAATAAAAACACAGGTCGCTTATAAATCTCTTCAAAAATCACGTCAGCAAGTTACATATTTTTTTAATTAAAAATGAATCTGGAATTATGCCAGAAAATTTCGAGTTGTTGAGCATGGAAAAGTATTTTTTTGAATACCGCCCTAACATGATTCTGATAAAACCTGCTATTATATAAAAATGAAATAAAAACTCGTCAAAAGCGGCCAGATAAAATTGTTAAAGTGGATTTATCTCTAATCATGGTTTAGTTTTTGTTTGTGAAATTAGTATATTTGACTTCGAAATCTACCTCTGCCTGTAGGCCGGGCCGGCAGGGATTTTATTTGGAATTCGTATCATGATTTTTTAATTTTTTTGCTAATTTTTTATATAATTTTTCAGTTTTTTTGTGTTTTGCGGCGATTTTTTGTCACTCAGTTTCAATCTTCTGGTAGTTTAATATAGAAAATTTTGTTCTCTTTAATTTTTGAATTTTTAGTGATTTTTAATCCGATTTTCAATGAGTTTTACGTTTTTCCGCATTTCCTTTACATTGGTAAAAGTTCTGTTAGAATGCTTTATCCCACTATAGTAAATTTTGTCCTCACGATTTTTAGCGTTTTGCGGTGATTTTTTCCACAGTATTTTTTTTTTCTTAAGTCACCATAAAAGGACTAAGTGGACGTTTTTCTAAAAATTGATTTTTAGGAGGGAGGGGAAGACGAAAAGATATACCAAAATTTTAAAGTCTTATTTTTCCTTGCCTTAATTACAATAAATTCCTTACTCTTTATCTGACCATAAAGTAAAAATGCAATAATTTTCAATATTCTCAATAGAAAGCAGTTATTTTATAACTATATTTCCAAAATAAATAATGCAAAACAAATTCTTATAAAATTTTCATTGCTTGAATTATTGCTACTGAATAACGGCTTCTAATACAAAAACATTTCAGTCATGACATAAGGTTTTAAATTTTTGAATTCTATAGCAAGCTTTTTAATGTCCAACAGATAAAGAAACTTTAATTAAATTAATTTAAATTTACATTTATAATTTTTTAACTTAAATTTCCACTTATTTTTCTCTGCAATTGAAAATAAAAAGCAAGATTCAAAATAAAGTTTGCCTATAGTGATACAGACCCTAATGTTCGAAACTGTGAGCGTCCCCCCACTTTTTTATCCAGGACTACACCACTGCACACACCTACGACAAACCTATTAGTGGAATAAAATGCAAAATGAATTTTTGCGAGATGTGTCACTTTTCTTGCGGGTGAGCGATATATATATATATTATGGGAGTGCCAAGCCAACAACAGGAGATTCATAATCCGACCTCCAGTAACAAATTGCAATCCACATTTATAAGCAATGATAAATGTAGTGATCCTTATTTTCATTTGTTTCACATACAGTTTAAAGAAAAAATCTATTTCAATATGTGTGCAGCACTTAACGAAATAAATACCGTATATAAAAATTATACCTCATTTGTAGGCCTTTCTGACATTTTCATTACCCTTATAGTAATTGTATAACCTAAATCGCATTTTATAGTTTACTTTTGAAATGTTAATGATTCCCTATATTTAAATGGCCTCTCTATTCAGTTTACATAAGCAATTTTATTTTAATTACACGTGCATACACACACGTACAGATACATAGTCTGTTTCTGTCATTCATTCTGCATTAATTGATTACTGGATATTAAAGAAACAATCATCATGTATGTACCTATATCTCTCCATTTAGTGTATGTTATTTGTGAATTCAATTTCCCTCTATCTCCAATAGCCTTTTAGCAGACATTGATATTTTTAAAATTCCTCATGAATAATTTTTATATAAAATCTTTGGATATGTGATTATTATTATTATTATTACTTTAATAGAAGTGCCAAGTCAACAACAAGCCTATCATAATCCGACTTGCAGCAGCAACTTGCCATCCACATATATAAGTAATGATAAATGTATTCATCCCTTATTTTCATTTGTTTGAGATAACTTAGAGATAGTTTATAGAAAAATCTATTTTAATATGTCTGCAACCCTTACTGAAATAAATACCTTACTAGATGGTACCCGTCAAGATTTGAAGGTAAACTTCTCCAAGGTTTTATTAGAAAATTGTTTAATAATTACTTTTAAATTATTTTTTCAAGACTTGATATGCGATTCTATATTATCTATGTGATTCCTACAGAATCAAGGTATTTGTACAGATGGCTAATGTACCATCAATGAACGTAAATTTTAAAATATTTTGATCCATTACCTTAGCTACCATTTTTTTTTTTTTTTTTTTTTTTTTTTTTTTACAGTTTCCAACAAAGTTGAAAAGAGCGTTAAAAATTATCATTAATGAAGTTACACGCTTTAAAACATAATAAAATTGATATGTATTTATGAATTGCACTAAAACATGCATTCTGTAGAATATGCAGTGCAAAGAATAGTTATTATTCATTTACAGGGCCACACAAAAGAATTCTGTTACATAAGGATATAAAGGGGGGGGGGGGTGTTGCGGCGTATTTAATTATGTTAAACTATTTCATATATAATGATTGATATACGTCGCTGAGTTTTAGTCTAAGTTATTTTATGTATAATACGAAGTGCATAGCATTTACAGGGACACACAAAAGTTTTCAGATACTATATTGTATTCGTAGTACTGTACATTAGCGATGATTGCTGGAAAGGTATTTTTAATTATGATATACGCTTTTATGTTTCACTATATTTGTGCATATGTATGGTGCGTATAAATGCTATAGTTCACATACAGGGCTACACAAAAGAATTCGTAAGAGTTACTGGGTATGAGAACAAATTGCTTGCTTAAAGGTGGTTTTTAAATGACATATGCATTTTTACGCTGAACTGCATTTAGTTTACTAAGAAATGTTTGTAGAGTATAGATAAAATGATATACAGGGTCACGTAAAAATTGGTTATATGGCCGTCTATGGATGATAATTTCTGGAAATGGGATTTCAGTAATTCGAAGAGTGTTTTAGTTTGAATTAAATTTTAGCTAAATAGAGGCTTGTAATAAAGATACTATAGGTGAACTACAGGGCTGTACAAAAGTATTCAAATTATTTCCATCTATTAGTATAAATTGCTGAAAGAGAAATTTCAACCTGTTATGCGTTTTCTTGCTACACTAAATTTTTCCCATTATGTAGTATAAATATCAACCTACAGATTAGATACAGGGCTGTTCAAAAGAATTGGAATACATATTTGGCTATGAACGGTAACTGCTGAAATCAGTTTTTTAAATGTTTTATGCGTTTTCTAAAATGTTTACTTAGTTATCTTATTTGCCATATTTCCCTAAATAACGAAGTTTTGTTAAAGCATTCAGGAAGTGTTAAAAGTGTTTCATAATCTATGCTTAGCGCATTATTCTTCTTTCTTGTTCACCTTTGAAATGATACATTATTTTTGTTTCTACGACAACGAGGATTTAGAATTTTTTATAGGTTATCCAGTTTGTTTACATCATACATAAACCTTAAACTCAATTTTTTCAAAGTGTTGTTTTTAAATATTCAATATACCTTGTTATAGAAACTATTATATATTATTGTCTGTAAACTTACCTATTCTACACATATGCCTGAGCAATCTGAAGGGATATTTTGTTACTAACATATGTATGTATGAAATTTTTATCAAAAAAGGTACAGAATTTTTTTAATTTTTCGACTCATGATTCATCATATTTTAAGTTTTTTTTTCTTTTTAATTGCTGATAAGGAACTAATCTATAGTTAAAGAGAAATTTAAAAAAAATTGTGATGAAACACTATTATTTTTATTTATTTATTTATTTACTTATTTTAGAGGAAAATGTTTGTCAGAAACTTCAGCTACCACAACCTTTGAAAAGGCGTGGTATAATTCTAAAGGTAATTTTTGATTTTTGAAAATTACTTTTTGTATATCCTTTAAAACTCCTGATTCATTATTTTACTAAAAATTTTAAATATTTTGATTTCGTTTAGGTTTTTCAAAAACGGTAGTTAGCGTCACCAGGAAGAAAAAATTTCGTCCATTGCCATTTCACAGACAACAGTTGCATACTCAGCATGAAAAAATGTTGAGGTGGTTTGTCGATGATGCTGTAGTAGTTAAAGAAGCTCTCCAAGGCGCGCAGATTGATGAGAAATTCGTGGAAACAATACCTGCGAATGTGCCTTGCGGAGCAATAGACGATTCAGTTGATTTACATGGCATAAAAAAATACTTCACTGAAGATGGATGGACTACCCTGCAACAGACTGCACAAGTGAAAAAAAAAAATAAACATATGGTGGTGCAAAATTTGCAAAAATGATTGCAAAGATAACTGCGTTAGATGCAATGGTTGTTTGGAATGGATCCACTCGAGTTGCACAAAAATAGCAATAAGAAGTAAAGAAGATTTTTTCTGCAAATTTTGCAAGAAACTTAAAAAAAAAAAGCGTTTGATAAACATTTGTATATATATTTGTAAATATATCACTGAATGTTGTGTCCTTTAATTCTTTAATTGAATATTTTGAATTGATATTTTGATTATTGTGTCCTTTAACTGAATATTAACATTCAGATGTAAATATAAAAATACAGAAATCGTAGTAGTTTCTTTGTTTAATATAAAAAAATTCTCATAAATTAAAGGGAATATGTAACAAAACTTCTGGAAAAAAAAAGTTTTTTGGGAAAGCATTTGATATTTTTTATAATTTAAATTTGTAATAATATAACTTAAACAAGTTGCACTCTTTTGAAAAAATGCATGAATATGCAATTTATTACGAGTGCATACAAATTAAAGGAATTTTACGCCTTGAAATTTAAAACTTTTTATTATATACGATTACATATATTAAATTCAGTAATACGGAAATAATAGGACTCCATCTTAAATAGGACGTCATCCCCATGAGAACCTAGAATCATTACCTATCATGGGACATTACTGAATTAATTACGTATGATAGGATTTAATAGAATAATCACCATGGCAACATAGAATCATAACCTATCCTGGAATATCATTGAATTAATTACGTATGATAGGATTTAATATAATAATCACCATGGCAACATAGAATCATAACCTATCCTGGAATATCATTGAATTAATTACGTATGATAGGATTTAATATAATAATCACCATGGCGATCTAGAATCATAACCTATCATGGGATATCATTGAATTAAATACGTATAATAGGATTTATTAGAGTGAAGAAAACTTTTATCTGAAACATTTATGAAGAAATTTTTTTAAGTTGTGATTTGATTTTCATAAAATTTGAAATGATTCGACAAAATTTTGCAACGATTCTATATGTTAAATTTCAAACAATTTGGTTGGGTAGTTTTTACGCTGTTATATGTGGGCAGACGGACGGATCAGACGACGACTGTAGATGCTACGTATTTATATAATTACGAACGCACATAAAAATGAATTTTAATTGAAAATTCAAATATACACAGAGCAAACATATTGTTATTTTATTATTATTATTATTTATTTTTTTCTTTCATTTATCTTCAATAGAAGAAAGTATTGTGATCGAAAAAATTTCTGACTTCCGGTTTTCGATGGATTTACACGTTTAGGAGTCAGAGATCCTCAAAAAACATCTTTATGCAAAATGTTCGCCTGCCTGTGTGTCGCCAATGTACCATCGAAAACTGTATGGAGTTATGAATACAACTGAACCAAACTTTTTGTGTGTGTTTTTTATGGCCAGCTGGTCCTCCCTCAATTTGGAAATATTCCGCTTAGAAGGGGGTGCTGTAATAGCGATTTTTGTGTCATTTCCGTTATTGTACCATTGAAAAGTGTAGGAAGTTATGTAAAGAATTGACTTAAACTTCACATTTATGTTTTTCGCTACCGCAAGCAGGTCCTCCTTGAATTTCGAAATATTTCACCTCTAGCGGTTCTATACGGGAGAGTAGCCGAATTTGAACCACTTCGCATATTTATAGGTGTAATTCACTTAATTTTTGGAATATCTGCAAAATATCATTAAACGTGGTTAATCTATTCATCTACTAATTAAATAAATCTTTAGAACAATTTCTTTTTCAAACTCTTAAGTTTTATTTTAATTTGAAAAAATTGTCAAAAGCGGTCCAAATTCAGCGACTGGTAGCCTAAGTTGGATCCCCGCCCTCAGTCTCTTAAATTGGTCAAAACAGGTATTAGACCTTATTAATGAGTAATGAATATAAATAATTTTATTAAAAGCAAAGTTTGCGATAAATGAAACAATCAAACAAAAGAATAGCAATGAAATATAATGAAATCAAATGTCTGAAAGTAAAAGTAATTGTTTTAAATCAAAATGTATTCAAAATATAAATCAAAGTTATAAGTAATTAAGAATAGAAATTATGAAACTAATTGCCAGTTTTGAATATCATGTCAGAAGTGACGCAAGGCTTACACACTAATTTCTTTTGTTCATTTTTTATTCCAGCGCACACAACATGGAATCTGAACACTGAATACTTTCTTCTATTTTATTTTTCTTACAAATTAGGCTAAATCAATCATCACTGACTTGATTTTTATTTTTAAATTCTGAATAATTGCAATTTTTTTTGCAACAGAAATTTTCTTTACCTTATGCCTGTAGTTCTTCCCTTCGATCATTTTATTTACAAATTAATTACGCCTATTTTTTAAAACGTGATGTTTCAATTGCTTTTGTGCTTTGAGAACTTCTTTTTCGGGTTTTTTTTATCACTTCAACATTTACTTTATATGGCAAAGATGTTAACACAGCTGTTTTTTGGCTCCCTTTGTACTTTAACTTAACTAATTTTGGGTAGGGAGATAACATTTCTAAATATTCTTTTTTTTTTTTTTTTTTTTTTTTTAAATAAGAGTTTTAACTCTTTCAGGGACAAAGCATTTTCATTACTAAAATGTTGAAATAAATGAACGTCGCAGGAATTTACGAACAAACTTATTTTTTAATAAGAAAAAGGCTATATTTCACAGAAATATTAAATGAAAATATTTTACCAAAATTCTCGTGCCATTGTGGCGTTTGTGAATTAAAATTAAGGGTTTCATAAACACAGCATCACCCTTGAAAGGGTTAAAAGATTAAAAGAAAGATTAAATACATTAAAAATCTAATACAAATTAAAAGGTATAGACTTTTCAATTAACTGTAGTGTTTAAAACTCCATAAACATTCAATCATGGAAGTTTAGTCAACCAAAAAATCAACCAACTAGTATAAACTATTTCAGATATTAACTTCTTTTAATAATCATATGTCGGATAGCTTAATGAAGTTACATTGTCGCTGCTGCAGAAGTGAGTCACTTATACACTAGTAGTGGCCCCTGGTCTACTACTGGGTACTGGTTCTCATGGAGAAAAAAAAAAACTATATAAACTATACACAAGATCTTAGAACCTCGAAAAATACTTAATTAAAATAAATTAAACATGAAAATAAAACTTTACATCTGCTCCAGTAGTGGATTTCCATGCCCACTATTGGTACAATTTAAGAAACAGCGACCCAGAAGCGGGCCACCCCTCAGAATCAATATAACACTCAATTTTTAAGTTTTCAGCTTATCTAAAAAATTATTTACAATGTTATAGAGTATATGAACAGCAGTTTAATCCAAAGTAAAGCATAAGATTAAAGAAAGAATGTTTCAAAAACTTATCTCTTAATGAAATCCCAAGAATTCGCCAAAAAATGTGTTTTTGACAGCACTCTAGAAAATAAATAAATGTAGTAACAAAAAAAAAAAAAAAAAAAACAAAAAAAAAACAATTATTCCAAACTTTTTTGGAAAGTTAACGTTTAAGGATGTTAGTTAATCAAATTTCTTTCAGTCGTTTTTTAGAAATGGATTTGTGAGCTTGTTTTTAAACTTTAAAAATTAGTGGGCTACAGCTGGTACATTGGCCCATCACTATTGGTGCATTTACCTTATAGGCAACTATGTATGGTATGACACGATTAAAAGGTAAATAATAATAATAATAATAATAATAATACAATTATTAATCTATACATACGTAAAAAATGAAATAAGTAAAGTTTTGAACCGGAACCGAATGGGAAAATGAAAATAGGAAAATTTTTATTTCTGACGGAAAGAAAATTAGAACAGAACCTAAATTGTTTTCGGTATTGAAACTGAGCGAAAATTATTTTAAGTTACAAAAATTTTTCAATAGAAAAATATATATTTGTAAATGTTCGATCGATAAATTTCGGTTATTTAACCCTTACCTGTGGAATATATTTGAGAAAAACGAGTCAAAAATGGGAAATTTTTTTACTCTTTAATTGTGTTCGTTATTATCATCAAAATGTTAGAAATAGATTATTAAAAAAATAATAATAAAATAAACGAAATAACTACTATATTCAATATTTTCACATATATGGGAAATGTTAACAGATTGCTCAAATTATAGCGAAATAAATCAAATGACATCATTTTCAAAATAAATATAATAAATTAATACAACAATATTAGTATTTATATCAACTGTCATGAATTCCATATCCCTCAGATTCCTTTGAATTTCACAAATCCTGTCTGTCAAACATAAAGTGGTTTGAATGAAATTTGTGAAGAACTGCAAAATTACAAAAATCCGACAAATGGCGCAAAACTGCCGAACTTTTCGCGGGAAAGGGTTCGCCATCGATTGGGAAAATGGTAAGTTACATATTATGCATTGGATGGACTGAGTTCGGGGGTCACGGAATCGAAACAATGTTTTTTCTCTTGCCCGAACTCAGGTCGGGTACCCCAAAATTGGCGCATTTGCGTTGCCTGAACTGAGTTCGGGAGTCACAGGCAAGGGGTTAAAATATAAATGAAAACACACAAACCATTCACATTATTTACTTCATATCATTAACTTTTTTTTATTTTTTACAATGCATGTCCAAAAGTCAACTAAGAAATTATCTATACAAAATCCATAATTAATTGCTAGCTAATGTGACTAATGATGCAAAGAATGGATTGAATAGAAAGAAAACTAATAGACCGGGAGCCGTCAGCACAGACAATCACCTCATCGAGTTCACGGATGAAATTCTAGGATTAGTTAAATCTTGATTCGCATATTAAAACGCAGTCGGTCTGCCAAGTCCTATCTTGGTGGAAAACCCGATTTTATACGGCTCACTAGTAGGTTTACCATTGTGTTTTCCTTCTCCTAGTCCTCCCTGTTTTCATACCTTTTGGTGCAGGAAAACACAATGGTAAACCTACGAGTCAGCCACTAAAATCGGGTTTTCAGGTATTTCCCACCAAGATATGACTTGGCAGACCGATTGCGTTTTAACATGCGAATCAAGATTTAACTAATCCTAGAATTTCATTCGTGAACTCGATGAGGTGATTGTCTGTGCTGCCGGTTTCCGGTCTATTAATTTTCCCTCTAATTTTAACACTAGAGATTTTTTAGGATAGGATGGAAGATTACCTTAAAAAAAATATTTCTCTCTGAAGCTTTCTCACATATTTACGAACTTATTTTTAAACGCAAAAACATAATGCTTGCAGGCATGATTATTGAAGTGATTTGTAATCGAACAGCTTTCACTTTTTTAATAATTAAATTCCATCTTGAGTTGCAAACGATTGCTGTCTAACGACGACAGTTTTTTTCCTTTCCCGCACTGTCGCGTCCGGTAATTCAGTTCCAAGCGCCCACTTTTCAGGATATTTGGCAAGATTTTTTGTCTTTTCAGAAAAAGGGAAAATCTGTTCGATTACATACTTTCTGAGTAAGATCATCTGCCAATTTCATGTGTTTGCGAACAAAAAGAATTCAGAAATGTATCTGAAAGTCGACAGTTTGGATTTGAGAATAGCTTTAAGATGGAATTCAATAAAATATATGTTTAACCTTCTATATTAAAACAAGACTTTTTTCATTTGTGGAATACCTAGATAGAGCATTTTAACACAATATGTTGGTATTCTTAGAATTTAATTATAAATTAATTTTAAAGCCATTTTTCTGTTCTCAGGGCGCATGTGATAAATTGTGAAATATTCTTTATGATTCCAACTGTTTGCATGTTACAAAAACAATGCACCATACTTCTATCGCCAAATAATCCAACTGTCTGTGAAAAAACTGTAACAAATTCTCTTAAATTTCTTTTTACTACCCTATTTATTCCTCTACATAGAATGGGATTTTATACAGTAAAAACTGTGTACACAGAACCTTTCTATAATAGGAAATCTTAGTCCTGCTAAAAAAAAATATCCTACAAATCCACATGCTAAGTTTGAAGCCTGTCAATAAACAAAGTATCTTTCCGGATCTTAGAGATTCAGTTTTTACACGTTTTAATATAGGGGAGACCGGGGCTAGTAGGAGCATTTTTTAGTTATTGATTTTGATTAATTTTTTGATGAAATTTTAACTGTACTTTTAAAGAACAGGTATTGGGCTATAAATACCTTGAGTTTGTAGTTTATGTTTAGCGGAAGCCTAAAGTAAAAGGAAAATTGTGCGCCAACCTACCCCGTCACGGGGCAAGT
This sequence comes from Maratus speciosus, assembly GCA_963932465.1. Lineage (NCBI taxonomy): Eukaryota > Metazoa > Arthropoda > Arachnida > Araneae > Salticidae > Maratus > Maratus speciosus. Next base: position 118,201,982 of record OZ010788.1, on the reverse strand, counting down.
TGCCTATACCTATGGGGTAAGTTGGCACACGCTTTATAAAAATTTAAATAAGACACGGAGTTAAGAGAAATCAATTTCATTATTACCAGTAGGTTTAATCAAAGGCGTTATCGCCGTACAATGTAAATTCTAAATTATACAGACATAAAAATAATGAATCAAACATTAACACTGAGTAACTTCTATCCTACTCGATAGCATCATCAGAGTTACAGTTGTCACAAATAAAAAATCGAGTGTCTCCGTTTGGGCAAGCCCCGTGTGCCCAAAATCTTGCATTGCAACCACTTTTTTCGGTGTTTGCTGTTTTTCAAGCTACCAGCATACACCAGACACCGAGCCAACTTGCCCCGTGTTCAATGCGCCCTCTAGCCCCATAATAAATTTCTTCACAAAAGGGACAAGTAAACATCTAAGCATAAATAATCCAAGTAAATCACATATGGGTAGGTACAGTTAATCATACACTAAGAAAAATTATTAAGATAAGTATTATTAAGATAAGTATTAGAAATTAGAAAAATAATGAAGCAACAAAAAATTACTTATGAGCGCAAAAAACAGAAAAATCGTAATAAATGTCCACTGCACGTAGGTAACTCTGCAAAACTACAATGAGGATTGTAAAACGCAGGAAGAAAGATACTCTGTGATTCGTTGCACAATCTATCCACAAACAGGCGATTTATGGGGACTGCGCCTACTTACCCCTGTAGCCAACTAGCCCCGGTCTCCCCTACGTGGTTCAGCAAAACATGGGATAATGGAAGCTGTTTATAACGAAATCCTGTCTTAACCCTTTCGCGACGAGCGTCTTTTACGGAATTTTTAATCTTTTATCACCGGTTTTTTAATACAGAAATTTTTGGCTAATTGAATCAGGAAAACGTCCTGATTAAATAAGGCAAAATTTATATTAAAGAAATAACTGGTAGATATAATCGGAGATTCTGAGCACCTTATGCGGCACGTATACGTGACGCTTGTTCCCAAGGGGTTAATAACATAAAAATTTCATAATGCCTACTGATGGAATACCATACAACTGTTGCACTGTTCAGTTGAAAACCTCTTCAAAATTGAATTATATTTGTCTCTTTAGCGATTCCGCTTTAACACATTTGCTGCCAACCGCGAGTATACTCGTGGTTTTAATTCATTAATTACTTTGTCACCACTATTTTAGAATAAAAAAATTTCTTTATTTATCGAACTGAATTTGTGGTGGCAAACGACTTTCAGCAAGAAATTTGAAAATTCTTACTTTATAGTTTTGGCAGTGGACGTGTTAACGGATTTTACTGTGTAAGATTATTATGTTTATTTAGTACAGTAAAACTAGAGATCGACCGAAAATTCGGTTTCGTTTTCGACCCAAAATCTGAGTTTCACCGAAAATTCGTTTTCGACGAAAATGCTGCAGAAAATTCGGCCGGACCGAAACTATCTGTATTCCGAAAATCTCGTTTCTTCCTTCGAAAAATTTCAGCATTATTCATCGATTTGAGTTGCATCGGCTCAGATGATACACTCTTTATTTATTGCTACGAACTTCATTGTTTATGATTATAAGTCACGACTGAGACAAGATGTGAGAGCACATTATAAAGCAAGCAATGCATATAAGACTAAACTCTGAAGACTCTTTTCACGTGCTCATTAAAAGCTGCAGATTTAACAGTAATAAAAAATTTTTAGTCTGAACCTGCAAAAGGCTTTCGAATACTCTTTGAGAAAGTTCTAGTACAAGGGTCGGCAAGTAATTTTAAGTGGGGTCCGAATGCTTTTGAAACATTTTATCGAGGTCCAGAGAAAAAACAAACACATGAGTAATACAAGTACGTATTACTTTTAAATTGTTATTTTTACGTACACATACATATATTATAAAATAGAAAGTCAGGTATTCGCTCTGAAAAATTACTACAGATACAGGTATGCGTTCAGAAATTTTTTACATACACATAATAAAACAGAAAAATTACACTTGCGGTCTTGAGCCAATTTTTTAGTTTGGTTCACGTGGTGAACAGCTAATGCGAAGAGTGTCTTCAAGGTGTGCGCCCGTTAATCTCGAACGATATTTGTTCTCAAAAAATTCCTTTTGGAGAAAGTTCTTTCACATATACAGGGTGCAATATGTTATCTTACCGCCGACATTTAATTTCTCAACCGTTGATCGTAGACATATAGTTCCAATTACAAAAACGTTTCAAATGAGGTAAATATTCATGTTGTGGCATTATTTAAAGTCAAAATTCAATTTTATAAAAATTTCGAAAACTAAATTTTTATACGGTCCCCCAGTCCCTATAGTTATATTTAGTAAAATTTTACACATATCATAACATATAACACAAAAAGTTTGACATCTGTACTACAAAAATTGACACAGTTATTCAATTTCAAAGTTTGAGATTTTTGCACATGATTTTGTCTTTCATTGAGGGATCAGTTAAACGATGAATTAAAGTAATTCGAGATCTAAATCAGGGTGCAATGTCCTTTTTATGGCGAAGCCACTTTTAGCCGGTATCGTCGGTACCTTTGAATGTTGTTCAACCCATAAAATTTAGCTCAAATTTTTAGATGAAATAACCGTATTTGGTGATTCTCCGATTTGGTGATACCGGCTAAAGGTGGTTTCGCCGTAAAAAGGACATTGCACTCTGAATTTGATCTCGAATTACTTTAATTCATCTTTTAACTGATCCCTTAATGAAAGAGAAAATCATGTGCAAAAATCTCAAAATTTGAAATTTAATAACTCGGTCAATTTTTGTAGTACAGATGTCAAACATTTTGTATTATATATGTTATGATATGAGTAAACTTTTACTAAATATAATTATAGGGACTGGGGGACCGTATAAAAAGTTAGTTTTCGTAATTTTTATCAAATTGATTTTTTACTTTAAATAATGCCACAACATGAATATTTAGCTCATTTGAAACGTTTTTGTAATTGGAACTACAGTCGAACCTCTATTTAACGAAGTCGCTAAATCCCGGAAAAAAGTTCGTTATATGGAAAATTCGTTAAATAGAGATTGACCTTTTTAAATACTTTAAACTACATAAAACAGATTTTAGATTCATAAACACTAAATATTTTTACTAAAAGTAGTTAATCACATTTTTTTTAAATAAATTATATCGATTTGTTTTATTTATTTTACCCGTCAATATCCATCATCAATTCATTTTTTCTGTGTGTTTGAGTCTTTGAAATCTGCAAGGAAAACAAAACATTGTCTGGGAATACACTGTATTTTCTGTTTAAAGTAAATAGCTTTATATTAAAATTAACGAATTTTAATGACATTATCGTATTTATTATTATTACAGCAAATAATTTTAAACATACATTAACATATGCGTCCTTAAATTTATTTATTTATTAATCTCTGTTAATTTTGCCCGAGTTTGTATTTTAAAAAGTACTTTCTCTCATAATACGTCTCGCATCTTTGCAATGCACCAAAAAACCCTTCATGCGCATTTTCTTCTAACTATAATCCGCGTCGGATTGTTTCAAATGATTTTATCATTTCATTATACGAAGTTTTGTTAATTCCTGCATCACGATCATTTCCATCATCATCATATTCGTCTTCATCGCAATTCATTGCTGTATTGTTTTTATTTTTCACACTGTAGAAAATATCCAATTCGGATAGTGTTTCCAAGGACTTAATTTCAGAATTAAGTGAAATACAATCATCAATCAGCACATCATGGTTAATTTCTTCTTTTTTTTCTCACTATATCTACATTTTTTTAAGTTACTCTTAGGGATTATCGTCTTCGTCCTCCCGTACTTACCGAATTCTCACTGCTGACAAAAAAGGCGCCTGGTAAAACCAGTTCAAGGCCATTGAACATCATAAAATGTGTTTAAAGAAAGAATAAGTTTGAAATGTCCAGAAATATTTTGAGAAATGGGGAAAAAAAAATTAGATCACAAGAAAAAGTTCGTTAAATAGAGAATGAATGCACTTCGCTATTTGGAGGTTATTTTACGAAGAAATTCGCAAAATGTTCTTGGTTCCAAGGAAAAGTTCGCAAAATAGAGGTTCGTTAAATAGAGGTCCGACTGTATATGTCTACGACCAACGGTTGAGAAATAAGGTCGGCGATAGATAACATATTGCACCCTGTATATGTGGAGCTAAACGTGGTAGTAATAGCTAGTAACAGTTATCCATAGTAATGGCTAGTTTTTTGCAATTTCCATACTTTTCTGAGACATGTCTACCCCAAAATTCTTCAGGGGATGCAGTTTTATACATTTGCAAGGAAGTATCTTCTTGCAAGTAAATTATCTCCATTTGAAGTAAAGGTTTTTCGAGACTGAACAACTTCGCAGTGGCATCAAGGAACACTGTAGTATGTGTTTCGAAATTCTTCTTTTTATATTCAAGTATCGTTGAAAAATTAATAAATTCTTCCTTTGCATTATCTTTTTAGGTGGTCCAAACTTCGACCTTCCGCGGTCCTGATGTGGACCGTGGTCCGCCAGTTGCCGACGGTGGTTCTAGTATAATAGATCATAATTTACAAAAATCATTATAAAAGTTAAATCTAGGTACGTATAAACGTTTGTTAATTAGATGAAACTCGTATAATTAGGAAATCATTCTATGTCGTTGATGAAATGATTGCATTTTATGTTACCGTATTTTATGGAAGAAACGCCGCGGCGTTTACGAGTTTAAAAGTTAATTTTTTCCCAAGTGCGGCGTTTACGATTTTTTTTTTAAATACCAACGGAGTTTCTTTAATTTAAAAATTCATAAAAATATTTAAAATCGGATTTAAATACTTTAAATAAAACTTCAGACACCTTAAGATATTAAAAACGAGATATCCTACACTGCTCAGAAAACTTTGATTAAAGTTAGGTCAATGTGACGTTGTCGACAAAAGTAGAGCTCCGATGGATGCGGCGTTTACAACTGGTGCGGCGATTACGATATTTTTAAGCTTATTCAGGCCAATTTGAGGAGTGCGGCGTTTACGACGGGTGCGGCGTTTCTTCCATAAAATACGGTATATAAAAATAAAATGTTTTGGTCAGAGGCACAGAGAGCAAACATGGGCTATACGTATCATATAATTAATAATTACGTATTCAGGGGTCGATGCAGGTTTTTATTTTTGGGGCTCATTTTGTGAAAAATAACATTTTATATGTAAAGTTGAAATTCAGTTACTCAAATTCGAACCAAGAATTTTTTAACAAAAACTTTTTAAAATCCCCTTGCTAAAGTTTTTGTTTTTCGTGACCTGGTTTTAATTACAAATTACACATTTGAAAACAGTTTTTATGAAAAAGAACGTTACGAAGAGGGCCTATTTTATTAAAAGGAATTTTGTGAAGGGGCCTGTTTTATTAAGTTCATTTTTGTGAAGGGGCCCATTTTATTAAATTTATTTTTGTGAAGGGGCCCTTTTTATTAAATAGATTTTTGTAAAAGGGCCCTAAATAGGCCCCAAATTTTGCCTGGATCGACCGCTGCGTATAATTAATAAACACGTATAAGTAATTACTAAACACGTACAAGTAATTAATAACTATGTATATTTATGTATGTAAGTATTGATTACTTAAAAAAAATTTTTTTAGACGTTTTCGTTTCCTGCCGAAAATAGGACGATTACCGAAATTTGGTTTCGGTCTAAAAAACCTCTTTCGGTCGATATTTAAGCAAAACATAGTTAAGAGAAAAACTAAAATGACGGGAGAAAGATTGTGGTTTAGACAGATTTTCTTCTCAGCAGGTGTATTTTAAGGTATTCCTTACATAGGGCTAAGAACATTTTACATTTAAATGAGGTTTCAAGTATAGACAAGTTTCGATTTCGTATGATTTACTATACATATATATTTTTTTAATTGTTGCTTTATTTAGAAACCGCCGTCCGGTCTTTTTTTTTTTTTTTTGTCTCCCCTTTCGCATTTTATGAAAGTGGAACTGACAACAGTAAATAGATTTTATCTCGAGAAATAATCAAGAGGAAAGCCATCTGGGTGATATCCATTTCTGCGCGCAAAGCAACATACAAGCGCTTCCCAACCTTTTTTCTTTCACGCACGTGCCCCTTTCTTATAGGATTTTCACTTCGGAGTAACCCCCCCCCCCCTTTCACTCAACTAGATAACGCAAACATGCTCTTTTTCATTAGTTATCGTCTTATAACAACTATATTATAAATCGATAAAAATTAAATTGCCATTTCTAACATTTTAGTGAGTTTACTATCCCTTTTCTATGATTTCCGCCATTACCGATATTATTTTCACACACCCGGTTGGGAACCGCTGCAATATGTGAAAGAGAAGTCGGGTCAGTCAGACGGAGAAAGGAAAATTTAGAAAAATGCAACAAGAAGCCTTGACAATGACGAATGAGTTTTCATAGGGTTGCTGCAAAGGCTCTGCAGACAACGCGCCAGTGTTTTTCGCCAAACTTAGGCGACTACTGAAGGGAGATTCACACAAATCTAAGATTATTTTTACATTAATCCTTAGATCTTCTTTATTTATTTACCCGAGTTTTCTGGAAGGACGTTTTTTTTTTAACCTTTACAGTGAGCAAAATACATACAGGCTAAACAAATAATAGTTATTACACTCTTTAAAATTTCTATTTTTGAAATAAAAAGAATATATCTAGAAATAACTATACAGCTTCATGTCATTCAAATGTAGGTTTTAATCAAGGGTGTTAATGATGATGACAGTAGCATAACAATTCAAAAAGTATGCGAAGTGTTCAAGTAGTCAGTATCAAATAAATGAGATAAATATCAAGACTGAATACATTCATGAGAAAAATTTAACGTCCAAACTAATTATTAATGCTATTATTACGAAATAAACATTTTGATAATTTTATACAGGATATTAAAAATTACACAGAGTTACGATTATCAATCACATTATCATACAACGGGGGTGGTGGGGTGGGGTGGGGTGAAGGGGACCCTCTTATGAAACATCAAGATTTAACAGGCTAAATTTTCTTGACCGAAAGTTTCAAATTTATACTAATAAAAAAGTAAATACAAATAATTATATGCCATTTCCTTTTCTACGTAGCCCCACCAGTGGCTGAGAGGTTCTGCCCTCGAAGCTGGTAGACGGGAGGTGCTGGGTTCGAACCCAATCGCGCCCGTCGGCCTAATCGTTCGGAGTTTTCGTGGTTTTCTTCGAACCGTGGATTTCCATGCGTTAATGCGGATTAGGTTCCCTTAGAAAGATCTCCACGGAAGGCACTCCCCTTTGGGCCTATATCCCTCGTGTAGATAATTGGCCGTCAACAATCAACCCAACCCAACCCAACCCTTTTCTACGTCCCTGGATGATGATTATTTTTACAGAAAATTTTAATCACATTTTATTTTTAAAGCGTCAAACTATAATCTCTCTATTCTAAAAAAAAGTAACTCCCGCTGTCACCGCCGCCGCCGCCGCCGCCGCCGGTTTTGAATTTTTTGTGACCGGAGGTCTTTCTTCGTTAATATTAAGAAAAATAATGCATACAAAAATATGAAAATTGGTAGTATTATACAGAAATGTTTGATAAACACGCTGATGTAGACAGTTTTCAAATCGAAGAATTATTTTAAGAGATATTTAATGCTAAAGTTGGACAAAATCGTTCCATTAAAAAAGTTTTATAGGAGCAAAAACTATACATCGGAATTTAATACTTTTTAGATCATTTTATACGTTATAATTTCCCGGTGTGCAGAAATAATTTATTTTTTTAATTTGACTCATTTTTCGAGGTTTCATTTCTATTTTAAATTCAAATTTTCAGCATTTCGAGAGATATTTTTTTACTTATTTCAGAAAATTGTACTAATTTAACCTGTTGCCAAACTGTATAAACAACGGAAACAATAATGTTTGCTTCAAATTAAAAATTTATTTACGCGTGACTATTATAAACAGAAAAGAAAAACTTTCAAATTAGAATTAAATAATTACGTATAAAAAGCAGGAACTTATTGAAAATTACTTCATCTATAATTACACGTGAATTTTAACAGAGAAAGGATATTGTAAAGTAATAAATTCATTAACATGCGTTAGAAGTCTTAAATAGGAGAAATTACATCACATTTACGTCACATTACACTTATTACGTAAAATGAACAAAAAATAATATTGCAAAATAGTAGTTTAAATTTAAAAATAGCGCGAGACATTTACTTGATATTTTGAGATGAACTTTTCAACTATTTTTTTTTTTTTTTTGACAGCGCAAATAATATTTCATTTCTAATAAAAGCATTTTCACGTGAATATTAAAAAGGGAAAGAAAAGTTTGGTGAAAATTACGTCAGATTAAAAACGATATATTTAAAATGTTTTATTTAAAAGGACTTTCTTTTCGCTTTGTTAAAAAATACCGGGAGACAAAGACTCTGTTTACTTAATTCATTTTATATTAGATGATTTTGAAATGCCATTGTATCTTTTAACAGCAGCTGATTTTTCCGTAAAATTCCCTAATCAAAGAGAAATGAATAGAAACCCGTTTATAGGGCGATCGCCTTTGTTTTTTTAATTATAATTCAATCTTCCAAAAAAATTCAATTAAAGCCGATCAAATTAGCGTGCTTTTAGAGACTGCAGTGTCTGAACGGGGGGTTGGCGAGCGTAGCTCGTAGGGGGCCGAGCCCCCTAGTTGATATAAATTGAAATATGCCACAATTTTAAATTAAATAGGCTTATTAAAGAAAATCAAACACTAATTTTATGTGATGTATATGTTATAGTAATGTATGATGTTATATTAATAATAAATTTAATGTTTGGTGAAATATTTTGAAACTTTTAACATAATTTAGGATTTACATTTTTACTTATGGAGTTTTAATCACTACCTTTCATTTATCTGAAACCCCAAGTCAAGTATAGAAAGTATTTGCTACCACCCAGATATTAAAATTACTTCCTGTTAATAAATTTAGTGCTATGTGAATAGTATTAAATTCAGACCAAATTTTAGCCCATAACTTCTTGGAACCCTTCAGTTTGTTCATATTTTGGTAATTATTAAAAGTTTACTTATAAAATTTGAAAGGATTTTTTTTTCATTTCATTAAATAATAATAATAAAATTAATTTTTAATTAACATATATTAAAACTTTAATATAACTTTTAATATTTTTAAGATAACAATTTTAAATATTTAATTTTTTAAAATTTGAAATGTGATTTTTTTTATTAAAATTAAATTTAAACTATCTTTACAAAAAAAATAAATAAAACTGAAAATAAAAGGGCAAAATGAAATAAAAATTTGGTCATTTTATTAACCTCTAAAGCTCAAACAAATATAATTGTGTTTCTTTAAATCAGTCGGTTCCCACACCCACAGTCTATCCGCAACAAAACAAAATAACTAATATTACGGCTGGCCAAGCCCAACCAGCCGTAATATTAGTTGTTTTGCCGGAAGACGATAGAGGGCGCTTATCCGAATAAACAAACCAGCCGGTTTTCCAGTGAGAATTCTACGGAATCCGACCAGCCGGTTTCGTAGACACGGCCTCGTCCACACAAAACTCTCAGCAAAATAGCATGAATTAACTAGGTACGATATTTCTCAAAGTGCTTGCATTTCATCGTCAAATCATCCCTGCGAAGCAAGCCAAGACCGGTTTCTGATCAACCAATGAGAGAATGGAACCTTTCACTCTTGAGTCGCTTCCAAATTTCGTGCATTTCCAATGCTCTGATTGGTCGGATTGGTTCCAATCCCCCTCCCTAACTGTCCTTAAATGGATTGCATTTTGAAGACAAAGCGATATAAGTAAGCGTCCTATCTTAAATGGGAGTGGTAATCGCAAGATTAAAGGCGAGGTAACGTCAATCAAGGTCATACGCCACCCAGCGGACGGAGTGAACTACAAGAGGATTATTAACTTCTTTCCCCTTTGTGAATAATCTATATGTTCGATATCTATGAAATAACTACGCGCACGCGCAGCCGTGATTTTATTCGTTTGTCGCTCGGTTTGCCGTCTGCAGTACTTAATTGTTGCAAGTATAGATATAATTCGATTTATTTATTCGCCATTATTTAATTTATTAATTGAAGTTAGTTATTTAAACAAAATCAGCTCTTTTAAGAACTTATATTATTTGGGAAAATGCCACGTTGGCGTTCTAATTATTGCAGTTTTCAAAACTGCAAAAATAACTCTCTATCTGAGAGAACTCATTTTTTTCGCTTCCCAAAAGAGAAAAACAGGTTAGTTCTGTGTTTCATTATAATTTATAAAAAAGTTAAAATATTATTTAATATATATTATTAAATGTCAGTGATTTTAATACGTTCTATTTGAATTATGTTTTTGTAATGCAATGAACAAAGACATATAAAAATTAGTTAATGTATGTTAAGATAGAATTTTACAGAAGCGTTTTTAATTCAATTCCTAGATAAAGTTATAAAAATTACATAAACATGTGTATTTCCAATGAGAATTAAACGTTTTATTACGCTTAGAGTTTAAGTATAAATTATTTAATTAATTTTGAGGCATATTTTCTATTTACCGGGAGCAGGAGATAAATTGCCAAATATTCTCTTGATCGAATTGTATTTATAATATTTAAAATAGAAGCATTTCATTCATTCCATTTAAAACTCATTTAATTTTACATTAGGATCCACTTTAAATTAAAATGCAAGCAGTAATTCTAGTACTATTAAACCAGCAATAATTGATTATTTATAGTTTTAAATATTATGAGAATTTTAGACAACAGCTTTAAAAAAATTCCTAAAATCTACAAATTACTTTTTTTTTTTTTAAATCTAGAAATATGTCGGTCATTGTGTCATATCCGGGAAAAATAGTTTTCATGGGATACCTGCACTTCACACAGGTGCATTACAGATATACACATATACACACATACATTGCAGAAAGCATACAAAGTATGGAAGAAACTTCAAAAATTGGAATAAAATATAAAATATTTACAAATAGTACGTGATAGTATATGCTCAATTAAACATTTATTATCTTACACCGGTTCTTCGCAGGGGTAAAATGGATAACTTTCCGTAATCGGGCCGATAGCCATGTTTGGCGTCAAATGAGAAAACAATATACAATTGTAGCTGTATAAAAGTTAAATAATGGTTAGAAAACATGGGCGTAATCTGGCGGGGGCAAGGGGGGGCATATGCCCCCCCCCCCAGTTTTTTGAGAGCAGGGGCAAAACATGTATTTTGCCCCTCCAGTTTTTTGTCTTGTTTTCAAATTTCTGTATTTCCTTTTTCGCTTTTTTTTTTACCCCTTTAGTTTAATAATTTATATTACTATCTTGGGTTTGAACTAGAATTGGATACAGCAAAATCAAAACAGCCAGAATTAATGTTTTCACATTGACATAAGTAATTTTTCTTATGTCTTGACAAAACCTTCTGCTATAATAACAGTTCAAGAGATTTTTTCCAGTCTCCTTTTTTTTCCTTTTTGTACAAAGTACAAAACTTATTTTCCTCTTCATTTCCAGGGATGGTTTTTTTTTTTTGGGGGGGGGGGTGCACGTATGGGAAGAGGGGGGAATAGATATCACGATTACTGTGTCTTGACTCTGAACATTGTCCTTTTCGTAAGATTATATAAGCACAAAACAAGAATTTCCTGGCCCTCAGGGCTCTCGACTATAGTGACGCTCCTTGAATATACTCGTAGTGTCAGTCCAGTACTGGTGAGCTGAGGAAATTCTCATGGCGTCTGGATATACAGATGCACACACATTCCGTTCTCTCGCGTACATCAGGGACTAGAGTCTTGCACATATCGCATTGTACCCGGTTGTACCCTTGGGCGTAATCTGGTGAGGGCAAGTGGGGATCACATACCCCCTAGTTTTTCAGGAACAGGGCAAATACCTTTTGCCCCTACAGTGTTTGTATCGCTTTGCAGTTAAAGCCCAGCTTTGTATTTCATTTTTTTTTAATTTAACCATTTATATGCTATTTTGCGCACGAACTGGCATAAGCATTGGATAATTCAAAATAACCAGAATTAACGTCTTCACGTCCATAGAAGTAATTTCTGATGCAGTAGTCAAAGCTCAAGTAAGAATATTTCCTCCGCTCTATTTTTCAGAAAAGCGGAACCATTTTTCCTTTTTTATTTTCACAGAACTATTTAAATGCACATGTGGGATAGATCTCTTGATTACTATATTTTGATTCTAACTATAGAGCAATTCGACATATGGCAACGAGTCACGTGACGTCCACCTTTTTCTACCTTTTTGACGTCATCACCACTTGTGAAAGGGATGTTTGGTGTTTTTCTTGGCGACTTTCTGGCAACCTCGTATTACGGCAGTTTGTAAACAAAAAGATTAATAACATCAGTATTACAATTTCTAATAAATACTATATAATTTAATATATTGAAGAATATTAATAAAATCAGAATTACAGGTTATCGCCGAAATGTTTATTAAATATATGGTGGATGAAAAAGGTTCCATACGCAGATGTAATAAATAAAATATTTTTTTTTTTACTCAAGATTGTTTTTTACGAAGAAAGAGAAAATTTGTAGTTACAAAAAAATCACTATTAATTTGCATACTGCGTACGATTACTTGCATATTTATTAAATGTTCCATTTGAAACACCTATTGTATATACTATATTTATTATATCTATACATTTCGTAAATATTAAGTAATGTGAACAAACTGAATCCCTTTTGTAGTAGATATTTTATTTAAAGTATCACACAGCTGAAAAGTGTTTTAAAACTTTTTACCCTTTTTTATGTGTAGTGTGTTTAATTGAATCCCTTTTGTGTGTAATGTGTTTTACTTTGAAGTTCATCATTATTTTTTTTTTCTTATTAATAGAAAACAAATATACTAAAATCTGCCGAGACAGTATCGCAAGGAACCAAGAAAAAGTTCCGTTTTAAACAGATTTCATTTTTAGCTGCTTGATTTAAAAAAAAAAAAAAAAAACTGGAGATCTAATATTTTGGAATACTAACAACTTTAGTTGTACCCCCCCCCCCCCCTTCACCAGCATATAGTGTTTCATACATTATTTTCAAAAATTAAGCATTTTTTTCTTTAGTAAAAGAAAATAATTAATATAATGTTTTAAATACATCTATCCATATACAATGGCGCACCCAGGATTTTTTTTATGGAGGATGCCGAGCATTGGTGGCGAAACAAAATAAAATTAGTGAGTGAAAAATTTCTCTGCTTATGATTACAGTAGGTAATTTACAAGGAGACACTAATTAATCATCAAATTACTGTAATTAATTCAGTATTTAATAATAATTTATTTTAATGAAAATGAAAATTATTATATTTAAAATTTAATTAAATTAATAATTTAAAAGTACATTAATTTTTGAATGTGTAGAAGTTAAATACTTAAAGAGCCCCTAAACACACATTTATAGAATTTCCGGTACTTTTCGGTTCGCTGAATGCCAGTGTTATATATACATATATATATACATATGTATATATGTGTATATATACAATATATGTATATTTACATACATATATGTGTATATAAATATGTATATATGATACTGGCACTCGACTAAACGAAAAGTACCGAATTTCCTATTTATATTTATCTGACCGTGAGATATATTGTAGTTTTAAGGGAAATATCCAAAATAGCCTTCACGAAATGAATTATTGGATGCAACTTTTTGGGCTAGTTCATTTAAACTTTATATTTGTCAGTCAGAATTTTTGGGAATTAATAAACTAATAGAGAATTTAATCTGTTTCAGGCATCAGTCAATTCTTGAAAGGCATTGCCTCTAGTCTTGGAAAGGGCAGCCGCCCCTACTGCTACCGTGGCTCAGCCGACTATGGAGACAAGTTGAATTGAACAGATAAAAAAATTCAGTAAATTCATTAAAAACATTGTTACACAATAAAATCTATTTTTCATTTTACAAATTACTTCAGTTTCAGTTACATTAATCTCTTTATGTATATATCATAAAGCAGCCCATTTGATCTTTATTCTGTCATAGTGGATCTTAAGTAAATTTTTAAAATGTGTAAGGTTGAAAATGACTTTCGCTGACACAGGTTGTAACGGGAAGTGTTACACAGGGGTGCAGAATACCGTATTTACTCGTGTATACCGCACATGCGTGTATAACGCGCACCACGTACTTTACAAGTAAAAATGGCGATTTTTTTTATCTCGTATATAACGTGCACCATGAAAGATTGAATTAAAGATTGTGCAGAAACGTCAGCTAGGTGTTTTGCGTCTGCCATCAATGCTGGTCCTAGACAGCTTCCATGGACACACGACACCTGGAGTAAAAGCGAAAATTCGTCGCTCAAGTGATTTGGTTGTGATACTAGCTGGGGTGACGAAAGTGCAGCCGCCCTTAGATGTTGTCATCGACCACGAATTTAAGGTTGCATTTCAGCATGCCTACAATCGGTGGATGACAACAGCAGATCACAACTTCACTCCAAGTAAAATAATGAAGCGTCTTTCTCAACTGTATGTGAGTGGATATGTAACGCTTGGAAATAATCCATATCAGCCGAGATGATAATAAAGAGCTTCAAAGTGACTGGAATTCCCCTCAGATGGATGGAACTGAAGACGATGTAATTTATGAGGACATTGATTGTGCCAGTGATGACGAGGATAACAGCGGTAGCAGCAATGAGAATTGCTAATTAGCATTTTTAAAAATGTTACTAGCGCTGTAGTATAAAAAAGTGCAAGGAGTGAAATAAAGGTGCAGCAATACTTCTATTAAATAATATTTTTCCAGTTTGTAATGTAAATCGTGTAATTAAATACAGAAGTAAAAAATTATTCCGTATATAATGCGCATCTGGGGTTTATTTCCTAAATTTTTTAAAATAAAGTGTGCGTTATACACGAGTAAATACGGTATGTCCGATCCGACGATCTAGGATCGGGGGAAATTTTTGCCAACTGGGGAAATTCTGCAGAAAAAATATGCAATTGATCTCGATTTTAACAATGAAGTACATAATTCTCTGAGATAGAAAAAATTTCTCTACAAATAAAAAGATCCGTATGGTGACCTTCACAAAACCGAACTCGGGATAATATATACCATATATACTCGTGTGTAAGTTGAAAAAGTTTTGAAAAATAAAAAAAAATTCTATACCTATGGTAATACAGAATTTATGTAAGCCTATAACATATTGTAAAATTTTGGTGAAATTTTCATATGGATTCGGGGAAATGTTCGGAGTGAAAACATTTTCTTCACCCCTGGTGTTACAAATATTTTAGTAATTTGTAGATGTTTAGGTACAACATTTTCTCACTTTTCAAAACTGCTTCAATGGCATTCTTGCATCGAGTTATGAAAGTGATTTTTAAAATTTTCTGTACCACAACTTGAATTCGGCGTTAAAATTTTTTGAATTGGTAGAAAGCAAATCATGCACATAAAATTCACACAATTAAAGAAAATCTCTCATTTCATTTGCTGTTGCAGTATATTTTCCATTAGGTAGAAGAATAAAAAAACTTTCAAAATGTTGCGGTGCCAAGTGAAATGTTCATTAAGTTGAGTCAACATTTGATCAACGAATGGAATAAAAATATTTCTCCTGAAATACTCTTTTATAGAATCGGCTGGAACATTGGATCTTTGTTTTTGTTTTGATACAGTTCTTGGCATTTTAAGGTCAATATGAAAGTTACTGTCTTTCAAACAAGCTTCATCAAAAATTTCCTTGAAAGGGCTTTACGAATACGATTTAAGTGAGCCACAACATTGTTAACGAAATTTAAGGCAATTAATAGGTCACTGTCACATTTTTGATATAATTTAGACAACGATAATAGCCCGGGAGGCAGATGAACAGACCATCGCCTTATCCAGTTGAGGGCTGAAATTCCAGAATTAGACAGAACTCAATTCGCATATTAAAATGCAACTGGTCTGCCTGCAATTTCCTGCAACCAAAGATATGAAAACATAGAAGACTGGGAGCAAGAAAACACAATGGTAAACCTACCAGTCAGCCACTAAAATCAGGTTTGCAGGTGTTTACCACCAAGATATGAGTTGACAAACTCGTTGCATTTTAATATGCAAATCGCGTTTTAACGAATCCTGGAATTTCATCCATCAACTCGATGAGGTGATGGTTTGTGCAGCCACCTTCCGGTCCATAAAGTGTATGTAAATATATTCTGTAAGGTAAATAAAGAAGTTATGAAACCTAATACACATAACGAATTTTTCAAAAGTTTTGCCTTAGAAGCAGGGCTGCGGAGTCTGACCCATTTTTGAGCGAAAGAGTCGGAGCTGTTCAAATTCCCGGAGTCGGAGTCATCCATTTTACAAGCAAGTCTGCGTTGTCAGAGTCTGATCTGTTAAAATTCCCACCGACTCCACAGCTCTGTGTAGAAGACTAGTCTCTGTCTTTTCAAGCTGCGATTGTTTCAAGGCTATGAATATATATAATTCTATATATTCTTCATATAATTCTATCATGGTCATGATGACTTCATGGTGTACTACCCACCTAGTTGGACAAACTTTTCGTAGTTTTTGTTTATTAATTTCCGGAGTATGTTTGTCAATATTGTTAAGGAGGAGGTCTTGTCTCTTAGGAGTATTAAAAAAATTGTGTGTCATTTCAATTATGCCAGTAGACCAGGAGTCGGCAGCACAGACAATCACCTCATGGAGTTGGAGGCTGAAATTCCAATATTAGTTAAAAATCGATTCACATATTAAAACGCAATTGGTCTGCCAAGTCATATCTTGATGGAAAACACCTGAAAACCTGATTTTTGCAGCAGATTCGAGGGTTTGCATTGTGTTTTCCTGCTCCCAGTCCTTCATGTTTTTATACCTTTAGGTGCAGGAAAACACAATAAACATACGAGTCAACCACTAAAATCGGGTCTGAAGGTGGTTTCCACCAAGATATGCTTTGACAGACAAGTTGAATTTTAATATGCTAATCAAGCTCTGTCTAATCCTGGAATTTCAGCTTCCAGCTCGATGAGATGATTGTCTGTGCTGACGCCTCCCAGTCTACAATGTAGTTTCTTATTTCTATCACAAATGCAGCATTTCCAATTGCTAAATTTAAACTATGCGAGTCACAATGAACATATAAAGCTTGCAGATATATAGCTGATATACGAGACAGTACACAGCCAAACTCTCCGCTCATTGTACACTTAGGTCGAACCTAGGCCAATGAGATTTGGAAGGAGGCAAATGCTGCCCTCTCCCCCCCCTCCCCCCCCACACACAAACGAACTTTGATCCGTAAATATTTTTCTAGTGTTTCTCACTTTTTATGGAGGGGGCCAGAGTGCCTGCCCCCCCATGCATATGTAAGAAAATCTAGTAAATATTTTTATAATCATGGGAATGGGGAATTTTCGGAAAATCTTACTCACC
This sequence comes from Maratus speciosus, assembly GCA_963932465.1. Taxonomy (NCBI): domain Eukaryota; kingdom Metazoa; phylum Arthropoda; class Arachnida; order Araneae; family Salticidae; genus Maratus; species Maratus speciosus. The sequence goes on along the minus strand of OZ010788.1, from coordinate 118,184,509 downwards.
AAGGATCTTTTTCTTTCAACCAGCAAGCAAATTACAACATACAACACTGTTCCTACTGGCTTCGGTACACAGTATTTATAAGCTCCAATATATTCACTCAAAATAAAGAAGTACAGGAGTTGCATTTCGGTGCAAAATAAAATAAGTATTGCTTAGAAGTAGGGATACACCAGGGCTCAAAATGTACCAGAGCAAACCGGAATGATGTTCCGGTTCGTGAAATTGTAACAAATATTGTTCTGGTTCATGGAATTAATAAAAAATATTATTACAGTTTCATACATATAGCTTACTATGCTCTCTGTAACTTTTTTTCTAATTATTTAGAATTTTGAATGCATTTTTAAAAATTAGTTTTTCTATGGTTAAATATAAATTTGCTATACAGTAAAGTCCTGATTATCTGAGTTAATATGGACCATTCTCACCTCGGATAAACAAAAATCTCGTATAAACCAGATTTACACAAATCGTCACCAACTCAGGAAATATAAATTTTCACTTAACACTAGAAAGACAGGGAATTTTACTCAAATTTTATAAAAATTCACACCAGAATTTTTATTTTAAATTATTAACTTATTTATTTAACTAGTTTTTTTCCTTATTACCTTCAAAACTAGTTTTATAAAGAAATTTCTGGTTCGAACCGAAATATATTCATTTGGTAGCGGTCAAAATGACCACTCACCGTCTTTCTAGTGTTAATTCATTCATTTTTATGGTACTAGTAACATTTCTTTGATGTACATTTCCGTTACTTTAAAGAAAAACGGAGAATGAAATTGTTTATTTGAAAAAGGCCTTGATAGTTTTTTGTTTGTTGAATGCCAATATTGCTGCAGTATTACGCTACTGTATAGCTACCAATTTCTAAGATTTTTTTCTTCCCTCTAAAACTTACCAGTAAATTTTGCCTAATTCAGTCGCCGAAATCTAACAATTGTTTACGATTAAATATGGCAAAAATTTGTATTCAATTTTAGAAGTAACAAAACCGTACAAATTGGCAGCTATGTGATTCTATTAGTGAAATGAAAATTGTAGGTGTAGCCTCTTCTTTCTGCTCAAAGTATTAAATAGTTTTTAAAATCGAACTTATACCTTTGGAATAGATTATTTTCTTCTGGTTATTTTTTCCCCCATTCTGACCAGAAAATCAGAGTTCTAACTGTTTACGGCTGCTCTTTCATCTACACCTAACACTTCATTTGTAATAGCTGTTTCATAATAATGGAAGCTCTCAGTCCATCAGAAGAAAATAACTGGGTTAAAGCAGAAACTCGGTTAAGCGGGACTGTACTGTACTTTTAAAAAAAAATTAGTCAACGATAATTTTGAAATAGCGTTTCGGTTCGTGGATTTTTCCATTTCAAGCCTTGGGATGCACCGAATATTCGGTATCTATTCAGTATTCATCCATGTTACTGAATATTCATTCAGTTATGCCGAATATCAAAATATTTGTACAAATCGAATATTTTTAAAAAAAATTAAACATTTTCAAAAATCTTACACAACTTTTACTTTTAACTGTCAACTTATAAACATATTCAGAATAATCAGAAACAGAATCATATTTAAATAAAAGAGAATCTTTTTACTTTATTTATTTACTATTTGTAAAGTATCACTTGAGAAAATTAACCATTAATGAGGATTTTCATAGGCATTTATGATCTACCAATGCAAGTTCTTGAGCATTGTCTAGTAAATAATCTGTTTTTTGCTTTTTCACAAAAAGAGTGTTTCTAAACAAAATAGAAAAACGTTCAGAGTTTTGATAATAGACATCAAAAAGCACAATTTTTGTCCAGGAAATCAAAATCACAATTCACTTATTCAGTTATAAATACAGTGTATCTCATCTCACTCAAGGTCAAACATGGATTTTTGTTTGTTCCTTTAACAATAATGAAGATATCAAAACTATATTTTCAACAGACTTGCTTACGATTTCTGTGAAATATGATATGATAAGAAGTTCTGGATATTGCCACCATTCATATCTAAACAACTATGACCTAGACATTTTTTTATTCAGAATGCAGTTCACAGTAATTATACTGTGTCGCTGGTCAAAATTCAGTCAATTTCAATCATCACATTTAATAGAAACAAAATTAATATGAAACAAATCTCGCTAAAATACCTACATTGTTGATAAAGCTGTGAATGAAAATTTAATTTCAGCTTGTAGTTACATACCTAGTGTTTTTGATTGATTGTATTGTAATTTTGATGGAATAAATGGATTGAAATGTTTGTTGAAAGATTTTAAGAACAGTCTGTTTGTTTACAATCTCTACAAATGATTGCAAACTCCAGTTACTGATCTAGGATGCATTTAAAAACTTCCTTGCTGAATCAAAGGGAGTAGAAAAGTTATTCTTGCTGAGTTGCCCCCCTTTCAATAGATGGTTTTAAAATTTAACATTTTAATGCCTTTAAACTTTAAAATGTAAAAGTATTTGTCCAGCCGAATATTCGGTTCACCTGTACGCTGAATATGCCAAACATGCACAACATGCCAACCGATGTAAGAAGCGAGTAAAAGAGCATCGATAAAAAATATTATTTTTTTAACCTTTGCCCTTTTTTATAGCCAGGCCCAGGCCGTGATCTGCTTGGTGTGGGAGAGGGGTCTAGTTTGTGTTTAAACAACAATTAAAGGACACTGAATTTTCACATACAGACCTTATGTCTTGGCGTCCTTATGACGTGGAAGACAAAACCAAACCCCTATTTAACTCGTCTCCATCGTGAAAGGCTCTAGTAATAATTTTGACTTTGGCAGTTTTAGGATTAATTTGTACCAAACTCTGCCGGCTAGGTAGTCCAATGACAATGCAACCGCTGCTGGCACCAGACCCTTTGACGGGTAACGTCTTATTGAAAATCATAGAAATTATTTATTCTTCATTTTCTATATTGATAAATATTAATTTAAAAGTTATATTACCAAAATGCCAGAAAAGAAAAAAGTGTGAAATTATTATAGAAACAGGAGGGCACGGAAAAGAAAAGATAATGAAAAGCAAGCTCATTTTATGAAAAGGTTTATTTTTTGTAATCTTCTGCTAATTAATGTGTGCGTTGAATCTTTTATCAACAACAAAAATGAAAGACTAAAAAAAGTAAATTTCTCTAACTAAAAATATAGTCTTAAATCAATCTATGTAATCAAACTGTTTTTTCTGTAAAGGCAGAAGATTTTTCAGAAAATGCTGTCAAAGCTGCAGTTTTGAATCGAATTTTCTAAATTTTAAAAAGAATTTACATTTAAAAAGTAATACATAAATAAATTCTGAATTTTATTTCAAGAAAAAAAAATATATGAAAAAAGTAAATTTACATTTACAAATATTTTGCTTCCCGGCCATCATAATTTTTTTTTTTTTTACAAAATATATAGCTAAAGAAATTTGTCAAAATTTAAAAGAAGCATAAAAATATTCGGTACTTTTCGGTTAGGTGGGTGCCAGTATTATATATACATATAGATACATGTATGTATATATACATATCTATTTATATATAGTATATATACAATATGTGCATATGTATATTTACATATATGTATGTATATAAATATGTATATACATATAACACTGGCGCAGGCTAACCGAAAACTACCAAATATTCTGCTCATTTTTTATTTTAAATTGATTTTTTTCCAGTATGTAGATATACAAGATAGCGATGCGGCTTTTCCATCAATGATCGTCACAGTTACGGTTGCTAGCGATGACCTGACGCTATAAGCTGGTTGCGCTGGAAAATTCAGCACCGTAGGATTTTGGAATAATTTCAGGCCATCCTGATTATCAATAAGGTCAATGGTGTACTACAGATGACGCAACATCTCGAGCCATGGGGTTGAAATTCTGTTCTTATCACCAAAAATAGAGATTTAACATTTTTTGTGACTTCATATACTTAAACGCGAAAATGTTGAATTCTAGAATTAAAATTGATTTTTGTTTATACTTTTTCAAGTAAATTTTAAATTTACATAAAAATGCAATAATTTAACTTAATAATGTAACTTAATCACCAATTAAATATTTTAAATTCTATTTAGAATGAACTTTGAATCTAAAAAAATATTTGATTTGGACATTTCTTTCTAACCTACATACATAGAAAGGGAGGGGGCAAAAGCCTATCTCAAAACCTGTCATGGCCTTAAAAATTAGAATCGTACTTTTGTTGAAAACAAAGTTGTATTTACAATCTATCTCATTGGTAAAAAAAATTTAATTTATGAAAGTGGCATTTAAAAATAAGAGTTTGAGAACTTAAAGAGGAGAGTTATTGTAGATATGGTTTAAGAGACAGAAATGAAATCAACTTACTGTTTCTTCTCATTTTTTTCAGAGTAACGATCCGGGCAAAACGCCCTAGTGAACGGCCACTTTCCAATGAAATCAATGAAAAAGGCTCTATCCACCAGAGATTTTCACCAGGCTAATTGCTTTTAATGTATGAATATTATTTTTCAATCATGTCAGGTAACAGCAGATTTAAGCTCTCAGCCTCTTCTGTTCATCTTCAGAGAGGTGGTTCATCTGATTTTCACCAGGCTAATTGCTTTTAACGTATGAATATTATTTTTCAATCACGTCAGGTAACAGCAGATTTAAGCTCTCAGCCTCTTCTGTTCATCTTCAGAGAGGGAACTTAATCTTTTCTACAATACCATGAAAGCTTCAACTACTTCTTGGCTTTAGATGAACTGCAACACAATCTTCCAAAACTATGATATCCTATTAGAGAGAGAGAGAGAGATAAATTAATGATCAATTTAACACCTTGGGGATGAGCATCACATATACGTGACTGATAAATTGCTCAGAATCCTTGATTATTCCCACCAGTTATTTTTTATTGTAAATTTTGCTTTATTTTGTCAGGGCATTTTCTCAATTAAATTAGACAAAATTTTCTGTTTTGAAAAACCGGTGATAACCCAGATAGCATGAACATTAGCAGCAAGTTAGATTTTTTCTGACATTATCTTGTTGTGACAAATTTGAATTGAGAAATTCACAGTAAATCTTCCGCAGGGTATACCATCACCCACTTACGTGAGTAGTTTGTTGTGAAACTGATGGCAATACAACCTTTAATTCACAAAAGTGACGAAAGCAAAAATCCCTCTGTTGAGAGAATAGATAATTAGCAGATACATAGAAATTTTATTCGTTTGGCACTGCTTTTATTAAACGCTATACTTATCAAATACCAAAAAAGGATTGAATTGAAATGCACAAATATTACCCTAACTTATTTATGGTGGTAAAAACAATGCATGTACCTTAACGGTGTGTATGTATCAGTAGATCTGGTCAGGTCTATGGACCCCTTCGAAGGGGTTAAACTTAACAGTTCTAAACAGTTGATGTGGCATGGAAAGATTATTACTTAGCAGTAAGTTTGAAGTATTTTTGATTACTTCTTTGCTGTTATTTTGCAATAACTTGGACACAGCATGAATTTAATTTGCACGATAAGTTAGCTGCAAGTTCAAAGTGTGGTGACTTCGGCGTTTGCGTTAACTTGCTGCAGTTGTGTTATGAAATTTCAGTCTTGTCATGCTGAGCTTGCTGCAACTTTGCAAGTTTTCAAAGCAAGACTTCTGCAAACTAAAAATGCTATGTGGGAAAAGATTAAAAATTCTGTAAAAGACATTCATCGCAAAGGGGTTAAAGATACAATAGTTATGTCAAACCCTTACCGTAGAATGGTATACAAACACTGCATTGCATAGTTATAATAAGTCTACTAGATGAATTACTTACCCATAGTCAGGCAACATCACAATTTTTTTGCATTACTGTAACTAAAATTCAGCCTCCTATAAGCATTTAAAAGTTAATCAAATAAAAATTGGGAGTAAAAAAAAATAATCTGCCTATTATATGAAAGTCATCTCACTATACATTCAGGCTGTAACTTCTTAGAAATGCTACATAAAATTCAAATAAAAGCAAGTATTGTTGAAATAGTAAGAATACACATGCATTTTTCCCACGTTTCATAGCTCATGCATCAGCTTGGATTACACATATAAAATTTGACCACTCATAAAAGTAAAAAACACTGACGATACATATGCAATAGCATTCATCAGGGACATACTCAAGAAGAAGGGAACTGAGAGGCTACAGTAGCCTTACCTCCCTCCCCCTCAAAATCTGTATTTTTTACATAATTTTGTACACAAGACCATTTCCCAGCTCAGCTCTACACTTTCTCGGAACAAAATCCTAGATACCCTACTGACATTTTTATGTATTAGAATTCTGAAGCATGGAGAGAATTGCGACCCGTCCCTTAATCTCTGAGAAAAGTATGAAGTTTTTAAAAAAGCACTGAGAGGTGGAAAAAATATAAAAGGTTGTTAATGATTGCGATTAAACTGATTATTGCAATTACATCCACCTCATTTTTAGCCGTTTATTCCCTAACACTGCTTACCATATCCACTGAAAACATTCCGTTTTGTAAGTTATTGATATTTAACAACAATAAAAGAGTTCAACCCAAGAACATAACTTATATTTTGGTGTGGGGGTTAGCTTTCAGTTACAACGACTTTCTTTTAAATAAAAGTACATGAATACATATTTTCACAGATGTGCTTTTGATACCTGTAAAATTCGATAAGTCTTTTATTTTCAAAGAACCAACTTTTTTTGAAAAAGTTATGCACTTTTCATTCCTTCTCCACCCTAAAAAAATCTTGTGTATATGTCATTGATCAGAAGATATATCCTACCTCTAATATATGTTAATATTACTCTACATATGACTACAAGTTTTTTAATCATAATATTAAATTCGTAAAATTACACTGAGCAAAAGCAGTAGAAGTAACAGGATCATATCTAACACGAAAAATTTTTTAATATTGACGTAACCAAAAAAAAAAAAATTATACGAGATACCAAATAAAAACTAGTCTGAAAGAAAATGAGACAGAAAAAATATACAAAACACTTACTTAGTATATGTTTCTCCGTTTATATTTATTTTTCCATACGCTAGACGATAACAACAATACACGTTTTGCAAAAAATGACACTTCACACTTCGGCATTTTCTTTAAAAAAAAGTTGTGCAAAAGCACTTGACAATCGCATAATGTGCGAAAAAGAAGCCAATATGGTAAGCCTGAATTCACTCAAAAGATGCCAAGAATATGTGCAGTCGAGTGCGCAGTTGGCAGAATTTGTGTTCTACCTTTTTTGCGTCATATCAAAATGCCCTATTGTCATAAGGGTTTCCTTCATCTGACGAAACCCTATTCGTCTCACTCGTCTGTCTGTCCATCTGTCACAGTGCCCGTAACTGTATATGTTGGAGACTTGAAATTTTGCATACTTATAGCTGAACACCTCACATCAAACGACAAATCGTAAAAATTTGAAAAAGTAGTAATTAATGGACGTTGTTAATTAAAGAAAAACCCAATTACGAGATCTGAAAGGCATTCATGATTCAACAAAAGCATACATTTTTTATCGAATTATAAAAACTATCTCTTCCATCGATGGTTCCATCAGGTGTCATTTTAACGGCAGATAAGGACTAGCGATTGCTTTAAGGCGCTTTTATTTCTTTTCTACTCATCCCAGAAATTCGAAATTAGTACCACAAAACGGGGGAAAAATCAGCTTTCAGAAATTCTAAAAATTATCTCGATCGTACCATAAAAACTTTGAAATTCGTTAAAAATCGAGAAAAATCTTTTATTTTCCTTCATTTGTGAAGGCGACAGATGTCTGATGAATTGAATTTTCGGCGAAAACCAAAGAATATAAAACAGCGGTCAGAAACAGACTCAGAATTCAGAATTTTTATATAAGAGCAAATTTAAATATCGATTTTCGATCTATGGTTTTTATGCCATCCGACGTAAAATTTCATTCTCTTTCAGAATATGTCTTTATTTTTTAATTTCGACAATCAGAAGCGAAGATAATTAATTTTTTGGTAATTAAAACCAGAATTGCATTTTTTGCACGGCAGGCCAAGTGACACGGAAAGAAAAAGAGTTACATTTTTACCCGGTAACAGAAAGTGCGTGACGTGCGTCGCAGATTTATTTTGGACCTTGCAGATAAATTTGCCAACTTGAAAAAAAAAAGTATTTCCTTAAAAAAAAAAAAAAAAAAAAAAAAAAAAAATAAGTACTAAAATTCTGACAAAAAATATCGTGAATTCGACAAATGGTCGCAAAAAAATCGGTAATTTATAGCCAAAGGGTCGCTGCAAAAACGCAAATTTCGTCAAAAAATCCTGGACATAAACATGAATTCCGTCCTAGGGTTGTGGCAAAAATACAAATTTCTGTCACAGGATCGCGGAAAAACGCGAATTTAGTCAAAGGATCGCGGAAAGAACCTGAATTTAGTCAAACGATTGTGGGGAAAATGCAAATTTAGTCAAACGATCGCAAAAAAAAATGCAAATTTATGTCAAATGATTGTGAAAAAACGCAAATTTATGTCAAAGGATTGCGAAAAAAACCCGGAATTTCGTTAAAAGATCCCAAAAACCGTAAATTTCTGCCAAAAGATCGCTGTTTAAACTTGAATTTTATCTAAAAATTCCAGAAAAACATGAATTTCGTTCCATGGGCGCCGGGAAAAAAAGCAAATTTCTGTCACAAAATCGCAGAAAAGGCTTGAATTTCGTCAAAGGATCGAGGAAAAAACACGAATTTAGTCAAACGATCGCGAAAAAGAAAAGCAAATTTAGTCAAATAATCGCGAAAAAATGCAAATTTCTCAAAAAGGATTGCGGAAAAAAGCGGAATTTCGTCATACGATCGCAAAAAACGCAAATTTCTGCCAAAGGATCGCTGTAAAAGCGCGAATTTCGTCAAAAGATCTCGGGAAAAACGTGAATTTCGTCCCAGGGGTGCCGCAAAAAACGCAAATTTCTGTCACAGGATCGCGGAAAAACACAAATTCCGTCAAAAGATCGAGGAAAGGACACAAATTTAGTCAAACGATCGCGAAAAAATGCAAATTTCTGTCAAAAAATCGCGAAAACGCGAAATTTCATCATAAGATCGTGAAAAATGCAATTTTCTGCCAAAGGATCACGGTAAAAATTCAAATTTCGTCAAAAGGACGCCTGATGGGTGTATAGAATTCCTAAATTTTAACTTAGTTTATTCCTGACTCCTACTCTTGTAATGATAAATTCTTATCATTAAATGAAATATCTTTTTTTTTTTCTCTTTCAGTTAAAGAAAAAAATAAAGCTCTGTTCTCTTAATATATCTCTTATTATATATGAAAGATCTGATAAGATTTCTGTAAAATAGATAATCAACGTGTTCGCTATTTTCCTTATGTGTTTATTCTATGCCATTTTTATGCACGTATCTAAAAGTGTGCTGGAATAGTATTTGTTCTCGAGTATATGAACCATGTTACATATTCATTATTATTTAATTCTTCATAAAATATTAATTTTTGCTATTTACTTATTTAGGTTAATATTATAGTTGGAATATAGTTCTATTAATTTTTTAGTAAGAACCCTATTTATTTTAACACTTATAATGTTTGTACATAATCGCAATACAGATTTTTTTATCTATTGAGTTTACAAATTTGGTTCTTTCGCATCCGGATGTTATTTCGTACGCTGATTCGTAAAATCTAAATTTAAAAAAAATCTGACCACAACTTTCCGTTTTATGAAAAATTCGATTTTTAAACATAAAAGGGATTCCTTTTCATACAGACAATTGACGGGAATTTGTTAAAATTAGGAAAACTAAAGAACCGATCGATTTTAAACTTTGACATAGTTCATAACACATAATAAGAATTTTATGAATTTAAAGTGAGCTGAATTTGTGTGTGTGGGGGGGAGGGTAGCAAACAAGGGCTCCGTGAAGAAAATGGTTAATATGATTTTTTTTTTTAAACTTTACGCATTTGGTTACGTCTATTTATTAATTACATGCATTATCATTTAGCTTTTATTACCATTTATTTGTTAGCTCCCACTCCCAGACTATCAAAGCTTGATAGCTAATGTGCCCGCATGCTCTGTATGTACGTATGTATATACGTAACGCGATAATTCTTGATAGAAATATCCTTTTTGTTTTAAACTTTGTATAATATATAAAAAATTGAAATATGGGAGTGGATAATTTTCAGGGGGACGCATTCCTAAATATAATAGTGCTGCCATTTATGCAAGGAATTATTAATTTTCTATTAACAATTTTGATTTTTTAATTTAAGGATAAAGTGTTTTGAAAGAGATATTAAACGAAATCCTCTGCATATCACACTTACCCACTTGTTTTCTTTAGGATAAAATAATACATAATTGATGATTTTTTTTTATGGTTTTCTGGCTGGTTTGCTCCTTACGCCCGGAAATTCGGTTCAAAACTCCAATTGATGGTATTTTCTGAAAGATCATTTACGTTTACCAAAGAATGGAAAACTTATTTCGATTACATAGTTTCTGAATAACAACACCTGCCTATTCCATGCTTTTCCGAACAAAAATAAATGAAAACTTGTGTCACAAAGTTGACCCTTTGGATTTGAGACCAGCCTTAAGTACAATTGAAGAATATGGTAAAAAAGGAAATATGCTTTAGATAAATCGAAGCAGAAAACTTGACATTTTTTTCTTCATTCTTCCATCAAAATACTATAAATTACATAAAATTTTGTATTTAATATTTTGAAAGTAAAAACATTATATAAAAATACTGAATATTTTTATTTAGGTCTTTAAGGGGAGCCCACTTTGAAAATGTGAAAAATTAAAAACATTCGAATTAAAATAAACATTAAAATCAGTGTTTAATTTAAATTTTTGAATTGCTAAATTATCTGGATTCATCTTAAACCAGAATGAGTGGGATCGTATCGTATCAAAAGTGTTTTTCGCTAAGAATGGCGGTTGACTTTCAGGTTCTCTGATAACGGGTTCGGAACTCCCCAATTAATTACTTTTTTCACACTACATTTGAGGTTGTTTCAGAGCTTTGATAGTCAAGAACGAAAAGAGTGGGAAAAACGAGTTATCTGGAAACTCCCTGGAAACTAGTGGACTATAACAGTTTACCGCCAGTTGAAAAAAAATGAACAATTAATGTTGCTAGATTTAAACAGCTCTAAAATCTAACCAATGATTAAGATGTCGCATATGAATTATTTTTTCAATTAATCCCTTTCAAATTTCTCGTATGCTAATTTTGTTTTTTTCCCCTTAATAAATGTGTATCAGTATGAAAAAGAAGAAATAATTATCAAATGAATTATTAAGGGGAAATGTCAAAAAAGCTCGCCCAATTTGAGGACAATCTACAGTGAAATACATTTAACACGAAACGGGGACCGAGAAAATTTTTCGTGTTAACAGAATTTCGCGTTAAAAGATTCTTAAAAAAAGAACAAAACTCACAAATATTTTCGACGTCATCAAATTTTATTTCGATTTCCTGTTAAACTACTAGTAAGTTGCAACCATTAGAATAAAAAGCAAGTAAAAAAAATATATTGTTTTTGGCGGAAAAAATCAGACATATTTTTTTTAAGTGTCTTTTTCAACATTCTGAGATCTAGCTTGTTTGAACCAAATAAATTAAGCTGTCTCTAAATCTTCGAGCTTAGCAGCTCTCATACGTTTTCTCTCAGGCTTAAACATACTGCCCTCAAACATTAACGTAATGGGATCCCTGTTTTTTTTTTATTATTTTTGATAATGTAGAATTGGCAATGCCAAACTCTTTGCAGATTTCTGTTTTCGTCCATCTTTTTCATCAACTGCATTAAGCAGCTTCATCTTCATTTGAAGCGAAATAGTAGTTTGTTTCCGCACCAAATTCTCAGCCATTGTGCTCATAAAACATAAACTAATTTTCAAAAAAACACGAAATTCTCTAATTTTCACCAAAAATTCAATGGTTTTAACACGAAATTCTCTGATTTCAACTTAAACTAACTAGCTCGAAAGCAAATTTTTTTCGTGTTAAACGATTTTTGTTTCGTGTTAAAAGAACAAAAATGTATTAAATTGCATCGTATACTGTCCGGACCGCTATATCATTTCGTGTTAACCGATTTTTCGTGTTAAACGTATTTCACTGTATACTAATAAAAAAAAGTTTCGCTTTGTGTGTGTGTGTGTGTGTGTGTCTGTCTGTATGCGATAGCTAGCAAAATCTAGCGTAAGTACGAAGCTGGCAATTTTTATGAAAGCAGCCCAAAGTCTCTTCTGATGCACCTCAGATTCAGAATTTTAAAATTCTAAACATTAGTTGAGTTATTAATTAAAATTCGCAAATCACTGTCATTAATAACTCATCTCAGCTCTTGCGAAAGGGAAAAAGTGATGGCGCACGCGCAGAAGCTTTATTTATGCATCGGGAGAAAATGAAGTTCGAAAAGAAGGAATTTCGGGAGTATTTTGTCATTATTTATTTACTTACATCAGTCAAACTGCTTAGTAAAGTTAAAAACGGATGACATATTCTATAAGATCGTACTCTTATGTCTCAAATGCCGCAATCAATTGAAAAAAATATCACAGTTAATCCTTTGAATTTTTTTTTCCAAAAAGGCCCTTTTTTTCCGCGAAGCGTTTTCCGTCCTGCTGCAGCGCCCCTCGAGGACGCAGTTTTAGAGGTACCGACAAATTAAAAATGTGTTCTCAAAGCTAAAACCTTCTAATCGATGGTTTTAAAAAATATGAATTTTAACCTTTTCAATTACACTGGCGAACTCAGGTCACTTCGCGTTTTATGGAGACGATATTTTTTTAACCCTAAAAGTAACAAAACGTCCATCCTTTAACACACTTTACTTTTTACTTTACACACCATACTTTTTTTTTTCCTGTTTAGAGCATCTCTATAGACCAGATTTACATAACCTACAAAATTTTTGAAACATTCGGACGGGTATAAAATATTTTTTACAAGATAAAATATGTGAAAAATTCGATGGAAATAAAAAATCTCAGTGTTTCGTTGCGGTTTCGCACCTTCAGGGCACAATTTTAGAGGTACCGACAAACCAAAAATATGTTCTTAAAAGTAAAACATTCTTCTAATCGATGTTATAATCGGCTTTTAAAAATAAGAATTTTAACCCTTTCAAATATATCGGCACGGAGGTCACTTCGCGCCTCACGGTGACGATATTTTTTCTATGCTAAAAGTAACTAAATGTGCGTATTTTAACAGAAACTTTTTAGAGCATTTGTATAGACCAGATTTACGTCACCTGCAAAAATTTCGAAACGTTCGGACGAGTATAAATATTTTTATAAAATAAAATATATGAAAATATCTACGAAATCAGTAAAAACCTGGGTGTTTTTGCGCGGGTAAAAAAAAGACGTCTTAATTTAAGTGTATGTGTGTGGAGATAGGGAGGGAGGGTATAAATGTTTAAAAAAAATGGCCTTAAAATTCTTGCCCCCCCCAGTCTTAGAGCCCAAGTTACGCCTATGTTAGAAAATGAAAGTAACTTTTATCGAAATAACCCAATTGCGGAACATTCTCCAAATTTAAAAAAGGCTTATGAAACACACAACAATTGCCAATAACTGAAAACTATAGACTAATAACAAGCTCGACGTAGCAGTTGTTGGTCGGTAGCCAATAATTTCAAATTTCCCTTTTAATTTTGTCCGGTTTCAATTTTTGAAATTTTTTTTTTTTTTTTTAAATTTGGCTTCCGCAAAAGAGTCGGAATAAGTAGTAGAAAAAAAGGCTGCGGACGGAGACGGGCCAATTGAACGTATTAAAATCACTGACATTTAATAATATATATTAAATAATATTTTAACTTTTTTATAAAAAAAATATAGGGCTGAAAATCACGTTTAAGATGCTTAAACGTTTTAAATATTTCTCTTTTGCAATTTCCCAACCAGCTGGTATATTTTAGAAATCGAGTTTATTACATAACTTACTCAATTATTGTACTTGTATATACAGTTGTAACAACCATAAAGAATGTTTAAGGATTTATCAGCTACGTTTAGATAACGTAAAATTAATTTGCTAATTTATAATCAAGTTGTAAAAATATTTTTATGTTGTATTGTTACTAGAAACACATCCATGTACATAATTTTTATTTTCCTAGCATATCTCGGAGGGAAAAATCGATTAAAAATTTTTATCTTTTCATTTACATGAACAGCGTTAGATGAAATAAACAGTGTAAAAAAGTACTTTTATGTTAGCCGGCTGCAGTTCATAAACCGTCAAATATTTTCCCCATCACCAGCGTTTATGTTGCATTCATTTCATTCAAAATATAAAATCATCATTTAAAAAATATACTCGTCATTTGAAAAACATAACTTTCATTATATTTAAAATACATTTTTTTTCTTAATAAATAATAACATAAACCCAAGGTGGGCAAGTTTCTTCCAATGTGGAAAAAAAACATGGAATTAAAAGTTACGCCTATAACTTTTATTAACAAAAATGGTTTTCTTTTAGCCTGAATAGCTTGCATAAAATTCAGATCTATTTGAAGATATTTACAATTTAAGAGTTATAGGCGGAAAAGCAAACAAAGCCATTTTAGAGAATACCTGTTAAAATTTTAATCGTGAATTTCAAATATTTACTCACTCATGGAAGATTAACCTTGTTTACCAGATTTATTGCAAAATATTTTTGTTATAGCTTGTTTTGATAAAAATATATGTATTTAAAAAATAGTTGCAATGTCAGTTTAGTTTCGGGGCAAAAGGCAATACTGTTTACGTAGCATTAGTGCTTTTTCTCCCGAAATTAAAATGACATTGCGATTTTTTTTTTAAATACACATATTTTCATCAAAACAAACTGTAACAAAAATATTTTGCAATAAATCTGGTAAACAAGGTTCATCTTCCATGAGTGAGTAAATATTTGAAATTCATGATTAAAATTTTAACAGGTATTCTTTTAAATAGCTTTGTCTGCTTTTCCGCCTATAACTCTTAAATTGTAAATATCTTCAAATAGACCTGCGCACGAGATGCGCAGATGGTAGATATTCTGTCACATATGACGTCATACAAAAAAAACCTGCGTATTTGCGTTATTCACTCCATCCACAAGATGGCGCAGCTGTGTCAATTTACGACAGATTCCAGCATTAACTTTGTACGCTTACTTATAGCGCTTTGTTTTGAAGACAAGATGCATTATTTTTAGCCAACCATCAAACCAATTTGCAAAGTAAAGGTAAACAAACATTGCGGAAGCTTATCATTCATCTTTTTCTCTTGTAGTTTATCTTGGAAGTGGATTAAGACAGCTATACAGAAATAGAAAGCTGCTCACCGGGCCCAAATAGGGTCAAAAACAACAACAAAATCGTTCATCTTATTAACAGATGAATGTTTTTAATAACTTTAATCTGACATAGATAAGCTTAAAACGGCACATATAAAATAATGTACACACCAAAACATATAACTAAATATATCTTCGGATTTCTTTCTTTTAACCAAAGATATAGTTTTTCACTGCTAAAAAATCATACATCGATTGCCCATAATATGCATAGATGTAATATTAGTAATTTTAGAAGAAAATTTAGCACACTAACAGATAAAGATATAGAATATTTTCATACAATATTGCCTTCAGCAAGGATAATTAAGGAATCCGACGAATTGGGTTCGTATAATACCGACTGGTTAAGAAGTCACAAAGGTAAGTAAATATATTATTATCTAGAGCCAATTTTATCATCGCATTTTCAAAAACTTTAATTTAAAAGGAAGAAGAATTATGATTTAATCGGCGTAAATTAAAGGGGTTTTTTAATATGTTAATTCAGGGCTGTGGAATATGACTCTGAGTTTGCAGATTTTTGGATGAAAGGAGTTGGGAGTCGCTAAAAATATACTGACTCAGACTCTAGCATTTTTTTGGTTAGTTTGAAGTGAAATTAAACCAATTATATTTCCTTTTAAATTTATAAACAGAATTATTGTTTTTATTTTTGGATTGTATCTATCTTATAATATTAAGCAAAAATGTGTCCCTCAGTAACACTGACGTCATATCGATGGTGGTAGCAGCTTGAGGAATCAATTTTGCTTTTATCGGAAATTTATTACATTTCCAAATATCACACAATTTCGGTTTTTACACCATTGAATGAAAGGAGAAAGTGTATTTTCAAATGCAATTTGTTTGGAAACTATACCTCAATTTACTGATTTTTTATGGTTTTTAAAATCATTTTTAAGGTTGAATGTTTTTAAATATACAGTATAGGATCCGGAATCCTTGGGACCTGAGGCATTCCGGATAAGGGGGTTTTCTGTAATTCGGAACACTACCACAAATATTTTCTAATGTACATAAATATGAAATACTGGTTAGCATAAATAATATTAAAAATACTGTATTACACATTTGTTGAATTAATTCAATAAAATAAAATTAAGGAAAAGTTTAATTAATTTTTATTTACAAAAAAAAAAAGTTAAGTAATAATTTTAAATTATAATAAAACTTACAAATGAACAAGATCAAAAATAAAATTTAGTTTTGGGGTTCAGATGCAGATGCTTGGGAATTAGTTTTTTGGGAAAATCCTTTTAAAGTTGGCTGGTTGTAACGTTTCTCTTTTACAATCTGGTCTTGAATTTTATATAAGGACATTATTTGTTGTTCATGGAAATAACTTATTTTGTTCCGTGCCATGAATTAATTGTTGAGTGTAAAATATCATTTGTTCATTAGATATTTTTTCTACCTCCTCCTTCTTGTCATCATCATCACTACGATCATCAGATGCATCTTTAGTCATCATTTCACAAATTTCACTGTATGTCATCTGATGACTAAGGGGAACATTATTATCTATATTGAAACAAACTTGAACTGCATCTTCATCCAATAATTGGGGAGGGAGGGAGGGGAATATATTGAAAGTTGACTTTTTATTTATTTTTGTTTTGTTTACAAATTTATCGCATGTAAAGCGGACAGAAAAATATAAGAGGCAAAATTATTAACACTTAAAATGCAGATTTCCGCAAATTCGCAAAGATAAAGAAATGCATAATTACTGTAATATTCCATTAACCCACCCTCCTCTATTTTGTAAACAAATTTGATATTTAAAAAAAATCCCACGAAAGCCCCCCCCCCCCCCCCCTCCCTTTCAAAAAAAAAAAAAAAATATCGCGCGAAGCGCCGTACCACCTTTCTGTCTTATCCGATTCCGAATATCTGCTTTTCTACTGTTCGATGGACGCAGCTGAAAACGGTAAAACGAACGTTTCTCTCATTCTCTTAATTGGCTGAATTGTAGGTGCGCCTTTAGATGACGTCAAAGGTCGGAGCTTGCCAACAGTTTTCGATCGCGGAAAACGCATTCAAATTCTAAGTGATGTTTCGAAAATTTTTTTTTTCAAAAGGTTAAAATTAAAATTTTTGATAATGGATTTTAGCATTTGAAGCAGAAAAATATGAAATTTAAGAATATGTAGTTAGTTTTCCCATATTTTTAAAGGTTACGCCGATGCGAAGTCATAAAAATGATCAAAAAGAGAACTTATGTCCGATGATTGCGTACATTCAATTCTTATCATTCACGGGAGCGTCATAAGTGGGATCGTAGGGAGAGAGCACGCTTTTAAGCTCGCGCTTTTTAAGTTCTGTTTTTTAATTATCTCGGTTAACAAAAAAAGAAAAATCTGAATATCAGGGCAGGCTTTGGACTATTCTTATAAACATTTTCGGATTTCAACAGGCGGTAGATTTCGATAGCCACTTTTAATCCGTAGGCCGATTACTTTACGATTTTTTGCCGCGTTTGGAGGGGGTGGGGGGAGGAAATTAAGGGGATATTACGGTACCTTGAGGTGTATGAGAAAAAGTTTAAAATATCGATTTATAAAGCATGTTAACTCTTCAATAAAATATGAAAAAAAAAAAAAACTGCAAATTTTTATGAAATGAAAGTTTTCACTAAGTTTCGGTTTTGGATCGTTTACCGTTCCGGTTTTTAGAGCGTTCCGGATATCGGGACGCCGGATAATAGATCCTATACTGTACTGCCTTTCTCCCATAAGAAAAACTGTAGATGGGTTTGCTGATTACGGTGGCCCCAAAACTTATAGGAAGCACAAGTTTTTCAGTAGAAGTGAGACTACTGCATTTGGCATCATCCTTAAGGGGGCAGATCACGTTGAGCAGCCAGGAAATAACCACATTTAAAGCAGTATGAAAAACTCTGTAGTTTCTTAACCAATGAATAAAATGCAACAATTTTTTTTCTTTACTTTCACACATTCTTATGGTTTGATAAAATATTCAAATACACATATATTTAGTAATATTAATTAATTAAGTCATAACGACAAAAGTGGCTTTTGAAAAACATGAATATTGGAATATGCATCTTTCGCACATGATCCCAGTAGCAGAAAGTTATGGTTGTGTCTGCGGCTGCAATTTAGTGGGATGAAAATTGTCTGCGGGAGTAGCGTGTTACATTTTCTTATATACAAACATTATGAGTGTTAAAATAAACAGCGCTCTTACTGATTAATACCAGGGGTGATCCTGAGTAAAAAAAAATTTTGAAATTCACCCCAAATTTTTCGAAAGGTTTCAACAGAGAGGGAGGGGGGGAGACAGGAAGCGAAAATCCACTACCGGCACTAATTATCTGTTTTTCTTTGCACGCTTTTGATGAAATTTTTCATTTTTTTGACGATCTTTTGACGAAATTTGCCGTTTTTTCGTGATCCTTTGACAAAAATGAGCTTTCTTTCGCGATCCTATACGAAATTTGCGTTTTTTCCTCGATTCTTTCACAAACTTCGTGTTTTTCCCGGGATCTTTTGATGAAATTCGCGTTTTTACAGTGATCCTTTGGGAGGAATTTGTGTTTTTCATGATCTTTTGACGAAATTCTGCAAATTTAATTCCGATCTTTTGACATAAATTTTCCTTTTTTAGTGATTCTTTGACAGTAATTTGTGTTTTTCATGATCGTTTTACTGAAATTTGCATTTTTTTCTGCAATTGTCTGACTAAATTTGTGTTTTTTCTTCGATTCTTTGATGAAATTTAAGTTTCTTCCACATTTTGTGACAGAAATTTGCATTTTTCTCTTGACCCTGGAACGAAATTCACAATTTTTTTTCGGGATTTTTGGATAAAATTCAAGTTTGTACAGCAATATTTTGGCAGAAATTTACGGTTTTTCCACGATCCTGTGACAAAAATTTGCATTTTTTTCACAAACCTGGAATGAAATTCATGTTTTTTTTCTGGTCCTTTTGAAAAAATTCGCATTTTTATAGTGACTCTTTGGCTATAAATTACAGATTTTTTATGCGAACGATTGTCCAAATTGATATTTTTTATCAGAATTTTCGTACTTTTTTTTTTTTACAGGAAATACCTTTTTTTCACCCCAAATTGGCAAATTTATCTGCAAGGTCCAAAAAAAATCTGCGACGCATGTCGCACATTGTGCACCTTCTGCTACTGAGCACACGATTTTACAGATTCTATTGCAGATATATGTTTAATGTTTCATATTTGGTTACTTATAATACTATATTTTACACTGAACCTAAATTTGAAAGTATATTCAAATTCTTTAGCATAATTAATGGCTTTTCTAATCATATTCTCTAAATTTCACCAAAAATATATACTTATTTTTTCAGTCCACAATTTTAGGTTCAGCATAAACTAACACATGTAAACTAAAAATATACATAATTTCAAGGTTCTATGATAATTGCTTTTTAAATGAGAGTGCATGCAATACCAAAAAATCGATTTTTAGAAAAACAGTTTCAAAGTTGGCTTATAACATTACAGCAAATGCTTTTATGCAAGATATTTTTAGCCATAAATTCTGCTCTAATTCGTATTTTTGTAAAATTCTTTTTACTGTGGATTTGTAATTTTTGAAGGTATCCATTTTGAAATTTGTGAAAAATAATTTTTTTTTAACCGTCAATGTGATCTGCCCCCTTAAAGGCTTTCACTTTCATAATGTATCATGAAAAATCTCACATGTAAATTCATTCACTGATAATAAGAAAAGTCGGGTAAACTGGAGAATTAACTACTGCTTTGCAGCAGTTTGAGATATATAGCGATAAATGCACCCAGTCTATCAACTTAAATGTTCAGGTCCAAGAGAACATTGCATGTTTTGGAGTGGATACCTGCTTGAAACAACTTGTACAATGCATAGTTGCATACAATAGAACAGTTTCAACTGACATGACTAAATTTTTGTTGGATCAGAAGACAACCCCCCCCCCTCCTCTCCCTAGAGATATCTTACAGTATCAAGTGCCAGACCCCCACCCCCTCCCTCTTACAGCGATGTCATTATATATGTACAGCCCCTGATTGATATTTTTCATATAAATATGTATTTGATGTTGGTAGTGGGCAATTTAAAAAAAAGAAAAGTGCCCAGCTAAACTGATGGCATTGAGCTCACAGGCTCTTCAAACTAATTGTATATTATACTCTTATTTTAAAGAATAATGCCCCTCAAAAAATAAGTGAAGGGGGATTAGCCCCCTTTATCCTTAAGCAATGAATCCCCAAAACTAATCAGGGAAGCTCCTTAACATAATAAACCTGTATACCAAATTTGGAGCAAATCGAATAATCCTGCATGAAAAACCCGTTTATCTAAATTAAGGGGGGGGGGGGGGGCTAGCCCCCCCTTTCCCCCTTTATCCTTAACCAATGAACCCCCAAAACTAACCAGGGAAGTTTCTTAACATAATAAACCGGTATACCAAAATTGGTAATCGAATAATTCTGCATGAAAAACCCAGTTATCTGAATTAAAAGAGGTGGACTAACCCCCCTTTTCCCCCTTTATCCTTAACCAATGAACCCTCAAAACTAATCAAGGAAGCTCCTTAACATAATAAACCGGTATACCAAATTTGGAGCAAATCGAATAATTCTGCATGAAAAACCCATTTATCTGAATTAAGGGGGGTGGACTAACCCCCCTTTTCCCCCCTTTATCCTTAACCAATGAACCCCCAAAACTAATCAGGGAAGTTCCTTAACATAATAAGCCGGTATACCAAATTCGGAGCAAATCGAATAATTCTGCATGAAAAACCCATTTATCTGAATTAAGGGGGGTGGACTAACCCCCCTTTATTCTTAACCAATGAACCCCCAAAACTAATCAGGGAAGTTCCTTAATATAATAAGCCGGTATACCAAATTCGGAGCAAATCGAATAATTCTGCATGAAAAACCCATTTATCTGAATTAAGGGGGGGGGGGGGTGGACTAGAGATGCAACGAATATTCGGCCCATTCGGCCTGTCTGCCGAATATTCGGCTTCGGCCGAATACCAAGTCCATTATTCGGCCTTGGCCGAATAATTAATTTGACAATTTATATTCATCATGTATAATGAAAAATTTATTTGAAATTAACTAACACTTTTTTTTCCATTAACTTTCATACCTCGAATGGGTTTTATCTATCCATTTTTATACAAGAGGCTAATTTAGGAATCATGTTAAAAAAAATTTATGCTGTATCAGTAAGTACAAAAAATATCTGCTTGTAATAAGCTAACATAATCTGTTAAATTTAAAATTAATCTATTCAAAATTGTTTTAATACAGCTGTACAAGCAAATTCAAATTTTATTTTTATCATAATGGGAAGTTTAACATCTATCCCTTGTTACATAAAAAAAATATTTCTTTCAATAATATTTTGAATTATACCTGTAAAGAACTCTAGTGCTAACTGCTGACAGCAAAGAAAAAAAATAATGATAATAATAAATGATAAAAATGTTTTTGTTAATTGTGAGCTTTATAAAGTCTACAATGATTTCTTTCAACCGTTTTAGAGGATATTCCTTTCATCCTTTCTATCAGTGGTTTTTCTTAAGATATTAAGATTTCTTATTTTTTATTTTATTTCATCTGAAAGTTGAAACTTATGTTTCCTAGTACTTTTCAAATTTTGTCTTTATTTTAAAATGTAATAACAACAAACATAATATCTATTAAAATGTAACTAGACAGTACCTGATGAGGAACTTTTGCTAAGAATTATTTTGGGGGGTGGGGGGACTGAATTATATTATTGAGCAATTTTTAGGCCGAACATAGCCGAATATTTTTTTCAAAGTAAAATAATGCTTTAAAAAATTAAAAATTTGTATATAAATAATTTTTTAAAAGAAAACAATACATTTTAATTGTGAAATATACAAGAATTGTGCATATAGTGCATACTATATTTTGTTTTTATGCAAAAATAAGTTCATTATTCGGCGGCCGAATAGGCCGAATATTCGGCTGTAACTTGGCCGAATATTCGGTATTCGGTTATTCGGCCAAACCACTATTCGTTGCATCACTAGTGTGGACTAACCCCCTTTTCCCCCTTTATTCTTAACCAATGAACCCCCAAAACTAATCAGGGAAGAGCCTTATCAGAACGAAACTAGAAAAAAAATTTGAAGCAAATAGGATGTTTCTATCAAGAGTTATCGCGTTACGTACGTACACACAGAACCGGCGGGCACATAAGCTCTCAGGCTTTGATAGCCTGTGAGCTAAAAAATGTATTAAAATATAAATAAAAAGTTTATTAGAATTTTCAATTGAAAATTATTTTTACCAATGTTTTGTATACAGGGCAATATGTTCTGTTACCCTGGAAGTCAAGGTTGGTTCCCCTGGTATTAATAATTGCCGAAACGTCAGTGAAGGCTTACTGTGGAGACACGAAAAGTTTTGGTTTCCGTTAGTCTGTCTGTCTGTTAGTCTGTCTGTCTGTTCCGCGATAACTGCCGCAAAAAGCATCCGATCGGCTTGAAATTCCCTGGGCATGTTGATGAGCTCCCCGGATTTAGCTGTATAGTTTTGGGTTAAATTTGGTTCATTCGTTCGGAATATACAGAACATTTTATTTTGTGATATAATGCTTTTCTATGGGAAGTCAGACGATTTTCAAATTTTCATTTGTTGAAAGAAATCGCTCATATGAATAATAGATTTAAATGGTAAATTTTGGATGCTGAAATTTTTAAATAAGAGTATTAAATTATTCTTATTAGTTTGCAATTTTGTCAAAACATTTGTCAGAGCTTTTAAATTAGGTGTATAACTTATGATAGAATTTTATACATGTGTTCGAATAATATAAAACATTTTATTTTATGAATTTACTTATATTTCATTTTTTCTTTTAACCGTTGCGTAGCAACAGCATCTCATCTAAAAATATCATAAATGTGAAAGTATGTATGGTTTTTTGAAGTCAAATCAAAGCAAAAGGAATGAATTAATGAATGCCTTTGTATAGATATTTGCATATAGATTTATTTAAACGCAGAAATGAAAATAGTATTTATATACTATATAGAATAATATTTTCATTTATTTATTCAACTATTTGATTATAAATGAAAAAGTTCGTTATTTCCATACAGAATAAACTGACATTATTCTGTTAAATTTTATAAACTTTATTGTTGCCAAAAAAAAAAAAAAAAAAATGAATAACAATTTCTCCCAAAGAGTTAATTTTAATTTGTAAGATTTTCACGTGCAAAAGAAAAATGGAATAAGCAAATAAAAAATAAAAAAAAGGATATATAGGACAGGAATGAATACATATAAACATTTCACACCAAATACCACCTAAAATAGTTTTTGTAGCAGTATTTTCCCAGCACTACGAAGAAAGATTCCTCGATTTACACGATTTTACTTGGCCTTCCTTTTCTCATTCTTTGCGATTTCATTTTCGCAATTGCGTGCATTAATTGGCACAAAATTTTACATTTTTATGACAGATATATGTAAGGCCATACAAATAAGAAATTCCGTATTGTCTCCTATAAAATGTGATAAAGTGTTGGTTAATCATATATGTTTTTATTAAGAGGAGCAGAGCTGCTAAGCCTCCGGCGTTCTGGATACCAGTATTTTAATACAGAAAATGTTACTTTATTTAATTGAAACATTTGCGCGATTTAAAAGAACATTTTCTCTAAGATAATAGTGATGTGCAAAAAGCTTGAGACTTGGCATGTCTGGTGGGGAGTGAAATGTTTTACTTAATGCATTTATCTCTATTTTAATGCTACGTGAACAACGTCCGTGTAACAGCTTGTAGAGTGTAAAATAAATTAAATTATTAAAATAATCCTTATTACGAAAAATGAAACAAAGTCCGGCTAAGGGAAATGAAATGTTAGTTAATCTTTCGTAATTTGACCTGAACATAGGTTTGCGTCAAATTTCAACGGTATTTGTAACATCACGATTTTAAATTAAATGTAGATACTATTAAAAGAAAATCACAAAAAATACTTAAAGGCGCCAAATCATGTTTATCTATTTAACGATGATGAATTATTGTTAGGTTTAGAAGCCCCCCTACTTTAGGGTGATTTTAGTAAGTTAATGCTATCGAGTACATTTTTTGATATTTAGATTAGATCTTAGATATAAATATTGCAGAATGGTAATCAAAATTATTTTTTTATAAACAAAATTTATAAAGGTATTATATTTCTAAATTAGATGTTTCAGTTTACATTTCCAAAAGTTCTTTATCCATTAGATACAGGTATTTGTGGTTAGCAGGCAAGTAAATACTGCTGTATGGATATTAGGATAACGTAAAATGCTTGACCGAATTATTGCTTATCCTTATAAATCGCAGTGTAAAAAGAAATCTAAAATATAGGGTAATCATTAACTCAATCAGTAGAAAATTACAAATGCAAAATAAATTACACAACGGGGGGTTCAGGGGGGCGCCCCCTGAAGAAATTTGCTTTATTATATAAAAATTACTAGAATAAGTAGCTCGTGAGAATTTCAGAATATCCTTACATAACAACGTGTTTAATTTAACGCTTTTAATGTCTGAAACCATCGAAATATTTTTTTCCTTTTATAAATGTTTGTGTAATTTAAATAGTTTAAATTTTGTTTTTGTAGAAAGATTAATATTACGCAAAGTTTGATAAAAACAATGAGTTGCAGAGATGACGTTGAGGCTCTTGATCTGCAGATTTACTAGTAGGTAGTGTTTGTGTGTGTATCTATTGGTGGTGACTAGAAGCCTATTTATTGCAGATAGAAGTCTGCAAATTTGGTTCCAGATAGATGAAAACAGAAGCATTGGATAATCAAATTTTTGCTTTATCTTATTAGAGTTGCTATTTTATATTGAAGGATTTTCTTTTTCAAGTATGCCAGTCATAAAAGGAATCCAGATTCAATCTTTTAGCCCAATATAGTAAATTTTGTTCTCTTTTCAATAAAGTTTATTTTGAAACTGTGTAAATAAAAAAAAAAAAAAAAAATCCTCTTTCTGCTGAAAATGAGGATATTTTTTTTTGTTAAACTATTTTTATTTGAAATCCAAGCCATCCAATCCTATATTTTCAGGGGTCGATCCAGGTAAAATTTGGGGCCTATTTAGGGCCCTTTCACAAAAATCTATTTTATAAAATAGGCTCCTTCACAAAAATAGAAATTTTAAAATGGGCCCCTTCACAAAAATGAACTTAATAAAACAGGTCCCTTCACAAAATTCCTTTTAATAAAATAGGCCTCCTTCATAACATTCTTTTCCATAAAAACTGTTTTAAAATGTGTAATTTGTAAATAAAACCAGGTCACAAAAAACAAAAACTTTAGGGTTCGAATTTGAGTAACTGGATTTCAACTTTCATTATAAAATGTTATTTTTCGCAAAAATATAATAAAATTCACAAAAATGACTTACTTTTCGCAAAATGGGCCCCAAAAATAAAAATCTGCACTGACCCCTGATTTTATTTTCCTGTATGGAGGAAACCTTCAAGAATCGTTTAATTTATTTATTTTTTTTTTTTTTCAGAAAATGTTAGTATTCTGAATTTTTATGAATTTATTAAGAAATTAACAGGGCACTGAATTTTCAACAGCAGAAAAAGAAAATACAGCAACAGAAAAAGAAATTCTTTTTCCATTCATTTCTATGGTAGCAGGGCCAGATTTAGCCTTTAAACCACTCCGTCCAGAAATAAAAAATTGCACCCCTACATAATAAGTGTACATAGTAAGCATTTAAGAAAAGGGTATATGGTCTTTTTTTACATTTTTTAGCGAAAGTCCTCCCCAAAAAAAGAATAACTGTACAATTAATGAGTGTAACTCACACACATTAATCATACCTGTTTATACCTGTGTTGAATTCAGACATTTTTTTTCCAGTAGGGATTTCTGCAGCTTCGGGGAAATGTTTTTGAAATCCAGTAGGGAAATTGAACTTTTTCCATTAAAAATCTCAAATCTTGGGCGGGAGGGGGGGTCTCCCCCGGGCCACCTCCTGAACTCAACACTGGTTCATACTGAATTCCTAAAATAGCAAGACCTGGCAATCCTGTTTGAGATTATGTTCTTCGTAAACAATTCTTAATTATTTTTAGTTTGGAAAACTACGTTTCCCGGAGGCAGCAACTATTGGAGGAGTTAGTAAATTTCTTAGAGCAATGCTCAAATGTGGAGAAAAATTTATTTTTGTTATCAATTTCAAAACTTCTAAAAGTGGTAAATCTTTTTCACAAAGTTCCAGGTTGTTTAACATACCCTATGATACTCCAATTATTAAAATGGTTTACAAATCTTTGCAATTGGCCAAAATTGCAGAAGAACAAACACATTTTAGCCCATATATATGATATGAAAAAAAAAAAAAAGAAGTAACTGTTGTGGTGTTGCAGCTGAGAAAATCTTTGTTCTAAAGAATTAATTGCAGTGTCAACAAAATGGTAAAAGTTGCAATTTTGTATGTTTCCTGTGCATCTATTATGGCTTCATCTTTATTTTCATAATAAAATTATCTTTTTCACGAATGAACTCGATATATTAGATTGATTCAAAAATTTTATCCACACCTATTTCGGATGCCATTTTGCCAGCATTGGCATGGGTGGCATTGGCATTAACCCTTAAATGCATGATTTTTTATTTTGTTTCGAAAAAATTATATATGATTCTCTGAGAGGTTTATTACACAGAAAAATTATGGAAAAAAAATCAGAGATACGTTTTTCATATAATACGTCAATCCTTTCTTCAGTTGCACTTCTGCAATATGAGTAAAAAGTACTGTGGTGTATAGGTCAAAATTAACATTTTTACCCACTGGCCACTGGCCAGTACACTGATTTTTTTCACTGGCCAGTTTTTTTTAACCACTGGCCAGTAACAAAGTTATGTATGCTCCATACAAAATTGTGTTTTTTCTAACTACCAACATTGTAATTTACAAATATATATTACTTACCATTCGATATGATTACACTCAACTGAAAAATTTTATTTTTACTATTAATTGCAATGAAATAAATTCACAGGAAATTTTCAGAAAGGTTACAGCAGAGGGGACCCCCCCCCCCCCCGCCACTAACTAGCATTTTTCTGCGACTATTTAACGAATTTCGCGATCTTTTGACGAAATTCACGTTTTTCCATGACCTTTTGCAAAATCTGCGGGGTTTTTTGCGATCTTTTCACAAAATTGCGTTTTTTTGTAATCTTTTAACGAAATTTGTGAGTTTTTTTCGCCATTGTTTGAAAATATTTGCATTTTTTCAAGATTTTTTTTGACGAAATTTGCGTTTTTAGGCGATCTTTTGACGAAATTTGCGCTTTTCCCGCGATCTTTTGATGAAATTTGTGTTTTTTCCGCAATCTTTTCGTGAAATTTGCGTTTTTTTTTCACGATCTTTTGACGAAAGTTGCGTTTTTTCCGCGATCTTTTCTCGAAATTTTCATTTTTTCCGCGATCTTTTCACGAAATTTACGTTTTTCCCACGATCTTTTGACGAAAGTTGCGTTTTTTCCGCGATCTTTTCACGAAATTTGCGTTTTTTCCACGATCTTTTGACGAAAGTTGCGTTTTTCCACGATCTTGTCACGAAAGTTGTGTTTTCTCCGCGATCTTTTCGCGAAATTTGCGTTTTTTTCGCGATCTTTTGTCGTAATTTGTGTTTTTTCCGCGATCTTTTGGCGAAATTTGCGTTTTTTCCGCGATCTTTTCTTGAAATTTGTGTTTTTCCGCGATCTTTTGACGAAATTTGCGTTTTTTCCGCGATTTTGTCACGAAAGTTGCGTTTCCCGCAATCTTTTCACCAATTTTGCGTTTTATCCGCGATCTTTTCACAAAATTTGCGTTTTCCCGCGATACTTTGAAGAATTTTGTGATTCTTTTTCACGATTCTTTGTCGAAATTTGCGTTTTTTCCGCGATCTTTTCACGAAATTTGTGTTTTTTTCCGCGATTTTTTGACGAAATTTGCGTTTTTCCACGATCTTGTCACGAAAGATGTGTTTTCTCCGCGATCTTTTCACGAAATTTCCGTTTTTTCCGCGATGTTTTTACGTAATTCGCGTTTTTTACGTGGTCCTTGGGCGAAATTCACAGTTTTTCGCGATTCTTTGACGGAATTGGTGATTTTTTTCTACGAACGATTGACGAAATTGATTTTTTTCGGCGACCATATCGAAATTAGCTATATTTTTATGTCCAAATTTTCGGACTGATGACCGTTTTTTTTTTTTTTTTTTTTTTTTTTTTCGGAAACGAATGCCTTAAATTTTCGGAAAATTCGAGACAGAATCACCCCTGCTACTTTCTTTTATTACGTTCGGGAAAATCGCCGATTTGGACGACGTAAATTCCGGACGAATTTCACCCCTTTCCTCCCTGGCATCGATCTTTCAACCATGTCGTTTGGCGAGTGATGCCCATTGAGTTTGGCGAGTGAGGACAATAAAGTTAATCGCCACATTTTAAGTGTTACTCGACGCCTGGCGAGTGGCGAGTGCTAATTTTGTGCTATACTGTGGTGTGGCTGTTTTACACTAAAATATTCCAAATTAGTAAATATTTTAATAAGTATGTCTCCAAATAGCTTATTTTATATAATTATTATTTATTTTATAAAACTTAACCTTTAACCTTTAATTCCCATGATAGAATGCGTTCTAGAAATTACATAGTTCGGAGAATATGACTTTACACCAGAAAGCTTTAATGGTTAATTTCACTTTATTTAAATACAGAATGTCTGTTATTAATTAAAACAGTTATTGCTATTTTAATTTTCTGGTGTGAATTAGGTATATACGAATAAAAAAAATCTATTAAACTCAAAACACTGTTCTTTGCATATATGCAAAGCTGCGCACTAAAGGGTTAAAGTGATTGTCCGATCTCAAATTTCTAGAAAAACGATTGGAATCTTACAAAAGTTTTATTGCCAATGCAATGTCGTAATTCTTCCCCTATATGAGTTTACTAATGGGATTGACATGATTTAAAATGTCATACCATATCACGACAGAACAAAGAAATTTGAATTGTTTTATTTGCGTAAGTAGACCAAATGCTTCATCCCTTATAGAACTACCTATATATCTGTTCTCGCAAATGCGGAGCAATGCATCATATATTTGACTGATTTGATACCTCAGTGGCTTTAAAGCATTAATTCGAATTTACCACCTGGTATCGCTGAGAAGTTTTATGGTTTGTTCTTCCACGTGCTTCAAAAGAATGGCCCATCTGAAAGGCGGGCGATGAGGAAATAAATAAGTACAATTTTTGGGCGATATTAAAGGAGTTAGCTCCTTCTACTGATGATTTGGCCATATCATTTGCCACCAGGTTAAGGAAGTGGCAACCATACGGCATACAAAAAGAACAAAGGTTGATGTTTCTAATTATTTCTTATCACCCCCATAAGTTCTCCTTTCATGTTATATTAGCCCCATTATCATATCCTTGGCCTCCCGTGTTTACCAAAGGCAATCCCAAGTTTTTTAGTTCTCGAAATAAGACATCTAAAAGTTGTTGCCGTGTTGATCTTTCGATAGAATGCAAGCCAAAAAAATGTTCACGAATGTTGATGTCTTCTTGTTCAATCGACACATACTTTATAACGAAAGTCATTTGTTCTGTTTTACTCAAGTCAGGTGTGCAATTTAATATAATTGAGTGATATTTTGATTTTTTCATTTCACCTAATATGTGTCTTTTGACATTATGTACAATTAGATGAATGACATCATTTTGAATGGTTTTACTCAATGGTTATTTTACATTTTTTTTTTTTTTTTTCAAAGCCCTCCTTACATGCTTCCCCATGACAGGATCAAATTCAACTAATAGTTGGACTATCTCTAAAAGATTCCGTTATCATGTTCATATAAATTTTCGTTGCTATCTCTAAATGCAAGCAGCTTTTTCCTAAAAGTTTGACCATTCTACCCATTGAAAAACAGCGTTCCAATGCTGGGCTTCTGCATTCCAAAATCTTTGAGAAATATCAACTATTGTTTCCAAAATTTTTAAACGAATAGTCATTTCAAGCCAAGACTGTTGGGCTTCAAAATGTTTATTTGTAGCTTCGTGATTTTGAAAGGTTTGTATTACATACTGCCAAAGTCTAGAGCTATCTTTTGCTAAAGAAGAAGTTGTAGCCGTTGCAAAAATTTTGTGGTAGAAACAAAAATGGAGTCTTTTGCTATAGAAAGCATCAACCAATTTCTGTGAATATTCTCTCTGTTGCTGATATCTATTGTATAGTTGTTTGAGGTGAACGTACGTCCCCTGGTATCAGTAGGGAAATCAAAGTTGTACATTGGGGACGCTGGACCTGCTTTCGAAAGACAAATTCTTTCTGAATCAGAAGTGCATTCAGGCAATAGTTCTGGATCACAACTTCACAACTCAAAACCAAACAGCAGGACGATCTTATCTTCATCTGTCTCTGTCTCCATCTGAAGATGCAATGCATTTTCTACCTCTTTTGCTTCGCCTTCTTGTTGCTCAACATGATCAAGCACTGCATCTACGGAACAGTATTCAGAAGACTGCTTTTTTTCTCATTTTGTTTTGGCAATTTTGCGCCTCTCGATTTTTTTTTACTCCGTGCCGGGGCACAGACTGACGGAGTGTTCGTCCGGCCCTGATGATAGTAATCCTTTATCATGAAAGATCCATGACATAAATTATTTCTATTTATTATTAGCAAGAAAGAACAGGGTTTTTAATAGTAAAAATGCACAAATTTTGATTCTTTCATTCTCAGTAATGTACGAGACTGCATGTATGAATGTATGTATCTGCAATAGCCCAGAGTCTGATTTGGAATTGGTTTCTTTAAAATTACAGGAGTCTCTCATTTTATCTACCAATTTCACAACCCTGTAGGGGAAACACTCATAAAAGGACATACCCTAAGTAAAAATGCTTTTATTCATACAATTGTTTTCTCATGACCTTTATTTTTTTTTACAAACTAACTTTGAACAGTATACAAAATGCAATGGTGCCTTTTAAAAAGTGACAAATAAAGTCACAGCATCATAATAATGATTTATAGGGTCAGGTGGGGGAAAATGGGTCTAAAATCAAGCATTTTTCAAAAAATGCTTATATATCAACCTTTTATAATTTTCTTGATGAAACTTTTGATACATATTATATACATTTGGCTTATATAGATTACATATATAACATTATTTTTCACTATAATTTAAATGTTACTTTTCAATACTTTATTTAATAAGGCAAGTATTCATAAGCCCATTTTCCCCCCATGGTGGGGGAAAGTGGGCCTAGTATTAAATTAAGTGAATATTTGAATAAAAAGAGGCTAATAGAATGTTTAATCTACAGAACACTCGATTACTGAAAAACGTGTTTTTTTTTTTTTTTTTTTAATTCAATTAAAGAAATAGTGTCCACGGTTGTCAAATTTTGGTTCCTTTACTATGCGGCAAATCTGACTGAGCTCCACATCATCAATATCAGGAAAAATGTAACATTTCCATAATTTAAATTTAGACTATGTGATAAATTTCATAAAATAAAACTTATTTTATGCGATAACATTCATTGATTTCTTTCACTTGGCCTATGAACGTTTGACTTTATTTCTTAAGTCATTGTAGTATTTAACTTCTACCCAAGAACCTTGCTTTATTTCTGAGAGTGGTGCTGCTACTTTTAAATTAGGAGCAATTTTACTTTCAAGTTCACCAGCTTCATTTTTCCTTTTTTTAAAAAATTCTTATTATTCTTGATGTTTGAATGATCTTTCTTTCTCTTTTGATTGCATTTTTTTTTTTTTTTCAAAATATGGGATGAAAATAAATGGAAAATAGTTTTTATTGGTAAAAAAATGTAAACTAGGTTAATAAATCAAGAACTAATGATGAAATAATTGTTTTTTATTTTATTTTTTAATACTTCAAAAGCAAATGTAGAGTTAGAATGTGTTGCATCATACAGCTTTTAGCTAAGCCTAACTATAGAACCATTTTACCCCACTCCAGAAAAAAAATTATAAAAAATTAAAATGATAAAGTTATTCTTGCCTTTTTATACAATTATGTTCCTAAAAGGGTCCTCTAATAGTCTGTATCAAAATAAAACAGTATTTTCACTATCTAAAGAAGAAGTAAGAAAGTTTTTCACGACAAATTGCAATTAGACAATTCAATGAATGTAAACAAAAAAATTTAAGTATCTATAAATTTGTTTCCAGATCCTAAAATTTAATTAGAAATACTTGGCATAATCTCAGAGAATGCTTATACAGAAAAAAAATTCTAAAACAAGTAAATTTATGTGGTGAAAAGGACCATTTTTTAATATAGACCTATTTTCCCCCACCTGACCCTATAAAATGCTGCACTATGTCATTTTATCTACAGTGGTGTCCTAAAATGACACACCCTTAAGTACCTATTAATTGTACTTGCCTACATCACAAGTACTTTTTTTGCACACGAAGAAACACCGGCACATTCACTATGTGACCACTTTGAACGTCTGAACATGTAACACATTTTATCTACTTTTCCTTCGGTTCTAAGTGACTGAATAAATCTTTGCAATAAAGACTGCTTCATCATCAGAAGCAGCAGAGAGATCCATGTCTTTGTCATCGTCATTGGATCTAACAAAGCGAATTTTCTTCTTATCTCTAGAGCTGCACATCTTGATTGTGAATTATGTTTCTGAGCAGCTTTTGCCTTTGAATCGGCAATATTAGGACTGTTTGTCAGATTAGTGCACCTTCATGCTTCCTCTTTTTAGAGGATAATCTAACATGA
Source organism: Maratus speciosus (assembly GCA_963932465.1). Classification (NCBI taxonomy): domain Eukaryota; kingdom Metazoa; phylum Arthropoda; class Arachnida; order Araneae; family Salticidae; genus Maratus; species Maratus speciosus. The sequence continues at coordinate 118,151,305 of OZ010788.1, read as the reverse complement.
GGTTCACAATGAAGTCTAAGCATATAGAGTGGTCTGATAAATGAAGATGCTGCCTGTTGAAAAGATACATTACGTCTTCTGATATCAGAAACAGATATTGTCGGTACTGGAGTTGGAGGAGGTGACATTGAAACTGTGAAAATTTGGTGGATTTGGTCTAGATAGGCTGTCATACATAAAACTTGTGTTGCTGTTGTCGCTTTCCTTATTTTTCAGTGGACTTTCTGTCACAGCTGAAACACAGAAAACATAATCAGGAAAGATGGGAAGCGACTCAAGAGTGAAAGGTTCCATTCTCTCATTGGTTGATCAGAAACCGGTCTTGGCTTGCTTCTCATGTATGATTTGGCGATGAAATGCAACCACTTTGAGAAATATCGTACCTAGTTTTAATTCATGCTATTTTGGTGAGAGATTTCTGTGGACGAACTTGTCTAGTGGTTAACGCGCTTGTCTAGCAAGCTCAAGTACGCGGGTTCTAGCCTCCCGGTTACTTTTATATTTTTATTTCTGTTTTGTTTCGATTTTTATTAAGTTGGTTAATAAAGATTTATCGACTTTTATTATCCGTTCATTTCCAACAATTTTTTTAATTGTCAATTAAATAAAATTTTGATTAAATTAAGTTTTAATTGTTATTAAATAAAATAAAATTTAGTTTTAAATAAAACTGAAATTTAATTTTTATAAAATAAAATTTAGTTTTAAATAAATTTCAAAATTCATATAAGCTATTTTTTTATGAATTAAAGTGAACATTTATTGTAATTAAATAATAATATCTCCTAAACTTACATACATTATTTTTTTCCCTTATAACTTTAGTATCAGATAAATATTAATTTGGCAAAATTAATTTTTCAAAGTTTTCTTTTAAAATTAATTAGTATTTTTCATACAGAAAAACTTTATTCATTTATTATCAAATGCTTTGTAATTTTTTATTACGTATAAAATAATGTTAATGAAATTAATTTTTAAACTCATATTACTTATAAGCTATTTATTTCAATTTCTTAAAATGAATATTTTTGAAAATATAATGTTATTTCTTACACTTATATAAATATTTTTATTTTTATCTTATATTATTTAACAATATATCTGAATACATAACTATATTCAGTTTATTTTATTTGAAAGTAAAATTTTATTAATTTATGAATTCATATTAATAATATTATTAACTTAGCAAGTAATTAATTATTTAAACCAATTTGTAATTGTTAATTGTTAAATACTTTTTATTAAAATTTCCTAAAAAAATTTTAATTGTTATTATTATTAAAAAATCTAATAAACTACTTTTCAAAACAATATATATATTAGATATATATTATTTGAAAACTCAGTCAAAAACATAAATTATTTTTATTAAAAAATTATTATAAATTTCCCCTTCACTATTACCACCCTAAATATTTGAAAACTAAATTAAAGTTATAAGTCCAAGTAATCATTAACTAGAAATATTTAATGCGACAAAATACATTATAAAAACTTCTTATAGTTTTTGGTAGTTATTGCTCAGATATTATTGTTTTGGGTTCCAACTTATTTTTCTTCTTTTGGGTGTGTGAAAAAAAAAAAAAAAAAAAAAAAAAAATGTCATTATTATTTAATTTATTTTTTCATTATATTTCACTACAAGTGTGAGCTATGATTTATTTTAGCTTGACCTTTTTCATTCACTATCTATGAAACACTTTATTTTTAGATTTTTCTTTTTTTTGCCCTATTTGTTATTTTGCAGCAATAATAAATAGATATTAATATTGCAAATTACTATAAGGGCAAAGTAGAATTTAGATGATCTAAATCCCTTTCTGACAATTTTGATTATTTGAATACTAGTTTGGCCATTTAATTATTTATATTTACGCGTACAAACTGTCATGAAAAAAAAAAATGCATACAATTTGACTGAGTATTTTTATTAATTGTTTTTTATATATTTATTATTTTTTTAAAACACATCAGCTATCAAGGAAGGGGAGGGGGAGTGCTTGAGTTTACTGTTCTTTGCACAGATAACTACAGTCAAAACACATAGGTAATTAAATGCAGTTGCGTAGCCAGGATATTATTTCGGGGGGGGGGGGGGGGAGGGCGTCTAATCCCCTAAGCTTCTCTCCTCCTGATGCAAAGCTATAAATTAAAAACTATTAATTTTACTTTTCGCATAAATATCAATTTTATACTTTTAAAATATGGGATATGTTTTTTAAGTCTAATTTACATACACCTGTATATACAAAAGGAATAACGTGTAATGTGTAATTTAAAAATAATAAGTCTAAAATATTTAAATTGATTACTTTCTTAAAAGAAAGTCAGTTCTATCAATTTTTTGCAGGGAAAAAAGGATATTTTTAAAAATACCATATCATTGTTTTCCGTGAATCACTTTATATGAAAAATAAATTTAAATTCCTTACATGTCGCAAACAAAATTTAATATGATTGCAACATAATACTTGAAATAATCTCAAGTGACACTTGGCGATTTGTTTTGGTGGTGAAATGAGATGTGCCCTCTGATTTGTTAGGAAGAAATGTCTACCACTGCTCAATAATCAGGTCTTGTAACCTTGAGAAGTAAATCACGGGATTCTTGTTTCTTCTCAACCAATGGGAGAATGGAACCTTTCACCCTTGAGTCTCTTCCGGAAAGATGTACCTGGGTCCATGGGATAGATTCCATTTTTCAAAAACCGGCAGGTCATTTTACCTACAATAACCATATTGTATATACAGAAGCAGTATTTGATATCATATGCATTTATAAATTTTTTCATATACAGAAAATAATCTAGAAAGAAATAAGTCCTCACCTTCAGATACATATAATCACTGAAATGAAACAGACATGAATTAGCATTAAAAAAATAGTCCCAAGAAATTTCTGACGAAGGTGTAAACAATTTCTCCGTAAATAATGAAAAATTCAAACTTGAAACCTTTGCCATTATATGCTTATCATTGCTGATCGATTCCACAACATAACTGTGTATCGTTAAATGCTGCCCTCTAGCAACAAAATTAAGAAACATACGGTATGTCATTTTGGGACAGTTTCCCCTATGAATGTTATACTGAAAGGTTTTTTCTGCCTTTTGAAAAAAAAAAAATTGTGTCATTGTTTTTCCTTCGCTTATTATTGAGGGGAGTCTCCCTTCTGCTCAAAACTTTACTTTTTACAACTTGCACAATATATATATATATGAGGCATTCTCACATAATTTTGTCTTTTAACTCCCTGAATAATAATTTTTATTTTAGTACATATTCTTGTGCTTTTTTTATATTTCTTATGCTGAAAAACATCTCATTGCATGACTGTATAACAATATTAACGAGATAAATAATTTTAAGAATATGTTGGGGGTCCAAATATACCACGAAATTCCTTACCGTCCGCGTCCCGTGTCCCTGATGCTGATTTTTAAGTTTGGGCTGTCTGTATAAAATTGTTTCAATAAAAGTAATTCGATGTAATTTTTTTTTTTCTGAAACTCTGACTATTTTATTTATATAAATATGTAGCAAAAAATTAACCTGCACGCATTTTTACGGTTATTATTTTTTTAACTCTGTCCCTGGATTTTAGATTTCTTACCATCCCTCTTGCTAAAAGTGTACAGAAAGTCACTTCAGATGCAGCCATAGAATTTTTTTCTCATGCTAGAGAAAGAATGGCTAAAATTATTTGACAGGAAATGTAACTGCAGAATTTAAATCAGCATTTAAAAATCAATTTTAAGCATCGTGGCTTTATTGGTAGTCTTACCGTCCCCAAGGTTTATTCCTGCACTTTTCAGATAAATTATTTTTTTTTTTTTGTAATTTAATTCAATATAAATAACTGTTGCTAAAAATCAATGAACATTGTAGCTATCACTTAGTCTTAACATCATTTGCCTAAAAATAGGTGGTAATTTTCCTTACCATCCCTTTTTTCCCCTTACCACCCCCTTTTTTTCCCTTAACATCCCTTTAAGACAATGTTATACCAACATTTTGTGCTAAAAATACTACATTGCTATTATTTCTTATTTGAGTGTTCTGTGGGTATTATGCACATTCATTATAAGTAAAAACTTAGAAGAAAATAAAAAGTTAGAGAGGCAAAACGGTAAGGAAAATTAAACTTGCAAGTTTAAATTAAACCTCAGTTAAATAAAAAAACAAAAAATCGTCGCTACTGACCATTTTTTTTTTTTTTTTTTTTTTTTTGAGTCATTAAAGCATTTCTCTATAAGTTTAAAATGTTATTTTATTAAGTTTAATTTCACCAGATTTTTATTCCTGAAAATTAAAATTTTGTGAGAATGTCTCAAAAATCATTCATTTAATTAGCATATCTATTTAGAAATGAGATTAGAACATTTATTTTATTTTATTTAGGCTCATGTCAACTGGTTCTTCGTCCGAAAACTTCAGAAGAAGTGTCCAGAATTATGAAATATTGTTTTGATCAAAACTTGGCTGTTTGTCCTCAAGGAGGGAATACTGGTTTAGTATGTGGAAGTGTGCCTATATTCGATGAGATAATAATATCAATGAGTTTGATGAATAAAGTATCTGATTTTGATGATAATACAGGTAATTCTTTGCAAGGAATGCAATTTATTATCTTTTAAATAAGCAAATCATACTCTTTTAATACCAGACTAGCTGTTTAACTCGTTCTACGCACGGGAGTTCATGAATTTTATTCTAAAACGAAAATTAAAAATAAAAAACAGTACAACCAAACTAAAGTTTAGGAATATAAAAATGTGTTCTATCTGTTAAAAATCAGTAATTACACAACCAATATGAGATATGTATGTGCACAAAAAATCAGTTATGTATTAAAAAATAAATAAAAGTAAGTATTTACACAACTGAATTAAAGTTTGGGAATATAAAAATCAGTTATAAAGTCAATATTTACGCAACCAAACAAAAATTTGTAAGAAAAAATTAAATTTACACCGTGACTGCAAAAAAATGGAAAAAATTATTTTAATCTATTTTTCTACACAGTTTTTCTACACTAGGCATTTATTCTACACAGTTGATTCCCCTTCGGATATCCCATTGGTAGGTGGTGCACCATCCGAACTATGGAAAACCATGGCTATCTCATTTGACTTTGGTGCATTGTATCTGCATCGATGCTGCTCCGCTGATAAATTTTTAGCGCATATATACATACACACGCTTTCAGATGCTGCAGGTCCTTTTTCTGCGATGACTCGTTCTTCGATTTCATGAAGCATTTTAAAAGTATGTGCATAAGGGTTAACTCACCTGATAACATCGTCAAGTTTGCTTATGATTTCTTCTTTACATTTAAAATTTTCTCTGCTGTTCATACGTTGCCGCAGTGCTAAATCAGAATCCTATACATACAATTGAGCATATTTTTCCTGACCTACTTCAGATGGATGAAAATGAGAAAGTATTATGATAAATTTGTCCTTGGATTCTAAAACAATACGGGCCAGTACCTGGGGGGCGGTGTAACATGAGCACCCATAGAGGCAAAAGACAACGCACTGTTATATGACCTTATGTGTTCGTTAAAGTGAGCTGACGATCTATCACTGCCATCTATAAGCTGTCTCATCTGATCTGGATATCGTTGAAGAGGTTCCAAAATTGCTTTGTCGTTGTGACAACAGTGAGTATAAATTCCTCTTGTATTCTTCTCCGCATTGAAAAACAAGTGGGTAAGTGTGATCACAGATCGCACAAAGGGTATTGTTTAATATTCCTTTCAAAACACTTTATCCTTTTGCGAAATCTGTTAGTTCCACATTTCGCAACCAGGGGGCGCACTCTATTCTACACAAACCTCTATCTGAACGAAACTCCGTTTTACAACCTATCCGTAGGTATATTAGTCGAGGGGATCGGGTCTATAGCACCCGAGATAGGTAGGTGCCCCCTGGCGGTAAAAAGTGGAACTGAAATATGTAAGACTATGTGCATAATATGAAAGAGGGGTCAAAGTGGTGTCGGCAAAAGTTAGAAAACTACCCATCGGGTGCAATGGGAGGAGGTCAGAAAAATTGCTTAAAATACACAAGTTAGAACCCGGTGGATAAATAATATAAGACTTATTAAAAGTTTTATGATTTTTCGTTTGATGTAAGGTGTTCAGCTATAAGTATACAAAATTTTATCCCTTAAACTTAATTAGGGGCTCTGTTAGAACAAAAAGAATAAAATACACAAGTTAGAGCCCAGAGGGTTAAATATAAGACTTTTTCAAAATTTTATGATTTGTCGTTTGATGTGACGTGTTCAGCTATAAGTATACAAAATTTCAAGTCTCAAACTTAATTAGGGGCTCAGTTAGAACAAAAAGATTAAAATACACAAGTTGGAGCCCAGAGGGTTAAATGTAAGACTTTTTCAAAATTTTAGGATTTGTCGTTTGATGTGAGGTGTTCAGCTATAAGCATGCAAAATTTTAAGTCTTAAACTTAACTAGGGGATCAGTTAGAACAAAAAGATTAAAATACACAAGTTGGAGCCCATAGGGTTAAATATAAGACTTTTTCAAAATTTTAGGATTTGTCGTTTTATGTGAGGTGTTCAGCTATAAGTATGCAAAATTTCAAGACTTAAACTTAATTAGGGCTCAGTTAGAACAAAAAGATTAAAATACACAAGTTGGAGACCAGAGGGTTAAATATAAGGCTTTTTCGAATTTTTTGCCCCAATCATTCATGAGCCTCCTACCAGCAACCCTTGTGCAAAATTTTGTAGCCCTGCGCCCTTTGGTTTCCGAGTTTTTGTGGTTACAAACATACGCGCACAGATTTTAATAGTATGGATACCAGACAATTGTTTTTAAATTAAAAAAATACTATAATAGTCATAATAATGAGAAAAATATTTGAAAAATCTTATGCATGCATTGCAGATGGATTGATATTTCTAATGAATTTTAAAAGTCATTGTCAATAATTTTTTTTATCAATGACCAGTGCTACACAATTATAAAAAAAATCATAATAATAAAACTTAATTTAATAGGAAATTCTATAAGACACTGTTTATCTTATTTTTTTCATTCTTTGTGGCATTATTTTGAATTTATATATTCCTTTTATAATTCGTTATAGATGTCACATGATATTTTATTAGAAAGTCAGTATGCTTTTTTTTTAGATAAGTGCCCTTAACATAACTGATAACTGGATCAACTTCATTTGAAGCCCAGGGCACAAAAGCCATGAGACCCTTTTCTCAAAGTAATAATCTGTTACAAAATTCATATATGTGTTATCAACATTGTGTAAAACAGCTGGTATATGTCCACATTAAAATTTAAACCATAGTTATAGGGAAAAAAATATTATAAAGTTCCAAAACATTCTAAAGGTGTATTGAAAAACTTATAACTATAAGTAAAAAACTATTTGTTAACTGTATTTAATTCACTACGTTAAAACTTAACCATTCCTCACAAATTATATTTTTTTTTCAGTTATTCAAAAATCAAAAATATATAATGGGATTTTTTTATTATTTTTATTTCATTTCATTTAGTTGTAGTATTATTTCAAAATCATTTATTAAATCATTTTAAACTCTCACAATAAGAGAACAATGTATATTAGGTAGCTTTCATTACAAAAAGCTACCTATTGCAGCCGTTCGGAGGAAACCGATTTCAAAAAATTTTGGTATATTTTCATCGATCATGACCCCCAGACCCCGAAACCACCCTCCGTTCAAAATTGATATATATATAACCGTTAATTAAACATAACCTACCACCATCAAAAACCGTAATATTATGAATTATATATATATATATATATATATATATATATATATATAAAAAATGGGGGCTCTTGTATTATTACTATATTTTTGTTACGTATTTTATATGGATGTTGATTTGATATTTTATATGTAATTGGAGAATTTCATTAATATTATAATTAGCCTAATTATTGATTAATCTAATTTACAATTATTTGTTATTAAATTTTAAATTTACTAAGAACAATATCATATTAATTACTAATAGTATGCCATTCTTATAGTGAATAATATACATATAAGTATGTATAATATAAATATAGTTATACTGTATGCATTAAAATTGGGTAATTATTTTTATTATTATTACTCTATTCTTTTTAATATTTATTATCGGTTTAATGTTTTTGAATGTCCCACATTCATACTTTATGGTTTTTTATGGATGTCTGAAGATAATCTACACTCTATATTTGTGCTTTTTAAGTAATGGGTATTTAAGTATCATTTAACCTTCTATTTACTTCCACATGTTTTTTATTTCCTGTTCATTTTATAAATATCTGATATATAATTCATAAAAAATAATTTTTATATTTAATAATTATTTATATTAATTATTACTGAATTTTATTTTGTTTTATAGCATATAGCTATATGCTATATATTATCAATGTTCTAGAATTATTTATTTCTTAGTTTAGTTTAAATAAGTTAGCTAATAGAATATATTGTATGCTATTAAATTGTATTTACAATAGTTTTTAAATACATTGTGTGGTTTATATTCGGTTTATAATTCTCTATATATAAGGATATGTTTGGTTTTGCTGTTTATACAGTTATTTACATTCAAATGCTTACAATTATTTATACAGTTATTTACATTCAAATGCTTACAATTATTTATACAGTTATTTACATTCAAATGCTTACAAATATTTATCTTGCGTTAGTTGTTTAATAGAAGTAATACTAGATGGCAGCACTAAATTTGTCTCTTTAAGATAGCTCTAATTGTTAAATTTTCTAGCTCCATTTCAGTTATAATTTAATACACCAGGGGGTATTTTTAGCTAAATTTTGACGATATTGTTAAACTGTTATTAATTAATTTAATAGTGCATTTTAAATAATGTAATTAATATCTATTTATTTTATATTAGATTAAATGTGTTTAACAAGGTATTTCAAATTTTATTTCAAAATGTATTAACTGCATCCTTTGGTATCATTTACTGTGATTTCTTAACTGTTTTATTCACATTAATCTTTTTGATATACTGGCAGCCATGTGCGCGTGGATTTTTGTAAAATACTGAAATATTAATCGGTATGGTGTTTATTATTTATATTTTATATCCTATAAATATTTAAATACGTTTTATTGATTCTTCCATTTCATATTATTTGTTTCTATTCTGCTTTCATTTTTAATCAATTCACTTGATTTTATGGTTGTTTGGGCACAGGGGAAAATAACTTTTAGCTTTAGCTTATTTTTCCCACAGAAAACAACCATTTTGCTTATATCATTGAATTCTGTGCCCTTGATAACGTAATTCAATGTATAAGCTTTTCAATTTTTGTCGGTGTCCACTTTTTTCTTTTTCTTCCATAATAATTCTTATATTAATTTTTTTTTTTTTTTTTTAATACTTACAGCTTTAATTCATAATATTTGACGGTGGAAGGTTATGTTTAATTAATGGTTATATATTATATATATATATATATATATATATCTGACCTATGTCACACTCTAAATCTCGTAATTATGAACCGATTTTGATGTAATTCGGTGGGTACATAGTACATACCAATGTCTCGACTGAGTTCGTGGGCCAGCTTCATCCGCCGTTTTGTTTCAAAATAGCGCCATTTAAAATTTTTTAAAAATTTAAAATTTGAAATGTGGTACCAAAAAATTAAAAATGGAAAAATATTATTTTCTTATGTATTTGACCTTTATACAAAGATTCCGGAGCAGTTTTTGTTTCGTCTATATCTTAAAAAATGGCTGAGTTATAGCATTTTGAATTTCTAGCGTGGCTGACATTTTGAAACGTCCTGAATTTTGTCAGGCGATAAAAGGCGTATTTATGAACCGATTTCGATGTAATTCGGTGTGTACATAGAACTAGTGATGGGCGATTCTCGAGAATTCGACAATCGAGAAAAATCGTCATCGTAAAAAATCACAATCGATACAGCCATCGATTAATTTCTAGAATCTACAATCGATATGTTTTACAATCGATTATAACGAGAAAAGCTAAAAACAGTTTTTGGAAAACTTAGCAATTATTCTGGCCGACAATTTCATAGTAGTGATAGGGCTTAGTGATGGGCGATTCTCGAAAATTTACCAATCGAAAAAAATCGTTATCATAAAATACACAATCGATACAGTCATCGATTACTTTCGAGAATCTACAAAGGAGATGTTCTAGAATCGAATATTGAAATCATTGTTTTTACATATATATAAGGCAGATTTTATTAAATATAGGGTAACTGAAAACAGATGGAATAAAAAAACAACAAACCAAAGGGAGTCTATAAAGCAGCCATAAGACTGGAAAAGTCTTGTAAGTGTGCCCCCTGGTTGAAAAAAGCTGAAAAAACGCGAGTAACTATGAAGCGGTAAGGGGAGTTTAAGTATCAAAAATTAGAATTTTTCGGCAATTAGCAGCAAAATGGCCAAAGAAATAAGAATCAAAAGCATCCCCTAGTGGCAAAAACATGAACTAAAGGATGATAAAGGGATCAAAATTTTTTATTGATTTTTCTACGTCATTTGAGATTGGATCTTTAATTTCCCCATTTTTAGAAAGTCTTCGACTGGAATACATTAAACGAGTCCCCGCGGGGAGCAAAGTAGGGGGTAGGGGGGAGGGGAAAGGAAAGTGCATAATATGAATAAGGGGTCACAGGACTTTCCAACGATATGTCACATGAGGGGTGTCGGCTAAATTTAGAAAAGTGCCCCCGCGCGGGGGCAAAGTAAGGGGAGGGGCGCGGGCGATATATAAAATGAAATAGTAGTCACAGAGCTTTCCAATGATATATCACATGAGGGGTGTCAGCAAAAGATAGAAAAGAGTCCCAACTCCCAGGATTCCAATTATCGTGGCCCCCGAAATATACCCTGCCCATCCTTCTCTTTGAAATTTTCATAAAAGTTCATAAAAAAGAAATTTTCATAAAAATTTCAAAAAAGTTCGAAAAGTGCCTCTCTCGGGGCGCCAAACTAGGGAGGGAAGAAGAAAGGTTCATAATATGAAAGAGTAACTTTCCGATGATAACCGAAAACTTTCCGATGATATATAAAAAGACTGGTTCAAAAAAAGTTTGAAATCTACCCCTCCCACGTGGGTTCCCTCTTTTATCCCAGAATATACCAGAAAATCACGCAGCCCCACTTTTAAAATTTTATATTTAATAAATAATATTTATCGGAGAGCTCCATTAAAAAACCTCATTTAATGATATTTATTGTAGAAATCTCTACAATTAAAAAAAAATCCCCACCGCTCCCCCCCCCCCCCCACCGCTCCCTCCCCCCGCCCCCTTCCGGAATTCAACTCTGGGAGGAGAAAGGTTCATAATATGAAAGAGTGGTGAAAAGACTTTCCGATGATATGTCAAGGAGAGGTTTGAAAATTACCCCCCCCCCCTTTGTCCACTCTCGTGCCCCCCAGAATTCACTCACCTTCCTCTTTGAACTTTTTATATTTAATAAATAGTGTTTATCTGAGTCTCCAGGTATGAGGCAGCTTGGCAGAGCTAAAATAAAGAGAAACATTGAAAATTCGGGGCAAAATGACACTAAAGTTTGAAACTAGGACTATACAGAACTGAATACATAAACCACTATGCTTCATAACCCACATCGGTTAATAGCAATAAAAAGATAAGTACCAGTTAAACTGATGGCATTGAGCTCACAGGTTATTCACACTAATTGTATATTATACTCTTATTTCAAAGAATAATGTCCCTCAAAAAATAAATGAATGGAAATATCCCCCGTTTGCCCCTTTTATACTTAACCAATGAACCTCCAAATCTAATCAGGGAAACTCCTTAACTATAATAAATCAGTATATCAAATTTGAAGCAAATCAGATAATTCTGCATAAAAAAAGAAACATATCGCTAAATTAAGGGTGGTCTAACCCCTTTAACCCTTTTATACTTAACTAATGAACCTCCAAATCTAATCAGGAAAGCTCCTTATCAGAACGAACATAAAAAAAAAAATTAAAGTAAATTGAATAATTCTCCATGAAAATCCATTTATCTAAATTAAGGGGAGGGGACTTGCCCCCTTTTCGCCCTTGTATACTTAACCAATGAACCTCCAAATCTAATGAAGGAAGCGCCATATCAGAATAAATCGGTATATTAAATTTGAAGCAAATCGAATAATTCTGCATGAAAAACCCTTTTATCTAAATTAAGGAGGAGACTAGCCCCTCCCCTTTATACTTAACCCATAAACCTCCAAATCTAATCAAGGCAGCTTCTTAAGATAATAAACCGGTATCCCAAATTTGGAGCAAATCGAATAATTCTGCATGAAAAACCCATTTATCTAAATTAAGGAGGGGGTCTACCCCCCCCCCCCCTTTATACTTAACTAATGAACCTCCAAGTTTAATCAGGGAAGCTCCTTAATATAATAAACCGGTATACCAATTTGGAACAAATCGAGTAATTCTGCATGAAAAACCCATTTATCTAAATTAAGTGAGGGACCAGCCCCCCTTCTCCCCCTTTATCTTTAACCAATGAACTTCCAAGTTTAATCAAGGAAGCTCCTTAACATAATAAATCGGTATACCAAATTTGGAGCAAATCGAATAATTCTGCATGAAAAGCCCATTTATCTAAATTAAGGGGGGGGGGGTTATACTTAACCCGTAAACTTCCAAATCTAACCAAGGCAACTTCTTAACATAATGAACCGGTATACCAAATTTGGAGCAAATCGAATAATTCTGCTTGAAAAACCCATTGATCTAAATTAAGGAGGGGGTCTACCGCCCTTTCCCCACTTTATACTTAACTAATGAACCTCCAAGTTTAATCAAGGAAGCTCCTTAACATAATAGCTCTCGAAGCTGGTAGACGGGAGGTGCTGGGTTCGATCCCAATCGCGCCCGTCGGCCTAATCGTTCGGAGTTTTCGTGGTTTTTCGAACCTTGGTTCTCCAAGCGTTAATACGGGTTAGGTTCCCTTAGAAAGACCTCCACGGAAGGCACTCTCCCCCCTAGGGCCTATATCCCACGTGCAGATAATTGGCCGACATAAATACAACCAACCTTAACATAATAAACCGGTATACGAAATCTGGAGCAAATCGAATAATTCAGCATGAAAAACCTATTTATCTAAATTAAGGAGGGGGGGGGGACCAGCCTCCCTTCTCTCCCTTTATCCTTAACCAATGAACCGTCAAAACTAATCAGCGGAACGCCTTATCAGAATGAACATAAAAAAAATTGAAATAAATCGTACATTTTAACCAAGAGTTATCGCGTTACGTACATACATACGTATGTACATGCATACACACAGAACCGACGGGTACATTAGCTCTCAGGCTTAGATAGCCTGTGAGCTAAAAAGAGATTGGATAAGCAGATGGACTCCTTTGAGAAATTATGACTTAAACCAGAAATGCGATAAGTTTGACTCTGAAAGCTTCATTTCCATCTCGCATTTCGGCAAATCTCATCTCGATGATTTACCCAGCATTTCGACGCTTCCAGATGGGAAGCTGCTCGATGGTTGGTTCTCTCGCGGTTTTAAACCTTTCGGGATGGGAAGTCTCTGAGAGTTTCTCTCGCCCTTTTCAACCTTTCCCGATTGGAAGCCTCTCGCTGGTTTCTCTCGTCCTTTTTGAAATCTCCCAATGAAAGGCCTTTCCAGGATTTCTCTCGCGCTTTTCAACATTTCGCTATGAGAAGCTTTTCGAGGATTTCTCTCGTCCTCGGCAGAGAAGAAAAATAACAAAATTTATCGAGAGTACCAAGGGACAAGATAGAGAAAGAGGCATGACAATGAGCTGTGAAATGAAGCCCTAATTTTCAAAGTTTCTCTTATTTTAGCCCTCCCAAGATGTCACATACCTGGAGCCCTCCGATAATAATTATTTATTAAATATAAAAATTTCAAAGAGGAAGGTGGGTCGGGTGATTTCGAGGGAGGAGGACGTGAGAGTGGACTCATGCGGGGTGCACTTTTAAAAATTTTACCAAACCCTTCCTGTGGTATATAATCGAAAAGCCCTTTGACCACTCTTTCATACTATGAACCTTTCTTCGCCCAAAGGGGGATGGGGAAGAGGCGAACAAATTTTTTAAACCGCAGCCGATTTCTATAATAAATTTAAATATCACTTTAGATGTGGGTTTTTTATGCAGTCTTCCGGTAAATATTATTTATTGAACATAAAAATTTTAAAGTGGCAGCTGTGTGAATTCCGGGGCGAAAGAGTGGGCCCACGGAGGGAGGGAGGGGGAGCAATTTTCAAACTTTTTTTGGACCAGTCATGTGATATGTCATCGGTAAGCTCGCGGATGACTCTTTCATATTATGAGACTTTCTTCCTCCCCTCCCCAATTTGGCCCCCACTGCGAGGGTAGTTTTTTCCGTTTTTATCATTTTAGATCGGATTTTTTTATGGAGCCCTCCGCTAAATATTATTTATAATATATGAAATTTCAGGACACTTTTCCAACTTTAGCCAAGACACCTCATGTGACATATCGTTGGAAAGGTTTATGACTACTTATTGATGCTATGCACTTCCGGTGGCCGCTCCCCCACTCCCCCCCCCCCGGAGGACACTTTTCCAAATTTAGTCAGTACCCCTCTTGTGAGATATCGTTGAAAAGGTCTGTGACTACTTATTGATGTTATGCACTTCCGGAGACAGTCCTCCCCACTCTTTCCCCCCCCCGGGGGACACTTTTTCAAATTTAGTCAAGACCCCTCCCTCGTGTGAGATATCGTTGGACAGGTCTGTGACTACTTATTGATGTTATGTACCTAAGGTGTCCCCACCACCACTTTGCCCCCCCCCCTCCCCGGTGGACACTTTTTCAAATTTAGCCAAGACCCCTCATGTGAGATATCGTTGGAAATGTCTGTGACTACTTATTGATGTTATGCCCCTCCGGTGTCCATCCCCCCATTTGCATCCCCCGGGGGACACTTTTCCAAATTTAGCCAAGATCTCACATGTGAGATATCGTTGGAAAGGTTTGTGACTACTTATTGATGTAATGCACCTCCGGTGACCGTCCCCTCCCCCACTTTTCCCCCACGGGGGTGTTTTTCTAAATTTAGCCAAGACCCCTCATGTGACATATTGTTGGAAAGGCTTATGACCACTTACTCATGTTATCCACCTCCCGCACCCCTCCCCCCCTTTGCCCCCACGGGGAGGGCATTTTTATAAATTCAGATCCAGACTTCTCATGTGACATATGGTTGGAAAAGCCTAAAGACCTGTGACGACTTAATCATATTATTCCGCTGCTGTGCCCCTCCGCTCGCTTTGACCCCTCCCCCAAGAGATCTGGTCCGAGGTTCATTCGTTTCGATATTATATTTTTTACAAGATTTTGTAGTGCGTGCACACCACACCCGCCTGCTATCATATATCAGTGCCGTATATAGCGGGTCACCTGTTTGTGATCTCATATTACAAGATTACGGGCCCCGATTAAAGGAGGGGACCGCTAGCGGTCGAAGTCACCTAGTCTTTATTAACATCGACTTATTCCAGTTCACCCGCAGACGATTCTTGATAAATGTATGACGTATATAATACATAATATATGATTTATAAAAGAAATTTGCAAACTGTAGTCATCGAGAAAAAATTTACACAATCGAAAAATATCGAGATGTCCATACAATCGAGAAAATCGAGAAAAACATCTCGTTATCGCCCATGACTACATAGAACATACCAATGTCTCGACCGAGTTCGTTGGCCAGCTTCATCCGCCATTTTGTTTCAAAATGGTGGCCATTTAAAATTTTTTTAAAAATTTAAAATTTGAAATGTGGTACCAAAAAATTGAAAATGGAAAAATATTTTTTTCTTATGTATTTTACCTTTATACAAAGATTTCGGAGCAGTTTTTGTTTCGTCTGTATCTTAAAAAATGGCTGAGTTGCAGCATTTTGAATTTCTAGCATGGCTGACATTTTGAAACGTCCTGAATTTTGTCACGCGATAAAAGGCATATTTATGAACCGATTTGGATGTAACTTCGTTATACATAGAACATACCAATGTCTTGACCGGGTTCGTTGGCCAGCTTCATCCGCCATCTTGTTTAAAAATGGCGACCATTTAAATTTTTAAGAAAAATTTAAATTTGAAATGTGGTACCAAAAAATTAAAAATTGAAAAAATATTTTCTTCTTATGTGTTTGACCTTGATAAAAAGATTCGGGAGCAGTTTTTGTTTCGTCTATATCTTAAGAAATGGCTGAGTTATAGCATTTTGAATTTCTAGCGTGGCTGACATTTTGAAACGTCCTGATTTTTGTCACGTAATAACAGGCATATTTATAAACCGATTTGGATGTACCTTGGTGTGTACATAGTACATACAAATATCTCGACCGAGTTCGTTGGCCAGCTTCATCCGCCATCTTGTTTGAAAATGGTGGCCATTTAAAAAATATAAAAAAATTAAAATGAGATACCAAAAAATTGGAAAATGCAAAAGATTTTTTTCGTATGTGTTTGACATTAATACAAAGATTCCGGAACAGTTTTTGTTTCGTCTATATCTAAAAAAATGGCTGAGTAATAGCATTTTGAATTTCTATTGTGGCTGACATTTTAAAACGACCTGATTTTTGTCACGCGATAACAGGCGTATTTATGAACCGATTTGGATGCAACTTGGTCTGTACATAGTACATAGCATTGTCTCGACCGAGTTCGTTGGCCAGCTTCATTCGCCATCTTGTTTCAAAAGGGTTGCCATTTAAAAAAAAAATAATTTAAAATTTAAAATGAGGTATTAAAAAATTGGAAAATGAAAAAGATTTTATTTTATGTGTTTGGCCTTGATAAAAAGATTCCGGAGCAGTTTTTGTTTCTGAAAATTTGTTCTTTTGTTTATATCTTAAAAAATGGTTGAATTATAGCACTTTGAATTTCTAGCATGGCTAACATTTTGAAACGATCTTGTATTTGTCACGCGATAACACACGTATTCGCCTATTTCGATGTAAGAAGGCATGTGGATAGTGTACATCAATACCTCGACCAAGTTCGCTGGCCAGATTCATCAGCCATCTTGTTTCAAAATGGCGGCCATTAAATTAAGAAAAATATATATATTTAAAGTGAGGTGCAAAAAAAATTAGAAATTGAAAATGGTTTCTTTCTTAAGTATTTGACCTTGATATAAGGATTCAGGAGCATTTTTTGTTTGTCTTTACCTTAAAAAATGGCTCAGATATAGCAGTTTTAATTTCTATTGTGGGTGACATTTTGAAAAATATGATTTTTTGCATGCGACAGCACTCATATATATCAACCGATTCCGATGTGAGTGAGCATGTGCACAGCAATTACTAAGGTCTCGACCAAGTTCACTGGTTAGCCTCATCCACCATGTTGTTTTAAAATGGCAGGCACTTTAAAAAATCGCCGAATTTGGCAGCCAAATATAAGTTACTTTAAACAAAAGCAGCTTGGATAAAGCTGACTAATTTCGCGAAATTCTCATTCATTATATTGATAAAAGTTAGTATTGAATCTCCTATATTCGGTTTCCACTAAACTGAGCTTCGTGTGTTTGAATAATATAAGTTGGCTTTTTACTTTCTTCTATCTTTACAAGAAGAAAGTATTGGTTTCGTGAAAATTTTCGAATTCCAGTTTTCGACGGATTTACACGTTTTAGGGGTCAGAGATTCCGAAAAACATGTTTTTACAAAATGTCTGTCTGTGAGTCTGTCTGTCTGTATGTGACACAAATTTTGTGGGCGCTCTATCTCAAGAACTAATGCACGGAATTTAATAAAAAATGATATTCAGTTAGACCCTGATATAAATTGGTGCTGATTAGTTTTTGGTGTAAATCGCACAACAGGTGGCGCTGCTATGCAGCATTTTTCACGATTTCTGCAATAGCTCAATCTCCAGAACTAATGCACGGAATTTTATCAAACATCAGATTCTGTTAGTCCTTGACATGAATTGATGTTTTATGCATTTTGGTGTAAATCGCTCAATAGGTGGCGCTGTTGTGCAGCATTTTCCACGATTTCTCAAATAGCTCAGTCTCCAGAACTAATGCACGGATTTTCATCAAACTTCAGATTCAATTAGTCCCTGACATGAGTTGAAGTTTTATGCATTTTGGTGTAAATCTCTCAATAGGTGGCGCTGCTGTGCAGCATTTTTCACGATTTCTGCAATAGTTCAATCTCCAGAACTAATGCACGGATTTTAATCAAACTTCAGATTCTGTTAGTCCTTGACATGAATTGAAGTTTTATGCATTTTGGTGTAAATCGCTCAACAGGTGGCGCTGCTATGCTGTATTTTTACTTTCTTCTATCTTTACAAGAAGAAAGTATTGGTTTCATGAAAATTTTCGATTTCCAGTTTTTGACGGATTTACATGTTTTATGGGTCAGAGGTTCCAAAAAACATGTTTTCACAAAATGTCTGTCTGTGAGTCTGTCTGTATGTGACACAAATTTTGTGGGCGCTCTATCTCAAGAACTAATGCACGGAATTTAATAAAAATTTATATTCAGGTAGTCCCTAATATAGATTGTTGCTGATTAGTTTTTGGTGTAAATCGTCCTGCAGGTGGCACTGCTATGTAGAATTTTGAAGAATTTTCGCAAAAGCTCCATCTCAAGAACTAATGCACGGATTTTTATAAAACTTCAGATTCCGGTAGTCCTTGACATGAATGGATGATGTTTACGTTTTGGTGTAAATCGCCCAACAGGTGGCGCTGCTATGCTGCATTTTGCAGGATTTACACTATTTTCGCAATAGCTCTATCTCAAGAACTAATGCACACATTTTCATCAAACTTCGGATTTAGTTAGTCCTTCATATGAAATGATCCTGACTACGTGTTGGTGTAAATCGCCCAATAGGTGGCGCTGCTGTGCTGCATTTTGAATATTTTCTCAATAGATCTATCTCAAGAACTAATGCACGAATTTTCATGAAACTTCAGATTTAAGTATAACTTGATTAATATTGCTGCTGATTATGTGTTGTTGCAAATCGCTCAACAGGTGGCGCTTCTATGCTGCATTTGTCATGATTTGCGCGATACCTCTATCTCAAGAACTAATGACGAATTTTCCTCAAACTTCATATTCAGTTAGACGTTGACATAAGTTGGTGATAATTAAGTTCTGGTGTAAATAACCCAATAGGTGGCGCTGCTATGCTGCATTTTAATGGATTTACATGATTCCAGTGACGGTCATACCTCGAGAACTAATGCTCGGAATTTCATATTTTTAGAATTCTCATGATGAACACAGATTGCCATTTAATTTGGCACTGAGATAGTGAATTTTGAAGTATTGACATGTATGAGATAGAAGAAAGTTTTGTGATGGCCACAATATACTAGTTTAAAATAAGGAATATGAAAGCTACCTCTTCCTCCCGGCACTGGCCGGAAGGACTTTTTCTTTATGTGCATTCTATGGCAAAATTCTCAGAATTATAGATACAACTTTTAAGATAACTATTATGAATTAAATAATAAAACTTTGTATAAATCACCATAAAAAAATAAAAAACACACAAAATGTGTTTCAAACTGGAAATTATAACAACCCGTCATCAACCAAAGTAAACACATGTAAGTAAGGGGACAAGGTCGCAAATGAACTGAAAGGTAGAGAGTAGAGCTTACAAAGAATGTGACAGGTGGCGCTAGCTGAAAGGTAAACGCCAGTGACAGGAGAGCACATGCAGAAGGGAAAAGTGTGTCCAAAGTGATAGGAAAAAAAGAAGGAAATAAACAAATTAAAATAAAACAAAACAATTAGAAAATAAAATAAAACAAGAAAAACAAAAGAAATAATTTTGTTTTTCTTGTTTTATTTTATTTTACAGAACTAGACTAAGCATATGATATTAGTCCAGTAAAATTAATGTTCAGTTTCTGAAAAGACAAAAACATTATCTTATTATTTTACAAATCTTTGCTTCACCATTTCTAATTTTGCACTCTTATTATTTGTCCATGTAGAGCAGTTTGTTCCAACTGCTCCACAATAGCTATGTGCCTGCTGATAAAAGAAACCTGCTTTTGTATGTGTGTACGTGCAAAGATTAGGAAAATCTATCACATTTAAAGCTTTACAAATTTTGTTTTGGATGGACTAAAAAGGTCCAAATGCACCTGAGGCTCAGATTTTTAATTTTTTTATTACATTTCTTGTAATTTTATATTAATTGGAATGATTCATCTATTTCCGGACTTGCTGACGATTGCGACCCACTCATAAAAGCAATCTAGATTCAATCTTTTTTCCTGATATAATAAATTTTGTCCTCTTTTCAATAAATTTTATTTGGAATTTGTATAATTATTTTTAAATTTTTTGGATTTATTTTAAGTACTCATTTTGCAAAAAATAAGAAGTTTGAAATAATTTGTTTAATTTTAATTAATGTGAATTTTTAAAAAAAATTTTGATGACCAAATGAAGTTACAAAAAAGGGGTGTCTAAGACTATCTTTTATTGCCAAAAAGCCTGTTGTTATGGCAGTAATGTTCCTTTATGAAAGATAATTGATTACATCATGAGAGCTTATGGCAGTAAAAATTTTCAGGTTATTTTTATTTGATTTTTTTTATTTCAAAAGCATTTTTAATTGTTTATTTTTATAAAGTTATCGATTTTGCAATATGTATTTAAAGTAATTCTGGGAAACAGTAAGGCTATTTTTAGCCAAACAATGTTGGATGAGTCTGCTAGTATGTGCATATTAAATAGTATGATCAAATTAGTTATACATTCGGAACAAGGGAGGATCTGGAGGGGGGGCGCAGCCCTTTGACAATGTGTTTGCCCTTTGATAAAATTTACGTTTTTTCCTGCGACCCTTTCACAAAATTTGCGTTTTCTCCACGATCCTGTTGAAATTTGAGTTTGTTCGCGAACCTTTGACGAAATTTGCGTTTCTTTTGTGATTCTTTGATAAAATTTGAATTTTTTCGCGATCTTTTGACAAAATTCGCTTTTTTCGCTGCTATTTTCACGCTGACAAAATTCACGTTTTCTCCACGATCCTTTGACCAAATTTGAGTTTTTTTCCGCTGCCCTTTGATGAAATTAGCGTTTTCCGTGATCGTTTGAAGAATTTTCAGTTTTTCCCATGGCCCTTTGACCAAGTTTGCGTATTTTCCGTGGCCCTTTGACCAAATTCACGTTTTTTCCGCGATTCTTTAATGAAATTAGCTTTTTTTCTGCAACTCTGACGAAATTCGCATATTTTCGAAGCCCTTTGATAAAATTTGCATTTTTCCACAGCCCTTTGACCAAATTTGTGTTTTTTCCGTGATCTTTTAACGAAATTCACGTTTTTTCCACAATTCTTTGACGAAATTCACATGTTTTTGAAGCCCTTTGATAAAATTCGCCTTTTTCCGCAGCTGTCTGATGAAATTCACATTTCTTTCACGACCATTTGACAAAATTTGCGTTCTGCCGCAGATTTTTGACGATATTAGTGTAATTTTGCAGCCCTTTGATAAAATCCATGTTTTTTTCCGCAACCTTTTGACAAAATTTGCATTTTTTCAGCGATCCTTTGACAAAATTCGAGTTTTTAAGCGATTCTGTGACGAAATTCGCTTTATTCCGCGATTCTTTAAAGAAATTCATGTTTTCTCCACAATCCTGACGAAATTCGTGATTCTTTGATAAAATTTGCATTTTTTTCGTGATCCTTTGACAAAATTCCCATTTTCTCTGCGATCCTTTGACGAAATTTTAGTTTTTTCCTCTGCCCTATGACGAAATTCACTTTTTCCGCGATCATTTGAAGAATTTGGCATTTTTTCCATGTTCCTGTGACCAATTTCGCATTTTTTCCTCGGCCCGTTGACCAAATTCGCGTTTTTTCTGCGATCTTTTGCCGAAATTGAAATTATTTTGTGCAAATGATTGACAAAATAGAATTTTTGTGGCGACCATTTGTCAAAGTTCGCCATTATTTTTATGTCTGAATTTTCGGATTAATGAATTTTTTTAATTTTCAGAACCGAATGCCTTAACCCTCTTGCTGCATATATTTTTTTTAAAAATCAATATAGGTTCAAAAATTGCACAATTATTTTATTACATATTTCAAATCTGACATATTTTAGAGTTAAAATATGTCCAAAATCTGTGAGAAAGAGGTTTTTTTTTTTTTTTAAATAGAATTAGATCATAAAAAAAATTTGCTGTGGAAATTGCGGGTTGCACAAATTTTGCTACTTTTATGTTGGCCGTTGAAATCGCAGGATGCACAGCACGAGGGTTAAATTTTCGGAAAATTTGAAACAGAATCACCTCTGCTCCTGACATCTTACATAACCCTCCTGCCTTTTTTTTTAATAGCTCTCACCATTTGCAAGTTACTGATTTTTAAAATCAGTCAGTCCATTTTAGGACACTCAGTATATTCAGTAGCTATTGGATGATGGCTGAAAGAAGCATTTTAAAAAAAAAAATAAAGCTGGCTTCGATATGTCAGTTAGAGGTTTACCCAGGCTGAAATTTCCCGGCCCAAGCTCAAATCCAACCCACACAAAAAATATATTGGCTTAGGCTGGTATAAAAGCTAAAAAATCAACACCAGCCCAGCCTGCATTTAGAGTCATTCATAAGCACACTTACTTATGCTCATATTTTATTTTCAGATTGTGTTCGAAATTCATAAATGCAGAAAAATAATAATATTAATGACTATTTAGGCAATTATGCACATAAACATTATCTAAAAATATGAGTTGGACAATTACATTCAATTGAAAATTCAGTAAGAAAATCAGTTTAGAATGATAAAAGAAAATCATAATTTTAAAACTCTACAAAGAAAAAAATTAGATTTTAAAAAATGCATCTCAGTAACTAACTTATCAAATCAAATTAAATTTCTAAAGATTACGCTAAACAAATGTACAACATAAATATAATTTTTACGAATAACAAATGCCAGACCAACTTGTGCTCGGGGGGGGGGGGGGGGGGTATATTTAGAGGAGTGCACGTGCACAGGTCGCGGTCAGGCAAATAATGCTTATCATATGGTCTGACACAGACGGAACGTTTAGCTTTTATTCCGGCCAAGCCCAACCTGAAAATTTTGGACAGTGCAGACCTCTAGGAAGAATGAAATTCAGGCCAGGCTGGACCTGGAAGGTAAAGAAGTCTGGCCCAACCCGAATCTACAGAAAAATGTAAGATCAGGGCTCGGCCCAGCTCCAAAAGAGAGAAGACCTGAGCCAGCATGAGTCTCATGGATTTAAACTGGCACAACCCAGGGTGGATCGCGCCATACTCGAGCTTCGCCCCAAGTCATTTTCCATGAGGATGCATAATGTCATTTTGCAAGCTCTTTATTAGTCCAAGAGAAGGGCGATCACCCCTTTCCCCCTCCCCAATTGATTCGGAATAGTGAATAAAATGCCAGAAAGTGGTTGTAAAAAATTTTTTTTGTTTGTTATACTTGCTATAAAAAAGAAAGTACTGAAATTACATTAGATAAAGTAAACTAAATACACTAGATTCCCTCAAATCCGCAACCTTAAAATCTACAAACAACTAGAATCCGCACATCATCACAAATGTAAACAATGAAACTTTCATTTCAGATGTAAGGGTAAAATTACAGAATTTTTTAGTTTTATATCATTCCGTATGTATTTTAATATGTAATTATTCATAATATGACCAAACTCGTGGTTTTTCTGAAGGAAGTATAAATTTATTTCTGAAGAAAAAATCAAGATATCGCTGATATCACTGGTATTCATAACCTTTTTACTGAATATATATATGTATTAATCAGGCTTTTTTGGTTATTAAGACAGACTAAACCTGAAATAAAACTTCCTTACTTTATGATTTTGATGGAACTAATAGGGTAACTTTATTAGGAAAGTCTCATATAATAATTCAAGAAAATGTATATCTTTATTATGCATATTAATTAGTTGCTTGACCTTATTTTTAATAATTTAATCATTTTTTTAATTATCTTATTTTTTATCATTTTGGTTTATTATTTTAATATTTTACTATATTGCAAGCATTCATTATAATTTTAATTGCATTATTACATTCAAATTACTATTTAAAAAATGTAAACAAAGCAATGACCTAAAATCTGCACAACCTCTGGTCCCAAGGTGTGTGGATTTGAGGGAGTCTACTTTATTTACAACTTGGTTTTTCTCTTTTAGGTATTTTACAATGCCAGGCTGGCTGTGTATTGGAAAACTTGGAGAGCTATGTTAATGAAAAAGGTTTTACAGTTCCAGTTGATTTGGGGGCTAAAGGAAGTTGTCAAATTGGAGGAAATGTTTCCACAAATGCTGGAGGACTTAGATTTGTCAAATATGGAAGTCTACATGGAAATATACTTGGTCTGAAAATTGTAAGCTTATGCGAAATTCCAAATTATTTTAATTGTTTTGATACTCTCGATTCTCCCATATTCAAACTAATATGAACTGACATAATGGTGAAATATGAAAGAATCTTACAAGAGTATAAGTTTAAAAATAAAACTATATTTTTTTTGTCCTGCAAAAAATGCTTAGTTTGTTTTTGAAACTTTTGTAACTATTAATCTGTAATTAGTTGTAATATATTTTATAATATAATATTCTAATATGTTTTATAATTTGTAATTAGTTGTATGAGTATGAGTATTATATGATATTGTTTCTTTTGCTCTTCACTAAGTTGCAATATCACAACAGTATGCAAGCCAGTATAAAATGATGCACCTTTTTATCCTGCCTAATTTTAGACAATCTTTAAAATAAATAATGTGCATGCTTAAATATTGAATTTGGTCAGAAAAAAATTCAGTAAAAAAAAACTCTAATGGCTAATGTTTGGAATGTCTGTTTAAAGAATATATTTTTCTTTATTGAATTCTTGTTCATCATCACATTCTTTTCATCTTTACTAAGTAAATTTAATTTTCCATCTGTAAGCTCCTGATCTACATCAGTATTATTCCATTTTATGTCTCTGTTTCGAAGTCATTTTCAAAACCAAGAGCTTCACATGTAATATTTGTTAAATCAATCTTTAAAATTGCCTATGAATTCCTAAAACTTTTAGTAGTAAGGCCATATAATAGCCAAATAGATTTTGGGCCAGTTTTGTTCTGGAAATGCCATTTGGCTTCTCTACCTTACAATGAATAACTACAAATAAATGAATGGATATCTCTTCTGTTAAAGCTTTGTAGGTGGGGGGGGGGGGGGACAATTTATTAAAATAGCAACAATTGAGGATGTGAAAAAAAGTCATTCTTAGTGTTTTTTGGCTTATTTGACCTAAATAAAGTGTTGGTTGTTTAAATTTTATTCAATACTAAATCAACACAAAACTATAGATTCCACAAGAATCAATCTTCAATATTGATTTAAGTCGATTATTAAAAATATATGTTATATTATTAATTCTTCCTTCATGATATTTCCTTTTTACTTGCTAAGTTACTGTCATATTCGCGAATTTCTTATTCTTTAATAATATCTATCATTAATTCTATTAAGTTTTCCTTAAATTAATTATTATCTTACTCAATTTACTTAAATATAAAGCTTTTAGTTTATTCCTAAATTGTATCATCATTTTCTGACCATTTCTATTATTTATTGTGAATTCAAATGTTTTTAAAAGAGCCATTTCTTTTTACTTATTTTATTTCGAGAATCTTTTGCACGCTGGGGTATTTTTTACTTCAAAATTCATCCACTCATAAATTTACAGGACTCTACGTAGGCTTTACGCGTACCCTTAATTCACTCATTGGCCAGAGCGTGCGCGACGTCATGATTTTGTGTTTATATGCCCTATGACAAAAAACAGATGCATGGAGCTTTTCCTCAGAAATTGTTTGAATTTTCATCTGCTAACAGCTTCGTGACTGGCAGTTTCTTGGACATTAGTTTTTATTCTAATTTACTCACAATCATAACCCACGTGGCAGAAACACAGCAACATTGTCACAGAAAGGGAACGACCTCTTGCAGAAAACTTTCATCTTCGAGTGATAGAAATATTATTTTTTAGAATTGTTATTTTCATTTAAAGTAAAAATTATTAAAGTTAGTAAAGTTCTATTAGAAATTTCTAGAAGACCAAACCCTTTATGCAACTAGATAACTCCTTATTTAGTAACATAATTATGTTTTGAAAACTTAATGTAACATATATTTTTGAAAAATTGGCTATAGATTAATTTGGCGAAAAGAGATAAGATTTTTATTTGTATTAAGAATAAGAATGACCTTGTCCTCAGCATCTAGCAAGAAGAAAAATTAGAGATGTGTCTCCCTCCACTCCCCACCTCCTCCAATAAATTGATTTAATTATAATTTTCAGACTGTGGTGCATTGCTACAAATTGCCACAGTTTAACCTCATACTTAATCAACAAATCTTAAGAAAAGTATTGGAACAATTTATTTATTAAAATTAATGAAGTAATTCCTCTAACACTGATTTATTAAATTTACGTTTTCGGCTTTTTTACATGCAGTTTAAAAACAGATAAGACCATTATATATAAAAAATATAGAGTATCTGGTTAAGGACATTTTAAGGTTTTTCTAATTGTGTCATATATGAATTTGTCATTCATTTCTATGGTTAAAAAATATCAGTTTGCAAAACAAATTTGCTGTTAATGAGGCTTGTCGCAGAGAGCTTAAAAATTTTCTGCCACAGGGATCATAATGATGAAGTTATTTACATCTTAAGACCGGAATGTATCCATGGAAATGTGATGAATAGTTTTTGATGTTGTTCTGTTAATAAAAACATGAAGGTCTAATCTAACTCATTATTTCATAATGGAGAAACTTCCATATCTTTCATTCCACTGCCTATATCAACTCATTCCATGACTCGCTTATTTCATAATGGAGACTCTTCCATATTTTTCATTCCATGACTTGCATCAATGTCCACAATACTACATATATATATATATATATTAGAGTGACTTAAATCATAATCATGATTTTAAAAACAAAATGCAGGAGAGCCATCATAGGCTCAGAGTGTTAATTTATTATTAAGATCTGTGAATAAGTGTGTGTAAAATAAATTTATTTATGTGTGCATGTGCATGCGCAGCAAATGTTTGGGCCTGTAATTATCTTCATGGAAAGTTTCTAATTTTGTAATACTATGAATATGCAGATGCATTATTTATATGCTGATACTTGGAAACATTGACTTTTACATTTTTATGTCTCATATATAATGTGTTAATAGTCATGAAAAGTTAGTATTTTATTGTGATATTCATTTCAGCTGTTAGATTAATTAATTCTGATGTTAGTCTAATCATAGGTATTGGCTAATGGAGAAATACTGGATAGTATGAACACTATGAGAAAGAATAATACTGGATATGACTTAAAACATCTGTTTATTGGTTCAGAAGGCACTCTTGGAATTATTACAGATGTTGTCATTCTTTGTTATCCTAAAAGCTCTGATACAGCTGTTGCATTTTTGGGTAATGCATGAAAATTTACATTTTGTGCTAATCAGATTTTAAGTTTTATATAGTAGTTATTTAATGTATTTAGAAATTATGTTGTAAAATACTGTTGACAGATTTTACTAATTTCATTTATTATTATTATTAGAACCAAGTTAAACTGGAAAAGAGTGTGTATTTATATAAATATATTTTTTTAGGGGGGAGGGAGGTGGATAAATCATCTGAGACAAGAGAATGAATTGAGACATTCATTCCATTTCCTAGTCATTTTGACGATTTATTTAAAAGACTTTCCTACATATATTAAACCCGTCAGCACACATGCCCCTTTCCATTATGTTACTACAAGCGTGGGATAAATATCACCCAATTTTGTTTCCCATTATACACTATATGGCCAAAGGTGACCGGTCACTTGTGATTTTTGACGTTTTGTTAAATATCTAGAAAAGTACATGAGGAATTAACCTGAAACTGCATGCGTGTAAACAGTATAGTATAGGTCATATATTTCAGCGAAAATTTTTTCCCGAAACTCCATAGGGGACCGTCAGAAAATTGAAAAATAACGAATATCTTTTGGATAACCCTGTAAAAACTAATGGAGCAAAAGCGTTTAAACTCGAGATTATTAATAAGTGGCTTATTGTAATATACAGTGTTCATTTTTATGAGGATAGCATGTATACTCGTAGAGAAATTAAGGTTTTTATAAAAACAGTCTCAAATTTCACCAAGTTTTTTGCTTATAATTTGCAGAGTTCTTAATATAAAAAAAAAGTTTTTTTCAGAAAATATGACGAACAACATTGTACACAATACACCGAATTAGAATGAAAAAATAATAAAAATTGGATGAAAAATGAGTAGGTTTACTAAAAAATATTTCACTGCGCATGCGCGAATGCAATCAAAATATAATGTGCAGAATGTGTTAGCTAAGTGTATAGAGCAACTTTTGTAAAAGTCTCAAAAACATAGTTTGAAAAGTCTGATAATAATCGTTTATAGAATAAGCTCAAAATCCGTTGTTCCCGAAATGAAGCAAAAACATAAGGAGTTGTATCCATATATCCATTGATTAGTGCCAATTTAGCATACACAATATTGCACATAATACTGTATTTGGATACAATCCCTCATCTTTTTGCTTCATTTTGGGAACAACGGATTTTGAGTTTATTCTATAAACGATTATTATCAGACTTTTCAAACTATGTTTTTGAGACTTTTACAAAAGTAACTCTATACGCTTAGCTAACACATTATGCACATTATATTTTGAATGCATTTGCGCATGCGCAGTGAAACATTTTTTAGTAAACCTGCTCATTTTGCATCCAATTTTCATTATTTTTTCATTCTGATTGCGGGGTATTGTGTACAATGTTGTTCGTCATATTTTCTGAAAAGAACTTTTTTTTATATTAAGTTAAGAACTCTGCAAATTATAAGCAAAAAACTTGGCGAAATTTGGGACTGTTTTTATAAAAACCTTAATTTCTCTACGAGTATACATGCTATCCTCATAAAAATGAACACAGTATATTAAAATAAGCCACTTATTAATAATCTCGAGTTTAAACGCTTTTGCTCCATTAGTTTTTGCAGGGTTATCCAAAAGATATTCGTTCTTTTTCAATTTTTTGAAGGTCCCCTATGGGGTTTCGGGAAAAAATCTTCGCGGAAATATATGACAATACTATATTGTTTACACACTTTCAATTTCAGGTTAATTCCTCATGTATTTTTCTAGATATTTAACAAAACATCAAAAATCGCAAGTGACCGGTCACCGTTGGCCATATAGTATATTTTTGGCTAAATGCATTTTAAAAACAAATCTACTGCTCTATATTGTAAAATGCATCAGTACGACTTCTTTTAGGGAAAAAATCATGCTTTTCATATTTATTTTCAGATTTTGTAGCAGTTTCTGTAAAAATCACAGGCTTTTTTTTAGAAAATATGCAAACAATTAGTTTTACCCCTTAAAAGATAAATCATTTCACAAAATTTGTATTAATTACACTTAATATCCTTTCATCAATATATACAAGTAGCTTTTATGTTAGTCTTTCATTAAAATTATTTTAGTGTGTGTTATCCCGTAAGAAATGAACGTATCGAAATAAAATATAATTGATGTTCGTTATAATGACCCCTCGCATGCCAAAGATAAGGGATGTTATAATGGAAGGTCGCTATAATGAAAGTGGGTGAAAATAAACTCTAAAAAAAACTCTAATCATATGCATGAAAATTAAGGTTTCAACGGAAATTTTATAATTCGACATTATTACTGTTATTACTAAATTCTGTCTACTTTCAGATCAAATAAACATTGAAAATGTATAATTAAAAAAATCAATTTAAGAGAATGATTACGTATTTCTAAAATAAAATTTAAAGTAAATGTCAAATCACACGCACACAAAAAAGTTACTTATGTATTAACATTTATTTTCTACAAAAAAAATTCGAAATAGTTGTTTATTTTTTCTGCATTTGATATTTTCTTTAAACAAAATTTTCCATCTCAGTTAGAGAACAGTAATTTTATGTGTTTCTTGTCTTTAAAAAATGTTTTAAAGTGTCATTTTATTTCATTTTACAATTGGCATTTACCACACAGTGAGCGATGAGTTTTTGGTAAAAGAAAATGGTAATCTTTTTTGGGGGAAAAAATCTGGAGGAAAGGTCAGTTCGGTCGCCATATTGGGAAATAACGTTATATTGGATGTAAAAATAACATCATATAAAGGGGATATATTTCAGGACATTTTGCATAGGTTGTTATAATGGAACGGTCGCTATAATGGGCATTCGTTATAACAAGTGTCGACTGTATTTGTACACACATGGGATAATTTAATCCCAAGAGGTATTTTTCTCCCCTCCTAGCGAATAAAGAAAAGACATTGCTTCATCCACCCTTTCTCAACCTTCACCTTGAAAGGTACAAGGCAGGTCAGAAGCAAGTCCTCAAAAAAAAATTTTTTTTTTGAAGAAAAAAATGTGATTAGGGTGAGATTTATCTCAGTGCATGTGCTTACGGGTTAAGAATTTACAGATCTAGTTAAGTTACCTTACTGTGAGACTTTTGTATGTACATATTAAATACAATGATACCTTAGCTAGTGAGCATAATTCTAGAATGAGTTATATTAAACATACTGAACAAAATTCGTTCCAGAATCATGTTTGTTAGCTGAAATATTTGGTAACCTAAATACACATCATCTCATCCAATTAAAATGCAATATATCTGTATTATAAGAATCAAGAGCAGGATCCAAATTCAGTAAAACAATTATTAGCCTAACTATTTGTTAGCTGAGGTAATTAGTAGCCAAAATATCACTATATATTATACAGATATTTAAAAAGTACTTGTTTGTATGAATACAGTGAATTGGAACCAGAATATGATACTCAAAGTTTTCCTGCTTTTACTAAATCAGTTTCTATATCAAGCTAAGATTGTTATAACGATGAATACAGTAAAATCTGATATTGTTGAAAAGATGAATACAGTAAAACTTGATAAAATGAAATCATAAGGACAATAAAAAAGTTCCCTATTTATATAATAAACTAAGTTTCCATCTTAGCATGTATAATTGTATGGCATTCTTTTCTCTGGATCCATGAAATATTGCTATTAACCCTGGATTCCCGCCCTTGGAATCCCATCAATTATTACCATGTTAAATTAATGTATACTCCTAAAAAGTTGCTATTTCTACGGGAATATTCAAAGGAGTTGAAAGAAAAATTGAATATTATTGTATAAAATCTTCAAAATTTTATTAAGGTAACAAAAGAACTTTGAAAATTTTACAGGTACACAAATCAAAATTAAAATGTAAAATACAAAAATAAAAAAAACAAATGACCCCTACTGATTGTCAGTCGAAAGTAATAGATAGGTAACAGTGGAAAAAATTCTTGTTGATCCCTTGCACAGCCTACTTTCTTTCTGCACATTTGGGACAAGATTTGTGCAAATGTTCACCACAACTGTACTTGAAGCAAGTGGAACAATACAATTTGGTCATCCTCTTCAGTTTCTATGGAGAATGAGCAATATACATTTTACCACCGTCAGACTCAACTTGTCGCCATCTTCCTTCAATATTTTGCTCAGGGACTTGAAGTCTCAAAAAGGAGGAAATTATTGTTCTGAGCATCTTGGGAATGTTTAGCGTGAGTCGTGTGTGCATCCATAAAGAAGTCATGTCTCACACTAAGGACATCACTTAGTTGAACATGTTGAGTGGTTTCTCATCATGATTTCTTTTATAAAAGTTGTCCAAGTACCAAACGTATGAATTATAAACAGCAATATTTATCATATTATAAAATATACACATAGGCCATTGCTGGGTTTTTCTATTGGCATTCATGTTTTGACAAATTTGATCAAACGTGTCCACTCCTCCTTTTGTTGAGTTATAGTTTAGGACAATTTCTGGTTTTCATGAAACAGGATCAATTGAATGAGAGTCAGGAGCAGTTGACACCAAGATGACAATTTTGTTTTGTTTTTTCTCTGGTTTGTATGAAACTGCAGTCATATTTTCATTGAATAAAAACAAACTATTCCCTTTGCCCCGTACAGAGAATTTTGAGTTGGTAAACTCGGTTGGAAATTCTCTTTTATTTTTTTATATTGCCCCAATCAGTGTCAAATCGTATTCGGTTAAGAGTTTTTCGGCCAATTTTTGTACTATTCAACCGATTGTCGCACACAACATTTCTGTTGGTACCAGGGCCGGCCCGAGATCATTTTAACGCCCGTGCGAGGATTCGCTTGAGCACCACCCCCCCCCCCCAAGTTTGATGAAAATTAGTGCATTAGTTCTTGAGATAAAGGTATTGCGATAATCATGAATAATGCAGCCTAGCAGCGCCACCTGTTTTGAGATTTTCACCAAAATGAAATCAGCATTGAATTATATCAATGGCTAACTGAATCTGAAGTTTTATGAAATTACGTGCATTAGTTCTTGAGATATAGCTATTACGGAAATCGTGAAAAATGCAGCACAGAAGCGCCACCTGTTGGGCGATTTATACCAAAAAATAATCAGAACCAGTTTATATCAAGTTCTAACTGAATTTAAAGTTTTGGGAAATTCCGTGCATTTGTTCGTGAGATACAGTGCCCACAAAACTTTTTGTCACACGCAGACTCACAGAGTGACAGACAGACATTTTCTAAAAACCATCAAATCGTGTTCCGGACACTAAAACGTATAAATCCGTCGAAAACCGGAAGTCGAAAATTTTCACGAATCCAATACTTTCTTCTTGTAAAGATAGAATAAAGTAACAAGCAGTGGCGTAGCTACATATTCAGCGCCCTGGAGCAAGGGAAGTTTGTGCGCCCTCTTGTCACACGAAAAAGTTCTGCGCAATTTCGTTTTGAAGTTTAAAATTTATACACTAACCTTAATTATATTTAAAATTTTACTTTTATTTAAAAGTCAAAGTATTTTAACAACGTATTAAATACAAATAATTAAAATAGATAATGGATAATGAAATGAATTATAATTTTTTAAGTATGGAGTACCTACGAATATTTTCTGCGAATTGGGTGGGATTTTAATTTTGAATGCGCCAATGAGTCAATGCAATCTACCGTGCTTAATAGCTATTTTTCTTTTCAAGGGTTTCAACCCTTTCTAGAACCATTCTAGAATGCTAATAAAAAACACACTATTGTCAATTTTTTTTCGCATATGGTTTTCTGTTTTTAGTGCCAAAAAATACTACAATTCCATAAAATTCAAAGTATCATAACTCGGTAAATTTTGGATATAGAATATGGTTTTTTATTATTTTACCTGTTAAAGTACGGAGAAGATTTTCCTAAATGTAACACGAATAAAAATGTAAACCTCATAATTTAAAAAATAACAATTTTGACATAAATTACTTTTAAGAGGATGAAAAACAACTTTGAAGCTTTTCTACTATTAGAACTATATTTCTACAGCTAATGGTTTAAAAAATTAGCCAGATACCGGTGCACTGGCTTTTCACTAATCTGAGCAATTTGGCAAATCGTTAAAGAAAAATTAGCCAAATTCAAATAATGGTAGTAATAGATTCGTCGTGAAACACTAAGAATATCAAAACACAAATATCGAGTTACATAGGGAAGGTTTGATCGTGGAACAACACAACATCATTGAGAGTGTCGCCGAAAGAAAAGAAAGATGGTCTCGCAATTTGACGATTTCAGTCATTTTTTTCCAAATGAAACGTTTTGGTGCAGTGACGATCGGCAGCGAGAACCCTGATTGGCACCCTTATATATTACTTAGGATTGCAGTTTTTTCACTTTTCATCAAAATTAAAGGATAATGGGAAAAATATGCTCACTAAGTTAATGTTGCAACCATTACCCAATTCTGCAATGATTTATGATAATTAAATACAATTGAACACAAAATTTTACTTCCGCACATACGTTACAAGTCGGAAATATGCAAATTCGGTGATTGACAATGTGGTGCGCAATGGACGTATGTTGGAATTCTGGTCTGTAGTGTTCTTTAAAGTGAATGTATTGTTTGTGAGTGATCAGTATTCATTAGTTACGGCTCAAAGGCGTCATTTAAGTGAAGGTCAAACATGATGAATAATTGCTAGAATCGAGGGAAGTCAAACGCAAATGGGAGTCGCCCAAAATTTGACTATCCCTCAAATTGCCACGTGAAGAGCTAGGAGCCGCTTTTTAAGTACTCTATCTGTTGATAAACAGCCTGGTCAAGGGCGATCAAGAACACCAACTGCATCCGAAGACTGTTTTCTGTCCTTGTCAGCTCGAAGAAACCGCGAAGCGACTACAAGAGACTTGGTTTCAGATCTTTAGGCTGCCACAGAAATTGGGCTTAGCCATTCTACTGCTGCACGAAGGCTTAACGAGCGTGGACTGTATACAATAAAACCAATAGTTTGTGTGTCACGCACTCCAGCTTCCAAAGGCGTCGTCGTGATCAGCGGATACAAAAAGACTGGGCCCGAGTATGTTTTACTAACGAGTTCAGATTTAGTCTGAATGTTGATTCTAGATGTGTTTTAATCTGCAGAGAAGAAGGAACAAGCAACTTGTCTTCCCTTGTTCGAAGATATGTAGAGGAGGTATCGCAACTCCAAGTTAGACTGTTTAGGGGTGCTGTTGGCCCAGAGATTTTTTAATGGATGACGGCCACAACGAACATATGTGGTGTCAGAATATTTGCAAACAGAAGATATCATTCGAATGGATTGGACACATTGCTCACTTAACTTGAACCCGATTGAGTCTGTGTGTGATGACTTAGGGCAGTGAATTTCAGCGCACCAAATCCCTCCACGGACCCTCCAGGAGCTTAAAAGTGCATTTTTAGAAGAGCATAGCAGCGCCACCTGTTGGGCGATTTACCCATAAATTAAATCGAATCGCACTAATTTATATAAGGAACTATCTGAATCTG
Organism: Maratus speciosus; assembly: GCA_963932465.1. NCBI lineage: Eukaryota > Metazoa > Arthropoda > Arachnida > Araneae > Salticidae > Maratus > Maratus speciosus. The sequence goes on along the minus strand of OZ010788.1, from coordinate 118,116,251 downwards.
AAGTTTGGTGAAAATTCGTGCATTAGTTGTTTAGATAGAGCTATCGCGATAATCATAAATAATGTAGTATAGCAGCGCCACCTGTTGGACGATTTACACCAAAACGTAATCAGCACCAAAGTATATCAAAGACTGACTGAATCTGAAGTTTTATGAAAATCTGTTTATTAGCTCTTGAGATATACCTATTCCGGAAATAGCGAAAAATGCAGCATAGCAGTGCCACCTCTTAGGCGATTTACACCAAAAAGTAATCAGCGCCAATTTATATCAGGGACTAATTGAATCTAAACTTTTATTAAATTCCGTGCTTTAGTTCTTGAGATAGAGCGCACACAAAATTTGTGTCGCATACAGACTCACAGAGCGGGGGAACCGGGACAGAGCATGATTCGATACCAAGCAAACGCACATTACTATATTTTGTTTTATTTAATCCTAAAATTTTGCGATTAAATAAGGTTTAATGCGTAAAAATACATTTTGATGGTGGTGAAAGTGGTATAAGTTTGCATAGGCGATAATCAGGTCCTAAGGAGCACTGAATTAGATACTTAATTTTTTTCTCTATTTTTGATCAAAAAGGCTTATCAGTTCTGCATTTGAGACTTGCCATATTTTCAAAATCTCAAAAACAATACGCACAAAATTTAATTTGCCGTTTCCCCCTCACCCCCATCTAAGTTTTGTCGTCGTGGGCTGATGAGGAATGTGCCTAAATCCGGCTCTTATTATTGTTTTTATTATTATCTATACCGATGCATGTTTAGTTTCCACACACACACACAAAAAAAAAACCTTCAAAAAATTTTTGTTTTTGAGTTTTCTGTTTGTAAAATGAATGGCCAATAATTTTCTTCAACTTGTCAAACTTTTTTTTTTCTTCTAATCGCTAAATAACTAAATAGCCAAGTCATTGCTGTTACATCGTTAATATAGGTTTCTCAACGGTGACTTCTTAGGCTACTATTATTTCCGTACAGTAATAATCATGATAAATTTCTAAAATATTTTCAAAAGAAATACACCAGAAAGATTATTTTTTGGAAATAGTGGTACACAATAAAGTGACCGATAAGAACCCTGTAAACAATTTTTGATTACTTTAAGGTTTGGAGATCTTCAACTGTCGTCCAAGGAAAAGTTAAAGAAAAAACAAGTAATATAAAAAATATTTTTTAATTCCTACTTAGGTCATCAAAGAAAAAATTAACATAATCCTTTAAGCTAATAGGCTATAGCTGCAGGCTTTGATAGCCTGTGAGCTAAAAAGTTATAAAGTAATTTTTCAAAAGTCACACCATGGTAACGACTGCAATAGGTAGTATTTCTTACGAAATCTACCTAAAAACAGGCATGCTTAAACGGTTCTGGAGAAGTTACTTGAACTTGAGGCTTCAATATAGTATGAATTAAAGTTGAAACTTCACGAATAGAAATAATTTCTTTTAACAGTGTATAAAACATGTTTCAAATCGAAATAGTTGAGGTAAAACACAAGGTTAAACGTCATATGAATATGCTGACTGCAACAAGATTCATCTGTAATATATCTGAAATCTGATTAATAATGAAACAATACGCAAATATTTTTACAAATCTTTATTCTGCTCTTTCTAATTTTGCGCCCTTAGGATGCGTGCGCCTGGAGCAGTCTGCTCCAATTGCTCCACGGTAGCTACGCCCCTGGTAACAAGTAGTGGAAGCCCATGCAAAGTTGAAATTCAATTTGAATCTGCCTAACACTAGATCCGCCGGAAATTTTACTCAAGTATTATAAAACTATTTTATACAAGAATTTTTATTTAAAACTATTTAACTTATTTCTTTACTTATTTCTCCGTAGTGCACATTTAACTTTAAAAAAAAAAAAAAATTCTGATTCGAATCGAAATATTTTCATTTTTTACCGGTCAAAATGACCGCTATGGCGGTTCAAATGTTAAAGTAAACATTAATTTCAAATTGACCCGGATCTAATTTGAATATTTTCATGCAGTCTCTTTTAATTGATTCAAAAATTTAAAAATATATAAAAAATAAGAAAACTGATTTTTAAAATTCTTAACACTAAAAAAACCGGGAATTTTACTCAAGTTTTATAAAAAATATTTGTCACCAGAATTTTTATTCAAAACTGTTTAACTTATTTATCTAACATTTTTCTTCTTATTTGTCTTTTAAATTTATTTTATAAAGAAATTTCTGGTTTGAACCGGAATATATTAATTTGATAGATGACCCCTCACGGTCCTTTTAGTGTTAAAACTGATCGTTATCTGATCACTACTTTTAAATGTTGAATTCTGAAAAGGATTCACTTATTAGAATAAAAATTTCCGATAGATTAGTAAACTCATTTAACTCTTGAAAAAATTCATTTAAAAGTAAAATATTGCCTTTAAAATAAATAAGGTATGAACACTGATTCTGAATTGCTGTATATAGGATATCTTCATGGTCAAGTGGGAACCTGGTGCAGAACCATTAAAGTTTCGTTCCCATAAACGCTTTGAATCCATTTTATCGACCTCGAAAGTTTAAATGATTCTTACCCAGAGTCGGAGGCGAACGTCAAACCTGTGGTGTGGGTGTGTAATACACTAACCACTAAGCCACCAGCCATCAATGAAGTATGCGTTTAACTCTGTCACACGGATTGATCACCTAATTTTAATTCCAAAACTGACAAAAGGCACCAGTAACATTTTTGCAGCATTTTGCTTTTACAATGAAAGTGTAGAAAAGCAAGTTTTTATTTTCTGAAAAATTCGTTTATAAATTCTGGTATTAGTCAATCATTTCATCATTTTATGAACAGAATTTTTCTGCCTCTGAAAGGGTTAACGTAGGATGGTAGACAGTGGATACTGGATAATTTTTTTCCCCAGCAATAACAATTTTGTTTCCTTTCAAACTGATTTTTAGAGGATTGCAAGATACTTTAAAGAAACTTTAAAGCATCCTTAAATATGGCGCCCCCCCCCCCCCCTTTCATCATTTTGAGCCTCCTTTTAGGTATACGAATACGATATGCCTAATTATGTAAAGTACAAAATGGGTTTGAGCCATTTCTAGAAACATTTAGAGAAGCTTTTCCTTTCTTCATTATTTGGATATAATCAAATATTTTACAAAAGAATATACGCTCATACACAAGAAAAAAAGGTCTACAATTCTATTTTATCGTCAAAATCGTTTATCGAGATATATTTATAGACTCCCTAAATTTGGCACCCCTCATCTGAGGTGCGATTAATTAGTTGAAAGAAATTGGCACTGCATAAGGAAGCGGTAGAGTCTTTGCGACAGATCTGAATAGGTAGTGGTCTTTTTCCATTTTCAAAGAAAGTATTGGGTCGTTCGGAAAGTCGTGTCCGTTTGGGAAAATCTATTCTTACCGAAAATTCTGCCTGGTAATTATTAGACATTAAATATCGGGATAAATATCTAATAATTAAATGATGGGATTTTCCGTACGGATTGATTTTCCCAACACGACACGACTTTCCGAACGACCCGATAATTTGAGTCTTTATCTTACAGGGATTTCTGTTTAAAAACGTATCCTAAGTTCTTCCGATAAGTTACTCTGAAATTATTTCTTTGCATTCTGCTCAGATAAAGAATACAGAAGTCGCTGCGTGTGAAAATTTGGCCCCTTTAAGCACAAAGAAGGCCCGGGCCTTCTGAGCAGGGGTCCCTGCTCAACAGATCCATAGACCCGCCAGATGATTCCAATCTGATTACAGAGAATTTTAAAAATGAAAAAAAAAGCTCGTAGAATCAAAAATTATTTATCGGTGCTGGTTACCCCTTCCGCCGGTTGGCACCCCTGAGATTAGGCGCCCCGTGCGGTCGCATACTTCGCACACCCCTTGGGCCGGCCCTGGTTGGTACCTTTTATGGAATCAACCAACTGTAATATATTCGGCCTGAGGAACATCAACAGGAGTGGAGCCTTTTCCCTGATATATTATTGCACTCGCCATATATTTTGTTCTGTTGTCAACCATCATGAATATTTTTAGCCCATATTTGTTTGATCTATTGGGCATGTAGACCCTGAAGGGACAATGCCCTCAGAACTCGAGAAGTTGTTTGTCGATGGTCATATAAGAACCTGGGCTGTAGTTCTCGGTGCAGTTAGTCGGTGCATGGACCAAAGTATGTATATCGGTGCAAGTTTGCTTTCTGCTCTCCTCTCGCCTCTGGTGGACTGGTCGTCGAAACAGAAACAATTGAACAAAAACTCCATATGAGATCATGAAAACGCAATGTGATACTTATCTCCATACTAGTGGGTGTCCATCATGGCCCGAATGCTGAGGTGGTTGTCCCGAAGTCCTGCAACCAATATGATAATCCCAATCAGACAATTTAGTTCCTCTGAACATAAATCGCTGGGAGCAGAGTTATTCTTTCACTTATATTTGGACCTTTGCAAGGTAATTTCTTTGTTGGTATGAAGTTTTATCATCTCAGTCATATTAGGTGAAAATAGAGAGGTGAAGAATTCTTTTGGAGCCTCACAACAAGTAGCATTACCCTTATACCAGGCTTCCCTTAAATGATATTGTTCCAGCGTGTTTTGTGAGACGTTGATGGAAGAGGTTCGGTTTTTCACACATGTCCATTTTTACCTGTGATTTCTGGTTTATCGAATTTGATAATTTGTGCTTCGACTGACAATGAGAGGTTCTCAATAGTGTCGGCTGCTTGAGAGACATTTTCTTTCTTCTTATTATTATTATTTCTCTTTGGTGGAGGCTGAGAAAAAGTCTGTTTTCTATGAGAGCTTGAAGGTATCTGAGGTTCAGTTGGTGGTGCTAAAGCTTTTTGGCTGTTATCGTCAGCTTCATCTGCTTTAAAATCATCGTTCAAAAAATCTTAACTTTCGTCTTCAGGCAGTTGATAATCTGAATCTTCATTCGTCAACAGTCATCAAGTTTCAGATATTCATTGTGATCTGATCTTCTTCAACGTCACTGTTGAGATTTTCAATCAGAAATTCTTCCTCAGTGTCTATTTCGGATGATGGAACCTTTCTGAGCTCTTCCAAGATCTCCTCTTCAGTTCAAAGTCTCCTTTCACCTCCCCTCTGCATTTCCAGAAAACAGAAATGAACCCATGAATATCAGAAATGTACTCATAATCAACAGCAATGAGCTCTTGAAGATATTGAAAACTTTAAAAAATGCACGTCGAATTGACATAGAGGTGGTAATCCAGGGTTGATGTCAGAATTCCAGTATTGGCAGGTTACATTTTCACAAGCATTATTGACAGGTTACATTTTCACAGATTTTACTGTATTAAGGTAAGTGACCTTATGGGCCACCTGCTTTAACAAATGAAAAATAAGTTTATATATCACATTCAATAGCAACTAAAATGATATACGATTAGGTGAAACCTTTCTCTTTAAATACACATGAAAAAAAAAAAAAACTTTAATGTCAGCAAGTTCAAACTAGACTGATTTTTCTGGAGTAGTGTTTGAGAACAGGCTTTTTTGCCTTTTCTAACTGTTTTTCTTAAGAGGTGAGTTTTAAGTTCATACAGTTTGAAGTACATGCAATATTGTATAAAAAGGTGATTTTTATATTTCATTGAGCCTTTATTAATTTGAAAAAGCTGTTCTTCAAACATACAGTATGTATATTATACCATTTAGAGGATGGTCAATTTTAGGTCATGATTTTTTTAAATTATCCCAATAATGGACATAGTAATCCACAAATCTGGAAAAAAGCAGATTTTGAATTTAATATTTTACTATTTATATTTTTTTATGATATCCTATATGCTCTGATCTGTTATATAATGATCAGAATCAATAATGTGTCCTATTATTGGAACAATTATAAGGTAGTGAGTCTTTATACATAAGAGTGGTAACATACTTGAAATAAAATAAGTTTGGTTGAAATGATTTTAGTTCTTGTCTGTTGTCCTGACATTTCCTTTTTTGAACTTTGTGCCTATAAAAAAAACACCAACCAATCAAAATAATTTTAGACAAAAACTTGGCAAGCCTGCCATTATCACTAAAGCTAATATTTGTTGATTTGTCTCACTCACAAGTCAAACTTGGGCAGCCGAGTATTGCAAAGTTCTGTAATGTGGTTTGAACAACTACAATCTGAGCATGCACCTGCTGCATATGTTGCCATTCTATTATTTGTATAAATGCTGTATTGCAGAGTGCCTAGCAAAATGATGCAAAATTTCTAGGGGTGATTTTAAGAATTTTTCACAAACTTCTAGAGAAAATTATTATGAAGTATAAAACATATTTTTGGTATGTATTACACATTTTATAAAATAAACTTACAAAACATTTGATTATGGAAATTGCAAAGTTATTACTTGTCGATACTAGAATTACAAAGTTTTTATATGATGATAGAAGTACTTATTCGCTGAAGTTATCTTTGTTATCTATAGTGAAATTGCAAAGTTTTTGGAATGTCAATAGGAAATTGCTAAATTTGTGAAAACTAAAATTGTAGAGTATATGGAATGTATTTAGTTAAGCTTTAGTTACTCGAACACATTTTTAGTTTTTTTAATCTATACTTCTATACTTAATATTATAAAGAGGTAAAAATTGTTTATTTGTAGAAGGTAAGCTCTGGAACTACCGAACCGATTCCAAAAGTAATGGTATCAAAATGATGGTGTTAGTCCAACTTAGAACATAGGCTATATCTTATGTCCGTGCCACTGGCCAAAAGGAGGTGCAGGAGCAAAAAACGTTCTAAAAATGCGATTTTTGTGTTACTGAAAGGCCTAGAAACATGAAATTTGGAATGGTAGTACTTATCAGATACTAATGATCTCTAAGGACATTTCTTTAAAAAATCGAAATTAAAAAGGGGTGAAAATGCACGAAAAGCGTTCTAAAAAACGTTCTAAATGGCGATTTTTACGCAATCTCAAGAAGTATCAAACCGATTTCAAAAATAATGCTGTCAAAATGATGGTGACAACCCTTTCTCCAATATAGGCTACATTTTATGTAGGTGCTACTACCCTTAAAGGGAATGCAGGAGCAAAAAGACGTTCGAAATTGCGATTTTTGTGTTACTGAAGGGCCCAGATACATGAAATTTGGAATGGTAGCTACTTATTAGATATAAATTATCTCTAAGAACATTTCTAAAAAAATTCGAAATTTAAAAGGGGTGAAAATGCGCGGAAAGGGTTCTAAAAATGTTAAATGGCTATTTCTACGCAATCTCGGAAAGTACCCAACCTATTTCAAAAGTAATGGTTGGAAATTGATGATGACAGCCCTTGCTCCAACATAGGCTCTATTTCATGTCGGTGTCATTTCCACCTAGGTGTTGCAGAAGCAAAAAAACCTTCTGAATTGCGTTTTTTGTGTTACTGAAGGAACTAGAATCCTGAAATTAGGCAAGGCAGTTATTTATAAGATACAAATGATCTCTAAGAATATTTTCTAAAAAATCGAAGTTTAAAAGAGGTGAAAATGAGCGAAAAGCGTTCTAAAAAACTTTCTAAATTGCGATTTCTACGCAATCTCAGGAAGTACCGAGCCGATTTTTAAAAATAATGGTGTGAAAACGATCCTCGCTCCTACATAGGCTGTATTTCATGTCAGTGCCATTACCCCAAAGGGGGTGAAGGAGCAAAAAACGATCTAAATTGGGGGTTTTGTAATACTCAGGGGCTAGCAACTTTAAACTAGGCATGGTAGTTACTTATAAGATATAAATGATCTCTAAGAAAATTTCCTAAATAATTCGAAATTTAAAAGGGGTGAAAATGGACGAAAAACGTTCTAAATTGCGATTTCTACGCTATCTCAGAAAGAACCCAACCGATTTCAAAAATAATGGTTGGAAATTGATAATGACAGCCCTTGCTCCAATATAGGATATATTTCATGTCGGCGTCACTACCAGCTAGCGGCTGCATTTTAAAAAGCGTTCTAAATTGTGATTTTTGTGGTACTGAAGGGGCTAGCAACTCGAAATTTGGCATTGTAATTACTTATGAGATGTAAATACTCTCTGAGAAGAGTTTCTTAAAAATTTGAAATTTAAAAGGAGTGAAAATGAACAAAAAATGTTTTAAAAACGTTCTAAATAGAGATTTCTACGCAATCTCAGGAAATATAAACCGATTTCAGAGGTAATGGTTTCAAATTGATGGTGATAGTCCCCGCTCCAACATACAGGGGCGTAGCTACCGTGGAGCAGTTGGAGCAAACTGCTCCAGGCGCACGAATCCTAAGGGCGCAAAATTAGAAAAAGCGAAATAAAGATTTCTTAATTAAGAAATCTTTATTTTAAAATATTTACATATTTTTTTTTCATTATTAATCAGACATTATAGATACATCTTGTTGCAATCAGCGTATTCCTAAAATATATTATTGCCTTGTGTTTAACCTCAACTATTTCGATTTAAAACATGTTTTCATACACAGTTGAAAGAAATGACTTCTATTCAGGAAATTTTAATTCATACATATTGCAGCTTCAAGTAACTTCTCCAACACTGTTTCAACATGCCTGATTTTTTTAAAACTTTTCTGTAGACGAGTGTTAAAGATTTTCAGATCTTAAAGTAATAAAAACTTATTTATCAGAGCTCTCATCGGTCACTTTACTGGCTACCACTTTTCCCCACAAATAATCGTTCTGGTACATTTCTATTAAAATGTTTTAGAAATTTATCATGATGATTACTGTGCAGAAATAATGGTAGCCAAAGAATTCACCGCTGAGAATCTATATGTGCGATGTAATAGTAGTAATTTTACGATGATAATTAAAATTACTACTAAAATTGATTTGTAAAAAAATAGCCTGACAAGTTGAAGAAAATTATTGACCATTTTACAGACGAAAACCAAGAAAACAAAAATTTTGAGGGTTTTTTTTTGTTTGTTTGTTTCGTGGAAACTAAACATTCATCAATACAGAGCGATAATAAGAGCTCGATTTAAACATATTCCACATAAAAAAATGGCGACAAAATTTAGACGAAGGGGGGGGGGGGGTGATGGGAAGCATTAAATTTTGTGAGTATTGTTTTTGAGATTTTGAAAATATTGCAAATGTCAAATGCAGAATCGATAAGATTTAAAAAGAGAGAAAAAGTTAAGTACCACATTCAGTGTGCCTTAGGGCCTGATTATAGCCTATGCAAAATTATACCACTTTTTTTTAGCAGTATTTTTCCGCATTAAACCTTATTTAATCGCAGAATTTTAGGATTAAATAAGGCAGACTGGCCCGCCGGGTCGGTGCACCCTAAACCAGGTAAAGCTGCTCCTTTCCTCAGGTGAAGCTAATAGTTTTAAAATTTGCTATAAACATGAGATAGGAAAAGTCTTAAATCATTTAATAATTTCTTAAAAAATCATTTTTTGAAGCATTTTTTATTAATGATTTTTACTTCTCTTTGCAAGACAGAATAATTGATTGTTTTTTTTCTTGAAAGTTTCTTTGCTTCAGAGGACCATTTAAATCTTTCAAAACCTAACGTATATATTCTGTAATTTTCTGTGTGACCAATAGCGACATGGTCTACCCAAGAACTTTTATCCTGTCTAGTACCAAAGAGCGTGGCCTCTTTTTAAAAAATATATATATACGTATTTTATTTTATTTAGTTTTTTTGTAAAATCATTTATTAAATATTTGTTTGAAATGTGTAGGTTTCGTGTTTTCGTACAATGCTATGGTTGTAATTTCCCATATATATAAATGTGTATTATATTGATTTTTGCACTTGATGTGCGAAAGTATGTATAAAGAATATGTTTGGCAAAGAAAATGTAATTCAAACATTCTTTTTTGTTAAAAATTGCATTTTAATATGAAAACGGGACTGTTTCAATATTGTCTATAAATGTGATAATCAGAACGGCGGTTACCTATTTTGTATATATGTTAGAACAGGACTATTTTTATTTTTTGTTTTTTAAACCAATTTTTCACGCAGTCATCGAGCACGTATTTCAGACAAAATCGTGTTAAAGATATATGACAAGATGTTTTTTTCTCTTCGTTGACTGGTTTTTCTGCTATCGTCGGAAAATTCCGTTGAAAACGCCAACTTTGACAGTGTTTTCTGTAAGATCTATCGTGTTTACAAAAAATACGAAAAACGTCTTTCGATTTCAAAGTTCTGAATAACAACATCTGCCAGTTTCATGCGTTCTCGGGCAAAAATTAGTTAAAACGTATGCCATAAAATTGTCCCTTTGGATTTAAGAACAGCCTTAAGAAATGAAATCATACAAATTTCAGGTTCATTTAAGAATATTATCACGGGCCCGGTCAACACCGGATGGGTCAGATAGTCTATACCAATAAAAGAAAGTTTCGCTCTGTGTGTGGTGGCTAGCGAAATATATTGCACGTAGAAGTCTGAAAAGTTGGGTGAGGGTAGTTCAAGACAGGTCCTGATACACCTGGAGCTCAGATTTTTAATTTTTTATGACCGCCCTCCCCCCCCCCCCTCCCTCCCACAGAGCAGCTTTCAGTTTGTATGCCCTGAACTGCTCAGAACTTGCGCCCCCCTTTTATCAGATCTTCTTCGTTTTGGGGGCCCTTTTCCCATTTAGTTATTCTCCGTTTCTACATTCCAATTAAGAATCTGGACCCCTTGAAATTTTTGTGCGCCATGCATTTTTCACACCCTAATATTGTCAGCCTCTCGGCATAACTTTAAAATTGAGACTTGGACTCCTCTGACTGGGCCAGCACCCTCATGTTTTTATTGGGCGCCTAGTGCCCTTTTTTAAGAATTTCCCCCACGTTTTTTTGCGCTTCTTTAAAATTTTATTCGAATGATTAATACATGCCCTATGCTTAATTGCGACTTATTGAGATTTAAAGCGCTAAGTACTAGAACATTTTAACATCTTTTCATCTTAGGGCTCTGCTCTCAACTATCAGTTGGCCCCTTTTGGATCTCCTATTATATCCCCCTTAAAAATGGTCTGATTCACTAACCTTTTTTTTGTGAGAAGATCTTAGGAAATCTAACTACTACACGAACAACATAAATTTTTTTTTAGACTTACCTCTCATCGAATTTGAATATTAATCGCCTTCTTGGGACCCTTGCCCAGCTACATTCCAGTTGAGACCCTGGACCCCTGGGGCTTGATACGAGCCCACTTGAAATTTCTGTGTCCTAAATTGTTAATAAATTGCCCCCTTTTAATCCGACATTCGTTTTTGGGGTTATTTTTCCATTTTTTTTTTTTCGTTTCTACATTTCAGTTAAGACACTGGCGCCCTAGGGTAACTTTTTTATGCGCCATGCATTTTTCACCCACTAATTATGCCACATTCTTATTGCATAACTTCAAAATTGAGTCTTGGACTTCTCTCCCCAAGGCAACACCTTCATATATTTATTGGGACCCTAGGGCTCATTTTTTAAGCACTTCTTTGCAGAAAAAAAATTCTAATGATTAATACTTATACCCTATACTTAATTTCGACTAATTGAAAATCTAAAGTGCTAAGTACTAGGGTCTTTTATCATGTTTTCATCTTAGGCCTTGCTCTCAATTATCAGTAGGCTCCTTTTGGCCCCCCTAGCTCCCTTAAAAATGGTCCGATTCACTAGGATTTTTTCGTAACAACTTCTTAGGACTTCAAGCTACTGCATGAATAACAAAAAAATTACTCACACTTTAGCTACCCCCAATTTTTAATATTAATCGCCTTCTTAGGGTCCTTGGCGCAGTTACTTTAAAAATTATCCGATAGTCTTGCAATTTTCTTTAGCATAGTTCTAGGGTCCTCCGGCTACTTTATAAAACATTAAAAAATTTCTTTATACTCCAGCTACCACCTTTTCGAATATTAATCTTCTTTTTCGCTATCAACTTACGTTTACTCACTACAGCCGTGAATTAAAATTCGCGCTACCGTTAAAGGCAAGTGGTTAACATTAGAGGGGATGGGATTTCATCCGTAAATTAAATATCACGTTAATGTTAACCCCTTCGGGACGGGAGCCTTTCACGAAATTTTTAATCTTTTGTCACCGTTTTTTAAAAACAGAAATTTGTGTCTTCATGAATCGGGAAAATGCGCTGATTAAATAAGGCAAATTTTACAGTAAAATTTTACTGGTGAGAAAAAACAAGGATTCTGAGCGCTTCATGCGGCACGTATACGTGTCGCTCATCCCCAAGGGGTTAAAGATAATTCGTTAAATTAACAGGGGGTGGGGGCGACAAGCACCTTCCACTGCTTCAGGGTGCATTCTTTCTTCGGGTTCTAGGGGCCCGATTTCAACGGGAATTGGTTCATTCAACCTAGACTACGATTCAGCTACTTTTATATTATGAAAGTTTGTCTTAGGCTTCAGTTATCAACATTTTTGAACATTAATGGTGCATTCTTTTCTCGGGTTCAATGTGCCCTATTTCAACGCTAATTGGATAATTAAGCTTAGCTTACTATTCATCTACTTTCTGCATTATGAAAGTTTATCTTAGACTACTGTTACCACCATTTTCGAACATTAACAGTGCATTCTTTTCTCAGTTGTTGTGGGCTCTATTTCAACGGAAATAGGTCCATTCAACTTAGCTTACGATTGTTGTAAAGATTATAGTCCCACCGCCAGGATTCGCATTCTTATCTAAGGTTCTATGAGCTCGATTACTACGGTGTTTACTCATTCATTTTGGTTTTCGATTGCCTCCGGTGAGTACGAAACACTCCTGGCATACTCTGCCTTTGGTAGCGGGGACCCAGGCCACAGGTTCGTTCAGAAAGAGGTTTGTCGTGAATACACTAGACGCTGCCGAAGGCAGTGGGCCACCCCTAAAATCAGGTTCATTTGAACTACTTTATGAATGTATAAAATCATACAAACTTGAGTTTTGTTTACGTTATTATAACAAGCCCGGGAAACGCCGTGCGGATCAGCTAGTTACACACACATATATATATATATATATATATATATATATATATATATATGTGTGTGTAACTTCAAAACAAAATTACGCAGAACTTGGAATGACAAGAGGGCGCACAAACTTTACTTGCTCCAGGGCGCTGAATATGTAGCTACGCCACTGCCAACATAGCCTATATTTTACGTTGTTGTCACTACCACCTGGGGTAGTGGCCACCACAGGAGCAAAAAATGTTCTAAATTGCGTTTTTGTGTTACTGAGGGGATCTAACATTTGGAATGATAATTACTTTAAAGATGCAAATGCTTTCTAAGAATTGTCGACAGAAAATTCCAAATTTAAAAGGATGAAGTGAGAAAAAAAGCGTTCTAAATTACAATTTTTATGCAATCGTATGTAATGCGAAACTGATTTCAAACATAATGGTTGCAAATTGATGGTGATAGAACCTGCTTAAACATAAGCTATATTTTATGTCGAGGGTTGCAGGAGCAAAAAACTTTCTAAATTGCGATTTCTGCTGTATTAAAGAGGCTAGAAACTTTAAATATAGCACGGTTGTTACTTATAAAATATAAATGTCCTCTAAGATTAGTCGAATATAAATTCGAAATTAAAAAGAGGTGAAACGAAGGGAAGGAGCAAAAAGCATTCTAAAAGAGTCCTAAATTACGATTTCTATGGAATCTCAGGAAATAATAAACCGATTACAGAAGTTATTGTTTGCGAATCAAGAGTGATAGTCCCTGATCCTATACGGGCTATATTTTATGCCGGTGTCACTTTCACCTGGTTGACAGGAACAACAAGAAAGCCTTTAAAAACATTTAAAGTCCGATTTCTATAGAATATTAGGAAATACCAACCGATTTCAAGGTTAATGTTGGCAAATTAATGGTGAGAGTCTCTGTTTCAACATTTTTCGAGATATTTTATTTGAACTCTCGGCATTTTATGTTGGTGCCACTAACACCAGAGAGGTAGCAGACTGTTAGACAAGAAGCTTGGGATTTGATATGATGGTTAATGTGTTAAGGTGGTTCTTCAAAACTTCAAATGAATACTGAAATGAGCGTATAAAATAAGCATAAAAGTCTCAAAATGCTTTCTAAATTATCATTTAATTGGAATTAGTTTTATTTCTTCTTATTAATTAAAATCTCATTTCTGTCGATTGCACTTTTATAATGAAGTTTCGTCAAACTGTGGCTTAATTTGTAATTTTTGGATTATTTCAAAAAGTGTTCTTCTAATAAAAAATAGTCATGCAAATATCACTTTAGTATATTTCAACTATTACGCGAGCAAAGCCGCGGGATTTGCTAGTATATCTATAATACTTCTCATATTTTTTCATGTATGAACATGAAACTGACTAAGATATATTTTCTGTGCTTTATAGAAATTTTAGTTGGTATTTTTGGTTATTCTGTACAATAAAAACATCCACTGTCATAGTTTAATTCAGTCTTGAGCTGGATTTCTGGCACTTTCTTGTTACTTGTTAATTGAATTGCAATTAGTATCTTATACTGATTGTATAAATAGATAACATTTATAAATAAAAAAAAAAAAAACACCAAACTAACTTTTTTATTTGGGTAGAGTTTTCTTCAGACTTAAACAAGCAGGGTTACCTTGACTGTAATTTTTTTTTTTTTTTTTTTTTTTTTTCAGATTTCTTTTTTATTTAATTTCAGTAGAATTTTCTTCAGTCTTAATAAGATAAGCAGGATTCTCTTGCTTTATAAAATTTCATTTTGTTTTTCTTAAAACTTGAGTTTATTATCAGGGTCTGATAAGGCACTTATGACGCTTTAGACCCAGTATTTTTTGTAGGACACCTCCCCTAATAATTTCTATAAATATACTTGAAACTCAGCATATTTTGCTTTCACTCCTCTTCCGATTCCTACAGTTTGCACAAAAACTTGTGTTATCTCAAATGCACTTATGATATTGAATTCAAGTACAAATTTTAAAATGCAGTAGACTTAAAATTTCAGTTCTCAATGAAACATAAAGACACAAATTCACATGGTAAGATTATAAATTATTGAATATGGGAGAAATACTTTCAGCAATGATTTTTTTTTCTCCATAAGTTATTTCTCTATAATTCTCAATTTTTTTTTCTTTATCTACTATTTAATTATATTGTAATAAAATACTTTTTTTTTTTTAAATTTAAGTATTCTAAATATTGAGTAGTCCATTACGGATGCATTTGACAGAGTTTTTATAATGTTTTATTATTATTGATTAAATTCCCCTAAGGGGGCTGGTCACTCAACTTCAGAATTCTCCTCCATAATGTTAAGTCTATGGACTTTTGATGCATTCGTATATTTAAAATATCTTCTTGTGAAATTCATATTTTTTCTGTGTATTCTTCTTAAAGGATGTCTCTTTTTTTCTCAGTTTTCAAAATATTTCTAAAATCTATGCTGAATTTAATATTTTATGTGTTAAAAGTGGACGAACTGTCAGTAAGATTTTAACACTTCCTATAAAATTAAGTCTATCCTTTAAAAATATTTTGAGAACTTAGAAAAAAAAGAGACATCTTTTAGGAAATGTACACAAAAAATAGAAGTTAAAAATATTAATTTCCTGAGGAGATATTTTAAATATAGGAATGCATCAAATGCCCATAGACTTTTACATTTAGTGAGGGGAAATCAGAAGCTGAGTGACCAGCACCCTTAAGAAGTCCATTTTTTCCTCATTTACCTGACCACATTTAAAGCTGATCATAGTTGTCTGCATGCATTGCTTTGAAACAATTTAAATAATCTGTTTGGTTAATAGTTGACCAGTTGTATTGTAGAAAGAAATTGCTGATCATTTAAATTGATGAGATGGAAACCTCTATTTTAAAACTGCTGACAACATTACATATCTCTTCATAACCTTATAAATTGTTTTTTATAGGATGCCATACATTTGAACAAGTTTTGAAAGTTGCTAAAGTGGTCAGAAAACAGTTACCAGATCTGTTATCATCCTTAGAAATGCTAGACAATCAAGCTGCTGATTCTCTTCGAGATAATTTGAAAATGACTCTTCCAATAAAAGAACATCAATTTTATGTATTGGTTGAAATATCTGGTGAATACTGATGTTTTTACTAATTTATTTTTCAGTATTGATTTTAAATGTCTCTGCATGATTTTCTGCAATTGAAAACAAATTGTCAGAGGGAAAGGGAGAATAAAAACTGTTTTTATTACAGTTTTGAATAATTAGGACTTTTTATATGGAAAAATCTTTGTTTTATGTAATGAAAAAACTATCAAAGTACTCCCCTTAAAAATAACTTGACTCCCTCCTTTTACTTTTTTATTTACATAACTGACTGCTATGTACAATAAGTTTTAAATTAAAAAATATGTATGTCATCTACACTAATAAAAGAAAGTTTTACTCTGTGTGTCTGCGATGGCTAGCAAAATTTACGTCATATACGAGGCTGAAAATTTTTGTGAAGGTAGCCCAAAGTGTCTCCTGATCCACCTGAAACTCAGAATTTTAAATTTCTAATAATTAGTTGAGTTATTAATTAAACATCGCAACTCACTCTCATCAAAAAGTCATCTATTTGACCTCCAGTCAAGGAAAGCACTTGCACATGTGCACAAACCCATTTACTCATCAGAAGCTAGTGAAGAACTGACTTTCAATTTTGTGTTTTTTAATAGTATTGTTTTAAGAAGCTAAATCAACCAAGCCGCTCAGTACAGTTAAAATTGAAAGGTATATTCTGAAAGATCATACTCTTACGTCTCAAATGCCACAATCAATTTTAAAAAATGTTGCAGTTAACTTTTTGAAAAAAAAAAAAAAATAAGGGTCATTTTTCCAAAAAAAAACATTTTCCGCCTTATTGCAACGCCCCTCCACGGTACAGTTTTAGAGGTACCGACAAACTAAAGATATATTCTTAAAGCTGTAATCTCTTTCTAATCGATGGTGCTGTCGTTTTTTATAAATATGAATTTTACACTTTTAAATACACCGGCAAATGCAGGTCACTTCACGCCACACAGAGATGATATTTTTTCTATGCCAAAAGTAACTTAATGTCCGTATTTTAACACAATCTTTTTAGAGCATCTCTGTAGTCCAGATTTACATCACCTACAAAAATTTTGAACTGGTAGAAATATTTTTTTACAAA
The DNA here is from genome assembly GCA_963932465.1 of Maratus speciosus. Classification (NCBI taxonomy): domain Eukaryota; kingdom Metazoa; phylum Arthropoda; class Arachnida; order Araneae; family Salticidae; genus Maratus; species Maratus speciosus. Next base: position 118,099,137 of record OZ010788.1, on the reverse strand, counting down.
ATAAAATGTGTGAAAATCTGTACAAAATTGGTAAAAACCAATTGGTAAAAGGTCTTTCGTCGTGGTCTTACGATACGCATAGGCTGCAAAAATCAAATTACACAGAAAATAAAACACCAACAAATAGCATATACTTTCAATTCAATATTTTTTTGCAATTTTTTCATTTAAAAATATAAAATCAGACAAAATGGAGTTAAAGATATAAAATCATACAAATTTGAGGTTCATTTAAGGGCCATTCATCACGGTCTCGGACAATGCTGGGTGAGTCAGCTAGTAATACATAATTATGTACTTTGTACAAGGTCTCTACCAGAGCTTTTAAAAATTCATTATTAATACCTATTTTCAAAGTGCTTGCCTTAAAAATAAATTTACTTTCCTGTAGAATGTACAATCTAAATTCAGAACCACTGATTTGGTGTATCATAAATTTTGTTTTTAGAAGATTAAAAAACTATTTTATTTATTATCTATTTTTTGTAGAACAAAACATTCATTCTTGCTCTCTTTTTTTCACTTTTTTGAGGAAATACTTTTATGTGTGCGACATGTACCGGGTGTCCCAAAAAGGACTGACTGATTTTAAAATTCAATAACTTGCAAACGGTGACAGATATTTAAAAAATTCTTTCAGGAGGTTTATGCATAAGGTCAAAAGTTTTATTACAGTGATTTTCGATTTCAGTTCGAATTACAAACAATAGATGGCGCTGTAAGCAATAGTTGCTAAATACAGGCTCGATTTTTGGTCCTTTCTCTTGTTCTATGTGAAAAAAGGAGATGGAAATGTATTATCCGGGCCACGAAGTACCAAAAATCGAGCCTGAATTTAGCGTCTATTGATCGCAGCACCATCTATTGTTTGTAATTCGAACTAAAATTGAAAATCACTGTAAAAAAACTTTTGACCTTATGCATAACCCTCCTGCAAGAATTTTTTAAATATCTGTCACCGTTTGCAAGTTATTAAATTTTAAAATTAGTCAGTCCTTTTTAGGACACCCGGTAGATTGATTTATGTTGTAAAGTTTGAGTTTTCTATTATACTTCCTTTCTAAAAATTGTAATCTTAACTATCTCTAGGATCTAGTGCACACCACAATGAGGAACAACTGCATAAATGCTTGACTATTTTGATGAATGAAAATATCATTAGTGATGGAACTATTGCTACTGAAACAGGCCATATAAAAGTAATTCTTATTTTTATTTTAGTTAATATTTTAATGCAATATATGCATTAAAAATATATCTAATTCATGCTAATAATATGAAATGTACCTAGGTGCATTTATGTTTTTTAATATAAACAATTAAAGGGGAAATATATTTGTCGTAATTGTAATAATAATCTTTAAATTAATACAAATGCTATATATTTGTGCGTGTTTAAGAAAAAGAAAGGGGTTGGAGTGGGACAAGAGTGTAAAAGCATAATTCAATAATGTTTTTTGTTTATTCTTTTAAATTTAGTTATGTAATCTGAACAATCTAAATAATAAACATTCTTCTGTATTTAACCTTTCAGTTAGTGTGCTTAAATTTCTTTATGTATTTTTTGCATACTTTAATTGCACTATAAAAAATGCAAGATATTTCTAAACAGTAGTAATAAGAAACACAATAAAAAATCAATTATACATATCAGTAGTAAAAATTAAATTTCAATTTTGGTGCTATTTGTGAGAACAAATTTTTGGTAAAATCATGTTTGTTAAAATATCTGAATTAGTGTGAAACACTCTTATTTTGCATTTTGTAAAAAGAAATTCCATGCCACTTTAGAATGTGTGTTGATTTTTTTCCATCTTAATATCTAATCCATAGTAATATGTAAAAATTCTGTCTTTTTAACTTAACTCTTATTATTGCTCTCCTATTATCTTATTATATTTTCCATCTTTCAATAAAATTTATTTGATAATTTTCTTTCACTATTTTAGATATTATATTTTATCTTGTATTGACGTGATTTATTTTCAGACTATCTGGGCTTGTCGAGAGAGAATAACTGAATCTCTTCTGCTTGAAGGCTATGGTTATAAATATGACATATCCCTGCCTCTGACAAATTTCTATGAAATTGTTGAAATTATCAGGAAACGTTTGGGAAACAAAGTGACTCGTTGTGTAGCATATGGTCATCTTGGGGATGGAAATGTACATTTCAATGCAACCACTCGAAAATTTGAGCCTGAAGTTTTATCTCTTATTGAGCCTTTTATTTATGAATGGACATCAAAAAGAAATGGAAGCATTAGTGCTGAGCATGGCATTGGATATAAAAAGAAAAACTATTTGCATTTCAATAAAACAAATGAAGCTGTCAAGTTGATGAGAACTTTAAAGCAAATGTTAGATCCTAAAGGGATCTTAAATCCGTATAAAGTTATACCTGATGAAACAGGGTGAATTAATGTATGTTTACATTTTTTTTTAAATTATTATTCATGGGTCATTCCAAGGTAAATCAACCAGTTCTTCAACTTGACCATTTCAGATTTAAATTAAACTGTTGGGAATCATTCTCCCTGATAATATAAATTTAAAATAAATTAAATTTTTTTTAATCTCATTGGGTGTTTGTTTAATTAATTAAAAATAAATAAAAAATTTTGTTTTTTAGCTTGCTTGATTTTCTCATGCTCTGCAATGCCTAGGACCCTCCCCCCCCCCTCTACCTTAAATAGAATTTTGTAAGGTATAATTTGATATCCAACTTGTAATATTACAAGCTATAAATCCTGGAAGTTACAGAGTGGGATTGGATCTCAATGGTATTAGAAATTGCAACAAAAATTTCTTTTAAATGCCAGTTAAAGCTACATTACTACTTCTGACTTTTCCAAGGTAAAAAACAATTTTTTTGTTAACCCATTGCAATGGCACTCTATAACTTTCAAGTTTTAAAACTTATAATATCATAAAAAACAAATTTTTAAAAAAGCACCATCTCAAAAATTTAAATACATTTTATTTTGAAAATTTAAAAGGCCTTTCTCTCTCTCTCTCTCTCTCTCTCTCTCTCTATATATATATATATATATATATATATATATATATTAAGAATAGTCAACTTGCATGTCAAACTAAACCTTACGTCATTCTCTTTTAAATGGGGTATCATACAACTTCATATAGATGCATGAAGTGTCATAAGTTAAATAAAGGTCATAAAAAAAGGCTCTTCTAACAGTAATTGGTGATAAAGTATCATGTATTTGAATTATTTTGTGTTTCTTGTAAAGGAACTATAAATGTTACACTCCATATTTTCAATGAAAAGCATGCAGCACTAAGCCTTAGTAACACATACAACGTTTGTTGAGTTTCAAATAGCATAATAGCACTAAAATGCATTCTAAGTAATTACTGCCCATAAACGGTAATGTAATCGAATTTATTTTGTCCTGTAAAATAATTATAAATGTAATATTGTATTTCATAAATTTGTTACATTGGGATTTTATGTGTATAGGGTAGATAAGTCATAAGAGAGAATGGTTACTAAGAGTTTCATTGAAATCTGAAATGACCAGGTTGAATATTGAAATTTTTTGGCTGGTTTGGCTGGGATAACATTCAGTAGTTCAAGTAATTATTGCTTAATTGTTAATTTACTGTATTTTAAAATAGAAAAGATGTAAATATATTGTAATTTTTTAAAAAATAAATATATTTATTACAATTAGTTTATTTTTCATATAATAATTCTAACTTGAAATAATACCACTATTGCACCTACCCTATTTTTTTTTTTATCCCTATAATAAAAAAAACAAGAAAGAAAAATGCATCAAGCATAGATTATGAAACACTTTTCAACACTACTAGAATATTGTAAAGAAGCTTCACTGTTTAATAAAGTGAAAGACGATATCTTAAATAAGCTATTTAGATAAGTGGAAACCACATTTGAAAACCCAATTTCAGTAATTACTGTCCATAGTCTGAAAGTACTTAAATTCTTTTGTGAATCCCTGTACATAATCAATAGATTTGTAAATGTATTACATAATTCAGTTCAGTCAGAAAGTGAATAACACTGTTGAAAAGTCACCTTCGACAATTGCTGCCAATAAACAGAAATGTGCTCAAATTTTTTTCTACTTCCTAGTATGTTATCTTGAGAATGTTTTAAGTACCATATATTAAATTCAAATTTAATTCTGGTAAAATAACTCATAACACAACTAAAAACACTCTACCAGCAATTAACATTCATAGATGGCAATGCATTCAGTTTTTTGCATGACCTTGTATATGAATTTATTTGTAGTCTACAAACATCTTTTAGTGTATTAAATATAACAGTTGTAAATTTCAAAGTGGGTGAAAAATGTCCAAGCCAGGATTTAAAGCAGAGATGTCTTGGCTGAAGCCGCCAATGCTCTACCAACTGACCCATCCCGGATGAATCTGGAGGACTAATTCACCCAACTAGCCTTAAACGATCACAGCGTCTGCTCTGATATCAGAATCAGCTCAAAATAATAAATCAAAGGTTATTTTTGGAACTGCAGGAAATGCTGCATTGCATAATTAAATTGTGTTAAAAATCTAATATTAAATATAATTCAGCAGGAAAATGCATTGCACAGTTACAACTGTCATTAAGGCATCCATGTCCATAAACAGCATTGCTTTTGAATTCTTTTGTGTAGCTTTGTATATGATCTATAGAATTTATGCACACCGTGTAGTATGTAAAAATGTAGTTAAGCTTAAAAATGCAAACAAAAGTGGAAAAGAAACTTCTAATAGTTATTGTTTATAGACAGTACTGTAACCTTTTCTTTTGTGTGTCTCTGTAAATGAATGATAATTGCTATGTACTCTATATTCTACATTTAGCATTTTGTTATGCTCCTCAGTATATATAAATTTCTTTATGTTTGAAATAGTGTAGCATCATTAGAGTACAATGCAAATGATTTCTCCCTCCCCCCCCATAGATAATTATGTAACTAAATTATTTTGTGTGACCCAGTAAATGAATGATAAATGCTTTGCACTCTATATTTTGCGAAAAGCATGTCTTATTGCAACTCATAAATGCATATCAATTTCATTGTGTTTGAAATAGTGTAACATATTAAAATACATAGCAAATGATTTCCTCCCATGAACCATACTGTAATGGCATTTGTTTTAGTATAAACAAACTGTATAGCTGTATACTTTGTTTTCAACAAGGACCACGCCATAGAGGTCATCCCAGCTGGAAAATGTAGGCAAACTTTTAAATGGGCTGAGCTGACAAAAAAATTAAAGGGGCCAGCCAGGCCGATAATAAACTTAAGCGGGCGGCCGTCTGACATAATATAAAAATTTAAATGAAGCAAATAAAATATGAACCATTTTCAAGGGATATGTCTTTTGCAAGAATAAATATAAATGTGCTGTGCAAGCCGGTGCTAGTTTGACAACATGAGTACAGAAATATAACATGTCCAACTTAAAGATCGGCATCGAACAATTACATTGTGTCTGAGCTCAGGCATAAAATTTTTCTGTAGATTAGGGCTGGGCTGGGATCAGGCTTATTTTTTTTCTATATAGTCGAGCTGGGCCAGAACTGGACTTTATGTTCCCTGAACGGTAGTGTCGGGCTGGCAATATGTTTTGTAAAAATAGTAATAGTGATAATGAACTTCTGTTAACAGAATCATTGGAAATAAACCTTATTAAATTACAGAGAAATATTTTCAAAAATCTACTTTTTATTATACAGCTTCAAAAGTTATGATGCTTTTAACCCTTTTTTTTTTAAATGTACTGTAATATTTTAACATAAATATGTATGCAGTTTTCTTTAAAAGAATATTGAAAGAATATTTTAATTGTATGTTAAGAAAAATCAGAATTTTTTGTAGAAATTGAATCTGGCAGTGCTGGGCCCAATTTAATTGATTTTTACACGGGAAGAATTTTTAGTCTTTACACCGGGCCAGGCTGGGCCAAGATAGTTTTCATTTAGACTGGGTCCTGTCCTGGAAATTCTGACCCATGTAAACCTCTTACATGTCATGGTAAATCTCAATAATATAGAATTCGAACTACATTTTTGATGGTAGGAGCATATGAATGCATATCAATTTTATTAAGTTTGAAATTGTGTAACAACATTAAAATATACTTCAAAAGATTTTTCCCCATAGACCATAATGTAATAATTCTTTTTTGTTTCCCTGTAAGTAAAAGATAACTGCTTATGCTTACATACTTTATTTGGAAACATGACACGGTAAATCTCAGTGACATATATCGATAATGTAGCAATTGACGTATATTTACACATTATATATATTACAGAGCACAGACAGACAGATAAACAGGCAAATCGAAAATCATAAAACATTTTCAATTGTGTTTAAAAAATTTTGAAAATGAGATAATATTTATATTACATTCTAAAATAAAATATGTGTTCATCTGATCAAATTTTATGTTTTATTCGTTTAAATCTTAAATTTTAACTTTTAACTTTAAGTGTTTTCTGGCATTAAAAATGCATTATTCTATTTGTAGTACCAGAAAACGTTAAACATTCTAAAATTTAAAGTATCTTAACTCAGCAAGTTTTGGTCATAGAAGAATGGAATTTTTACTGTTTTACTTGTTAGAACATAGAAAATATAACTTATTGGACTCAAAGACTACACTATATTGCCATTAATGACCGGCAACTTTCAATTTTAGACATTTTATCGAATATTTAGAAATATACTTGACAGATTCTTCTGGAATTTCAGGATTGAAAAGAACAGGTATGACCTCATATTTAGCAATGTCGATTTGATAAGGGGGGGCATTTAGGGGGCCAACAAAAAATCAAAGAAAAAAAATACTTGGGATCACCTTGTAAAATAAAATGAATGAAATGATCTATCGCTGCCGAATATAAATAAACAGACATTGTGCAATATGTGTATTCTTTTGTATAAGAATAGCATGTATATTAATAGGGATATAGCGATTTATTCTAAAAAAATTAAAAATTCTTGCATATTTTTTGCTTATAACATGCATGGTTTTCAACCAAATTTAACTCCAGTTTCAGAAAAATTGACAAAATATACTAGAAACAATATAGTGCAATTGGAATATAAATATATTAAATATTTTAGGAAATATGAATAGTTGTATGAAATAATTTTTATCTGCGCATGCGCGAACAATAACAAGGATCATTTTATATAATCTCTCTATAAACGGATTTCTATTCATTTCTCTTTGATTGGGCAATTTTAACGCCAAATCCATTGCGGTACTACTTGATTATCCTGTCGACCCATTTCGCCAAATTATATAAATCGCCAAACCACTCGCCAAATTATACAAATTGACATAATTTTTATTTTAAATAACGAAAAAACAAATAAATTAGTACAACATTAATAAAAATACAAATAAAACGTCGAAATAAAAATAACTTGATGACGTAGACACGTGTAACAACATTTCAAAATAAGCTAATATAAAAGGAATTAAGTAAACAGAGTCTTTGTCTCCTGGTATTTTTTAACAAAGTGAAAAGAAAGTTCTTTTAAATGAGACATTTTAAATTAATCGTTTTTAATCTGATGTAATTTTGACCAAACTATTCTTTCTCTTTTTAATATTCACGTGAAAATACTTGTGTTAGAAATTAAATATTATTTTCGCTTTCCTAACAAAAATAGTTGAAAAGTATCCTCTTAAAATATCAAATAAATGTCTAGCGCAATTTCTAAATTTAAACCGTTTTGCAATATTATTTTGTGTTCATTTTATGTAATAACTGTAATGTGATGTAAATAGGATGTAATTTCTCCTATTTAAGACTTCTAACGCATGTTAATAAATTTATTGCTTTACAAATTTCTTTCTCTCTTAAAATTCACGTGTAATTATAGTTTTTATGACGTAATTTTTAATAAGTTCCTGCTTTTTGTACATAATTATTTAATTCTAATTCCAAATGTTTTTTTCTGTTTATAATAGTCACGTGTAAATAAATTTTTAATTTATTTACACGTATAAATATATATATTTTTTTTTTTGAAGCAAACATTATTGTTTCCGCTGTTTATACAGTTGGCAACAGTTTAAATTAATACCACTTTCTAAAATCTGTTAAAAATATCTCTAGAAATGCTGAAAATCTGAATTTAAAATAGAAATAAAACCTAAAAAAATGAGTCAAAATAAAAAAATTAATGCAATCTGCACTCCGGCAAATTCTAACGCATAAAGTGATCTAAAAATGATTAAATTCCTATGAACAGTTTTTGCTCCTATAAAACTTTTTTAGTGGAACGATTTTGTCCAACTTTAGCATTAAATATCTCTTAAAATAATTCTTCGATCTGAAAACTGTCTGCATCAGCGTTTTTATCAAACATTTCTGTATAATACTTTCGATTTTCATATTTTTGTATGCATTATTTTTCTTAATATTAACGAAGAAAGACCTCCGGTCACAAAAAATTCGAAACCGGCGGCGGTGACAGCGGTAGTTACTTTTTTTTTAGAATAGAGAGATTTCAAAAGATTCATTTTTGAAAATTGAATTTTAAGAGATAGTTTGCATTGTAATAAACCTAATTGACACGCTTCTACTTCAGATTAGGTTTTATTTTATTCAGGTTTATGGTTTTAAGTTACTTTAGGTTTTATTATATTTAGGTTTTAATTTAAAAATATGAAAATTGAATTTTAACTGTTAGTGCAAATAATTATGTATCTATTGAACCTGCTTTTACATGAAGAACTAAAAATCTCTCTATTCTAAAAAAAAGTAACTATCGCTGTCACCGCCGCCGCCGCCGGTTTTGAATTTTTTGTGACCGGAGGTCTTTCTTCGTTAATATTAAGAAAAATAATGCATACAAAAATATGAAAATCGGTAGTATTATACAGAAATGTTTGATAAACACGCTGATGCAGACAGTTTTCAAATCGAAGAATTATTTTAAGAGATATTTAATGCTAAAGTTGGACGAAATCGTTCCACTAAAAAAGTTTTATAGTAGCAAAAACTATACATCGGAATTTAATAATTTTTAGTTCATTTTATACGTTATAATTTCCCGGTGTGCAGAATTGATTTATTTTTTTAATTTGACTCATTTTTAGAGGTTTTATATCTATTTTAAATTCAAATTTTCAGCATTTCGAGAGATATTTTTTACAGATTTCAGAAAATTGTACTAATTTAAACTGTTGCCAACTGTATAAAAAGCGCAAGCAATAATTTTTGCTTCAAATTAAAAATTTATTTACACGTGGCTATTATAAACAGGAAAAAAACTTTCAAATTAGAATTAAATAATTACGTGTAAAAAGCAGGAACTTATTAAAAATTACGTCATAAAAAGTATATACGTGAATTTTAAAAGAGAAAGGATATTGTAAAATAATAAATTCATTAACATGCGTTAGAAGTCTTAGGAGAAATTACGTCATATTTACGTCACATTATAGTTATTACATAAAATGAACACAAAATAATATTGCAAAAAAGTTTAAATTTAGAAATTGCGCTAGACATTTATTTGATATTTTGAGAATTAATTTAAAATGTCTCATTTAAAAGAACTTTCTTTTCGCTTTGTTAAAAAATACCAGAAGACTCTCTTTACTTAATTCCTTTTATATTAGCTTATTTTGAAATGTTGTTACACGTGTATACGTCATCAAGTTATTTTTATTTCGACGTTTTATTTGTGTTTTTATTAATGTTGTACGAATTTATTTGTTCTTTCGTTATTTAAAATAAAAATTATATCAATTTATATAATTTGGCGAGTGGTTTGGCGATTTATATAATTTGGCGAAATTGGTCGACAGGATAAGTAGTACCGCAGCGGATTTGGCGTTAAAATTCCCCAATCAAAGAGAAATGAATAGAAATTCGTTTATAAGGAGATCGCCACTGTTTTTTAAATTATAATTCAATCTTTCGAAATCTTTTTAAAGCCGATCAAATTAGCGTGCATTTAGAGTCTGCTGTGTCTGGACGGGGGTTGGCGAGCGTAGCTCGTAGGGGGCCGAGCCCCCTAGTGATTGAAAATAAAATAAAAATCGGAAAGTATAAAATAAAAGAAAAACTCATTTATATATTATTAATACGGAATTCGATGCGACATGGCTATATTATTGGGTAAATACAGTATAATAAATAAGTTAGGAATCGAATTTAGAATGTGTAAAAATATTTAAGTAAAATTTCTATAAAAATTAATTGTTGGATTTCATCTAAGTTTAAATGTTTCTGGCACGCTAGAATGCTGATACATAATAATTTTGAATTTTTTGGCACGCATACTCAAAAAGATTCGCCATCCCTGATATAAATAAATATCAGAGATATATGCATGAAAATTATTTCACCTATACATACATGCATCATGGGGCCACACTGAAAGTAAAAAAATCCCTACTGGCTCGGCCTTACAGGCGCAGGTAGATTTCGAAGTTAGGTGCTAATTTCAACAAAAAAAAACTAAATCATGAATAGAGATAAATCCACTTTAACAATTTTATCTGGCCGCTTTTGACGAGTTTTTATTTCATTTTTATATAAGAGCTGGTTTTATCAGAATATTAAGGCGTTATTCAAAAAAGTACTTTTCTATGCTCAACAACTCGAAATTTTCTGGCACATTTTCAGATTAATTTTTAAAAGAAAAAATATGAAACTTGCTGTTGTGATTTTTGAAGAGATTTATAAGCGACCCGTGTTTTTATTTTTCGTTCAATTAATTAAAACTTTTTTATAAACAATTATTTTCTCAGTAGGACAATATTTTTCGTTTCCAACACAATCGCTTCGGGAAATTCTGTTCAAAATGCCCAATTTGACATCATTTTTTGAAATATATTCTGCCTCTATCAAAAAATCGACCATTATGGTACATTATATAGTTTCTGAATAAGAGAATCTACCAATTGGATGCGTTTGAGAGCAAAAATGAATTTAAAAATGAGTCAGAAAATAAGCAGTTTGAATTTGAATATAACCTTAATACGGTGTTTTTTTTCTCTTCAACCGCTACGTATTTTTAATTTGTTTTTGCTGTAAGACTTGGTCCTATCAAAAACTTGTCAATATAAATGTTGTAGACTATATTAAGAAGATATATAATAAATTTTTGCCGATTTTATATCTTGTGAATTGACGAAGTTCTGGATTTTTTTCTTCTTCAACCCCCCCCCCCCCCCTCCCCTTTTTTTACTTTCTTCTATCTTTACAAGAAGAAAGTATTGGATTCGTGAAAATTTTCGACTCCCGGTTTTCGACGGATTTACACGTTTTAGAATGCCCAGAACACCATTTGATGGTTTTTAGAAAATGTCTGTCTGTGAGTCTGTCTGTCACTCCGTCACTCTGTCACTCTGTCTGTGAGTCTGTATGTGACAAAAATTTTGTGGGCGCTCTATCTCAAGAACTAATGCACAGAATTTCACAAAACTTATTATTTAGTTATACCTTGATATAAACTAGACCTGATTAGTTTTTGGTGAAAATCGCCCAACAGGTGGCGCTGCTATGCGGCATTTTTCACGATTTCTGCAATAGCTATATCTCAAGAACTACTGCACGGATTTTCATAAAACTTCAGATTCAGTTAGTACAAGATATAGTTTGGTGCTGATTACTTATTTGTGAAAATCGCCCAACAGGTGGCGCTGCTATGCTGCATTATTCATGATTATCGCAATAGCTCTAACTCAAGAAAAAATGCACGAATTTTCATCAAACTTCAGATTTCGTTAGTCTTTGATATAAATTAGTGCTGTTTAATTTTTGGTGTAAATCGCCCAACAGGTGGCGCTGCTGTGCTGCATTTTCTCGATTTTCGCAAGAGCTGTATCTCAAGAACTATTGCACGGATTTTCATCAAACTTCAGATTTAGTTAGTCCTTGGCATGAATTGACGTGTAAATTAGTGCTGTTTAATTTTTGGTGTAAATCGCTCAACAGGTGGCGCTGCTATGCTGTATTATTTGCGATTTCCGCAATAGCTTTATCTCAAGAACTAACGCTTAGATTTTCAACAAACTTCAGATTCAGGTATACCTTGATATCATTTAGTGCTGTTTATTTTTAGTGTAAATCGCTCAACAGGTGGCGCTGCTATGCTACATTTTTCAGAATTCCCGCTGTAGCTCTATCTCAAGAACTAATGCACGAATTTTCATCAAACTTCACATTCAGATATACTTTGATATGAATTTGTGCTAAATTCATGTATTTTCTTGTACTATTTAAATGATTTAATTGACGTGATTTATATAGAAGAAAGTTTTGTGATGGCCACAACATACTAGTTTTTTTTAGTTTTTATTTATTACTTTCTTCTATCTTTACAAGAAGAAAGTATTGGTTTCATGAAAATTTTCGAATTCCAGTTTTCGACGGATTTACACGTTTTATGAGTCAGAGATTCCAAAAAACATGTTTTTACAAAATGTCTGTCTGTGAGTCTGTCTGTCTGTCTGTCCGTCTGTCTGTGTGTGACACAAATTTTGTGGGCGCTCTATCTCAAGAACTAATGGACGAAATTTCACAAAACTTCATATTTAGTTAGACCTTGATATAAACTGGAACTGATTAGATTTTGGTGAAAATCGCCCAACAGGTGGCGCTGCTATGCGGCATTTTTAAAGATTTCTGGAATAGCTGTATCTCAAGAACTACTGCACGGATTTTCATAAAACTTCAGATTCAGTTAGTCCTGGATATAGTTTGGTGCTGATTACTTTTTTGTGAAAATCGCCCAACAGGTGGCGCTGGTATGCTGCATTGTTCATGATTATCGCAATAGCTCTAACTCAAGAAAAAATGCACAAATTTTCATCAAACTTCAGATTCAGTTAGTCCCTGATATAAATTAGTGCTGCTTAATTTTTGGTGCAAATCGCCCAACAGGTGACGCTGCTGTGCTGCATTTTTCACGATTTCCACAAGAGCTGTATCTCAAGAACTATTGCACGGATTTTCATCAAACTTCAGATTTAGTTAGTCCTTGACATGAATTGATGTATAAATTAGTGCTATTTAATTTTTGGTGTAAATCGCTCAACAGGTGGCGCTGCTATGCTGTATTTTTTGCGATTTCCGCAATAGCTTTATCTCAAGAACTAATGCTTGGATTTTCAACAAACTTCAGATTCAGGTATACCTTGATATCGTTTAGTGCTGTTTACTTTTGGTGTAAATAGCTCAACAGGTGGCGCTGCTATGCTACATTTTTTCAGAATTTCCGCTATAGCTCTATCTCAAGAACTAATGCGCGAATTTTCATCCAACTTCAAATCCAGATATACTTTGATATGAATTGGTGCTAAATCGTTGTTATTTCTTTTACTATTTAAATTATTTAATTGACGTGATTTATATAGAAGAAAGTTTTGTGATGGCCACAACATACTAGTTTTTTTTTACTGTACCAATTGGTCCTATCAAAAAGTTGTCACTATAAAAGTTGTAGATAATACTAAGGAGATTTATAATAAATTTAATTGGATTTTTGATATCTTGAGAATTGACGAAGTTATGAATCTTTTTCTTCCGAAAAACCTATTTTTTGCGCCCCTTAAGCCCATTTTTAATTTTATCAAATATATGTGACACATAAATTTTTGGCCCTATTTTTAGAAGTAATAAAATCTTTAAACTGATTTTATATGTATAAAAATTAAGAAGGTATGGGGGTTTTTCGGTTTTCACAAATCCCCACCCTATCTCCATCCCTTTAGTCCGATTTTGCCCATTAACGAACTTGACCGAGATTTTATGCCCCTTGATTTTATGTATCAGTTTGGAAGAGATTTGTGCAGAATTACGGAAGTTATAGTGTCCATAAAAAGTGATATATGTATATATATTTTTTTTTTTTTTTTTTTTTTTTTTTACTGAGGGTGGTTTTGGGTTCTAGGGGTCATGATCGGTGTAGATCTGCAAAAAATTTTTCAGAAATTCCAACATAGGGGAGAATGTAATAGGTAGTATTTCATACGAAATCTACCTAATACATCACCTTCATCTAGAACGAATAGGTAGTCATTTTCTAAATCCCTAAAATAGAAATATAGATTTTCGAGTTATGCGAATAAGGTAAACAAATAAACTGAATAGACGAAATGGTCGAGAATTTCTAGTCTATAGTTTTCTAGGTGCTGAAACGATACATTATATTACGAATCGTTTGAATTGTGAGAAATTGTCACTTGATTTCTAGAATTAATTAACTAGAATACATAACTAGAATTATAGTTACTAAAACTAACTTCTTGTGTTCGCATTTATTTGCAGAATTTTTTAAATAAGTTTGACCATAATAGTATAGGTTATAGGGAACCGCCCCTGAATTTTAATAGAGATAACCAGAACTCTCTAGCAAAGGGAACTAGAATTTATAAGGATGACATGGAACCATTTTTTCTAGAGCCACAATTTATTTTCAAGATACCAGTGACAGAATTTTTTTTTCAGTGCATAAAATGTCATGTCTGTTCCCAAGACCCCCAAAATTCTTAATCGGTCCCTGACAAGTTTTCATTTCGTCTGAAACATAATTCTTTTTCTTTGACACTATTTAAAAAAAAAATGTTTTCAACAATCCATATCTGGCATTATCTGAACTACACCTGTATTGCGATAAGCAAATCAAACACAATCTTCTATGACATATTTATTGAGAGTAGTGACAGTTGTCATATCATAACCCATCAACATCTGTCTTTTCAATCATTTACATTTAAGCAATTTGACTGTTATTTCTCTCGATGATGGATTCGTTCAATGTGATGGTAGTAGAAGCTAATCGTGAACCGGGCCTTGAATTTGTCAAGCAACTAGCTTCACTTCCGTATCCACCCGAACATATTTTCGCTACTTACTCAAAAGAAGAAAACTTAAAAGTAAGACTATACTTTTCCGATGTAGAAATATTTAGTTTAAATTACTTTTGAAATACGCATAATCATAAAATACTTAGGTCCGTATGATTGGAAAAATTACTTTTGAGTACATAGAATCACGAGATACTTACAAAATATTAAAGGAATAATATAAACATAACTTTTTAAAACATGCTTTCATTAAAACTCACTAAACTGTAGAAAATAAGTATATTTTTTAAATACACTACCAAATCTGGCGATATTTCGCCAAGTTGGCCAAAATCTGGCGCTATTACGGTAACATTGCTATTAGTACTTTTGAACAAATATTCATTGTGGAAGCTGATAATTTCTCCGTACGAAATCAATTTTGCAATGTCTTTCGAAAACGAAGGGCGCTTGGCGGCAAGATCCACCTTTGGGGTCGAATTTTGAAAATTTTCGAAATACGTGTTTCTAATTTTAGTTATACCATAGGCATGTCACTTTTCAAGATTTTATTTGGTTTATGTTGGTTTAATTGGTTTATGAGATAGGGTGATTTTTTAACATTTTAGATCCCCCCCCCCCCCCCATTGCCACCCTAATGTCCAATTCATGTATTGCCCTCAGGAATACATATACATTCCAAATTTAAAAGCTCTGTGTCAACAGAAAGGGAGTGAAAAACGAGTCACAAGATTTGATTGCCTTACTTACATACAAACAGAATTGCAAGTTAAAAGAAAACATGTAAAAAAATAATAAAAGTAAAAGTAGTTTTAAAACAAGAAAGAAAAATCATACGTTAAGCATAGATTATGAAACACTTCCTGAATATTTTTTAAAAAAATTCGTTTATTTAGGGAAACAAGGTTAAATAAAAATTTTAGAAAACGCATAAAACATTTAAAAAACTGATTTCAGCAGTTACCGTCCATAGCCAAATATGTATTCCAATTCTTTTGAACAGCCTTGTATTTGATCTGTAGGTTGATATAGATATAATGACTGACTATATAATGGGGAAATTTAGTTTAGCAAGAAAACGCATAACAGGTTGAAATTTCTCTTTCAGCAATTTATACTAATAGATGGAAACATTCTTGAATACTTTTGTACAACCCAATAGTTTACCTCGAACCTTTATTACACGCCACTATTTAGCTAAAATGTGATTCAAACTAATACACTCTTAAAGCTGCAGAAATCACATTTCCAGAAATTATCTTTTATAGACGGCCATGTATCCAATTCTTTGCGTGACCCTGTATATCATTTTATCTATATTCTACTAACATTTCTTAGTAAACTAAATGCAGTTCAGCGTAAAAATGTATAACTCATTTAAAACCCACCTTTAAGCAATTTGCGCTCATACCCAGTAACCATTACGAATTCTTTTGTGTAGCCCTGTATATGAATTATAGCATTTATACACATCATATAGTATGCATAAAAAGCGCATATCATAATTAAAAATTCATTTCCAGCAATCATCGCTAATGTACAGTACTTCGGATACAATATAGTATCTGAAATCTTTTGTGAGTGAGGTCCTGTAAATGCTCTGCACTTCGTAATATACATGAAATAAGTTATAGTAAACCTCAGCGACGTATATAAATTTCATTATGTATGAAATAGTTTAACATAATTAAAATACACCGCAAACAATTCCCTCCACCTCTATATCATTATGTAACGGAATTCTTTTGTGTGGCCCTGCAAATGAATAATAATTATTCTTTGCACCGCATATTCTACAGAATGCATATCAATTTTATTATGTTTGAAAGCGTGTAACATCATTAAAAATCATTTGTAACGATTTTTTCCCACTTACTGTAAAGTAACGGAATACTTTTGACTGTCCCTGTAAATGAACTAAACATGCTACAAACTTCATTTGAAATAGGGGACGTGCTATGGTAAACGTCAATAACTTCCAAAAATTTTAGGGCAATCCGAGAGTTGGAGAGCGGCCAGACAAATCGCATGACGGCCAGACAAATCGAAGTCATAAAAGCTTTTCAACTTTGTTGGAAAGTGTTAAAAACGCTTTTTTAAAAACATTCAATGATCCTCTTGAAAATACCGCTTAATGTAGTGACTGCAGTTCATGTTTTTTCACAAAAATTCCCGTTACTATACACAATTTTTTGTTTGCGTAACGAACTCCATTGTGAAAAATTTACTGCTTATTTTTACGCTTTGTAGAAAGCTCAAGCAAACGAATTTATTAAAAAAATATCTAATTTTTGCTACGATTATTTTTTGAGAAAGGGAATATGAAAGAAAAAATTAAACATTATTTAAGGGAGTCCGGGACACATTTCAAAATAAATTTTATTTATTGAGTTAAAATTTTGAAACATTTGGTATGGTTAACCGTATCATTTTTAAACGAAACCACATGATAAAACTTTTCATAATTTTTTTTTATTTAAAATTTATTAAAAAAGTGGAAAATTTAAATTCTTTATAACTCGAAATATTATTTGTAGAATTTTAATTTTTTTTTCATTTAAATAAACAGAAATATATATGTTTTAATTTGATTCAGCATTTTTAAACATATTAATTTAAATAAAAATTAAAAATGTTTAAAGTAAAAAAGAAAAAAAAATGGTGTAACTAAAAAAAAAATCACATTTTCAGAAGTAAATATTTGTTTCAAATTTGCTGAATCAAAATGAAAGTAAAACAATTGAAAAAGACATGTTCCAAGTTTGAACCATTTATCTTTAACGGTTCTTGACTGGGTGAAAGAAAATGGTGAAAAAAAACATCATGAAGAAAAACGCATTTTCACAAGAAGTCGTTTCCATGACAACCATTGCTTGAAAGCTAGATTTTAAAAACAAACCAAAACGAAAAAAAAAATAAAATATTTCCTGTTCCAATTAAGATAGAAACATGATTTAAACGTCATTTTAAGAAGTAAAAAACAAAAAAAATTTTAATGCAATAATTTTTTTTATTTATTTTTTTTTTTTTTAAATAGAAAATTTGAAGATTTTTGTGTCTTGGACCCCCTTAAACTATCTTTTTAGAGATTTATAAATTGATTTTTCAACGTATAATCGCAAATGAATTAATATTTAGTTGATACACTCTTCATTTGTAATTTATTTTTTATTATTAACTCTTTTATTTTGGCGACCATTTATTGGCGCATCATTAAATCTCGTTGTTTTTAAACTCTCGTACAAATTGTAAGGGTTACAGAGAATATTTGGCTATTTGTCACCAATGGCGGGTTAATGGAAAAATGCCTTAAAATTAATATATTATTTATAATGAAGTTGTAAAAATATTAAAATGTTGTATTGCCATCGGAAACACTTACATAATTTGTAAGCCTATCAGGAAGTGGGTTAAAAATCGATTACAAAATTACGTCTCTACATACAAAAACATGGTTGAGTTAAATAAAAAGAGTGCTCAATTTATGTTACATTTTTAAACATTCTATTTTATTTTTATTTACAAACTGAAATTAACAATTTAAATGTGATATCCCAAGTGGTTCTTTGAAAATTGTAAATTATAGTCCATTTGTCGTAATGACATTGGTTAATGTGTCAACATTAGCAATTCTCTCGCACCATAATTCATAATCAGCTTTCACTTTCTGGAGAAGCAAACCCTTGAAGAAGTACTTAGAAATCTGTGTAGAAAGTCTCATTCGAAAGGGATCTGCCATTCAAATTTTGAAGTCTTTTTTTATCGGTTTCTTTAACATTAGAGGATTGCTTATCATGGATAAATCATCTAAGTAGCAATTCTTGCTCTGCACAAAATAAGCTTGTTAGAACGTTATAGATGTTGCCTCCTAGAAAGCTCTCTAGGGGATGCTGGGAAAAACTGCCAAAAAAAAAAAAAAAAAAAAAAAAAAAATCCTACATTAGGGTATCCATCCCTAAAGTTCATAATTCTTCAAAAGAAAAAGAAAATTTCCCCGAAAAACAGACTACGCTGTGCACGTTTTCTTTCTATTAAAGTCTCATACACAAGCAAAGTTTTCAGTTAATAACTTGGGGAACGCGCGCCGGCCGTCTTGACGCTTTTGAAGATTTCTCGATACCCTAACCATTCCTTTTTAAAATTTTCTACTACTAGTTTTTTTTTTTTAAATATATATATATATATATATATATATATATATATATATATAAAGCCTTTTACAGTTTTAACACTATTTTCAAACATACTTTCTTTAAAATCATTCATTTTCACATGATTTTACATTATAGGCAACTATTAAAGTTTTTAGATCCTTTCTCTACAAAACATTTTAACATTGACCACTCTTAAGTTTTTATTATATGCGTGATATATTGAGTATAGAGAAAATTAAGGAAGATTTTAACATGTAAGCAAGTGTTTTATATTTAACTCCTAAAGTTTAACTTATTACGTCATACGCGTATTACACTTACACAGGGTTCGTTGATATATATCAATGGATATATATCATGATATATATCTTGATATATATCCGATATTTATTTTTAAAATATCAAGATTTTCGATATTTTCAAATTCTTGATATTTATTTTCAAAATATCAAGATTTTTTATATTTTGTATATTTGATATTTATTTTCAAAATATCACCATGCGAGATAATTTTGATATTTTCTACATTCAAAGCAAGTATAAATGAAATTTCTACCTGTTAATGACTGTGTCATTCTGTAGATACTGAACTTTTGACTCTGGCAGTGACTTTTTTTAGGATTTTTTTTTTTTTCCAAGCTTTATGTTTGAAAATTTTATTTTTAAAGGTAGAACTAATAATTATGTGAGACAGTTAATTGAGAACAGCCATTGAAAGATAAAATGTAATTTAGATAGTCATTTATATACAGCCATGGTTCATATAGTATATCATGATATGTAACCGATATTTATTTTCAAAATATCAAGATTTTTGATATTTTGATATACTTGATATTTATTTTCAATACATCAAGATGTTTCATATTTTCTGCATTTGATATTTATTTTCAAAATATGAATGTGTGCAAGATATTTTTTTATATTTTCAGTTGTAGTTCGTAATATTTCAGTGTAAGTGAAATAAATTTTCAACTGTTATTGACTGTGTGAATCTGATAAAGAACTTTTGTCTCTTCTGGATGTGATTTTTTTTTTTTTTTTTTTTTTTTAGCCAAAAAAGAAAACAGATATATTTTTCAAGCTTTAGATTTGAAGCTTTTATTTTTAAATGTTGAACTAGTAATTATGTGGGACATAATTAATTCAGAACAACAATTGAAATATAAACTGACTAATTTAAATAAGCAGTTATATACTGCTTCATTAGAAAATAATCTTTTCTCAAGTTTTGGTTCTGTTGAGTTTAAACTATACAACATGTTAGGAAATACGAAATAAGACATTTTATACTTACATGTTAAAATTTTTCAATTAAAAAAAAAAAAAAATTTATATTTAAAATTTTGTTTTAAAAATATCTGATTTTTTAATACTTGATCTTGATACTGAATCCTATAGTTAGTTTTTTTGTAAGTATATAAAGCAAATTGTTACTGTTTTCAGTTAGTTCATCTTCAATTTTGTTCTAAGTGAAAAAAATAAACAAAAAAAGAAGATAAATGCATTTTTGGAATTTGTTTGCAGTATTGTTATGTTTAGAATAAGTTTTCATGTTAAGTGCAATATATTTTAGTTTCTAATCTATATTATGCTCAAAAACATTTATTATCAGCGGTAAGTTGGCTGCTTTGAAAATATCGGATATATATCGAAAGTATCGGATATATATCAAAATATCGGATATTTTTGATATTTTCGAAAATATCATGATATTTACGAACCCTGCACTTACATTTTCTTAATCAAATTAACGGCATGGAATCATAGTTACCGAATTTTACTGTTCATACAGACTGTTAAAATTACATTTTAAGAAGAACTTATATTTTTAGTGGTAGATTTGAATAAAAAACAATATGTCCGAATGAGCGATAAAACGAGGGTACTGTAACTATAATTGAATAAATTTATATTTTTACAACTAAAAACGTATGTAATTTTAATGTAATGGAAGATAAAACAAGAAAAGTATTGTCAATATTTGTTATCATTAAAGATAACTTTGCAAAGTCTTTTTAAACTTTCGGGAGGGGCTTCAGCCCCCTTAGCCCCCTCCCTGGCTACGTGCCTGGATACGGAGGGGATCGGAAATAAAGATCTCAAAAGATAGTGTGTTTATGTCACGTGAAACATTTAACTACGGGGGGTAGAGTTACCGTCAGGGGCGCGCCAGCAGTATCCAGCGCCTGTGTGCAGAATTTAAATTGGCGCCCTAACCCTCCCCCCCCCCACCTCCGAAAATAAAACTTTATAAAAAATATGAGTATCTATAAACGCATTAGATGCCATCCTGCTGGAGTTTATACAGATCAAATAAAGTTTTTTGAACCAGAAAATTATTTAATAAAATGCATCTTGTTTCTATAGGGTTCGCATTTTATATCTTTTATTAAATACAATTTCTGGTTCTAAACATTTTTAATTTACTTGAAAAATAAGAAAGGTTGGCAGCTATGTAAATAAAATTCGAAACACAGTAAAGCCTTCGAAAATAAAACCTGCCTGTATCAGAATTCTGCATTAAACTGTCAAATTTCATTATCCAAGAGAAAATAATACAATACAATAGTAAATAAATAAAAGAAACTAATAAAAGAAAGTTTTTTGTCATCTCCAATTTGCATACCTATATTAATAAAAGACTCTACATGTGTTGTCGATGGCTAAGAAAATCTACCGCGAATAGAGATCAGAAAGTTTTAATAAGGATAAAAGATGGCAGATCGAAATGAACCTGGGGCTCAGATTTTTCATTTTTTGATAATTAGTCGAAATATAATTAAAATCTATAATGATAATCGCAAAATGCCGAGCTTTCTTTCTTCAAAGCAATCATGCCTTTGGATTTCTCCAGACGTTAAGCAGTTCTTCACACTGACCGATGTGTAGCGTTCGATTTTCAATGCATTTTGAAATTGGGATGGCGGGGTCCCCGTCGAGTTACAAGAAAAAGGGGGGGGGGGGAGAAATAAAGAAAAATCGTCTTATCTATCTGATTCCAATGGTATCTTTCTTTACTCTTACAAAACACCTTTTTATATGGCCGCGATTCACGTCAGTTTCTAAGTTTTCCCGTTTTTCTAAAGTTTAAAAATTTCAAAGAAAGAAGAAAAAACACCTATTAATACTTGGTACCTGATATTTTTCCTGGGTAATAATACTAAATACCATTTTTGGTATTTTTTCCGAATCTAATGATATCTCTGGTGTGAAAAAATATTAGTATTTACTATCTAAAAAAAATCTAAGTCATTTCAAGTATTCTCCAGAGATGTTTTTTTTCTCCCAGTTCACGTTTTCTCAAAATATCGTTTCCCGTCTCAGTGATATGTGCTTTGAATATAATTTCGCGTTTTAAAATAGAGAGGAGATGGTGCGCATTTTATATATTTTATCAATAATTTTTGGTCAGAATTGAAACTTTCATGTATCTAAATGCCAGAAATTAAATACATTTTCGAGGTTTTGCTCGAAAAATCAGATCGGAGCTTCGATATCAGTTGCGGTGTACGCCTCAGAAAGCATTAAGAGCCTCAACTCGAGCTTCGTTTGGATGAATTTTCATATAAAAATAAAAAGTCATACAAATTCGAGGTTGTATACTGCAGAAGGCAGTGCTGATGACAATATTAGGCTCGTTTGGAAAGATTTGCGTTTAAAAATATAAAGTCAAAACAAACCAGACAGTGCGTGGCACATCCGGTGTAAAAAATTTCGCTTAAAAATATAAAATCATTCAACATTGTATTTAGGCGTATTTAAGGTTGTTGTCATTTGCAATGTCGGGCGAGTTGGTTAATTAGGCATAGCATTGAAATTAAAAAATATTTTTTCATTTTTTTTCCATTCATATTACAGCGATCATTCTAGCTATAAACAGCCCTAACTTAATTAAGTCTAAATTGAACTTTTTTTTGCCATTCTAGTCTCTGGAGCGTTTGAGGTTACACACTGAGGTGACAAAAGTCATGGGATAGCAATATGCAAAAATATAGATGGCTGTAGTGTCGCTTACAAATTGTGTAAGTGGTCAGTGCCAGGGCAGGACTTTCATTTGTGTTCAAATGCTTCGTATGAGAAGGTTGATTATGTGATTATGGCCACACGACGAGAATTAACGGATTTCGAACGCGGTATGCTAGTTGGAACTAGAAGCATGCGACATTCAGTTTCGGAAATCGTCACGGAATTCAACATTCCGAAATCCAGTGTCAAGAGTGTGCCGAGAATACCTAAATTCAGGCATAACCTTCCATCATGGACAAAGCAGTGACCGACCGCCGGCACTTATGAGCGCAAAACTCAGTGTTAAACTTACGACGCGGAATGCCAAAACTTTCACAAACGGGTGATGCCTCATTTTACCATAGGCGTAACTAGTGGGTGGGCCGGGTGGGCCTGGCCCACCCCAGGTAGTTTCAGTGCCCACCCCAGAATTTCAAATTCAAGTGAAACTTTTATGACTACGATATAGTCAAAATTTTAATTTCTAAATGTTTGAAAGGTTACACAAACAAATGTATTTCTGATTTGTAAACTAATATAATCAAAGCGCATCATGCACACGCGAAATGTGAATGTGTGTGTGAGGGGAGGGGTTGTCAAAGGTGCAACAGCTATGAAGCCCGGAGCTAATACAGAAATATTATCTGAAGGCTCTTTGACACGAGGCGATGGGGGGGAAAGCATAAGCATGTGCTGTGGTCAGAGCCGGCGAAAAGGGGGGGGGGACGCAGGAGCCCGAGCTACATGCAACTTTTCTCTTACAAAATAACGACAAACTTAAGGGTGTATTCGAAAAAATATTTTTCCACCCTCAACAGCTCGAAATTTTCTGAGACATTTTCAGACTCATTTTTAAAAGTAAAAACATGAAACTTGCTGGGGTGATTTTTGAAGAGTTGTATAAGGTGCCGTGTGATTTCATTTTTCGCTCAATTCATTAGAATTTGATTTTTAAGCAATTATTTTCTCAGTATGACCATCTTTTTCATCCCCAGATCTCCCGCTTCCGGAAATTTCGGTTCAAAACGCCGATTTTGACAGCATTTTTTACAATATTTTCTGCATTTATCAAAAAATCGAGAAGCACGGCACATTATATAGTTTCTAAATAAGAGAATTTCTTAGTTTGATGCGTTTCAGAGCAAAAATGAATCAGAAAATAAGCAGTTTTTAAGGTAAGATTTTTTTTTCTATTTTTATCACTACACTTCGGGTACGGAAATGACCATGGGAAGTCTAAGAAGCGATAACTAACACCTTTCAGGCAAACCAGATGTCAACTTACTTTTTCATTAATTGTCCAGAAAGAGGATCATCTTGGCAGGGGGTTTCCTTTTAGATTTTTCGCAATTTCTCTGTGACTGTGTGTCTGCCTGTGGGGTAACTTTCAGTTTCTATGCCTAATTACCAGTGCACAAATAAATCCTGTACTTTAAAATATGGGAAGTGTTACTGTCATGTGGCCCTTCGCTTCGAATTTCAGACTGTATTTTCATCAAATTCTTTGATATTCTGTATAAATGGAGGTGCTTACAGGAAAAGGATACTATGTAACCAAATTGAAATTCCGAGCAAATTGAAATTAAAGCTTTTTGATGTAAATTTTATTGTTGTTTTTAACACTTTTGAACATAGTTGTAAAGTGTTTATGAATTCGGTTTGTCTGTCTGTCTGTCCGTGTCCGTGCTCTAACCGGATTGTGATTTACTGGAGGGCATTCGGGGCATGGGCCCGGGCCCCCGATTTTAGAGGAACCTTTAAGTTACATTATTCCAAAAAATAATAAACATATTTAAAATTTCAAAAATTATTAAGCTGTATGCATTATAGTTTTGCACTTAAAATGTTATAGGTGGCCGCTATTATATTTGTGCCCAGGGCCCCCAAAATCTGTAAGTCGATCCCCTACTCTAACTCGCGTGAATATGCTCGGATTGCCATGCAATTGACACATGTTATTCAGGTTTACTATGGCATGTTTGGTATTGAAAATGATGTGTATAGCATTTATAGTTCGTCTACAAGGACACTAAAAAAAGATCCGTTATATTACGGTGTATGAGGAAAAATCGTTTGCGGTGTATTTTAATGATGTTACACTATTTCAAACATACCGAAATTGATATATGTCACTGAAGTACACCAAAAGAGGCTTACTATAGAATATGGTGTGCATAGCATTCACCATTCATTTACAAGGATATATAAAAAATTCAGCTACTATGCTGTCTATTAACAATAATTGCTGGAAGTGCGTTTCCAGTTCTACTAAACTCCAGGTGAAACTAAACTCCAAAAAAACTTATCGACTTCAAAAACTTATCGACATTTAATTTTCAAATATAAAAATTAATAATAATATTTAAATTACTAATTATGCTCTGCATCCTGCGAGCTATGCTAGCCCCTCGCCTCGTCCCCTCCCGTTCAGACTTCGCAGCTTTTAAAAGCATGGTAATGTGCCCTGTTTTACAAATATTATAAGGTTATGGAAGATTGAATGATATTATTACCAACGGAAATTATCTTCTGTAATCGGGTTGCCATGCTTTTCCGTTTGAATAGGGCCGTAGGAATATTCCGTTTGAATTTTCGTTTACCATGGCCTCATCCACCGCTGTCACGACAGCTGACAGCTGTTTTTGGGATTTATACTTAAGATCAATTACTCATTTGAAAATCAGCTTCCACAAAAGGGTTAGGTTAAAAATCCTGCTGCCTCTCGGATTTTTATAATGACGCTATAGAAAATATTCTTCCTTTGGTTCCGAGGTTAGAAAACTCCATCTGGTTGGGAATAACATTCAGAACCACGGTAATGAAAAGCATTGTGTTTTGAAATTTTACGCTTATATATTAATTTTATCTTTTGATCGAGTTTTAGATATTTTCAGGAACAGGTATAGCTTATCCATGAAATTTTGTCTCTATTTTATTACACCATCATGCATATTTTCATGTTATTTTTAAAATGTAAATTGTTTATTTTAATTAATAAGTAAATACGAATATGTATTTATTGAATAGTAATTCGTATAAAATTAATCGAAAGTATTTTGCGCATGATTTACCTTTATTTATGCTGCATCAAGTAATAAAATATAAAACAAATTTGCTAGCCGCGCTTTTATTATACCGTGTGGTTCCAATGTGACGCCACATTAATATTGTCCAAAGAAAATCATTTTAAGTGCATAGTTTTATTATATGAAGTATTTTTTACCATTAATGCGTTTCACGTGTAATATTTTAAACATTTAAAGTTTTTGTTTCTTTTTTAATATTCACGTGCAAATATATTATTCAATTTAAAAATGTTTGGGAATATTATTATTTGAGATATTTTAAAATGACCACATTTTAACCACTAAAAGTTTTCCAGTCGTAATAACTTAATTAATTTAGGCATTTTACATATGGTGATACAGTGAAACTTCCTTTAAAGGCCACCCCTATTCAAGGGCCACCTCTATTAAGGACCAATATTTTTAGGAACGAAAAATTTTCCCATAGACATAACGTTAAATTTACTCCTATCCTTACTACCTACCCCTCATAAAGGCCATTTTTTCACATTTGCCTTAAATCCTAAACAGGTTTATTGAATTCCTGAACCAAAAGATAAGAGTTCAATAAACAACTGCACTTGAAACAAAAAAGACAGGGGAGATGGAGAGGATTTAATAACACAATGAATGGCCACAAACTTTTCCACAAGTGAGACAAACAGGTGTTCCTCACACTTTGTTTGACCTTTCAACCTGTAGAGGTTGGGTTGGAGGAGAAACTTGACCCTTTGTTGTTGGCACACAGAGGATAACAGGTTATCTAGAAAAACTGATTCCACATTTACTAAAACTGCGAATGCATATTGAAGTACAATTTTTACACTGAAATTTTATGCTCAGGCTTATGTAAAATTTAAAATTATGGCATCTACATCAAGCCAAAGAGTACATTTGGATTTGAATGACAAAAAGTTCCTAATTGTCATGATCAAGGAACATCTGAAGGAAAATTGGTTTCACAGTTTAATTGCAGCAATAATCAAATAAACAATATTGTTAAAAACAAAGAGAACTTAATGAAAGGATATGCATATTTTAAAAATCGCGGGATAAAAAGAAAGAGAAATGAAAAATTTGGTCACCCCTATTCAAGGGCCACTTCTCATAAGGGTCAATTTTCAATGGGACGGTATATTGCCCTTACAGAGAGGTTTCACTGTATTTAATATTTCCGCATTTTACATATGATGTAATTTTCCCCATTAAATGCGTTTCTCGTGTAATAATTAAATTTTCTAAAAATTTCTTACTTTTCATAATTCACGAGATACAATTTTTATGACGTAATTTTCCATATTACCTACTTTTAAGAGGTGTTCATTTAATTATTATTTAAATATTTCTTTCACTTTTTAATAGTCGCGTGTAAATATTTTTTTATTTGAGAGAAAGTATAATTATTTGCGCTGTTTTACCAATTGGCAGCAGTATAAAAAAATTACCTTTTCTAAATATAAAATAAAATATCTCTTGGAATGGTGGAAATTCGAATAGAAATATGAAAAAAAAAATTTTTTTAATTACTCAAATTACAAAAAATAAATGCAGTCTGCCCACCACGAGTTTGTAATGTATATCCTCAGAAAAAATTATTAAATTCCTATGTATAGTTTTTGCTCTTATAAAACTTTTTTAATGGAAGGATTTTGATGGAATTTAACATTAAATAGCTCTTAAAATAATTCTTTTATTTAAAAACTGCCTGCTTCAGCGTGTTTATCAAACATTTCTCTGTAATACTACAAATACTCTCTAATACTACCTCGTCTCAAAAAATTCATTTACGGCGGCGGCGGGGACAGCATTAGTTATTTTTTTAGGGTTTCGTTCGTCTGATGAAACCCTATTCGTCTCACTCCTCTGTCTGTCTGTCCGTCATAGAGCCCGTTCTCAGAAACTATATATGTTGGAGACTTGAAATTTTGCATACTTATAGCTGAACACCAGAGATCAAACGACAAATCATAAAATTTTGAAAAAGTCGTAATTAACGGACGTTATTAATTAAAAAATCCCAATTAAAAATTGGAACGGGTTTCATAATTCAGCAAAAGCATCTACTTTTTGTAAACTCGGGATTTTCTCGCAGAAATGATTACAAGCAGGTGTGGTTTTAACGGAAAATATGGACTGGCGACTCTTTTATGCCGCGATAACTTTTTTCTGTTCATCCTACGGATTCGAAATTAGGACCACAGGACGTGAAAAAAAAAAAAAAAAAGCTTTCAGAAATTCGAAAATTTATCTCGATCGTACCATAAAAACTCGAATAATCTTCAAAAATCGAGTAAAAAGAACTTTTATTTTCGTTCTTTGAAAATGTGACAGACGTCTGCTGTTTAGATTATGTGCCATCGACGGAAATTCCAAAACAGGTGGCTTTCAACGTACTAGTTGATTTTATATCGTTTTTATATTGTTAATTTGAGATTTGCTTCTTTCAAGCTGCAGGTCACGTGGCATGATACAGATAATTTTTATACTGCGATTTTTAATACCACCTACAAAAATTTTTAAAAATTGCTTTTAGAATTTTGGTTCTTCGCAACCGGATGTAAAATCGTACGCTAATTAATAATATGTCCATTTAAAAGAAATCAGCCCACAGTTTTTGGATTTATCAAAAAATCGATTTTTAAACTTTGAGATAGTTTATAAGAGATAATAATAATATTATAAAGTTAGCGTGCGTTGAATTTTGGTGAGGAGGAAGGGGGCTTTTTTTCTATTTTTTTTTTTTATCAGCTGTTTTTTTCGCTTTAAATGTGGTTTTTTCACTGAGCCGGCGTTTTTTCACTGAGTGCTCCTTTAAATATTATTTTTTAACCATTTGAAAGATAGAGATGCCTGATTTCAGACCACTTTCTTCTACAATTAAAAATTTCAATTTCTTCAAACTCATTTTTCCCCATTAAAAAAACACAGAGGGAGGCTTTGAGATAGTTTATAACACATAATACAAAATTTATATAGTGAGGGTGCGTGGAATTTGAATGGAGGGAGAGGAGCGGCTCAGGCTGGGACAAAGGCGCGCCATTTCCTCGATGAATGTGTTAAAATAAAAATTAAAAGTCAGAATCGATAAAATTCTTGCCTATTAACCTTAATAATGAGTTGTTACTAGTATTAATTCAAATTTTCCATTAAATTAACGAGTTTGGTCTCAATGCGGATTTATTAGACATTTCCCTTTCCCAACATACACACATGCACGCACACACAACAAGCGCACGCACGCACACACACACACACAAAGAACTTATAAGTTTGGGGGGCCCACCCCACAAAATACTTCTAGTTACGCCTATGCATTTTACCAATTAAAATTTTTTCCATAGCTAACGTCAGTCTCTCCAGTCTAAAATTTCTACATTGAACAGCACACTCATACCAGTTCTGGTTTTAAATTGTTTTTCTATTCGGGGTAGAGCCGGAATTGGACTTAATTGCTCCCAGGAAGTGTCGGGCAGGCAATTTGTTTTGTAAAAGTAGTGATAGCGATAATGAGCATCTGATAATGGAATCATTGTAAATATATCTTACAGATAAATATTTTCAAAAATCTACTTTTTATTATATAGCTTCAAAAATTATAATGTTTTTAATCCTCTTTTTTTCTTTTATTCTAAACTACATTAATTTTTTTAATGAATATTTATTTGAATGTCGAAAAGTCTAAGTATGTAATCATTAATGTTGCTATTGTGTACTTTGTCTTGTGAACACATAGTAATCTAACATTTCTTCATAAATATGTATGCAGTATTCTTTAAAAGTATTTTAATTGTATGTTAAGAAATTCGGAATTTTTTGTAGAAATTGAGTCGGGCCTGTTTTCACTCATTTTTGTGCAGGCCGGGTCGCGAACTGCGAAAATATAAACGGGCAGAGCCCGGGCCTGGAAATTCCGTTCTCTAATTTAAGGCTGTCCAACGCGCCTCCCGCGGACCTATGGTGGCGCCTTTTGAAAGTTTTCCTGGCACCCATTCGAATCTTTCCTCTTACTAGCTATTTTTAAAATTAAAAATCCACTTCAAAGTATGCCTTTAAAATCAATAATATCTGAATGGGATTATTTTAATTGTTACCAGTGATCGTTATTTAGTGTTAATTATTTTGTTATTAATTTGTTATTTAGTAGTTAAGGTTTCTGTCCCCTTCACCAACAAAACTTTTGAGATAGGTTGACCCTCTGAAAAATGTAATTTTAAGTTTATTATGATTTATATTTATGCAAATTATTTTTAAATAGTTTCTGAGTCGTTGGGGATTTATGCTTATGCCCGTGAGATGTATGTATGCATCCGAATAGTAAGTTTCATCTTATTTACGACAGAAATTTTGCAGTAAGAAGATTGCTATTTAAAAATGACAAAAACAGGTACAATTTAGCCCCTGTTGTAATATAACTGCACAATGTTTTACCTCTACTACGGGGAGATAATAGTGTTGCTTGTATCAGCCATGTGAATTATGGCGCCTTTCATTGTTTGCATCTATATGAGGTGCGCCTCTGTTTATTGAAAGATTAGATAGGTCTACATCTAAAACACTTATTAGAAGACGCAGAAGTAGAATGAAACGAAATAAATAATAATAATAATAAAATAAATATCTTTTAGAAAGTTTGTCTCGGGCAAATTTACAAAACATAATTCAGATGTCAAGAAAATGTAATATATTTTAGTTTAATTAAATTAAGAATTTTTTAAAGAATTTGCTCTTCAACTGAAATCTATGGCGCCTTTACTACTTCGGCGCCTGTGTGCGCCGCACACTTTGCACACTGGGTCGGCGCGCCCCTGGTTACCGTCGAGGCAAAATAATAGGCTCCCAGTAAAATTATTCAATTTTGGTCGTCTAACAGGATCGGCCGATTTTATATTTGTAGTATATGCCAATCAATTTCTTTCATAGATCAATTCGATATTCTGCCGACGTTAGCATTTGACCTATAACTAGAGGAATAGTCAGTTATTGTCGAGAAAACATCGCGTTAATCTCTCTATTTGATTACCGTTTATTTACCGACAATTCTTATAACAGCCCGAAATTTAGCCGATATCTCTTGCTGTTGGGGTAGGCTTTTTCCTTCTCCAAACTACTAGCCTTCAAGGCGAGCAAGTTGATTGGACACTCGTGCGCGACTCGGATCAGAGTTCAATTCTAGTCAGCGTGTGATTTTGAAGGGGGAAAAAATACTTTTTACGTGCGTTCGTAATTATATAAATACGTAGCACCTATAGTAGGGTGGAGCGGAATTTTTTTTTTTTTAATCAAAAACGGGTAGGTGCCAAAAGTTGCCTTTATACTAGTACATCATCTACGTGCAATATTACCGCTGAAGAAAAATCGCTTGAGTCTGAAGCTTTTGGTCCAAAAGTCGAAATTTTGGGTAAAATTTGACATTTTTTCAAAAAAATAAAAAAATTCCTATAGAGCTGGTTATTATTTAAAAGTGTTACTTAAACCTTTATTATTAATGACTTAACATATTTAAACGATAAAACGATATCTTTGTTCTGTATAACTGCAATAAAACTGACAAATTTTGGTGAAAAAAAGGCGTTGCCACTCTGTTGTGTCATACAACTAATTGTTGTTTAGAATACAGCTCTTACGTAGTTGCTTTCAAATCGACCCAGGAAGTATCATGTGGAGGTGGCTGCATTTCTTGACACAACAGTGCATAGCTCGACCACCCTTCCATCTAAGCACAACGTTTTATTTATACATTGAATTGTGATTTTTTATCAAAGACTGGCATAAGTTTTCTATATATCAAACTAGTCCTTCTCTTCTTTGTATCCACAGACGTTGGATGATGCTGCTGTGGTACTCGTTCACGTATATTTCTACTGCTTGTGTATGATAAGGTAAGCAGAGTAATGCAGTGGAATCAATGGAATCTATTCAGCCGCCTAGTATCTTCCCCAAAATTGCATCCAGTTACTGCATAGTGATTGGGAGTTCTGTTCCTACAGCATTTTGCAACATTTAGGTATTTCATCTTTGAGTATGCCATCATTTACTCTACCTCTTCCATTTTTTATATGCTGATAAGCTTGTTGTTTAATGTGATGGCGATCGCCAGAAAGCATTGCAATAAGAATTTGCACTCGATGTGAAAAGCAACCATCGTCCTAAATAAATTTTTGTAGTATTTGTTTTTTGCCGTTTTCTGTGATGTTTAGTAGCCGAGTAATTTCCCATAAGTTTTTAGATCAATTTTTAGATGTGGATTACATTACCATCCTACGGCATAAACTTGGATTACATGCTTTTTGAGTGAACCTACGGACTCTGGTGGTTAGTCAGTGCTTATATAAAGGCGAATAATTTTATTCGTCTTTGTGAACTCTCTTGCGTAGGACAAGTTTCTTGGGTTCCTATTCGCTTGTTCTTCTGAGCAATATCTTGATGAAATAACTTTGCAAATGTCTAGCAGGTATTTCTGGTATGTGCTGAGTACTCTTTTCTCGATTTCAGGAAATAATGTTTGAAAATTACTCTCTATGGCTTCACAAAATTGAAATACGAAGGGAATATCACGTGGACAAAGATTTTCCTATTGGTCTGGCGAATACCTGTGGGTTAGAATCTAATTTTTGCCAACGATCTTGTCTAATAAATGATGCAGAGGAAATTCACTAGACTTGGAAGTGGCATATGATCAATTGTAATGGTTCATTCTAAACATGTCCCTCGCAGAATGGATGACAACGACGAACAGAATTATCCGCCTTCAAATGAACATTCACTGCCCATCAGAGTCTCTAGATTCACTCAAAAAGTACAATGTAATCTAAGTTTGGCCCCAGGATAGTTTACAATCAAATGTAATGCACAGCTAAAGAAGGGATCTAAAAGCTCATGGGAAATTACTCGGCTACTAAATAACACACAAAACGGAATAAAACAAATACTAAAAAAGGTTTATTTAGGACAGTGGTTGCTTTGCATACGCAGAGGAAATTCTTACTTCAATGTTGTCTGATGATCGCCATCACATTAAACAGCTAGCTGCTCAGCATATAATAATTAAAAGATGAGAGTAAATGATGGCATACACAAATCTGAAATATCGACAATCAACTTTGAAGCGGATAATTATATAAATCTAATTCATTGGAAATGTGTTGTGGTAACAGAATCAGTAATCAATATGCATTTATCGGGTGCAATCTTAATGAAGATAATAGACGGCTGAATATATTACATTAATATCATCCGCACAGCATTACACTGTTTGTCTTCTCTTACACATCAGTAGAAAAATACGTAAAGGAGATCACAGCAGCAGCATCAAAAGTCTGTGGATCCAAAGAAGAGATAGGTTGATACATAGAAAACTTATGCCAGTCTTTGATGAAAAATCGCAATTCAATGTATAAATAAAACATTAAGTTCAGATGGTAGGATGGTCGAGCTATGCACTGTTGTGACATGAAGTGCACTCACTTCCACGTGGTACATCCTGGGTAGTTTTGAAAGCAACTAGGTAAGAGCTGTATTCTAAACAACAATTAGTTGTATGACACAACAGAGTGGCAACGCCTTTTTTTCACCAAAAGTTGTCAGTTTTGTTGCAGTTATACAGAACAAAGATATCATTTTATCGGTTAAATATGTTAAGCCATTAATAATGAAGGTTTAAATAACACTTTTAAATAATAACCATCTCTATAGAAATTTTTTTAATTTTTTAAAAAAATGTCAAATTTTGCCCAAAATTTCGACTTTTGGACCAAAAGCGCAGACTCAAGTCATTTTTTTTCTGCGGTAATATTGCACGCAGATGATGTACTAGTATAAAGACAACTTTTGGCACCTACCCGTTTTTTATTTTAAAAAATTAATTTTTTTCGCTCCACTTTAACCTATAGTCGTCGTTCAGTCCGTCTGTCTGTCTGTCCGCATATAACACAGCAAAAACTACCCAACCGAATGGTCTGAAATTTTAAATATATGATTTTTGCAAAATTTTGTCGAGCCATTTAAAATTTTATGAAAATCGGATGTATAGTTTAATTACAGGGACAGTCGAAAGTTTTTCTTTACATTACGGCCAATGGGAAAAATTATTGCAAGTGCATTTGAATGATGTTAAAGCCTTCCGAATGGTCTGAAATTTTAAATATATAATTGTTGCAAAATTTTGTCGAGCCATTTCAAATTTTATGAAAATCTGATGCATAGTTTAATTACAGGGACAGTCAAAAGTTTTCCGTTACATTACGGCCAATGGGAAAAAATTATTGCAAGCGCATTTTAATGATGTAAAATCCTTCCGAATGGTCTGAAATTTTAAATATATAATTGTTACAAAATTTTGTCGAGCCATTTCAAATTTTATGAAAATCGGATGTATAGTTTAATTACAGGGACAGTTAAAAGTGTTCTGTTACATTACGGGGAATGGGAAAAAAATATTGCAAGTGCATTTTAATGATGTTACAGACTATGCACTTCTGAAGTGCAAAAAAATGTACATTCAGTACAATATGGGGTGCAAAAAATAATTATAAAACTAGTTATAGTACGAACGCACCTCATTTGCTACGTTTGACGAGCAATTTCCAACTTGTTTAAATTGGGCCTCTTGATGAGTTTTTAATTAAGATCCCAGATAATTATTGGAAATTTAAAATTCTGAGTCTCAGGAGCATTAGGAGAGGGCTTGGACTATCTTCACAAAAAGTTTCAGCTTCGCACGATCCGTAGATTTCGCTAGCCATCGCACACACACACACACATACACACACAGGCAGACACACAGAGAGAAACTTTCTTTTATTAGTATTAGATATTAATTTAAATAGTGTTGTTACACACCAAGAATTACACAATATGACACGAATTCCTAGTGATAACGGGTTTACAGAATAAACATTGAATTGACAGATTTTTTTCTTCTTTTTTTTTTTCGGTGTGTGTAGTCTATTAGCTGTGATATTTTCCATATAAAAAAGAATAAACGAGAAAATAGTTTTTAACCCTTAACTGGAAACGTGCCGTCTGTGAGACGGTTGCGTTTACATATCTGCCCTTAATATTTTCTCTCTCCGACATTCAAAACGATTTTTATGCTGTTATATTAAAAAATTGGTCATGTTAATGCATTACTATTAAAGATTAAATGTTTAAGTTCACTATTTGGTAAATTATTAAGTGTTCCTTTGTGCACGGAATTTTCACGTTTCCGGTTAAAGGTTAATATAGAAAAGAGACACTATTAGAGAAAAATATTACATTTTTGTGTATTTATTATGAGTCTGTTTTAAAATCAGATTAATACATTTTTGAAAGGTTTTTTTATTATTATTAAAGGGGATTGATCTGTGTATTAGAAGTCTGCACGGACCCGGGCCAGCCCGCGTCCGCGTCGGGCAGGTGAAATGAAAGCAAACTTTCAAACGACCTGGGCCAATGGAAAAATAAAATAAACTGGCCTGGCCGATAAAAAAAATTAAGCGGACCAACCGGCTCTGTATAAAAATTTGAAAGGATCAAACTAAGTCGATAAAATATGAACAATTTTCATGGGTATGACTGGGGGTAGAATATACAGCTCATATTCAAAATATTAGAATAATTACTTTTTTTTGCAAACTGAAAATATCGTTTGGCAAATTTAATGTCTTTTTATGCAAATATGCAAACGATATTTTTATTAAGAACTTATTGTTGATTAAGCTTATTTATTATCTTAAAATTAATATCATTTTTGAAAAGATTAATTGAAAAAAAAATTATTTTGAAAAGTCAAAATATTAGAATATTTATTCAAGTGGTTCAAATTATTAGAATATTTCACATTAATTCTCCTTTAATTATCACCAATTCATAACTGGTGGCATCATGGATTAAATTAAGACGATTTTATTTAAAGTCAATATTCTCTTTGCAGTTTGTTTGCTTTTTCGTCTTAAAATGGGTCGTGTGAGTGATACTCCTGAATCTATTAAACTTGGGTGGCTGATTTGTGTTGGCACGGTAAAATTCAATGTTATATAGCGAATTTTTTACACTGTTCGCAATCAAGCGTTAATAAAATACTAACACAATATTAAAAAAATGGAAAATTTCAAAATAATCGCAGAAACGCCGGCGGAAACTAAAAACATCTGCTAGAGATGACAGGAAACTGAAGCGTATAGTTAAGAAAAACCGTTTTAAAAGTGTGCGATTCTTGCACCGAAAATGGAAAGAAGAAGGAGTTGAAGTTTCTACATCGAGAACATTAAGACGTCTCCATAAATTTAAGTTTGAATCTCGTGTACCGAAAACAAAACCTCTCATGACTGCGAAACAAAAGCGTATAAGATTGAATTGGTGGAAATCAAGACGTGTATGGAGCGAAGAGGATTGGAAAAACATATTAGTTAGTGATGAAATTATGTTGTATAGACACAAAACATACTTTCATCACTAAATAATATATTTTTCCAATCTTCTTCGTTCCATAAACGTCTTGATTTACACCAATTGGATCTTATACATTTTTGTTTTGCAGTCATGGGAGATTTTGTTTTCGGTATACGAGATTCAAACTTAAATTTATGGAGCCGTCTTAATGTTCTCGATGTAGAAACTTCAACTCCTTCTTCTTTTCATTTTCGGTGCAAGAATTGCACACTTTTAAAACGTTTTTTCTTAACTATACGTTTCAGTTTCCTGTCAGCTCTAGCAGATGCGTTTGGCTTTCGGCCGCCATTTCGGCGATTATTCTGAAATTTTCCATTTCTTGAATATTGTGTTAGTATTTTACTAACGCTTGATTGCGAACAATGTAAATAATTCCCTATATAACATTGATTTTTACCGTGCCGATACAAATCAACCATACGAAGTTTAATAGAATCAGAAATATCACCCACACGACCCATTTTAAGACGAAAAAGCAAACAAACTGTAAAAAGAACACCGATTTTAAATAAAATCGTCTGAATTTAATCAATGATGCCACCAATTATGAATTGGTGATAATTAAAGGAGAATTAATGCGAAATATTCTAATATTTTGAACCACTTGAATAAATATTCTAATATTTTGTCTTTTCAAAATATTTTTTTTTTCAATTAATCTTTTCAGAAATGATATTAATTTTAAGATAATAAATAAGTTTAATCAACAATAAATTCTTAATAAAAATATCGTTTGCATATTTACATTAAAAGATGTTAAATTACCAAACGATATTTCCAGTTTGTGAAAAAAAAGTAATTATTCTAATATTTTGAATATGAGCTGTAAGTGCTACTTAATACAGAAATATAACATGTCCAGCATGGAGATTGGCAAAGGGCAGTTACATCGTTTCTGAGCCTAATTTTTTCAACAGATTCAGATGGAACCGGTATCAGGCTCAGGGGCGTAGCTACCGTGGAGCAGTTGGAGCAAACTGC
The DNA here is from genome assembly GCA_963932465.1 of Maratus speciosus. Taxonomy (NCBI): domain Eukaryota; kingdom Metazoa; phylum Arthropoda; class Arachnida; order Araneae; family Salticidae; genus Maratus; species Maratus speciosus. Next base: position 118,061,648 of record OZ010788.1, on the reverse strand, counting down.
TCCAGGCGCACGAATCCTAAGGGCGCAAAATTAGAAAGAGCGAAATATACATTTGTAAAAATATTTTCATATTTTTTTCATTATTAATCAGAAATTATGGATGATACAGCCGTCATAGTTCTATGATATTTTACCTTGTGTTTAACCTCAATTATTTCGATTTAAAACATATTTTTATACACAGTTAACAGAAATTACTTTTATTAGCGAAGTTTTAATTTTAATTCATAACTTATTGCAGCCTTAGGTAACTTCTCCAACACCATTTCAGCATGCCGGATTTTTTCCCCTGTGACTTTTTCGTAGACGGCAACTGAAGATTTTCAAATCTTCAAGTAATCAAACTTATTTACAGGGCTCTCATTGGTTACTTTATTGGCTACCACTATTTCCAAACAATAAATTTCCTGGTACATTTCTATTGAAAATGTTTTAGAAATTTATCATGATGATTACTGTACGGAAATAGTGGTAGTCAAAGAAGTCACCACTGAGAAACCTATGTTTACGATGTAACAGCCTTAGCAATTTAGTTATTTTACGATTTGAAAAAAAAAATAGTTTAAGTAGAAGAAAATTATTGACTATATTACAAACGAAAAAAAAAAAAACGAAAATTTTAAGTTTTTTTTTGTGTATCTTTGCAAACTAAACATTCATCAATGCAGATTACAAAACATTAAGAGCCGGATTTATGCATATTCCACATCAGTCCAAGACGACAAACTTTAGATGGGGTATGAGGGGGAAACGGCAAATTAAATTTTGTGCATATATTGTTTTTGAGATTTTAAAAATATGGTAAATCTGAAATACAGAATTGATAAGCATTTCCATCAAAAAGAGAGAAAAAATTAGGTATCAAATTTAGTGTTCCTTAGGACATGATTATCGCTGATGCAAATTTATATAATTTTTTTCGAAAAATATTTTTCCAGATTAAACCTTATTTAATCGCAGAATTTATGATTAAATAAGGCAAAACATTTTTTGAAAATTGTAATGTGAGTTTATTGAGACCGTAATCAGACTCTGCCCACACACCACCACCATCCGATATCGCATAATTAGTAGTAGTCAATGAATTTTGGAATAATAAAATGAAAAAGAAAATCTGGAGTTACTTCAACTGCGTGTTCAAAAACGTATAACAATGAATAAAAACTTAGATCCTAATTTTATGCAAAGGTGAAATATTTCCACTAGTGATAAAGGCCCAGTGTTTTAAAGAAAATGTGCACTTTCATTCATAAGGCTTAAAAAATTTTCAAATGGCCTAATTTTCAACAAATTTTCATTCTGCACATGCTGAAACAAGGCCTATAAGTTTAAAAAATAAGAAAAAATAGGATTGTACCAAATGAAGTCAAACTCTGGCACACACAGGCTGGCCCGCTAGGCAACTGACCTGCGGGTTGGTGAGACCTAAACCATGTGATGCTGTGCTCCCCCTGAGTTGAAATAATAAATGTTACAAAATTTTCTATAAGCATTAGATTTGAACAGTTGTAAATTATTGAATAATTAAAAAAAAATAACTTTTTTGAAGATTTTTTCTATTAATGATTTTTTTTTATCTTTGCAAAGCAGAATTGAATTTTCTTTGGAAGTTTCTTCGTTTCAGAGGACCATGCGTCGTCTCTATTTCAAAATATGTATACGAATTTTTTTATATAGTTTTTTGTAAAATCATTTATTATGTATTTGATTGAAATGTGTAGAAGTCGTGTATTCGTACAATGCTGTGTTTGTAAATTAACCTATATAAATGTTTATTATATTGATTTTTCTCTTGATGAAAGAAAAATATATAAAGAATATTTTCGACCAAAAAAAAGTCAGAAATTACACTTTAATATAAAAACGGGACTGTTTCAATATTGTCTATAAGTGTGATGATCAAAACGGTGGTCTGCTATTTTGTATATACGTTAAATCAGGACTGTTCATGTTCAACCGTTTGAAGGTCATTTTTGCGCGCCTTCAATTATACCCTGTCGCTAGTTTTTTTTTTTTTTAATACAGTATATTCTGCCTAAGGCGGATTCTGCATAAAACGGAAATTTGTCTTACATAGAACTTTAGACAGAGTTTACTCTATAAAAATCTCTTACTTTGATTTAAAATGAAATTAAATATTCGTACGTTTCTTTTTATTACTAGCAGCATTAAGATTTTTTATCCTTCCGCTGCAAAAAAAGTTTAAAATAGGTTTAGACAATCTTTCTTATTTAGTACTAAAATTCTTCTATACTTAGAATCCGACACAAGTCATTCGCAAGCTAATTTTAAACCAATGGGAACGTTCATTACAAATTTCTCATTTTTAGTATTTTTAAATGCCTTTTTCTTTGCATTGAATATATGAGGTCAATGACTAAATGATTATCTTTATGCTGTTTCGATTTTGTTTTCTAAGAACACTATCACCGGAAAAAAAACGAATGGTAATGGATATTATTGGTTTCTAATAGCAAAGTGGTACAATAATGAATTTCTAAAGCGTTGCGCCCTTCAAAAATCCAAGGTCTGCATATTTGACAGTGACCAAGTCCGACCCTGCGTGCAGTAGCGGCTCCACAAGGGTTCACAATAACGTTTCTACCAGAATATAGCTATATAAAATTTGATTTGTTTTAATCGTGAGATTTTCTACGATTAAACAAGGAGAAATTTTTTTGTGAAATTACTAACAGTAAAGTGATTGTGAACTCCTTGTTGAGCTGCTACTGTCTGTCTAGTCAAATGTTGTAGTATAAGATGAACGTGAGCAATAAAAATAATTTAACTGAGATATAAGAGAAAATATTGGTCAGTTATCGTCACAGAATGGTTGAAAAATAGTTTAGATACCAAATACGTCGGTTGATTTCTTCGAAAATTAATACAATACTTGCGACAGATTTATAACATACCTGCCGACATCATCAAAAGATCATCAAATCGTGCTCTGGGAATCTGAAAACGTGGGGAAATTCAAACATACACGCATACATACACACATACATATTAAACCATTGCAAAACTTGTGAGAATGGATTCAAGAGTATTTGAAAATGTAAAAATATACCATTATTTTCATTTTTTTAGTGTGATTTCAATGATTTCCTAATTCCTTCCTTACATTGTATATGTGTATGGAAAGTAAAAACTGCAATCTTGAGTTATATACACCGGTGAGCAAAAATTAAGGACGAAGCAGATAAATTAGCATAAAAGCCCAACAAGGCAACAGAACGGACTGAAAGGCCGATCAGGAGATACACATTGGACCGATGCTGTTGGGAATGCGGATATATGGCATATAACGTAAGAGGTGGAAGTCGCAAGAGTATAAAGCACAGATGCGATAGACACTCAGCAATTCGGTGAAATATATTGCACGGTGTACAGTGATTTCAACGACGGTTTGTTGCTACTACTGTGTGATATGGCCAACAGCCAATCCAGGATATGTCATCTGGATGACTTTACCATATGTCGCATCATTGGGAGGTTCGAAGAAGGTCAAAGTGGGACAGAAGATTTTGGGATCATCACAGCATCGTTTTACGAGCCTGTAAAGCATTTCAAATGATAGAACAAGCTGTCCGAGTGTTCAGCAGTGGCCGTCCACGTTCAACAACAACAGAAGAAGGCCGCAGCGCTATATTGTCCTAAGGCGAAAAGAAACAGGCAACAGACAGCTGGAGAAATCGCAAGGCACATGGAACAGACTATTGGACGTCAGATATCACGTTTTAGTGTGGTCAAGAGGCTGCACAAAGGTGGTCTATACGCACGTCGAATAGTGCGGTGTGTACCATTAACGACTGCTCATCGGAGACGGTGGTTTCTGCGGCGCCAGGAACACAAGAACTGGACATAACAGGGGTAGGGTCGAGTACTCCTTATGGATGAGAGCCAATTTAGTCTTACGAGCAATTCTGGATATATACGCAACTGGAGAGAGCAAGGAATACGCAATAACCCATCCAACAGCATCGAAAGGGACCGTTTTGAAGTTGCCGGAGTTAACGTTTGGGGCCGTATCACGCTTGGCAGCCGTTGGAACCTCCACGTCTTCCAAGGAGATTCAGTAACTGGTAGCCGCTATTGAACTGAGATTATCTTGCCAAACGTGTGTCTTTTTAGATGTGCTGTGGTTCCATACTTCCTCTTCATGGGCGACAATGCTACACCTCATCGTACAGTGGCTGTCGCAGAGCTCCCGGAGAGTAAAAATATACAACACGTGGATTGGCCTGCAAGGTCCCTGGACTTAAATCTCATAGAACACGTGATGGGATCTTCTCGGGAGACGCTTGGCAGGGTGTGACCAGGCGCCAGCAACGATTCCGTAGCTTCAATTGGGGTTAAAAGCGGAATGGTACTATGTCTCAACAGCTCCTTGACAACCACGTCTTCAGTATGGACAGACGTTGTAAACCTTGCATCGCAGTCAGGGGTGACCATATTCCCTATTAAAGACAGAATTGAAGAGCTGAGTGGATGAACATGTTATGCTACATTTTCTATTTTTTTTTATCTTTTGGATAAAAGCGTTATGAGGTATCCTATCACATAGTGAAGATAAAATACTAAGATTCTAATTAGTCTTGAAGATTTAAGACATTATTCATTAATATTTAATGTTTAATAATGTCAATAATATTAATAATTTTTAATATTTGAGAATTAAATATGAATAAGTTATTCTGAGAGAGTTTAGTACCATACCTGTTAATATTTTAAACACATGGTATCAAACAGAAAATAAATCATTAAAATTTACAGTAAAATCTTTCACTTCAAACTTCTTCAAATGTAATTTTTGTTACTTAACATGTTCTTCCACTTAGCTCTTCAATTGTTCCTGCCAGGTGCCTGTCAGATAGACATTTCTGTCTTCTCTGCAGTTGTGACCCAAGTTCCCTTTTCAATAAAGTGTTTTTCTATCCTTTTGATTTCTTGTTTAGATGGTTTTGATCACTTGTACCATATTTTCACATCTTGGAGAATTTATGGTATGATATTTCGGTCGATGTGGAAAACTTCTGTATGATGTTTCATTTGGAAAACCATCTGACCTTTAATTTTTGCACACCAGTGTATAAGGGTGTCAATTAGGGTTCTCGTTGCAGGGGGACCAAAATGTTTCATTTGGGGAGAAAACGGAAGACTGAAATCGCCAAATTGCAAGAGGTGTTTTTTTTCTTTCGGAGACACTCTCAGTCATGTTATTGTACGATTAAACCTTTACTGTGTAACTCATTATTCTTGTTTTTATATTCTTACAAGGAGAGGGCCAATCTTGCTAATCACAGACTTTGATTATTTTAATATATGTTGTAGGGTAGAGACCCCTTAGTGTTAGGTTCAACAGATTTTATCCAATGCTCCTTGGTTCTTGAAAAACTGGGAGGGGGTCTAATAATAGTACACAACTTAAATACTTACTTTGCAACCGCAGTGATAGGTTGGTCGTAGCTCAGTTGGTATGGCGTTTGCGGACTGATCCGCGGGCCCGTGTTCGATACCTGAATGCGCTGCATTTGTTTTTCTCGTTTTTTGTTTTATAAATATACTTGTAAGTATAATTAATAATCTCATTGTCAATTAAAATTTATAATATTGTATATCAATTATAATTTTAACCTATTTAATTTTTTACTTTTAACTAAATAGTTGTATAAAACATCATAAAACTGTTAACTTTTTAAAAATCACTTTTAAAATGTATTTCATATATTCTTTATCGATGCAATGATAGTGAGCAATTGTGTCAATTCGTGATTTTAAAGAAATACCTTTTACGCATTGCTTTAACAAAGGAAGTCAAAACGATAATACTATTATTCTGTTTTTAAAGTAACAAGCATAATTATATTAAAAATTAGCATCAGAATTAAATTACAACCGATTTTTTGCATATTAAAGATTTTTAAATTTGTAATACGCATGCTTGCGCTTTCAATTATTTTGCTTTCACCTTTATCTTCTTTCTGCTTTTATTTTTATTTTATTTGAATATTCTTTTATTTTACAATAACTAGATGGCGCCACAACAGATTTTGTCACGATTTTGGAATTTTTATCATTCAATAATAGATCCAATTTCTTTTTAAACCTCTTTAAAGGATGAGAAATAATAGTTTAAATATAAAAAAGATAAATTTAAGTTTGTTAACATTATAATTAATGTAGGATATTAAAATTTGTAATTTAAATTATCAAATTATACTTACAAGTATATTTATAAAACAAAAAATGAGAAAAACAAATGTAGCGCGTTCGGGTACCGAACTCGGGCCTGCAGATCAGGCAGCGAACGCCGTACCAACTGAGCTACGACCAACCTATAATTGCGGTTGCAATGTAAGTGTTTAAGTTGTGTACTATTATTAGACCCCCCCCGGTTTCTCAAGAACTAAGGAGCGTTGGTTAAAATCCGTTGAACCTGACACTAACGGGTCTCTACCCTACAACATATATTAAAATAATCAAAATATGTGATTAACAAGGTTGGCCCTCTCCTCGTTAGTGTTTTTTAGCGGCGAATCTATTACTACAATTATTTGGATTTGTCTAGTTTCTCTTAAATGATTAGCGAAATTACTCAAATTAGCAAAAGCCAGTGAGAAACCCGCTGTCAACTTTTGTCGTTGCCCATTGGCTAATTTTCTAAACCATTAGCTGTGGAAATATAGTTCCAATAGTAATAAAGTTTTAAAGTTGTTCTTCATCCTCTTAAAAGTAATTTATGTCAAAATAGTTATTTTTTAAAAGTTACGAGGTTTACATTTTTATTCGGTCCCTGATGTGTTCTATAAGTTATATTTAGAAAAATCTTCTCCGTATACAGGTAAAATAATAAAAAAAAAATTTGTATGACCAAAACTTATCAAGTTATGATATTTTGAATTTTGTGGAATTTTTGTATTTTCTGACACTAAAAACAATTTCATCCATATGCAAAAAGTAAAAAAAAAATCTTGACAATAGTTGGTTTTTTTATTATTTTCTACAATTCTTCGAAATCTTTGAAAAGAAAAAAACAGATATTAAGGGCAGCAGATTGTACTGGCTAATTGGCCGATTTAAAACGAAAATCCCGCCCAATTCTCAGAAAATATTGGTAGGTACTCCATACTTATAGAATTATAATTCATTTCCTTATTTTTAATAATTCGTATTTAATACGTGTTTAAATATTCTGACTTTCAAATAAAAGTGAGGTTTTAAATCGAATTAAGATTGTTATATAAATTTTAAAGTAAAAAAAAAGTCACAGAACTTTTTTCGGGTGACAAGAGGGCGCACCAACTGCACATGCTCCAGGGCGCTGAATATGTAGCTACGCCACTGATCAGGCTTACATATTTCTCACTCAGACCGAGCCGGAACTGAATTTAATTATTCCCGGGACTTATCGGGCAGGCATTTTGTTTTGCAAAAATAGCATAATAGCGATAAGGAACTTTTGTTAACGGAATCTTTAGAAATATAACTTAATAAATTACAGAGAAATATTTCAAAAATATCCATTTTTTTATTGTACAGCTTTAAAAGTTATGATGTTTTAACAATATTTTTTATTTTATTCTAAACTACATTAATGTATTAAATGAATCTGTATTTTATATGCAATAGCCTAAGGTCTATGTGATCGTCAATGTTGCTATTCTGTGCGCTGTGACTCGAGAACATTATAGTAATCTAAAATTTACTGTAAAATTTTCTCATAATTATATACGGATTTCTTTAAAAGAATCTTAACTGTACGTTAACAAAAGTCGGAATTATATAGTTTTACTTTATATTTACCTATTTACAGACATTAAAACAAATTTTTCACACATAAGAATCATGTAGATGTCATTTTTAAAAGTACTTAACTTTCTTCCGGACAGGAGAAGTCAGTCTTTAAAAACAGTCATACGTATTATAAACAGTTCAACAGTCAACAGTCATAAACGCATGATTGTTTTAAAGACTGACTTAACTTTCTTCCGGACAGGAGAACTCAGTCTTTAAAAACAGTCATACGTATTATAAACAGTTCAACAGTCAACAGTCATAAATGTATGACTGTTTTTAAAGACTGACTTCTCCTGTCCGGAAGAAAGTTAACTACTTTTAAAAATGACACCTACATTATTTTTATGTGTGAAAAATTTGTTTTAATGTCTATAAAAAGGTAAATATAAAGTAAAACTATATGATTAAATATGACATTATTGTAACAAAAACTAAAATCGGATTTTTTTTGTAGAAATTGAGTCGAACCGGACCTACCGCGAAAATGTAAATGGGCCTTTTAGCTTTTACGCCGGACAGGGCCAAGATAGGTTTCGTTCGGACCGGGCTGGTCCTCGGTCTAGAAATTCCGGCCCGTGTAGGCTTCTACAGTGCATTATTATTTTGGACAACATGGAACCGAACTTTTCTCGTCTGTCCAACTATTTCCTTAAGGTTAAACCTGTATAAGACGGAAACCTGCATAAAACTAAGTATGATTATTGTAGAACCGGGCTTCGACTACTTACTTCGACTACTAACTTCGGGCTACCCAAAGTTTTTCTTCACATGAAACAGTGAGATTGGCGGTCAAAGCCCGGCTAGTTCTAAGTAATTTGATAGACCTTGAATTTCCATGAAAATATATTAAAACAATAGTGAAGGTCCATGAAAATATATTAAAACAATAAGGAAGGTCTTAAAAATCTTTTATACACATGTCCATTAATTTTATGAATATGGATAATTGATTATGATGTGTCTCGGGCCGCAAATTAAAGGTCGCCAGGCCGCAGGTTGAGTTTGAGGTATGAGTGTGCCTGGTCTAGACCAACGCGAGCAGCTAAAGAAAGAAACATGGAAAGGAAAGCAGAAAGGATACATAATACTCATATTAAATCCCAATGCGTGATCAATCAATATGATTCAATGTTGGTCAATCAATTATACACCAATCAACCTGATTCAATATTGATCAATCAATTGTAGATCAATCAATATGATTATTGATATTACTATTTTCAAATGATATATATTTATCTATATATTTCGTTTATGTACTAAATGCGTACATAATGATGATTTAACATTTCGTGCACCCACATTTTCGTGAAAGTTTAAATTCACACAGACGGACGGACAATCAAAGCTGAAATCTTTGAGTTGAAATGGAATATATATAAAATTTATTCTGAAAATTAAAAAATTGGTTACGTTGGTCTATTTTATATCTTTGAATCTCCTTTTAATAGGATCTGAACTACACGAAAGAATCATCTGAAAGATCGAAAATAATCTTGATTAAGATGGGTAAGTTTCGAAATTTCAAATATATAATAACAACTTAATGCACTGATTATTCTGTAAAAAAAATAGTTGCCTAATAGGAAAAAAGTAGTAACATAACAGAATTGATACTGACAAAGGAACCTCTTTTGGTGAACCTCACATCTAGCATTGAGACCTGATGCATCTTATAGCCCTATAGACTAAAGTTAGAGAACCGAAAAAAATTACCTGCGAAAATCGCATCATATGTATTTTTGTATATATTTAATTTTAAAGTAATTTTAATTGTTAATTTCAAGCCAAAAGCCAGTTAAGTTGCCAAATATTGGTGCTATGAATCCAAATCACTATACTCCCACATGTCTGAGCACAATCCGCAGCAGACGTCTATGACATTCGACCCGGCAGTGTTGAATTCAGTGGGTGGCCCGGGGGGGGGAGCATTCCACTCCCCGGAGCAATGAGGTGTCCCCCCAGGAAGATTTGAGATTTTGTGTTTTCAATGGTCAAAAAGTGCAATCCCCCCCCCTTCCCCCGGAACTCTGTAATGCCCCCTCCGGAACTTTATAATGCCCCCTCTGGAACCACTGAAATCTCCCGCAGAAAAGTGCCCGAATTCAACACTGCGGCCAGGATTGCCGGAAAACATTCTACAGTCACGAATAAAGCCAATTTTACGCCGCAAAAAAAGCAATTATAATATTCCATTTTTTTTTCAAAATGAAATTCGTCGGTTCTTGAAAAAATTTGTAAACTTTTTTAATATTTTATTGTTATTATTAACTAACTTGAAAATTTTTTTAAACCTTTTTAATATTTTATTGCTGTTATTAATTAATTTGTATTTTTAAGCACTTAACAGATCTACGTTAATAGTCCGATAAAGAAAAGGGCTCGAAAATTGCATTTTCACGAAGTTATGCTGCTGTAAAATCAATAAATATGAATTTTTCAGACAAATTTTACCTTTCGCGTATGGGACTATAAAATACATCAGGTATCCTCAATTTTATAGATGCGATCTTCATTCCCTTGTTAGTATGTTTAAACAATCATATGCTTGCAAGCAGGGATGTAGTGGAGGGTATACGGGGGTATACGCCGTATATCTTCTGGATTTTTTTAAGGAACACCGTATACCCTCTGTTTCTCAAGAAAGCTGTAGTATATACACTCTAGGGTATACGCTCTCCCTTGAGCGTATACCCTCTGCTTAGAAAGTATACCCTTTGTATTTTTTACGACTACACCACTGCTTGCAAGATAATACTTTTTAATCACACTGGTCGTCACGATTTTCGTAACAGATAACTCAGTAAGTGTTTTATCCTCCTGAGACCTGGCATCCATTTAAATGGATGTCTTGCTTTCGCCTTCTATTGCGTTAAATTTCATTGTAGCAATCTAAAACCAGTTTGGCATGGTAATGTATGAATCAAAAATCGACATTCAGCTTTTGGATTTTGGCAACAGTAACTACTTTGTTTACAAAAGGACGTAATAAATGAGTCAAGTTGGAATTCTACGTTCTGCTGGTAATTTTCGTTTTTATGTTATTTTAATTTGTTTAAACTATTTTTTTTTTTTTTTTTTTTTTTTGCAATTTTAATAGCAGATGTTAATACTTGCCTTATGTTCTTTATAATAAATTCTATTCTTTCTCAGACTTTTAGTGTCTCTCTATTCTAAAAAAAAGTAACTACCGCTGTCACCGCCGCCGCCGGTTTTGAATTTTTTGTGACCGGAGATCTTTCTTCGTTAATATTAAGAAAAATAATGCATACAAAAATATGAAAATCGGTGGTTTTATACAGAAATGTTTGATAAACATGCTGATGCAGACAGTTTTCAAATCGAAGAATTATTTTAAGAGATATTTAATGCTAAAGTTGGACAAAATCGTTCCACTAAAAATGTTTTATAGCAGCAAAAACTACACATGGCAGTGTAATAATTTTTAGATCATTTTATGCGTTAGAGTTTGCCGGAGTGCAGATTGCATTAATTTTTTTATTTTGACTCATTTTTTCAGGTTTTATTTCTATTTTAAATTCAAATTTTCAGCATTTCTAGAGATATTTTTTACAGATTTCAGAAAATTGTACTAATTTAAACTGTTGCCAACTGTATAAAAAGCGCAAGCAATAATATTTGCTTCAAATAAAAAATTTATTTACACGTGACTACTATAAACAGGAAAAAAACTTTCAAATTAAAATTAAATAATTACGTATAAAAAGCAGGAATTTATTAAAAATTATGTCATAAAAAGTACACACGTGAATTTTAAAAGAGAAAGGATACTGTAAAATAATAAGTTCATTAACATGCGTTAGAAGTCGTAGGAGAAATTACGTCATATTTACGTCACATTATAGTTATTACATAAAATGAACACAAAATAATATTGCAAAAAAGTTTAAATTTAGAAATTGCGCTAGACATTTATTTAATATTTTGAGAGGATCTTTTCAACTATTTTTGTTAGGAAAGCGCAAATAATATTTCATTTCTAACAAAAGTATCTTCACGTGAATATTTAAAAGAGAAAAAAAAATAGCTTGGTAAAAATTACGTTAGATTAAAAACGATTAATTTAAAATGTCTCATTTAAAAGAACTTTCTTTTCGCTTTGTTAAAAAATACCAGGAGACAAAGACTCTGTTTACTTAATTCCTTTTATATTAGCTTATTTTGAAATGTTGCTACACGTATCTACATCATCAAGTTATTTTTATTCGACGTTTTATTTGTATTTTTATTAATGTTGTACGAATTTATTTGTTCTATTGTTATTTAAAATAAAAAATTATGTCAATTTGTATAATTTGGCGAGTGGTTTGGCGATTTATATAATTTGGCGAAATTGGTCGACGAGATAATCAAGCAGTACCGCAGCGGATTTGGCGTTAAAATTCCCCAATCAAAGACAAATGAATAGAAATTCGTTTATAGGGAGATCTCCACTGCTTTTTACATTATAATTCAATCCTTCGAAATCTTTTTAAAGCCGATCAAATTAGCGTGCATTTAGAGTCTGCGGTGTCTGGTCGGGGGTTGGCGAGCGTAGCTCGTAGGGGGCCGAGCCCCCTAGTTTTTTAAATTATTTTAAAGTGAGTTATGGCCTGAACATCCATTTAGATGAATGAGCTGTAAAACAAAATTAAAAAATCGAAATTTATTAATTTATTTAAAAACATCATTTTTATGCCTGTTTATTGAAAAAAAAACTCATATTTAAAAAAATATATGCATTATATTTTGCTTGGGTCTCAGGAGGCTATACAACCTATATTATAAAGTAAAACATGTCCGTGAGTAATGCTGACGCCATACTGATGGTGATAACATTCTGGACAGTAAATGTCATTCTTACTCCAATTGTTTTTAACTTCTAACCATGGCACAATTTAAATTTTTGCACGTCTGATGTAAAAAAAAGGATCTTTCAAATACAGTTTGTTTGAAAACTGTATCAAAACAAATATAGAGAAGAAACAAGGATCGCCCAAAATGCTCACAACTTACATACATTACATTAACCCAGAATAAGATTAGTCTAAGCCTCTTTGGTGACAAGAGATATATTTCTTCAGATTGGAATAACCAGCTTGGCGCATGGACATTATGAAATTAATGAAGTAATTTCTGTGAAGAATGATTAAGATTGTAATGAGGAAGAAAATGTGTGTTGTACTAATAATGTAAAATTATGATGTGGATGCTCTACTGTAAATATGACTTTCCTGTAAACTTTTTACTTTAATAGCACATTGTTAATTTTATATATGTGTACTTATTTAAAACTTATACACAAAAATTTCGAACAAAATGTTAATGTGTATTTATTTGAAACTTATTCTTACACACACATGCATGCACACACACACACACATAAATATATAATAAATTTTAGTTAACTTGTTAATATTAAGCTTTTTTATTAACTGATGTATTTTTAAGGCCTTTTTTTTTTGTTAGCTCTTAATTTTTTTTAAAAACTTGTAAATATTATGCATACATATTCCCATACACACATGCATACATATACTTACATACATAATATATACACATAATACATTTACGTTAATTTGTAAAACATTTTTAACTTTTTTGTTAACTTGTAAGCATTTTTTAAACTTTTTAAATTAAATTGTAATTTTTTAATAAAATTTTCTAACAAAATACAAGGTATAACAACAAAATAAGATAAAACTGTTGCGATAAAGAAAGTGTTGATCTTATACATTTGAGCACTGCACATTGATGACACACTGCACATTTCGGAATGAGCCTGTTGTCGTTGACCTTCCTTTTCCTACACTACTGTTGCATCTTCTAAAGTATTAATTCACTTAGATGAAAGGTATAGATATAATATATAGCTGTAGTATATAAACGAAATAGGAAAAAACATAGCAACCATTTGTTTAGAGTCTGTTTGACGTCGCACTGAGAGTGTCTCACAGAAAGGCACATCATATCGCTCACCCACAAGAAAAGTGACACATCTCGCAAAAATTCATTTTGCGTTTTATTCCACTAATAGGTCTGTCATAGGTGTGTCTTGCTACACAAAGAGTTTCATAAGTATAGTTATACGGTAAAATAGTAAAATCGGTTATAGTAAAATCGCTTTATTACGCTATATGTCCATTTGTGACCACAGAAGAGGGGTGGATTGTGTGGGGAGGTAAAATTATCAAACCCTCAAAAACTCATCTTACGTCTTAATACTTAAGGGTTTTACGCTTTTATGCACGGTTTTACTCCTGCATGAAGAGCTAAGTGCTTTAATTTCATGTTACAATAAAATCGTGAAAATGCCCCCCCCCCCCCCCTTTTGCCTCTCCTGTGAAATTTATTTTTGTCGAGATGTGTCACTTTTCTTGCGGGTGAGCGATATTTAGGAGATTACTTATTAGCTCACAGGCTATCAAAGCCTGAGAGCTAATGTGCCCGCCCGTTCTGTATGTATGTATGTACGTATGTATGTACGTATGTATGTATGTATGTATGTACGTAACGCGATAACTCTTGATAGAAACATACGATTTGCTTCAAAAATTTTTTCTAGGTTCATTGTGAAAAGGCGCTTCCCTGATTAGTTTTGGGAGTCCATTGGTTAAGGATAAAGGGGGAAAACGAGGTTAGTCCAACCCCTTAATTAATTCAGATAAATGGGTTTTTCATGCAGAATCATTCGATTTGCTCCGAATTTGGTATACCGGTTTATTATGTTCAGGAACTTCCCTGATTAGTTTTGGGAGTTCATTGGTTAAGGATAAAGGGGGAAAACGGGTTTAGTCCCCCCCCCCCTAATTCAGATAAATGGGTTTTTCATGCAGAATGATTCGATTTGCTCCGAATTTGGTATACCGGTTTATTATGATAAGGAACTTCCCTGATTAGTTTTGGGGGTTCACTGGTTAAGGATAAAGGGGGAAAAGGGAGGTTAGCCTGCCCCTCTTAATTTAGATAAATGCGTTTTTCATGCAGAATGATTCGATTTGCTCCGAAGTTGGTATACCGGTTTATTATGTTAAGGAACTTCCCTGATTAGTTTTGGGGGTTCATTGGTTAATGATAAAGGGGGAAGGGGGGCTGGTCCACCCCCCTTAATTTATTTAAACGGGTTTTTCATGCAGAATTATTCGGTTTGCTCCTGTTTGGTATACCGGTTTATTATGTTAAGGAGCTTCCCTTATTCGTTTTGGGGATTCATTGGTTAAGGATAAAGGGGGGCTAGTCCACCCCTTAATTTAGATAAATGGGTTTTTTTGCAGGATTATTCGATTTGCTCCAAATTTGGTATACCGGTTTATTATGATAAGGAGCTTCCCTGATTAGATTTGGAGGTTCACTGGTTAAGTATAAAGGGGGAAATGGGGGCTAATTCCCCTTCACTTATTTTTAGGTAGATTTCGTAAGAAATACTACCTATTGCAGTCGTTACCATGGTGCGACTTTTGAAAAATTCCTTCATAACTTTTCATTATATGACCCCAGGAACCCAAAATCACCCCCACCAAAAAAGTTTATATATATATATATATATATATATATATATATATATATATATATATATATATATATATATATATATATATGTATGTATGTACTAAATTTTGTCCGCACGACAAAAGTCGCAATTATGCACGGATCGTCTTCAAACTCGCCAACAACTTTGAGATGGCTAATATCTCGGCGGGGATTGAAAATGAGCAAAATTGGCCCAAGGGAATGAAAATGGGGAGGGTTAAAAATTTTGAATACCGTCTTAATAAGATTCTGATAAAACCATCTCTTACACAACAATGACAGGAAAAAATAAATATTTTTCATTATAGCAGTTGCCAACAATTAAAAAAAAAACAATAAAATTCTCACCACAACAATTGCATTTCTATTGCAAGATTTTTCACGTGAAAAAATAAATTAAATAAATAGTTTGACGAATTGAAAACAAATTGAATATTACGTCATAAGTTTTCTAGAGCAAGATTTCAGAATGAAAACTCAAAATGAAATAAATAGTTAGACAAATTAAAAAATATATATATATTACGTCATATTGGAAATATAATGTTCCTCAGCAGGTGAATATGTAACATTATAAAAATACTGACTATGGAAATATTAACATATTTTAACACTTTGAGGTTTCTGAATTTGTTTTAGCCATTTTTAGCTCACAGGCTATCAAAGCCTGAGAGCTAATGTGCCCGCCCGTTCTGTATGTATGTATGTATGTATGTATGTATGTATGTATGTATGTACGTACGTACGTATGTATGTACGTAACGCGATAACTCTTGATAGAAACATCCGATTTGCTTCAAAATTTTTTCCTAGGTTCATTGTGATAAGGCGCTTCCCTGATTAGTTTTGGGAGTTCATTGGTTAAGGATAAAGGGGGAAAAACGGGGTTAGTCACCCCCCTTAATACAGAAAAATGGGTTTTTCCTGCAGAATCATTCGATTTGCTCCGAATTTGGTATACCGGTTTATTATGTTAAGCAACATGCCTGATTAATTTTGGTCGTTCATTGGTTAAGGATAAAGGGGGAAAAGGGGGGGTTAGTCCACCCTCTTAATTTAGATAAATGCGTTTTTCATGCAGAATGATTCGATTTGCTCCGAAGTTGGTATACCGGTTTATTATGTTAAGGAACTTCCCTGATTAGTTTTGGGGGTTCATTGGTTAATGATAAAGGGGGAAGGGGGGCTAGTCCACCCCCCTTAATTTATTTAAACGGGTTTTTCATGCAGAATTATTCGGTTTGCTCCTGTTTGGTATACCGGTTTATTATGTTAAGGAGCTTCCCTTATTCGTTTTGGGGATTCATTGGTTAAGGATAAAGGGGGGCTAGTCCACCCCTTAATTTAGATAAATGGGTTTTTTTGCAGGATTATTCGATTTGCTCCAAATTTGGTATACCGGTTTATTATGATAAGGAGCTTCCCTGATTAGATTTGGAGGTTCACTGGTTAAGTATAAAGGGGGAAATGGGGGCTAATTCCCCTTCACTTATTTTTAGGTAGATTTCGTAAGAAATACTACCTATTGCAGTCGTTACCATGGTGCGACTTTTGAAAAATTCCTTCATAACTTTTCATTATATGACCCCAGGAACCCAAAATCACCCCCACCAAAAAAGTTTATATATATATATATATATATATATATATATATATATATATATATATATATGTATGTATGTACTAAATTTTGTCCGCACGACAAAAGTCGCAATTATGCACGGATCGTCTTCAAACTCGCCAACAACTTTGAGATGGCTAATATCTCGGCGGGGATTGAAAATGAGCAAAATTGGCCCAAGGGAATGAAAATGGGGAGGGTTAAAAATTTTGAATACCGTCTTAATAAGATTCTGATAAAACCATCTCTTACACAACAATGACAGGAAAAAATAAATATTTTTCATTATAGCAGTTGCCAACAATTAAAAAAAAAAACAATAAAATTCTCACCACAACAATTGCATTTCTATTGCAAGATTTTTCACGTGAAAAAATAAATTAAATAAATAGTTTGACGAATTGAAAACAAATTGAATATTACGTCATAAGTTTTCTAGTGCAAGATTTCAGAATGAAAACTCAAAATGAAATAAATAGTTAGACAAATTAAAAAATATATATATATTACGTCATATTGGAAATATAATGTTCCTCAGCAGGTGAATATGTAACATTATAAAAATACTGACTATGGAAATATTAACATATTTTAACACTTTGAGGTTTCTGAATTTGTTTTAGCCATTTTTAGCTCACAGGCTATCAAAGCCTGAGAGCTAATGTGCCCGCCCGTTCTGTATGTATGTATGTATGTATGTATGTATGTATGTATGTATGTACGTACGTACGTATGTATGTACGTAACGCGATAACTCTTGATAGAAACATCCGATTTGCTTCAAAATTTTTTCCTAGGTTCATTGTGATAAGGCGCTTCCCTGATTAGTTTTGGGAGTTCATTGGTTAAGGATAAAGGGGGAAAAACGGGGTTAGTCACCCCCCTTAATACAGAAAAATGGGTTTTTCCTGCAGAATCATTCGATTTGCTCCGAATTTGGTATACCGGTTTATTATGTTAAGCAACATGCCTGATTAATTTTGGTCGTTCATTGGTTAAGGATAAAGGGGGAAAAGGGGGGGTTAGTCCACCCCCTTAATTCAGATAAATGGGTTTTTCATGCGGAATCATTCGATTTGCTCCGAATTTGGTATACCGGTTTATTATGTTAAGGAACATCCCTGATTAGTTTTGGGAGTTCATTGGTTAAGGATAAAGGTGGAAAAACGGGGTTAGTCCACTCCCCCTTAATTCAGATACATGGGTTTTTCATGCAGAATGATTCGATTTGCTCCGAATTTGGTATACAGGTTTATTATGTTAAGGAACTTCCCTGATCAGTTTTGGGAGATCATTGGATAAGGATAAAGGGGGAAAAACGGGGCTAGTCCACCCCCCTTAATTCAGATAAATGTGTTTTTCATGCAGAATGATTCGATTTGCTCCGAATTTGGTATACCGGTTTATTATGTTAAGGAACTTCCCTGATTAGTTTTGGGGGTTCATTGGTTAAGGGTAAAGGGGGAAAAGGGAGGTTAGCCCGCCCCTCTTAATTTAGATAAATGGGTTTTTCATGCAGAATGTTTCGATTTGCTCCGAAGTTGGGATACCGGTTTATTATGTTAAGGAGCTTCCCTGATTCGTTTTGGCGATTCATTGGTTAAGGATAAAGGGGGGCTAGTCCACCCCCTTAATTTAGATAAATGTTTTTTTTTGCAAGATTATTCGATTTGCTCCAAATTGGGTATACCGGTTTATTATGATAAGGAGCTTCCCTGATTAGATTTGGAGGTTCACTTGTTAAGTATAAAGGGGGTAAAGGGGGGTTAGTCCACCCCCTTAATTCAGATAAATGGGTATTTCATGCAGAATTATTCGATTTGCTCCGAATTTGGTATACCGGTTTATTATGTTAAGGAACTTCCCTGATTAGTTTTGGGAGTTCATTGGTTAAGGGTAAAGGGGGAAAAACGGGGTTAGTCCACCCCCCTTAATTCAGATAAATGGGTTTTTCATGCAGAATCATTCGATTTGCTCAGAATTTGGTATACCGGTTTATTACGTTAAGGAACTTCCATGATTAGTTTTGGGGGTTCATTGGTTAAGGATAAAGGGGGAAAAGGGGCATTAGTTCACCCCTTTTAATTCAAATAAATGGGTTTTTCATGCAGAATGGTTCGATTTGCTCCGAATTTGGTATACCGGTTTATTATGTTAAGGAACTTCCCAGATTAGTTTTGGGGGTTCATTGGTTAAGAATAAAGGGGTAAAAGGGGGGGCTAGTCCACCCCTTAATTCAGATAAATGGGTTTTCCATTCAGAATGATTCGATTTGATCCGAATTTGGTATACCGGTTTATTATGTTAAGGAACTTCCCTGATTAGTTTTGGGGGTTCATTGGTTAAGGATAAAGGGGGGAAAGGGAGGTTAGACCGCCCCTCTTAATTTTGATAAATGGGTTTTTCATGCAGAATGATTCGATTTGCTCCGAAGTTGGTATACCGGTTTATTATGTTAAGGAACTTCCCTGATTAGTTTTGGGGGTTCATTGGTTAAGGATAAAGGGGGAAAAACGGGGTTCGTTCACCCCTTTTAATTCAGAGAAATGGGTTTTTCATGCAGAATGATTCGATTTGCTCCGAATTTGTTATACCGGTTTATTATGTTAAGGAACTTCCATGATTAGTTTTGGGGGTTCATTGGTTAAGGATAAAGGGGGAAAAGGGGCATTAGTTCACCCCTTTTAATTCAAATAAATGGGTTTTTCATGCAGAATGGTTCGATTTGCTCCGAATTTGGTATACCGGTTTATTATGTTAAGGAACTTCCCAGATTAGTTTTAGGGGTTCATTGGTTAAGAATGAAGGGGTAAAAGGGGGGGGGGCTAGTCCACCCCTTAATTCAGATAAATGGGTTTTCCATTCAGAATGATTCGATTTGATCCGAATTTGGTATACCGGTTTATTATGTTAAGGAACTTCCCTGATTAGTTTTGGGGGTTCATTGGTTAAGGATAAAGGGGGAAAAGGGAGGTTAGACCGCCCCTCTTAATTTTGATAAATGGGTTTTTCATGCAGAATGATTCGATTTGCTCCGAAGTTGGTATACCGGTTTATTATGTTAAGGAACTTCCCTGATTAGTTTTGGGGGTTCATTAGTTAAGAATAAAGGGGGAAAGGGGGCTAGTCCACCCCTTTTAATTCAGATAAATGGGTTTTTCATGCAGAATGATTCGATTTGCTCCGAAGTTGGTATACCAGTTTATTATGTTAAGGAACTTCCTTGATTAGTTTTGGGGGTTTATTGGTTAAAGATAAAGGGGGAAGGGGGGCTAGGCCACCCCCCTTAATTTATATAAACGGGTTTCTCATGCAGAATTATTGGCTTTGCTCCAAATTTGGTATATCGGTTTATTATGTTAAGGAGCTTCCCTGATTCGTTTTGGCGATTCATTGGTTAAAGATAAAGGGGGCTAGTCCACCCCCTTAATTTAGATAAATTTTTTTTGCAGGATTATTCGATTTGCTCCAAATTTGGTATACCGGTTTATTATGATAAGGGGCTTCCCTGATGAGGTTTGGAGGTTCACTGGTTAAGTATAAAGGGGGAAACGGGGGCTAATTCCCCTTCACTTATTTTTTTTGAGGGGCATTATTCTTTAAAATAAGTGTATAATATACAATTAGTGTGAATAGCCTGTGAGCTCAATGCCATCAGTTTAGCTGGGCACTTTTCTTTTTTATTAAACCTATTCCATATACATGCGTGTGTGTATTCGTGTATATTAGAATTTTCACAAAATGTTTAGCTCCCTAGAGCTCATTCTTAGTGAAGGAACTGGGTTTATCTCTAATGTTGATTTAAGTTTTGTTGGTGAATTTAGTACTTAACTTCGAAATCTACCTCCGCCTGTAGGCCCGACCCGGCAGGGATTTTTTTGAGGGGCATTATTCTTTAAAATAAGAGTATAATATACAATTAGTGTGAATAGCCTGTGAGCTTAATGCCATCAGTTTAGCTGGGCACTTTTCTTTTTTATTATTATTATTATTTCCTCTGAAATTTTTTTTCTTGAAATTGAAATATTTGTATTATAGTAGATGTTTTAACTCCAAATATATTTAAATGTAGATACTTACGTCATTTTAACGTACTCATAGTAAATCTTTTAACTTTCATTTTCTAAGACAAAATTATAATTTTTCAATTGCTGCTTTTCTAAGAAATAACAAAATAATGTAGATTCGCACCTATATAAACTATGTGATCGAGTAGTCAGAAATGAAAAAAAAAAAAAAAAAAAAAAAAAAACCACTGACACAGAGATAAAAATAAAATTGTAGCTAAGTTTATTTTAAAATTAACTGACCCGTCCGACCCTTGATAATAGCCTTAAGTATATCTAAATTCAGTGTTGAATGAGTTTATATTTTTAACGAAAATCTTTCCAAACGAACCTAATGTTGAAAGCCCCATTGCGTTCGGTAAGCTTACACCCTCGAATTTGTGTGATTTCATATTTTAGAATGAAAACCCGTTCAAACGAACCTAGAGATTGAAACCCCACTGCCTTCGGCAGCGTATACTGGGCGTGCACGTCCTAGCCCGGTTTGATTATATATTTTTTAAATAAAAATATTTCCAAACCAACCTAATGTTGTTGGCCCCACTGCCTTCGACAGAGTGCTCCCTCGAATTTGTATGATTTTATATTTTTAAACGAAAATCTATTCAAACGAACCTAGTGTTGGGGATACACTGCTTTTTGTAGCATACACCGGGTGTGCTACGAATACGTTCCAGTCTGTTTTTTGCAAACGAACCTCGAATTTCTATTATTATATAATTTTAAACGAAAATCTATCTAAACTAACTAAGAGGGTCCCCGTTATAAGTATTTGCCGATTTAATTCCTCGCATTTAAATATATTAAATTTTCAATTCTGACCAAAAGTTCCTAAGAAAATCTAAATAATATAAAACGTGTACCATCTCTTACTCTTTTAAAGCGCGAAATGATATCAAAAGCACAATTCTTTTAAACACAAGGGCGGCACTAGATGGGGTTCAGAAGTGGGGGGGGGATTCCCCCACGTCTGGATAAAATTTTAATTGCTGTCGTGGAAAATATTTTGAATCGGGTACTCTTGCATTAGGTCGGGTAACCAGATTTTTTCAGCACACGCCCCGACCCGGGTCGGTCGAGTCGAGTGAAGATTCATTTTTAAGATCCGAGGTTAGTACATAAAAAAAGCTAAACCTGTGGGTCAGGTTGCTGCTGATTTTTTCCTTTGCAATTCGGTTGATTATAATTTTTTGGGTTTTCGGTTGAGTTTTGATTCTTACGGTTTGATTAGTTTCGGTTAATCCGATTTTTAGAAAAAAATTCAAAATATTGTTTCAGATTTTTCAGATTAGAGTCCTGCATCGGGTCAGGAATTATCTGAACCCGACCCGACTCACTGCTCAGGCTAGAGTTAACTTTTGCAATTGCGGTTGGGTTCGAGTCGGGTTACTCTAATTGTTTCGAGTTGAATTGTGATACTAACGGGCTGGGTTCGGGTTTACACAATTTTATAAAAGAAAGTCTAAACTATTGTTTCAAATAAAAAACTATATATTTAAATATGAATGACTCTCTTTACATTAGTGATGGGCGATTCTCGAAAATTTACCAATCGAAAAAAATCGTCATCGTAAAATACACAATCGATACAGTCATCAATTACTTTTGAAAATCTACAATTGAGATGTTCTACAATCGATTATTAAAATCATTATTTTTACATATTTATAAAGCAGATATTATTAAATATATTGTAACTGAAAACAGATGGAATTAAAAAAGAACAAACCGAAAGGAGGCTATAATGAATTCACAAGAGTGGAAAAGTCAGGTGACGGCGCCCTCTGGTTGCAAAAAGTTGAAAAAGCGCGAGTAGGTATGAAGCGGTAAGAGAAGTTTAAGTATCCAAAAATTAGAATTTTTCGGCGATTAGCACCAAAATGGCCAAAGAAATAAGAATCAAATGCACCCCTAGTCGCAAAAACATGAACTGAAAGGATGGTAAATGGGATCAATATTTTTTATTCATTTTTCTACGTTATTTGAGATCAGATCTATAATTTTCCCATCATTAGAAAACCCTCCACTGGAATACGTTAAACGAACTTCCGTGGGGAGAAAAGTCGGGGGGGGGGGGCAAGGAAAGTGCACAATATGAATAAGTGGTTACAGGATATGATGGATATGGTGGATACGATATATCACATGAGGGGTTTCGGCTAAATTTAGAAAAGTCCCCCTCCCCCAGGATTCCAACTACCGTGCACCCCGGAATACAACCTGTCCCCCTCCCTCTCTTTGAAATTTTCATCTCGTGGACAGCCAACCTTTCGGTATAGCAGCTGATTAGTCCACGAGGGGAAAACACATATCCCCCTTCCCGCTGAGACCCCAGTATCCGCGAACGAGCCCAGAAGTCCCAGCAGGCTGGAAGACCCTGTTTAATGAAAATTATTAAATTGACAAAACAAACAGAATGACTAATAAACAATATGACAAAATGTCGGTACAGTATATTAAAAGTAAATATTTAAGATAAAAGTTAAATTACAGCATACCACTATTTTTATATAATTATAGGTTAACTAATAATGAATAATATTTATAATAACGAATAGAGCTAATAATAGATTTTGTTAACTAGGACTTCCCTCAGAGGGATTAGTCTGAGCGATATTGCTGAGAACATAGATTTAATGATAACATGTGGAAGTAAAGAAAATGAGATGTTATCTTTAATTGTCCATATACTGCAATATATTGAAATGATTAAAATAAACGAATCGTAGAATTACAAAATCTTATATATAAATTCGTATACACTGTTTAAAAAAAATGGGAAATCAAACATTCAAGACAGCCATGCGTGGATATAAAATTGAAAGTACGCAATATATTAAAAGTAAAATAGAAAAGGAAACACTAAATTACTTATATTGGAATTTTAACTGTATAAAATGATGTCAAGAGTATAATCAGACGTTCCGCACCAATTTGAGTAACTTTAAATGACAAATATATGATGTTTAAAATGAATGGATTGTACTTTATATGGTGTGTGCTCCCCCGGAATAGTTAATATTTTACAATATCTGTTTTCCACGGATGCAATGGGGTTATCCATAACACTTAAGGAATTCTCTCCTCAAAATCTGATACAGTATCAAAGTACCGAATACATCAACAGTGGCATGCAATGCTTCGTTAGAGTGTGTTTTAGATATGCTCGATCGGATTTAAATGATGAACGTATGCTGGCCACTACATACGCTGTATTGTTTTGTTTTCAAACATATTCTGCACAAGTTGAGCTGTATTTAGCATGTATTAAATAAAAGAAATCGGCAATGATTGCAACATAAAGTATGACACGAGATCTGAATATATCGTCTGCATAACTTTTGAGCTGTGAAAGTGTCATTTGAACTAACTTACAAATCCATACATATTTATTCAGCAAATCATGCAAGCTAACATACGCCAATATGAACTCGATTATGAAATTTCACCAGAATAAGTTAATATATAAAAAATCTACTAATGATAATTGAGAATATGACCTTATGATAAAATGTCTAGAAAAATGAATCGGATAAAAAATTCATATCACATTTAAAACGACACTTCTCTCTGTTAGTGGCCTTGGCGAGAGAGAGAAAAGCCTAGAGAAGGAACACTTTAACAAGTACTTTCGGGCAACCTACTCGCTGTTTCATAAAAGTCTTTATTCAATATTTACACAATTTGTTTAATGCTAGGTGGGTATCTATCAGTTTTGTTGCATTTAAATTGCATGTTTTGCAGAGGAAATACAGCATTATGAAATATTTAAAGTTGCTGTTCCTAATAATTCCAAATTAATGGTAATTGAGATCGCTTTCCGTTCATTTCATCTTTTTAAATTTTAAATTTTTTAGAAACCATTCATAGAGACAATTGTATATTTTAAAACTAACCCGAAGCAAAATTTCAAGATTTTGGGCTCAGCAGTAACACAGAAATAGAAAATTTTCGAAAGTTTTATGTTTCTGCACTGTTTTATATAGCGACATTTTTAGAAATTGTTCTATTGCGAGAATTTACGTCATGATAAATACAGCCATGTCAATTTTCATGTTTATATTCCTAACAATTCCATGTATTTCGTTACTTAGATCATCTTTAAATCTTTTACCGCTTTGTTTAGTCTTTCGATTTTTTAAAATTCGTTCTACAACGATCATTTACATCTTATTAATTACAACCATGTCAAAGTTCTAGTTTCTAACCCCAACAGTATCCCAAAAATTTCAGTATTCCAAATAAATCATAGTTTAAAACCTTTCTAGAAATTTTTACGTTTATCCGTCAAATTGAACCTTTTAGAGAGCGTTCATACGAGTATTTACATCTTAAAAGTAACTACCGCACCAAATTTAAAGTTTCTAACCCAATCGATATCGCAGAAATCGCAATTTTAGAACTTTTTTGCTCCTGCAGCGATGTAGGTTCTTGCACTGACATAAAATAGTCTTTTTTTCGGAGCAGAGATGGCCACCAACATTTTTTTTAAGTTGGCTATGTAGTTTCAGAGATAACACCTCACAAACGTACAAGCATTAATAATATTATACAGTCTATAATATTATAACGCTTTATAATATTAGCATTAGATGTGCAGATACAAAAGCCATTTATCTGTTACAAACCAAAGTGCCCGGCGTTGCCCAGAATTTGGAGGATGTTTGTTCTGAAAAATCAATTTCAAAATTTAACATATAACACAAAACAAACATTAAAAAAAGCAGTCGAAATGTTGTATGAATGAATCACATGAAAACGCTATATAAAAATGTATAAATGTATATAACAGACGCAAAAGAATGCAGCTATAAATGAACTTATTTCACTTTATAACTGGAGCAATAATGTTAAAATACGCCAATATTTCCCTAATCGGGTTTTTATCATGCTTCAATACATTTTTCACATTGATATGACGTTATACTATATCCACCACGTCCTTCATATTTCCAATATGACGTAATATTTTCTTCTTTCACGTGGAAGCCTTGAAATAGAAAAGTTATGAAGTTATATTTACTTTCATTTAAATTCGTCAAACTATTTATTTCATTTTCATTTTTCACGTGAATATCTTGCAATAGAAAAGTTATGATATATGATTACTCTGAGGTTATGACGTAATATTCTCGTTTTTTTAAATTCGGAAAACTATTTATTTCATTTTCATTTTTCACGTGGAAATCTTGCAGTAGAAAATTAATTGTTGTAGTAATAATTTTATTGTGTTTTTTAATTGTTGGCAACTGCTATAACGAAAAATGTTTAAATTTGATAAGAAATTGCTGTTAAATTGGTGGTTTTTTATTAATTAAAAATTAACTATAAATTATTTCGATTCTGGATTACTTTAGTTGCCTCGGCCATGTTTTAATACACATGTACGTATCTTTTCACAATTTTGGCTTCCAAATTGTGGATTCTTATAGAATTACAAACAGACAGACAAGAAAACTATTGCATACAAAAATGTAAAAATCGGTGATATTATAGCGAAATGTTTGATCAACACGCTGATGCATACAGTTTTCAAATCGAAGAATTATTTTAAGAGATATTTAATGCTAAAGTTGGACAAAATCGTTCCATTAAAAAAGTTTTATAAGAGCAAAAACTATACATGAGAATTAATTATTTTTAGATCATTTTATTCAATAGAAGATCCCGGTGTGCAGATTCCATTAATTTTTTTAATTTGACTCATTTTTTGAGGTTTTATTTCTATTTTAAATTCAAATATTCAGCATTTTGACAGATATTTTTTACATATTTTAGAAAATGGTATTAATTTAAACTGTTGCCAACTGTATGAACAGCGCAAACAATAATGTTTGCTTCAACTAAAAGAAATATTTACACGTTACTATTATAAACAGAAAAAAAAACCCTTCAAATTAGAATTAAATAATTAGGTATAAAAACAGGCACTTATTGGAAATTACGTCATAAAAACTATATTTACATGTGAATTTTAAAAGAGAAAGGATATTGTAAAATAAATTCATTAACATGCGTTAGAAGTCTGAAATAGAACAAATTACGTCACATTACACTTATTATGCAAAATGAACAAAAAATAGTATTGCAAAACAGTTTAAATTTAAAAATTGCGCGAGACAAAATATTAGAGGTTAAATATTAGATTTTTTTCAAAATTTTATTATTTGTCGTTTGATGTGAGGTGTTCAACTATAAGTATACAAAATTTCATGTCTCCAACTTAATTAGGAGCTGAGTTAGAAAAATTGTTTAAGATACACAAGTTAGAGCCCAGAGGGTTAAATATTAAACCTTTTTCAAAATTTTATTACTTGTCGTTTGATGTGAGGTGTTCAGCTATAAGTATGCAAAATTTCATGTCTCCAACTTAATTAGGGGCTGAGTTAGAAAAATTGTTTAAAATACACAAGTTAGAGCCCAGAGGTTTAAATATTAGACTTTTTCAAAATTTAATTATTTGTCGTTTGATGTGAGGTGTTCAGCTATAAGTATGCAAAATTTCATGTCTCCAACTTAATTAGGGGCTGAGTTAGAAAAATTGCTTAAAATACATAAGTTAGACCCCAGAGGGTTAAATATTAGACTTTTTCAAAATTTTATTATTTGTCGTTTGATGTGAGGTGTTCAGCTACAAGTATGCAAAATTTCATGTCTCCAACTTAATTTGGGGCTGAGTTAGAAAAATTGGTTAAAATACAGAAGTTAGAGACCGGAGGGTTAAATATGACTTTCCCAAAATTTTATTATTTATCGTGTTATCGCAAGTGCTCAGCTATAAGTATGCAAACTTTCATGTCTCCAACTTAATTAGGGGCTGAGTTAGAATAAAATGCTTAAAATACACAAGTTAGAGCCTAGAGGGTTAAATATTAGACCTTTTTCAAAATTTTATTATTTGTCGTTTGATGTGAGGTGTTCAGCTATAAGTATGCAAAATTTCATGTCTCCAACTTAATTAGGGGCTGAGTTAGAAAAATTGCTTAAAATACACAAGTTAGAGCCCAGAGGGTTAAATATTAGACCTTTTTCAAAATTTTATTATTTGCCGTTTGATGTGTTGTGTTCAGCTATAAGTATGCAAATTTTCAAGTCTCCAACATATATAGTTTCTGAGAACGGGATCTGTGACAAACGGACAGACAGACAAAGGAGTGAGACAGGTAGGGTTTCGTTAGGTGAACGAAACTCTAAAAAAAAGCTGCGGATGACTGTAACAACATCCTAAAATTACATTACCATCAGCGATCTACCAATCCCGAATTTAGTTTATATTCGTTTCATTCGTTCTTATTCTTTTGTGCGGCCCTGTAAAATAATTATCAATAATATATACAGTGAAACCTCTGAATAGCGGGCACCTCGAGAATGCAGAACTTGTCCTCTATTTGGAAGTGTCCGCTACTGAGAGTAAAAAATGTACAGTTATTTAAGGGCTGATATTCGAAAAAATGCCCGCTAAATAGAGGTGTCCACTAATCGGGTGTGTCCGTTATGGAGGTTTTACTGCATAATAATATCATCCTTTATACAAGAAAATTGCATGCTGTATGATAGACAGACAGAGATCCAGAGAAAAATAACCTCCCGGAGCAATAAACACTCATGTCTTGTTTTAACCATCCAAAATTGTATGTCATACAACAGGCCAGATTTTACACAATAGGCTAAAAACGGTCACCGTGGTACGGAGTACTGTATTATTATTTGTTTGCCCACCAAAACTGGTTGCCACGGGTTGTTGCAAGGTTTGTGATCACGTGGTTGAAATTGATCTATTCAATATTACTGCGTGTGTATTTTTTTTTTTTTTATTTGCTCCATGTGTTTAAACCAGTTGTCTACGAGAACATCCACCGGTGAAAGTGACGCACACCAAATTTTTGTGACGTATGCAGATAAATTGTGCTTTTTTATCAGTTTTTTTAATATAATTTTTAAACTGTTTGGAACTTATTTTTCACAGTAGGTGCATTCAGTAGGTAGCCCTCATAGGTACCTTCAGGTGCAATCAGAAACGAAATCCGACAAATATTTTTTGAGTTATGCTTGACGAAAGGTTTTTATTAGGCTTTTTTTTTAGTAGGACATGGCGTTAATATCTATCGTAGCTGTAATGTGTCCGGACAGTAATATTTCGCTGAGTATTAGCCTTCGCTTCGCTCAGACAATTAAGGGTTAATACTAAGAGATAAGGAATTTAATACGAAATTCCCCTCCAATGCCCTGGCTAAATAATTAAAATAAGAGAGATGAGTTATAAATTTTTAATTAGCTGTGAATAATTAGGGAAATTAATGAGTTAGCATACTAGGAGGACTACCATGACAGGTTAAAAAAAAAAGATTGAAATTTACCCCTCCCACGTGGGTTCACTCTTTCTTCACAGAATATACCCGGAAATCACGCAGCCCCAACTTTTAAATTTTTATATTTAATAAATAATATTCATATATAGTAAAAATTATATACAGTCGGACCTCGTTATCCCGACACCCAGTTTTCACGTCACTCCTCTTATCACGTCAGTTTTTCAAAGTCCCGATTTTCTGTATATGATTTTAATGTAAATAAACTCCGGATTTTACGTCGTTGAATAATTTCCAACTCCGGATATCCCGACGGTTTAAGAAAATTGTCCATTTTTCATAATTCATTTTATAAGCACGAAAATTAAGCGGTAAGAAATGTCTTAGTCAAACTTTTCACAAAAGTGTCTAAAATACCCATTGAGATAAATGAGAAATTTTACTTCAATATTTTATCTAAATAAATAAACGCATACACTATGAATGACCCACTTAAGCTCCAGATAGATGTATCAGACTACTCGAGACCTTTTTGTTCTGGTCAGGCGGCGCTTTCTTGTGGTTACACGGCCTTTTTTACATCCGACTAAAACCGAAGCATTGCATTGCATTGAAATGATCAGAAATTATATAACATCCATTTCTGAAACGAATATTGATTACAATTCAATGTATAATATTGAAAAAATCATTATAGGAAGCCCATATAGGGATAAACAAACATTAATTCATCAATATTTCATGTAACAATAAAAAAACAAGTCATCATAAATCTGATTTTTATTCTTTTCAATTTTGTTTTTGTATTTATTTTGTTTAATAATAATGTTTTATTGCTTGAAACTGCAAGGACAGTTATGAATTTAAAATTGTCTTAAATTAATTAAAAATACAGCTTTATATAAACATTCTCTCCTCCGGTTACCACGACACTCCGCTTATGACGACACCACTTTTTTCTGGTCATTAGAGTGTCGGGATAACGAAGATTGACTGTAGTAAAAATATCCGATCAAAAATGATAAAAACGCTACGATTTCAAAAAAGTTTCAAAAGTGCCTCCCCCGAGGGCCAAAGTGGAGAGGGGAGAAGAAAGGTTTATAATATAAAAAAGTGGTCCGAAAACTTTCCGATGATATATCACATGACGGGTCCAAAAAAAGTTTGAAATTTACTCCTCCCACGTGGGTTCTGTCTTTCTTCCCAGAATACACTCGGAAATCACACAGCCCCCCCCCCCTTTAAAATTTTTATATTTAATAAATAATATTCATATATAGCAAAAATTATATAGTAAAAAAAAATCCGGTCTAAAATGATAAAAACGCTACGATTTCAAAAAAAGTTCGAAAAGTGCCTCCCCCTGGGAGCCAAAGTCGGTGGGGGGGAGGGGGGAGAAGAAAGGTTCATAATATGGAAGAGTGGTAAGAAAACTTTCCGATGATATATCACATGACGGATTTTAAAAAAAAGTTTGAAATTTACCCCTCCTACGTGGGTTCACTCTTTCTTCCCAGAATACACCCGGAAATCACGCAGCCCCCCAATTTTAAATTTTTATATTTAATAAATAATATTTACCATAAAGAAACACATCTAAAATGATATTTAACACGCAACAATTTAAAAAATTCACCCCTCACCGCTCCCTCTTCTACCCACCTCATCGAGTTCACGGCTGAAATTCCAGAATTAGTTAAAACTCGATTCTCATATTAAAACGCAATCGGTCTGTCAAGTCATATCTTGGTGGAAAACACCTGAAAAACCGATTTTAGCGATTGACTCGTAGGATTACAATTGTGTTTTCCTGCTCCCAGTCCTCCATGATTTCATACCTTTGGGTGCAGAAAACCGCAATGGTAAAACTACGAGTCAATCGCTAAAATCGGGTTTTTCCGGTGTTTTCCACCAAAATATGACTTGACAGACCGATTGTGTTTTAATATGCGAATAGAATTTTAACTTATTCTGGTATTTCAGCCGTTTACTTGATTGTTTGTACTGTCGCCTTTCGGTCTATACATTACATAGTTTAAAACTAAAACTAATAATTAGTATGAAGTACAAAAACTTTATTTTACATTTTCTTGTCATCATACCGAATTTACTTTTTAATTGTGGTTGTAGATATCAAGACACTAACAGATATCGATGCAGCTAAAGAAACAATCGAAGAGGTGACAGGAAAACGAAGTTTGAATGTTTTGATCAACACTATGCGCTTCACAGACCAAGAAGGCAACAAAATTTCACAAAACAATTTGGCAGAACAATTTCAGCAATATACGCTGCCATCGTTATTGCTCTTTCAGGTAATTTTCCTTTCTTATTCGTAATTAAAATAAGAAAACGTGTAGATAAGGATGTTTTTCAGGGGCATCTTTGGGAGGGCAGAGTAAAGCAATCCCCCCCCCCCCTGAGTTTCAGGCTTTTTTACTTTCTTCTATCTTTACAAGAAGAAAGTATTGAATTCGTAAAAATTTTCGACTTCCGGTTTTCGACGGATTTACACATTTTAGGAGTCAGAGATCCCAAAAACATGTTTTTACAAAATGTCTGTCTGTGAGTCTGTGATTCTGTCTGTCTGTCTGTATGTGACACAAATTTTGTGGGCGCTCTATCTCAAGAACTAATGCACGGAATTTAATAAAAATTTATTTTCAGTTACTCCCTGATATAAATTGGAGCTGATTAGTTTTTGCTGTAAATCGCTCGACAGGTGGCGCTGCTATGAAGCATTTTTCACGATTTTCACAATAGCTCAATCTCCAGAACTAATGGACAGATTTTCATCGAACTTCAGATTCAGTTAGTCCTTGACATGAATTGACGTTTTATACATTTTGATGAAAATCGCTCAACAGGTGGCGCTGCTATGCTGCATTTTGCAGGATTTACACAATTTCCAAAATAGCTCTATCTCAAGAACTAATTCTCGGATTTCAAACTTCAGATTCAGTTAGTACTTAATATGACATGGTGCTGATTACGTGTTGGTGTAAATCGCCCAACAAGTGGCACTGCTGTGCTGCATTTTTCACGATTCCCACAATAGCTCTATCTCAAGAACTAATGCACGAATTTTCATCTAACTTCAGATTTAGTTATACGTTGGCACAATTTGTTGCTGATTAAGTTTTGGTGTTAATCGTCTAATAGGTGGCGCTACTATGCTGGAATTTTCACGATTTTTGCAATATCTCTATCTCAAAAACTAATGCACAGATTTTCGCCCAAACTTCAGATTCAGTTAGACGTTGACATAAGTTGTTGATTGGTGGTTTTGGTGTAAAGCACCCAATAGGTGGCGCTTCTAGGCTGCATTTTGCTGGATTTACAGGATTTCAGCGGTAGTCATATCTCAAGAAATAATGCGCGAAATTCCATATCTTTAGAGTCCTCATGGTGGGCACCAAAGATTGTCATTTAATTTTGGCAGTGTGATAGCGAATTTCGAAGTATTAACATGAATGAGATAGAATAAAGTTTTGGGATTGGTACATCCGACTAGTTTTCCTTTACTTTCTTCTTATTACTTGAATGTTTTCATTTGTTTTACTAATAAAATAATTATTTGCATGTAGCATGTATGTGAATTATAACAGAAAAAATATTCCTTTGAAACTACGTTTTAAAGAATACGAAAAAACGTAAAAAAAAATAGTTCGTTTCAAAGCGGTAGAAAATTGGGATTTACTATGCGTATTTGCCTCCTCCAGGCAAAATCTGAAATGAAATCCTGGCGTTCTGAATAAAATTTCAAAACAAATCGCAAAAGCATTGTGAGCCTATAATTAAGAGTTATTCTTCCAATGCTATATTTTAATGAAAAATAAAACAAATCCAATCTGTTCATTTCAACTTACTGTTACAAAACGTCGGATATTGCTTCTCCATCTCAGCAGTGTTGCTGCAGTAAAAATAGATTTACATGCATTTGTCAATAACAAGTACAATGAGCACTGATATTGAGATCGGCATTGGACTCTGACTAATATATTTGCAGCTAAACACCTTCCGCGAAAATTCCAAAAATGATGCTTCTGCAATTTCGTATTTCGACAAATCGCGAGTACATATAGCATAGGACTAAGGTAGAGAACTTCATAGACACTTTCTCTCTCACACACAAATTCTTTGTTGCAAAATTTACAATTATGTCAATTATTTTTAAATCGTTTAATCGCTTAAAACGCTTATGGTGTTACATTGATTTTGAGATTTTCAAGTGTGCTAAAATCCCCCATATTCCTGTACAGTTATTTGAACACTCGTTTCTTACAGACAATGGTGCCTCTTTTAGAAGTAAGATCTCCTGAGAGTCTGAAATCTGTTTTCCTGAACGTCATTGAAGATAATTCAATTGATTATCATCCTCTCTTTGAGATAAATAAGGTAAACATGTGCTCTATTTTATTACTATATTAATAAATCCAGCGGCTTTATGCTTGTAGTTGCCGAAATGTTGACCCCCATTTGATCTATTTTAAATTTAAGAATTCGAATTTTTTTTTTCTTTTGAAGTTTTGAAAACTGTTCTTTAATGATAGAGGTTGGGACTGGTTGGGTTGGGATTGGCTAGGTTGGCAATTTTGTTGGGAAATAGTAGGTACATAGACACTACTCTAATTTGAAGCCTATCTGACCAGTGTTCTGCGTAGCTAACGGTTCGACCACTGTTGGGCCTTTGTTGGCAAATGTTTCGTTGGCCAATGGTACGGCAAGGCAGACATTTCTTACCGTGGTCAACGTGGAACAGCAATTTGCCAACAATTAGCCAACATTAGCCCAACTGTTTTATGCTACTTGGTTCACGTCCTAAAAATAACCTGCATGTTAAATTTAAAGTTTCTAATCCCAGTAGTTTGAGAGTAATTATACTTTTAATGCGTCAACCAGAATATTTATTTAGTAATATGCGTGTGTTTGTTTACACAAGGCACATATTTCACTAAGAAAATAGTCTGGTTCAAAACATCTTTATTCGAATAATTAAACGGATATTCCCGCATTGTTGTCAAATAGTATAGTACTGTAACAGTTTGACTGCTTCAGTAGCTTACCTTGAATATAGTGATATGAACTAGTTGATTACAGAAGTACAAGAGTACGGAAAAAAAATATAGGAATACAAAATATGCATCACACACCAGGTAAAAATATTTTCTAGAAATAAAGAGAATTGCTACATGAATATTAATTATCAATGTATGCTAGGGGATCCAACTCGGGTTTTCAAGATTACAGAACATAAGTGAAAACCATTTTTTTTTTAAAACTCTAATAGATTTTTTTACATTTGCTATCTTATTAGGGTTTTGTTCATCTGACGAAACCCTATTTATCTCACTCCTCTGTCTGTCTGTCTGTCACAGATCCCGTTATCAGAAACTATATATGTTGGAGACTTTGAAATTTTGGATTCTTATAGCTGAACACCTCACATCGAACGACAAATCATAAAATTTTGAAAAAGTCTTATATTTACCCCTCTAGGCTCTAACGTGTATTTTAAGCTTTTTTTCTAACTGAGCCCCTAATTAAGTTGAAGACTTGAAATTTTGGATTCTTATAGCAGAACACTTGTGATCACACGAAAAATCATAAAATTTTCAAAAAGTCTTATATTATTTACTCCTCCTGGCTCTAACTTCTGTATTTTAGCAATTTTTCTAACCTCCACCCTTTTCACTCAGGGTGCACTTTTCTAACTTTTGCCGACACTACTTTGACCACTCTTTCATATTATGCTATGAACCATAGCCTTACATATTTTAGTTTAATTTTTTTACCGCCAGGGGGCGCCTACTTATCTCGGGTACTATGGGCTCGAACCCCTCAACTAATATATCTACGGATAGTTTGTAAAACGGAGTTTCGTTCGGATAGAGGTTTGTGTAGAATAAAGTATGTCCCCTGTTTGCAAAATGTGGAACTAACATATTTTGCAAAAGGATAAAGTGTTTTGAAAGAGCTATTAAACGAAACCCTCTGTGCGATCTGTGATCACACACCCATTTGTTTTTTTTAGATCGTTCACTAACACCAAAAGCATTTTTAAATGGAAAATACAGCAAGCAATGTATTCAAGTAAAGTTTCGAACTTTATTAAAAGCGATACTTTCTTATTAGCTGCATGCCTGGAATTAATAGATTGCTATTTACAGCAGAATTTTTCACTCTGAAAATTTTAGTGGTTTAAGTGTGTATAGTTCGATTACATGCCTGCTAAATTTGTGTTTTATTTATATTATTTTATCATTTTATTTATTTATTCATTTATTTATTTGTTTATTTTTATTGAAGTTTTAATTTCGTTATGGAATATTAGCCGAAAATAAATGCTGAAATAATTATATTGTTTTAAGTGCCAAACGAGTCATTTTTTCTGCTGCACGGTTTTGCACGGTGATGTAGTCGTAAACAAACCAGAGGGTATACGCTCAAGGCAGGGAGTATATCCTAGAGAGTATACGCTATAGTATTTTTGAGGAACACAGGGTATACGGTATTCCTTAAAAAATCCAGAAGATATACGGCGTATACCACCGTATACCCTCCACTACATCCCTAGTTTTGAAACTTTCCTTAGAAAATAGTACCCAGTAGGTACTAAATAACGTCACCGCAAAATAAGCACAATCAAGACATCAGAGACTATTTTCTAATCAACTAATCACTATAGAAAGATAATTTTTACGTAAGATAAATGCTGACATTTATTTCCAAACATGTTATAATTTGTGTGTACATGTCAATTAATTCTATCCGTGTTTATTATTTTTTCTTAGATCTAATTGACCTTACATGTAAAGAAATGTTTATTTTTTATTTTACTAGGGGGCTCTGCCCCCTACGAGCTACGCTCGTCAACCCCCGTTTAGACACCGCAGACTCTAACAGCACGCTAATTTGATCAGCTTTAAAAAGATTTCGGAAGATTGAATTATAATTTGAATCTGACGTAATTTTCACCAAACTTTTCTTTCTCTTTTTAATATTCACGTAAAAATACTTTTGTTAGAAATGAAATATTATGATCATCTTAAAATATTAAATAAATGTCTCGCGCAATTTTTAAATTTAACTGTTTTGCAATATTATTTTTTGTTCCTTTTACGTAATAAGTGTAATGTGACGTAAATTCTCCTATTTAAGACTTCTAACGTATGTTAATGAGTTTATTATTTTACAATATTCTTTCGCTTTTAAAATTCGCGTGTGAATATAGTTTTTATGACGTAATTTTCAATGAGTTCCTGCTTTTTATATTTTCTGTTTATAATAGTCACGTGTAAAATAAATTTTTAATTTGACGCAAACATTATTGTTTGCGCTGTTTATACAGTTGGCAACAGTTTAAATTTATACAATTTTCTAAAATATCTAAAAAATATCTCTCGAAATGCTGAAAATTTGAATTTAAAATAGAAATAAAATCTCAAAAAATGATTCAAATTAAAAAACTGAATTCAGTCTAAACACCGGGAAATTCTAATGCATAAAATGATCTAAATGATTAAATTCCTATGTACAGTTTTTGCTCCTATAAAACTTTTTTCATGGAACAATTTTGTCCAACTTTGACATTAAATATCTCTTAAAATAATTCTTCGATTTGAAAACTGTCTGCATCAGCGTGTTTATCAAATATTTCTCTATAATACCAAAGATTTTCATATTTTTGTATGCAACAGTTGTTTTAATATTAACGAAGAAAGGCCATGTTTAAGCATTCAAATTGGATGCCGATCTGCCGGGAATATCTACGCAGATTTTCATTGGACCATTTCCAAATCAAAACTTTTATATATTTATATAGAAGGATTTTTTTGACCGTGTAGGGCCGAAAAACTGTAAAATCGAACAGATGCGCGCAGAAAAAAAAATCTACTTTCAGAAATTCAAAAAATTATTTCGTTGCGTAATATAGAACAGAAAAAATCCGCTAAAAATCGATCCATAAAAAAAATTCTTTTATTTCATTCGAAAGACAGGCGGAAATTGATTTCATTTCTCCGCGACAGCAGACGTTTTAATCTTCAGACTGCCGGAACGAGCCTACAGTGGGGATTTTAAAACGAAGGTAAAAATTTTAAATTATTAAATTTATAGATTAAACTAGGGGGCTCAGCCCCCAGCTCGCTTCGCTCACTCGCCACTATTTATGTCAACTCTAGCCAGAATAAGTGCAATCATAAATCATTACAACGTGTTAAATTTACAAATATTTTTAATGTAGAAAAATGTAATGAAAAACTGTTGAAAATGTAAATAAAAACGTACCTTGGAAACATAATTAATTAAAAACCTTAGTGAAAACACAATAAAAAATATTTTTAGTTGGGCCGCTATGAGATCCGAGCAAGCAACATATGAAATTTACAAATATTTTAATTCATAAAAGAGTAATTGAAAATTTTGTTGAAAATATAAATAAATATGCATTTATCAAAAGTTTGGCGCTGTGTAGTGATGGGCGATTCTTGAGAATTCGACAATCGAGAAAAATCGTCATCGTAAAAATCACAATCGATACAGCCATCGATTAATTCATAGAATCTACAATCGAGATGTTTTGCAATCGATTATAACGAGAAAAACTAAAAACAGTTATTGGAAAACTTAGCTATTATTCTGGCCGACAATTTCATAGTAGTGATAGGGCTTAGTGATGGGCGATTCTCGAAAATTTACCAATCGAAAAAAATCGTTATCGTAAAATACACAATCGATACAGTCATCGATTACTTTCGAGAATCTAAAAAGGAGATGTTCTAGAATCGATTATTGAAATCATTGTTTTTACATATATATAAGGCAGATTTTATTAAATATAGGGTAACTGAAAACAGATGGAATAAAAAAACAACAAACCAAAGGGAAACTATAAAGGAGCCATAAGACTGGAAAAGTATTGTAAGGGTGCCCCCTGGTTGAAAAAAGCTGAAAAAACGCGAGTAGCTATGAAGTGGTAAGGGGAGTTTAAGTATCAAAAATTAGAATTTTTCGGCAATTAGTACCAAAATGGCCAAAGAAATAAGAATCAAAAGCACCCCCTAGTGGCAAAAATATGAACTAAAGGATGATAAAAGGGACCAATTTTTTTTATTGATTTTTCTACGTCATTTGAGATTGGATCTTTAATTTCCCCATTTTTAGAAAGTCTTCGACTGGAATAAATTAAACGAACCCCCGCGGGGAGCAAAGTAGGGGGTGAGGGGCAAGGAAAGTGCATAATATGAATAAGTGGTCACAGGACTCAGTAAGGGGAGGGGCGCGGGCGATATATAAAATGAAATAGTAGTCACAGAGCTTTCCAATGATATAGCACATGAGGGGTGTCAGCAAAAGATAGAAAAGAGTCCCAACTCCCAGGATTCCAATTATCGTGCCCCCCCCCCCCCCCCCCCCCGAAATATACCCTGCCCATCCTTCTCTTTGTAATTTTCATATATTAAAAATTATTTATCGGAGGGCTCCGTAAAAAAATCCGATCTAAAATGTTTAAAAACGCTACGATTTCAAAAAAGTTCGAAAAGTGCCTCTCTCGGGGCGCCAAACTAAGGAAGGAAGAAGAAAGGTTCATAATATGAAAGAGTAACTTTGCGATGATAACCGAAAATTTTCCGATGATAGATCAAATGACTGGTCCAAAAAAAGTTTGAAATCTACCCCTCCTACGTGGGTTCCCTCTTTTATCCTAGAATATACCCCGAAATCACGCAGCCCCACTTTTAAAATTTTATATTTAATAACTAATATTTATCGGAGAGCTCCATTAAAAAACCTCATTTAATTATATTTATTGTAGAAATCTCTACAATTAAAAAAAAAGTCACCCCCGCACCGCTCCCCCCCCCCCCCCGAACCCCTTCCGGAATTCAACTCTGGGAGGAGAAAGGTTCATAATATGAAAGAGTGGTGAAAGGACTTTCCGATGATATGTCAAGGAGAGGTTTGGTAAAAGTTTGAAAATTACCCGCCCCCCTTCTCCCTTTGTGCACTCTCGCGCACCCCAGAATTCCCTCACCTTCCTCTTTGAACCTTTTATATTTAATAAATAGTATTTATCTGAGTCTCCAGGTATGGGGCAGCTTGGCAGAGCTAAAATAAGAGAAACATTGAAAATTCGTGGCAAAATGACACTAAATTTAACAGTAAAGTTTGAAACTAGGACTATACAGAACTGAATACATAAACCACTATGCTTCATAACCCACATCGGTTAATAGCAATAAAATGATAAGTGCCAGTTAAACTGATGGCATTGAGCTCACAGGTTATTAACACTAACTGTATATTATACTCTTATTTCAAAGAATAATGTCCCTCAAAAAATAAATGAAGGGAAATATCCCCCGTTTGCCCCTTTTATACTTAACCAATGAACCTCCAAATCTAATCAGGGAAACTCCTTAACTATAATAAATCAGTATATCAAATTTGAAGCAAATCAGATAGTTCTGCATGAAAAAAAGAAACATATCGCTAAATTAAGGGTGGTCAAACCCCTTTAACCCTTTTATACTTAACTAATGAACCTCCAAATCTAATCAGGAAAGCTCCTTATCAGAACAAACATAGAAAAAAAAATTAAAGTAAATTGAATAATTCTCCATGAAAATCCATTTATTTAAATTAAGGGGACTTGCCCCCTTTTCGCCCTTGTATACTTAACCAATGAACCTCCAAATGAAGGAAGCGCCATATCGGAATAAATCGGTATATTAAATTTGAAGCAAATCCAATAATTCTGCATGAAAAACCCTTTTATCTAAATTAAGGGGAGACTAGCACCTCCCCTTTATACTTAACCCATAAACCTCCAAATCTAATCAAGGCAGCTTCTTAACATAATAAACCGGTATCCCAAATTTGGAGCAAATCGAATAATTCTGCATGAAAAACCCATTTATCTAAATTAAGGAGGGGGTCTACCCCCTTTCCCCACTTTATACTTAACTAATGAACCTCCAAGTTTAATCAGGGAAGCACCTTAACATAATAAACCGGTATACCAAATTTGGAACAAATCGAGTAATTCTGCATGAAAAACCCATTTATCTAAATTAAGTGGGGGACCAGCCCCCCTTCTCCCCCTTTATCCTTAACCAATAAACTTCCAAGTTTAATCAGGGAAGCTCCTTAACATAATAAACCGGTATACCAAATTTGGAGCAAATCAAATAATTCTGCATGAAAAGCCCATTTATCTAAATTAAGGGGGGACCAGCCCCCCTTCTCCCCCTTTATACTTAACCCGTAAACCTCCAAATCTAATCAAGGCAACTTCTTAACATAATGAACCGGTATACCAAATTTGGAGCAAATCGAATAATTCTGCATGAAAAACCCATTTATCTAAATTAAGGAGGGGGTCTATCCCCCCTTTCCCCCCTTCATACTTAACTAATGAACCTCCAAGTTTAATCAGGGAAGCTCCTTAACATAATAAACCGGTATACGAAATTTGGAGCAAATCGAAGAATTCTGCATGAAAAACCTATTTATCTAAATTAAGGAGGGGGGGACCAGCCCCCCTTCTCTCCCTTTATCCTTAACCAATGAACCGTCAAAACTAAACAGCGGAACGCCTTATCAGAATGAACATAAAAAAAATGAAGCAAATCGTACATTTTAATGAAGAGTTATCGCGTTACGTACATACATACGTACGTACGTACGTACAGTACATGCATACACATAGAACCGACGGGTACATTAGCTCTCAGGCTTAGATAGCCTGCAAGCTAAAAAGAGATTGGATAAGCAGATGGACTCCTTTGAGAAATTATGACTTAAACCAGAAATGCGGTAAGTTTGACTCTGAAAGCTTCATTTCCATCTCGCATTTCGGCAAATCTCATCTCGATGATTTTTCCAACATTTCGACGCTTCCAGATGGCAAGCTGCTCGATGGTTGGTTCTCTCGCGGTTTTAAACCTTTCGGGATGGGAAGTCTCTCGAGAGTTTCCTCTCGCCCTTTTCAACCTTTCCCGATGGGAGGCCTCTCGCTTGTTACTCTCGTCCTTTTCGAAATCTCCCAATGAAAAGCCTTTCGAGGATTTCTCTCGCGCTTTTCAACATTTCGCTATGAGAAGCTTTTCGAGGATTTCTCTCGTCCTCGGCAGAGAAGAAAAGTAAGAAAATTTATCGAGAGTACCAAGAGACGAGATAGAGAAAAAGGCATGACAATGAGCTGTGAAATGAAGCTTTAATTTTCAAAGTTTCTCTTATTTTAGCCTTACCAAGATGTCACATACCTGGAACCCTCCGATAAAAATTATTTATTAAATATAAATTTTTCAAAGAGGAAGGTGGGTCGGGTGATTTCGAGGGAGGAGGACGTGAGAGTGGACTCATGGGGTGCAATTTTAAAAATTTTACCGAACCCTTCCTGTGGCATATAATCGAAAAGCCCTTTGACCACTCTTTCATACTATGAACCTTTCTTCGCTCAAAGGGGGGTGGGGAAGGGGCGAACAAATTTTTAAAACCGTAGCCGATTTCTATAATAAATTTAAATATCACTTTAAATATGGGTTTTTTTATGCAGTCTTCCGGTAAATATTATTTATTGAACATAAAAATTTTTAAGTGGCGGCTATGTGAATTCCGGTGTGAAAGAGTTGGCCCACGGAGGGAGAGAGGGGGAGCAATTTTCAAACTTTTTTTGGACCAGTCATGTGATATGTCATCGGTAAGCTCTCGGATGACTCTTTCATATTATGAGACTTTCTTCCTCCCCTCCCCAATTTGGCCCCCACTGCGAGGGTAGTTTTTTCCGCTTTTATCATTTTAGATCGGATTTTTTTATGGAGCCCTCCGCTAAATATTATTTATAATATATGAAATTTCAGGACACTTTTCCAAATTTAGCCAAGACCCCTCATGTGACATATCGTTAGAAAGGTTTGTGACTACTTATTAGTGCTATGCACTTCCGGTGGCCGCC
Source organism: Maratus speciosus (assembly GCA_963932465.1). Lineage (NCBI taxonomy): Eukaryota > Metazoa > Arthropoda > Arachnida > Araneae > Salticidae > Maratus > Maratus speciosus. The sequence goes on along the minus strand of OZ010788.1, from coordinate 118,019,360 downwards.
CCCCTCCCCTTTGTCCCCCCGGAGGACACTTTTCCAAATTTAGTCAGTACCCCTCTTATGAGATATCGTTGAAAAGGTCTGTGACTACTTATTGATGTTATGCACTTCCGGTGACAGTCCCCCCCCACTCTTTGCCCCCCCCCCCTGGGGGACACTTTTTCAAATTTAGTCAAGACCCCTCGTGTGAGATATCGTTGGAAAGGTCTGTGACTACTTATTGATGTTATGTACCTACGGTGTCCCCACCACCACTTTTCCCCTCCCCCGGGGGCACTTTTCCAAATTTAGCCAACACCCCTCATGTGAGATATCTTTGGAAAGGTCTGTGACTATTTATTGATGTTATGCACCTCCGGTGACAGCCTCCCCCAATTTGCCCCTCCCGGGGGACACTTTTTCAAATTTAGACAAGACCCCTCATGTGAGATATCGTTGGAAAGGTCTGTGACTACTTATTGATGTTATGCTCCTCCGGTGTCCATCCCTTCATTTTAAACCCTCCCCCCCGGGGGACACTTTTCCATATTTAGCCAAGACCCCACATGTGAGATATCGTTGGAAAGGTCTGTGACTACTTATTGATGTAATGCACCTCCGGTGACCGCCTCCCCCCCACTTTTCCCCCACGGGGGTGTTTTTCTAGATTTAGCCGAGACCCCTCATGTGACATATTGTTGGAAAGGCTTATGACCACTTACTCATGTTATCCACCTCCCGCACCCCTCCCCCCCTTTCCCCCCCAAGGGGAGGACATTTTTATAAATTCAGATCCCGACTTCTCATGTGACATTTGGTTGGAAAGGCCTAAAGACCTGTGACGACTTAATCATATTATGCAGCTGATGTGCCCCTCCGCTCGCTTTGACCCCTCCCCCAAGAGATCTGGTCCGACGTTCATTTGTTTCGATATTATATTTTTTACAAGATTTTGTAGTGCGTGCACACCACACCCGCCTGCTATCATATATCAGTGCCGTATATAGCGGGTAACCTGTTCGTGATTTCATATTACAAGATTACGTATAAATTAGGGGCCCCGATTAAAGGATGGGCCCGCTAGCGGTCGAAGTCACCTAGTCTTTATTAACATCGACTCATTCCAGTTCACCCGCAGACGATTCTTGATAAATGTATGACGTATATAATACATAATATATGATTTATAAAAGAAATTTGCAAACTGTAGTCATCGAGAAAAAATTTATACAATCGAAAAATATCGAGATGTCCATACAATCGAGAAAATCGAGAAAAACATCTCGTTATCGCCCATCACTAGCGCTGTGACTTGTTGATCATTACTGAGAAAGTTAAGCGAACAGGAAATTGACGCCGTTTAAATTTAAATGGCATGTTAGTATCAGATGGGGTCCTTCATCTTTCATTTTACCTATAGTATTGAAAATCATGGCTTAAATTTATTTAAAACTGTAATAAGACGCTATAAAACATGCTACGTATCACGCTATCGAAATGTAAACAAAACGTTTTCGTCTGTGTCTAAATACAACCTTGGATGAAAAAGCTACGTCACCGTAAAACGGACCAATAGCAATTGTCATTCATGTATTGCTCAAACGGTTTCCGTCAAGATTTCCGTTAAAAGAGAGATCCTGTCCGGATTTTGATTTGTTGAGTGTTTTGGGACATGTTACCGTAACTACCACTGAGGAACGTCGCTTTGGCTGTTGCCAAATAGTAAGCTACAAATACAGCCCTTTTTTAGCGCTACGTAAGAGAAATATATCTATAGATTTTTATACATCCACGCATAGAATTTTTCGCTGATTTCAAAAATGTCGATTTCAAGACAATGTCTAAATTTGTTGCCGAGATATTAATTATTATTTCATTAATTGGATCATTTCTTTAAAATTGTCCTTTTAACATGGCTACGGGTTGCCAGAATGATAAAAGGAGGGTTCTCAGGGCGCAAAATTTAAGCAATAAAATGTACTGGCGGTTTTAAAAGGGCCCCTCATCTCAGAATGTAAGGGGTGTAAAAACTCAAAACTTGCACAAGGTGACGCAAAAAAAAAAAAAAAAAGAAAAGAAAGAAAAAAAAGAAAAAGGTTCCCTTTTCAGAAATTCCAAAAATTATTCTTATATCTTAATTACAAGCTGGGATATTAATTATTATTTGACTAATTTGTTTATTTCTATTAAATGCTTATTTTAAAGGGCAGTCACATGATTTTTTTAATACTAGCAGTCTTCAGAATGGTGTCCGATTTTTAAAAATACAGTATAAATGTTACTTATTCGATATAAAAATTTCATAAGTGTTGATACCACTATTTTCGAATAGTAATTTCCGTAAATATCTTAAATTCTTGGTGAAGACCGCCACCCCCCTGACCAATGTATCTACGGATAGGTTGTCACTCAAAAAGTCTGGCTCTTGACACTATTAGCACAAAAGATGAATACACCAGATTTACAACAAGTCAGAGTTCGGATTCGGGCGATTAAGTTTCCCAGGGCCCCAGATCCTGCTCCTTCTACTGAGGAGGCATTGGCATAATTTAATGTAATACAATAGACGCTCGATTTTACGACTCATATAATGTGTTCGTAAAATCGAAAGTTCGTAAATGGGAATAACATCAGTTCAATGGGATGCTGGTCAGGACCAGTACATTAGTTCGTAAAAACGAAGAATTCGTAAAAAAGAGGTTCGTAAAATCGAGCGTCTACTGTATCAAATCGCGGCAACTAAGCGTTTAATTCAATAAGTGATGTAAGGGTCGTCGAATGAGGTCAATTGAGGGGACGTGTGGGACTATTATATCTTGTACTATTATATCTTGGAGGTAATTACTTGAAATTAATAGATTACTTTAGCTCCTCTGACTTCAAGATTTGCTGAAGGTCCTTAATTTTTAGGTGCGTTCGTAATTATATAAATACGTAGCACCTATAGTCGTCGTCTGGTCCGTCCGTCTGTCTGTCCGCATACAACAGCGCAAAAACTACTCAACCGAATCGTTGGAAAATTAATATATATAATGAATGATTGCACAATTTTGTCGAATCATTTCAAATTTTATGAAAATCGAATCAAAACTTAAAAAGATGCAGAAGTTTTCTTCATTCTATTAAATGCTATCATACATAATTAATTCAATGATATCCCTGATAGATAATGATTCAAGGTTGCCATGGTGATTATTCTATTAAATCCTATCGTTCATAATTAATTCAATGATATCCCATGCTAGGTAATGATTCTAGATTGCCATGGTGATTACGTCCTATTTAAGATGGAGTCATTAATTCCGTATTACCGAATTTAATATTTATAATCATAATAAATTTATTCATGCATTTTTGCATATGAGTGCAACAACTATGCACCAAGATCTGAATATTTATAAAACTAGTTATAAACGAAGTACGAACTAGTACGAATGAACTTCATTTGCCACGTTTGATGTACAATTTCCGACTTGTTTCTAGAGGTTTTGTGTAGATGATAGTTTCATACCTAAGTTACTCTTCTCTCCTCTGGATTTTGAGAGTACAGCTTAGAGCTCATTGTTACGCTCATTAGACTAAAATATCATAGCCTATAGTATGGCTAATAAAAATATCGAGCCACCTCGCAATTCCTAACTAATGGAATTATTTACAAATAAATAAGTTCCTTAAAAACCATGAAAAATCAGTAAATTGGGATAGTGTTTTCAAACAAATTGCATTTAAAAGAGATTTTTGTTCCTATTTGACAGTGTGAAAATTGAAATTGTGCGCTGTTTTGAAGTTAAAAAAAAATTACACTAAAGGCGAAGTTTATTGTTCAGGTGTTGCTACCATCAGTATGACGTCAGCGTTACTTACGAACATGATTTTGCTTTATAGTATACATGTAGATATGTTAATTTATGCAAACGAATGCCAGTTATTCTAATATTTTTTTTTAATAAGAAAGTCTTTTTAGGATTTCGTTCATCTGACGAAACCCTATTCATCTCACTCCTCTGTCTGTCTGTCTGTCACAGAGCTCGTTCTCAGAAACTATACATGTTGGAGACTTGAAATTTTGGTATGGACTCTAACTTGTGTATTTTAAGCTTTTTTTCTGAGTCCCTAATTAAGTTGAAGACTTGAAATTTTGGATTCTTATAGCTAAACCCCTCGCATCAAACGAAAAATCATAAAATTTTGAAAAAGTCTTATATTTACCCCTCTGGGCTCTAACTTGTATATTTTAAACTTTTTTTCCTAACTAAGCCCCTAATTAAGTTGAAGACTTGAAATTTTGAATACTTATAGCTGAACACTTGTGATCACACAACAAATCATAAAAATTTCAGAAAGTCTTTTATTTACCCCTCCGGTTTCTAACTTGTGTATTTTAAGGAATTTTTCTAATCTTCACCCTTTTCACCCGGGGGGCACTTTTCTAACTTTTACCTACACCCCTTTGACCACTCTTTCATATTATGCACCATAGCCTTACATATTTTAGTTCCACTTTTTACCGCCAGGAGGAGCCTAACTATCTCGGGTGCTATGGGTCCGATCCCCTCGACTAATATATCTACGAATAGGTTATAAAACGGAGTTTCTTTCGGATAGAGGTTTGTTTAGAATAGATTGCGCCCCGTGGTTGCGAAATGTGGAACTAACAGATTTTGCAAAAAGATAAAGTGTTTTGAAAGGAATATTAAATGAAACCCTCTGGGCGATCTGTGATCACACTTACCCACTTGTTTTTTTCTTTTTTGAGCGCGAAGACTTGTGCAGCCACACACCTCTAAGGATGGCTTTGATGCTAGCTTAGGCTTTTTAGTCTTTTGCTGCAAAACCTTAATTATGAATATGTAGAAACTTTTTTCATAAAAACCGTAGATTGCTATACACTGTAAAAAAAATGGTAACGTTCCATGTAAAATCCAGGAACGTTTCGCCTTTTCTCAGGTTTTCAGAATAATTTAGCTCTTTCCTGTGAAATTCTGATTTTCTTATCTGAAACGTTCCTGAACAAAAGTTGGAAACAGCAAAACGCTGCGGCCGCCATTTATTATTTTTTTGCTATAATCCGTTGCTCGCGCGTGAGTGTCGAAAACGAATTCCTTAAATGAATGTAAAAAAATCAATATGGAATGCAAATAAATCAATAGACGACATAATCCTTTACGTCTCTATTGTCAAGACAATTCAGATGAAAATACAATACCTCTGTGACATCGCTAAGAGATTATCTCTCGTACTTGTCTGTGGAATGTTTAACGAGCAGACCGTGTAAAAAAAAAAAAAAATACACTTATTATTTGGATCTCCATTAACCAGGGGACCATCAAACATGATTCTCACTGATTTTGATTAATTTAAAGTATGTTTTAGAGTTCTTATCTCTAATTATTCTTGTGAAAGGATTTCTTCAAATGGGCCTTAGATTTTCAGAAATTAGATGCCGAGGTTTAGCATACGTTTCAAATACACATTAGTTTGCAGTTCTCAACGTGTCTTTCGTGGTGTGGACGCAGAAAGCTCGCACGCCACCCGTACGGCCCGAGTTCGATGCTACCTCTTGACTTTTTTCTTCTTTTTTAATTAATTTTATATTTTAACACTTTATTACAATTTGATTTAAATTTGATATATATTTGACACTTTGAATTGCTGCAAATTTGAATTTTTTTTTATTTTCGGAAAAAATATACAATTACGTTTAGGTTTTTTTTTTTTTTTTCATGAAAATTTATATGTATTTTATCTAACTTGTAAACTAACATAATTACTGACGAAAATCCAAAATATTTCATGTCTAGATTTTTTTTCTAATTATTATTTACATTTATATATTTTTATATTTTAAGCAAAGTTCGGAAACAATATATCATATATATATTTACTTTATTGAATCTTAACTGAAAATTTATTTTTTCGTGTAAATTATAAATAATAATTTTGATGTCAATTTCAAAATATTTTTTCATTCTAACAAATAATGATAATAAAGCGAAAATTGTCAACTGGAAATGTAAAAATCGTCTGCGGATCCCGCATGCTGTGAAATGTCAGTAATGTTTTGCTGTCAACAGAAATATTCCTGGTATTTCGCAGGAAACATACTGGCATTTCTGTAGAAAGTTTTTAACATATACAGTAAAGTTCCAGTCGTTTTCAAGAAATGTTTCTTGGAAAAAATGGGCAACTCAGCTGCCCATTTTTTCCCAGGAACGTTGCGGAATTTTTTTTACAGTGTACCGTAGATATGTGCAGTTTTAGGATACTTAAAAGGATAGGATATTCAGAAAGACCCATTTCGGCTACGTCTACATGTCAAAGTAAGTCGTCTTTTAACATGATGTTGCGGCAGGTGAGTAAAATGTTAAAATATTAAAGAAGCTTATCACGTTTTTTCTCGCAACTGTAAAGAACGAAAGCTTAACAAGAACATCATGAATGTGTTACAGAACTTCACAATAGCTTTTGTTCAGCTTGTGATTTGTGACGTAACTCTTTTATTCGCATAAAAATGTAAATTTAACGTTATCTCCGTAGTTGAAAATGTGAGAGGGGAGGCTTGCGTCGCAGATTTTTTTGTAATCGGTCGGCGTAGATTATTTGGAAAACAATATTTATTGTTATATTCATAAATAGGTGGCATTTTTACAGGTTATTATATGAAATGTGGCTAGTGATGGCGATGTCGATATTTTTTATCGATTTAATTGATACTATGGACAACTCGAATGTATCGATACTATCATTTTTTTTATCGATGTTTCTAGTAATTGTTATACTTCAGACATCAGATCTGATTTTAAAGAATATTTGCCATAAAAAATTAAGATTAATTTTGCTGTTAGATTATTTTAATATGGCTAATTTTGCATTAACAGTTTCACGTCAGCTCTTGAAACATTGGAGATTTTGTTTAAGGTTTTTAAAGAGCCGAGGGAAGCGAAAAGCTTAAGGGAAGTTTCGTTCACCGAACGTCCGTCAAAAATGGAAGCTGAAGACAATATAAAAGCCAATACAGCAAATTGCAGCACCCTTGGTGGAGAGAACTACAACTAAAGTGGGGGGGGGGATCCAAGACGAATGATTCAAGTTGTGTGAGGATCGGACCCATAGAATCTGATATATCGAATAAAGAAGAGTCCACTATGCAGCAGAAATTACGGGAAATTGCAGAGCCCGTAGTGGAGAGAACCAGAGCTCAAAAGGTGGTGGTGTTGGTGCAAAAGATAACAAGACGAATGGTCCAAGTTGTGTGAGGATCGGACCCATAGAACCTGAGACATCGAATAAGCAAGATGAGTACACTATGCATCAGAAAATAAAGGAAATTTCAACGCCTCCCGCGGAAAAAAACCAGAACTGAAATCGTAGTGGTGTTGGCACAAAAGATACTAAGGCGAATGGTCCAAGTTGTGTGAGAATCGGACTCATATAACCTAAAATATCGAATAAAAAAGAAGGGTACACTATGCATCAGAAAATAAATGAAATTTCCACACTCCTAGTGGAACCAGAACTCAAAAATGGTGGTGGTGTTCAAGACGAATGGTCCAAGTTGTGCGAGAATCGGGTCCATAGAATTCGAGATATTGAGTAAAGAATAAATGTACACTAGAGATCCTCTCAATAAGAATCGTTCATTTTTTGCACCCGCATCGGCAGATCGCATACTGAACAGACAAGCGACAAAAAGCGTGGAGACAAATTCTAGTGTTCAAACCGGTTTCTTCTTTGTTAACAGGGTGAAGTGTGTCTTGACTCACGCTTTTTTGTCACTTGTCTGTTCAGTGTGTGATCTGCCTTTAAGACGACATCGATTTGGAATAACATTGATGCAGCATCGATTCGGGTAGAATCAGAGCCTGATTACCAACGGGGCACGTTCCCAACAGTAAAAATGAATAGAAATTTTTGTCTTATTCATGACAGAAACTTTGCACGAATAAGGCGTTTTAATAAAGCGAAGATTTCGATTAAAACGTTAATCAGACCCTGGGTAGAATCGCTCATTTTTATTTTCGTTCAAATCGTCACTGCAGTCGAATCGATACGGGTAGAGTAGTAGTAGCATCATTCATCTTACTTTTTCTTTGAAATCGTCATAGCGCATTGATATGATCGGCCTATACATTTAGAAGCCTGGTAGATCGTCTAGGATTGATCTACTTGGATCGATTTTACTATTTTAGAAGCAGAGTTGCCGTCAAATTTCGTATAAGTGATTTTTATACTGTTTACTATTATTAGTTTATGATAATAAAATGAAAGTCATAAAAGAAAAGATTAGAAAAGGCAAAGAGATTCATTTAATGTGTCAGCAAAAGAATGAATTGAATACAAATATATTACAAATATTGAATACAAAATACTGAAGATACAAAATCAAGAAAATTATCAGTTTGATAATAGACCGCTGAGCCGACAGCACAGACACATGGTTCGTACGGATACCGTTATTTCTCCAATAAAACATACCAGTATATTTTCATAGAAAAAGAAATCTAGGTTAAACGAGCAAAATTTTGCCTTCTTTTAAGAAGAGATTTTCTATAAGATAATACTGGTGCCAAAAAATTTTCTGGTCTGCAAAATTCAAGGAGGTGTACGAACCATGAGACAACCACCTCGTCGAATTGGAGGCTGAAATTACAGAATTAGCTGAAACTCGATTCCCATATTAAAACGCAATCGGTCTGCCAAGTCATATATTGGTGGAAAACACCTAAAAACCCGATTTTACCGGTTGACTCGTAGGTTTACCATTGTGTTTTCCTGCTCCCAGTCAGCCATGTTTTCATACCTTTGGGTGCATGAAAACGCAATGGTAAACCTACGAGTTGACTGCTAAAATCGGGTTTTTAGGTGTTTTCCACCAAGACATGACTTAGCAGACCAATTGCGTTTTAATATGCGAATAGAGTTTTAGGTAATTCTGGAATTTCAGCCTCTAACTCGATGAGGTGATTGTCTGTGCTGCCGGCTCCCTGTCGATAAGGCTTGCAAAATTTTCAGTCAAAATATTATCTCTCGAAATCGGCCGGTATAAATCAAGCTATGCTTAATAAACTTATTTTCTGCTCTTCTACAAAGCAGTTTTAAATTTATTTATTTTGATATTACTAAACTAAATTATAAAAGTGTAAATTCTTCTAGATCTGAAAAATGCTCTCTAATTATAAAAAAATTTTAGCGAACTCTTTTCTTACAGCATATGATCATTGTTCTTCAACTTTCAACTATTCGAAAGTAGCATTTTGTAACCCTCCTAAGAGATGTGGTGCTGCTTATAAACATACGTACATAAACATCGACCGAAACAGGTTTTTAAAACCAAAACAGAAATTGAATTTCGGTGATCTTTCTATTTTCGGCCGGAAACGAAAACGAAAATGTTGAACAAATGTTTTAAAAGTAATTAATACATACATAAGTATACATAACTATATTAATTATACATGTGGCCCAAGTTGACTCTCTGTGCCTCAGACCAAAACTTGTTATTTTCATACTGGTTAAAGTACCCGGCGTACACCTGTAATTTTAAGAATATCTGTTTTGAAAAATCAATTTCAACATTAAACATGCAGTATAGAACAAACAAACAAACAAAAAAATCAGTAAGGCCATCTTTATTTCAGTTCTTCATTAAGAATTAGCTCTAGGGACCTAAACCTTTGTGGAAGTTCTAATATACACGCATACACTCTCGTATATATATGGAACAGATTTAAAAATGGCGAAAATATATTCAGAGAACCTCAAAATGTTAAAATATGCCAATATTTCCGCATAATCGGGCTCCTATCATGTTTCAATACGTTTTTTGAAACTTATAATGAAGTTATATATTCACCTGCTTCCGTCCATCATATTTCCAATGTGACGTAGTAGTAACTTTTTTTTAAATTCGTCAAGTTATTTATTTCATTTTCATTTTTCACGTGGAAATCTTGAAACAGAAGAGTTATGACGTAATAGTAACTTTTTTTTAAATTCGTCAAATTATATTATTTCATATTACGTATATTTTTTTTCATTTTCCACGTGGAAATCTTGCAATATTAAAGTAATCGTTGTTGTAAGAATTTTATTGTAGATTTTTAATTTTTGGCAACTGCTATACCGAAAAATGTTTAAATTTGATAGGAAATGGCTGTTAAATTAATGTTTTTTTTTATTAATTAAAAATTAACTATAAACTATTTCGATTCCGGATTACTTTAGTTGCTTCGGTCGTGTTTTAATATAATGTACGTAACACTTCACAATTTTGGCTTCCAAACTGTGGCTTTGTATAGAATTTCAGACAGACAAATTTTCAGTTTTAGGGTTTCGTTCATCTGATGAAATCCTATTCGTCTCACTCCTCTGTCTGTCCGTCTGTCACAGAGCCCGTTCTCAGAAACTATATATATTGTAGACTTGAAATTTTGCATACTTATAGTTGAACACCTCGCATCAAACGACAAATCATAAAATTTTGAAAAAATCGTAATTAACGGACGTCATTAATTAAGAACACCCACGCTGTAAACTGAAATGTCTAAAATTCAGACACTTAAGTGTCTGAAAAGTAGTGTTCAATTTTCAGACGTTTTAAAATGTCTGAAAATTTTAAGACACTTCTTGCGTCTGAATTCCAGACACTTAAGTGTCTGAAACAGGAGTGTTCGATTTTCAGACGTTTTAAAATGTCTTAAAATTTTTAGACACTTCTTGCGTCTGAATTTCAGACATTTCAAATGTTTTAATTGCGGCCATCTTTGAGCCGTTTTTTTTTCGCCAATATGAAGCCTTCTTTGACCACTTTTCTTTCTAAGCCATATACGCAACCATATTTGACCACATTGAATCATTTTTTTATAAATGGGAATAATTTATTACAGGGTTGTCGTCTTTCCAGTCCAAAAAAAGCCGGCAGGCTTTTTTTTTTTTTTTTTGGTTTTAACCACTTAAAAAAAGCTGGCTTTTATTGAAAAAAGCCGGTTTTTATTTTTTGAAGTTGGTTTACAGTTAATTTGTTTTAAATTTGGATCAATTAATTTTTAGTACACTTATAAATATTTTCTATTAAAAGAAGTAATGGAGCATTCTATTAAATTTTGTTAAATAAGTCAAACTTTGTCAAATAAATAATTTCTAGAAGGCAACTGTGAAGGCATCATGTCTGAAGAAAAAAAAAAAAAAAAAAAAAAAAAAAAATACATATATATATATATATATATATACACATAAACACTGAAAAGAATATAAGTTGGGCTCCAAACTGGTGTTTTGAAATTCTATATTACATAGTTCCACATATACTAGACATTTTAAAGATTATATTTAATTAAAGACAAAATGTAGCACATCAAAATGGAAATATTCTTATGTGTCCATATGGAGAGATTAAGTTATAATATGTTAATAGAGACATTAGAAAGGATGTAATATTTGAGGAGAGTGGTACACAAGTGTATAAAAAATAGAGCATTTAAACAAGAAAAAAATCTCTAAATAAAATTTTGAAAAGTTTGTTGCTAAACATATTCATGCATATTCTATTCATAATGTTTTTAATAGAGATAAATGGTGTTTTTATTAATATGACTATATATAATTTTAAATGTTTACTAGAAATAAAATAAGACTTGTATATTGTACTTGGCTCTTAAAATTATTTAAGTAATAAAACATGTAACTAAGTAACCACTGTCCTCTTTAATTTTATAAAGCAGAAAAATGAAAAAACTGGTAGTTGGTATTGCTCTTTTAAAATTTAGCTGACATATTTGCAATTCTGGCAACAAATCACTAGCAAAATTATCTAAGTTTTATTCCTGTATTAATGTCCTCATAACTGAGAAATTGGATTACTTATTAAGCTCTAAATCAATTAAATAGCATTAAAACTAATTAAAAACACTTTAAAATGTGTAGTTTATAATTACAATGCTTCATTGTATAAAAGCCAATTATGGCCAAAAAAGACCAATTTTGGCCAAAAAAAGCTGGTTAAAACCAATAAAAGCCACCGGCCTGGGTTTTTTTTTTAATTTTAGCCGGCTTTTTTGCAACCCTGATTTATTGCCATAAAGTAGAGCTGATTGCAGCATGGGAAAACTGGGATGCTTCTCTATCCTCTGATTTTAGGGTAGCCCAAATTGGGTACGAAGTTTTCATAAAGCTGATATTTTAAATCAGTTTTGACCTTATGATGATTGTAATCAGTATTTTGTAGTTTTAGAATAGGATAATATATTTATATGTTCACCTAAATATGTATTTATGTGATATCATATATACATATGGTATCAAAAAGGTATCATATTTATTACTTTTAGTGATAACTTCAAAATTTTAGTCCAGAGACCTAGTATTCATTCGCCCCCCACCCCCACGGCCTTCATATACTGTTAGAAAAAAAAATTAAGCCTATTCGAGACCATCAAATACATATTTGGATAAATATAACCTTTTCTTTACACTAGTCATGTTCTAAAAGTACAAAATATTTATTAAAATAAGTATAAGATCAAAACAAATTTAAAATATCAGCTTTGTGGAAATTTCATACAAAATTTGGGGGCCCGTAAAGCTAAAGTCCCATAGAAACAGCCCAGTTTGTCCATGCTGCAATCATCTCTGCTTTATGGTAACAAATTATTCCCATTTATGAAAAATGATTCACTCTTTCAGAAAGAATCCCATCCCTGCTTCGTTGTACTATTTTTTTACTTTCTTCTATCTTGACAAGAAGAAAGTATTGGTTTCATGAAAATTTTCGAATTCCAGTTTTCGACGGATTTACACGTTTTATGGGTCAGAGATTCCAAAAAACATGTTTTTACAAAATGTCTGTCTGTGAGTCTGTCTGTCTGTCTGTCTGTCCGTCCGTCTGTCTGTATGTGACACAAATTTTGTGGGCGCTCTATCTCAAGACCTAACGCACGGAATTTAATAAAAATTTATATTCTGGTAGTCCCTGATATAGATTGGTGTTGATTAGTTTTTGGTATAAATCGCCCTGCAGGTGGCGCTTCTATGTAGCATTTTGCAGGATTTTTGCAAAAGCTCTATCTCAAGAACTAATACATGGATTTTTATAAAACTTCAGATTCCGTTAATCCTTGATATGAATTGGTGTTGGTAATGTTTTGGTGCAAATCTCCCAACAGATGGCGCTGCTATGCTGCATTTTGCAGCATTTGCACGATTTTCGTAATAGCTCAATCTCAAGAAATAATGCACGGATTTTCATCAAACTTCAGATTCAGTTAGTGCTTGACATGAATTGATGTTTTGTACCTTTTCGTGTAAATCGCTCAACAGGTGGCGCTGCTGTGCTGCATTTTTTGAGATTTCCGTAATAGCTCTATCTCAAGAACTAATGCTTGGGTTTTCAACAAACTTCAGATTCAGGTATACCGGGATATGAATTAGTGCTGTTTATGTTTTGGTGTTAATCACTCAACAGGTGGCGCTGCTATGCAGCATTTTTCACGATTTCCACAATAGCTCAATGTCCAGAACTAATGCACGGATTTTCATCAAACTTCAGATTCAGTTAGTCTTTGACATGAATTGATGTTCTGTACCTTTTCATGTAAATCACTCAACAGGTGGCGCTGCTGTGCTGCATTTTTTGTGATTTCCACAATAGCTCTAGCTCCAGAACTAATGCACCGATTTTCATCAAACTTCAGATTCCGGTATACCTTAATATGAATTAGTGCTGTTTGTGTGTTGGTGCAAATCGCTCAACAGGTGGCGCTGCTATGCTGCATTTTTCAGAATTTCCCCTACAGCTCTATCTCAATAAGTAATGCACGAATTTTCATCAAACTTCAAATTCAGGTATATTTTGATACGAATTGGTTCTAAATTGATGTAATTTCTTTTACTATTTAAATGATTTAATTGACGTGATTTATATAGAAGAAAGTTTTGTGATGGTCACAACATACTAGTTTCCGTTTAAATTAGATATTCCCAGTGACTTAGTTCAAGCATTTTTTGCATTTTTAATTTCTGTGTTAAATAAAATCTAACACTAGATTTCATAAAATTTGTTGTATATGAGATCCCAACATTAAAAAAAAATTTTGAGTATGAAACTCTTACTTTTTTTTTTTTTAATCTCCCTTCGTTTTTATTATTTTACTATTTATCATCATCAAGAAATACTGAAACATGGACAGTATGTCTGTTTGACACTTTTTAAACGATAAATAACATAGTAAATATAACTGGAAACAGAAATCCTTCATTTCTGCTCCCCAACGGTGTTTGGAGTGTTTGCAATCACACAAGCAATGGCAGTCGCAAAAGCCATTTCTTATCCACATGATTGGTATATTGTTAACTACATTGAGAAAGAAACCAAATTAAAATTGATATAAAGTAAATATCTTGCACTATTTTGTTTATTTTCTTAGTAGAAAGTACAAGTTTCTTTCCTTGAAGTGTGCTTTGAAATATTTTAACGTTTAAATAAAATAATTCAATAATAATAGTATTAATAATAAATTAAAGTTTTTTCTTTCTCAGAATGTTTTAAATTTGTCATACAAATATTAACATCTGAAAAAAAAACAGGCTGGTGTTATGAACTCCTTTTTTCTCTTTAAGCGAGAAAAGAAAAAGAAAGAATTTTGGAAAAATGTTCAAATATGTTAAAATTTGCTCAGCAGTCTACGTATATATTGTACAAGAATTTTTAAAGAGTCTAGAGTAAAAAGAAAAACAATGAAGAAAAAATCATAGAACCAGTTAATTTTACATTAGATTAATTTTCACACAATTATTCTAATTGGTAAACAAATCATATTAGATGTAAATTTCCAACTGGGCGAAAAATGTCCGGACCAGGATTCGAACCCGGGACCTCCCTGGCTGAAGCCGCCAGTGCTCTGCCATCTGAGCTATCCCGGACGATTCTGGCCGAACTTTTTCACCCAGCTAACCTTGAAGATTACAGCATCTGGTCTGAAACCTGGTTCAGCTCAATCTCCTGGTCCGGACATTTTTCGCCCAGTTGGAACTTTACATCTAATACAGTTAATTTTACTCTATATAGCGATACCAGCAAATAGTGGATTAATTACGTGCTCCCGAATCGTCCGCTATTCAGAGGTTTTGCTATATATTCATTTATATGCGCATTCTAAATAAATAAAAAGTTTTTGTGACAGTGTAGCAATGATGGCCTAAATAAATTCTAGGTCCAGCGGTTGACATTAATCAATAATATTCTGCAAATTACTTTAAATCACGTGAATCTAAATATCCATGCATGCAAACCAACCAATTAATTAGTACATGATAAGTTACTCTATTTAATTTGTAGCATCACAATGTGCATTTATATATATATATAGATATATTTATCACATAAAGACAAAATTTAAATGCAACAAAGATAACATGCGTCGAGATGCTACATTATCAAACACAAACATAAAAAATAGACTTAAAATCCTATTTCATTATCTTTTGAATTAGTTTATTTTTGTTATTAATTTTCATGATTTCTTTTGGTACTTTTCGGTTAGCCGGGCACCAGTGTTATATATATATACATATATATATTGTATATATACATGCACACATATATATAAATGCAATATGTATATATATGTATATATATATGTATATATATATATATATATATATACATATACATATATGTATATATAACAGTGGCGCCCGGCTAACCGAAAAGTGCCCCTTTTTTTACATCAGATTAAAAAAAAAATCTTTGAGGTGAAAAGAAACTTTCAAAAATATTTTCCCCCTATAAACATCGTAATAAAAATAATTTATTTAACCATGAATTTAAAAAAAAAATGGAATAATATGAAAAAATATATACGTACACGGAGCAAACATAATCATAAGAATGATCTTCAAAGCACATTCTTTCACAAAATGTTAAATATCAGCGAAATTATAATTCACCTATCACACAGTACTAAATCATTAGAAAAGTATCTTCCCCTGTCATGGGCAGAAAATGGGTCTTACTTATACCCATACAATTTTTTTCATTTTTCCGTATGATATTCAACTTGATTTTTTAAATATAATTTTAGCACATATTGCATTAATTATACAGATTTTATTATTTGCTTAAAGTATCTTATAAATATGGCTTCGTTTTAAAATTCAACCCCGGGGGACGCGCGTATACCAAGAGTGAGAATGGTTTTTACTTTGTCACCAATAAATACAAATAATATTCGTCACCTTATTTAGTCGCAGACAATTGTTACAAATTCTGCGATAAAATAAGTTGAAGATTACTTAAAAAGAAAAAAAAAAAGTGGTGACAATCGTAAAAACCATACGTACTATGGGTCTATCAGGCCCGGCGTTAATCCTCCAGGGCTAATATGTTATGTAACACAGTAAATACATAAGTAGCTTTTTATTTTTAAACAAGTTTTCATAAAGATTATCAAAAATAAATAAATAAAAAATAGTATAGTCATTCAGTTGAATACTATAGGGGAGATTTATTTCATATTGGAAAACTGAAACTTATAAACTATTCTGAATTTCATGAAAATTTTTATTCTTATGCTTTCGTGATTTTTTTTCATATTTTTATATCCACTGTATGAAGTGAAAAAATATTGATAACATTTTTCATATATTTAAATTTTTTAAAATATATATAAAAAAAAAACAAAAAACATTTCCATAATATATAGTCTGTGTAAGAGTTAAATGATACTCTTGTCACTTAAAATGAAAAATCATAAGTGCAATTATATCAATAATATAAAGTAAACTGAAATTGCAAAGAAAAATCTTATACAATATCATTAGATTTTTTTAAATATACTAGGGGGTTCTGCCCCCTACGAGCTACGATCTAATTTGATCGGCTTTTAAAATATTGAATTAAAAAAAAAAAAAAAAAAAAAACAGTAGCGATCTCTCTGTAAATGGGTTTCCATTCGTTTTCCTTGGATTGGGGATTTTTAAGGCCAAATCTGCTGCTGTTAAGAGATACAATGGCTGTTTTCGTATTTAATTAAAAAAAAATTAGTTAAACATTTGAAAATAAGCTAATGTAAAATGAATTAAGTAAACAGTGTCATTGTTTCCCGGTATTTTTTAACAGTGCTATAAGATAGTTCTTTTAAATAATTCATTTTAAATGTATCGTTTCAAATCTGACGTAATTTAAACCCAGTTTTATTTCTCTTATTAATATTCACGTGAAAATACTTTTGTTGTTAGAAGGAAATATTATTTGCGCTGTCTTCGAATTCACGATAAAAGTTAAAAAGATTATCTCAAAATATCTCGCGCAAATATATTTTTCAATTTAAATTGTTTTGCTATATTTTTTGCCATTTTAAATATGACGTACAAGTTTTAACGCATAATAATCATTTATTTTATTTTAAGATTTTGCTTCTCTTATTTTAAGATTTTGTGTAAATATGGTTCGATACAGATGTCATTGGCGCAATTTTTTTCTGACCCCAATTTCATATACGCAACGGGCACTGGTGCTAAAGTATCGTTATTTTGCTTGATACGGTAACCCGGATGTTGTTGTTTATGCTATTGATGTTTTCGCCAAATTGGCGTCGGAAAGAAATTGCGCCAATATGTATATGACATTTGTGTCTATGGTTCTTATGACGTAATTTTCCTACTTTTAACATGTAATCATTTAATTCTAATTTTAAAGCTTTTTTTCTGTTTGTAATAGTCACGTGTAAATAAATTTTTAATTTGAAGTAAACATTATTGATTGCTCTGTTTATACAACTGGCAACAGTTTAAATTAATAACATTTTCTGAAATTTGTAAAAAATATCTCTCGAAATGCTGAAAATTTGAATTTAAAATTGAAATAAAACCTCAAAAAATGAGTCAAATAAGAAAAGTGAATGCAATCTGCACACCGGGAACTTATAACGTATAAAATGATCTAAAAATGATTAAATTCTCATGTATAGTTTTTGCTCCAATGAAACTTATTTAGTGGAACGATTTTGTCCAAATTTAGCATTAAATATCTCTTAAAATAATTCTTCGATTTGAAAACTGTCTGCATCAGCGTGTTTATCAAACATTTCTCTATAATACCACCGATTTTCATGTTTTTGTATGCAACAGTTTTTTTAATATTAACGATGAAAGGCCATGTTTACGCATTCAAATTGGATGCCGATCTACCCGGAATATCTACGCAGATGTTCATTGGTCCATTTCCAAATCAAAACTTTTTTATATATATAGAAGGATTCATTAGTACTGAAAATTATATTCAATCATCAAAATCATCACAAATGAACAAACAAATCCTTCTATATATAAAAAAAAGTTTTGATTTGGAAATGGACCAATGACAATCTGCGTTGATATTCCGGGTAGATCCACATCCAATTTGAATGCTTAAGCATGGCCTTTCATCGTTAATATTAAAAATCTGTTGCATACAAAAATATGAAAATCGCTGGTATTATAGAGAAATGTTTGATAAACACGCTGATGCAGACAGTTTTCAAATCGAAGAATTATTTTAAGAGATATTTAATGCTAAAGTTAGACAAAATCGTTCCATTAAAAAAGTTTTATTGGAGCAAAAACTATACATGAGAATTTAATCATCTTTAGATCATTTTATACGTTATAAGTTCCCGGTGTGCGGATTGTATTTATTTTTCTTATTTGACTCCTTTTTTGAGGTTTTATTTCAATTTTAAATTCAAATTTTCAGCATATCGAGATATATTTTTTACAAATTTTAGAAAATGTTATTAATTTAAACTGTTGCCAGTTGTATAAACAATGCAAACAATAATGTTTACTTCAAATTAAAAATTTATAGTTTTGTATTGAATTTTCATATTTAAATCTTAACTTTCAATAAAAGAAGAATTATTAATTTATAATTCCAGCAAAATTTTGGACTGTTTCATTCCGTATTTTTCCTTATCAAATTGTAAAATAATATACAATCATGTGCGCACGCAAGATTTTCATTAAAAGGCAGTGACGTGGCATATTCGGAAAAGAGCAGAGAGAATGATTGCCAGGAAGAATATTTTTTAGGGGCTTTAGATAATTGTTACCCCAACAAAATCCATGTTACGCCAGTATTAAAAGGGGAGGGGGGATGCCTATTTGGTACCCACTTTAAGCATAATCGCCTGAAGATGAGGGGCATTGGGGACCATTGCCCCTTTCTAGATTTTGGTAATTAATTAATTAATTTTTATTTAGATCTAATTGAAAAAAGAATTTATTCTTCCAAGTGACTATAGATTAATTAAGTGCTAGCAGAAAACTGATGTAAAGACTTTTCGTCAGGGGAGGACTCTCTTGTAGAAAACTTTTTAAATTGTGTGTGTGTGTGTGGTTTTTTTTTTTTTTAACGTTCATGTATTTTAAATTTATCTTAAATGAGGAGCTCGGGAGAACACAGTCTCCTGACAATAATAATAAAAAAAGAATTTCGGTTCCTTATTTTTAAAAATACGAGTTGGAACCCGTCGAAATTCAACGAACTAAAATGTTTAGAAAGAAACTGTTAGATCAAATTTATGATAAACCTACAAAAATAATCACAAAAAAAAATTCATCTTACATTGGTTGCCTAACTCTTAAAACAAATAATATTTTTAACCTAAAATTACTAAAATATTATTTCCACAAACTTCAACTGCTTAAATTATTGAAAAATTAAACTGTATTAGAATACGTAATCAACATGAATAATTATGATGAAGTTATCGATTGAGGCTCTTACATTTGTTTTAACGGGATGAAAAATCAGTAAAAAGGATTTTACTTTGTCACATCATAAAATTTTCACCCGTAAAATCTAAACTTACGTTATTTTCACATTCTCAAAATTTACATACGCATAACTCAAGTTCACAATTTAAAAGTATTTTAACGCGCAATAGATTATTAATGAATGTATTTCCAAACGTTTGTCCGGTACAATTTTTCATATGAACATTCGCGCAAACTTTAAGTTCTAATCTCAGTACCCGCGAATAAAAAATTCAGAAATTTGCCTTTAGTTGCCATAGTATTGGTCAAATATTTAGTTTTATCAAAGAAAATGATCGTTTTGTTTTAAATATGACATCATTTTTACTCACTAAATCATTTTGCCTAGCGTCTCAAACTCAGTATCAGCGTAATGTAAAAAAAGTCCTTCCGGCCAGTGCCGGGAGGAAGAGGTAGCTTTCATATTCCTTATTTTAAAAAAGCCAACTTATATTATTCAAACGCACGAAGCTCAATTAAGTGGAAACCGAATGTAGGAGATTCAATTTTAATTTTTATCAATACTAAATCATTATGAATGAGAATTTCGCGAAATTAGTCAGCTTTATCCAAGCTGCTTTTATTTAAAGTAACTTATATTTGGCTGCTAAATTCGGCGATTTCTTAAAGTGCCTGCCATTTTAAGACAACATGGTGGATGAGGCTAACCAGTGATCTTGGTCGAGACCTTAGTAATTGCTGTGCACATGCTCATGCTCACTCGCATCGGAATCGGTTGATATATACGAGTGCTGCAGGCAAAAAATCAGATTTTTTAAAATGTCACCCACGTTAAAAATTGAAACTGCTATATCTGGACCATTTTTTAAGGTAAAGACAAACAAAAAATGCTCCTGAATCCTTATATCAAGGTCAAATACTTAAGAAAGAAAGCTTTTTTCAATTTTTAATTTTTTTGCACCTCACTTTAAATATAATTTTTTTTAATTTAATGGCCGCCATTTTGAAACAAGATGGCTGATGAAGCTGGCCAGCGAACTTGGTCGAGATATTGATGTATACTATCCACATGCCTTCTTCCATCGAAATAGGCGAATACGTGTGGTATCGCGTGACAAATACAAGATCGTTTCAATGTGTTAGCCATGATAGAAATTCAAAGTGCTATAATTCAACCACTTTTTAAAATATAAACAAAAGAACAAATTTTCAGAAACAAAAACTGCTCCAAAATCTTTGTATCAAGACCAAACACATAAAAAAAATCTTTTTCATTTTCCAATTTTTGAATACCTCATTTTAAATTTTAAATTACATTTTTTAAAAAAAATGGCAACCCTTTTGAAACAAGATGGCGAATGAAGCTGGTCAACGAACTCGGTCGAGACATTGGTATGTACTATGTACAGACCAAGTTACATTCAAATCGGTTCAAAAATACGCCTGTCATCGCGATACAAAAATCAGGTCGTTTTAAAATGTCAGCCACAATAGAAATTCAAAATGTTATAACTCAGCCATTTTTTTAGATATAGATGAAACAAAACCTGTTCCGGAATCTTTGTATTAAGGTCAAACACATACGAAAAAAATTTTTTTCATTTTCTAATTTTTTGGTATCTCATTTTAAATTTAATTTTTTAAAATTTTTTTAAATGGCCGCCATTTTGAAACAAGATGGCGGATGAAGCTGGCCAACGAACTCGGTTGAGTTATTTGTATGTACTATGTACACACCAAGGTACATCCAAATCGGTTCATAAATACGTCTGTTATCACGTGGCAAAAATCAGGGCGTTTCAAAATGTCAGCCACGCTAGAAATTCAAAATGCTATAACTCAACCATTTTTTAAGATATAGACGAAACAAAAACTGCTCCCGAATCTTTTTATCAAGGTCAAACACATAAGAAAAAAATATTTTTCCAATTTTCAAATTTTTGGTACCACATTTCATATTTAAATTTTTCTTAAAATTTTAAATGGCCGCCATTTTTAAACAAAATGGCGGATGAAGCTGGCCAACGAACTCGGTCGAGACATTGGTCTGTACTATGTATAAACGAAGTTACATCCAAATTGGTTCATAAATACGCCTTTTATCGCGTGACAAATTTCAGGACGTTTCAAAATGTCAGTTTCGCTAGAAATTCAAAATGCTATAACTCAGCCATTTTTTAAGATATAGACAAAACAAAAACTGCTACGGAGTCTTTGTATAAAGGTCAAATACATAAGAAAAAAATATTTTTCCATTTTCAATTTTTTGGTACCACATTTCAAATTTTAAATTTTTTTAAAAATTTTAAATGGCCGCCATTTTGAAACAAAATGGCGGATGAAGCTGGCCAACGAACTCGGTCGAGACATTGGTCTGTACTATGTATAAACGAAGTTACATTCAAATTGGTTCATAAATACGCCTTTTATCGCGTGACAAAATTCAGGACGTTTCAAAATGTCAGTTTCGCTAGAAATTCAAAATGCTATAACTCAGCCATTTTTTAAGATATAGACGAAACAAAAACTGCTACGGAGTCTTTGTATATAGGTCAAATACATAAGAAAAAAATATTTTTCCATTTTCAATTTTTTGGTACCACATTTCAAATTTTAAATTTTTTAAAAAATTTTAAATGGCCGCCATTTTGAAACAAAATGACGGATGAAGCTGGCCAACGAACTCGGTCGAGACATTGGTATGTACTATGGACACACCGAATTAAATCCAAATCGGTTCATAAATACGAGAGTTACAGTGTGACATAGGTCAGATATATATATATATATATATATATATTGATATATATATATATATATATATATATATCAATTTTGAACGGAGGGTGGTTTCGAGGTCTGGGGGTCATGATCGATGAAAATATACCAAAATTTTTTGAAATCGCTTTCCTCCGAACGGCTGCAATGGGTAGCTTTTTGTAAAGAAAGCTACCTAATATTGAAATGTAACTGATTTATGAAGAAGAATGCGTGTTTTTTTTATGAGTGACGTCATTTGATCTTCAAAAATTATAAAAAAAGTTACTTTTATTTGTAATGTGAAAATGGCATCAATAATGATATAATCAATAAAAATAAATACACCATGACTATTTTCCCTTTACTTTTAATAGAAATGGTGTATTTCAGTTTCCACAATTACTATAAAAAAATTAATATTTCAAAAATAAATTGAGATAGAGCTATCAAACAAATTGCATTTAAAAGTACATCCCCCCCCCCCCTATATTATGGTGTAAAAATTGAAACTGTGCGATGTTTAGAAGTTTAAAAATTTGCAGTAGCGAAAATTGCAAAACCGAAATTTCATTTCAATTTTCAGAGTGTTGCCATTCCCAGAATGACGTATGCGTTACGCACAGATATGTTTGTCCTTTATAATATAGATTGTTAGAAACTTATTTTTGAATATATAATATTTTTTTAACTGCAAATTTCTATTTTCCTTTTTAACTCGATATGTTTCAATATTGTCTTGCACGATGCACTCTGACAAAAAACAAAAACAAAAACAAAAACAAACCTATTTTAGGTTCAAAATCCGTTTTTTTTAAAATGCGGACTAGTCTATGGGACATAGCATATCTGTTTCAAAATATGGCCCTTCCGTACATTTTTTTTTCTTTTTTGCCTGCGGCCATGTATTTTAGCATTCCGAGATATATATCTTTAATATTTTCAAATATTTAGGCGGGGAGGCAGTCTATTTTTACCGTCTCCCATGTAGGCCAATGAGTGCAAACAATTTTTGAGAAAATTGGTACTTTGTGAAAAGTACGAATTTGTACTTTAATTACTTAACTTAAGGGGACAAGGGACCTTAAAATCCTTAAAAATATTTTTTTTTATTTTTTGTAAATTTCACCTAATTATTATTCAAGGGTACTTTATATGCATTATAGCATGCATTTATCACAAAAAAAATTTTAAAAAATTTTTATTTTTATGAAAAAAATGTAATTTTACGCTTTGTCTTAGAAATCTTCGAAATGTCGCTTGCGCATTCCATATCAATGAAAATCCCCAATATTTTTTATAAAAGTCTGTTTTATATATATAAATAAAATAGAGCATCGAATTTTATATATTTGAATTTAAATGTAAAAAAAAAAAAAAATTTAAAATTTTGAAATTTTTTCGAAAAATTTCAAAATTTTTCATTTTTTTTTCTTTTTTTTAACCTTTAAATTCAAATATATAAAATTCGATGCTCTATTTTATTTATATATATAAACCAAACTTTTATTAAAAATATTGGGGATTTTCATTGATATGGAACACGCAGGGGGCATTTCGAAGATTTCTAAGACGATGCGTAAAATTCCATTTTTTTCATAAAAATAAATTTTTTTACAAATTTTTTTTGTGATAAATGCATGCCATAATGCATATAATGTACCTTTGAGTAATATTTAAGATAAAATTTACAAAAAATAAAAAAAAAAAAATGAAAAATTTTGAAATTTTTTCGAAAAAATTTCAAAATTTGTAATTTTTTTTTTAACCATTAAATTCAAATATATAAAATTCGATGCTCTATTTTATTTATATATATAAATCAAATTAAAAAAAAATATTGGGGATTTTCATTGATATGGAATGCATAGGGGGCATTTCGAAGATTTCTAAGACGACGCGTAAAATTCCATTTTTTTCACAAAAATAATTTTTTTTTTAATTTTTTTGTGATAAATGCATGCCATAATACATATAATGTCCCCTTGAATAATATTTAAGATGAAATTTACAAAAAAAAAAAAAAAAAAAAAAAAAATTGAAAAATTTGGAAATTTGGAAATTTTTTCGAAATTTTTTTAAAAATTTTCATTTTTTTTTTTTTTTTTTTTACCTTTAAATTCAAATATATAAGATTCGATGCTCTATTTTATTTATATATATAAAGCAGACTTTTATAAAAAATATTGGGGATTTTCATTGATATGGAATGCGCAAGCGACATTTCGAAGATTTCTAAGACGACACGTAAAATTCCATTTTTTTCTCAAAAATAAAATTTTTTTTAAATTTTCTTTGTGATTAATGCATGCTATAATGCATATAATGTACCCTTGAATAATATTTAAGGTGAAATTTACAAAAAAATAAAAAAAATTATTTTAAGGTCCCTTGTCCCCTTAATGCACAAAAAACTAGTATGTTGTGGCCATCACAAAACTTTCTTCTATATAAATCACGTCAATTAAATCATTTAAATAGTACAAGAAATAACGATTTAGCACCAATTCATATCAAAGTATATCTGAATTTGAAGTTGGATGAAAATTCGCGCATTAGTTCTTGAAATAGAGCTATAGCGGAAATTCTGAAAAAATGTAGCATAGCAGCGCCACTTGTTGAGCAATTTACACCAAAAGTAAACAGCACTAAACGATATCAAGGTATACCTGAATCTGAAGTTTGTTGAAAATCCAAGCATTTGTTCTTGAGATAAAGCTATTGTGGAAATCGCAAAAAATACAGCATAGCAGCGCCACCTGTTGAGCGATTTACACCAAAAATTAAACAGCACTAATTAATACATCAAATCATGTCAAGGACTAACTAAATCTGAAGTTTGATGAAAATCCGTGCAATAGTTCTTGAGATACAGCTCTTGTGGAAATCGTGAAAAATGCAGCACAGAAGCGCCACCTGTTGAGCGATTTACACTAAAAATTAAACAGCACTAATTTATACATTAATTCATGTCAAGGACTAACTAAATCTGAAGTTTGATGAAAATCCGTGCAATAGTTCTTGAGATACACCTCTTGTGGAAATCGTGCAAAATGCAGCACAGCAGCGCCACCTGTTGGGCGATTTGCACCAAAAATTAAGCAGCACTAATTTATATCAGGGACTAACTGAATCTGAAGTTTGATGAAAATCCGTGCACTTTTTCTTGAGTTAGAGCTATTGCGATAATCATGAACAATGCAGCATACCAGCGCCACCTGTTAGGCGATTTTCACAAAAAAGTAATCAGCACCAAACTATATCCTGGACTAACTGAATCTGAAGTTTTATGAAAATCCGTGCAGTAGTTCTTCAGATACAGCTATTGCAGAAATCGTTAAAAATGCCGCATAGCAGCGCCACCTGTTGGGCGATTTTCACCAAAAACTAATCAGTTCCAGTTTATATCAAGGTCTAACTAAATATGAAGTTTTGTGAAATTTCGTCCATTAGTTCTTGAGATAGAGCGCCCACAAAATTTGTGTCACATACAGACAGACAGACGGACGGACAGACAGACGGACAGACGGACAGACAGACAGACAGACTCACAGACAGACATTTTGTAAAAACATGTTTTTTGGAATCTCTGACTCATAAAACGTGTAAATCCGTCGAAAACTGGAATTCGAAAATTTTCATGAAACCAATACTTTCTTCTTGTAAAGATAGAAATTAGATATTCCCAGTGACTTAGTTCAAGCATTTTTTGCATTTTTAATTTCTGTGTTAAATAAAATCTAACACTAGATTTCATAAAATTTGTTGTATATGAGATCCCAACATTAAAAAAAAATTTTGAGTATGAAACTCTTACTTTTTTTTTTTTTTAATCTCCCTTCGTTTTTATTATTTTACTATTTATCATCATCAAGAAATACTGAAACATGGACAGTATGTCTGTTTGACACTTTTTAAACGATAAATAACATAGTAAATATAACTGGAAACAGAAATCCTTCATTTCTGCTCCCCAACGGTGTTTGGAGTGTTTGCAATCACACAAGCAATGGCAGTCGCAAAAGCCATTTCTTATCCACATGATTGGTATATTGTTAACTACATTGAGAAAGAAACCAAATTAAAATTGATATAAAGTAAATATCTTGCACTATTTTGTTTATTTTCTTAGTAGAAAGTACAAGTTTCTTTCCTTGAAGTGTGCTTTGAAATATTTTAACGTTTAAATAAAATAATTCAATAATAATAGTATTAATAATAAATTAAAGTTTTTTCTTTCTCAGAATGTTTTAAATTTGTCATACAAATATTAACATCTGAAAAAAAAACAGGCTGGTGTTATGAACTCCTTTTTTCTCTTTAAGCGAGAAAAGAAAAAGAAAGAATTTTGGAAAAATGTTCAAATATGTTAAAATTTGCTCAGCAGTCTACGTATATATTGTACAAGAATTTTTAAACAGTCTAGAGTAAAAAGAAAAACAATGAAGAAAAAATCATAGAACCAGTTAATTTTACATTAGATTAATTTTCACACAATTATTCTAATTGGTAAACAAATCATATTAGATGTAAATTTCCAACTGGGCGAAAAATGTCCGGACCAGGATTCGAACCCGGGACCTCCCTGGCTGAAGCCGCCAGTGCTCTGCCATCTGAGCTATCCCGGACGATTCCGGCCGAACTTTTCACCCAGCTAACCTTGAAGATTACAGCATCTGGTCTGAAACCTGGTTCAGCTCAACCTCCTGGTCCGGACATTTTTCGTTCAGTTGGAAATTTACATCTAATACAGTTAATTTTACTCTATATAGCGATACCAGCAAATAGTGGATTAATTACGTGCTCCCGAATCGTCCGCTATTCAGAGGTTTTGCTATATATTCATTTATATGCGCATTCTAAATAAATAAAAAGTTTTTTGTGACAGTGTAGCAATGATGGCCTAAATAAATTCTAGGTCCAGCGGTTGACATTAATCAATAATATTCTGCAAATTACTTTAAATCACGTGAATCTAAATATCCATGCATGCAAACCAACCAATTAATTAGTACATGATAAGTTACTCTATTTAATTTGTAGCATCACAATGTGCATTTATATATATATATAGATATATTTATCACATAAAGACAAAATTTAAATGCAACAAAGATAACATGCGTCGAGATGCTACATTATCAAACACAAACATAAAAAATAGACTTAAAATCCTATTTCATTATCTTTTGAATTAGTTTATTTTTGTTATTAATTTTCATGATTTCTTTTGGTAATTTTCGGTTAGCCGGGCACTAGTGTTATATATATATACATATATATATTGTATATATACATGCACACATATATATAAATGCAATATGTATATATATGTATATATATATGTATATATATATATATATATACATATACATATATGTATATATAACAGTGGCGCCCGGCTAACCGAAAAGTGCCCCTTTTTTTACATCAGATTAAAAAAAAAATCTTTGAGGTGAAAAGAAACTTTCAAAAATATTTTCCCCCTATAAACATCGTAATAAAAATAATTTATTTAACCATGAATTTAAAAAAAAAATGGAATAATATGAAAAAATATATACGTACACGGAGCAAACATAATCATAAGAATGATCTTCAAAGCACATTCTTTCACAAAATGTTAAATATCAGCGAAATTATAATTCACCTATCACACAGTACTAAATCATTAGAAAAGTATCTTCCCCTGTCATGGGCAGAAAATGGGTCTTACTTATACCCATACAATTTTTTTCATTTTTCCGTATGATATTCAACTTGATTTTTTAAATATAATTTTAGCACATATTGCATTAATTATACAGATTTTATTATTTGCTTAAAGTATCTTATAAATATGGCTTCGTTTTAAAATTCAACCCCGGGGGACGCGCGTATACCAAGAGTGAGAATGGTTTTTACTTTGTCACCAATAAATACAAATAATATTCGTCACCTTATTTAGTCGCAGACAATTGTTACAAATTCTGCGATAAAATAAGTTGAAGATTACTTAAAAAGAAAAAAAAAAAGTGGTGACAATCGTAAAAACCATACGTACTATGGGTCTATCAGGCCCGGCGTTAATCCTCCCGGGCTAATATGTTATGTAACACAGTAAATACATAAGTAGCTTTTTATTTTTAAACAAGTTTTCATAAAGATTATCAAAAATAAATAAATAAAAAATAGTATAGTCATTCAGTTGAATACTATAGGGGAGATTTATTTCATATTGGAAAACTGAAACTTATAAACTATTCTGAATTTCATGAAAATTTTTATTCTTATGCTTTCGTGATTTTTTTTCATATTTTTATATCCACTGTATGAAGTGAAAAAATATTGATAACATTTTTCATATATTTAAATTTTTTAAAATATATATAAAAAAAAAACAAAAAACATTTCCATAATATATAGTCTGTGTAAGAGTTAAATGATACTCTTGTCACTTAAAATGAAAAATCATAAGTGCAATTATATCAATAATATAAAGTAAACTGAAATTGCAAAGAAAAATCTTATACAATATCATTAGATTTTTTTAAATATACTAGGGGGTTCTGCCCCCTACGAGCTACGATCTAATTTGATCGGCTTTTAAAATATTGAATTAAAAAAAAAAAAAAAAAAAACAGTAGCGATCTCTCTGTAAATGGGTTTCCATTCGTTTTCCTTGGATTGGGGATTTTTAAGGCCAAATCTGCTGCTGTTAAGAGATACAATGGCTGTTTTCGTATTTAATTAAAAAAAAAATTAGTTAAACATTTGAAAATAAGCTAATGTAAAATGAATTAAGTAAACAGTGTCATTGTTTCCCGGTATTTTTTAACAGTGCTATAAGATAGTTCTTTTAAATAATTCATTTTAAATGTATCGTTTCAAATCTGACGTAATTTAAACCCAGTTTTATTTCTCTTATTAATATTCACGTGAAAATACTTTTGTTGTTAGAAGGAAATATTATTTGCGCTGTCTTCGAATTCACGATAAAAGTTAAAAAGATTATCTCAAAATATCTCGCGCAAATATATTTTTCAATTTAAATTGTTTTGCTATATTTTTTGCCATTTTAAATATGACGTACAAGTTTTAACGCATAATAATCATTTATTTTATTTTAAGATTTTGCTTCTCTTATTTTAAGATTTTGTGTAAATATGGTTCGATACAGATGTCATTGGCGCAATTTTTTTCTGACCCCAATTTTATATACGCAACGGGCACTGGTGCTAAAGTGTCGTTATTTTGCTTGATACGGTAACCCGGATGTTGTTGTTTATGCTATTGATGTTTTCGCCAAATTGGCGTCGGAAAGAAATTGCGCCAATATGTATATGACATTTGTGTCTATGGTTCTTATGACGTAATTTTCCTACTTTTAACATGTAATCATTTAATTCTAATTTTAAAGCTTTTTTTCTGTTTGTAATAGTCACGTGTAAATAAATTTTTAATTTGAAGTAAACATTATTGATTGCGCTGTTTATACAACTGGCAACAGTTTAAATTAATAACATTTTCTGAAATTTGTAAAAAATATCTCTCGAAATGCTGAAAATTTGAATTTAAAATTGAAATAAAACCTCAAAAAATGAGTCAAATAAGAAAAGTGAATGCAATCTGCACACCGGGAACTTATAACGTATAAAATGATCTAAAAATGATTAAATTCTCATGTATAGTTTTTGCTCCAATGAAACTTATTTAGTGGAACGATTTTGTCCAAATTTAGCATTAAATATCTCTTAAAATAATTCTTCGATTTGAAAACTGTCTGCATCAGCGTGTTTATCAAACATTTCTCTATAATACCACCGATTTTCATGTTTTTGTATGCAACAGTTTTTTTAATATTAACGATGAAAGGCCATGTTTAAGCATTCAAATTGGATGCCGATCTACCCGGAATATCTACGCAGATGTTCATTGGTCCATTTCCAAATCAAAACTTTTTTATATATATAGAAGGATTCATTAGTACTGAAAATTATATTCAATCATCAAAATCATCACAAATGAACAAACAAATCCTTCTATATATAAAAAAAAGTTTTGATTTGGAAATGGACCAATGACAATCTGCGTTGATATTCCGGGTAGATCCACATCCAATTTGAATGCTTAAACATGGCCTTTCATCGTTAATATTAAAAATCTGTTGCATACAAAAATATGAAAATCGCTGGTATTATAGAGAAATGTTTGATAAACACGCTGATGCAGACAGTTTTCAAATCGAAGAATTATTTTAAGAGATATTTAATGCTAAAGTTAGACAAAATCGTTCCATTAAAAAAGTTTTATTGGAGCAAAAACTATACATGAGAATTTAATCATCTTTAGATCATTTTATACGTTATAAGTTCCCGGTGTGCGGATTGTATTTATTTTTCTTATTTGACTCCTTTTTTGAGGTTTTATTTCAATTTTAAATTCAAATTTTCAGCATATCGAGATATATTTTTTACAAATTTTAGAAAATGTTATTAATTTAAACTGTTGCCAGTTGTATAAACAATGCAAACAATAATGTTTACTTCAAATTAAAAATTTATAGTTTTGTATTGAATTTTCATATTTAAATCTTAACTTTCAATAAAAGAAGAATTATTAATTTATAATTCCAGCAAAATTTTGGACTGTTTCATTCCGTATTTTTCCTTATCAAATTGTAAAATAATATACAATCATGTGCGCACGCAAGATTTTCATTAAAAGGCAGTGACGTGGCATATTCGGAAAAGAGCAGAGAGAATGATTGCCAGGAAGAATATTTTTTAGGGGCTTTAGATAATTGTTACCCCAACAAAATCCATGTTACGCCAGTATTAAAAGGGGAGGGGGGATGCCTATTTGGTACCCACTTTAAGCATAATCGCCTGAAGATGAGGGGCATTGGGGACCATTGCCCCTTTCTAGATTTTGGTAATTAATTAATTAATTTTTATTTAGATCTAATTGAAAAAAGAATTTATTCTTCCAAGTGACTATAGATTAATTAAGTGCTAGCAGAAAACTGATGTAAAGACTTTTCGTCAGGGGAGGACTCTCTTGTAGAAAACTTTTTAAATTGTGTGTGTGTGTGTGGTTTTTTTTTTTTTAACGTTCATGTATTTTAAATTTATCTTAAATGAGGAGCTCGGGAGAACACAGTCTCCTGACAATAATAATAAAAAAAGAATTTCGGTTCCTTATTTTTAAAAATACGAGTTGGAACCCGTCGAAATTCAACGAACTAAAATGTTTAGAAAGAAACTGTTAGATCAAATTTATGATAAACCTACAAAAATAATCACAAAAAAAAATTCATCTTACATTGGTTGCCTAACTCTTAAAACAAATAATATTTTTAACCTAAAATTACTAAAATATTATTTCCACAAACTTCAACTGCTTAAATTATTGAAAAATTAAACTGTATTAGAATACGTAATCAACATGAATAATTATGATGAAGTTATCGATTGAGGCTCTTACATTTGTTTTAACGGTATGAAAAATCAGTAAAAAGGATTTTACTTTGTCACATCATAAAATTTTCACCCGTAAAATCTAAACTTACGTTATTTTCACATTCTCAAAATTTACATACGCATAACTCAAGTTCACAATTTAAAAGTATTTTAACGCGCAATAGATTATTAATGAATGTATTTCCAAACGTTTGTCCGGTACAATTTTTCATATGAACATTCGCGCAAACTTTAAGTTCTAATCTCAGTACCCGCGAATAAAAAATTCAGAAATTTGCCTTTAGTTGCCATAGTATTGGTCAAATATTTAGTTTTATCAAAGAAAATTATCGTTTTGTTTTAAATATGACATCATTTTTACTCACTAAATCATTTTGCCTAGCGTCTCAAACTCAGTATCAGCGTAATGTAAAAAAAGTCCTTCCGGCCAGTGCCGGGAGGAAGAGGTAGCTTTCATATTCCTTATTTTAAAAAAGACAACTTATATTATTCAAACGCACGAAGCTCAATTAAGTGGAAACCGAATGTAGGAGATTCAATTTTAATTTTTATCAATACTAAATCATTATGAATGAGAATTTCGCGAAATTAGTCAGCTTTATCCAAGCTGCTTTTATTTAAAGTAACTTATATTTGGCTGCTAAATTCGGCGATTTCTTAAAGTGCCTGCCATTTTAAGACAACATGGTGGATGAGGCTAACCAGTGAACTTGGTCGAGACCTTAGTAATTGCTGTGCACATGCTCATGCTCACTCGCATCGGAATCGGTTGATATATACGAGTGCTGCAGGCAAAAAATCAGATTTTTCAAAATGTCACCCACGTTAAAAATTGAAACTGCTATATCTGGACCATTTTTTAAGGTAAAGACAAACAAAAAATGCTCCTGAATCCTTATATCAAGGTCAAATACTTAAGAAAGAAAGTTTTTTTCAATTTTTAATTTTTTTGCACCTCACTTTAAATATAATTTTTTTTAATTTAATGGCCGCCATTTTGAAACAAGATGGCTGATGAAGCTGGAAAGCGAACTCGGTCGAGATATTGATGTATACTATCCACATGCCTTCTTCCATCGAAATAGGCGAATACGTGTGGTATCGCGTGACAAATACAAGATCGTTTCAATGTGTTAGCCGTGATAGAAATTCAAAGTGCTATAATTCAACCACTTTTAGGTAGCTTTCTTTACAAAAAAGCTACCTATTGCAGCCGTTCGGAGGAAAGCGATTTCAAAAAATTTTGGTATATTTTCATCGATCATGACCCCCAGACCCCGAAACCACCCTCCGTTCAAAATTGATATATATATATATATATATATATATATATATATATATATCTGACATATGTCACACTGTAACTCCCGTAATTATGAACCGATTTCGATGTAATTCGGTGTGTACATAGTACATACCAATGTCTCGACCGAGTTCGTTGGCCAGCTTCATCCGCCGTTTTGTTTCAAAATGGCGGCCATTTAAAAATTTTAAAAAAATTTAAAACTTGAAATGTGGTACCAAAAAATTAAAAATGGAAAAATATTTTGTTTTTATGTATTTTACCTTTATACAAAGATTCCAGAGCAGTTTTTGTTTTGTCTATATCTTAAAAAATGGCTGAGTTATAGCATTTTGAATTTCTAGCGTGGCTGACATTTTGAAACGTCCTGAATTTTGTCACGCGATAAAAGGCGTATTTATGAACCGATTTGGTTGTAATTCGGTGTGTAAACAGTACATACCAATCTCTCGACCGAGTTCGTTGACCAGCTTCATCCGCCATTTTGTTTCAAAATGGCGGCCATTTAAAATTTTTTTTTATTTAAAATTTGAAATGTGGTACCAAAAAATTGAAAATGGAAAAATATTTTTTTCTTATGTATTTGACCTTTATACAAAGATTTCGGAGCAGTTTTTGTTTCGTCTATATCTTAAAAAATGGCTGAGTTATAGCATTTTGAATTTCTAGCGTGGCTGATATTTTGAAACGTCCTGAAATTTGTCACGCGATAAAAGGCGTATTTATGAACCGATTTGGATGTATCTTCGTCTATACATAGTACATACCAATGTCTCGACCGGGTTCGTTGGCCAGCTTCACCCGCCATCTTGTTTAAAAATGGCGGCCATTTAAATTTTTAAGAGAAATTTAAATTTGAAATGTGGTACCAAAAATTGAAAATTGAAAAACTATTTTCTTCTTATGTGTTTGACCTTGATAAAAAGATTCGGGAGCAGTTTTTGTTTCGTCTATATCTTAAGAAATGGCTGAGTTATAGCATTTTGAATTTCTAGCGTGGCTGACATTTGGAAACGTCCTGATTTTTCTCACGTAATAACAGGCGTATTTATGAACCGACTTGGATGTACGTTGGTGTGTACATAGTACATACAAATATCTCGACCGAGTTCGTTGGCCAGCTTCATACGCCATCTTGTTTCAAAATGGTGGCCATTTAAAAAAATTAAAAAATAAAAAAATTTAAATGAGATACCAAAAAATTAGAAAATGAAAAAGATTTTTTTCTTATGTGTTTGACCTTAATACAAAGATTCCGGAACAGTTTTTCTTTTGTCTATATCTAAAAAAAATGGCTGAGTAATAGCATTTTGAGTTTCTCTTGTGGCTGACATTTTAAAACGACCTGATTTTTGTCACGCGATAACAGGCGTATTTATGAACCTATTTGGATGTAACTTGGTCTGTACATAGTACATACCAATGTCTCGACCGAGTTGGTTGGCCAGCTTCATTCGCCATCTTGTTTCAAAAGGGTTGCCATTTAAAAGAAATTAAATTTAAAATTCAAAATGAGGTATTAAAAAATTGGAAAATGAAAAATATTTTTTTTTATGTGTTTGGCTTGATACAAAGATTCCGGAGCAATTTTTGTTTCTGAAAATTTGTTCTTTTGTTGATATCTTAAAAAATGGTTGGCACTTTGAATTTCTAGCATGGCTAACATTTTGAAACGATCTTGTATTTGTCACGCGATAACACACGTATTCGCCTATTTCGATGTAAAAAGGCATGTGGATAGTATACATCAACACCTCGACCAAGTTCGCTGGTCAGATTCATCAGCCATCTTGTTTCAAAATGGCGGCCATTAAATTAAAATATATATATATATATATTTAAAGTGAGGTGCAAAAAAATTAGAAATTGAAAAAGGTTTCTTTCTTAAGTATTTGATCTTGATATAAGGATTCAGGAGCATTTTTTGTTTGTCTTTACCTTAAAAAATGGCTCAGATATAGCAGTTTCAATTTCTATTGTGGGTGACATTTTGAAAAATCTGATTTTTTGCATGCGACAGCACTCCTATATATTAACCGATTCCGATGTGAGTGCGCATGTGCACAGCAATTACTAAGGTCTCGACCAAGTTCAATGCTTAGCCTCATCCACCATGTTGTCTTAAAATAACAGGCACTTTAAGAAATTGCCGAATTTGGCAGCCAAATATAAGTTACTTTAAAGAAAAGCAGCTTGGATGAAGCTGACTAATTTCGCGAAATTCTCATTCATTATATTGATAAAAATTAGTATTGAATCTCCTATATTCGGTTTCCTCTAAATTGAGCTTCGTGTGTTTGCATGATATAAGTTGGCTTTTTTTAAATAAGGATTATGAAAGCTACCTCTTCCTCCCGGCACTGACCGGAAGGACTTTTTAAAATATAAACAGAAGAACAAATTTTCAGAAACAAAAACTGCTCCAAAATCTTTGTATCAAGACCAAACACATAAAAAAAATCTTTTTCATTTTCCAATTTTTGAATACCTTATTTTAAATTTTAAATTACATTTTTTAAAAAAAATGGCAACCCTTTTGAAACAAGATGGCGAATGAAGCTGGTCAACGAACTCGGTCGAGACATTGGTATGTACTATGTACAGACCAAGTTACATTCAAATCGGTTCAAAAATACGCCTGTCATCGCGATACAAAAATCAGGTCGTTTTAAAATGTCAGCCACAATAGAAATTCAAAATGTTATAACTCAGCCATTTTTTTAGATATAGATGAAACAAAACCTGTTCCGGAATCTTTGTATTAAGGTCAAACACATACGAAAAAAATCTTTTTCATTTTCTAATTTTTTGGTATCTCATTTTAAATTTAATTTTTTTTAAATTTTTTTAAATGGCCGCCATTTTGAAACAAGATGGCGGATGAAGCTGGCCAACGAACTCGGTTGAGTTATTTGTATGTACTATGTACACACCAAGGTACATCCAAATCGGTTCATAAATACGTCTGTTATCACGTGGCAAAAATCAGGGCGTTTCAAAATGTCAGCCACGCTAGAAATTCAAAATGCTATAACTCAACCATTTTTTAAGATATAGACGAAAAAAAAACTGCTCCCGAATCTTTTTATCAAGGTCAAAAACATAAGAAAAAAATATTTTTCCAATTTTCAAATTTTTGGTACCACATTTCATATTTAAATTTTTCTTAAAATTTTAAATGGCCGCCATTTTTAAACAAAATGGCGGATGAAGCTGGCCAACGAACTCGGTCGAGACATTGGTCTGTACTATGTATAAACGAAGTTACATCCAAATTGGTTCATAAATACGCCTTTTATCGCGTGACAAAATTCAGGACGTTTCAAAATGTCAGTTTCGCTAGAAATTCAAAATGCTATAACTCAGCCATTTTTTAAGATATAGACGAAACAAAAACTGCTACGGAGTCTTTGTATAAAGGTCAAATACATAAGAAAAAAATATTTTTCCATTTTCAATTTTTTGGTACCACATTTCAAATTTTAAATTTTTAAAAAAATTTTAAATGGCCGCCATTTTGAAACAAAATGGCGGATGAAGCTGGCCAACGAACTCGGTCGAGACATTGGTATGTACTATGGACACACCGAATTACATCCAAATCGGTTCATAAATACGAGAGTTACAGTGTGACATAGGTCAGATATATATATATATATATATATATATTGATATATATATATATATATATCAATTTTGAACGGAGGGTGGTTTCGGGGTCTGGGGGTCATGATCGATGAAAATATACCAAAATTTTTTGAAATCGCTTTCCTCCGAACGGCTGCAATGGGTAGCTTTTTGTAAAGAAAGCTACCTAATATTGAAATGTAACTGATTTATGAAGAAGAATGCGTGTTTTTTTTATGAGTGACGTCATTTGATCTTCAAAAATTATAAAAAAAGTTACTTTTATTTGTAATGTGAAAATGGCATCAATAATGATATAATCAATAAAAATAAATACACCATGACTATTTTCCCTTTACTTTTAATAGAAATGGTGTATTTCAGTTTCCACAATTACTATAAAAAAATTAATATTTCAAAAATAAATTGAGATAGAGCTATCAAACAAATTGCATTTAAAAGTACATCCCCCCCCCCCCCTATATTATGGTGTAAAAATTGAAACTGTGCGATGTTTAGAAGTTTAAAAATTTGCAGTAGCGAAAATTGCAAAACCGAAATTTCATTTCAATTTTCAGAGTGTTGCCATTCCCAGAATGACGTATGCGTTACGCACAGATATGTTTGTCCTTTATAATATAGATTGTTAGAAACTTATTTTTGAATATATAATATTTTTTTAACTGCAAATTTCTATTTTCCTTTTTAACTCGATATGTTTCAATATTGTCTTGCACGATGCACTCTGACAAAAAACAAAAACAAAAACAAAAACAAACCTATTTTAGGTTCAAAATCCGTTTTTTTAAAAATGCGGACTAGTCTATGGGACATAGCATATCTGTTTCAAAATATGGCCCTTCCGTACATTTTTTTTTCTTTTTTGCCTGCGGCCATGTATTTTAGCATTCCGAGATATATATCTTTAATATTTTCAAATATTTAGGCGGGGAGGCAGTCTATTTTTACCGTCTCCCATGTAGGCCAATGAGTGCAAACAATTTTTGAGAAAATTGGTACTTTGTGAAAAGTACGAATTTGTACTTTAATTACTTAACTTAATGCACAAAAAACTAGTATGTTGTGGCCATCACAAAACTTTCTTCTATATAAATCACGTCAATTAAATCATTTAAATAGTACAAGAAATAACGATTTAGCACCAATTCATATCAAAGTATATCTGAATTTGAAGTTGGATGAAAATTCGCGCATTAGTTCTTTAAATAGAGCTATAGCGGAAATTCTGAAAAAATGTAGCATAGCAGCGCCACTTGTTGAGCAATTTACACCAAAAGTAAACAGCACTAAACGATATCAAGGTATACCTGAATCTGAAGTTTGTTGAAAATCCAAGCATTTGTTCTTGAGATAAAGCTATTGTGGAAATCGCAAAAAATACAGCATAGCAGCGCCACCTGTTGAGCGATTTACACCAAAAATTAAACAGCACTAATTAATACATCAATTCATGTCAAGGACTAACTAAATCTGAAGTTTGATGAAAATCCGTGCAATAGTTCTTGAGATACAGCTCTTGTGGAAATCGTGAAAAATGCAGCACAGAAGCGCCACCTGTTGAGCGATTTACACTAAAAATTAAACAGCACTAATTTATACATTAATTCATGTCAAGGACTAACTAAATCTGAAGTTTGATGAAAATCCGTGCAATAGTTCTTGAGATACACCTCTTGTGGAAATCGTGCAAAATTCAGCACAGCAGCGCCACCTGTTGGGCGATTTGCACCAAAAATTAAGCAGCACTAATTTATATCAGGGACTAACTGAATCTGAAGTTTGGTGAAAATCCGTGCACTTTTTCTTGAGTTAGAGCTATTGCGATAATCATGAACAATGCAGCATACCAGCGCCACCTGTTGGGCGATTTTCACAAAAAAGTAATCAGCACCAAACTATATCCTGGACTAACTGAATCTGAAGTTTTATGAAAATCCGTGCAGTAGTTCTTCAGATACAGCTATTGCAGAAATCGTTAAAAATGCCGCATAGCAGCGCCACCTGTTGGGCGATTTTCACCCAAAACTAATCAGTTCCAGTTTATATCAAGGTCTAACTAAATATGAAGTTTTGTGAAATTTCGTCCATTAGTTCTTGAGATAGAGCGCCCACAAAATTTGTGTCACATACAGACAGACAGACGGACGGACATACAGACGGACAGACGGACAGACATACAGACAGACAGACTCACAGACAGACATTTTGTAAAAACATGTTTTTTGGAATCTCTGACTCATAAAACGTGTAAATCCGTCGAAAACTGGAATTCGAAAATTTTCATGAAACCAATACTTTCTTCTTGTAAAGATAGAAATTAGATATTCCCAGTGACTTAGTTCAAGCATTTTTTGCATTTTTAATTTCTGTGTTAAATAAAATCTAACACTAGATTTCATAAAATTTGTTGTATATGAGATCCCAACATTAAAAAAAAATTTTGAGTATGAAACTCTTACTTTTTTTTTTTTTTAATCTCCCTTCGTTTTTATTATTTTACTATTTATCATCATCAAGAAATACTGAAACATGGACAGTATGTCTGTTTGACACTTTTTAAACGATAAATAACATAGTAAATATAACTGGAAACAGAAATCCTTCATTTCTGCTCCCCAACGGTGTTTGGAGTGTTTGCAATCACACAAGCAATGGCAGTCGCAAAAGCCATTTCTTATCCACATGATTGGTATATTGTTAACTACATTGAGAAAGAAACCAAATTAAAATTGATATAAAGTAAATATCTTGCACTATTTTGTTTATTTTCTTAGTAGAAAGTACAAGTTTCTTTCCTTGAAGTGTGCTTTGAAATATTTTAACGTTTAAATAAAATAATTCAATAATAATAGTATTAATAATAAATTAAAGTTTTTTCTTTCTCAGAATGTTTTAAATTTGTCATACAAATATTAACATCTGAAAAAAAAACAAGCTGGTGTTATGAACTCCTTTTTTCTCTTTAAGCGAGAAAAGAAAAAGAAAGAATTTTGGAAAAATGTTCAAATATGTTAAAATTTGCTCAGCAGTCTACGTATATATTGTACAAGAATTTTTAAACAGTCTAGAGTAAAAAGAAAAACAATGAAGAAAAAATCATAGAACCAGTTAATTTTACATTAGATTAATTTTCACACAATTATTCTAATTGGTAAACAAATCATATCAGATGTAAATTTCCAACTGGGCGAAAAATGTCCGGACCAGGATTCGAACCCGGGACCTCCCTGGCTGAAGCCGCCAGTGCTCTGCCATCTGAGCTATCCCGGACGATTCTGGCCGAACTTTTTCACCCAGCTAACCTTGAAGATTACAGCATCTGGTCTGAAACCTGGTTCAGCTCAACCTCCTGGTCCGGACATTTTTCGCCCAGTTGGAAATTTACATCTAATACAGTTAATTTTACTCTATATAGCGATACCAGCAAATAGTGGATTAATTACGTGCTCCCGAATCGTCCGCTATTCAGAGGTTTTGCTATATATTCATTTATATGCGCATTCTAAATAAATAAAAAGTT
The DNA here is from genome assembly GCA_963932465.1 of Maratus speciosus. NCBI lineage: Eukaryota > Metazoa > Arthropoda > Arachnida > Araneae > Salticidae > Maratus > Maratus speciosus. Next base: position 117,978,946 of record OZ010788.1, on the reverse strand, counting down.
TTTTGTGACAGTGTAGCAATGATGGCCTAAATAAATTCTAGGTCCAGCGGTTGACATTAATCAATAATATTCTGCAAATTACTTTAAATCACGTGAATCTAAATATCCATGCATGCAAACCAACCAATTAATTAGTACATGATAAGTTACTCTATTTAATTTGTAGCATCACAATGTGCATTTATATATATATATAGATATATTTATCACATAAAGACAAAATTTAAATGCAACAAAGATAACATGCGTCGAGATGCTACATTATCAAACACAAACATAAAAAATAGACTTAAAATCCTATTTCATTATCTTTTGAATTAGTTTATTTTTGTTATTAATTTTCATGATTTCTTTTGGTACTTTTCGGTTAGCCGGGCACCAGTGTTATATATATATACATATATATATTGTATATATACATGCACACATATATATAAATGCAATATGTATATATATGTATATATATATGTATATATATATATATAATATACATATACATATATGTATATATAACAGTGGCGCCCGGCTAACCGAAAAGTGCCCCTTTTCTTACATCAGATTAAAAAAAAAATCTTTGAGGTGAAAAGAAACTTTCAAAAATATTTTCCCCCTATAAACATCGTAATAAAAATAATTTATTTAACCATGAATTTAAAAAAAAAATGGAATAATATGAAAAAATATATACGTACACGGAGCAAACATAATCATAAGAATGATCTTCAAAGCACATTCTTTCACAAAATGTTAAATATCAGCGAAATTATAATTCACCTATCACACAGTACTAAATCATTAGAAAAGTATCTTCCCCTGTCATGGGCAGAAAATGGGTCTTACTTATACCCATACAATTTTTTTCATTTTTCCGTATGATATTCAACTTGATTTTTTAAATATAATTTTAGCACATATTGCATTAATTATACAGATTTTATTATTTGCTTAAAGTATCTTATAAATATGGCTTCGTTTTAAAATTCAACCCCGGGGGACGCGCGTATACCAAGAGTGAGAATGGTTTTTACTTTGTCACCAATAAATACAAATAATATTCGTCACCTTATTTAGTCGCAGACAATTGTTACAAATTCTGCGATAAAATAAGTTGAAGATTACTTAAAAAGAAAAAAAAAAAGTGGTGACAATCGTAAAAACCATACGTACTATGGGTCTATCAGGCCCGGCGTTAATCCTCCCGGGCTAATATGTTATGTAACACAGTAAATACATAATTAGCTTTTTATTTTTAAACAAGTTTTCATAAAGATTATTAAAAATAAATAAATAAAAAATAGTATAGTCATTCAGTTGAATACTATAGGGGAGATTTATTTCATATTGGAAAACTGAAACTTATAAACTATTCTGAATTTCATGAAAATTTTTATTCTTATGCTTTCGTGATTTTTTTTCATATTTTTATATCCACTGTATGAAGTGAAAAAATATTGATAACATTTTTCATATATTTAAATTTTTTAAAATATATATAAAAAAAAAAAACAAAAAACATTTCCATAATATATAGTCTGTGTAAGAGTTAAATGATACTCTTGTCACTTAAAATGAAAAATCATAAGTGCAATTATATCAATAATATAAAGTAAACTGAAATTGCAAAGAAAAATCTTATACAATATCATTAGATTTTTTTAAATATACTAGGGGGTTCTGCCCCCTACGAGCTACGATCTAATTTGATCGGCTTTTAAAATATTGAATTAAAAAAAAAAAAAAAAAAACAGTAGCGATCTCTCTGTAAATGGGTTTCCATTCGTTTTCCTTGGATTGGGGATTTTTAAGGCCAAATCTGCTGCTGTTAAGAGATACAATGGCTGTTTTCGTATTTAATTAAAAAAAATTAGTTAAACATTTGAAAATAAGCTAATGTAAAATGAATTAAGTAAACAGTGTCATTGTTTCCCGGTATTTTTTAACAGTGCTATAAGATAGTTCTTTTAAATAATTCATTTTAAATGTATCGTTTCAAATCTGACGTAATTTAAACCCAGTTTTATTTCTCTTATTAATATTCACGTGAAAATACTTTTGTTGTTAGAAGGAAATATTATTTGCGCTGTCTTCGAATTCACGATAAAAGTTAAAAAGATTATCTCAAAATATCTCGCGCAAATATATTTTTCAATTTAAATTGTTTTGCTATATTTTTTGCCATTTTAAATATGACGTACAAGTTTTAACGCATAATAATCATTTATTTTATTTTAAGATTTTGCTTCTCTTATTTTAAGATTTTGTGTAAATATGGTTCGATACAGATGTCATTGGCGCAATTTTTTTCTGACCCCAATTTTATATACGCAACGGGCACTGGTGCTAAAGTGTCGTTATTTTGCTTGATACGGTAACCCGGATGTTGTTGTTTATGCTATTGATGTTTTCGCCAAATTGGCGTCGGAAAGAAATTGCGCCAATATGTATATGACATTTGTGTCTATGGTTCTTATGACGTAATTTTCCTACTTTTAACATGTAATCATTTAATTCTAATTTAAAGCTTTTTTTCTGTTTGTAATAGTCATGTGTAAATAAATTTTTAATTTGAAGTAAACATTATTGATTGCGCTGTTTATACAACTGGCAACAGTTTAAATTAATAACATTTTCTGAAATTTGTAAAAAATATCTCTCGAAATGCTGAAAATTTGAATTTAAAATTGAAATAAAACCTCAAAAAATGAGTCAAATAAGAAAAGTGAATGCAATCTGCACACCGGGAACTTATAACGTATAAAATGATCTAAAAATGATTAAATTCTCATGTATAGTTTTTGCTCCAATGAAACTTATTTAGTGGAACGATTTTGTCCAAATTTAGCATTAAATATCTCTTAAAATAATTCTTCGATTTGAAAACTGTCTGCATCAGCGTGTTTATCAAACATTTCTCTATAATACCACCGATTTTCATGTTTTTGTATGCAACAGTTTTTTAATATTAACGATGAAAGGCCATGTTTAAGCATTCAAATTGGATGCCGATCTACCCGGAATATCTACGCAGATGTTCATTGGTCCATTTCCAAATCAAAACTTTTTTATATATATAGAAGGATTCATTAGTACTGAAAATTATATTCAATCATCAAAATCATCACAAATGAACAAACAAATCCTTCTATATATAAAAAAAAGTTTTGATTTGGAAATGGACCAATGACAATCTGCGTTGATATTCCGGGTAGATCCACATCCAATTTGAATGCTTAAGCATGGCCTTTCATCGTTAATATTAAAAATCTGTTGCATACAAAAATATGAAAATCGCTGGTATTATAGAGAAATGTTTGATAAACACGCTGATGCAGACAGTTTTCAAATCGAAGAATTATTTAAAGAGATATTTAATGCTAAAGTTAGACAAAATCGTTCCATTAAAAAAGTTTTATTGGAGCAAAAACTATACATGAGAATTTAATCATCTTTAGATCATTTTATACGTTATAAGTTCCCGGTGTGCGGATTGTATTTATTTTTCTTATTTGACTCCTTTTTTGAGGTTTTATTTCAATTTTAAATTCAAATTTTCAGCATATCGAGATATATTTTTTACAAATTTTAGAAAATGTTATTAATTTAAACTGTTGCCAGTTGTATAAACAATGCAAACAATAATGTTTACTTCAAATTAAAAATTTATAGTTTTGTATTGAATTTTCATATTTAAATCTTAACTTTCAATAAAAGAAGAATTATTAATTTATAATTCCAGCAAAATTTTGGACTGTTTCATTCCGTATTTTTCCTTATCAAATTGTAAAATAATATACAATCATGTGCGCACGCAAGATTTTCATTAAAAGGCAGTGACGTGGCATATTCGGAAAAGAGCAGAGAGAATGATTGCCAGGAAGAATATTTTTTGGGGGCTTTAGATAATTGTTACCCCAACAAAATCCATGTTACGCCAGTATTAAAAGGGGAGGGGGGATGCCTATTTGGTACCCACTTTAAGCATAATCGCCTGAAGATGAGGGGCATTGGGGACCATTGCCCCTTTCTAGATTTTGGTAATTAATTAATTAATTTTTATTTAGATCTAATTGAAAAAAGAATTTATTCTTCCAAGTGACTATAGATTAATTAAGTGCTAGCAGAAAACTGATGTAAAGACTTTTCGTCAGGGGAGGACTCTCTTGTAGAAAACTTTTTAAATTGTGTGTGTGTGTGTGGTTTTTTTTTTTTTTAACGTTCATGTATTTTAAATTTATCTTAAATGAGGAGCTCGGGAGAACACAGTCTCCTGACAATAATAATAAAAAAAGAATTTCGGTTCCTTATTTTTAAAAATACGAGTTGGAACCCGTCGAAATTCAACGAACTAAAATGTTTAGAAAGAAACTGTTAGATCAAATTTATGATAAACCTACAAAAATAATCACAAAAAAAAATTCATCTTACATTGGTTGCCTAACTCTTAAAACAAATAATATTTTTAACCTAAAATTACTAAAATATTATTTCCACAAACTTCAACTGCTTAAATTATTGAAAAATTAAACTGTATTAGGATACGTAATCAACATGAATAATTATGATGAAGTTATCGATTGAGGCTCTTACATTTGTTTTAACGGGATGAAAAATCAGTAAAAAGGATTTTACTTTGTCACATCATAAAATTTTCACCCGTAAAATCTAAACTTACGTTATTTTCACATTCTCAAAATTTACATACGCATAACTCAAGTTCACAATTTAAAAGTATTTTAACGCGCAATAGATTATTAATGAATGTATTTCCAAACGTTTGTCCGGTACAATTTTTCATATGAACATTCGCGCAAACTTTAAGTTCTAATCTCAGTACCCGCGAATAAAAAATTCAGAAATTTGCCTTTAGTTGCCATAGTATTGGTCAAATATTTAGTTTTATCAAAGAAAATGATCGTTTTGTTTTAAATATGACATCATTTTTACTCACTAAATCATTTTGCCTAGCGTCTCAAACTCAGTATCAGCGTAATGTAAAAAAAGTCCTTCCGGCCAGTGCCGGGAGGAAGAGGTAGCTTTCATATTCCTTATTTTAAAAAAGACAACTTATATTATTCAAACGCACGAAGCTCAATTAAGTGGAAACCGAATGTAGGAGATTCAATTTTAATTTTTATCAATACTAAATCATTATGAATGAGAATTTTGCGAAATTAGTCAGCTTTATCCAAGCTGCTTTTATTTAAAGTAACTTATATTTGGCTGCTAAATTCGGCGATTTCTTAAAGTGCCTGCCATTTTAAGACAACATGGTGGATGAGGCTAACCAGTGAACTTGGTCGAGACCTTAGTAATTGCTGTGCACATGCTCATGCTCACTCGCATCGGAATCGGTTGATATATACGAGTGCTGCAGGCAAAAAATCAGATTTTTCAAAATGTCACCCACGTTAAAAATTGAAACTGCTATATCTGGACCATTTTTTAAGGTAAAGACAAACAAAAAATGCTCCTGAATCCTTATATCAAGGTCAAATACTTAAGAAAGAAAGCTTTTTTCAATTTTTAATTTTTTTGCACCTCACTTTAAATATAATTTTTTTTAATTTAATGGCCGCCATTTTGAAACAAGATGGCTGATGAAGCTGGCCAGCGAACTTGGTCGAGATATTGATGTATACTATCCACATGCCTTCTTCCATCGAAATAGGCGAATACGTGTGGTATCGCGTGACAAATACAAGATCGTTTCAATGTGTTAGCCATGATAGAAATTCAAAGTGCTATAATTCAACCACTTTTTAAAATATAAACAAAAGAACAAATTTTCAGAAACAAAAACTGCTCCAAAATCTTTGTATCAAGACCAAACACATAAAAAAAATCTTTTTCATTTTCCAATTTTTGAATACCTCATTTTAAATTTTAAATTACATTTAAAAAAAAAATGGCAACCCTTTTGAAACAAGATGGCGAATGAAGCTGGTCAACGAACTCGGTCGAGACATTGGTATGTACTATGTACAGACCAAGTTACATTCAAATCGGTTCAAAAATACGCCTGTCATCGCGATACAAAAATCAGGTCGTTTTAAAATGTCAGCCACAACAGAAATTCAAAATGTTATAACTCAGCCATTTTTTTAGATATAGATGAAACAAAACCTGTTCCGGAATCTTTGTATTAAGGTCAAACACATACGAAAAAAATCTTTTTCATTTTCTAATTTTTTGGTATCTCATTTTAAATTTAATTTTTTTAAAATTTTTTTAAATGGCCGCCATTTTGAAACAAGATGGCGGATGAAGCTGGCCAACGAACTCGGTTGAGTTATTTGTATGTACTATGTACACACCAAGGTACATCCAAATCGGTTCATAAATACGTCTGTTATCACGTGGCAAAAATCAGGGCGTTTCAAAATGTCAGCCACGCTAGAAATTCAAAATGCTATAACTCAACCATTTTTTAAGATATAGACGAAACAAAAACTGCTCCCGAATCTTTTTATCAAGGTCAAACACATAAGAAAAAAATATTTTTCCAATTTTCAAATTTTTGGTACCACATTTCATATTTAAATTTTTCTTAAAATTTTAAATGGCCGCCATTTTTAAACAAAATGGCGGATGAAGCTGGCCAACGAACTCGGTCGAGACATTGGTCTGTACTATGTATAAACGAAGTTACATCCAAATTGGTTCATAAATACGCCTTTTATCGCGTGACAAAATTCAGGACGTTTCAAAATGTCAGTTTCGCTAGAAATTCAAAAGTCCTTCCGGCCAGTGCCGGGAGGAAGAGGTAGCTTTCATATTCCTTATTTTAAAAAAGCCAACTTATATTATTCAAACACACGAAGCTCAATTAAGTGGAAACCGAATGTAGGAGTTTCAATACTGATTTTTATCAATACTAAATCATTATGAATGAGAATTTCGCAAAATTAGTCAGCTTTATCCAAGCTGCTTTTATTTAAAGAAACTTATATTTCGCTGCCAAATTCGGCGATTTCTTAAAGTGCCTGCCATTTTAAGACAACATGGTGGATGAGGCTAACCAGTGAACTTGGTCGAGACCTTAGTAATTGCTGTGCACATGCTCACTCACATCGGAATCGGTTGATACATACGAGTGCTGTCGCAGGCAAAAAATCAGATTTTTCAAAATGTCACCCACGTTAGAAATTGAAACTGCTATATCTGAGCCATTTTTTAAGATAAATACAAACAAAAAATGCTCCTGAATCCTTATATCAAGGTCAAATACTTAAGAAAGAAACCTTTTTGAATTTCCAATTTTTTTGCACCTCACTTTAAATATATATTTTTTTAATTTAATGGCCGCCATTTTGAAACAAGATGGCTGATGAAGCTGGCCAGCGAACTTGGTCGAGATATTGATGTATACTATCCACATGCCTTCTTCCATCGAAATAGGCGAATACGTGTGGTATCGCGAGACAAATACAAGATCGTTTCAAAGTGTTAGCCATGATAGAAATTCAAAGTGCTATAATTCAACCACTTTTTAAGATATAAACAAAAGAACAAATTTTCAGAAACAAAAACTGCTCCAGAATCTTTGTATCAAGGTCAAACACATAAAAAAAATCTTTTTCATTTTCCAATTTTTTTAATACCTCATTTTAAATTTTAAATTACATTTTTTTTTTTTTAAATGGCAACCCTTTTGAAACAAGATGGCGAATGAAGCTGGCCAACAAACTCGGTCGAAACATTGGTATGTACTATGTACAGACCAAGTTAAATTCAAATCGGTTCATAAATACGTCTGTTATCGCGTGACAAGAATCAGGGCGTTTCAAAATGTCAGCCACGCTAGAAATTCAAAATGTTATAACTCAGCCATTTTTAGGTAGCTTTCTTTACAAAAAAGCTACCTATTGCAGCCGTTCGGAGGAATGCGATTTCAGAAAATTTTGGTATATTTTCATCGATCATGACCCCCAGACCCCGAAACCACCCTCCGTTCAAAATTGATATATATATATATCTGACCTATGTCACACTGTAACTCCCGTAATTATGAACCGATTTCGATGTAATTCGGTGTGTACATAGCAATGTCTCGACCGAGTTCGTTGACCAGCTTCATCCGCCGTTTTGTTTCAAAATGGCGGCCATTTAAAATTTTTCAAAAAATTTAAAACTTGAAATGTGGTACCAAAAAATTAAAAATGGAAAAATATTTTTTTCTTATGTATTTGACCTTTATACAAAGATTCCGGAGCAGTTTTTGTTTCGTCTATATCTTAAAAAATGGCTGAGTTATAGCATTTTGAATTTCTAGCGTGGCTGACATTTTGAAACGTCCTGAATTTTGTCACGCGATAAAAGGCGTATTTATGAACCGATTTGGATGTAATTCGGTGTGTACATAGTACATACCAATCTCTCGACCGAGTTCGTTGGCCAGCTTCATCCGCCATTTTGTTTCAAAATGGCGGCCATTTAAATTTTTTTTAAAATTTTAAAATTTGAAATGTGGTACCAAAAAATTGAAAATGGAAAAATATTTTTTTCTTATGTATTTGACCTTTATACAAAGATTTCGGAGCAGTTTTTGTTTCGTCTATATCTTAAAAATGGCTGAGTTATAGCATTTTGAATTTCTAGCGTGGCTGACATTTTGAAACGTCCTGAATTTTGTCACGCGATAAAAGGCGTATTTATGAACCGATTTGGATGTAACTTCGTTTATACATAGTACAGACCAATGTCTCGACCGGGTTCGTTGGCCAGCTTCACCCGCCATCTTGTTTAAAAATGACGGCCATTTAAATTTTTAAGAAAAATTTAAATTTGAAATGTGGTACCAAAAATTGAAAATTGAAAAAATATTTTCTTCTTATGTGTTTGACCTTGATAAAAAGATTCGGGAGCAGTTTTTGTTTCGTCTATATCTTAAAAATGGCTGAGTTATAGCATTTTGAATTTCTAGCGTGGCTGACATTTTGAAACGTCCTGATTTTTCTCACGTAATAACAGGCGTATTTATGAACCGACTTGGATGTACCTTGGTGTGTACATAGTACATACAAATAGCTCGACCGAGTTTTTTAAATAAGGATTATGAAAGCTACCTCTTCCTCCCGGCACTGGCCGGAAGGACTTTTTAAGATATAGACGAAACAAAAACTGCTCCCGAATCTTTTTATCGAGGTCAAACACATAAGAAAAAAATATTTTTTCAATTTTCAATTTTTTTGTACCACATTTCAAATTTAAATTTTCCTTAAAATTTTAAATGGCCGCCATTTTAAAACAAAATGGCGGATGAAGCTGGCTAACGAACTCGGTCGAGACATTGGTCTGTACTATGCATAAACGAAGTTACATCCAAATCGGTTCATAAATACGCCTTTTATCGCATGACAAAATTCAGGACGTTTCAAAATGTCAGCTTCGCTAGAAATTCAAAATGCTATAACTCAGCCATTTTTTAAGATATAGACGAAACAAAAACTGCTACGAAGTCTTTGTATAAAGGTCAAATACATAAGAAAAAAAAATTTTTCCATTTTCAATTTTTTGGTACCACATTTTAAATTTTAAATTTTTTTAAAATTTTTAAATGGCCGCCATTTTGAAACAAAATGGCGGATGAAGCTGGCCAACGAACTCGGTCGAGACATTGGTATGTACTATGTACACACCGAATTACATCCAAATCGGTTCATAAATACGACAGTTACAGTGTGACATAGGTCAGATATATATATATATATATATATATATATATTGATATATATATATATATATATATATATATATATATATATATATATATCAATTTTGAACGGAGGGTGGTTTCGGGGTCTGGGGGCCATGATCGATGAAAGTATACCAAAATTTTTTGAAATCGCTTTCCTCCGAACGGCTGCAATAGGTAGCTTTTTGTAAAGAAAGCTACCTAAAATGCTATAACTCAGCCATTTTTTAAGATATAGACGAAACAAAAACTGCTACGGAGTCTTTGTATAAAGGTCAAATACATAAGAAAAAAATATTTTTCCATTTTCAATTTTTTGGTACCACATTTCAAATTTTAAATTTTTTAAAAATTTTTAAATGGCCGCCATTTTGAAACAAAATGGCGGATGAAGCTGGCCAACGAACTCGGTCGAGACATTGGTATGTACTATGGACACACCGAATTACATCCAAATCGGTTCATAAATACGAGAGTTACAGTGTGACATAGGTCAGATATATATATATATTGATATATAAAGCAGTATAAGATTATATTTAGCCTGAACCAGCGCACCCCCCCCCCCTCACAGAACAAGAAAAACAAGAAAAATATCTATGTAAACATTAAAACTTTAACAAAAACTAGGAAAAAATAGGCTGCGGCCTCATCGGCAGTGGGTTATGTTTCAAAAGCAGCCGAGCATTCGATAAAATATACATTAGTGGCAGTGGGTTTCGGCCAGAACAGTGATAGCAAAATCAAATGTTAAAACATTCGTTGGCTATTATCACATGCTCCCCCACCGGACCCTACGCCAACAATATTAAATGAATGCCTCACCTGGAACACAGTAAAAGATGCTAAAAATATGTTCGTTGAAAAAACCACACTCAACCAACTTAGCCACATTGCCACAACCCAAATATAAAACATAAAACAAACTAAACAGAGCAGAATCCAGCATCCAATCAACCAATCCAAATTCTTTCCAGTTCTGTTGCCAATCGACGCAGCACATCATCATAGAACCGTCCTTGAAAAGGCTTTAGGAAATATGAGTCATTCACTGACGTCGAAAAGCAATCGATCAGTAATGAAGAAAATCGGCAAAATCTGAATATTTTTTTATAAAAATTAAAGGTATATTGTTTTTGTAATATAAATTACTTTTAAAATTAAACAATTCCTTCTTAAACAGATGTTTATCTGTACAAATTCTAAAAAAACGAAATATTTGACTAATAATTATATTTATATAAATGCGTTTGTAAATATTGGAGGACCAGTGAACAAGTTGATTAACCTGAAATTGAAAACTATTACGTTTATTGTAAATTGAAATATGTACTTTGTTACTTTCTAAAATTATTTTTAAGTCAAGGTAATCAGCCTCTAAACCATTATTGTTAGTTTTCTTTAGTGTCAGGGAGTCAGGATAAATTTCTTGAGAAATTTCATTAAAATCATTATTGAAGTTTAAGACGATCAAGTCGTCTATGTATCTGTAAGCCAGGAACTGGAGATCAGCTTTATTAATACTGTACTGAAACTCATAAAAAAATAAAAATAAGTTAGCAGCTGTGGATGAGTAACTAGTACCCATACCAATTCCATTGATCTGTAAGTATACTTTAGAACCTGTATAAACGTAATTGTTGTAGAGGCAAAAACAACATAATTTATTAAACAAGTTAGAGTTGAAATCTGTAACATCTAAAACCAGTTCCGCTGTCTTTAAAAGTGCCTCCTTTAAACTATTGATAGGAATGGTAGTGAATAAGTTTTCAAAATCATATGTTTGGATAGAATTAATACTATTGCATTTTAATTTTTCAGCAATTTCGAAGCTATTAGAAATAATCCAGAAACAATTACTATCTGGTTGATTGGATGCTGGATTCTGCTCTGTTTAGTTTGTTTTATGTTTTATATTTGGGTTGTGGCAATGTGGCTAAGTTGGTTGAGTGTGGTTTTTTCAACGAACATATTTTTAGCATCTTTTACTGTGTTCCAGGTGAGGCATTCATTTAATATTGTTGGCGTAGGGTCCGGTGGGGGAGCATGTGATAATAGCCAACGAATGTTTTAACATTTGATTTTGCTATCACTGTTCTGGCCGAAACCCACTGCCACTAATGTATATTTTATCGAATGCTCGGCTGCTTTTGAAACATAACCCACTGCCGATGAGGCCGCAGCCTATTTTTTCCTAGTTTTTGTTAAAGTTTTAATGTTTACATAGATATTTTTCTTGTTCTGTGAGGGGGGGGGGGGGTGCGCTGGTTCAGGCTAAATATAATCTTATACTGCTTTATATTTAATTTATGTGTTTTACTGCAGCTGTTTGGCGCATTTCACATGAATTTATCTTGTTCTTTGTTTTTTGTTGGTGATTACTGTGCTTTACGTTTATATTGATATATATATATATATATATATATATATATATCAATTTTGAACGGAGGGTGGTTTCGGGGTCTGGGGGTCATGATCGATGAAAATATACCAAAATTTTTTGAAATCGCTTTCCTCCGAACGGCTGCAATGGGTAGCTTTTTGTAAAGAAAGCTACCTAATATTGAAATGTAACTGATTTATGAAGAAGAATGCGTGTTTTTTTTATGAGTGACGTCATTTGATCTTCAAAAATTATAAAAAAAGTTACTTTTATTTGTAATGTGAAAATGGCATCAATAATGATATAATCAATAAAAATAAATACACCATGACTATTTTCCCTTTACTTTTAATAGAAATGGTGTATTTCAGTTTCCACAATTACTATAAAAAAATTAATATTTCAAAAATAAATTGAGATAGAGCTATCAAACAAATTGCATTTAAAAGTACATCCCCCCCCCCCCCTATATTATGGTGTAAAAATTGAAACTGTGCGATGTTTAGAAGTTTAAAAATTTGCAGTAGCGAAAATTGCAAAACCGAAATTTCATTTCAATTTTCAGAGTGTTGCCATTCCCAGAATGACGTATGCGTTACGCACAGATATGTTTGTCCTTTATAATATAGATTGTTAGAAACTTATTTTTGAATATATAATATTTTTTTAACTGCAAATTTCTATTTTCCTTTTTAACTCGATATGTTTCAATATTGTCTTGCACGATGCACTCTGACAAAAAACAAAAACAAAAACAAACCTATTTTAGGTTCAAAATCCGTTTTTTTAAAAATGCGGACTAGTCTATGGGACATAGCATATCTGTTTCAAAATATGGCCCTTCCGTACATTTTTTTTTCTTTTTTGCCTGCGGCCATGTATTTTAGCATTCCGAGATATATATCTTTAATATTTTCAAATATTTAGGCGGGGAGGCAGTCTATTTTTACCGTCTCCCATGTAGGCCAATGAGTGCAAACAATTTTTGAGAAAATTGGTACTTTGTGAAAAGTACGAATTTGTACTTTAATTACTTAACTTAATGCACAAAAAACTAGTATGTTGTGGCCATCACAAAACTTTCTTCTATATAAATCACGTCAATTAAATCATTTAAATAGTACAAGAAATAACGATTTAGCACCAATTCATATCAAAGTATATCTGAATTTGAAGTCGGATGAAAATTCGCGCATTAGTTCTTGAAATAGAGCTATAGCGGAAATTCTGAAAAAAATGTAGCATAGCAGCGCCACTTGTTGAGCAATTTACACCAAAAGTAAACAGCACTAAACGATATCAAGGTATACCTGAATCTGAAGTTTGTTGAAAATCCAAGCATTTGTTCTTGAGATAAAGCTATTGTGGAAATCGCAAAAAATACAGCATAGCAGCGCCACCTGTTGAGCGATTTACACCAAAAATTAAACAGCACTAATTAATACATCAATTCATGTCAAGGACTAACTAAATCTGAAGTTTGATGAAAATCCGTGCAATAGTTCTTGAGATACAGCTCTTGTGGAAATCGTGAAAAATGCAGCACAGAAGCGCCACCTGTTGAGCGATTTACACTAAAAATTAAACAGCACTAATTTATACATTAATTCATGTCAAGGACTAACTAAATCTGAAGTTTGATGAAAATCCGTGCAATAGTTCTTGAGATACACCTCTTGTGGAAATCGTGCAAAATGCAGCACAGCAGCGCCACCTGTTGGGCGATTTGCACCAAAAATTAAGCAGCACTAATTTATATCAGGGACTAACTGAATCTGAAGTTTGATGAAAATCCATGCACTTTTTCTTGAGTTAGAGCTATTGCGATAATCATGAACAATGCAGCATACCAGCGCCACCTGTTGGGCGATTTTCACAAAAAAGTAATCAGCACCAAACTATATCCTGGACTAACTGAATCTGAAGTTTTATGAAAATCCGTGCAGTAGTTCTTCAGATACAGCTATTGCAGAAATCGTTAAAAATGCCGCATAGCAGCGCCACCTGTTGGGCGATTTTCACCAAAAACTAATCAGTTCCAGTTTATATCAAGGTCTAACTAAATATGAAGTTTTGTGAAATTTCGTCCATTAGTTCTTGAGATAGAGCGCCCACAAAATTTGTGTCACATACAGACAGACAGACGGACGGACAGACAGACGGACAGACGGACAGACGGACAGACAGACAGACAGACAGACAGACAGACTCACAGACAGACATTTTGTAAAAACATGTTTTTTGGAATCTCTGACTCATAAAACGTGTAAATCCGTCGAAAACTGGAATTCGAAAATTTTCATGAAACCAATACTTTCTTCTTGTAAAGATAGAAGAAAGTAAAAATTCAGTTTCGAGACTAGGTAAGCAGACTTGTACAATTGTGATACAAATACAGTCGGACCTCGTTATCCCGACACCCGGTTTTCACGTCACTCCGCTTATCACGTCAGTTTTTCAAAGTCCGATTTTCTGTATATGATTTTAATGTAAATAAACTCCGGATTTTACGTCGTTGAATAATTTTCAACTCCGGATATCCCGACGGTTTAGGAAAATTGTCCATATTTCATAATCCATCTTATAAGCACGGAAATAAAGCGGTAGAAAATGTCTTAACCAAACGTTTCACAAAAATGTCTAAAATACCCATTGAGATAAATGAGAATACCCATTGAGATAAATTAGAAACTTTAAATCCTTTGTCTGGAATAAATAAACCCACGCACAATGAATGACCCACTTAAGCTCTAGATAGACGTATCAGTCTACTCGTGATCTTTGTTCTGGTCGGTCGGCGCTTTCTTGTGGTTACACGGTGTTTTTCATCTGATGAAAACCGAAGCATTGCATTGCATTGAAATTATCAGAAATGATCTAACATCCATTTCTGAAACAACGAATATTGATTACAATTCATTGCATAATATTGAAAAAAGAATTGTAAGAAGCACATCGAGGGATAAGCAAACCTTAATTCATCAATATTTCATGCAACAATAAAAAAAAAAAAGTAATCATAAATCTGATGTTTATTCTTTTCATTTTTGTTTTTGTGTTTTTTTAGTTTCATAATAATGTTTTATTGCTTGAAACGGCAAGAACAGTTATGAATTTAAAATTGTCTTAAAAATCTAATTTTAAAAAGTCTCCAGTATAGCTAGCATATATAGTGATACAGTTGTACCACAGTCATCACGTATAAAATACAATTACATAAAATTCAGACATTTAAGTGTCCGAATTTCTAAATGTCTTAATTTCAGACATATCACCAATATTCAGACATTTTTTTCAATTCATTTATTCCACCATCATAGTAAGACACTTAAGTGTCTGAAATTTCTTATTCGCTTTTTCAGTCACATATGTGTCTGAATTTAAGACACCTCTATTTGCAGTGCAATTACAAGATCGGAAAGGCATTCATAATTCAACAAAAACATGGATTTTTTATCGAATTACAAAAACGATCTCTTCCACCGATTAAAAACAGGAGTCATTTTAACGGCAGATAAAAAATGGCGATTTCTTTAAGGCGCGATTACATTTTTTCTACGCATCTCAGAAATTCGAAATTAGTAATACCACAAGACGGGTGGGGGGGGGGGGGGGATCAGCTTTCAGAAATTCTAAAAATTATCTCGATCGTACCCAAAAAACTAGACAATTCGTTAAAAATCGAGAAAAAAATCTTTTCTTTTCCTTCATTTGTGAAGATAACCGAATGACTTCCTATTTGGTCTTTTAGGGTACAATTTACTGAAAAAGAAAATATGATGACAAAATTAGCTGTACGTGTTGAAAGTTTCTGAATTTGGTACTGTTTTAGTCTGAGGAAGACCATTTAAGTTTTTTTTTTTTTTTTTAATATAAATAAATTAAAAAAAATATATAAAATTTTGCAGCCGAATGGCTATTTCCGTTTTTGTGACAATTTGGAGATTAAAATGCTCTCTCTCTTTCTCTCTTTTATTTATTGGCCGACTGTGCGTATAATTACAGAGTCCATTACTAATCGAATTACCTTATAGTATAACTGGATTATATGGGTGAACGATTATTGTTATGATTTCATTTTGGCGTCAATATTATTTGTGAAATGCAGCAAAATTATAGTCAGTAATTTAGATATGGGGCATTCTCACAATCTTTTGACTTTTATGTTCCTAAATAATAATTTTTATTTTAGTACATATTCTTGTGTTTTTCTTTATTTCACATACTGAGGAATATCCCATTGCATAATTGCATAACAATATTAACAAGATAAATAAGTTTTGGACGATGTTGGGAGTCCAAATACCAGGAAAACTCTTATACCGTCCTGTGTTCCTCATGCTGATTTTTAAGTTTGGAGCTGTCAGTATAAAATTGTTTCAGTAAAAGCAATTCGATGAAATTTTTTCTTTTTGAAACTGGGACAACTGTTTTATATAAATATGTAGCAAAATATTAACCTGCACACATTTTACGGTTGATACTATTTTTTGAACTCTGTATCTGGGTTTTAGGTTAGAAAATCACTTCAGAAGCAGCCACAGAATTTTTTTCAAGATTTTTCTGATGCAGAAGTATGTTAGAGAAATAATGTCTAAAATTCTTTGACTGGAAATTTACTGCAGAATTTAAATCAACATTTAAATATCAATTTCAAGCATCATGGCTTTATTGGTAGTCTTACCGTCCCCAAGGTTTATTCCTGCCCTTTTTGAGGTAAATTATTTTTTTTAAATATAATCCAATGTAAATAACTGTTTCTAAAAATCAATGAACATTGTGGCTATCACTTAGTCTTAACATGATTTACCTAAAAATAGTGGTAATATTCCTTACCGTCTCATCCTTACCACCCCCTTTTTTTTTCCATTACCGTCCCTTTTTTCCTATACCATCCCTTTTTTTTCCCTTCCGTCCCTTATTTAACACCCCTTTAAGACAATGTTATACCAAAATTTTGTACTAAAAATACTACATTGTTATTATTTCTTATTTGAATGTCCTGTGGGTACTATGCAAATTCATTCTAAGTAAAAATTTAGAAAAAATAGAAAGTTATAGTGGTAAAATAGTAAGGAAATTTAAACTCGCAAGTTTAACTTAAACCTCAGTTAAATAAAAAAAAAAAATTCTCTGGTAACCATTTTTTCTTTATTTCGAATCATTAAGGTATTCGTCTATCAGATTAAAATATTATTTTAGCAAGTTTAATTTCACCAGATTTCAATCCCCGAAAGTCAAAAGATTGTGAGAATGTCCCATATACAATAAAAAATTATCTTTTGTGGGCTATCTCTGAAATAATAATTGTGTCGTTAAAACAAAAAAAGAAAAAAAATTATCGATAACAATTTTATCTTCGATTATCAATTTAATATAGCCTCTTCAAATTCCACTGAAAATAAGAAATGCGTCGTGCCATTTTTTGATGCCGTGCAGTTGCATTTATTTTATTAAAATTTCAAAATGTAAGATTGAGATAGACTAAAAATACAAACAAGTTAAAGCAACACCAATTATGTAACACGATACTTTCATTTTAGAAAATATGATATAATATTCGAATAATGCATGGTTGCCTTTTCTGATTTTTGATTGATACTAAAACGGGTGACAATACTCTTTTAGGAAAAAGAATGGTTATCTTTTTTATGCAACTTATAACTTTTCACTTTACTTTATGCTATTTTGTTTTCAAATTTCGTCTTGAATTACACCTGCAGTTCTTCAAATGCGTACTTTCAAGGTTTTCAAATAGTATTTCATTTTATAAAAACAAAAAACTTTTTAAGAGCAATTTTAAAACTGAAATGCATTATATAGAGGAAATGGTTACACATTGGATAAGGTAATCTTATATGTTTGGGGAAAAATAAAGAAAAAAATCCTTTAAATATACGAATTATTTAGCTTTTACCTCAATTTCGCCTCTTTGAAACTGCGGCTCTGTAGGTATATCCCAGACGAGTAAATTTAGCGATTTTGTTTCAGATTAAGATAAAGCACACACAGCAAAAAACAATGTATTAAACGTACGTAAACAATCTTAAGATTTAGCAAGAGGGATACATTTTGTTTGCATAAAATTCAATTTGTTTTCCTGTTTTACAATTTCCAAACGTTTTGAGAAATCCACGAAGTTTTTATCTTTCTTTTCTACATAAATATTTTTTAACCCCTTGAGGAGTGGTGGGATATATTATATCCCACCGCTCCTCAAAAGGGGGGATATATTATATCCCACCAAATTCTAATCAAGATTTGCATCAGAAACGTTTAATTAAATTTTACTTTTATAACTTTGGTGGTAAAAAGTTGTAAAATTGCTTTTATTATTTTGAAATAAAAAATTTCGAAAATTCCGGTGTGAATTCAACCTTGTAGAAAGACAATTACTTGCCCCTGAAAGGGTTAAACAAATTTGTGTGTCATACATTATTAGCGTTACATCGTTCTCCGCAGGGTAAAAAAATTAAAATAACGAGATAAATCATTTTATGTTTCAATTGATAGGCAAATTGTGCTATAAAAGCAACGCTCCAAGGAAAATGCAAGTGAATCTACAAAAATATTTGTTTTTCTCAAAATTGCGCTCTTTAATTTTATTGTATTTACTAGGGGGCTCTGCCCCCTGCAAGCTACGCTCGCCAACCCCCGTTCAGACACCGCATAATCTAAAAACACGCTAATCTGATGGGTTTTAAAAGTATTAGAGAAGATTGAATTATACTGAAAAAAGCTGTGCAGATCTCCCTGTAAACGGGTTTCCATTCAATTCCCTTTGATTGCAAAAATTTAAGGACGAATCAGTTGCTGTTAAGACATCCAATGGTTGTTTTCGTTTTTGATTAAAGAGGATCAGTTAATCATTTGAAAAGAAGCTAAAATAAAATAAATTAAGCATACAGAGTCTTTGTCTCCCGGTATAAACAATCTCTATAACAAGAGCCTAAGTTATGTAACTATCATCAACAGTTCCAGGCGGACCACTTCGCTTTTTATACTCTAGGTGCCATTTTGGTACTTTAATGTTAGCCAGGCACAGGTGATAAGTCGCCCTCATTTCATCTCTATTATAATAGTTTAAGTCATCAACTGCCATAAACAAATACGCTCTGATCCCTTCGCCGTTCATATGAAAGTTTGGCACAGATGTCATATACGTCCCATATTGGCGCGATTTTTTAACGACGCCAATTTGGGGAACACATCAACAGCATAAACAACAACATCCGGCTTACCATATCAAGCAAAATAACGATACTTTGGCGCCAGTTAAGTGCCCGTTCCGTATATGACATTGGCGTTAGAAAAAAATCGCGCCAATATGGGACCGTAAGTTTTCCATTTTGGTTAAAAAAATTTTTTCGAATAAAACTAGATAAAATTTGCCATGGTTGCAAAGAATTCTTGGTACCGTTACGCTAGCCGGATGCAAATCTCGCCAATAGCTTTTTTTCAACTTGCCAGTTAGCATTTTTTTTTTTTTTTTTTTTTCGAGTGGTAATATTTGGCCAGATGTCATATACGCACAGCAGGTTTGGCGTGATTTTTTTTTTTTTTTTTTACGAAAATTTGGCGAAAACCTCGTTTTCAAATACCAGTTACATATGCATTTTTGGTATTACTTAGTTATCCCGTCGACCAAAAATCTATCGCCAAACTATAAGCCAATAATGGTTGATCGTAAATGTCACATTCACTTGACTTTAAGCAAGTTACATGTGTTTGCGTCATCAAGTGATTTTTATTTCGATTGTATTTGTATATTTATTAATGTTATACTAATTTATTTGTTCTTTTGTTATTTAAAATAAAAATTATGTCAATTTGTATAATTTGGCGAGTGTTTTGGCGATTTATATAATTTGGCGAAATTGTTCGACGGAATAACTAAGTAGTACCGTATTTTTTAATTATTTTCTATTATTTTCTAAAGGAAATAATAAAAAAAAATTAATTATAGAACAAAATAATTTATATCTCTCTATTCTAAAAAAAATTAACTACCGCTGTCACCGCCGCCGCCGCCGCCGGTTTTGAGTTTTTTGTGACCGGAGGTCTTTCTTCGTTAATATTAAGAAAAATAATGCATACAAAAATATGAAAATCAGTGGTTTTATACAGAAATGTTTGATAAACACGCTGATGCAGACAGTTTTCAAATCGAAGAATTATTTTAAGAGCTATTTAATGCTAAAGTTGGACAAAATTGTTCCACTAAAAAAGTTTTATAGCAGCAAAAACTATACATGGCAGTGTAATCATTTTTAGATCATTTTATGCGTTAGAATTTGCCGGAGTGCAGATTGCATTAATTTTTTTATTTTGACTCATTTTTTGAGGTTTTATTTCTATTTTAAATTCAAATTTTCAGCATTTCTAGAGATATTTTTTACAGATTTTAGAAAGTGATATTAATTTAAACTGTTGCCAGCTGTATAAACAGCGGAAACAATAATGTTTGCTTCAATAAAAAAAAATATTTATACGTGTAAATAAATTAAAAATTTATTTACACGTGACTATTATAAACAGAAAAAAAACATTTGGAATTAGAATTAAATAATTATGTACAAAAAGCAGGAACTTATTAAAAATTACGTCATAAAAACTATAATTACACGTAAATTTTAAGAGAGAAAGGAATTTGTAAAATAATAAATTTATTAACATGCGTTAGAAGTCTTAAATAGGAGAAATTACGTCATATTTACGTAACATTACAGTTATTACATAAAATGAACACAAAATAATATTGCAAAACGGTTTAAATTTAGAAATTGCGCTAGACATTTATTTTATATTTTGAGAGGATACTTTTCAACTATTTTTGTCAGGAAAGCGCAAATAATATTTCATTTCTAACAAAAGTATATTCACGTGAATATTTAAAAGAGAAAGAATAGCTTGGTAAAAATTACGTCAGATTAAAAACGATTAATTTAAAATGTCTCATTTAAAAGAACTTTCTTTCCGCTTTGTTAAAAAATACCAGGAGACAAAGACTGTTTACTTAATTCCTTTTATATTAGCTTATTTGGGAATGTTGTTACACGTGTCTACGTCATCAAGTTATTTTTATTTCGACGTTTTATTTGTATTTTTATTAATGTTGTACTAATTTATTTGTCCTTTCGTTATTTAAAATCAAAATTATGTCAATTTGTATAATTTGGCGATTTATATAATTTGGCGAAATTGGTCGATGGGATAATCAAGTAGTACCGCAACGGATTTGGCATTAAAATTCCCCAATCAAAGAGAAATGAATAGAAATTCATTTATAGGGAGATCGCCACTGTTTTTTAAATTATATTTCAATCTTTCGAAATCTTTTTAAAGCCGATCAAATTAGCGTGCATTTGGAGTCTGCGGTGTCTGGACGGGGGTTGGCGAGCGTAGCTCGTAGGGGGCCGAGCCCCCTAGTAATTTATAAAAAGAAATAAAAGTAAATAAACATTTATTATCAAATAAATAACAATAGCCGGGTTACCATGTCAACCTTTTCTGAAATATGAAAAAAAAATATCTGTTTGATTAAAATTTGGGTTGCCACCATTAGAAAAATGTACATAAAATTAGAAAAAAATTAATATTTCGAAAACTAATTCGAATTTAAAAATTCTAATACTAGTTTTGAGATCTGCGGATCAATGCTGATTTTTGGTGTTAATTTCATCACAAAGTATTCCATATTTTAGACGAAATTGCTTGAAACATAATCAGTTGTTTAATCAGTCGATTCATATATCCGTTTCATAAATTCGTTTCATATATCCGTTTCATAAATTTGTTTCATTAGGATTTTATATATACTAGGGGATCGTACCCGGGCTTCCCTGGTTAAAGAATTTAGGTGAAAACATTTATTTTAATTGAAAACTAATCATTTTTTTATATGCAATAAATTTTTTACATTGCCCACTTACATTAAAAAATCATTTTTCATATGGAAAACAGGAATTATACAATCAAATAATTTTTTGAAATTTATCAAAAGCGATATTTTCTTATTAGCCGTTTTATAAGAGTTATTTGACCAAGATTTTGCTACTTATGGCATCCTTTTATATTCTGATAATTTCAGAGCTTATACATGTCTGTTAAATTTGTGTTTTATTTATATTATCTATTTATTTATTCATAGGGAAGTTTTTTTTTTAATGAATATTAGCCGTAAGAAAATGATGAACTCTTTTTTTTTTTTTTTTTTTTTTTTTTTTTTAAGGACAAACGGATTAATCTTTCGTCATCGAGCTCCGCGCGATATAGATAAATTAAAAAATGTTTCATGCTTTAAAATTGTTTTCAAAACCATAGACAATCAGTAAACTCAGATGAACTTTTCAAACAAATTCCATTTGAAAAAAAAAAATCCTATTTGGTGATCTAAAAATTTTAATTGTACGATTACAAATATGTTAGATTTGTGTTTTTACAATATTATTCTTTTATTCGTTTATAAAAGAAGTATTAATTTCGTTAATTTGTCTTTCACAAATATGTTAGCTTGGTGGTTTTTTTAATATTATTCTTTTATTTGTTTATAAAGGAAGTTTTAATTTTGTTATGCAAAAATAGTCAGAAACAAATGCGGAAAAATGTTTGTTGCTTTATGGCAAAATGTTTATTATTATTATTATTAGGTATTGAAACCGGCACGTGATAAGTTAAAAAAAAATCCTTAAAAATTATTTTAGAAAATATAATACATCAGTCAGTTAAGATACAGTTATTAAACAAATTGCATTTGAAAGTACATTTTTTCCCTATGCGACGAAAATTGAAAATGTACGATGGTCAGAAGATTAAAAAATTGCAGTAGCGAAAATTTCAAGACCGAAACTTGATCGTGAAGTGTTGCCATTTGCAAAATGATGTCAGTGTTACGCACAGATACGTTTGTTCCTTATAATATAGATACTTAATCAGTAAAATAGTATAATAAAGATCAGTTATTATAATGTGGTTATCAATTGAGGCTTTTATGCTTGGTATTCCGGAATGAAAAACAGCAATTTTCCCCTTCTCAAAATTTGCGTACGCACTTCTCATATGCATATTCATCATTTTTAAAAATTTTGTATTTTGTTTGATCATTTAAAAATCATTTTAACTCAAAACATGAAGTCACGATTGACAGCAACATCTTTTATGTGAACAGACGCACTCTTTACTTGTGATTCGAATCTCAATTCCGGAGAGTAAAAATTTCCGTAATTTATGTTTTTTAGACGCATTTGTGTTAAAATATTTAGTTTTATCTAAGAAAATGATAGTTTTCTTTTAAATATGACTTCATTTTCCCTTAAATAAGCATTTCGCCTAGTGTCTTAAACTTAGTACACATGCAGAAGGAAAAACAATATAGAAAATTTATGAGGAAAAATGCGTGTTTTCAAAAGCAGTATGTTATTTTTCGTTATTATGCGCCTAATATAATATTCTGCTCCTAATGGGATTTTGGGACACTAAACCCTATACAACAATTTTTATCAGAAAACAGCATGATTAACGATAAAAATACCTCATTATTTCTCTCTTGTCTGCAATAACGAAAGCTTTCTAATTTTCACCATTTTGAAGAAATTTCATAAAATTCTTTTAAAATTAAAATATAAAAGTGGGGATATTAAAAAAAACAGATAGTGCGATCACATCTACAAATGAAGAGCTTTCAGTTTAAAAAAAAAAAAAATATTAATAAAATTGGTTCAGCAGAAAAAACAGAGCAGATGACTAAAAAACACACTTGTGTTTTAAATGTATAGAGTATATAAAATTACGAAAAATTAAATTAAGCAAATTATGTTATTTTAATAAAATTATAGTAGAATATTCTAAAGAAAAGCATTAAAATTTTATTATTTGAGAGAATTTTGGACAAAAACTTCAGGAACATGATATTATTTTAAACCTCGAATTATTTGTTTAGTTTTATCTAAGAAAATGATAGTTTTCTTTTAAATATGACTTCATTTTCCCTTAAATAAGCATTTCGCCTAGTGTCTTAAACTTAGTACACATGCAGAAGGAAAAACAATATAGAAAATTTATGAGGAAAAATGCGTGTTTTCAAAAGCAGTATGTTATTTTTCGTTATTATGCGCCTAATATAATATTCTGCTCCTAATGGGATTTTGGGACACTAAACCCTATACAACAATTTTTATCAGAAAACAGCATGATTAACGATAAAAATACCTCATTATTTCTCTCTTGTCTGCAATAACGAAAGCTTTCTAATTTTCACCATTTTGAAGAAATTTCATAAAATTCTTTTAAAATTAAAATATAAAAGTGGGGATATTAAAAAAAACAGATAGTGCGATCACATCTACAAATGAAGAGCTTTCAGTTAAAAAAAAAAAAAAAATATTAATAAAATTGATTCAGCAGAGAAAACAGAGCAGATGACTAAAAAACACACTTGTGTTTTAAATGTATAGAGTATATAAAATTACGAAAAATTAAATTAAGCAAATTATGTTATTTTAATAAAATTATAGTAGAATATTCTAAAGAAAAGCATTAAAATTTTATTATTTGAGAGAATTTTGGACAAAAACTTCAGGAACATGATATTATTTTAAACCTCGAATTATTTGTTTGCTTGTCTAACTCGGCGAAGCAAATCCATCCAGGCGAGAATCATCAATTTCTGTAATATAAATCGCTATTATTTGCATGTCACCTATCTTTTATAAAGACACTCTAAATTTTTGTAAAACACTGCGTTTTAACAGTGTGTGATTTCGATTACATTATTTTCAAAATTGAAGCATTTTTACCTGTGAAGAATTTCAAAGCAGCTGGTCTGTGAAAATGAAGCACTTCTACAAAACATAATTCAGGTTTAAGAATTAAAATAGACGCTTTTTTATAAAATGACGTCATTTGCATCCGCTAAAGATATCCACTTTTACAATGCAGTCTTAAATTTCGTCTATGGAAAAATATGCATATGACGTCATTATCACGGAATAACAGACAATATTCTTGACATAGCCCATATTTTAATTTGAACTTTTTTTTTTCAGGTTTTATGAGAAAATGGCAACAAAAAGATAGTGTTTCTACTATTTTTGACTATTTTCCGTTTACTTTCAGTGACATTCAATAGAAATGGAGTACTTTTGTTGCCACTATAAGAAAAATGATATTAAATACTACAAAAAAATTAATATCTCAAAAATAAATTGATATACAGCTTTCAAATAAATAGCATTAAAAAGTTCATTTTTTTTCCTTCGACGGTGTAAAATTTTTAAATGTGCGATGTTTGGAAGTTTAAAAATTTGCAGTAGAGAAAATTGCAAAACCAAAATTTTATTTCAAATTTCAAAGTGTTGCCATTCGCAAAATGACGTATGCGTTACGCACAGATATGTTTGTCCTTTATAATATAGATAGATAGGGTAGATATTCCCTATGGTACTTTCAAGTCTCTTTTTTAAAGAAACTTGTCATAAAATTCCTTTAACACATTGATTGGTAATAAAACAATTTAGGATAAGTTTTAGATACTTTACTTTGTAATCATGTTTATAGCATGATATTTTTGCTTAACCCTCTATGCCACGACGGTACTTTGAAGAGTTTTAGATACTTTACTTTGTAACCATCTTTATAACATGACATTTTTGCTTAACCCTCTAAGCCGCGACGGTACTTTGAAGTCTCTTTTAAAGAAATTTGTCATAAAATTCCTTTAACACATTGATTGAAAATAACACAATTTAGGATGAGGTTTAGATACTTTACTTTGTATAACCATCTTTATAACATGATATTTTTGTTTAACCCTCTATGCCCCTATGGTACTTTGAAGTCTCTTTTTAAAAAACTTCTGAAATTCTTTTAACACATCGATTAGGAATAATACAATTTAGGATAAGTTTTAGATACTTTACTTTTTAACCATCTTTATAGCATGATATTTTTGCTTAACCCTCAATGCCCCGACGGTTCTTTGAAGTCTCTTTTAAAGAAACTTGTCATAAAATCCCTTTAACACGTCGATTGGTAATAATATAATTTAGGATAAGTTTTAGATACTTTACTTTGTAACCATCTTTATAGCATGATATTTTTGATTAATCATCTATGCGCCGACGGTATTTTGAAGTCATTTTTAAAGAAACTTGTCATAAAATTCCTTTAACACATCGACTAGGAATAACACAATTTAGGATGAGTTTTATTATTTTGTAAACATCTTTATAACATGATATTTTTGCTTAATCCTCTATGCCCCGATGGTACTTTGAAGTCTCTTTTAAAAAAACTTCTGAAATCTTTTAACACATCGACTGGGAATAATACAATTTGGTATAAGTTTTAGATACTTTACTTTGTAACCATCTTTATAGCATGATATTTTTGCTTAACCCTCTATACCCCGACGGTTCTTTGAAGTCTCTTTTAAAGAAACTTGTCATAAAATTCCTTTAACACATCGATTGGGAATAATACAATTTAGGATAAATTTTAGATACTTTACTTTGCAACCATCTTTATAGCATGATGTTTTTGCTTAACCCTCTGTACCCCAACGGTTCTGTAAAGTCTCTTTTAAAGAAACTTGTCATAAAATTCCTTTAACACATCGATTAGTAATAATACAATTTAGGATAAGTTTTAGATACTTTGTAACCATCTTTATAGCATGACTAGGGGGCTCTGCCGACTGCAAGCTACGCTCGCCAACCCCCGTTCAGACCCTGTAGAATCTAAAAGCACGCTAATCTGATCGGTTTTAAAAAGATTAGAGAAGATTGAATTATACTGAAGAAACCTGTAGCGATCTCCCTGTAAACGGGTTTCCATTCAATTCTCTTTGATTGCAAAAATTTACGGTAGAATCAGTTGCTGTTAAGACATCCAATGGTTGTTTTCGTGTTTGGTTAAAGAAGATCAGTTAAACATTTGAAAAGAAGCTAAAATAAAATGAATTAAGTAAACAGAGTCTTTGTCTCTCGGTATCTTTTAACAGCGTTATAAAACGATTGACATAATACAATTACTAAAATTTGCTGCTTTAACCCCTTCAAGGTCGGTGGTTCATTTTTGGACCACTTAATTTTAAATCTTAAATGCCACATTAGCATCAGAATATTGGGATGAAAATTTCCCTTTTATTAAATAAGTGAACAAAAGCATTTTTGTATTTCGAAATTTGTTTGTAAATTCTGGTGCCATTCACGGATTTCAAGATTTTACGAATAGAAGTGCCTTGTCCGTGAAAGGGTTAAACGCATATTAATGTATTTATTATTTTAAAGTTTCCTTTCCCTTTTAATATTCACGTGTAAATACAATTTTCAGGATATAATTTTCAATATTTTCCTACCTTTAACACGTACTCATTTAATAGTAATTTTAAAGTTTTTTTTTTTCTGTTTTTAATAGTCACGTGAAAATAAATTTTTAATCGTTAGGAAATATTATTCTTTGCGCTGTTTTTAAAATTGAAAACAATCTCTATAATAATAGCCTAAGTCATATGACTATCATCAACAGTTCCAGGCGGATCCCTTCGCTTTTTATAATCCAGGCGGCCATTTTGGTACTTTAATGTTAGACAGCCACAGGTGTGATAGAGGTCTGCACGGGCCGGAATTTCCAGGCCCGGGCCCGGCCCGGCTCGAAGGAAAGTTATTTTGGCCCGGCCCGGTGTAAAAATTGAAAGTTCGGCCCGAGCCCGGCCCGTTTACATTTTTACCGTTCTCGGCCCGGCCCAGCCCGTACAAAAATCAGTGAAAACAGGCCCGGCCCGACTAAATTTCTACAAAAAAATCCGTTTTTTCTCGACATACAATTAAGATTCTTTTAATGAATACTACATGCATATTTATGGGAACATTTTACAGTATATTTTAAATTACTATGTGTTCGCAAAATAGAAAACACACAATAGTAAACGTTAACGATTACTTACAGTGTTTTAGTCAACGTCTCTACAGACGTTTCAAAATTTAAATATTGGTTCATTAAAAGATTATTGTAGTTTAGAATAAAGGGTTAAAAAACATGATAACTTTTGAAGCTTATAATAAAAGGTAGATTTGTGAAAATATTTCTGTCATTTTAAAGGCTTTTCTCAAATCCAAAGGAGCTACATTTTGATACGTTTATGAACTCATTTCTTTTCGGAAACGCATGAGATTGGCAGGTATTCTTATTCAGAAACCATGTAAATGCCGTTTTTTTCTTAGATAAAAGTAATATATCTTTCAGAAAATACTGCCAAAGTTAGCGTTTTGAATCGAATTTCCGGAAGCGATAGCACTGGAAAGGAGAAAACGTATACAGTCACGTGACAAGAGTCTCTGTTATCTCTGTACGCAATTTATGAAAAATGGAAAAGGTATTCGATTCCAAATGCCTTCAATACTCAGGCCTGTCAATTTTATGCCTTTATAGTTAAAAATGAGTCAGAAAATGTGTCTGAGAGTTTCGCATTGTTGAGCAGTAAATAGGAGAACCACCTTAAGGTACATTTCCAAAGATACTGTTAACACAGAAGTTCATTATCGCTATTAATACTTTTACAAAACATAATGCCTGTCCTACACATCCTGAGAAGATTAAGACCAGTTCCGTACCGGCACAAGTCTGTTGAAAAAATTAAACCCGGGATCAGGCATCATGTAACTGTACGATGCCGATCTCTACGATGGACGTGTTACATTTCTGTATTGATGTTGTTAAACTCGCATCGGCTCGTAACGCACATTTATACTTCTCGAAAAAGCCATATTCATTGGAAATGACCTCGTATTTTATCTGCTCCTCTCAAATTCTTATATCGGGCCGATAGGCCCGATTAATTTTTTTTATCGGCCCGGCCCGGCCCGTTGAAAAAATTGTCCTAATTCTGCCGGCCCGGCCCGTTTGAAAATTCTCCTCCATTCCGCCGGGCCGGGTACGGCCCTCGGGCTAAGCCCGGGCCCGTGCAGACCTCTAAGGTGTGATAAGTCGCCGGATATTATTCTATTCCCATTATTTCGTTTATATTATAATAGTCCAAGTCATGTAACTGCCATAAACAACGGGCTGATTCCTTCGCTTTTCATAAAAAAGGTTTCCATTTTGATTAAAGAATCAAAATTATTTTTTCGAATAAAACTACATAAAAGTTGCCATGATCACAAAGAATTCCTGGTACTTTTATGTTAGCCGGGTGAAAATCTCGCCAATAGCTTTTCTTTTAACTCGCATATAAATTGAAATTCGATGAATTTGGATTTTAAGATTTTAAACATTACTTTTTCCTTTCAACTTTCCACTATATAAGTTCTTAATTTCTGAAAAATACACATTCCAATCTCGTAAACTTTGAATCTTGTTTACAAAATAAATAAATATCAATTCTTACTTAAATCGTCGTTTTCTTAAATCGTCTTTTCTTAAATCGGGGAGGATTGAGGCTCGATGTTTTTTTAAATCGGATCCTGCTAAATCGATTTAACACCAGCTTGCCTTGTTTTCCTTAAATCGTCTTTTTCTTAAATCGGAAAAGCATCTTGCGATGTTTGCTTAAATCGGATCGTCCTAAATCGATTTAACACCAGCTTGCCTTGTTTTTCTTAAATCGGAAAGCGTTGAGGCTTGCGATGTTTGCTTAAAATCGGATCTTCCTAAATCGATTTAACACCAGCTTGCCATGTATGCCTCAAAATAGATAAATCGGTTTTCCGATGTTAGCTCTGAATCAGTATTTTGTTTTAAATCGATTTAAAGCCAATGGCTAAATCGCGATTTAAGACATTGCCTAAATCGCGATTGCCGATTTTAGCTTAAATCGATTTAAGACCAATGGTTAAATCGGATTTCCGATGTAAGCTTTAAATCGATTTAAGAGTTAAATCGATTTAAGGCCCAGGCCTATTAAATGCCAATAATGGTTGATCGTAAATGTCACATTCACTTGATTTTAAAGAAGTTACAGATGTTCACGCCATCAAGTGATTTTTATTTCGACGTTTTATTTGTATTTTTGTTAATGTTATGCTAATTTATTTGTTCTTTTGTTATTAAAAAAAATGTCAATTTGTATAATTTGGCTATTTATATAATTTGGCGAAATTGGTCGACGGGAGAAGTAATAACATTAAAACGTTGCTTTGAAGTGGAAATTAAATCTCATGATTTGTTGCATTGTCACATACGCGCCGGGTTTGGCGTGATTTTTTTTTTTTTTTTTTTTTTTTTTTTTTTTTTTACGACAATTTGGCGAAAACCTCGTTTTCAAATACCTGTTACACATGTATTTTTAAATTATTTTCTGTTATTTTTAAAATGAAATAACAATAAATAAGCTAGAAATCAGGAATTCTGCTTTTTCAGAATTTAGTGTCGCCCCCGATGAAAAAATATATATGTATATATAAATAGTACAAAACCTATTTCAATTACAAGACTTAAAGCACACACTTTTATTTTATCTAAAATGACGTCATTCGCACCCGTTTAAGAATTCCACAGTTACGATCCACTCTTAAACCTCTACAGTAAAACATGCATAAGGATGTCACTATCGCTATAATACACAAATGCAGCAAAAACATGTCGTCATTAAAGAAACTCGACAAAAAAAAAAAAAGGCTATGTAATGATTCATAGGCATTCATTTGTTTGTAACATTAATATACACGATTTCAGTTGTGACGTCAGTCATGACGTTTTGGTTGGAAACTGACTCCAAACAAACGGTTGCTATGATGTATTTTCTATTTTGTTTGTGTGTTGCAGCTATATCTTATATCTATATCTCACATCTAAGTGTTTTAATACTTGATATGTACTGGTAACATTTTCCACAATTTATACTTAAAAAGAAATGACGTATAGCAACCGTTTGTTTGGAGTCAGTTTCCAACCAAAACGTCATGACTGAGGTCACACTGAAAGCGTCTACATATACTTAAAATTAAATATAATTTATAATAGCTCCATGTTTTAACGAAATTATTCGTTGATATTTTCCCAAAATAGCACGTATTTTAATTACATTTTCTTTCGGTTGTTATTAAAAAATGGCAACAAAAAGATATAATTGCTATTTTTCAACTATTTTCCTTTTACTTTCTATATAAATGGAGTACTTGAGTTGCCAAAATTAAACAAATGGTGCTAAAAACTAGAAAAAAATTAATATTTCAAAAATAAATGGAGATACAGTTTTCAAACACATTGCATTTAAAAGTACTTTTTTTTTTCAATACGGCGATATAAAAATTGAAAATGTGCGATGCTTAGAAATAAAAAAAAATTGCTATAGAGCATTTAATCTCATAATGATACATCTTCTTTGTTTATTGCTCCCTTCTGTAAGCTAACGTTATTTTTTGGAGACAAAATAAGCTGGGAGAAAGAAATAGCATGCCGTCCCGGGGGCTAAAAAAATTAATTAATAACTATAGAACAAAACAATTTATAACATTTTTTGTAAATAAAAAGAAAATAAATTCACATAAACATTTATTAATAAATAAGCAACAATAGCCGGGTTACCATGTCAGGCAAAATAACGCCATTTTGGCGCCAATTAGGTAACCCGTTGCGTATATGACATCTGTGTCTAATATTTTTCTTTTCGTTTCGTTTTAAAAAAAGAATGAAGTAAAAGTCATTTATTTTAAGGGTTTCAATTTTAAATGAAAGTTTTGTATTAAATAAAATACAAATTGAATTCTGAATAAAAGTAACATGATGCATTTCTTAGCATACATTTAAGGGAGGCCAAACTCGTCGTCAAATTAATTTAAAATAACCTTTTCTAAAATATGAAAAAAAAATATCTGTTATGATTAAAATTTGAGTTGCCATCATTAGAAAAAAAAGTATTTAAAATTAGAAAAAAAATAATATTTCGAAAACTAATTCTAATTTTAAAATTCTAATACCAGTTTTGAGATCTGTGGATCAATACGGATTTTTGGTGTTAATTTCATCGCAAAGTATTCCATATTTTAGGAGAAATCGCCGTGAAACGTAATCAGTTGTTTAATCAGTCGTTTCATAGAATCGTTACATAGAATCGTTACATAGAATCGTTACATAAATTCGTTTCAATTCGATTCATTAAAATTTTATATATATAGGGTAGATATTTTTGCTGAACCCCCTATGGCCCGACGGTTCTTTGAAGTCTCTTTTAAAGAAACTTGTCATAAAATTCCTTTAACACATCGATTGGGAATAACACAATTTAGGATAAGTTTTAGATACTTTACTGTGTAACAACCATCTTTATACAGTACCGGACCTCAAATCCGGAATCCTAAAATCCGGACGACCCAAAATCCGGAATGGAAAAAAAAACTGAAGTTCCGCGATGATCTCGAATAAATATTTCGTAAAAACGTCCATAGATGGCGCTACGTGCGCACGTAACACAGTGCCGAGCCAAATTAGACTCAGCAGTTTTATTTTGTTGCAATGTTTTTCATTCATTAGTTTTAATCCAAATTTTCTAACAGAATTATCGTAGTTAGTGTGTGCACACATTTTAAATTTATTTTAAAAAGAAACCCTTTTCTTCATTTATATAGAAAATGTAAAAAGAATAAATAAATAACCACAAGAAAGAATTATTTTTAAAAAGGTTCGTAGAATATATTTATAATATTTATATGTAAAAATATTTTACAATGCCCTCCCCCCACTTTTAATATGTTTAACAAATTTCATTTTTCGAAAATATTCTGTTTGTAAGCACCGTACCAAAAAATTCTTTTCTTTAACTCAAAGAGGGAAAAAAATCTACCCAAAGTACCTTTCTCCATAACAAAACAAGCTGTCCATCGAAAGCTAATGATCTCATTCTGATAACGTTAACTTTCCACTTCACGCAGTTAAATAAACATGTTGAATAAGCAAAACAAACAGAGGATAGATATGTCGTTTTTCTTTACTTTCTTTTCATTTAGTGGCCTTTTTTTTTAGAGGTACCCTAACTTTCTAATAACTTATCATAATTTAATAAAAATTTGTTACACAAGCTAATTCACTATTATTGTAACTTGCTGAAAATTTGGAAGAAATTCGTCAATTAGCAACGGAGATCATTATTTTTAAGGAAAGAAACCGTGTCGCTGGGAGCTCGTTACTATGGTTTCAGAGCAAACTTGGGGAAGAATGGCGGTTAATAAAGAGCCTAATTCGGCTCTCGCAAACAACGATGTATTTTCATTTTCTAAAAAAAATTTTTATGTTCCTAATAATGTGATGTACAGGATTAAAAAAAATTCTTATCCTTATTTTAAATTATTTTTTTTAAATTTATGTTTATGTTTGTTTACTTATACCTCATATGGCAATCCGCGATATAGATTCCTAGGCCTAAGTCGCGAGCAACAACGCATTTTCATTTTCTAAAAAATGCTTTAATATTTCTAAAAATATGCAGTAATAGTATTTTTTTTAACTTATTTTTATTTTGAATTACTTTTTGTAATTTGTATTTTTGGCTTTATTTACACTAAGCCTAACATGGCAATTCGCGGTATAGATTGATTTGTGGCATGTAAAATTTTGCCAAGGGCTTGTACTTACTGTATTTGTTTATTTATTTTGGTTGAGGACCTAAAATCCAGAAAATTCCGAAATCCGGAACGGCCGCGGTCCCGACCAGTCCGGATTTGAGGTCCGGTACTGTAGCATGATATTTTTGTTTAAACCTCTATCGCCCGAAGGTTCTTTGAAGTCTTTAAAAAAAAAAAAAATCTGAAATTCGTTTAACACATCGATCGGAAATAATGCGATTTAGGATACGTTTTAGATACTTTACTTTGTAACCATCTTTATAGCATGATATTTTTGCTTAACCCTCTATACCCCGACGGTTCTTTGAAGTCTCTTTTAAAGAAACTTGTCATAAAATTCCTTTAACACATCGATTGGGAATAATACAATTTAGGATAAGTTTTAGATATTTTGTAACCATCTTTATAGCATTATATTTTTGCTTAACCCTCTATGCCCCGGCGGCGCTTTGAAGTCTCTTTTAAAGAAACTTGTCATAAAATTCCTTTAACACATCGATTGGTAATAATACAATTTAGGATAAGTTTTAGATACTTTACTTTGTAACCATTTTTATAGCATGGTATTTTTGCTTAACCCTCTATGCCCCGACTGTACTTTGAAATCTCTTTTAAAAAATATGTTATAAAATTTTTTTAGCACATCGATTATGAATAATATGATTTAGGATAAGTTTTAGATGCTTTATTTTCTCAGATTCCAAGTACTAATCGTTGTACACAGTAAAAATATTTTTAAATGGATAATTTCTTTTTCCAATTATAACTGCTCAGCTTTCTTGATGTTAAAAGACATGTAGGGGAATCGTTTCGGTTCTGAAATGTTTCTATATTACTATGTCAGTCCTTTATATTTATAAGCTTTCTAATACTATAAAATAGTAAAACAATATTTTAAGGAAATGATTTGAATAGACTTATGATTAATTTTAACACAATTATGCTAATTGGCAAATAAATCATATAAGTTAAAATTTTCAAACGAAATCCTTTGTTCAACAAAAGATAAAAGAAAAAAAGATTTCGTTGGAAAATTAGAACTCATATAATTTATTTACTAATTAGAATAATTCTGTTAAAATTATTCAAAATTTAATTAAGTATCCAGCGTTTACTTGGAGTTTCATTACCTGCGGTTTATTCTGTTGATCTGTTTCTTATAACAGACCAGATTCCCTTATCATACGGTTATATGGGTGAACTGCGCCAGCCAGATTTATCCAGGATAGCTCATGTAGCAGAGCATTGGCATCTTAAGCCAAAAGATCCCAGGTTCAAATCCTGCCATTGACACTTTTTCTGTCAACTGGCAAATTACAACTCATATGATTTAAATAGAGTTGTAAATATCGTACAAAACGCATATGGATACGGATTTAGTTTATTAATTGTAATAGAGGAAAGCTTTCTCAAATTTATTTAATGTTAAATTTTCTTCTAATGTATTTTCAAAATCTAGGAAAAATGCTTCATAAGCTGAAATTTACATTAAGTCATAATTTAAGGCATAAAAGGGTTAAAACGCATTTTTACTAAATTGTTATTTCGCAAGAGTTTCAACCCCTCGAGAGACTGCCTAAATAACTTCTGAGCCGATAGATTATTGATAGCCAAAGATGAACCTAAATATATTAAACAAATAGAAAATGAATTACGTCGTATAAGCTGATGGTAACGTAAAAATCACAAAAATACTTCCCCCTTCCCCCATGAGCCTTTATTTTTGACAGCTATAATCATAAATCAGAGGTGTTTGCTGCTCTAATTCATAAATCCTGAAATTATAGCAAGTAAATAGTAAGGCCACTAGTACGATAACTTTTTTTTTATTTTAACTTTTGATTAAAGTGAACGCATCGATTGACCTTAATGTATTCATACTTTGTGCGATCTTTAATTTCTAATGCAATAATTTTCTCCAAAAATAATTCTTTAAAAAAAAGTTCCAAATCAAGAAATACATTTGGCAAAAAATCCTGAAACCGACAGACAAACATCCTTGATAAATTATATGCATAGTAAATAATACTTAAAAAATTATTAATATTTAAATGCATATTGTCAAAATTAAAAACATTTTAATGCGTCACGTTTCATTAACTGGTTTGTATAAAATAAAAATAAAATAATACATAATATTAAAACAAACTCTTAAATTAGATTTTCTTATTAAAGTTAAAACGAAATGTCACAATTATAAGAATAATTTAAAAATTCAAACACTGCACACAATTTTGTTGATAGAAACGTTAATACTATTAGGATTTGTACTTGATGAATTATACTTGAAAAATTATAGCGAAACCTCGTTAAACCATTATCCCTCGGAATCCAACGATTGTGACACTTTAAGCGGGATCACGATTCAACGAATTGGATTATTTATTATAGTTATATTGGTTACGTTCCTTTTTTTTTAATGACATTGAAACTTATTTGTAAGCTTTGTAACTTAGTTAATATTAGATTACTGTATAATAGAAGAACTTTCTTTTCATAATACACAAAACGAGAAAAGAAACATTTAAAGAAGAAAATTAATATAGAAAGTGGCACCACAAACATTTATTTTACAATTGTTATTAAATGGAATATTGTATGATTATTGAAGTAGATTACGAAATATAAGAATTAAACAAATAAAACAAACATTACTTAAACTAACAAAAAATGTTTTCTCTTTGGTTCGGTTAATTCAATTTTATTTGAATTTTGAAAATGTCTTCTTTTTTGTTTTTTATATTGTTGTTATCTTACTTTTAGAAATAATAATAATAATAGTAATAATAATGAAGTACTGCGTAAGGTATATAAGTTCAACTGCAGTGTCGTGAAATTCGAATGTTGGTTTCGATGATTTTCCTTTACCGAAATCGTTGTCACTCTCATTCAATTATCACGATTTTTTTTTTCTTCTATTACTTTACAGCAATCATTTGTATAAAAAGAAACGAAATCGAAAAACCCAAAATTGCGTTAGGTCTCTTTTTTTTTTCTCTTGCAGTTTATTAGCTCTATTTCCTTATCTCTTTGGGTGGGATACGAAGAAGCTGACGTTATATAGAGAATGACGTTCTAAGCAAGTGGCGGTTTAACAAGGCCTTACTGTAATATAAAGTAAGGGAAAATTTCTAGTCAACTTGCTATCAGCAACCGATCTGCTTCTACTGCATAAAAGAGAAGGAAGATGTTAGATATCCAACGAAGAATATCTTCAAAGTATTTAATGAGAATTGTATAAAAATTACGGGTAAACAGAATCCAACAAAGGAGAATAAACAAAACAAATAACATGCTTCATATGAAAATACTACTGTCAGTGTTATATGATAGCAAAATAATGACAGAAGAGAAAGAGTTTCAGCAATAATAAAGAAAATTTCAGCACAGAATTCGATATTAATGAGTCGGAACATGATGAATAAACCAAAAAGCGTATTTCCTTTGCAACGGTTA
Source organism: Maratus speciosus (assembly GCA_963932465.1). Classification (NCBI taxonomy): domain Eukaryota; kingdom Metazoa; phylum Arthropoda; class Arachnida; order Araneae; family Salticidae; genus Maratus; species Maratus speciosus. The sequence continues at coordinate 117,941,859 of OZ010788.1, read as the reverse complement.
AAAGTATATTTCTGTATAATGCAGAAACAATAAATGCATTAAAGAAAAGAAAATTAGGGGCAAATAATCAGTTTTTGAGATCCATTAAATCATAATTCGAAAGAAAAACTATCATTAAGTCTAGTATCCAAGAACCAGGCAACCAATGAATGCAAAAATGGATATAGTAACACAAATGTCGAGGGAAAAAAATGAGCATGATTACGTGAAAATAATGGATGTTATCGGGCATTATCCAGGTGAGATAGTAGCAAGCAAAGGGAAGACAAATGAAATGGATTCATTAATTCTGTTTCCTTTTTCTCCACTCTAACAAATATGTTCTTCAGTAAACTTTACACCAAAATCATAAAATATTCTACATGCATAAAACTGTCAGTCATTTTTAATACTTTAAGTAGGTTACACATATGATATACGAACACGTATATACATTTTTTCCGGGAAGGTTTCAGTTTCAGTATATGGCAAATAATTTTAAGTTGTTTAGTTATAGAATTATGTGGAAAAGTTCTATAATCAGGGAACCCGATTATGAAAAATTAACCTTCTTTAAAAGATTCTGCTGAATAGATTTACATGGAATTTGCATTGCTAGTTAGATGATTTTTCGAGAAAGGTTTTAGTATATAACATATTGTTCTACGTTGTTAGTTATAAGATTACGGGGGGAAGTTCTATAAGCAGATGAACCCGATTATGAAAGATGGGTCTTATTTTGATGATACTTGCATTGTTAGTTGTATAATTTTCAGGATGGTTTCAGTATGTTGCATATCGTTCTCTCGTTCTTTACCAAATCCTATAGTAAATGATAAACTAAAAGTGTTGATCCTTAACGGACCAAGTTTTGTCTGAAAACTATAAAGATATAATAGCACAACGGCGTTCGTGTCGTTTTCAGCAATGCGAATATACCTTCCAAATAAAGTTCTGTTTTGTTTTAAAACACAAGATCAAATTCGCCGATATATTTCGTTGGGAAAAAACGACCAGCAAAGCAGGTGAAGCCAGTTAGTATTTAGATAAATAAATCTTTTTTTTTTTTTTTTTTTTTCTTTTTTAACCCCATTTTACTCTTATATAAGCACTAAATATTGATTATAATCAGTGAAAGATCAAAAACTGATTAAAAAATACAGCATATAAAATCTTATAGTAGAAGATGAAAAAAAATATAATACATTGTTAATCAATTATAGATAAAGAACTACGTTTTTTGGTTGTCATAAAATAATAAAAAATAAAAGTTGTATTACTTATGTTTTGTTTTTATTTGAAACTTATACACGCACACATACATAGATGCATTAGTATTTGATAGAAATGCGTTTCTATATACGTATAATTAATCAATAATTTTACATAAATATACATGTATGTATTAATTACTTAAAATTTATTTTTAAGACAGTTTCGTTTTGGCTGAAACCAGAAAGATAACCGAAATTCGATTTCAGTTTGGTTTCGGTCGAACACTATAATTATAGTAAACTAAAGCAGTCTACACTGTAAAAAGTTTATATAACGTTACTCTAGAAAATTGGTGGCAACATGCTGACTCCAATTTTATGGAGTAACTTAACTTATATAATGATGTAATCTAAACTGATATAACTGGTGTAATATTACACATTAGTGTAACGTAACAACAGTTATATCAGTTAAATTACTCAATAAAATGGAGGCAGCAGGACTGCCACTAATTTTATTGAGCAATATTACATAATTTTTTATACTGTAATAAGCAGAAAAAAAAATATAAATTCAGTTACACTCGTAAGAAAAAAGCTAGTATAAAATATTTAAAAAAAAAATCATTTAAAAGCAAGGATTTTTCATTATAAAAAATAAATTGATCTTTCAAATGTCTATTGTAGTACTTTTCTTACAATTTCTTTCGAATGTATTTTAATTTGTATAATTCGTGTAATGAAACAAACGGATTTTAAATTTTCATTACAATAATTTATTTTTTTATCAATTTGCTATAACTATAGGTTAGAAAAATTTTAACCCTCGAATTCTATCGGCCCTGGGAAAGTATCACGTGTGATAGATACACTGTTTTGCATGTCATATTTACTATTAGAAAAATGTCAAACTGACAAATACGAAAATTAACTGGAGTGCAGAAAGTAAGAGAAATAGAATGTATATTAGGTGAAATAGCTAACTTTGTGATTATTTTCATGTCATGTTCTTTTAGAAATTTCATAAAATATTGTTTAATGATTTAAACATAAACACTAGCAGATTTTTAAATTAATTATTTCAGCTTGAAACTAGTTGGATGTGCCAATCCCAAAACTTTCTTCTATCACACTAGGGGGCTCTGCCCCCTACGAGCTACGCTCGTCAACCCCCGTTCAGACACCGCAGACTCTAACAGCACGCTAATTTGATCGCCTTTAAAATGATTTCGGAAGATTGAATTATAATTTGAATCTGACAATTATAATCTGACGTAATTTTCACCAAACTTTTCTTTCTCTTTTTAATATTCACGTCAAAATACTTTTGTTAGAAATGAAATATTATGATCATCTTAAAATGTCAAGTAAATGTCTCGCGCAATTTTTAAATTAAAACTGTTTTGCAATATTATTTTTTGTTCATTTTACGTAATAAGTGTAATATGACGTAAATTCTCCTATTTAGGACTTCTAACACATATTAATGAATTTATTATTTTACAATATTCTTTCTCATTTAAAATTCACGTGTAACTATAGTTTTTATGACGTAATTTTCAATGAGTTCCTGCTTTTTATATTTTTTGTTTATAATAGTCACGTGTAAAATAAATTTTTAATTTGAAGCAAACATTACTGTTTGCGCTGTTTATACAGCTGGCAACAGTTTAAATTAATACAATTTTCTAAAATTTGTAAAAAATATCTCTCGAAATGCTGAAAATTTGAATTTAAAATAGAAATAAAACCTCGAAAAATTATTCAAATTAAAAAACTAACTGCAATCTGCACACCGGGAAATTCTGACGCATAAAATGATCTAAAAATGATTAAATTCCTATGTACAGTTTTTGCTCCTATAAAACTTTTTTAATGGAACGATTTTGTCCAACTTTGGCATTAAATATCTCCTAAAATAATTCTTCGATTTGAAAACTGTCTGCATCAGCGTGTTTATCAAACATTTTTCTATAATACTACCGATTTTCATATTTTTGTATGCAACAGTTTTTTAAATATTAACGAAGAAAGACCTCCGGTCACAAAAAATTCAAAACCGGCGGCGACGGCGGCGGTGACAGCGGTAGTTACTTTTTTTTAGAATAGAGAGATTACAGCTTAATATTTCAAAAAGTACTTACAGATGTTAATACTTCAATATTATTAGTTCAATACTACACCAACTTTGATTTTCATCATGAATTTCTGTTTCAGTTAATTAATCGATGTAAAAACGAGTTAATCTCGATCATGATATTTATTAAAATCAATAGTTTTTCGTTATTCTGTTGTACATCAGCTGTTTGCGAATAGCCGGCTTAGCAGGACGCGAGTTCCCGTTGCTGCACGAAACGCCAATGGACAATAGAACTACAAAAAAATCGAGAAAATTATACAAAAATCGCTATCACAGCGCCCCTTTCCAGCGGAATATTTCCAGATTTAGGGAGGACGTGCTTGCCATAGGCAAAAACATACACAAAAAATATGGGTCAGCTTTATGCATAATTTCATACACTTCTCGATGGTGCAATAATGAAAATGGCACAGACATCGCTATTACAGTGCCCCCTTCCAGCGGAATATTTCCAAATTGAAGGAGGACCTGCTGGCCATAGCCAAAAACATACACAAAAAACTTCATACACTTTTCGACGGTACAATGGCGATACACGGACAGAGACATTTTGTATAAACTTTTTGAGATCTCTGATCCCTAAAACGTGCAAATTCATCGAAAACCGGAAGTCGAAAAAAATTTCGATTATAATATTTTCTTCTATTGAAGATAGAAGAAAGTAAAAATATATACTAAAATTTAATGCTAGAAAAAATAGGGTGACCTAGTTCATGGACGTATCGCCTTGTGCTTTTTAATTAGTCTATGGATACAAGAAACAGTTTAATTTAATTACTGAAAGCTTTATGCATGTGCATTAAAAACTATTTCCTAGCTTTAACAGAAAGTACCTTTGATTTTTATAGTCTCTAAAAAATAATATAGAACATAATCTCTAGAAATGATATAACTAGTGAAATTTTACATGCATAGCATATGTCATGAAGGTGGTAAAAATATTTCAGGTGAAAAAAAGCATACTATTTAAAAAAGGAAAATGAATTCTAATACGCAAAAATAAAAATCATTCTATTTTTACATGCTTTTTTAGCTCACAGGCTATCAAAGCCTGAGAGCTAATGTGCTTGCCCGTTCTGTATGTATGTATGTACGTATGTATGTATGTATGTATGTATGTATGTATGTATGTACGTAACGCGATAACTCTTGATAGAAACATCCGATTTGCTTCAAAACTTTTTTCTAGGTTCATTGTGATAAGGCGCTTCCCTGATTATTTTTGGGAGTTCATTGGTTAAGGATAAAGGGGGAAAAACGGGGTTAGTCCAACCCCTTAATTCAGATAAATGGGTTTTTCATGCAGAATCATTCGATTTGCTCCGAATTTGGTATACCGGTTTATTATGTTAAGGATCTTCCCTAATTAGTTTTGGGGGTTCATTGGTTAAGGATAAAGGGGGAAAAGGGGGTTAGTCCACCCCCTTAATTCAGATAAATGGGTTTTTCATGCAGAATCATTCGATTTGCTCCGAATTTGGTATACCGGTTTATTATGTTAAGGAACTTCCCTCATTAGTTTTGAGAGTTTCTTGGTTAAGGATAAAGGGGGAAAACGGAGTTAGTCCACCCCCCTTAATTCAGATAAATGGGTTTTTCATGCAGAATCATTCGATTTTCTCGGAATTTGGTATACCGGTTTATTATGTTAAGGGACTTCCCTGATTACTTTTGGAGGTTCATTGGTTAAGGATAAAGGGGGAAAAGGATGGATAGTCCACCCCTTTTAATTCAGATAAATGGGTTTTTCATGCAGAATGATTCGATTTGCTTCGAATTCTGTATACCGGTTTATTATGTTAAGGAGCTTCCCTGGTTCGTTTTGGGGATTCATTGGTTAAGGATAAAGGGGGGCTAGTCCACCCCCTTAATTTAGATAAATGGTTTTTTTTTGCAGGATTATTCGATTTGCTCCAAATTTGGTATACCGGTTTATTATGATAAGGAGCTTCCCTGATTAGATTTGGAGGTTTACTGGTTAAGTATAAAGGGGGAAATGGGGGCTAATTCCCCTTCACTTATTTTTTTGAGGGGCATTATTCTTTAAAATAAGAGTATAATATACAATTAGTGTGAATAGCCTGTGAGCTCAATGCCACCAGTTTAGCTGGGCACTTTTCTTTTTTATTTTTCTTTACTTACAATTATGTTTGTATGTGGCAGTCAAATCTTGTGACTCATTTTTCACCACTTCCTGTTGACATAGAGCTATGAAATTTGGAATATGTATGTATCTCTGAGGCCAATACACGAATTGGACATTTTTTTAAAATTATTATTATTATTTGATCTCTAAGGGTAGCGACGGGAGGAGGAGGGGGGGGGGGGGGGGGAACGTTTGATTTCCTATGGAGAAATTAGTATCGCTTCCAGCAATGAGTGTTTGTTGAAAAGTACTAATTTCTGAACTACCACAATAGCGCCAAATTTTGGCCAATTTGGCAAAATATCACTAAATCTGGCGACAAAAATGAGTTACCATATATGAAGCCAAATTGGCGAAATTCCCATTTCTACTTTTTAGCGCATTAAAAAAGAACAAGTGGGTAAGTGTGATCACAGATCGCACAGAGGGTTTCGTTTAATATTCCTTTCAAAACACTTTATCTTTTTGAAAAATCTATTACTTCCACATTTCGCAACCAGGGGGCGCACTCGATTCTAAACAAACATCTATCCGAACGAAATCCCGTTTTACATACTATCGCAGATATATTAGTGGAGGGGATTGGGCCCATAGCACCTGAGATCAGTAGGCGCACCTGGCGGTAAAAAATGGAACTAAAATATGTAAGGCTATGGTGCACAATATGAAAGAAGTGTCAAAGGGGTGTCGGCAAAAGTTGGAAAATTTCTCCCCTGGTTAAAAGGGCGGATGTTAGACAAATTACTTAAAACACACAAGCTAGAGCCCGGAGAGGTAAATAATATGAGACTTTTTGAAGATTTTATGATTTGTCGTGTGGTCTGAGGTATTCAGCTATACGTATGCAAAATTTCATGTCTCCAACTTAATTAGGGCCTCTCTTAGAAAGAATTGCTTCAAATACATATGTGGTAGCTCAAAGGGTTAAACGTAAGACATTTTCAAGATTTTATGATTTGTCGCTTGGCCTCAGGTGTTCTGCTATAAGTATGCAAAAATTAAAATCTCCAATTTAATTAGGGGCTCAGTTAGAAAGAATTGCTTAAAATACACGAGCTGGAGTTGAAAGGGTTAAACATAAACTTTTTCAAAATTTATTATTTGACGTGTAATCTGGGATGTTGAGCTGTAAGTATGCAAAATTTCACGCCTCCAACCTAAATAGGGGCTCACTTAGAAAGAATTGTTTAAAATACACATGTGGGAACCCAAAGGGTTAAACGTACGACATTTTCAAAATTTTATGATTTGTCGTTTGATGTGAGGTGTTCAGCTATAAGAATGCAAAATTTCACGCTTCCAACTTAATTAGAGGCTCACTTAGAAATAATTGTTTAAAATACACATGCAGGAACCCAAAGGGTTAAATGTACGACTTTTTCAAAATTTTATCATTTGTCGTATGATGTGTGCTGTTCAGCTATAAGTATGCAGAATTTCACGCCTCCAAACTAATTAGGAGCTCACCTTAGAAAGAATTGCCTAAAATACACATGCGGGACCCCAAAGGGTTAAATGTACGACTTTTTCAAAATTTTATCACTTGTTGTTTGATGTGAGGTGTCCAGCTATAAGTATGCAAAATTTCACGCATCCAACATAGGGGCTCACTTAGAAAGAATTGTTTAAAATACACATGTGGGAGCCCAAAGGGTTAAATGTACGACTTTTTCAAAATTTTATGGTTTGTCGTATGATGTGAGGTGTTCAGCTATAAGTACCGAAAATTTCATGTCTCCAACATAATTAGGGCTTACTTAGAAAGAATTGTTTAAAATACACATGTGGGAGCCCAAAGGGTTAAATGTACGACTTTTTCCAAAATTTTATCACTTGTTGTTTGATGTGAGGTGTCCAGCTATAAGTACCCGAAATTTCATGTCTCCAACATAATTAGGGGCTCACTTAGAAAGAATTGTTTAAAATACACATGTGGGAGTTACCGACATTTATTCTTCTGCGAGTTAAACCGATTAATTAAATAATAATTAATATTTCAGCTTGTAATTAAGATAGGACTTAGAAATAGGTATCAATAAAATCAGCGAGAAATTTGACATCGGGATGCCATAAAATTTAATCAAAAAATTTAATATTTAAAAAGTTAAAATTCCGTATTAAAATATGCTATTAAGAAAAACCGCAGCGTCGTCATGTCTACCTGCTTTGAAATCTTTTGAATTGAAATCTTTTTTCTTTGTCTTTCCAATTAAAGAAAATAAATTTTTATCGATCGATTTTTAGTGGATATTTTAACTTATACACATCGCAGAAATGTGAACTTTATACCAAATGAAAGTAGATTTTTTTCTGCGTCTGTCTATTCCATTTACAAATTTCTGGGACCAATATTTTCTGATATGCGATTTCGATTTATAATGCCCACTTCATTTTTCGGCTTAATTTCCTCCGTGGTAACCATGCATCGGCTGATTTTACTGGCAACGCTTAGGAGAAACACGGATGATTTGGAGAAAGTTCATTTGAATCTGCGTTAAAAAGGTGGATTGGTTAATTCTAGAAGTTAATTAGCCCGTAATTCAGTTAATTACCAACTTTTTCAAAATTTTATGATTTGTTGTTTAATGTGAGGTGTTCAGCTATAAGTACCCAAAATTTCAAATCTCTAACATGTATAGTTTCTGAGAACGGGCTCTATGACGGACAGACGGACAAACAGGCAGACAAACAAAGGAGTGAGACGAATGGGGTTTCGTCAGATGAACGAAACACTAAAAAAGAAGTGAATTTTGATGAATTTTGATGAATTTGGTGAATTTTTTTGTGAATTTTAATGAAAGCATGACTTTTTTTTTTTTTTACATTTAATTATTGCTAATTCCTTATTTTAAATTCTAATGTATAAAACTATAAAAAATCTATACAGCATACAGTCAATTCAAGTTTAATTTTCTTTTTAGGTTGCTTTAAACTTAGCTTTGGACGCAACAGCAGAAAGAATGCTAAACAATGAAGTTTTGGTTTTCAGCAAATGCATAAACGTAGAAGAAAATTCCCATGACAAGAGTATTTCAAAAAGAGAAAAACACGCTACCTCAATTCTGCTTCATGTTTTGTGGAGTCTTTGACGCAAGACAGAAAACTGTATTAATTTAATGTTATAGCAGCCAAGCAGCCGGATAATGTATCTATTAAATATTAAAATGATTTATGTATGTATTACATTATAAATATTTTAGCTTAACATTTTCAACTGGGTACAATAATATTTTAAGTAGAGATAGACCGAAAACTTAGTTTCGTTTTCGGCCCAAAATTTGAATTTCGTCGAAAATTCGTTTTCTGCGAAAATGAGCCGAAAATTCAGCCAGACTAAAAATTAACCAAAACTATCTGGTATTCCAAAAATCTCGTTTCTTCTTTCAAAAATTTTCAACATTAGTACTTATAGATTTGAGCTGTATCGGCTCAAATGAGACCCTCCTTATTTATTGCTATGAAGTTCACTGTTTATAATGCAATCAGCCATGACCAGTGATGTAAAATACCCGGTTACCTTTACCTGGGTATTTATTTTTAATTAACTATAAACGTTAAATTACGTTCATTTTACTTTTAGTTATGCTGGAAGGGTGTAAAAGAAAGAAAGGCGTAGGATTTTAGACTTCTTACAATTCTTTAATTTAAAAAAAAAAAAAAAAAAACCCAACATTTTACATTTAAGTATTGAATTTAAATGTACTTTTTAAAAATAATGAAGCATGTAAAAAAGTTAATGTGTTTATTGAGAATCGTTTTATCCAAAATATGATTTTTTTTCAATAAATTTAAGAGGATATTGATATGTAAATAATATACATATATATAATACACAAATTAAGCAAATATTTAATTAAAAGGGAAAAAATATAAATCAGAAATATACAAATTATGCAAAGAAATAATATAAAGGTGAAGAATATAATTTTCTTAATTCAATAACTTTATGTAGAAGTATTAGTATTAGCCACGCCCTGACTTAATAGGAAACAGATTCATAAATAATATACAAATTTATATAAATATTAAACAAATAAATATATAGATATATATATTATAGTAAATGAAAATATAATTTTCTCAACTCAGTAATACTGGATTGAGGAAAGCAGTTCGAAAAAAAACACAATTTAATATTTATATATAAATAATATGCAAAAATATAGATATAGAGGATAATATAAAAAATGAAAAGTATAATTTTTCATATCAACACAATTTTCTCTCCCAGTTTCAAATCAATCAGAACAACGTCAGAATCCGGATTTTCGAAGTCCTCCATTTCTAAGCTGTGGAGATTTGAGTATTTTTCTCCAACTGCCACCCCCCTCCCCTCCTCTCTCAAACACATACACACATTCCATGCCATGGTTCTAACTCTGTATTATTTCAATCACAAAGTGATTTATTTCTTCTTGTGTTTGGATTTTATATTTTTCAAATCAATGTTTAATAGTGTTTCTTTATCTACATTTCAAAACAAATTAAACGAATTTTTACAATTAAATCAGAGATTATTTATAAAAAGAAAAAATATATTAAAATTGGAGGGCTTGTTTCAACGAATCTTTTAAATTTTAAAATAAACAATTTATAAATTTATTAAAAACTTTAATATTAAAATTCAGAGACATATACCAGGAAAAAAAATCAGATACTTTATTTGAATTAATATCGATTTTAATTTAAGAATATTTCTTTTTTAAAAAAAAAACACTGTACAGTAAATTCTGTCTAAGGCGGAATCGATCGGGATCAAGAAAAATTTTCCGCAGTAGACAGCATTTCGCCTTAGACGAATTTTATTCTATGCCTATAGATTCGCAGGGACTTAAAAATCTTTCCGAGTTAGACAGATTTCCGTCTTACACCGAGCCCGTCTAACAGAGAGTTTACTGTACTTATTTTTGTTTATTAATATGTAAATGTACTTACATTTGAAGAGCTTAGTCGAAGAACATATTATGTAACAAAAATTTGGAAAAAACTGAAATAAAAGGTTTCCGTTTTAAATTTTATTGATTTATATTCTTTCTGATTACATATGTTCGATATTATAACAAGTGGTGCTAAACACTCTCGCAGGGTTGCTACTCATGTAGGAGAATGAAATTCCCTGACTTTTCCAGGTGCAGTTTATGAAAATTTCAGTCTAGCAATGTAATGTGAGCTGTACAGTACAAGACGACAGTAAAATAAATATTGTACCACGTGAAAATATGAAAATTTTCAACTATATATCACAATTAAAATTTTCACATATGCACTTATCGCCCCCCCCCCCCCCCCCCCACATACAAAATGTTTTTCGGACTGCAATAGAAATTGCTTTCCTTAATAATTTCTGAGTATTTCAAAGTAAGTGTCCTGTAAAATGGAAAAAATATATATGTCGTAGGCTAATTGAGAAATCCGGTTCTTTGCAAAGAGCCGGGCTAATTGGAGAATCCATCTCCTTTTTTCCAATTAGCCTGATATTTTTCAGGCTTATTGCAAAGAACAAAGAGCCTAGAAAGCGTTAGGCTAATTGAAAAATGACCACTTATTATCAGATCAGGGTGATATTTTTAGCTCACAGGCTATCAAAGCCTGAGAGCTTATGTTCCAGCCGATTCTGAATGTACGTGTGTACGTACGTACGTAACGCGATAACTCTTGATAGAAGTATCCGATTTGCTTCAAATTTTTTTTCTAGGTTCATTCTGATAAGGTGCTTCCCTGATTAGTTTTTGGGGTTCATTGGTTAAGGATAAAGGGGGAAAAGGGGGGTTACCCCCCCTTAATTTATATAAATGGGTTTTTCATGCAGAAATATTCGATTTGCTCCAAATTTGGTATACCGGTTTATTGTGTTAAGGAGCTTCCCTGATTAGATTTGGAAGCTCATTATTTAAGTATAAAGGGGGGAAAGGGGGGGCTACCCCCCTTAATTTAGATAAATCGGTTTTTCATGATGAATTATTCGATTTGCTCCAAATTTGGTATACCGGTTTATTAAGTTAAGGAGCTGCCTTGATTAGATTTGGAGGTTCATTAGTTACATATAAAGGGAGGAAAGGGGGGGCTATCCCACCCCCACCCCCACCCCCGTAATTTAGATAAATGGGTTTTTCATGCGGAAATATGCGATTTGCAATACATTTGGTATACCGGTTAATTATGTTAAGCAGCTTCCCTGATTACATTTGGAAGATCATTATTATGTATAAAGGGGGGAAAGGGGGACAATTGCCTCTCCCCTTAATTTAGATAAATGCGTTTTTCATGTAGAATTATTCGATTAGCTCAAATTTGGTATACTGATTTATTATGTTAAGGAGATGGCTTGATTAGATTTGGAGGTTCATTAGTTAAGTATAAAGGGAGGAAAGGGGGGTTAGACACCACCCCTCCCCTTAATTTAGGTAAATGGGTTTTTAATACAAAATTATTCGATTTGCTCCAAATTTGGTATACCGGTTTATTATGTTAAGGAGCTTCCCTGATTAGATTTAGAGGTTCATTAGTTAAGTATAAAGGGAGGAAAGGGGGGCTAGACCCCCCTTAATTTAGATAAATGGGTTTTTCATGCAGAGTTATTCGATTTGCTCCAAATTTCGTATACCGGTTTATTATGCTAAGGAGCTGCCTTGATTAGATTTGGAGATTTATTGGTTAAGTATAAAGGAGGGACAGGGGCTAGTGTCCCCTTAATTTAGATAAATAAGTTTTTCATACAGAATTATTCGATTTGCTTCAAATTTGATATACCAGTTTATTACGACATGGCTTCCTTCATTTGATTTGGAGGTTCATTGGTTAAGTATAAAAGGGGGGAAAGGGGGGAAATTGCCCCTCCCCTTAATTTAGATAAATGGGTTTTCATGCAGAATTATCTAATTTAGTTTAATTTTTTTTTTTCTAGGTTCATTCTAATAAGGAGCTTTTCTGATTAGATTTGAAAGTTCATTGGCACAGCATAAAGGGAGAAATGGGGGAGCTAATACCCCCCCTTAATTTAGTGAAATGGTTTTTTCATGCAGAATTATCTGATTTGCTTCAAATTTGGTATACCAGTTTATTATGTTAAGTAGCTTCCCTGATTAAATTTGGAGGTTCTTTGGTTAAGTAGAAAGGGGGGCAACGGGAACTAATCCCTTCATTTATTTTTCGAGGGCATTATTCTTTGAAATAAGAGTATAATATACAATTAGTGTGAATAGCCTGTGAGCTCAATGCCATCAGTTTAACTGGGCAGTTTTCTTTTTATTAGGTTTATTAACGCATAACCCTACCCAAACCCGAAAAATAAATTACAACAGACCGTACCCCGATCCGAGCAAGACAAAATAATTTCAGTCTACATGCAACCCGACCCGAACCTGAGAGTTCCATTTGAAAAAACCCGAAATCCCGAACCAAATCTGATAACCGACAAAAATATTCCAAAGATCCATAACCGGATCCGAAAAAGACAAATTAGTTTCCGTGGACACGCAACGCTATCAGAACCTAAAAATTCCATTCGAAGTCAACCTGAAACCCGTCCCGAACCAAATCTTAATATACCGAACCAAAAATATTCCAAAGAACTATAACCCGATGCAAGTCAGACAAAATAATCTCCGTCCACCGGCAACCCGAACCGAACCTGAAAGTTCTAATTGAACTCAATCCGAAACCTGGTTGTGGTCGGTTTTCGGGTTGACTTCAAATGGAACCTTCAAGTTCGGATCCGGTTGAAAAAAAATTAAACTAAATTAGATAATTCTGCATGAAAACCCATTTATCTAAATTAAGGGGAGGGGCAATTTCCCCCCTTTTATACTTAACCAATGAACCTCCAAATCAAATGAAGGAAGCCATATCGTAATAAACTGGTATATCAAATTTGAATCAAATCGAATAATTCTGTATGAAAAACCATTTATCTAAATTAAGGGAACACTATAGCACCTGTCCCTCCTTTTTACTTAACCAATAAATCTCCAAATCTAATCAAGGCAGCTCCTTTACATAATAAACCGGTATACGAAATTTGGAGCAAATCGAATAACTCTGCACGAAAAACCCATTTATCTAAATTAAGGGGGGGGACTAGCCCCCCTTTATCCTTAACCAATGAACCCAAAAACTAATCAGGGAAGCACCTCATTAGAATGAACCTAGAAAAACAATTTGAAGCAAATCGGATATTTCTATCAAGAGTTATCGCGTTACGTACATACGTACGTACACACGTACATACAGAATCGGCGGGAACATATGCTCTCAGGCTTTGATAGCCTGTGAGCTAAAAATATCACCCTGATCGGATAATAAGTGGTCATTTTTCAATTAGCCTAACGCTTTCTAGGCTCTTTGCAATAAGCCTGAAAAATATCAGGCTAACTGGAAAAAGGGAGATGGATTCTCCAATTAGCCCGGCTCTTTGCAAAGAGCCTATGCTGTTTGCAAAGAGCCAGATTTCTCAATGCATATACAATATTTTTGCATTGAATGATAATTTACTTCACCATCTATCACAATCTCACTTTAGGAAAAGAGGTTTGAGAAGCAAACATTTCAGGGTGAAGGTTAAGCAGATTTGAAATGATTTATTAGTTACATTAAATGTCAATAAAAAATATTGCAGAAAAATTTCAAAAAATTATATTAAACAGTTAAAAATTTTAAAGTGAGTACGGAGATGACAGTTGGAAAAAAGAAAAGAGAAATCAAAAGGGAAGAGGAAAGTTTAAGAGGTGATTAAATAAAACTTCTAAAAATAGGAATTTGCAAAAATGTGGAAGATTTTTTTTCATTTGCCATGGGACAAAGGTTATACTTATTTGGCGACCTCCATGAAATTTTATTAAATTCCCTGACTTTTCCAGGATTTTGGATAAAATATAGAAATTCTCTGACATTTCTCTGATTTGTTAGACAAATTTCTGAACTCCATGACTTTTCCAGGTTCTCCAGGTAGCGTAGCAACCCTACTCTCGGGAATAGGTATTAACATTTAATTTTTAAATATTGAAAATTATAAATATTACTTAAATTATTCAATATTAAAGAATCAAATGTTAATGAATAATGTCTCAGATCTTCAAGAATAATGAGAATCGAAGTATTTTAGTTTTACAATATGATAGAATAACACCTCAGAACGCCTTAATACATAAAATAAAATAATTTTTGAAAAAAATGTAACATAACATGTTCTTCCACTAAGCCAGGGTCGGCGAACCTCTTTCGGCATGCCAAAGAATAATTTTGGCACGGCGCGGCGTTGATTTTGTCTCCTAAATGAGGATACAGCGATTTTACACAAAATACACGAACTTAGATGATCTGATTAGATTCTAAATTCGATTGCAAATTGAAGAATTTTAATCTTATTCAATATGGTTTCGAAAATTTATTAAACAAAGGATATGTTTGAAAACTATCAAAAAGGAAAGATTATTACTGATGGTAAATTATGGAAACTTGGAAATTAATTTCAGAATTATTTAAATAAACTGCCTTTTTTTATTTTAACTAGGGGGCTCGGCCCCCCACGAGCTACGCTCGCCAACCTCCGTCCAGACACCGCAGACTCTAAATGCACGCTAATTAGATCGGCTTTAAAAAGATTTCGAAAGATTGAATTATAATTTAAAAAACAGTGCCGATCTCCGTATAAACGGATTTCTATTCATTTCTCTTTGATTGGGGAATTTTAACGCCAAATCCGCTGCGGTACTACTTGATTATCCCGTAGACCAATTTCGCCAAATTATATAAATTGCCAAACCACTCGCCAAATTATGCAAATTGACATAATTTTTATTTTAAATAACGAAAGAACAAATAAATTAGTACAACATTAATAAAAATACATATAAAACGTCGAAATAAAAGTAACTTGATGACGTAGACACGTGTAACAACATTTCAAAATAAGCTAATATAAAAGGAATTAAGTAAACAGAGTCTTTGCCTCCTGGTATTTTTTAACTAAACGAAGAGAAAGTTCTTTTAAATGAGACATTTTAAATTAATCGTTTTTAATCTGACGTAATTTTGACCAAGCTATTCTTTCTCTTTTAAATATTCACGTGAAAATACTTTTGTTAGAAATGAAATATTATTTGCGCTTTCCTAACAAAAATAGTTGAAAAGATCCTCTCAAAATATTAAATAAATGTCTAGTGCAATTTCTAAATTTAAACTGTTTTGCAATAGTATTTTGTGTTCATTTTATGTAATAACTGTAATGTGACGTAATTTCTCCTATTTAAGACTTCTAACGCATGTTAATGAATTTATTATTTTACAATATCCTTTCTCTTTTAAAATTCACGTGTATACTTTTTATGACGTAATTTTTAATAAGTTCCTGCTTTTTGTACATAATTATTTAATTCTAATTTGAAAGTTATTTTTTCTGTTTATGATAGTCACGTGTAAATAAATTTTTAATTTGAAGCAAACATTATTGTTTGCGCTGTTTATACATTTGGCAACAGTATAAATTAATACCATTTTCTAAAATAATGTAAAAAATATCTCTAGAAATGCTGAAAATTTGAATTTAAAATAGAAATAAAACCTCAAAAAATGAGTCAAATTAAAATAAGAAGTACAGTCTGCACACCGGGAACTTCAAACATATAAAATGATCTAAAAATGATTAAATTCCCATGAATAGTTTTTGCTGTTATAAAACTTGTTTAGTGGAACGATTTTGTCCAACTTTAGCATTAAATATCTCTTAAAATAATTCTTCGATTTGAAAATTGTCTGCATCAGCGTTTTTATCGAACATTTCTGTATAAAACCACCGATTTTCATATTTTTGTATGCATTATTTTTCTTAATATTAACGAAAGAAAACCTCCGTTCACAAAAAATTCAAAACCGGCGGCGGCGGTGACAGTGGTAGTTACTTTTTTTTTTAGAATAGAGAGATATTTTTTTCTACTATTTATATCTGTCATTTTTCTCAAATTTAGAATGTAAAAAATCAAACAGAGAGTGGTTGCCATATAAATTCATTTAGTTTGCATTCTGTTGAACTTAGCTGAACATGAACATGATATTATTTTTCATCCAAGATACAACAATTATGTTTTTAATTAATTTCTAAAATACTAGGGGGCTCGGCCCCCTACGAGCTACGCTCGTCAACCCCCGTCCAGACACCGCAGACTCTAAATGCACGCTAATGTGATCGGCTTTAAAAAGATTTCGAAAGATTGAATTATCTCTCTATTCTAAAAAAAAGTAACTACCGCTGTCACCGCCGCCGCCGGTTTTGATTTTTTTGTGACCGGAGGCCTTTCTTCGTTAATATTAACAAAAATAACGCATACAAAAATATGAAAATCGGTGGTTTTATACAGAAATGTTTGATAAACACGCTGATGCAGACAGTTTTCAAATCGAAGAATTATTTTAAGAGTTATTTAATGCTAAAGTTGGACAAAATCGTTCCACTAAAAAAGTTTTATAGCAGCAAAAACTATACATGGCAGTGTAATCATTTTTAGATCATTTTATGCGTTAGAATTTGCCGGAGTGCAGATTGCATTAATTTTTTTATTTTGACTCATTTTTTCAGGTTTTATTTCTATTTTAAATTCAAATTTTCAGCATTTCTAGAGATATTTTTTACAGATTTCAGAAAATTGTACTAATTTAAACTGTTGCCAACTGTATAAAAAGTGCAAGCAATAACGTTTGCTTCAAATTAAAAATTTATTTACACGTGACTATTATAAACAGGAAAAAAACTTTCAAATTAGAATTAAATAATTACGTATAAAAAGCAGGAACTTATTAAAAATTACGTCATAAAAAGTATAGACGTGAATTTTAAAAGAGAAAGGATATTGTAAAATAATAAATTCATTAACATGCGTTAGAAGTCTTAGGAGAAATTACGCCATATTTACGTCACATTATAGTTATTACATAAAATGAACACAAAATAATATTGCAAAAAAGTTTAAATTTAGAAATTGCGCTAGACATTTATTTGATATTTTGAGAATTAATTTAAAATGTCTCATTTAAAAGAACTTTCTTTTCGCTTTGTTAAAAAATACCAGGAGACAAAGACTCTCTTTACTTAATTCCTTTTATATTAGCTTATTTTGAAATGTTGTTACACGTGTATACGTCATCAAGTTATTTTTATTTCGACGTTTTATTTGTGTTTTTATTAATGTTGTACGAATTTATTTGTTCTTTCGTTATTTAAAATAAAAATTATATCAATTTGTATAATTTGGCGAGTGGTTTGGCGATTTATATAATTTGGCGAAATTGGTCGACAGGATAATCAAGTAGTACCGCAGCGGATTTGGCGTTAAAATTCCCCAATCAAAGAGAAATGATTAGAAATTCGTTTATAGGGAGATCGCCACTGTTTTTTAAATTATAATTCAATCTTTCGAAATATTTTTAAAGCCGATCAAATTAGCGTGCATTTAGAGTCTGCGGTGTCTGGACGGGGGTTGGCGAGCTTAGCTCGTAGGGGGCCGAGCCCCCTAGTAATTTAAAAAACAGTGGCGATCTCCCTATAAACGGATTTCTATTCATTTCTCTTTGATTGGGGAAATTTTAACGCCAAATCCGCTGCGGTACTACTTGAATATCCCGTCGACTAATTTCGCCAAATTATATAAATCGCCAAACCACTCGCCAAATTATACAAATTGACATAATTTTTATTTTAAATAACGAAAAAACAAATAAATTAGTACAACATTAATAAAAATACAAATAAAACGTCGAAATAAAAATAACTTGATGACGTAGACACGTGTAACAACATTTCAAAATAAGCTAATATAAAAGGAATCGCTCTATTCTAAAAAAAGGTAACTACCGCTGTCACCGCCGCCAGTTTTTAATTTTTTGTGACCGGAGGTCTTTCTTTGTTAATATTAAGGAAAATAATGCATACAAAAATATGAAAATCGGTAGTATTATACAGAAATGTTTGATAAACACGCTGATGCAGACAGTTTTCAAATCTAAGAATTATTTTAAGAAATATTTAATGCTAAATTTGGACAAAATCGTTCTACTAAAAAAGTTTTATAGGAGCAAAAACTATTCATGGGAATTTAATCATTTTTAGATCATTTTATACGTTATAATTTCCCGGTGTGCAGAATTAATTTATTTTTTTAATTTGACTCATTTTTCGAGGTTTTATTTCTATTTTAAATTCAAATTTTCAGCATTTCGAGAGATATTTTTTACTTATTTTAGAAAATTGTACTAATTTAACCTGTTGCCAAGTGTATAAACAACGGAAACAATAATGTTTGTTTCAAATTAAAAATTTATTTACACGTGACTATTATAAATAGAAAAGATACTTTCAAATTAAAATTAAATAATTGCGTATAAAAGGCAAGAACTTATTGAAAATTACGTCATAATAATTATACACGTGAATTTTAAAAGAGAAAGGACATTGTAAAATAATAAATTCATTAACATGCGTTAGAAGTCTTAAATACGAGAAATTACGTCATATTTACGTCACATTACAGTTATTACATAAAATGAACACAAAATAACATTACAAAACAGTTTAAATTTAGAAATTGCGCTTGACATTTATTTGATATTTTGAGAGGATCTTTTCAACTATTTTTGTTAGGAAAGTGCAAATAATATTTCATTTCTAACACAAGTATTTTCACGTGAATATTTAAAAGAGAAAGAATAGCTTGGTCAAAATTACGTCACATTAAAAAAGATTAATTTAAAATGTCTCATTTAAAAGAACTTTCTTTTCGCTTTGTTAAAAAATACCCGGAGACAAAGACTCTGTTTACTAAATTCCTTTTGTATTAGCTTATTTTGAAATGTTGTTACACGTGTCTACGTCATCAAGTTATTTTTATTTCGACGTTTTATTTGTATTTTTATTAATGTTGTATTAATTTATTTGTTCTTTCGTTATTTAAAATAAAAATTATGTCAATTTGTCTAATTTGGCGAGTGGCTTGACGATTTATATAATTTGGCGAAATTGGTCGACTGAATAATCAAGTAGTACCGCAGCAGATTTGGCGTTAAAATTCCCCAATCAAAGAGAAATGAATAGAAATCCGTTTATAGGGAGATCGCCACTGTTTTTTAAATTATAATTTAATCTTTCGAAATCTTTTTAAAGCCGATCAAATTAGCGTGCATTTAGAGTCTATGGTGTCTGGACGGGGATTGGCGAGCGTAGCTCGTAGGGGGCCGTGCCCCCTAGTTAAGTAAACAGAATCTTTGTCTCCCAGTATTTTTTAACAAAGCGAAAAGAAAGTTCTTTTAAATGAGACATTTTAAATTAATCGTTTTTAATCTGAAGTAATTTTGACCAAACTATTCTTTCTCTTTTTAATATTCACGTGAAAATACTTGTATTAGAAATGAAATATTATTTGCGCTTTCCTAAGAAAAATAGTTGAAAAGTATCCGCTAAAAATATCAAATAAATGTCTAGCGCAATTTCTAAATTTAAACCGTTTTGCAATATTATTTTGTGTTCGTTTTATGTAATAACTGTAATGTGGCGTAAATATGACGTAATTTCTCCTATTTAAGACTTCTAACGCATGTTAATAAATTTATTATTTTACAAATTCCTTTCTCTCTTAAAATTCACGTGTAATTATAGTTTTATGACGTAATTTTTAATAGGTTCCTGCTTTTTGTACGTAATTATTTAATTCTAATTCCAATGTTTTTTTCTGTTTATAATAGTCACGTGTAAATAAATTTTTAATTCATTACACGTATAAATATTTTTTTATTTATTTATTTTTTTTTTTTTTTGAAGCAAACATTATTGTTTCCGTTGTTTATACAGTTGGCAACAGTTTAAATTAATATCACTTTCTAAAATCTGTAAAAAATATCTCTAGAAATGCTGAAAATTTGAATTTAAAATAGAAATGAAACCTCAAAAAATTAGCCAAAGTAAAAAAAGAAATACAATCTGCACACCGGGAACTTCAAACGTATAAAATGATCTAAAAATGATTAAATTCCCATGAATAGTTTTTGCTCCTATAAAACTTTTTTAGTGGAACGATTTTGTCCAACTTTAGCATTAAATATTTTTTAAAATAATTCTTCGATTTGAAAACTGTCTGCATCAGCGTGTTTATCAAACATTTCTGTATAATACTACCGATTTTCATATTTTTGTATGCATTATTTTTCTTAATATTAACGAAGAAAGACCTCCGGTCGCAAAAAATTCAAAACCGGCGGCGGTGACAGCGGTAGTTACTTTTTTTTAGAATAGAGAGATAATTGTTTCTATCATTATTGCAGTGTAATACGTATGTTACTCATTTTAGAAAATATCCTAATAAGTCATTTTCAAGTAGTTTTGATTCATTATATTTCAATACACTAAATTAGTTTTTTATTTGGCACGTCAAGGTCAAGTAAAATATTTTTTGAAAAGAAATTGGCACGCGACTATAAAAAGGTTCGCCAACCCTGCACTAAGCTCTTCATTTGTTATTTCATCCATATGATCAAAAAATGCCCTCATAGATGTCTGCGACTTCGGATACAGGGTTGGACTGTATTTACCGGTATTAACCATCTTTGGAAAAACATGTTTTTACCAGGGTTTTTTCCAGCTTTGAAAATACTTATTAGTTTGACCGTGTTTAGTCACTTTTATGAAAATTTATCTATCAATTGTTTTAATTTTCCAAGGGTGAAAGTTTTTCGTGCATTTGATACCACTATAAAAACTCACCTAATTTAATTTCTGATTCGGTAAGTAAAAGAATGCTATGCGAAAATAATGGTTTTAATGTATATAAAAAGGCACGGTAAACTTTCATCCACGTTTTCCAAGAAAGAAATTCAAAATTTTAATTATATTATTGTACATTTATCATTATTAAACCTAAAACTTAGGATTATTATTATGAGAATTCACATTACAATATATATTATATTTATCTTAAGTGAGACTAGTTTACTAATTTTTACTTAAAGGAAAAAGAAAATTATAAGTACATTTTTATCACACTTAAAAATCTTAATCATTTTAATAAAAACCAAACGCTTACAAATATTAATTATCACATAATGTAGTTTGTACAAATATTAGTACAATTTGCCAATCTATGTCTTTGGAGCTGGAGTACTCGACCTAAACCAGCAAATTCAATTTGAACTAGTATGTTGTGGCCATCACAAAACTTTCTTCTGTCTCATACATATCAATACTTCAAAATTCACTATCTCAGTGCCAAATTAAATGGCAATATGTGTTCATCATGGGAATTCTAAAAATATGAAATTCCTTGCATTAGTTCTCGAGGTATGACCGTCACTGAAATCATGTAAATCCAGCAAAATGCAGTATAGCAGCGCCACCTATGGGGTTATTTATACCAGAACCTAATTATCACCAACTTATGTCAACGTCTAACTGAATATGAAGTTTGGGGAAAATTCGTGCATTAGTTCTTGAGATAGAGGTATTGCGCAAATCATGACAAATGCAGCATAGAAGCACCACCTGTTGAGCGATTTGTAACAACACATAATCAGCAGCAATATTAATCAAGTTATACTTAAATCTGAAGTTTCATGAAAATTCGTGCATTAGTTCTTGAGATATAGCTATTGAGGAAATAGTTCAAAATGCAGCACAGCAGCGCCACCTATTGGACGATTTACACCAACACGTAGTCTGCATCATTTCATATGAAGGACTAACTAAATCCGAAGTTTGATGAAAATGTGTGCATTAGTTCTTGAGATAGAGCTACTGCAAAAATAGTGTAAATCCTGCAAAATGCAGCATAGCAGCGCCACCTGTTGGGTGATTTACACCAAAACGTAAACATCATCCATTCATGTCAAGGACTAACGGAATCTGAAGTTTTATAAAAATCCGTGCATTAGTTCTTGAGATAGAGCTTTTGCGGAAATTCTGCAAAATGCTACATAGCAGCGCCACCTGCAGGGTGATTTACACCAAAAACTAATCAGCACCAATCTATATCAGGGACTACCTGAATATAAATTTTTATTAAATTCCGTGCATTAGTTCTTGAGATAGAGCGCCCACAAAATTTGTGTCACATACAGACAGACTCACAGACAGACATTTTGTAAAAACATATTTTTTGGAATCTCTGACACATAAAACGTGTAAATCCGTCGAAAACTGGAATTCGAAAATTTTCATGAAACCAATACTTTCTTCTTGTAAAGATAAAAGAAAGTAAAAAAGAGTTTATTGAATCCTTGGGTTTTTACCACCTTTTCCCAGGTTTTTACCATGTCCTAGTAAAAACCAGTTTTTACCGGTAAAATGCCAACCCTGTTTCGGAATTCTTTTATTTGTCAGAAAACTAGGTGCTCCATCTCCAGCATTTTTTTTATAAGCGATGGTACACTTGTTATTGGTATTGATGAACTTTAAAAGATGTACTAGACATTTGAACAGTATTGGTTCATCTGAATCGTTACTTGTTATATTTTCTTCAACTTCTACGTTAGAAGTTAGAGGCATAGTAGAAGTAGATTCATTAAGATATGTTTTGCATTTAGAATCACTGTGAAAAATCTTTTTCAAGACAGTAAGATATTTGAAACATTTCTTAATATGATTTTCCATTTTATTTACATTAGCATGCTTGCAATCCGCCATGCAAGTCGTTTTTTCCCCCCTCCCATTTGTACTGCTAACTTTTTAAAACGCACATCATAAACATCTAAAAGCAAGTGAATAACAGTTTATAGAATCAAAATCCAAATCAAAGCTAACATGGTTTTTGTTTCTAAAATCTAGCATAGTTTGGTTTGTAATATGCAATGATTGGGCACCATCTATTACTTCTGATAGAAATTTCTAATTGACATATAAAGGAATTGCAGATTATACATAGAGTGGGAAAAGAACATACATTTCTTAATTTTTACTTTCTTCTATCTTTACAAGAAGAAAGTATTGGATTCATGAAAATTTTCGAATTCCGGTTTTCGACGGATTTACACGTTTTAGGGGTCAGAGAACCCGAAAAACATGTTTTTACAAAATGTCTGTCTGTGAGTCTGTGTGTGATACAAATTTTGTGGACGCTCTAGCTCTAGAACTAATGCACGGAATTTAATAAAAATTTATATTCAAGTAGTCCCTGATATAAATTGATGCTGATTAGATTTTGGTGTAAATCGCTCAACAGGTGGCGCTGCTATGCTGCCTTTTTCTCGATTTCCGCAATAGCTGTATCTCAAGAACTAATCCACGGATTTTCATAAAACTTCAGGTTCCGTTAGTCCTTGACATGAATGGATGCTGTTTACGTTTTGGTGTAAATCGCGCTACAGGTGGCGTTGCTATGCTGCATTTTGCAGGATTTACACGATTTCTGCAATAGCTCTATCCCAAGGACTAATGGACACATTTTCATCAAACTTCAGATTCAGTTACTCTTTGATATGAAATGATTCTGACTACGTGTTAGTGTATACCGCCGAATAGGTGGCACTGCTGTGCTGCATTTTGCACTATTTCCTCAATAGATCTATCTCAAGAACTAATGCACGAATTTTCATCAAACTTCAGATTTAAGCATAACTTAATTAATATTGCTGCTGATTATGTGTTGGTGTAAATCGCTCAACAGATGGCGCGGCTATGCTGCATTTGTCATGATTTGCGCAATAGCTCTATCTCAAGAACTAATGCACGAATTTTCCTCAAACTTCATATTCAGTTAGACGTTGACATAAGTTAATGATAATTAGGTTCGGGTGTAAATAACTCAATAGGTGGCGCTGCAATGCTGCATTTACACGATTTCAGCGACAGTCGTACCTCGAGAACTAATGCATGGAATTTCATCTTTTTAGAATTCTCATGATGAACACAGATTGCCATTTAATTTGGCACTGTGATAGCGAATTTTGAAGTATTGACATGTATGAGATAGAAGAAAGTTTTGTGATGGCCACAACATACTAGTTAGAAAATGGAAATGCTATTTTAAAACTTGAAACATGATTCATAGAGACATAAAATTAGCTTAATGATCAAACACATAATATTTGATGAATGTTTTGTATTGAGGCAGAGATATTTTAATTTCTTATGCAACTTTTTAATTTAACAAGGAAGGAATAATTACAACTCATACAATTGAAAATGAAAATATCTATTCTGAAAACGAATCCCTTTAAACCAGTCTTTCCCAACCTTTTTTGGGCCATGCCCCACCAAATCATCTCTAAAACCCTCATGCCCCCCCCCCCCCTCCCATCTCTGTGACAAATAATTCTTATTATATAAAAAGTGAAGTCTTATTACCTTTAAAATCCAATAAGACATTTAAAAAATGCAATAAAAAAACTTAAACAAGTAAAAAAAAAAAGAGCATTAAGAAAGAAAAGTACGCAGGAAGAAATCATTAATAATAATAATAATATGCAGCAATAGTAAAAAGCAAATTAGATTTTGAAATATTTAATAGCGAATCGAGATACATGAAAATTACTTTAATTGAAGCTTTTTCGATGATGCTTTTATCATTTTAATCGCTGGCAGTAAAAAAAAAATAGCATTAATAAATGTATAATAAAATAAATTTAAATTATAAGATTCGAGATAAATAGAATAAAATTAATGACACCCTTGTGCTTCATGTTGACTGCAGACAGATTGTATATCAGGTACTAGATTTGTCAACTTTATTGAATATTCAAAAATATTAGTGAAAGATAGAAGTTTACATAGGTGGTAATAGGTCTGATATATTCCACAGTGGACTTTGGTTCAAAATAAGAAAGGAATTGTGAGAATGGCTGTATTGACTGAACCATATTATTTCAAAACAACACAAATTTTATTCAACACTCAGAATTTTTTTTTTTTTTTCCATTAGCAATACAAAGAATAAATTCTGAATTTTTAGAAAAGCATTTAATAAGAAGTAAAAGTTTAGCTCTTTTTAAATTTTTAAAGTCGAAAATGTATATGGATAAGAATTTTTGCACATCATGCAGAACAATAAATTTAAGTTTCAAAATTTTTGAAACCACAAAATTAGAAATCATTAGAATATCATAGAAAATGTACTTAAAATCAGAATTTTTGATTGAAATATTTTCAATATAGTCATTGCTCTGTGTTAAAGTCGTTAAAAAATATATTTATGGCCTCATACAAAAATTAACATGCATTAAACAATTAACGAATATAAAATGCTATTATGCAGCTCTCAAACCTTATTTTAAATAACTGTTATATTTAAATTAATATTTACAAAACGAAACATTAAATACATTTTTGAAAATTCTCTATTTCCAATAGTTAAACCATTTAAATAATAATTATAAATCGAAACGCAAATCATTCTAAATCACTTCACAAAAAACCGCCAAATAAGTCATGGAACATATATTTGCAGCTAGAAAACGTACACGCCCGGAATGACGGGGCGTACCTTCTGAATTGTGACAGTAATTCTTTTCCAGAACTGCTAAAAATATTCTATCGCTTACTATCAGCCAAATTAAGATTTTTTTTTTGGTTTTTATTGAACACATACATCAGACTTGTGTGTTTGACCCCAAGGCCCGCTTATAAGTCATTGTCGATATACAGGGATGAGATAGCACAATGAAATTTACAACACAGAGAATTTTTACATCCGGAAGCTCCACAAAGAGTGTGCAACGGAGCCAGCGGGAGTCGAACCCGCAAGCCTCCTACGCTCTCAAGCAATTAGCAGTGTGGTGTCGGCCACGGAGGCCCCCCAAATTAAGATATTCACTCTGAAATCCTAACATAAACACCTCTAATAAGATGCGTTTTAACTGGTTGATCAAATGTGATGTGTCTGTCGTAGCGCCTTGGCTTTATTGTAGTGAGTCAATTTGAAGGAATTAAAATAAAAACATGTTTGAAACCAGAAAATTTATATTGCTAAATTATTTTTTAAATTATTTGTTACTTTTGTTTTCACTCATTTAAAATGAAAAATATTAAAAATTAAATAGCATATTATTTCAAGATCGTAAGAGCGAAAGTCCAAATTTCGCAGAAATCTCAAATTGCCTCCTTAGGGGAAAGCCAGAATTCTCAAATTGCCCCACTGGAAAGGCAAATTGCCCCCCTGTGGGGCGTACGCCCCACGTTGGGAACCACTGCTTTAAACTAACGTTAATATTTAGAGAAAATCAGTAAATTCATTTTTAATCCTTATATATGTTTACAATATTAGGAAAAATATAATTAAACTAGGGGGCTCTGCCCCCTGCAAGCTACGCTCGCCAACCCCCGTTCAGGCACCGCAGAATCTAAAAACACACTAATCTGATCGGTTTTAAAAATATTATAGAAGATTGAATTATACTTTAAAAGGCTGTGCAGATCTCATTCAATTTCTTTTGATTTCAAAAATTTAAGACCGAATAAGTTACTGTTAAGACATCCAATGGTTGTTTTAGTGTTTGATTACAGAGGATCAGTTAAACGTTTGAAAAGAAGCTAAAATAAAATGAATTAAGTGTACAGAGTGTTTGTTTCCCGGTATTTTAAAACAATTTCTATAACAATAGCCTAAGTCATGTGGCTATCATCAAGAGTTCCGGGCGAACCACTTCGCTTTTTATATTCCTGGTGCCATTTTGGTACTTTAATGTTAGCCAGGTACAGGTGATAAGTCGCAAATATTATTCTATCGCCATCATTTCATCTATATTATAATAGTCCAAGGTCATGTAACTGCCATAAATAAATACGCTCTGATCCTTTCGCTTTTCATATGAAAGTTTGGCCCAGATATCATATACGGCCCCATATTGGCGCGATTTTTTTCCGACGCTAATTTGGGGAAAACATCAACAGCATAAACAACAACATCCGGCTTATCAAATCAAGCAAAATAACGATACTATGGCGCCAGTTAAGTACCCGTTGCGTATATGACATTGGCGTCAGAAAAAAATCGCGTCAATATGGGTCCGTATATGACATCTGTGTTGAAAGTTTTCCCTTTTGATTAAAAAATCAAATTTCTTTTTCGAATAAAACTACATAAAAGTTTCCATTTTCGCAAAGAATTCTTGGTACATGGTTGGCGCCCCAACACTGTTACGCTAGCCGGGTGCAAATCTCGCCAATAACTATTTTTCAACTCGCCAGTTAACATTTTTTTTTTTTTTTTTCGAGTGGTAAATTAAAACATTGCTTTGAAGTTGAAATTAAATGTCATCGTTTGTTACATCATTTAATATTTGGCCAGATGCCATGTACGCGCCGGGTTTGGCGTGATTTTTTTTACGAAAATTTGGGGGAAAACCTCGTTTTCGAATACCAGTTACGTATTTTTGGTACTGCTTAGTTATCCCGTCGACCAAAAATCTATCGCCAAACTATAAGATTAAATGCCAATAATGGTTGATCGTAAATGTCACATTCACTTGACTTTAAGCAAGTTGCACGTCTCTACATCATCAAGTGATTTTTATTTCGACGTTTTATTTGTATATTTATTAATGTTATACTATTTTCTTTGTTCTTTCGTTATTTAAAATAAAAATTACGTCAATTTGTATAATTTGGCGATTTATATAATTTGGCGAAATGGGTCGATGGAATAACTAAGTAGTACCGTATTTTTTAATTATTTTCTATTATTTTTTACTTTTAAAGGAAAATAACCAAAAAAATAATTAACTAGGAGCAATATTTTTGCCTAATGGTGCTTAATATTTTTCTTTTCATTTCGTTTAAAAAAATAAAGAAGTGAAAGCCATTTATTTTAAATGTTTCAGTTTGTATTAAATAACATGATAATGAAATACAAATTGAATTATGAATAAAAGTAACATGATACATTTCTTAGCATACATTTAATGGAGGCCAAACTTCTCGCCAAATTAGTTTAAAAAAGTAACCTTTTCTAAAATCTGAAGAAAAATAATATCTGTTTGATTAAAATTTGAGTTGCCATCATAGAAAAATGTATATAAAATTAGAAAAAAATTAATATTTCGAAAACTAATTCGAATTTAAAAATTCCAATACCAGTTCTGAAATCTGCGGATCAATATTGATTTTTGGTGTTAATTTCATCTCAAAGTATTCCATATTCTAGGAGAAATCGCCGTGAAACATAATCAGTTGTTTAATCAGTCGATTCATACTTCCGTTTCATTAGGATTTTATATATACTAGCGGTTCGTACCCGGGCTTCCCGGGTTAAAGATTATAGGTGAAAACATTTTTTTTAATTGAAAACTAATAATTTTTTTATATGGAATAAATTTTTACATTGCGAACTTACATTAAAAAAGTATTTTAATATGGGAAATACGAATTATACAATCAAATAAATTTTTGAAATTTATCAAAAGCGATATTTTCTTATTAGCCGCATGCTAAGAGTTATTTGACCAAGATTTTGCTACTAATGACATCCTTTTATGTTCTGATAATTTCAGAGTTTATACATGCCTGTTAAATTTGTGTTTTATTTATATTATTTTATTTATTTATTCATAGGGAAGTTTTTTTTTTAATGGAAATTAGCCGTAAGAAAATGATGAACTCTTTGTTTTAAGAGCAAACGGATTAATTTTTCGTAATCGAGCTTCGCGTGATATAGATAAATTAAAAAATATTTCATGTTTTTAAATTGTTTTTAAAACCATAGACAATCAGTAAACAGAGATGAACTTTGCAAACAAATTCCATTTGAAAAAAATCCTAATCCTATATAATGATCTAAAAATTTAAATTGTACGATTACAAATATGTTAGATTTGTGTTTTTTCAATATTATTCTTTTATTTCTTTATAAAAGAAGTATTGATTTCGTTAATTTGTCTTTCACAAATGTGTTAGATTGGTGGGGTTTTTTTTAATATTCTTTTATTTGGTTATAAAGGAAGTATTAATTCCGTTATGCAAAAATAGTCAGAATGCTGAAAAATGTTTGTTGCTTTATGTGTAAAATGTTTATTATTATTATGCATTGAAACGGGCACGTGATAAGATAAAATTTAAAAAATCATGCATAAAAATTATTTTAGAAAATATAATACATCAGTCAATTAAGATACAGTTTTTAAACAAATTGCATTTGAAAGTATTTTTTTTTCCCTATACGACGAAAATTGAAAATGTACAGAAAGATGGTCAGAAGATTAAAAAATTGCAGTAGCGAAAATTTCAAGACCGAAATTAGATCGTGAAGTGCTGCCATTGGCAAAATGACGTCAGCGTTACGCACAGATACGTTTGTTCTTTATAATATAGATACTTAATCAGTAAAATATAATAAAGATCAGTTATTTGGATGTGGTTATCAATTGAGGCTCTTATGCTCGGTATTCCCGAATGAAAAACAGCAATTTTCACCTCAGGGCCGTAACCAGCGAGTCCAGTCAGAGGGGGCTCTGAATTTTTTTGGTGGGGCTAACATCTTTTAACAATCCATATCTTAAGCAAACTAAATATAGTAAAACTGATAAAATGAACCTGTCTATAAAGGAACCCGTCTAAAGCGTAATCTCTCTATAACGGAACTTTCTATAACGGAAAATACTTCATGGTAATCGGAAAATGAATATAAAACAATTTAGGGGCTGTGTATCTCTTAAGAAAACCTACCTAAAATAGAACTTTTCTCCATCCCGTGTGATTTATCTTAGGTCTTATTGTATTTAATGAGAAAAAAATAGATAGCATCCGACACCTCATAAAAAAATGACTTTAATTAAATTTTAATAAGGAAAACTAATGGATTGTATACTGTATTATATTCCCATTGCAATTTTTACATTATTAAGCATATTGCTTCTTTTGTCCCTTGGTGTCTTCGGAAAAAGGACCCCCCCCCCACCCTCTCTCCGCTCGCATTTGTTCGTACAGTGTGTGCATACACGCAATAATTTCTGTGTGTACTTCTATGTATAACTTTGTACCAATTTTGTGGAAAATAAAATTTTAAAAAAGTTAAAAAAATAACTTCTAAACAGGCCATTTGTAATATGCTAAAATGTGCACCACTACAATTGCCAGTCCTAAGCCTGGGAAAAGTGTGAAGGGAAGTTACCTGAAAATCACTGCCATAGCCGATTTTTAAAGTTGTCCAATTATCTGCATTTTTCATTAACCGGATCGGCATCGACCCCGATTGGTCCGGATTATCAGTGCTCTACTCTATTGAACATCGATTATATATATGCATATTTGAACCGCTGATTAATCAAATCAGTCTTTCTGTTGAATAAATTAGTATAATTTATTATGCTAGCATTCTGACAGAAAAGTACATCTTTATTTACAAAAACACCGATTCATACAACAAACATAGAAATCTGCAACGACCCAGCATGACAATTTTTTTAAAGATGCGTTTTGAAAAAATTGAGAAAAAGGAATCTGTTGGTATGGAGGTCTGCACGGGCCCGGCCCGAACGAAAGCTATCTTGACCCGGCCCGTTCATATTTTCACAGTTAACAGCAGTAAAAAAATCAGTGAAATCAGACCCGGCCAGTGGAAAAATCAATTAAATCAGATCCGATCCGACCCGACTCAATTTCTACAAAAAATTCAGATTCTTATTAACATACAATTAAGATTCTTTTAAGGAATACTGCATACATATTTATGGGATAATTTTACAGCATATTTTAAATTTACGATGCGTTCACAAGACAGAAAATACACAATAGCAACATTAAGGATTTACTTAGAGTCCTAGACGTTTCAACATTCAAATAAGGATTCGTTAAAAAATTCATATTGCTTAGAATAAAAGTAAAACGGGAAGGTTAAAAACATGATCATAACTTTTGAGGCTATATTATAAAAAATCCCTGCCGGCTCGACCTACAGGCGGAGGTAGATTTCGAAGTTAAGTACTAAAATCACCAACAAAACTTAATCAAGATTAAAGATAAACACGGTTTCTTCGTTAAGAATGAGCTCTAGGGAGTTAAACTTTTTGTGAAAATTCTATTGCACACGAATACACACGCGCATGAATATGGAATAGGTTTAAAAATGACTAAAGCAAATTCAGAGAACCTCAAAGTGTTAAAATATGTTAATATTTCCATAGTCGGGTTTTTGTCATGTTTTAAAACGTTTCTTCAAACTCCCATGACGTTACATATTCACCTGCTGAGATCCATTATATTACCAATATGACGCAATATTTTGCTTTTGTTTTTTATTCGTCAAACTACTTATTTTATTTTGAGTTTTCATGCGGAAATCTTGCTCTAGAAAGCATATGACGTAATATTCAACTTGTTTTCAATTCATCCAACTATTTATGTTTTCACGTGAAAACCTTGCAATAGAAAAGCAATTGTTGTGGTGATAATTTTATTGCTTTTTTTATTGTTAGCAACTGCTATAATGAAAATTATTTATTTTCTCCTGTCATTGTTGTGTAAGAGCTGGTTTTATCAGAACCATGTTAAGACGGTATTCAAAAATATTAATCCTCCCCATTTCCATTCCCTTGGGCTGATTTTGCCCATTTTCAATCCCCGCCGAGATATTAGACATCTCAAAGTTGTTGGAGAAGACGATCCGTCCATAATTGCGACTATATATATATATAACTGTCCATGTAACTCTCCGATGCCAATCTCTAAGCTGGAAAATGTTATATTTCGATATTGATATACTAGCAAACTAGTATCGGCTCGCAATGCACATTTATACTTATTCTCGTGAAACTCATATTCATTGAAATACATCACAGTCATATATATATATATATCATCACAGTCATATATATATATGTATATAAACTTTTTAGATGGGGGTGGTTTTGGGTTCCTGGGGTCCTATAATGAAAAGTTATGAAGGAATTTTTCAAAAGTAGCACCATGGTAACGACTGCAATATGTAGTATTTCTTACTAAATCTACCTAAAAGTAGATTTGTGGAAATATTTCTGTTATTCCTTAAGGCTTTTCTCAAATCCAAAGAAGCTACTTTCTGAATTCATTTCTTTTCGAAAACATCAATATATTTTTGAGAAAATACTGTTAAAGTTAGCATTTTGAATCGAATTTCCGGAGACGATAGCACGGAAAAGGAGAAAAACCTGCAGTCACGTGACAAGAATCTCTTATATCTCTATAAGTAATTTACTTATTAAAAATTGGAAACGCTATTCAATTCCAAATCCCTTCAATAGACAGGCTTGTCAATTTTATGCATTTACAGTTAAAAATGTGTCAGAAAGTTTTTCGTTTTTGAGCAGTGAATTTGAGAACCACCTTCAAGTATATTTCCAAAAATTCCGTTAACAGAAGTTCATTATCGCTATTAATATTTTTACAAAACACATTGCCTGCCCTAAACATCCTGAGAACAATTAAGTCCATTTCTGGCTATGTTGAAAAAAAATGCAAGCCTGATCTCAGTCCGGCACGAGTCTGCTGAAAGAATTAAGACCGGGCTAAAACG
This sequence comes from Maratus speciosus, assembly GCA_963932465.1. Classification (NCBI taxonomy): domain Eukaryota; kingdom Metazoa; phylum Arthropoda; class Arachnida; order Araneae; family Salticidae; genus Maratus; species Maratus speciosus. The sequence goes on along the minus strand of OZ010788.1, from coordinate 117,908,934 downwards.
CCATGTAACTGCCCGATGCCAATCCCTATGCTGGAAAATGTTATATTTCGATATTGATGCTAGTAAACTAGTATCGGCTCGCAACGCACATTTATACTTATTCTCGTGAATTTCATATTCATTGAAAATGGTTCATATTTTCTCGTCTGCGTTTAAATATTTATATCGGGCCGACAGACCCGCTTAATTTCTTTTATTGGTCCGGTCCAGCCCGGCAGGCACGTTCAAATTTTGCCGGCCCGGCCCGTTTGAAACTTCGCCTTCATTTCGTTGTCCTGGCCTAGTACGGGCTTCTAGCCAAGCCTGGGCCCGTGCAGACCTCTACTGTAGGATACAGTTCTTTTCACATATTTCTTCTTTTAATTAAAGACATTACATAGATTTAAATATTATATTCTGTTCAATTTTTTAATATATAGAAAAAAAGAACGAAAATTTGAGATTTTGCAAATGTTTTTGCGTTATGCATAGATGCCAACAACACTTATCTGGAGTCTGTTACAAGACGAAAATATTTTCAACAGGAAATTTCATTTAATCAAAAATTTCAAACTGAAATCTAAAATGTACCTTATCGGAACAAGACACAATTCCTTATATATTTTTTCCGGTTTAAAACATGCTTGTTTTGGATCAGACTCCCGAATAATTAAGAGATGTAGGCATCTATGGTTATGTGTCTTATATTTATTAATTTGAATAATTCACAAACTTACTATTATCATTTAAAAAATATTTTAATATTTTAATTCCATACGTTTAATATTTTTAATTAATAGCTACTTGTAATTTATTTAATATTATTAATATTTTGGTTTCTGCTGAATTATTAGATCATTTTAAAATCACGGTTGTTTGTATACGATTTAATTTAGTGATGATATTGTTTCTCTTTAAAACGAGCATTACCTAAACCTTATTTTATTAATAATATGATTTATAAAATTAACCATTTAAAAATTCGCAATAATAATTAAATTTAAAATTCTGCATATGATTATATCCTTTTAAATATGAATCAATTATTACAAATATATATTAATTACATATTTTTTTAAACATACTTGGGCTTAATAATAAAAAAAGAGATTGTAATTTTAATATTACATTCAATACTTTTTTTTTTCAAAGAAAACAACTTAGATTTAATTCATTTAAATAGCGATAACATAGTTTTTTTTTTGCGTACGTTTGACATGTGTTTCATATGAAATTCGTTCAATCTCATTTAGAAAAAAAAAAAAAAGCACAAGGGCATGAACGCCTTTTTCGAACAGTTTTCATTAAATGTAGGCGACTATTTATTATTATACGTTATCTTTAAAAATATTCTTCTTTCACTCAATAACGAAAATTTTCCTGATGCAGTTAAGAAGTAATTTTCTTTCCCTTTGCCTAAAATTTTCAGCTTCTCACATTCACGCGCCTACGAATTGAATACCGTTTCCCAGTTTCTTATAAATGCCATGATTATAAATAACATGATTTATAGTCATTTGCTACTCGATGACTAGCATTTCGTCGTTAAATGCCAAGAAAATCAGCCTACAAAGTCAAATTTGCCGTCATTTTTTGACAGATTTTTTTAAATTTTCTGTATAGTTAAACCTTAGATTAAAATAGATTGAATACTTGCAAATATCTTTATAAATAAATGAAATTCGCGAATATGTCCGAAAATAGCTGGTTTAGATTGGAAAACAGCCTTATAAAACACAGAACACAGTTTAATTCCTTGAGCTTGAATAATCATATCTGCAAATTTTATGTCTTTATCATTAAAATTATTACGAAAATGTGTCAGAAAGTAGCGCATTTATGCTTGAAAATAGATTTAAATGACACATACGCCAAATAGGTGAAGATATTTTTGTCATAATCTTATAATAAACTTAACCTTAATCATGCTTTTTCACTTAATGTTTTTTATTGTTATATGACAAATAGAAAAAAAAATGTTTAACAAATTCGTGGAACACAAGCAAAAAAAAAATTGGACGAAAGTTCAAAAAGCAAACAAAAAAAGGCCCTACCTCTGCTTTCCTACTGCCTACACCCATAGCATGAAACAATTTTTGGCTTTCAAGCAATTATTTTTCTTATTCCATTTGTATAAAATGACATTTTGTTATCTTTCTATTTTTCTTTAACAAACATTCTAGTTAGTTTCCAAGTGATATTTCATCATTAACTAAATCTGCTGTCAAGTACATAATGTCAACAAGCAAATCATTAACATTTAGAAACACGTATTTTTTGTGACTACGTTTTAGTGAAGAGGTTTAATCTCAGAGTAAAGATAGTCTATGGGTTTAACCATTGCTTAACTAATTATCTATTAACTATATGAGCAGCATATGTCTATTTCCATTCATCCCATATACGATCATTGCTTTTAAAATGTCAAGATGTACGAAAACATGTGATGGCTGGTTGGAGCATCTGGACTTAATTTTTTCGGGAGAAAGAAATGTTCCTACGTAGAACGCGTTTCGAGAATTGTATCGCAAACAAGATAATGTAAAACAACTAATCTAATAGGGTTCTGAACGCAAAATGTTTGGCTTTTTCCATTGCATTCAAGCAGTTAAAAGATCTAAATGTTTTTCTTGCTAGTTTTTTTTTTTTTTTTTTTTAAGAAAGTTAAAACGTACATTTTGTTGAAAAAATAAAAAGTAGGGAAATCGTTAGAGGGGGCTCTAGAGGAAGCCAGGGGGGGCTCAGCCCCCATCGCCCCCATCTGGTTACGGGCCTGTTTCACCTTGCATACGCACTTCTCATATCCATATTCATCTCTCTATTCTAAAAAAAAGTAACTACCGCTGTCACCGCCGCCGCCGCCGCCGCAGCCGGTTTTGAATTTTTTGCGACCGGAGGTCTTTCTACGTTAATATTAAGAAAAATAATGCATACAAAAATATGAAAATCGATAGTATTATACAGAAATGTTTGATAAACACGCTGATGCAGACAGTTTTCAAATCGAAGAATTATTTTAAGAGATATTTAAAGCTAAAGTTGGACAAAATCGTTCCACTAAAAAAGTTTTATAGGAGCAAAAACTATTCATGGGAATTTAATCATTTTTAGATCATTTTATACGTTTGAAGTTCCCGGTGTGCAGATTGTATTTCTTTTTTTAATTTGGCTAATTTTTTGAGGTTTTATTTCTATTTTAAATTCAAATTTTCAGCATTTCTAGAGATATTTTTTACAGATTTTAGAAAGTGATATTAAACTGTTGCCAACTGTATAAACAGCGGAAACAATAATGTTTGCTTCAAAAGAAAAAAAAAATTATACGTGTAATAAATTAAAAATTTATTTACACGTGACTATTATAAACAGGAAAAAACATTTGGAATTAGAATTAAATAATTATGTACAAAAAGCAGGAACTTATTAAAAAGTTACGTCATAAAAACTATAATTACACGTGAATTTTAAGAGAGAAAGGAATTTGTAAAATAATAAATTTATTAACAAGCGTTAGAAGTCTTAAATAGGAGAAATTACGTCATATTTACGTCACATTACAGTTATTACATAAAATGAACACAAAATATTAACGGTTTAAATTTAGAAATTGCGCTAGACATTTATTTGATATTTTTAGAAGATACTTTTCAACTATTTTTCTTAGGAAAGCGCAAATAATACTTCATTTCTAACACAAGTATTTTCACGTGAATATTAAAAAGAGAAAGAATAGTTTGGTCAAAATTACGTCAGATTAAAAACGATTAATTTAAAATGTCTCATTTAAAAGAACTTTCTTTTCGCTTTGTTAAAAAAATACCGGGAGACAAAGATACTGTTTACTTAATTCCTTTTATATTAGCTTATTTTGAAATGTTGTTACACATGTCTACGTCATCAAGTTATTTTTATTTCGACGTTTTATTTGTATTTTTATTAATGTTGTACTAATTTATTTGTTCTTTCGTTATTTAAAATAAAAATTATGTCAATTTGTATAATTTGGCGAGTGGTTTGGCGATTTATATAATTTGGCGAAATTAGTCGACGGGATAATCAAGTAGTACCGCAGCGGATTTGGCATTAAAATTTCCCCAATCAAAGAGAAATGAATAGAAATCCGTTTATAGGGAGATCGCGACTGTCTTTTAAATTATAATTCAATCTTTCGAAATCTTTTTAAAGCCGATCACATTAGCGTGCATTTAGAGTCTGCGGTGTCTGGACGGGGGTTGGCGAGCGTAGCTCGTAGGGGGCCGAGCCCCCTAGTCATTAAAAAAAATTGTATTTTGTTTGATCATTTAAGAATCATTTTAACTCAAAACTTGAAGTCACGATTGTCAGCAACATCTTTTATGTGAACAGACGCACTCTTTACTTGAGGTTCTAATCTTAATTTTGGAGAGTAAAAATTTCCGTAATTTATGATTTTTCGACGCATTTGTGTTAAAATATTTAGTTTTATCAAAGAAAATAATCGTTTTCTTTTAAATATGACTTCATTTCCACTTAAATAAGCATTTCGCTAGTGTCTGAAACTTAGTATCAGTACACATGCAGAAGGAAAAACAATATAGAAACTTTATGAGGAAAAATGCGTGTTTTCAAAAGCAGTATGTCATTTTCCGTTATTATGCCCCTAATATAATATTCTGCTCTTAATGGGATTTTGCGACACAAAACCCTATGCAACAATTTTGAATTTTTATCAGAAAATACCATGAATAAAGATAAAAATATCTCAATATTTCTCTCTTGTCTGCAATAATGAAAGCTATCTAATTCTTACCATTTTGAAGAAATTTCATAAATGCTTTTAAAATTAAAATATAAAAGTGGGGATATTAAAACACATAGTGCGATCACTTCTGCAAATGAAGAGCTTTTAGTTAAAAAAAAATATTAGTAAAATTGGTTCTGTGAAAGATCAGAGCTGATGACTAAAAAACACACTTGTGTTTTGATATATAGATTATATAAAATTAGGAAAAATTAAATTAAGCAAATTATGTTATTTTGATAAAATTATATAGTAGAATGCCCTAAAGAATACCATTAAACTTTTATTATTCGAGAGAATTTTGGACAAAAACGTCAGGAACATGATATTATTTTAAACCACGAATTATTTGTTTGCTTGTCTAACTCGGTGGAGCAAATCCATCCAGGTGAGAATAATCAATTTCTGTAATATAAATCGCTATTATTGTCATGTCCCCTCTCTCTTATAAAGACATTCTAAATTTTTGTGAAACATTGCGTTTTATCAGTGTGTGATTTCGATTGCATTATTTTCAAAAAGTGAAGCATTTTCACCTGTGAAGAATTTCAAAACGGCTGGGCTGTGAAAATGACGCACTTCTACAAAACATAATTCAGGTTTAAGAATTAAAATGTACGCTTTTTTATAAAATGACGTCATTTGCATCCACTAAAGCAATCCACTTTTGCAATCCAATCTTAAACTTCGTCTATAGAAAAGTATGTATATGACGTCATTGTCACGGAATATCAGACAATATTCTTGACACAGACAATATTTTAATTTCAACATATTTTTTTTTTCAGGTTTTATGTGAAAATGGCAACAAAAAGATACAGTATCTCCTATTTTCCATTTACTTTAAATGACTTTCAATAGAAAAGGGGTACTTTTGTTGCCACGATAAGAAAAATGGTATTAAAAACTACAAAAAAAATTAATATCTCAAAAATAAATTAAGATACAGCTTTCAAGGAAATTGCATTTAAAATAGCATTTTTTTCCTTATACGACGGTGTCAAAATTTAAAATGTGCGATGTTTAGAAATTTAAAAATTTGCAGTACAGAAAATTGCAAGACCAAAATTTTCAAATTTCAAAGTGCTGCCATTTGCAAAATGACGTATGCGTTACGCACAGATATGTTTGTCTTTTATAATATAGATAGGGTAGATTTCTAAAACCAAAATTTTGTAGTTTAGCAGGCAATTGTGAATATTTATGGTAAAAAAAAATAATAAAAATTGTTTGTTAAAAAAAAGAAAAAAAAATTGTTGTCATTAAATTATTTGTTAATAATCATTTATTTAAATGCTTAACTGTGTAATTTATCTTTAAGAATTAGCAATATAAATTTCTCTTAAGTATGGATTATTATTAATTTTTACTTTCTTCTATCTTTACAAGAAGAAAGTATTGGTTTCGTGAAAATTTTCGAATTCCAGTTTTCGACGGATTTACACGTTTTAGGGGTCAGAGATTCCGAAAAACATGTTTTTACAAAATGTCTGTCTGTGAGTCTGTCTGTCCGTCTGTCTGTCTGTCTGTGACACAAATTTTGTGGGCGCTCTATCTCAAGAACTAATGCACGGAATTTAATAAAAAATGATATTCAGTTAGACCCTGATATAAATTGGTGCTGATTAGTTTTTGGTGTAAATCGCTCAACAGGTGGCGCTGCTATGCAGCATTTTTCACGATTTCTGCAATAGCTCAATCTCCAGAACTAATAAGCGGATTTTCATCAAACATCAGATTCTGTTAGTCCTTGACATGAATTGAGGTTTTATGCATTTTGGTGTAAATCGCTCAATAGGTGGCGCTGTTGTGCAGCATTTTCCACGATTTCTCAAATAGCTCAATCTTCAGAACTAATGCATGGATTTTCATCAAACTTCAGATTCAGTTAGTCCTTGACATGAATTGAAGTTTTATGTATTTTGGTGTAAATCGCTCAATAGGTGGCGCTGCTGTGCAGCATTTTTCACGATTTCTGCAATAGTTCAATCTCCAGAACTAATGCACGGATTTTAATCAAACTTCAGATTCTGTTAGTCCTTGACATGAATTGAAGTTTTATGCATTTTGGTGTAAATCGCTCAATAGGTGGCGCTGTTGTGCAGCATTTTCCACGATTTCTCAAATAGCTCAATCTCCAGAACTAATGCACGGATTTTCATCAAACTTCAGATTCAGTTAGTCCTTGACATGAATTGAAGTTTTATGCATTTTGGTGTAAATCGCTCAATAGGTGGCGCTGCTGTGCAGCATTTTTCACGATTTCTGCAATAGTTCAATCTCCAGAACTAATGCACGGATTTTAATCAAACTTCAGATTCTGTTAGTCCTTGACATGAATTGAAGTTTTATACATTTTGGTGCAAATCGCTCAACAGGTGGCGCTGCTATGCTGTATTTTTACTTTCTTCTATCTTTACAAGAAGAAAGTATTGGTTTCATGAAAATTTTCGATTTCCAGTTTTTGACGGATTTACACGTTTTATGGGTCAAAGGTTCCAAAAAACATGTTTTCACAAAATGTCTGTCTGTCTGTCTGTCTGTATGTGACACAAATTTTGTGGGCGCTCTATCTCAAGAACTAATGCACGGAATTTAATAAAAATTTATATTCAGGTAGTCCCTAATATAGATTGTTGCTGATTAGTTTTTGGTGTAAATCGTTCTGCAGGTGGCGCTGCTATGTAGAATTTTGAAGAATTTTCGCAAAAGCTCCATCTGAAGAACTAATGCACGGATTTTTATAAAACTTCAGATTCCGTTAGTCCTTGACATGAATGGATGATGTTTACGTTTTGGTGTAAATCGCCCAACAGGTGGCGCTGCTATGCTGCATTTTGCAGGATTTACACTATTTTCGCAGTAGCTCTATCTCAAGAACTAATGCACACATTTTCATCAAACTTCGGATTTAGTTAGTCCTTCATATGAAATGATCCTGGCTACGTGTTGGTGTAAATCGCCCAATAGGTGGCGCTGCTGTGCTGCATTTTGAACTATTTTCTCAATAGCTCTATCTCAAGAACTAATGCACGAATTTTCATGAAACTTCAGATTTAAGTATAACTTGATTAATATTGCTGCTGATTATGTGTTGTTGCAAATCGCTCAACAGGTGGCGCTTCTATGCTGCATTTGTCATGATTTGCGCGATACCTCTATCTCAAGAACTAATGCACGAATTTTCCTCAAACTTCATATTCAGTTAGACGTTGACATAAGTTGGTGATAATTAAGTTCTGGTGTAAATAACCCAACAGGTGGCGCTGCTATGCTGCATTTTGCTGGATTTACATGATTTCAGTGACGATCATACCTCGAGAACTAATGCACGGAATTTCATATTTTTAGAATCCTCATGATGAACACAGATTGCCATTTAATTTGGCACTGAGATAGTGAATTTTGAAGTATTGACATGTATGAGATAGAAGAAAGTTTTGTGATGGCCACAACATACTAGTTTTTAAATAAATAGATGTAGCCTGTAATCTGTATAATGCTCTGGAATAAGCTGTGCCGATTGGTAGTTTTACATTTCCTTGAAAAAATAAATGCATTAGTGTTTCATAGTATTCACTTTGAAAAATTCCGTTAAATTCAATTCTCTTACATTGCAAATGAAGCACATTAGCAGTAAAAGTAAGCAAGTTTTTGGCATTTTATTGTACATTTTTCTCTTTAATTGTGGCGGAAGCCTTACAACTTTCGTAATTTGTATATTTCATTCTACGATTTTGGACTTTAGCAATATTTAAGTTTAAAATAAAAATAAATTCCTCTTTAAATATGCTTTTTAAAACTGAAATATGAAAATACCCAGTTTTTGGCTATTTACCCAAGGCTTGGGTAAATACCCCAAAAATATTTACTTACCCACTGGGTATTTACCCTTCCCACATCACTGGTCATGACTGTCTCAAGATGTGAGTGCAAATTATAAAGCAAGCAATGCATATATGATTAAACTTTGAAGACGCTTTGCACGTGTTCATTAAAAGCTGCATACTTAATCAGTAATAGAAAATTTTTAGTCTGAAACCGCAGAAGTGTTTCGAATACTTAATTTTGAGAAAATTCTAGTATAACAGGTGATCATTTACAAAAATCATTATAAAAAATAAATAGAGGTATATACACCTAAAACATTTTTTAATTAGATGAAATTCGTATAATTAGAAAATCATTTTGTTTCATTGATGAATTAAGTACATTTTATTCTATATGAAAATAAAACTTTTGGCCAGGGGTACAAAGAGCCAACTTGGGCCACGTGCAGAATTAATTAATAATTATGTATATTTATGTATGCATTAATTACTTAAAAAATTGGACGTTTTCGTTTTCGACAAAAAGTAGGAAGATTGCCTAAATTCGGTTTCTTTTATGATCTTAAACAGCTGTTTCGGTCGATCTTTAATCTTAAGGTAACAGCGGAGTTTCAAAATTATTTTTTATTATTTAAGTTATTTCAACAAGAGATTCTTAAAAAAAGAATTTTTCAACATTTCTCATTGATTTGAGCTATTCGTTTTCGGCCGAAAATAGGAAAATTACCGAAATTCGATTTCGGTAGATCCTTAATTCTATAATACGACATTTTGCTCATTTTTATTTTTTTTTTTAAATTTACACCCTTAAAAAATTAATTAAAGGTAGGATCTCGTTTTTTTCTCTTGCCGAAAGTTCTATGTTCTCGTTAAAATCGCTCAGACTAATCCGTTTAACCTTTAACTGATGTGACTAAAATTTGTCGCACAACTGACGTGATCCCAGTCTCACAGACTCCTCGAATAAAATTAATAAAAAAAAAGAATTTACTTATATTCTGTCCTAACAAGATCGTTGCATTTCTCTTGAGAACATGTGAATTAAATTGCATAAGAAAAATATTTTATTCATATTATTTAACTTCAGTACAGAAAAAATTACTTAAAAAAAAATAAATAAATAAGTGGTAGTTTGTTATTTTTGCTAATTAAATGTAAAAATTAATCCTGTACAAGAATTTTTACAAATTATCGTTGCAACAAAGTATGAAAATTGAAATACAGTGTTTATTTAAAAAAAAATAATATTTACCCTACGAATATGCAAGAGTCAAAGTACATCATTACTGCAGTCAATGCATATTTTTCGTGTGCATTCGATAAATACTGGCTTTTGGCATGAAAGACACTTATAAGATGTTTTTCTCTAAACTATTCTTTCCGTAACAAAAATTATGTTGAACTCCATCAGAAATATTTACATTTTCACCGTCGGAAAGTTCAGAATTCGTATCGTGATTCTCTTTCATCAGTAAAATCTGCATCGTCAGAACTTTCAATATCGGAATATTCTTGATCTGACCAGTTGTTCATAATATCTTCTATTTCCTTCTGGCTGAGGAAAGTAGAACGTTTTCGAGGTTGCTACGACATTATATCACAAAAAAAAAAAAAAAAAAACTAAAGAAATGAAAAAAAAAAAAAAAAAAAAAAAAAAAACAAGTAATGATGAGTATTGTACTACAGTTTCAAATAATCACACAATTGATGTGATGCGGTCTGACAGACCCCAACATAACGAATAACGCATTTAAAATCAACTCACAGAATTCTTGCTTTGTGTGTGATCTTGGCAAACTGCTAGAAGAAGGTACTGTTACGAGCAAATAATATTCGCACTTTTAAGGAGGGGTGGAAGTGTGTACAGCTGGAAGTCACAGGGTCTGTGAGACCATGTCACATCAGTTAAAGGTTAACCCTTTCAGGGGAGGTGGTATGCTTATGAAACCACTTAATTTTAAATCCCAAATGCCACAATGGTACCAGCATTTTAGTAAAAAAAAATTTGCTTTATTATGTATGCGAAATATGGCTTTTTTTTATTTCCAAATAAATTTGCTATTCATTCATTTCAACATTTTATGAATGGAATTGCTTTTCCCCTGAAAGGGTTAAGGGAAGGCATAGTGTTCTTACATGCTATTAAGGGAGATAAGATTGTTGCAAAATCACATGAAAAACAGCTGATATTGAAGTACCTTTTTCTTGGAAACTACTGAAGCAATTTATATATATATCCTTTTGTTATTGTAGTTAGATATATTTCGATAGTTTTGGTTTCTTGGAAAATCAATTAATTTTAAATAACATTAATCTAAAAAAAAAAAAAAATTTTTTTTTTTGTTTGCAAACTAGTGTAACCATTGCTTTTTTTATTTCATGTTGACTGATCAATTTATAGTTTAAATACTGCTGAAACCTCTAAAAAAAATACATATTGAAATCCTTCCAGTAATTCTCCCTCCCCCCTCCCCACCCAATAAAAAAAGGTACTTTATTACTATCTGTGATTTTGCAATTGTAGTTACTAACCCCTGCCCTCCCCTTCTCCCAAACACCTGAAGATTTCATAATAAAAACCAAGGTTATCCATCAAAGTAAGAAAAAATGCCAACATTGTGTTATGGTAAACTGAATTTTTCCGCACTTTATGTTATCTTGCTGTAAAAAAAATTTTATAGGAAGAGATATGGAATATTTTTAGTTGTCTAATAATACATCCAGGCTTTTTCAAATAAAATAATTTCTGCAACGCCAAATAGTTACTATTAACATTAAGTGAGCATTCTTTACTGAATTGCAATCAATTACTTAAAATCTATCATTAACTCATTAAAATTTCGAATGTCGGCGTTTTTTGAAAACATGTTTTCATTAATTTATACATTTTCATTAACAAAATGAAATTTCTGATACAAATAAATATCACAGTATGATTCCTTAATAAATTTTATATAGGAATCATGAGTTATATTTTATTAATTACATTGCCTACAAAGTTATATGCAGTTGAAGTTACGGAATCCCAAATTATACTAGTGTGGAGTGCGCAGATGCTGAAGTGGAGTATGGAGTCCATGGATTCAACACAAGTAATTCAATGTGTTAATTTTCCAAACTGAGTTTAACTGAGCATATGATTATAAAACCTGCGGAACCAACAAGCTTATAATAATACTTAAACTAAAATCAAACAGCTTTTTTATTACAACCATAATTTTTAGATTTATAAATATATTTAAAATTCCAAGATTAATTGTGGTAAGACTTTAAGTAGATATCAAGCATATGAATAAAATAAAAAGTATATAAAGAAATGGAGATACTTCTTTATTAATCAACCAGTTACTTCATATTATAACAAATTACAAAATTTTCTAAGAATAAATATTATTTATAACACAACGTTCAACTATTCCATTGTACACAGAATTATATATATATATATATATATATATATATATATATATATATATAAAATACAAATAATATCATTAATTAAAAAGAAAAGTAATACAAACAATGTATCAAAATTAAACAACACATGTAAAATTAAATTTGAAATAACAAGTTTGAAAGTAGCATATAACAGTTGAACTTTTCAAAAATAAAAACGTATACCATTTCCATTTTACCAGTGGACCCATGGGAAGAATTCATAGCTGCTCCTCCCTCCTCTGTTATTCTCTTCCACTCCCTCCATTATCCCCAATTTTTAATTTAAGTGAAATTTCAAAAGAACAAAGTGTTTTAATGAAAAATCAGTGTGCATTGTCAGATGTGGAGAAAAAAATCCTATCCAATGATACCTCATTCATTATTGTACACAACATATTAGTTAAATTCAAGTATGCAATGTCTGATGTGGGAAAAAAATCCTATCCAATACCTCATTCATTACTGTACACAACATATTAGTTAAATTCAAGTATGCAATGTCTGATGTGGGAAAAAAGTCCTATCCAATGATACCTCATTCATCATCGTATGCTACATTTTAGATGAGGAAAAGGGATGTTATGTTGGCAACAGAAATAATATTATATGATACATAAAATGAAATACACACAAAAGAAGATGTAGAAAGACCCTTTAAAATCCAAACATGCATTGAAAAAGTATTACTTTGATGAAATATTAAAAAAACTAATAATAACTAAAAAATAGCTCTAAAGAGGATGTTTTAATATTCTTCAAGATTGAAAAAAAAAATATAATCAATGATTCAATAATTAATAAAGTAAAAATAAATAAATAAAATACACAAAACCAACCTAATAGTATAATTTCTTATGTATAATGTATCTCTGCATTACAATAAAATACAATACACTTAAGAAATAACTAATTTTTAAATAGTTTTTTTTTTTTTGGGGGGGGGAGGGGGGCAGGGAAAGTCATGCTTTAGAACAAGAAACTTTAAAATATTGAGTCACTTTCTGTATTTTTGACACATGTAAGTAATGAACATCAAAATACATCATCATTTCAAGAAAATATAAGCTCATGCTAAAAGTTTTCAAACATTTATGGATATATACAATTAACCCCTTGACCTTCAGGCTTAATTTCACCAGTGAAGGGCTATATACCAGGCTATGTGGAGTAAAATGTTTCTGTCATAAAACTCACTTTCAACCAGTGCCCTGTTATATCAGTTGCATATCACAGATCAATCTGGTTTAAATATGCAACCATTAATGTGTAGTGAACGACATGCGGGGTGTACGTCATGGTCATTCATTACTGAAATGAGAGGATGTACGCAGCATACGTCCTGGTGGTCAAAGGGTTAACGATTCAGTTTCAAAATCCTTATGATCATTAAAATAACCAGAGGATTCATCTTGGGTTACAGAACATAGCTGAAAATCATTTTTAATTGAAAACTCTGACAGATTTTTTACAATATCTCTATAATAATAGCCTAAGTTATGTAACTGTCATCAACAGTTCCGGGCTGGCCGCTTCGATTTTTATATGCTAGGTGGTCATTTTGGCACTTCAATGTTGACCGGGTGCGAATGGTAAATTGCCAAATATTGTTCCATAACCATCATTTCATCTATATTATGATAGTTCAAGTCATGCGACTGCCATAAAAAATTACTGTCTAGCCCTTTCACTTTTCATATGCAAGGCGACCATTTTTAATCAAAATTATTTTTCTTGAACAAAACCACATAAAATCACCATGATCGCAAAGTACTTTTGGTACTTTTATTAGCCGGGAGCAAATCTCGGCAATCACATTTTTTAACTTGCCAGTTATCCTTTTTATTTTTCGCATGGTAAATTAAAATAAAGCTTTCATATTGAAATTAAATATCATGGTTTGTGATTTTTTTGTAAAAGAAATAAGTGAAAGTTATAAATTTTAAATGTTTATGTTTTAAGTTAAAGTTACGTATTTTAAATAAAATGGGTGAAAGGATCATATTTTAAATTAAATTAATGAAATACCAAAAAATTCGACAGGAACAATATTTGGCAATTTATTACCTGCACCTGGCTAACATAAAAGAACAGAGTTGAAGATTTCTCTATCAGAATCTTCTGATTTTGCAAAGAATTGAGCAAGCAAATTGAATTATGAATAAAAGTAACATAATATAATGGTTAGCATATACATTTAAGGGAGACCAAACGGTCTCCAATGGCGACTAGTATGTTATATCTTTATTGCTCACTAACAACTGCAAAAATCATTTTTATTCGAAAAATATTAATCATGTATTCAAATAAAATTTTGAAATTTATTAAAAACAGTACTTTTGTATTAGCTGCATGCCAGTAGTTAATAGGCAAAGAAATTGTAAAAAATTTCACTATTTATAGCATTTTTTTTTTTTTTAATTCTCAGTATTTAAGTACATAGTTTGATTACATATATGTTAATTATTTGTTTTATTTATATTATTTTATTTATTTATTGATGAAGTTTTAATTCCACTATAGATTAAAACCTACAATTTTGTAATTAGGGTGCTTATTGTCTATTATCCATACAACAACTTTTTAAATTTGCTTACATTTAACACAGAAACTATCATTTGTTCTTTATTTAAACAAAAATGTATGAATTTCTGTTCAGAAAATCATAAAAGTATGTCGCTTTTAAATAGTGCCACTTTTTTTTATCATAAACATTTTTGCTAGTAATATTTAAACATTTTATTTTCCTTTAAATTCAATTTTTTAAAAATTATAGTGAAAATCGCAGTCAACTTCCTACTAACATTTTACGGTATTTTTTGTATATATACATACATAAATATATACATATACAGTCGAGTCGCTCTATAACGAAACTCCATACATCGAATTTCTCTATATAACAAATTTTTATTAGGAATGGTCCCTCTTTCCCATGATCTCATTAAAAACAGTCTCCATATAGCAAAATATCTATCTCCATATGACGATTTTTTTCATAAAATGTTCTTTATTTATTAAGTTAAAAAAAAAGGCTCCAAATCACATTCCATCAATGATTCCTGATTTATGGTTCAGTGCTGAGTTTTTTATCTTACTTTTCTACCTTTAATCTCTTTGTTCTTTATGTCCAACAAATTCATCTCCCCCCCTCCCACACACTTTCCATCATCCTTCTTAAAACAGTGTCGATTGGATTGTTACACATATAAGAGCGGGATCAGAGAGGTAATTGAAGTTTAAGGGAAATAAGATCGAAGATCATTCAGAAGGTTAAATTAGAAAAATAAACTCTCTTTTAATCAAGCACAACAAGCGTATATTCGTAATATTCACTGCCAGAAAGCTCCCGAGATCAACTGGCATGACACGCAACGTGATGTGCTCCACAAAAAAAGCAGACGGGAAAGAAGGCACAAGCACGCTAGTGGTCGAATGAAAAATTCTCCCTCGACAGCTGCAGCCTCAAGAGCAGATCACTGTCACCATTTAGAACACGTTTTTATCTACCAAACTAAAGCTCTCAACCTTTACAGTTGGAGTAGATGTTTATTGTTTCTGGCTTTCTTTAGTGTGAAAGATTCACAAAACTTAATCTGTTTGAGTGCAATTTTTTACTGCTTCTGCAAAAAATGTCTCCTAGGAACTGCATAACTCTCTGTCATAAAGTGAAGATTTTGAAAAAAAATCGACAAGGGGGGAAAAAAAAAAGATGTGGCAAAAAAGTTTGGGATTCCGGCAAGCATTCTGTCAACAATCATAAAAAATAGAGTGTTAATCACCGAGCAGAATTCGGATCTGGATTCTACACGGAAAGAAAGAGGACGTGCTAATACAAGGACGTAGATGAAGAAATGTTTAAGTGGATTAAATGGATAAGGAATCTACCATTTTCGGGACCAATGATTTTAGAAAAGGCTCTAGAGAATATGCTTCATCTTTTGGGCACTCTGACTTCCAAGTCAGCATTGGTTGGCTAGAAAAGTTTTAGAAGAGACATGGGTTATTCCAGAAAACTATCTGCGGTGAAAGTGCAGATGCTCTGGTGACAGCATGTGAGAACTGGAGTTTTAAAGTAGCAAAAATTCTAAAAGAATTTGCTCCTGAGAACATTTTCAATGCTAACGAAACAGGTCTCTTTTACAAGTGTCAAAACTCTGGCACTTAAAGAAAATAAGTGTTTTGGCAGCAAGCAAAGGATTACTATTCTGTGTGCTAACATGACAGGATTATTTAAGAAAAATTAAAGATGCTAGTGATTGGGAAAATTAAATCTCCTCGGTGTTTTAAAGACGTGAAATCCTTAGAAGGGGACTATGATTTTAATAAAAAGTCCTTGATGACCACTGAAATTTTTGACAAATGGTTAAAAGCACTTGACAATCAAATGAGAAAACAATGCCGAAAGAATGCTTTGTTTATTGATAATTGTCCAGCTCACTCACAAAACTGGAGAAAAACTGCAAAATGTTGAAGTTATTTTCTTACCACCCAATTGCACATCAAAACTGCAGCCCACGGTCTTGGGAATGATAAAAAATCTAAAGGTGCATTATCAGAAAAGAATTCTTAAAGAACTGATCATAGCTACTGAAAAAAATTATTCCACCCAAGACATCTTTAGTCTTAGAAAGTGTATTGTGGAACTTTATAAAGCTTGGAGATTTGATGTAATTGAAAAAACAATTTACAATTTCTTCAAAAAGGCCGGCTTTTCTAAACTGGAGAATAATGTGGATTCTGAGGATGAAGATGTGGCATTAGCAGTCTTAAAAGACAAATGGAAATTAATTGAGGAATGCGGAAATGCCGAAGAAAATGTTACTCTCTCTGAGTTTTTAGAAGTGGGTGACAATCTCACTATTGCACAATATCCTACTGATAGTGATATTTCAAGCAGCGTTATGCACAATGATGGTGAGAGTTACAATGAGCATGAAAACAAAAACTTACAACAAGAAAAAAAATCCTCACGCAGTGAAATGATGAATTCTTTTGGTCTCATAAGGAGAGGATTTCAAATGGGGGAAAATGTTCCCGATATAATTTTTCATTTACTAAAGTGTGAACATTTTTTCGAGAGTCTAACAATTTTGAAATCAAAACAGCAAAAAATTACAGATTTCTACATCTGAAATTAATTTAAGTTTTCCTTATTAATTTAATTTTATTATGCTTTCAAATAAATGTCTGTTCTCTCTTTTGAAACTGTTTAAATAATTAAGAAATGCTATATTAGGTTAATATTTATAGTTAAACATTTCAAATTCTTAATTAAACAACTCAAAAATAATTTTTGTTCAAAATTTACACATTAAATAGGAATTTTTACTCATTCTCTATATAACGAATTTCTCTATATAACGTTTTTTTTTTTTGCTGGAACAATGGATTTCGTATATAGAGACTTGATTGTATATGTATATATAACACTGGCGCCCGGCTAACCGAAAAGTACCCATTTTACTATGTCTGTAGTTTCTATCACTTTTGATAATTAAATTAACCAAGATGCTTTATTTGTTCAGTATGGCAGTAATAGAATAAAAATATATAAAACTACTTTAAAAAAATATTATTCTATAATACTATTTTTATTAAAATAACAAAAAATATATTTGTGATGCTAAAGTAAATAGTAGACAGTTTCCAAAAAAGGAATAAAGGACTAATGAGACTTCAATGATGTAATCTACATTAACTCTTTTAGTCCTAATGTGACTATACAACACAATAAAAATATGTCAATTGTACAAAAAAAAAAAAAAAAAAAAAAAAAAGCCATTAATTCCTTTCCAAAGTCCAAAGCCACTGAATAAAAAATCCATTAAATATACATATTTTTATCTCCCTTATTACAAATTTAAATGAGCAGGTTAATGTAATAAATTAAAATAAAGCATCAACCACAGAAGTAATAATCTTTAGTTTTTCCATCATTAAATAAAACTGAGTTATGTAAAAAAGAAAAAAATATATATAATTTGAGTAACATATTTATGATGGGTTATGTATCAGTTATGTATAAGTTATTTTAAAACTGTTAAAAGGAGTAAACAATTTATTTTTATTTGCTGCTCTCAATTAAATAGGGATAAAAAGGATAAGTATATAGATTTTGAAACTTAAAATATAGCATCTTTTTCTACTAAAATCACACCGGCAAGCTAAAAACCAATGAAAGAATTTTCTGCAAATTTCTCATTTTAATTTCAAGATTTTTTTATGATCCTTTTTGTACAAGATGTTTAAGGTAGAAGGCCAATGTGAAAGTTTTGTACTATTTTGATTTCTCTTGCAGTTTCATTTTGAAGACACTTTCAGTTTCAGAACTGGTGAGGATGCAAATGAGAAATTTGTACATAGACTTCCATTGATTTAAAATTAGCTTGTAAATGTTATGCTGTAAGTGTAAGCCTTTAAACTACAAAGTTTACCATCATCATTATCATTATTTCAGTATCAATTTAACAATAATTCAATGTCCTTAATAACCGTTAAGTTTGTTACTGTGGAAAATGACGTCAAAATATTGCACATACATAAAATAACAGAATATCAAAAAATGTAATAGCTTTGAAGGAGGCAATCAGCTACAAAAAATTATCTTTTATAACAGGAATTAAAATAAAATAACAGAAAAATTTTCAGCAGAAGAAAATGAATTTAAAACCCTTTTCTAATACACAAAAAATATTTGAAAGTACAACTTCTCTATAAAAAAAAATAATGAAGGCATATGCATACTATAAAAAGTTATTAGGAAACTGATACTGTTTACTGTTCCAAACTAAAACACAAACAAGCTATATGTTTCAAAACAAATAATATGTAAAATTGAGAGTTTTATAGTTGTAGTTTTGCTGTAAACCTTACTGATAGACTAATAAATCTATATTTTCTATGTAATTAAATCTAAAAACAACGTATTTTGAAACACAAATATTTCGTGTATAAAAAATGTATAATCACAGACTATCCATAGTTAACAGGCAGTTGCCAAGTCTCCAGATTTTTTAATACCAGTATTTTCATTTAGAAAATTTCACTTTATTTATCCAGAGAATTCCAAGGTCAAATAAAGGAAATTTTCTGTAAGGAAATACTGGTTTCAGGTATTGAAAAAACAGAGACTTGACAGCTTTGGGCATATATTTAGATGATACTAAACATTAAATTTAACTACCAGTAATTTTACAACATTTCATCAAACTTTTTGAAAAATTACTTAATACCAAAGTTACATCAATTTCGGTAGAAATTCTATAGACAATAATATGGATATGATTAAAAGTAAAAGATACAACAGGTTAAATACAACAAATAAACTAGAACATAAATAACTAAAAAATAAAGCATGTTAAAAAAAAATTAAGGAGATAATTTGTAAGAAGGATCAAGAAGTGGTAACATTCCAGCAATAGAGGATATTGCTCCAAGTAACCCCACAGTTCTAGGAGATACCGATAAATAACCTAATTGAGCAAGAGGTAAACACACATCACATCCATTCTTTACTGTATCAAAAGCCACATCTTTATGCATCTTCAAAAGGCCACAAAACTTCTGCAGCTTGGAGATAAGGGATTGACTTTTATACACTGTACCAAAGGGTACTTCCTCACTCACATTCAAGAAATTGTTGATGATTCTCGATATCTCATAAATATCTCGACTTAAATTCATCACTAAATAATAAAGCCATAACCTATAACTTAACCTTGACCATTTTGCAGTGTTAATATCAGCCAATCCTGCACGTCCAAGCCATACAACATGATCTGTAAACAAGTACATAGCCATACCAATCCTTGACAAAGTAACTGTATGACGAAGATTGGGATCAGTTAAATGTATACTTTTTAGAGCTGCATACAGTGTGTCAGTGCACCGTCCAAGTCTGTATACTAAGAAAAAGAAAGGAATATGAAAATTAACATATCTGAAACATATAACAACAGCTAAAATTGCAATCAATGACAGATAAAAACATATTTTTGAAAAACATTAAAATAGAATTTTTTTTAAATCTTTTTTGCGTACTATAAGACAAATTCCTAAAGTCTATAACGCAGCGTGAAATTTGGTAAATTTCTATACTTGCTTCTATAGTTTTTTTACTTAAAAATTGTACACACATTTAAAAATATAACCCATTAAAAATTCCCTTCTTAGCAATTATCTTCCATAGTCAAAACAATAGTCTAATTATATTTTGAAGCTCTGTATATGATGTATAGATTTGCATACATACTACATAGCATGTTAACATTTAGTTCAGTTAGAAAAATCATTTTTAGCAATTTTTGCCAATGGATGAAATGCATTCGAAGTTGATTGTACAGCTCTGTATATTATTTAAAAACTTTTAAACACACCACATATTAAACTAAAATTTAATTGAGGTAAAAAAAATGCATAACACAACTTAAAACACACTTCCAGCAATTAACAACCATAAATGTAAAGGTTTCTTGTTCTTTGCATAGCTCTGTATATGAATTTATATATATATATTCTACAAACTTCTATTAGTATATTAAATATAGTTCAGCTGGAAAAGGCATAACAGAATTAAAAACTATCCTTAAATAATCTCCTCCCACAGTCAGTAGATAATATTGACAAATTCCTTTGTGCAGTCCTGTATATGATCAACAGAATTTATACATAACACATAATTTGCAGAAATTCAACTAAACTTAATAACTCAAACAAAAGTTAAAAAGCACTTCCAACAATTATCGCTCATAGACCAAAATGTAACCTGTAACCAAATTCTTTTGTGAGTCCCTGTAAATGGATGATTAATGCACTGCACATCACAATTTTCAGCAAGAAACTTATGGCGCACTTCAGCAATGCATATTAATCACATGATGTTGGAAATAGTGTAACAACATTAAAATATACTGCACATGATTTTTCCCTGTAGAATTTTTTTGTCTGATCCTGTAAATGAATCATATTCTACAGAAAGTACATTTTAGTCGACTTCATAAATGTATATCAATTTTGTTATGTTTGAAATGGTGTAATATCATCAAAGTGCCCTTTAAATTATTTTTCCCTTTCATCCTAATGCAATGCAATACTTTTGATTGTCCCTATAAACAAACTACACAGATTTCACACTTCATTTTCCATATCGATCTTGCTATAGTAAACATCAATAACATATAAAAATTTCAGAGCAATCCGAGTATAGTTACGAGAGTCAGATCTCAGATCACAAATAGACAGACAGATAAACTGAAGTTATAAACATTTTTCAACTATATTGGAAAGTGTTAAAAAAGGTGAATGGAAAGAAATGGTTTCTAAACTAATTTACTGTTAAATGTATCTAACTTACTATTCTCCAAGATACAGTCGAGTTTCTATGGTATGAAATAAGAAATTTGTTCAAAATACTGACAATGACAATACAGGGTACTGCTAAAAGTAATACTATGGAAATATTCACAATTAAAATGTCCTATAGAAGGTGCAAGTGCTGTTGAAAAATTGTCTTTTTTAAATAGAAGGTGCTATTGAAATTATTATTTATTATATATTCATTTGAAAGTTTTAAAATTTAAATTCAAAAAAGTTTTTCCTTATCATTAAACATATCGGTCAGTACAGTCACATGAAAGATCAAATTTTACAAAAAATAATCACTGGAACAAGCTAGAAATATATGCAATGCTGCAGATCTTGAGATTGTGTCCAGACTGCAAAAAGTTTAAACTTTTGCACATTATGCATTGTATCCAATCACTAGAATCATGAACAGCAAACATATGACTTACACAATAGAAATTTGGGATCACACTAAAACATGCCCTATAGTTCCTGATTGAAGGTCTATCTAAGATCCCAAGTCTCTAAGAGACATTTTTAATCCTTTTTCCAGCACTAAAAGATATTATGCAACAGGAGGAAGCTGCCATTTATTCCATTTGATATGCTGTTTCAGGCTGCATAAAAATATTTTATTGTTGCAGTTTCACAGCCAGTTGGCATATTTTAGAAATTGTGGTATGGACATAATTAACTCCATTGTTGTAACTCGCATACGGGTCATTCCATGTCAAATCATCCAGCAATTTTACAAAATGTCACCCACCATCTCAGATTTTGACGAAACTTGGAACATGAAAACATACATATATAAGATGCTACCACATGAAATTTTAATTGAATCCAATTAAAATATTTCAAATTATAAGCATCTGAAGATGTGACACTTTTCTTTTTCTATGGACATTTTTAAAGTGTTGATTTTCTGTATGGTTCTACAAAAAACTTCATAACTCTTTACCAAATAATTAAAATGGTTAAATTTTTTGGCGGAACTTTCTTTATATTATTTATTTTATAAAGTAATACCAATTTTTATTTTATTTTTACAACAAATATATTTTTTAAATTTTTGAACTTTTGAATACCCATATAAAATTGACATTTCATATATGAATTTCACAAAAATTTTTTTAGATGTGCTACCCATTTTATTTTGCTAAATATTTTTTTGTGAGCTCTTTATTAGTCAATCTTTTCTCAATAAAAAAATTAAAGAGGTGTTTTTTGAAAAACTTGAGAAAAAAATTTTTCTTTGAGATTTTTTGAATATTCATATAAAATTGACACTTCATGTATGAATTTCAAAAGAAAAAATATTTTTAGATGTACCACCCATTTTATTTTGTTAAATATTTTTTATGAGCTATTTATTAGTCAATCTTTTCTCAAAAATAAAAAAATAATAAATAAATAAAGAGGCGTTTTTTGAAAAACTTGAGAAAAAAAATTTTCTTAGATTTTTTTTATATGCATGTATTTTGAAGACATATAAACATATAAAGAAATAATCTAGCATAAAGATGATCTGGAGACTGATAAACTTTATTAATATTCAATCAACTCGTAAATTCTGGATGCCCCCCCCCCCCTTACATTCCAAAGATTCATGAGATACATATTTAGATAGATTCTTCAATATCCTGTCAAAATAAACATAAGTGCCATATTTTTCTAACTAATGCTAGATTTAAATATTTATTTATTTTTTTTGGGGGGAAGGGGGGTGGCATCTTGACAGTTTTTGTCAAAATAGTTTTCAATTATTAATATATGATATTATAAAAGGATTGACTTTTAAAACTAACATCAAGTCTTTTAACTTCATAAACAGAAATAAAATTATTATAAATAAATTAAGTAGAATTAGTAGCAATTCAAGGTAAAAATAATGAAGTTATTAAAAAAGCAAATGAATAAAGGTTTATTTTGATAAATTTTGTGTATAATTTAACAATATGTTACATAAAATTCTAAGTTCTATATCCTGTAATAAAATCATACTTTTTTTTCTTTGTTACTGATATAATATATACATACAAAATTTACTTACATATATGAGACAGAAGTTTTTCAAGTTTTAACCAATTTCAAATATTAGATTTATTTCTGTGCCAGATTTGCACTTTTTTTATAATTGAATGGTTAAAGGTGTTTATGATAAATTTAAATGGAAATAGGAAATAGAAATTCAACATTATTTCACTAGATATTGCTTTTTATAAATGCTCCACTTACGATTGATTGTTTCAGTAGATTCTTTTGAAAGAGCCGTCCTGTTGCAGTAGTCAATTCAATGCTACATAATACATGGTTGAAGGGCACGTTGCAATAATCATTATTTGGCCAGCAAAATGAAGTGGAAGGTCCGTTGGGATGCATAAACTTTATATTTGCATCTTTTTCATCATAATCTATGCTCTGAATAATCTCAATATACCAGTGATTATTTAAGTTTTTATTACTTTATTTTTATTTCATTTTGAAGACTATAGGTGAAACAAAACTTATTTCCACATTTTTTAAAGAAGATGCAAAGCTTAGATTGTTTGAATGAATATAGCTTTATAAATCAGTTTATACTTACTGGTTGTTTTTGAGTTAGTATAATGGGAATTTTATTTGAATACATAGCGGAAGTTAATTTGGCATAGATGTCATATACGGCCCATATTGGCGCGATTTTTTTCCTATGCCAATTTGGCAAAAACATCAACAGCATAAACAACAACATCCGGGTTACCATATCAAGCAAAATAACGACACTTTGGCACCAGTTAAGTACCCGTTGCGTATATGACTTTGGCGGCAGAAAAAGATCGCGCCAATATAGGGCGTATATGACATCTGTGTCGTTAATTTTCAGGAACAGAAATATGAATTTTATACTTTAATTTATTTAAATAACATTAAAAAAGGTTTTTAGAAACAAAATTATAGTTTAATTATAATATTTGTTTATTATTATTACACGTATTTTTGAAGAATTTTGAACTTTAACAATACTTTAGATATATTCTGTAAAATTAACAAAAGATTTTTTTTCTCAAGAATTTCAAAAAACACCTTTCTAATTTTTTTATTATTAAATGGTTTCCTTTTAAACTATATATATAAAAAAAATCAGCCAAATCAAATGGGTAGCACATGTAAAAAAAAAATGAATTACATATTTTCATATTTTTCTTAAGTCCTTAGATAAAATATTTTTTAAAAACAATATTCGAGTTCTAAAAAGTTTTATAAACCATTCTTTTAATAAAATACATTATTAAGAATCTCTAAAAAAATATATAGCTAATTTTATTAATAATATTTAGAAAAATGAACATTTTTATCCAACATTACATGTTTAACGGAAGATCATTTTCTGCAAAAAATTGAGTGAGAGGGGTATTTTTAAATGCTTGTAACTCATGAAAAAATTATTATTTTAAACTGAAATTTCGTGTAACAGCATATCTTTAGACATTGTTTATGTGTTTAAAATTTCATAGAAATCTGTGATGGTGGGTGACATGGTCTGGATGAAGTGACATGGAATGACCCATACAGTTATAATTATATTTTTTTCTCAATGTATAATCAAAATTTAATCAGATTGGTAGATTTTCATTAGCTGGGCGCAAATCTTGCTAACAGAAGCTTTTATTTTTGTATGTGTAAATAATGCTTTAAATAATATAAAAAGTTGAAATAGAATGTTTTTGGTTTCTGATATTATTTCTTATAAAGACATTTATTTTATTTTAAATTAAATGAGAGAAATTTATGTATTTAATGTATGTATTTTAAATGAAAAGAGTGGAAAATTTGTATCTTAAATTAAATGAGCGCAATGTGATTGAAAGAATATTTGTCAATTTATTACCTTAATTATCAAGAAGGAGCTTGGTGAAATATAATAGAAGCGTAAAAAATAATAACATTAAATCACCAAAAATTTTAAATTTTAAGCATACTGGTTTCGGTAGCATATAGCATACCTTCCTCAGCACTGAGGAAGGTATGCTATATGCTACCGAAACCGGCATGCTTAAAATTAAAAATTTTTGGTGATTTAATGTTGTTATTTTTTACGCTTCTATAATTTATTACCTGCTCCCAGCTAATGAAAAAATAATGTGTATTAATAACAGTGTAATAACATGACTGCTCCTCAGTTCTAAAATATCATGGTGGACACATTAAGGGTCTGTACATATATAACGTTATAAATTTTTTGGTAATTTTGGACCCCCTCCCCCTTACGATATCATATATTATCATTCCATGAACACCCCCCCCCCCCCCCCAATGATATTGGTATCAATGTCTAAAAATTATTTGGATGTTTGCAGTGATATGCAGATATGGTTTTACATTTAGGGGAGAGTGAGCTGGAATGGGACAGTAGGTTTTTCTCTTTATGTATTCTTCTAATCATTTCATCGATCACACATTAGATGAAGCAATGGTACCCCAAGCTTCAGCTGAAAAAAGTAGCTGATCTGCATAAGCTTTCGATTGTATAAAGAAAAAGATTATTTCAAGAATCAAAAGTAAATTTGCTTCATATACTTTTTATGTTTTTTTGTTTTTAATAACTTGTTTATGCGTAGATGTAATAGTTTCCCCACATTATTCTGTATAGCATCCTTAATTTAAATTATGCTTAAAAGCAGCATTTTTGTTTATACAAGAAGTTTAACATAAAAGAAGGTAGAGGGAGGAATGGGACATGTCTGATTCTTTCTTTTTAATAAGATGAATGTAAATTGCTAATATGCAAATATTTTTCGAGAGTAGTATATTAATTATAACATATTCATTTACTTTAATATGTAAATAAATTAAACTGATAACTTTTTAATGTCATCTCTGACTGACAATCCTGAATTTTCCTTCCAGTGAGGAAGGTAATGGAATTTGATATTGTAGAACAGACATTATCAATCTATAATCTTTGTTAGACTGTATATATACCCAACACTAGACTATTTGTGCCTTATCATGCTTTGTTTTATAGCTGTCCCATACCTACCTGTTAGTGGGGAGGTATGGGACACATTTTGAAATTTACAATTTCCTTATTTATGAAATTGTTTCTG
Source organism: Maratus speciosus (assembly GCA_963932465.1). NCBI lineage: Eukaryota > Metazoa > Arthropoda > Arachnida > Araneae > Salticidae > Maratus > Maratus speciosus. The sequence continues at coordinate 117,882,475 of OZ010788.1, read as the reverse complement.
CAAATTATGTTTCTATATTGTTCAAGAACATTAGAAAGTGTTTCATTTTGTATTCTACATATCGAAATTTTTGTTTTTGTGTCAAACAAAGTTGATTTTCTTATTTTTGTAAAAAGTGTCCCATTCCTCCCACTCTCCCCTATTATTTGCATACTTTATTGATTCAAAGGAAAAAAAAATCAATAAAATTACAGTATATGTGAAATAACTTTACATAAAATAAACCTTAAAAGAAATAGCTACTATTTAAAGGTATTTAATAATAGGTTTTTGTTACAAGAACAGTTATGTCTACTTGTTACTTGCTCCTGCTCGGTGGTAGGGGGGAAGCAGGCAGAGCTTCTTATGAAAAAAAAAAAAACAAAAAAAAAAAAAACAGGTGGACCAACATTCTTTCTCTTTTCTTTACTAGTATACACAACAAGCATCATTTCAAACATATTTTGGACCTAGTTTCTGGAACAGCGGTTTGTATAGGCCTACACATATGACAGAAAGATAGGTATGCTAAAAGGTTGGAATATTCCATATTTTGGAATTAAATAATTTTATAATCATTTAATGATTTTAATAATAACTTTATATTTTCATAAAAAAAGATAACAAAATATTTTGATGTAAGAAACAAGTTAGAAATAAAAAGAGAAAATTTTGATTGGATAAAAAATGATAAGGATATCAAAAGACAAATTTCCCCTCCCCCTAGAGATATCTTACGATATCATGTGCCAGATCCGCCCCCTACCCCTAAAGTGATAATGTTATATACAGGGTTGCAAAAAAGCCGGCTAAAATTAAAAAAAGCCATGCCGGTGGCTTTCATTGGTTTTAACCGGCTTTTTTTGGCCAAAATTGGTTTTTATACAGTGAAGCATTTTAATTATTAAATGACACATTTTTATGTGTTTTTTAATTAGTTTTAAAGACATTTAATTGAGGTAGAAATCAATACAACCCAATCTTTCAATAATGAATACATTAATATTGGAATAAAAGGCCATAATGATTGCTTTATCTGGTTTACACTGACCTTAATACCCCCCCCCCCTTTTTTTTTCATTTTTACTTCTTTATATAATTAAAAAGGATAATGGTTGCTTAATTATGTATTTTATTAACTAATTTTACAGGATATTGATATACAAGTCTTATTTTATTTCTCATAAACATTTATTTAAAATCACACATAAAGTCATTTAATAAAACATCATTTCTCTCTATTAAAACAGTATTATGAATAAGATATGCATGAATACGCACTATTTTAAATAGCAACTAGCTTTTCAAAATTCTAATTCAACAAGTTTTATTTGGACAATTTTTTTTTCTTAATTGTTCTCTTTATTTTATGTACTAAAAGTTCCTTAAATGTTATATCCTTTTTAATTTCTCTTTCAACATTGTTCATTCTATGATTTTAATCTGTCTGTATGGACATATCTGGAATGAGTTACATAACAACTTAGTAGCAGAAAAAACTTTTTACATATATCATTTTTATAAGTTAGAATATCAATTGCTTATTACTGGGTGTTCTCAAGTATTATATAAGATAATTTCAGTTATTAAATACATATATGCTATTTAGTTTTAATCAATTTTAAAAGTAAATATCAGTATGTAAGAATGTTTCTATTTTGATGTGTGACATTGTCTTATTATAAAAGCGTAAACTCCTACTTGATAATTATTGTCTTATTCTTTCATATAATCTTTAAAATGTGTGGTATGTGTAGAGTTATAATAAAAAATTCCAAACCAATACTATAGAGTCTAATTTAATGTATTCTTCTGAATATTTATTTATAATTTTTTTTTTCTCACATAATGCCTTTACAGTTGCATTCTAGCAGTTATAAGGACACATTTATTTGACAAAATTTAATAGAAGTTTATAATTTTTTTCTAGAAAATATTTATAAGTGTATTAAAAATAAATTAATCCAAATTTTATATGAATTATCTATAAACCACTTTTTTGAAAAATAAAAGACGGTTTTTTTCAATTAAAGCCGGCTTTTTTTAAGTGGTTAAAACCAAAAAAAGCCGGCCGGCTTTCTTTGGCCTGGCTGAAAGCCGACAAGCCTGGTTATATATGCATAGCCCCTAACCCTAAGCATTTGCAGTTACAGAAGATTAATCTACCAAACTCAGAATGAATTAGTGGATTTTTAGTAAAACTGAATGAATCCACATTAATGAAGAAATATTCATAATCGATATAATTTTTGCACCAAAAAATACTTATACTATATCGAATTTTGTAATCAATTTTTCATTCACTTCCTCATGTGCAAGAATTATAAAAGTTATGTACATAGATGTATTTCTGATAGCAATACAACATTTTAATATTTTTAGAGGTAAAAAAATTAATTTTAAGGTATTTTTCCATTTAGCTAGGTGCAGATAATAAATTGACAAATATTCTTTCAATCACATTGCACTCATTTAATTTAAAATATAAAATTTTCACTCTTTTCATTTAAAATGCACACATTAAATATATAAACTTCACTCATTTAATTTAAAATAAAATAAAAGCCTTAATAAGAAATAATATCATAAACCAAAAACATTCTATTTCAACTTTTTATATTATTTAAAGCATTATTTCTAATTTACACATGCAAAAATAAAAGCTTCTATTAGCAAGATTTTCACCCAGCTAATGAAAAACTACCAGTCTTATTAAATTTTGACTACACATTGAGAAAAAAATATAGTTATAACTGTATATAACATATAAGTTACAACAATGAGGTTAATTATGCCCAAATCACACTTTCAAAAATATGCCAACTGGCTGTGAAACTGTAACGATATTTTAAACACCAAATAAGTGAAAAATAAAATAAAAAATAAAGCACCTAATACTTTTTCAAAAATACATATGCTTTTACTTATGGCTGAATATAAACTACAGTAGAACCTTGATAATCCAAAGCAATTGGGACTGTCCCTCTTTCGGAAAATCAAAAATTTTGGATAATCGAGAATGCTTTAATTTTTTGATTAAAGAGAAATATATGCAATATTTCTTATTATGGTAACAAGTGCTTAATAAAAATAAAGCAATAGCAAAATAGAAACAAGAGAAAATTACCTGAATTTTAATTTCAAAATTAAGTTCCTTTTACATATATCGCAAGAGTTTGAAAGAATGTTTTTTCTTTTTGTCACAGTTTCGATTGCCTTTGCTATGAAGCCCTATCATGGAGTTTTTTAATATTATTAGTTCACCAGTATCACAGTCTTTCTGCTGCTCCAACCATGCCAAACCTTTTGAAAAACATTCATAACCTTCAGAATTGCTGAATTATTCGTTTTCTTTGTTCCACTCCTCAGCTTACGGGAGCTCGAGTTAAATGCAAAGGAACTCTAAGAAAGGGGATCGAAAATACTTACATGTACTGGTAGTTGGAAAGGACCGCTTGCACACAAGGAAATGATAGTTTTTTAAAAAAAGCTTTCAAAATGGATTTTGCACACAAGAAATGTGATAGTTAAAAAAAAAAAAAAGTGTAAAAAATGGATTTTGGTTAACCGAGAGTTTTGATTAAAAGAGTTTCAGATGAAAGAGGTTCTATTCTACATTAACCTTTAAGTAAATATGATAAATAAAAATCTCAAAATATCACCAGGCATTTAAACAAGTTCATAAGACTATGAAAATTAAACCATAAAACAAATCATACAATTTATAATGGGTTACTATTTTTCTCTAATTGCAGTAGACATTGTTGGGTCACAGATGAATTTTGTTTTGTTGCAGATGGACACAGAAAAATCTGCTAATGGATATCATTGCTTAATTTTACATTTTAATTCAGCTATAATATATAAAGTGTAGTTTTCTTTATTGCCAGTTTCTATGTACCAAAGCAAAAAGGTCTTGTGATGCTGCGTGCCTGGAAATAAAGGAGGAAAATACAGTTTTTTAAATTTAAGTTTGATTTCTCTAGCCTAAAACATGCCAAAAACTGAGAAAAGTCCCATATCCCATGCTGGAAGACTTGGTGAGTTTTTTGTGATAAATATTTTGATGTGGTTGTTGCAATCTTCAGCCTCTGGGGTTGCTTTTTTAAGATTTTCACTATTTGAATTCCACTGATGGCTGTAATAACTTTGCTTTTTTTTTTGCTTTTTATCAGAAAAATTTATCAATTACCCTTATTACTATTTATTATTATTATATTTTTCTATGATTTAATGTTATACAAATTTTTTTTATTTTTTGCATTTTTTATAGATATTTTTTTTATTTTGCATATATTCTTTTAAATTGCAATGATACTCATGAATGAGGCTTATACTGTTTATCTCTGGCTTCAGAAATATTAAATAATAATAAAGATTTGTAACAAATTTCAAATGTATAATTTTTTATATTTTTATGTGGACCTCATCTCCATTTTAGGATTTTAAATGCTATTTGTATGAAATATATCTTTTCTGAGATTCCCACCAGTTATTTTTGGTAAGTGAGTTTCTTTCCTTTTATCAACTGTTTACAATCATTTTTAAAAAAAAAGGGGGGGGGGGAGTTCAGGACAGGCTGGCACCCCTAAGAATAAAATTATTGATCCCAAAAAGGCCTCTTAGGTTTGTTAAGCCTCTCGCTGTGCTCGTGATTTCCACAGGCAACTTAAAAGAAGCAAAATTTGCACAACCCACGATTTACATGGGTATGCATTTAACCAAGATTAATTTTCAGAATTTCACTTCTATATGATTATTCTTCAAATTCAGTTTTCTGACACTTTTTTTTAATTATCTAATTGTACATAAAAAAAAAAAAACTCTTTTACAAAATTTTTTTACAGATTTTAACTTTAACTCTAAAATATATGTAGATTAGAAATATGTAATAAATTAAATGTGCAATTTTTGAACCTATTTTGTTAAAAAAAAAAATTATGCAGCAAGAGGGTTAATGTATTTTCATTACTTGTTAAAATATCTAAAATGAGGATAAAATGTTATTTTTACATTGTACCTAACTTTTTAAAATGGTGTAAAAACACAGTTTAATAAATATATGTTTATGAATATTTAAAAACCATATTTTTCCACCACCTTGAAAAATTTTGTAAAATTCTAAAATGGTTTTTTGGGGGATGGATTATGGATTTTTTGCCAACCACGCTAAGCAGCACAGGATATTAAACTCTTCCCAAAAAATGTTTGGCATGTTAATAGAATCATGCTAACAGAAATTGGTGCACTGCTATAACAAATGTATTCGAAATAATTTTGTTAGATGTCCTCTTTTTGTACTTAATGAATACAGAATTTTAATTTGATCAACAATTAATTTCTAAGAATAAGTATTAAAATCTAAAATTTTATAATTTAAGTTGATATATTAAATCAGTAACAATGATTTAACTATATTATTATCAACAAAATTATCTTACTTACGTTTGCGAGCTGTACTAAGAGTATATTCTAAGTTTTTTATTTTATTGATGAGATCTTTATTTCCATTTTTCTTCTCGATATTGGCCCATATTATTCTGCTGCTATACTGAATTAACCTAAGAATATAAAATTGTAATATAAAAGATATGCTATGAAACAATCTGTTTAAATCAAACTGTGAAAATTTATCTTGGGCTAAACAATCAATAACATAAACACACACACACGCAAATATATCTAGAGTTAAGCAAAAGCTGATATTTTTATGTTAGCCATGCACAAGTGATAAATCGCCAAGTATTTTTCCCATTCCCATCTTTCGTTTCGAATTGCATTCATTTCCTTTAAAATATAAACTTTTCATTCATTTTAATTAAAATACATAACTTTCTTTTAAAATACATGTCTTTGACTCACTTAATTTAAAATACATACGTTTAAAATACGCGTCTTTTGCTCATTTAATTTAAAATACAAAATAACAAATAAAGAAATATTACCATAAACCAAGACATTTTATTTCAAAATGAAAGGATTAATCTAACTTACAAACGCAAAAAATTAAAGCTGCTATTGGCGAGCTTTGCGCCCGGCTAATATGAAAGTACCCCAAAGTTTATACAACTAGTATAACAAATTATTAAAAATTTTAAAATATTCTGACAAATTGTAACGGAAGATATAAAATCATTATTTTTTATATCGCACAAAAGAATCCCTTTTTTTTAAAGAAAAATATATGAAAACAAGTTACTGAAATTCACACGTAAAGAGTGTATTCTTTCTTAAATAAATATACGGACCGGAAAAGTTTATCGCGTCCTGAACTTTGATTGTTGAATTTTACAAGCGTTTCCATAATATCAGATGACATGGTTGCAAATCAAATTTTTGTTTTAACACACTCGTGCTCTGACTAGAGAATTACATATCAATCCACACAAATAAACATTGGAAGAAACAAAACAAAAACAAAAAAGAGTAAAAGAAACAATACGCCTACATCATCGAAAAGTGACATTTTATAATCGATTATATCGAATTTTAGCTAGGTAAATGTATAATTGTGAAAAATATATACAAGAAAATTTTATTTTATTTATATATTACGAAAATATAATGAACACTTTTGCTGAATATTTATACGACGAGTAAATATTACTGAGATTTTTAGTTTCCTAAAAAATTAATACATTATTCTGAGATGTGTGGCAATTTATTGATGACTGTTTAAATGGAAGCTGGGAGGATACGATACGATACCTGTTGGGTGTCAGGTCGTCTTCCTAATCGTAGGGATCTAAATAAACTATGAATGTAATCTATTTTCCGAGAGAAATCACCCCTATCTAATAAAGTAAAGTTTTATCATTCGCTCTTTATTCTTTGTTTAGTTTTAGTAAATTTTGCATGCCGTCATTTACATTGCGAATATTTTATAAGTCTACTAATTTTAAATACCTATACACAAAATGAACTTCAAATTTTGTTAATAAGTATTTATTTCATAGATTTTGCTAAGAAATTTAAATTTTCATTTAGGGATTGATATTTGTAACAAACAAATAGTATATTTTCTTTTAGAGGGAAACTTACCGGCAGGACTTACTACATTTGTTACTGTTTATTAAAAGAGTTTTCGAAGTTTAGTGTTTCATTTATTATTCATTATTTAGACGTGCAATTTTCAGTTGCACTTTATTTAAGTCTGGCGTTGTCCGTTTGTATATTTTACATATTAGAAGGATAGAAATGATGTTATCTCGTTTCTAATGAGCTGTTAATCATTACTGCTAAAAGATTGTTTTCATTGCTTGATGATAAAATTAAAACAGCCACAGAGAAATCTTTATTGCTGTTTAAGCGACATATATGTACATATCTTATTTATTTTATATATCTGTTTCAGGTTTTAAAAATGTAGCCTAAAACTGAGAAAATTCCTTTTGAGCTCACAGCTATGTATGTGTTATGAATGCACTCATTTTTTTTGCAATGGGTGAAAATCTGCAATAAATATGGATACAATACTTTCTGAGTTCATAACACGCACATCAGCTGATCCTGGGCTTGCGAGAGATCTTTTAGAAGGCAAGTATGATTCTGTTCTAAATAATTTTAACAAATTTTATTGCATCTAGAATCTAAACTTTTTTATAGAGTTAATTTTGTGAAATGCACCCAGTAATTGTACTTAATCAGTAAAATGTGCATATACAGTTATGGTTGATCCTAAAATTATTATTTGCGAATGTGTTACAGAAATTTTTGTTAAAATTGCACAGAAATAAGATCTTACCTTTATTTAACAGCCTTGGTGAGAAAAAGAAATCTCCAAAAATGCTTTCTTGCAATTTATTCCTTTCTCTGTACACACAACCAATTTGTTCTTTATTTACTGTACTACGTTCTGGACTGTTTATCTTATATGCATACAGAAGCAATATGTAATAAATAAGAAATATATATATATAACTGTTAAGTAAGCTAGTTATAGCTACACAAACACCTTTATCTTCATAATTGCCAATATTGTATCTCCAGATGATTTATTTTTCCAATATATAGTTGCATATTACATTCATATCCATTTCCATATATGCTTTCAAAAGGTGATATGCCTCTCGCTTGGTAAAAAGCTATTTCATCTTTTTTTCTTCAATTGCAAAGAATAAATTTAAATCCCCAACATAAATGTATCAAGAATGATCATAGATTGCAACACAAGTCTTCATGTGATCGATATTTAGTTTCTGCATAAGGATAAACTGTATATGTTCAATTAACCCCTTTACTGACAAGCCTGTGTTAATACGTTCACTAAGCTCCAGGTTTCATTGCAATACATGCAATAATTAAAGTAATATAATTCTACTGATTCAATGTATTTTTAATACATTGAACAATGATTAATACTTCCAAGGATTGCATTCATATTCGTTATTAAGTTTTTTTATAAAATTTTGAAAGAATCATCTTTTTTTAGCATTTAAAACAAAATTCAGAGAAAACATTACAATTTTTGCCCTTTTCCAAGACTGTCAGAGGGTTAAATTTAAAAAAATAGTGCATACAAGCTCTAATGTTAAAAGAATTGGGGCTAAACAGTATTGTTATTTGAGATCAGCCTTGATACAACCAGAAATTCAAAAAATATATATATAGGGTAGATGTGCCAGTAATGGACACCCTTAAGGAATTTCTTTAAAAATTATTTTTTTATTAATAGTTATAATTATTATATTCCAGTTTTTTCAACATTATATTAATCTATCAACAATATTTAACCATTCTTATAGCCTCATTTTCCAATATGAATAGAAATTTAATTTTAAATAACAGAAATATATCAAAAGCCCAGTAATGGACACCCTCTGGCCCAGTAGTGGACACCCCATAAAAAGTAATAAATATAATTGGGTACTTTTCGGTTAGTCGGGCGCCAGTGTTTTATATAGAAATATATGTATACTAGCTGACCCGCCCGGCGTTGCCCGGGCCTTAATAATATTCTTAAATGAATCTGAAATTTTTATCGCAGGTGCGTACAGAGGGGAGTAGGGGGGGGGGGTGATTACCAAAGCCCGACTTCACAGGTTAAGTTTTTTCATTTTTATGTCTCATGCTCTTTTTATTCCAAATTAATTGATGAATTCAATTAAAATTTAATTATATTTTCAATAATTTTTTTATTTAAAATCTTTGGATGAAAAAGCAATTACAAATACAACATAAACTGTAATAATTGAAAAAAAAATAATAAAATTGTAAGCAAATATTACTATATATAATCGTTTAAAAAGTACCACCCAGAAAATTTATTTTCTAATAGAGTAAAGCCTATTTCTAATGGAATCCTGCAATAAACAAAAAAAAAAGTTCCAGCTTCCCTCTCTGCCCAAAAATGTTGTTATGCTTTGTTCAATTTAAATAACCTGCATAAAACGGAATTTATCACTGGTCGTTTCCGTCTAAGCGGGTTTTATTGTATCTTACTTCTGGTGGGCCCGTAATAATATTCTTAAATGAACCTGAAATTCGTATCGCAGATCCGTACAGAGGGGGTAAACAAAATTACTAAACGTCATGACAGCATTTTTAAATTTCTTGCAGCTAATTAATTCGCATTTCCAATATAGTGTTTTGCAGAAATTGCACGTTTTACTCAAAGTTCCACAGTTATGCCCCCCCCCCTCCCCCCCGGAACGTTTAAATCAATAATTTGGATTTCAGAAGCAACGCGTGCACTCTGCGGTTATTAAGCCTATTTTAGCGATCGCTTATGCTCTGTGTTTAACTTTATTTCCGATTCAATCTATTTCGATTTTCTGTTCTTAATTCGGCTTCTTCTTCACTTTCAAGCGTTCGCCGAAATCTTTTACAGGCATTTCAAATGATATTTTGAAGCTCTATAATTGCAGCAAAAGAGGGAGCTCTTTCCTCTACGGCGAAATGTAAATAAACCCGATCGCCCGAAATCCTGCCAAAGGACTTTTCACAATAACCAATGAGATACGTTTCTCGGGCGTTGCCATTAGACAATAACAAATAATCGTGATTTCTGTGCCACGTACGTTAGCGTAATATATATATAGATATTAGTGATGCAACGAATAGTGGTTTGGCCGAATATTCGGCCAAGCTACAGCCGAATATTCGGCCGCCGAATAATGAACTTATTTTTGCCTAAAAACAAAGTATAGTATGCACTATATGGACAATTCTTGTATATTTCACAATTAAAATGTATTGTTTTCTTTTAAAAAATTATTTATATACAAATTTTTAATTTTTTAAAGCATTATTTTACTCTAAAAAAATATTCGGCTATGTTCGGCCTAAAAATTGCCTCAATAATATAATTCAGCCCCCCCCCCCCCCCAAAAAAAAAAAAAAAAATTCTTAGCAAAAGTTCCTCATCAGGTACTGTCTAGTTACATTTTAATAGATATTATGTGTGTTGTTCTTGTTGATGCATTTTAAAATAATGACAAAATTTGAAAAGTACTAGGAAACATAAGTTTCAACTTTCAGATGAAAAAGGGAAAAAAAAAAAAAAATCTTAATATCTTAAGAAAACCACTGATAGAAAGGATGAAAGGAATATTCTCTAAAATGGTGGAAAGAAATCATTGTAGACTTTATAAAGCTCACAATTAACATTTTTTATCATTTATTATTGTCAGCAGATAGCATTAGAGTTCTTTATAGGTATAATTCAAAATATTATTGAAAGAAATATTTTTTTTATGTAACAAGGGATAAATGTTACTTCCCATTATGATAACAACAACAACAAAAAAAAAAAATTGAATTTGCTTGTACAGCTGTATTAAAACAATTTTGAATAGATTAATTTTAAATTTAACAGATTATGTTAGCTTACTAAAAGCAGATACTTTTTGTACTTACTGATACAACATAAAATTTTTTTAATATGATTCCTAAATTAACCTCTTATATAAAAATGGGTAGATAAAACCAATTCGGGGTATGAAAGTTAATGGAAAAAAAAGTGCTAGTTAATTTCAAATAAAATTTTCATTATACATGATGAATATAAATTGTCAAATTAAAAAGTTATACTGTGTAAATATAAAAACATTTATTACAGTATTATTCGGCCAAGGCCGAATAATGGATTTGATATTCGACCGGAGCCGGATATTCGGCAGACAGGCCGAATATTCGTTGCATCTCTAGTATATATACACGTATATACATATAAATGTATGTATACATATAAATGTATGTATATATACACATATATGTACATACACATATGTGTGTATATATACAACATATGCATGTATATATATACATAGGTATGTATGTATATATATATGTATATAAAACACTGGCGCCTGGCTAACCGAAAAGTACCTATAATTGTTTTTATGATTGTATTTAGAACCAGAATTTAATGAATACATACTAATGAAACAAAATAGTTATTTTCAAATAAATTTAACAATTAGGATACCAGTAATTAATAAAATATTTGTGATAATCTTTACTGTTTGCATCAATTGTAATTATCAGAAGATCGCTGTTTTAACTATTTTAGATAGATAGTTTAAAATACTAAATATCAGGCAATTACAGCTAACAAATTATTGAAACAGTGGGGGATTTAAAAGGTAATTAAAAAAAAAAGTTTTGGAATATTAGTGTTTAGTTTTGTCTCACTATTTTTAACAATTATTCTTCCAGAGACTACTTGATATATCATTTATAATAATTAATATTACAAATATGAAATAAATGATATTGTGAGTTGAATATTTTAAATACTAAATAAAATAATTTCAAAATAAATCTGTAAAACTGATGTTTGAAGCCACTGATCTGCAGATTTGCTAGTTTCATGAATATTACCTTTAACTTTCATTAATAACTTTTTTTTTTTTTTTTTTTTTTAAATAAGGAAACTTTTAAGACAGAAAATAGATTTTTAATAGCTTCTGTAACTTAATTGTTTTTATTTAAACGGAGAGGGATTAATCCCTATGAGCTCCTCTTTGACTGTGCTCTTAAGCAATATTTTCTGCTTCCTGGCTGGTTTGATTGCCAGATTATAAAATATGTGAGGTATATATGTACTACATTAAAATAATAATAAATAAAATAAAATATTGAAATTTTATTAATAACATAAAATAACTTAAAAGCAGCTATTCATTTGTTTTGGTGTTATTACATTTTGGTAAGTATAATTTAAAAATTTGATTATTTAGGTTTGCAGTTAACCCAAAGTATTTTATGCACTATAAACATTACTAAAATTGCATTTTTAGCAATGTCTACATGGGGTGTCCATTACTGGAAAATGACTAATTAACCATCCCAGTAATGGACACCCCCTCTTAAAACCTTAAAAATAAATGAAAGTTTGTAAATAACCATTAGTAGGCCTGGGCCTTAAATCGATTTAACTCTTAAATCGATTTAAAGCTTACATCGGAAATCCGATTTAACCATTGGTCTTAAATCGATTTAAGCTAAAATCGAAAATCGCGATTTAGCTAATGTCAAATCGCGATTTAGCCAATGTCTTAAATCGCGATTTAGCCATTATCTTAAATCGCGATTTAGCCATTGTCTTAAATCGCGATTTAGCCATTGGCTTTAAATCGATTTAAAACAAAATACTGATTCAGAGCTAACATCGGAAAATCGATTTATCTACTTTGATGTATCTACCACTTACATGCCAAGCTGGTGTTAAATCGATTTAGGAGGATCCGATTTAAGCAAACATCGCAAGCCTCAATGCTTTCAGATTTAAGACAAACAAGGCAAGCTGGTGTTAAATCGATTTAGGAAGATCCGATTTAAGCAAACATCGCAAGCCTCCATGCTTTCCGATTTAAGAAAAAGACGATTTAATGAAAACAAGGCAAGCTGGTGTTAAATCGATTTAGCAGGATCCAATTTAAGAAAAAGGCGATTTAAGAAAACGATGATTTAAGTAAGAATTGATATTTATTTATTTATTTTGTAAACAAGATTCAGAGTTTACGAGATTGGAATGTGTATTTTTCAGAAATTAAGAACTTATATAGTGGAAAGTTGAAAGGAAAAAGTAATGTTTAAATCTTAAAATCCAAATTCATCGAATTTCAATTTATATGCTAATGCAATCTTTTGATGATAAATTAAGTTTTCACATATTTGAGTAATATTGCAATATGTATTTTTTATTTTCCAATATTCTGTAATTAATTAAAATGTTTTAAAGTAGAATCCTGCATTGTTTCAAAAGATTGTTTTCCTGAAATTCATTCAGCATTTATATGATTCAAAATAATAATAATAAAGTTTTATATTTAAAATCCAAACTCATCGACTTGCAGTTTATACTTTTATGCATTCTTATGATGAAAAATTCATTTTTTACATGTTTTAGTAATATTTTAACATTTATTTTTTATTTTCTATTATTTTGTAATTAATGAAATTATTTTAAAGGTATAGTCATGCATTGTTTTGTGTATCACTATTTGGCCGTGATCCACATTAAATATTTTTCTTTTATTAATAATATTTTTTTCCTGAAATTGATTGAGTATTTATGGTTGGAAAAAAAAGAATAAAGTTTCATATTTAAAATCCAAATTCATCGAATTTCAGTTTTTGTTTTTATGCATTCTTTTAATGAAACATTCATTTTTCACATGTTTGGGTAATATTTTAATACATATTCTTTATTTTCTATTATTCTGTAATTAATTAAAATATTTTAAAATAGTCATGCATCAGATTTGACATCCGATTTCAATGCCAGTCACATGGATTGAGTATCTTGCTGAAATTGATTCACTATTTATATCCAAATTCATCCATTTTTAGTTTATATCTTTATGCATTATTTTCATGAAAAATTAATTTTCATATGTTTAGGTATTATGGGAATATTTTAGTTTTAATTTATTATTATTTTGTAATTAATTAAAATACTTTAATAAAGTTCTGTAATGAGTCAAGTAACTTTATTTTTACAGCAGAATGAGTGAGGGCTGGAGGAGGCATTCATTAGATTTTTCTGCAGACCTGCGATTTTTTGCTTTTTTGACATTTTGTTATCATTAAAAAGAGATATATTTTAAGATTATATTTTATTACTAATCTTAAAGGATGGCAACAACCACGAAAAAAATCAGCAATTTCAGTGATGTGCTCCAAGGGTCACACTTTCAATCCTTTTCCATCCGCTATATAAATGTCAGCATTTATGTTAAACAAATCTTATTTTAATCTAAAAGTTAAAAAGATATAAAATTGCACCTTATTTCTCATATCTCACCCCCCCCCCCTTTTTTTGTACTACTTTTCTCATCATGGTAAATGAATAGTTAAATTCATCATTGAAGTCTCTTAATATGCTTCTGTTTTACTTCAGTAACTTTTTAAATCTGTGTCTGTAAAAAAAAAAAAAAAGTATGTACGCTGTTAGCAATGAAGTGCTATTTGAGTGGGCTAGGGGAAGCCTCCCCCCCTTAAGGAATTTAGATTGTAGCATGCATAACAAGTCAGACAAAAAAAAAAAAAAAAATCATTTTCTTTTATATTACTTCTTATAGAATGAGTTTATAAAATGTATTACAATAGGTCACTAATTTTTAAAATGCAAAAAAAAAAACCTAGCGTTTTGGGACATTCAAAGCTTTTTTATGTGTAAAATATACCTCTTTTCAAAATTATTTGACAAATTAAAAGCTAAGTATACTAAATAATACAGGAGAGGGGGGGGGGGGGGCACGTAAAGATCGTATTTTGTTACTAAAACTTAAAAAATAGGCTTCCATATTCTAAAATGTAAAATCGGTGTTAAATCGCGATTTAGCACTAAATCGCGATGTTGGATGGATGATAAATCGATTTAAGAAATTTCTACATCGCCCAGTCCTAACCATTAGTATATAAAATTCAAAGTTTTCTACTGCTACTCAAACAAAAACATTCAAATTTTGCAAGAAAATAAATAATATATAAATTAATTAAACGAAGCCAGCTCTTAACCTCTTCATTAAGATTTTCACAGCAAAACTTTGAAACATTATTTTCTGCTTCCTGATTGGTTTGATTAAAAGTGTCAACAATAAGCCAGTTTTATAAAACATACAAGGGGAATTATAAAAAAAAAAAAAAAATAAAGCTAAATATTTATTAGTTATTTTTTTATGAACCAAAAACATCAAGGGGCACATAATACATTAATGGCACATCTACCCCATATATTTTCAGAGTTAGTAGTTTGTAAATAATTACAAGAAAATGTTTTTATTATTATGTGCCTGACAGTTATAAAGATATTTATTTATGAATTTGTTTTATAATTTATCTTAAATAGAGATAAATAACTTGTTATAGTATTACTACATAGATTATTTAATGAATATTATAAAATTGTATGAATGTGTTCTCTGTTGAAGAAAATATTTTACTCTATTGGAAAGTACTGTGGAAAAAACTTATATTAAAAAATTAGGTACTTTTCGGTTAGCCGGGTGCCAGTATTATGTATACATACATATGCATGTATGTATACATAAATTGTATATATACATATATATCCACATATATGTATGTGTATACATATGTATACATAAATTGTATGTATATATATATCCACATATATGTATGTGTATACATATGTATATATAAATGTATATAGACATATACATGTATACATAACACTGGCACCCGGCTAACCGAAAATTATATAATATGAATAGATATCTTCAGGTACTGAGGAAGGTAATTATGAGATGGATCAATTTCTTGATTCATAATTTGAGTATAAAGGATAAAGGGTTAAGCAACTTTTCTGGGATCAATTCTTTCTATATTCATCAAACTCTACCTATAGGAAAAAAGATCTCAGAGCAGTTAGAGGTCTGCATGGGCCGGAATGCCCAGACCCGGCTCGACCCATAGAAAAGAAATTCGGCCCGGCCCGATACAAAAATTAAAAGTTCGGCCCGGCCCGTAGAAAAAATTATATTGGTCCGGCTCGGCAAGAAATTTAAAAGTTCGGCCCTGGCCCAGAAAAAACTTAAAATATCGGGCCGAGCCCGGCCTGGCCCGAATGAATTTCTACAAAGCAATGATTTTTACGTCGATTTGGTTAAAAATTTGTCTCGTACGGGGAGTTCTGACCAAAAACATTTATCTTAACTTTTTTTCATATGTATAACTTCACTTTTATAGAAGTGCCACAGACTGCGATATATTTTAATGAATCTCTATTTCTTGCATGTAAATGTTTCAGTCATCATTAATATTGTTAATCCATATTCCATGTATTGAAGTGTTAAAAATCTGAAGAATGCTATACAGTAAAATCTTCTAAGACGGAATTGTATAGAAAAGGAAAAAAAATGCGTTATAGACAAATTCCCTTCTTAGAATGCATAAATGTATTATATATTCTTTTTTTACGTATTGGTATATTAATTTTGCATGGATTAACACATTTTTCAGTTTAAAACAGGGTTCTGTCATTAGGCACGCTCCTTTTCACACGTTTTACTGTATTTTAATTTAGCTACATTTTAATAAGCTTTGAAATCTACTATTCTTTAAAAAGAATAAATTATAATGTTTAGATGCAGAATAATGCAAATTTTAAAATGTATGCAGTTTTTACAAAAATTTTTGGACCAAGCCTAATTTAACTGACTTTTGAATGGACCAGGCTACTCTGAGACAATGATTTTCATACGGGCTGGGTCAAAACTAGGACTGAAATTTTGGGCCGTGAAGATTAGGCATGAAACCAGTCCCGGCTCTGTACAGAAAAAGTAAGTTAGGCCTGGCTCAACCGGAGCCTTCAGAAAACAGTAAGGCCCGAGCCCGGCCCAAAAAGAGTGGAGATCAGGCCCGGCCCGGCCCAGCCCGACCCAACATGAATGAAAGTTGGCCTGGCCCGAGTGCCAGGATGAAAATCAGCCTGCGGGCTGGGCCGGGCTCGGGCCACGGGCCGGCCCATGCAGATGTCTAAGAGCAGTATAGCACATAGTAAGAAGTGCATTCTTATCTGGTATCCCTGCTTATTCAGTAGGTATACAATCGATAATCCTACAAAGAGTTCTTTCTTGGAGAACCTGCTCCCTTAGTTCTCACAACTTGTGGACAAAGTTGAGTGAATGTGCTTTGAATGTTTATTTTTTCTGTGTAACATAGCTCTTAGGCATTTTCAAAATTTCAGATTAGTGTCCAGTAGGGTGTCAACGATTTTAATCAGTTGATTTAAATCATGATTTAAATCAACTGATTTTTTTAAAAAAATCATTGATTTTAAATCAAAAATTTTCTAAACGTTTAAAATGTCAAAAAAAGTAGTAAAATCTAACATGAACATAATTTGAAAGTTTCTACAGGTATTTTGACTTATGAATAAACAAAAAAAAAAGAGCTTTAAATAATTGTTTCTAAGCTTAATTCATGAGTATTGTAAAAAAATTAAAAACAGTTGAGTTTGTAAAAAGCATTGTTTTTATCCAAATTAAAACAGTTTCATTTAAAAATGATATCTAAATATAATTTGCAATGTCATAATTTCCTTTAGGTAATCAATTTATGCACATTATTTTATATAAAATACACATAGCCAGTATAATACATTTCTACAAGTAAAAGAATAAATGGTAATTAATAGCAATCTCAAGTTAAATAAGAATGACATCTGCTCAACAGCTAAATTGTAAATGAATGCATGAGAGAAAAAGAAATAATTGGTATAAAAATGCTAAGCACAGCGAGAGCTTCTTCGGTATAGGTTGCATAATTTTTTTTTTTTAAACTTTGTAACTCATACATACTAAATAAAATTTAAAAAATTAGGGATTGAAAAGGCAGCAAAACTTAAAAAGAAAAAAAATGAACCAGGGTCATTCCACACGAATTCAACCAATGGGTATTGCAGCATAGTCACGGATTTTTAAAATTTTTTTTTTGTAGACAGACATAGTAGTGAAACCCTCAAATCTGAAATTTAAAACTAATTTGCGCAATATTCACTGAGATATACCCTTTTAAAAAATGGTCATTTTTACCAAATGGTGGCCATCTTGGATGTTATCCCAATGTCTATAAATGTCCATAACTTGACAACTAATGATTCAAATTTTATATTTCTGGTACCAATTTAAAGCTATTTATATAAAGAATGCATATATGATATTAAAACAATGGTACATTTTTATTTTAATACTGTTTATTACATTTAAACAGAAAATATCACCCTCAAAAATTGGCTTACTGTAATGGGCCATAAAAAAAATGGCCCATCATAAATTTTTTTCAAACTTGCTAAAAACATTGCTCCATATGTATACTTTAAACAGAAAAAAAATTGGAGAGGTAAAATTTTTCATTAAAGAAAAATAGCTTTTTACAGATAGGATGTCATTTACCTAACAGTGACTATCTTAAAACACGTAAGTATCTTTGGTTTAACAAATAATGATTAAAAATATTTTTTTCTGGCATATGAATTAATGTATGAGCATCAATATATAAATAATTCAATTTAGAAATACCAATCAGCAGTTAATTATACTAAAAACACATACATATTAAAATAACAGTAAATTTTCATTTCAATACTTTTTATTTCATATAAAATGATATGTATAATTCTAAAAAAAAATATACATAATGGAAAATATTTAGAAGGAAAAAGAGCCATAAAACATATTTTTTTGAAATATGGCAGAAATACTAGCTGTAAATCAGTTGAATTCAAATAAAAGATTAAAAATTAATATTAATGAGTTGATTGAGTTGACATTAGTTATTCAGTCCACTGCCAATTTCAATTTAAATAAACAAATCTTGACATAATGAGTACACAAATCTTGTGTGATACAAATGTACAACAAAAACATCAAATATGTATAAAAGTAAGACTTGGATAAAACTTATATGAAACATATTTACATAAAATAAGAACAGGATACTTACATGGATATAACTTTATAATATATTGTTGAAAGGAACTTGATAATATGTTGTTGAAAATTACCAAGGATTTAATCTGTCTTGAAGTTTAAGAATAAGAGTTGAATTGCTGTATGCTCCTCTGGAGCAACAGTATATGTTCTTCCTGTAGCAGTCATTGGGGTAGACACTACTTTCATTATATGCTCATATGGAATCCAACAAACATCTGAAGATTTTGGCCATGAATATGATGAACTAGGACCATGAGGATGCATGAACATAATTTTATAGTCATTGAATTCCTCGCAGTAATCTAAAATCTTACCAATCCACCAATTAACACCATATACACATGCAACATATTGTTCACTTTTAAATGTTTGTGGTTTGTCGGTTTTACTAAATCTCACAGTAGCAATAAAATTTGTTGAGGAGCCTGATACCCTGGAAACCGGTATTTGGCCTTTATTTATTGGCACAAAGCTGTGATTAACCCTTGTTCCTACAATTGTATCTGCCTTTGCATACCTATCTGCTGATTATTGGCAATTTCAATTTCAGATTTTGTTATAAAAAAACTTTCAATTCCTTTAACATATTCTTTTGCAAATGTATACAGATCAAATGCATTTAAGATACCATCTTTGAATGGACGCTGAAGACTTGCTTTGGTGGCCATGTATTTTATGGTGCCGCCTATTCCATCACAAGCTCCTTTTCCGTGGCAAGAGGCAAAAAAATGCCATTCAGCTTTCACACCATGGTCTTCTTCATGATGGCAGAGATTAATAAAATTTTTATAATTTTTGTATTGGGCTGATGATCCATCACTAAAATATTTTGTGTATTTAATCTGTGGAATTTGTGAAATTAAATAATTGACAATTACTTTTTGAAAAGCCCAAAATGTAGTAGTGTCATGAACTAAATGCTCGCTTATTGCACACATAGGAATAGATTTCACAGTATCAGTGATACTGTCCCTTATATAAGCAAGAAAGGGGTGAACTGTAACCTGTTCTTTTTGCCAATGGATATTTTGAATAGCATCTTGCACAATGCAAGTATAGTTTTCAGAAAAATCAGCTGAAATAATAGCAGTTTCTGTATTCAATTCATCCTTTGTTTTCTTGAAATATAAACTTTGTGATTTTGCAAAAAAGTGGTGTGAACATAAAGCAAGGAGTTTTGTAATTAAATCATCAACAAATTCATCAACAGGCATAATAACTTTTTTTAATTCTGCTCCATCAGTCTTTACCCACTGTTTATAAATAATATCATTACTCATTTCCAATTCATCTAAACCCATTAAATCTTTCTTTAAAATTTCAGGAGATGTACATTTATCACACCTGTGCAACATGCATTCTTCAGATTCAATGCAACAAACAAGTTTTTTTAGCAGTGATATGTAGTTATTGATATGAATAGCATGAAGCATAAGTTTAATATTTTGATGGTATACACACACACAGACAGAATGAATACCTTTGCTTCCAGCAGTAACACATTCTCTTGGACGTAGTGAGCAAAACTTAGACAATCCAATTTTTAAGTCATGTTGTTCTTTAAATGCAATATATAAGTCCTTTAAATTGTGAAAAATGAATCTCTTTTGTTTTAATATTCTGCCGTTTTCAGTTGGAACAGATATGAAATCTTTTTTTCCAGGACACATGCGGCTGTTATTATCATCATAATAAAAATTAATAACTTTTTCTATAACGTTTGGACTCAGTTTAACACTTTTTCTTCCACTAGGCATCGATAACATCCCTTCTGTTGTTTTAAACTTCCTTGCCTTTTTTACAAGATACTGTGTAGTATTAAAATAAGTCATTGTTTGCTGTATTGTCCATGAATCTGGAACTAGTGTTAGAATTTGAACTTTTTCTTTAAAACATGCGTTTGTAAACTTCTCCAATAATTTATCCATCATAGATGTGCAGTCAGGACAAGTTGTGTCTTTACTATTTTGAGGCTTATTTATGGTTTCAACACCTAATACTGTAGCTGCTTTAGTTGCAACACACTTAGTTATTTTTGAAACTTTCTTTTGCATGTAATTAAGTTTTCTCTTTGAGGTACGCCTACTTACCTTTATTGGCGATAACTCTAACAATTCACAACTTTTGTTTAATTGTTCTATTACTACTGTGCAGGGGCGTGCCGAAGGCTGTTTTAGTGGGGGGGGTGCGAACTGAATTTTGCCGACTGCAAGATCGGGGATGAGAAAGGCTTTGTGATACCCCCCCCCCTTCCCCCCTCAGCGACGGAGTCAACTGTTCTGCAATACTGTGAATTTATAAAAATCACTAAAAGTCTTAAGTGTTCACCTGCATTCTGTCGAAATTAAATGCTGTTATTCAGTATGTGTAATTTTTTTTTAATTATTTTACTATATAAGTAGGTTGAGAATCCTGTTATTAATTAGGATTCTGCTTACGATTTAAAAGGAAGTGTACGGATGTACCGTACATTAACCAGTTCTCAACAGTAACAATTTAAGAATGTTGAAGTACTTTGGAATTTGTTTCTATAAATAAAACCGCATGCTGTTGTGTAATGTAAGTGTATAAATTTTAAAATACATAAAAAAGACAAATCTTGCTTGCTAAAAATAAAATATATATTAGTATAAGGGACTAAAAATTATCCTTCTACATTTTTAAATTATCACCCGCCTATCCTGCAGAATAGCCCATTTTCCAGCTACACTGTCTAAATCCAACATGTCAGTTATGTCTGTTTCAAGGTTAATAGCATTAGTTCGTCCAGTCGCTCTTCCGACATGGTGGTACGCAAATAATTTTTGAAGTGAAAACTTCTTTAGGCGCGTTGAGCTTTTTTTGAGATGGGAAAAAACCACTGATTTCGAGACACTGTAACGTAACCGACATGCTAGCATTTTGACACATAGACACTAGCGCGCCAAGCGGTGAATGACAGGAACTTTTCTCTCTTCAGCTCAATCCGCAAAAGAAGAAGGAAGCTAAAACTCACTTTTTCTCCCGGCGTATTGCTAAAACAAATTATTATTTTGTTTTTCGTCAGTTAAAATTAATTATACCGTATTCGTGACTTACCTATTTCGTGTAACTAAAAACCGATAACGCTGTAACCAGGGTTGGCACGGTTTAAACCAAGTGGTTTTAACCATGGTTTAAACCACGGTTTAAACCAATTGGTTTTTTTGTCAAAAAAACCATTTGGTTTTTTTAGAAAAAGTCTAATAATATTTTCTCTTTTTTGTAATTTAGTTGTTTTAAATTATTGACAGAAGTAATTTCTAATTTTAACACTTCATCTCAGCAGTCAACATGAGACATAACGAGCACTAGGTCATGTTTCTATGCATGTAGAATGAAAATTAGCATGTGCTGATGAACATATCTGGTACCCTAAAGATTTTTCTTAAAACATGGGAAATTAGAAAAGATAAAATAGATAAATAATATTCAATATTTAGCATAAAATATTTTCACTTAAAACATGCAGATTATTTACAGCAGTTAATAACAAAATACAATGATCTTTAAGATTTTGGTTAAGTTGTAAAAGAAAATTTTCTGGATTGGGAAAGATTATCCTTAAAGAATATAAAAGATATCAGATTGAATAATACAGCTTGCAAAAATTGAGTGCTAGTTAAGCATTTCAATAATACCAGTCTTTTCTGTTTGTATCTGAATCTAATGGCCAAAAATGTTGACTTGGACACTAGGAGTTATCACTCAGAAAACAAAATAACCAGAAGTATTTGGATATTAAAAAAATAATAATGATAACAACCATAGAATGATATATTATATTCATGAAACTGCATCAAATGTTTATTGATTATTATATTATTAATCAAAGAATTCTTCATAAGATTTTAAAAGGTATGAATGTTTCACTATGTAGGGCAGCTTACTTTGAACACAAGACATAGCTGTTACTGATAATGTTTAAATTAGAAATGATTTCAATTTTCTATATAATTGACTGTAATTATTTAATTTAAATATTTTCAAAAGTTATATTACTTATATAATATCCAAAAATGTTTATTTTATCAACAGATATGCATCTGTATGCAATAGGAAATTATATTTTTAAAAAACCCGGTTTAAACCAAAAAAACCTGGTTTAAACCAAATAAACCGGTTTTTTTGGTTTTTTACAAAAAAACCCGGTTTTTTTCCAACCCTGGGTAACTAAAAACCGACCAACAGTATTGGCGGGAATTTCGATTATGGAAGATAAAATACGGGGCACAGGTGTCAGATACGCACTTGGGTACCTAATTGACAGCAAAATGGCGTTACTTTATTTTACAAGGTAACCCGGCTACTGTTGCTTATTTATTAATAAATTGTTCATTTACTTTTATTTTATTTTTTTAAATTGTACAATTGTTTTGTTCTATAGTTATTAATGAAATTACCGTTTATTTATTGTTGTTTACTTTTTAAAACAATAGAAAATAATTTAAAAATATATATTGTAACTGGTATTGGAAAACGGGCTTTCGCCAAATTGACGCTAAAAAATCGCGCCAAACCTGGTTCGTATATCACATCTTTGCCAAATTCTCGGTTTTTTGATTTTTCGACTTTTTATCCAAATTTTCCGGATTTTTTAAATTTTTCCTTTCATTGTATCCCAAACGCTACCTTCATACCAAATTTCAAGATTCTAGGGATACAGGACGTACCTCTGAGTTTTGATGATCGGTGAATCAGTGTCGAAAAGGCGAAAGTTGAAGTTCATATATCTTCTGAAATAAAAAAGATAGAAACGTGAAATTTCAGCATATAGTTCCATTTCCACATTACTTTAGATTTACGAAGTTTCAAGTTCCTGGGAATCACCAACAAAAAGATATTGGGGGGTCAAAAGTACCCTGAGTTGCTTCCAGAAAAAGATGCTTATGGCTGTGCTTTCAAGACTTGGCAGGAGCACTGCCGTGTCCCCAGATGCTTTCATTAGTGCTGCTACCTGCCGTGTACCCAGATGCTTTCATTAGTGCTGCTACACAATTCAACGCATAAAACATTTCCTGACGATTAAAAAAACACACACGTAATTGTTGAAGTTTTCACTTCTATTGGCACTCCCGGAGTGCCACTGTTTTTTTTTTTTTACTAACTTTAACCTGCTGAAACTTCTATCATTACTTGACAAAGTTACTGGGATAATTAAGGCCAACTTGTAGGCTAAAGAATGGTTAGGATACAAATGAGCCTTCCCCACAAGTTTTTGCGCAGCTGCGCCAATTGTATACGATTCAGAACTAGCTATTTCTGAGGATATGAGATCAATTTCACATTCCAAGTTATCTACATCTTTGAGATCATCAGGGAATAATTGACATAGTTTAGAAATGTCCTCGGTAGAGCTATACTTGATCCTAGATGGAAGGAGACAGCTCAGTGGTTTAACTTTCTCAAATACCAACTTATGAATGTCTCCAAATGCAGTTGTAAGCCGATCTACCACCTTCAAAATTTCTGCTTTAAAATAATTCTCGTGTAAATAGAACTGCAGTTTCAGGATTATCGTCGATCTTCGATGGAGGCCTCCGTCGCCTGTGCCGCAAATTGAACTCATAATCTTGATTTATTCCATGTGTCTCGCAGATGTTGTCAGCTTCCTTAATGATGTTCATTATTGCCGACACGTCATCATTCCGGAGTTTCTGAATGCTTTAGTAAGTTTCCTGCATTATGTGGGTTCCCTCTAAAATGTTCAGGTCTTCACATTGCAATTGCTCTGTTGCTAACTTGGTCTTAAACATAATTGTTTTCATTGCAAGTAAAGAAACAATGAAATCGTATGACATCATTTTGCTTCTTAACCCTGCCGCCTTAGCTCGAGCATCCTTGTCAACCTTCATGTCTTCAGAAATAATTTGCAGAGTATGGATGAGGGCATCATAGAACGATAAAATAGCTCTGACTGAATGCGCTCGCATAGTCCATCTTGTCTTCGACAAAGATTTCAAGGTAAGACTCTTCTGAAGAACTTCCATTTTCTCTCTCAGTATGCCGAATCGCTTTGTACTCAGTGAAAAGAAGTTAGAGATCTTGAATACTGTCGTAGAACAATTTTATTATATTGCTTTCCTCGCACGCATGTTCAACACATAAATTCACTTTATGTGCGAGGCAGGGTATGTATAAAATAGATCTACCAGCTATTTCTGAAAGTTTTGACTGACAGCCTAAAATGCAGCTGGACATAGATGACGTGGTGTCGTAAGACTGTGCACGAGCTTGGGAAAACGATATTCCAACTGATCGAAATACGTTTTCCATTATTTTATATATATATTTATTTATTTATTTTTGTTAAAGGCTTTCAGAAAATACTGTCAAAGTCGGCGTTTTGAACCGAATTCAAGAGGAAGCAGAGTTAAATAATAATCATGCAAAAATATTCCTTTCTTGAAAGATTCAAGAAAGATTAAGTACTTTTTTATTGAAAATTTCAAGAGAACATGGTCTATCCCCCCCCCTCCCTGCGACAAAAAATAATATTTTTCTTTGAGTCTTCAAATAGTCATAGACACTAAAAATTTTATACACAGTTAGAACCAACCTGAAGAGTGATGATACTTAAATCCTCTGATTTTGGAATTTTCAACGAATGAGGTTTAAAGATGGTCGGTCGTCCCCACCCACTCACAAAAAGAGTAACACGTACTTTAAGCATGATTACTATTCCAGATGCACCTGTCTACAAAATTCATGTGTCTATGACAATTTGAAGAATAAAACTGGCTTTTTTTTGGGGTGGGGGGGGGGGTCTATACAGGAGCCTTTTCAAAAGATAATTTTACATCTGTATGATCTGTATGAATATGACTATGCAGGCCTCTAATAGAAATGCAGAAATATCTGCATATTGTACATTGAATCCGTTTTCCTTTTTGGAGGTCGATGTTTTCATTCGGATGAAATTGTCTTATATGGCGATATAAATTAATTTTTTTTCTGTGAAATGTGTGTGTACGCGATCACAGTGTGTGCATAAAATTTTCACTGAATTATCTGCCATCATGCGACAAAAACAAACTTTTGCAAATCTCTCTTCTTCTGTGTCCGTGACTTCATCTTTTAAATGCAGCAACCTCAAATAACTAGCGCCAAATCCAGAGCCAAGAGGTCACCAAATTCTAAGATTCAGTCCATAGCAGAAGGGAGCAATTAAAGATGCTACATGGGAAAACTTACAATAGAGATTGCAACAACCCCCCCTCCCCCTTCCTCTCACGAAAGTCTCAAATTCTCAGAAACGCGATTCTCTCTCTATCTATCACCTCCGCTCTAAGATGGGAGAGGGGACTTTTTGCAGGGTGTGTTCTTAACTTTCCGACTATTCTAAATTTTACCAACTCTTCCAAATAAATGGGGGGGTGTTACACCCCCAACACCCCCCCGCTAGGCACGCACCTGCTACTGTGGGTTCATTAAAATCTGAATCAGAGGGGCTTTCTGTTCCTGAGGTGGTTATCCTGTCAATATCCTTTTTTTCATATTTACTGATGAATAACAGGAAACACACAATTTTTTTCCTGGAATGAGGATATCTGGATTTGTTTTAGACATATCTAATGATATTGTTTTTAGTGATTTTGCTCTGATGCTATTTGGATGTTTATTAAATGGATCACAACACTGTCTCTGTCTTAAAATATACCATTTTAGATATTTATCCTTGTGAACCTTGCATATACTATTTCCATGGACAAAGCATTTTTCATCTGGGATTACATAATGCAATCTTTTTTTTAATAACTGCAAATTACGTGAAGACAATTGAAGAACAGGAATCAGATCAGTATTCAATGAAACACCAAGTTTCTTGCATACAAAACACTCCATGTCCACTGTAGAATCTTAAGCACAAAATAACTATTCTATGCCAGTGCATACTACATTGAAAACATCAACAGAAATGATGTTTAAAAGGGATAGTCAAATTTTTTTGTACATTATGATGTAATATTTCATCATACTTTAATTACAACCAATTAGAAAACAGATGACGATACAGCAGCAATCTTTTCCCAAAATTGCATCAGCATACAACATGATGCAATAATTCATAAATTATGTCAAATATTTTTTATTTAAAATTTTATATATAATGCAGTTTATAATAAGCTTACCCACAAAAGGTTTCAAAAATTTTCAACAAAAGATTTGTTGGATACATTATGATAAAATTGCATAAACATATAACATGATGCAATATTACATCAGGATAGAAGATGATGCATTATTACATCATGTTTTGAATTCAAATAATAAGGAAAATAGATTATGCAAGATTAGCATTCATTTCATGAATTCTGTCATTCTTAGTATGTAAATTTATTGAAATAGAAAATACATAAACAGACATATTTATATCTGAATATTTAATGCAACTTGAATGATGTAAATACATGCATACAGCAGAATTTTTCTATAAAGTTACATACAAACGTAAAACTTTTTAAGGGAGCAATTTTTAAAGTAAGAAATAGAAATTTAGGTATAAAAATTGAATTTCTTGCATGGAAAACGTTTTGAATAGATTCCACATATACACATGCAGTAAAATCTCATTTATATATATTGCATTTAAAGGTTTTTCACAATTATACATTATATTCTTTATTTATTTTCTTATTTTCTTTAGTGTTAAATTTTTTCAATTATCACACCTGCCAACTGCTACGAAAAAATCGTAGTTGCTACGATTTGGACCTATAAACTACGATGCTAGGAAAATCGGTCTTAAACTACGATTTTTTGCAAAAAACAAAAAAGCATTTTTTGTTTCTAGTTGCGAATTTTATCCCGTGCAGCATATTTTTCAGGAGTGATTCTGTTCCGAAATTTCCAAGTATTCATTTTCGAAAGTTTTAAAAAATTGGCCATTAGTCCAAAAATTCGGACATTAAAAAATGCTCATGAGAAAAAAAAAATTCTGGTCTGCAAAAAAAAACTTCTTAACATAAAACACTCTAATCGTGTTTTTGTAAATATTTATACAGGAATTCCCTTCCTTAGAAACAAGGGTGCCATTTTAAGAATTCCGGAGGGGGGTTCCTTGGGGGGCAAGGTTTGAAATAGTGTGCAAAATTGCACGATTTACGATAAACTATCGCGAATTTCGACGAATGACCGTGTAAAAAAAATCAATTTCCTTACTTGGTCGTAGAAGAAAATAAATTTCGTTAAAGGATCGTGGTAAAAACGTGAATTTTGTTAAAATATCGCAGAAAGAAAACGCGAATTTCGTCAAAAGATCAGTAAGATAATGCAAATTTCTTCGAAAGATTAGTAAGATAACGCAAATTTCACCGAAAGATCGCAGAAAGAAAACACTAATTTTGTCAAAGGATCGTGGTAAAAAAACGCAAAATTCGTCAAAGGACCGCGTAAAAAATGCAAATTTTGTCAAAAGTGCATGGCAAGAAGTGCGGATTTCAACAAAGAATCGTGATAGGAAAATGTGAATTACGATTGTGGGAAAAAAAATTGTGAATATCCTGAAATGATGGCGGAAAAAAAATCGCGAATTCCGTCAAAATTTACTGCACTGAGCTAAAAAAATTGGAACCAGGCTCCTTTTACAAATGTAAAAAAAAAAAAAAAAAAAAAACGCTGCGAAACGAAAATAAACTCTAAAAATCGTATAAAAATTTTCAGAGGAAAAAATTTACTATACTGAGTTAAAAGACGGAAACCTTATTCCTTTTACGAATGTCAAAAGATGTCTGTGAAACACGAAAAACCAGCCAACCAATCTCCAGATTAATTTAAATTTTGTGTGCTACGATTTCTCATTTTCAAAGGTTGGCAGGTCTGAATTATACATTTTTAGCAATGACTTCTTTTTTTTTTCTTTTTTTTTTGGGGGGGGGGGGGAGGCGAGCAATTGGAGGGTGGTCCTACAAAAAACTTATGAGATTATATTTCATTATAGTTTTACATTAATTCAGGGATTAAAAAATATTTAGTTTTGGCCATTATTTCTGAAATCAGGGATATTTACATGTTTTAAGATAGTCACTGCTTAGTAAGTGACATCCTATGTGTAAAAAGCTATTTTTTTTAAAAGAAAAATTTTACCTCTCCAATTTTTTTTCTATTTAAAGTACACATATGGAGCAATGTTTTTAGCAAGTTTGAAAAAAAATTATGATGGGTCATTTTTTTTATGGCCCATTACAGTAAGTCATTTTTTGAGGGTGATATTTTCAGTTTGAATGTAATAAACAGTATTAAAATAAAAAATTACTATTGTTTTAATATCATATATGCATTCTTTATACAAATAGCTTTAAATTGGTACCAGAAATATAAAAGTTGAGTCGTTAGTTGTCAAGTTATGGACATTTATAGACATAGGGATAGCATCCAAGATGGCCGCCATTTGGTAAAAATGATCAATTTTCAAAAGGCTATATCTCAGTCAATATTGCACAAATTATCTTAAAATTTTAGATTTGATGGTTTCACTACTACATCTGTCTGTAATAAAAATTTTAAAAAAATCTGTGACTATGGTGCAACAACTTTTCTTTAAATTGGTTGATTTCACATGGAATGACCCACCATTGAAAGCTAATAATCCACACTGAGAGGTAATAATACTGTTACTTAAATATTTTGAGGATTTCAGATTTTTGTGCTAACTTATATTTATTCTGTATAAATGGGTTTAACTCATTTTCATAATTTTTTTGGTTAGCATACACATACATGTGTGTAAGTTTAGATTTTGGTGGTTTACAGTAATTTTCCTAAATACAAATGAAAAACTAAAATGCAAAATCCCAAGTGCAAATAATATTTGTTAGTTTTGTTATTTGTGCTACTAACTAAAGAAATTACTTATCTGCAGTTTTTATTAATTCTGTAATTACTCATACTGTTTCTTCTAGGCTATTTTTTTTAATGGTGCCACACCATGCCCCTTTTGAAATTGGTAAAATGCACCCTGCCTTTAAAAAAAAAAAAAAATAGTTGAAATTCACCTGTAGTTGTAGCCACAGATTTCTTGTAAAAAACTTCCCCATTCAACAGTATTTCTTAATTCATGT